>JAWZYU010000032.1:9496909-10886909 GCA_038380435.1 Ryuthela nishihirai
CTTCTTCCTCATTTGGCATGAGTGCTGAGAAGTAAAGGCTGAAGGATAAAATAAGGTCAGTGAAGGGGAGGAGGAAACAACAATAATAGGAGCTATAGAGTCTTAAAAAATACATCGAGTTTATATTTCAGAAATGCGGGCTCGCCATACTTATCAACATTCAGGGAATAGAACAGGGTAATCGGAAAACAGGTCCTAAGCGAAGTGAGGTATCGGGTACACACTTCCCAGGTTTGGTCTCTTTCGAGACATACTAGCTTACGATGGGAGGAACTGCATGACCCAAATCTAGGGAAGCAGAGCAGATTTTTTCTTTCGTCTAGTCACACTACAATGTTTAACATTAACCACCTCAGTAAAGAAAGTGTTTTTTTTTTCACAGACACATCTACCAGTTAATTTAGTGCGGGCCTTGGGGCTTCAAACAGCTCACAGATCCATCACTTCATATTAGTTTTTCCACAATACCATCGAGGAAAAGGAAGATCCTTGCACCCTAAGTTGTAGTCTCCGAATTCTCGTGTAGAAATGGACACTCTAGGAGAGTTAGGATGAGTCAGTCATATCTAGGGCCTTCCATTAATACGGGAATGCCACTATTGAAGTCATTTTCAGGTTTTTCAGGGTACAGGCAGGGTTTCAGGTTTCAGGTTTCAGGCCGGCCTGACCAACAGGCTGTTCTGGCTCTATCAGTGAATTCTGAGTGTTTGAAGCTTCGTGAGTCGGTCAGCGTGGTTAATCTATATCTTTCAGGGTTGATGACCAATCCTAACTTGTATTTCACCTCGGTGACTTGTTGAAGGACTCTCTATAGTCTCGAAGAACACTTTTCAAATCCTGGGCATATGCCACAGGTTGATAAAAATCTCAGTGTGTTTCATGTTCCGGTAGGTCAGTGATAGCTATGTCAGATGCATTGGTAGACAATGAAACTTCTTCCTAAAGTCGGGTATAAAAGAACGTGCTCGGTTATAAGTTTGCATTTGAGCTCTTGGAAAGCCTCGGGATCCATACGAGTTTACTGTCCTTCTTGATCAGAGTACCAGAGGGACAACTGTAGTATTATAAGGCAAGACCCGATGCTCCGCTATTCAAGACAACACTCATCTTGTGGGAATTGCCATTAACCACCTTCCACTCTCTAGAGAACCTTCGATAAAAGTCATTACTGCTGTAAAACAGCAGGGAAAGGACCTGTCCTTTGGAGCGAGACCTTCCTGATAAAACATGCTAGTCTGGATTTTTAATCATTGAGGTGTAGTGAGAGGTCTTTTCGAATTTTGAGCGTTGTCTAAATTCTAAAGCCAAACATTTCATTGAAATTTCTTTCTAAATCTATTTGCCAAATTTATTCACATCTGTGATGGTCAAATTTTGAATTTAGTCAGCCAATCAACAGAAAATCCTAACTTTTCAATTGGGGAAACTATCGTGGTGGAGACATCTTATAATGACTTGGTCATTTAGTCCCGCTTGTGTAAAGAGAAAATGCCGCCAAGAGGTTGATTGCAAGGAAGAGTTTTAAAACGATTTGGAAAAATTAGCTCTCTAACAGAAGAAGAAAATTATAATTGATTTCAATTTTAATGCATCGAAAAAAAAAACATGTCAACATTTATATTTAAAATATGTTTCATGTGTAACTTTCTCAAGTAAATTAGCCTTGCTGATTTGTCATGTTCTAGGAACAGAAACAGGAAACAGGCTTCGGGCCATATCTTTGAAAATTAGTAAATAGGTTTCATATAGTGTGTAAATTCATGGTTTAACTTACTTCTGAGAGGTACGTTTTACACACAATGAGCTAAATGACCACGTGACAAGGACTCGGAGAAGGTAGGGGGACGAAAACCTACTAGACAGCTGTTAGGTTGTTCAGTGGGTCCTCTTCACACTGGACAACCAATAGCGCACTTTTAAATTAGTGTGGAATGCTCGTTTTCGGTCCATTCATTGCGGTGACTAAGTAGACCTTCCTGATCTCCAGCCACTAGTGGCGAAAGCTGTAGTGGACAGTCGCTTGCCGAGAAGCGAAGGTGCTGGTGGAGGTTTTTTGACTCCTGGAGCAAGGTCTAATTTTTTCTCTTTTTTATATTAGATCTTGCGGAAGAGGCCATAAATTATCCCCATTAAATTCACTTAACAAATAATTCTGATTCACATTTTAATGGATATTTTATGGTGCTTGAAGCCCTCTTTTTCCTTCCACACTAGCTGCCTATGGGTGGAGGGGTTTTCTCCAGGTTAGAGCAAAACACTCTGACATGGATGGTGCCTTGACGTGGCGTCAGAGCTTTTCACTAAACCATCTGGCAGATATCTGTTAAATGTTGCAGTGAGTGCTGTAATCATAAAAAACTCCACTATGAGTCAGCATATAGTCGAAGGGAAACAAGAATCGGCAATTCTTCCAGCAATTGTAGTATGGCAAAAACGAAAAGAAAATATATATGTTCCCAGAATTGTGAAAGCATGCGTTCTTTACCTGTTGATCTACATTAGACATTTAACTCTCAATCTTGTTCCAATACTGATAAAAAAAGTTATGTTTATAATGGGAGAGAGGTAATTGACTTGATCGAGGAGGGAGAAAGTGGGGCAAGAAGCTGCAATTGCTTTGTAGTATAACAATTCCCCCTACGTCTTAAATGTGTTCAAAAAGGTTTAGAAAAATCCATAAAATAGATATCAACTTCCAGAATGTTTTTGTTCCGTTGTATTACTGAGGATTCTGAAAGTAGAAGACCAATCCTCAGACACGCAGACCCAATATATGCGACGCAATTGTAGCCTAATTTGAAATGCAAGAATATCAAAACGTGGTAATTTGAAATCAGCAGAAAATAATCTCAATTCTGTCATTATACAGAGTGCACAGAAAATAATGTAATAAAATTAAACAGTTATAATTCATGATACAATGAACGTATCTTTGTACAGATTCTCTTTCAAAGCCACAAAATATAGTAGCTTTTAATGCAACTTCTACTTAAGCACCATTTCTTATAAGGGCGACATCAGCTTAATAATTGGGCTTTATCCATGCGCTTTGAAGCATATCTGGAGTGGTGAGGAAAATGTTGTTAGAAAATCACAAAATATGGTGTTCGTTTCAAGAAAATGGGGTTGTGGTGCACCTTGACATTTTTCATTTTATGAAGAACATTCTGCTGAGAGAATTTCTTTATTGTTTGATTTAGAACAATTCAATTTTGGAACCATTGAGGCCAAGCTATTGCCCATTTAGAACAATGGGCAATAGCTTGGCCTGAATGGTTTCCAAATTAACCCCTGTTGACTCTTCCGTTTGGTTTGTGTGCAACGAGCCTCAGCGGTTCCACTGCTAGATACACACACCGCTCTTTATTTCGGGGTGGGGGGTGGGTCTCAAAGGACCCTCCATGCGGAAAGCACGTATTCCGTCTCACGACACTACACCTGCTTGGCAATAGAAGCCTGGAAGTAGAAGATGAAGTTTGTCTCAGAGGAGACCAGTAAGGACTTGGAGTATGGGTGGTGTTAAAGGGGGTGCAGAGTGCAGCCCGGGTGTAAAAGGAAGATAAGTAGTAGAGCGAAAGCAGCTCCTGGTCTCAAAGAAGAGAGTCTCGGAGCCGGCAGACAAGCCAGCCTATGTCTCTCAAGTGTGCCGTGACACGGGCACTCTCAATGGACACTGAGACCAGCTCGCCTGCTGCCTCATTGATCGCCTGGGAGCCCCTGAGTTCGTTAGCGAACCCTTCCGTAATCGGGCACCGGAAGATATAGTGCCCGACATCTGCATCTGGAACCCCACAGCCGCAGTAACTGTGGGAAGTGATCTTAAACCGCTCCAGGTATTTGGGGAAACTCCCATGTCCCGTCAGGACCTGCGTCAAATAGTGGTCAGAGGACATCAGGGATAGACTGACCCTTTTTAAGAATGTCTTTGTTTGAAGACCATTCTCAGTCGTATCACAGAGGCTCTGCCACTCAGTAAGTACTCTTCGACATAGTATAGACTTCAGAGTAATTTTAGAAGTCTTTACCGCTAGCACAGGCTGAGGTTATTACCTGCTGAGCGGACCAGTTGGTCTTCCCGCTCGTTCCCTTCATGACCTACATGTGCCTTGATACAGGAGAAGGATACTCTGGGCATGCTCTGATTGCCCAGGATGCACTTGATTTCATTAACTATTTGATGCCTCTTGGTTGCATCTTCAAGGGCTTGCAGAGCTGCCTGGCTGTCCATGTACAGCCGGATGTCGCTATCATGACCGCCGTCATTGAGGGCCAACGCTGACCAAGCTGGGAATCCATATGGTGAATCACAATATTTTATCAATTCCTGCCTAACCCTACAAAAAATTTCATTTATATTAAAAGCAAACAATTATCTGCTAAAACTAAAAAGGTGTCTTTCCCCCAGCCCTTCTGGGTCTAAGGGGTCAACTCATTAGGGGCAATTTAAACTTCGTTACTTTCACCTTCCACCACCAAAATTTAAAATTTCTAGTATAAAAAAATGATTTGAATATTCGTTTTGAAAATTTGGAATTTTCACCTTTCCTCACCGCTAGAGGGCGGTGATTGTAGCTTTGGAGAGATTCGGAAAGTGCATATCGTAATATTTCATCAATACCTACCCAACACAAACAAAATTTTTAATTTATCTCTGTAAACAAAAAAATTCGGTAGAAGACAAAGCGAAACAGACAAGCAACAAAGCTTTTTCTTTGAAAACGAGATAATAGATTCGCTTTGTAGCCTGTTGTCGCCTTGTCGTCTTCATTTTTATCTTCGTCGGGATTCCATCAAGTCGTCTGTTTCGCTTTGTCGTCTGTCTGTAGTGGAGGCCCAACTCTGTTACTTCCTTTTAAAGATCTTACCATTTTGCATAGTGAGCGGTCTTTAACATTAAGCGTATCGAGCTTCTTTGTCCAGGTTTTGTTTCTGTGTTCAACGGGAGATTTCCGCAAATCAGATTGTAACTGGTTATATAACTTTTTTTTTATCATCTTACCTTCTAGATTTCTACCAGGACTTTTCAGTTTTGTTTTATCTCCTGATATTATTTTTAGTTCTGTTGGAATATTATTAAGATATGAAACTCTTTTAATGAATTTATTAGCTTTACGTAATGTTCATTGAATGATTTCAGTCAAATATTTGATGCTATTATCGATACTTTGTTTATCGTTATTCTGACACCTGCCTGCAACAACAGAGTTTAAAGTACATTCGTAGGTATCCCAGTTTATTTTGTTAAAATCTCTATTGTCTTGGCGAAAGCAAAATCGAGAGTTAAAAGGACTGGATAATGATCAGGTGATAATAATTCGTTGATTGTCCTTAACTCATATCCTGCATATAATTCATTGAAAAGAAAAATGAAGACGAAAAAAAAAATATTAAGGATGCCAGTTTTTGTGAAATGTTCGACGGAACAAAATGTGGGGATTGAGGTGCATCAACCACAATGCCACTTTTATAGCATATTCTAATAGTTTTTTTCCTATGAGAATTAGTAAACCGAGAATTGGCTTCGATGGGATTAATGGGATAGTTTACGCAGTTGAAGGAAAAGCAATTTCAGTTTTCGCCATTGATTTCGAAGCACAGTTTCAACCCAATACAAAACAAGTTGATGATGAATTCTTTGTGAGAGAAGTCAATAAGGAAGTAGAAAAAAATTACTCTCCCGGTTGTAATGGATGTATCATATTTGTGAGCTTTGGCGAACTTAAAACAGCGATTAGAAATCTAAAATCTAGAAAGGCAGCCGAAGCAGATAAAATAACAAATCAAGTCATTAAAAACCTTCCACATAAAGCTTGCACTTTGCTTCTGGATATTATTCTGCAACAAAATCAATGCGTATTGACTATCTCCCATTCTCATAGAAAACTGCAGAAGTAATTATTTTTCCAAACTAGGGACAGAATCTTCCACTCCCACAAAGCTATAGACCAATTAGCTTGCTCTCATGTCTTGATAAGGTCTTCGAGAGAAATATTCTAAACAGAATGGAGGATATACTCGTTGACAAAAATATCAATGAACCCGAGCAGTTCGATTTTCGCCATGAACATTCTATTGTACATCAATTCAGGAGAGTGGTCGAATCCATTATGGAGGCTAAAAATAAAATAGATTCCACCGTAGCAGGTTTTTTAGATATTGCAAAAGCATTTGATAGGGTCTGGATCGAGGGACTTGTCTTTAAACTTAGGAAATATGATTTTTCGTCACAAAGATCATCCATCCTCAACTATGTATCTGACAGATCATTTCAAGTCAGTCTCTCCTCGGTCCAGCACTGTTCAATATCTACATTTCTGATTTACCAACAATGGATCGAATCGAAACACTACATCTTCGATATTTGATAAACTAATCTTAGTTATGATATTTGATAAATTATTATATTATATATAAGATTAGATAAATTAATCTAATCTTATGATATTTGATAAACAGATATTGTGAAAGGACTCGACAAAGTGTCTTGGTGTCACGATCAACCAAGAACTTACACGGGATGAACACATTTGTTCTGTTGTACATAAGGCGTCCCATGGCCGAGTGGTTAGTGCGCTTGGCTACTGATCTAAGGGACTGGGTTCAAACCCCGGGTATGGATGTATGTGTAGTTTTTCTGCTGAGGTCCTGCCATCCTCTAAGTCCTTCTACTCTGGCATATAAACTGATAGGCTCCTGTCAGACCTCTGTGGCAAGCAGCTTGAGGGGGAATTTATATTTATTTTATTTATAAGTCCCGTGTAATAGAGTTTAAATTACATTCATTTCTCTCCAGAAAATCTAATCTATCAGTTGATAAAGTGAGCGATCTAACATATGATTCTGAAACCTATAATTCTCTATGCTGCCCCAATTTGGGTCATTATTCACAACCAACATCAAGCAGCTTCAGACTTTCCAAAATCAAATTTTGAGTTTAGTTGTGGCCGCACCATGGTTTGTGAGAACACGATCATTCACTGAAATCTTAATGTGCGACCAATACATGAACACATCAAAGCCCAGGCAATCAAGTTCTTTCAAAATGCAGAAAATCACCGAAATCATCTTATCTCTAATGCCATCAACTATGATACTTCTGTTCAACAAAAGTAAAAGAGATGCAAACTGTTTGAAACTGGTTTATTACATTTTCTTTTTGTCGTTATAAAAGCATTATGCTTTATTTTGGTTTATTTTAAATATTTTGTTAATGTCGTAGGCAATATATCAGACGAAATACGTAAAGGCAACAACCCGTTACTAACGGCATATCAATAATGATCTCTGATCTCTGTGTAAGATACAAGATCAGATTTTGTAAATTTGTGTTGAACTCTGAGCGACTTTTTTTACACAGTGGAATGAATGGCAAGATCACAAGGACCGCGAGGGCTCAGAGTTGGTTGGGAGAAGAGGACTCACTGAACAGCTTTCAGGAGACCATTTTAACCATCAAACAAACTTTAATTGATTGTATCGCTTTTAATCTCGAACGACGGTTATTTTTTAACTTTCATGATTGTGTTCGAATCACACCTGGGTCGGTTTTGAGATTTATCTCCACAAAAACTCCCCGCCCTGCACTCGGTCAGTAGAGGACACCGATAGACTCGGAAATGCTGCCGTCCGTCTCATGGGACGTTAGGTGGTGGCCTGTGTACGAGAGAGCCATACCCTGTGACGCTGGATGGCCTTCATGAGAGGCTACCATATCTGTCCTAACAATTTGTCCAGTGGGTACCGCCCAACGTTCTCTGTAACCTCGGGGACCTTGAGAGCTGATTTTTTTCCCACTGTGAGCAAAGAAATATGAATCTCAGTTGTAAAACCACTCAATCTAAATTTTACCAAAAATGATCATGTTCTCTACATATACTTCAAAAATATTTATTAGATTAACTGTTTGATATATCAATTATTATTATACACAGTTCAGTAAGTAATCGGGGATAATCTTAGAATTGGGAACTGTCGCATTGTATTTCCCGCCATCCGAAATTTTTAAAATATCTAATTAATTTTGAAAAGAAAAATTCTGGTTACATTTCGATGTTTAATCCTAGTTCTATTTTAATATTTCAGAAACTCCGAAATTTAGAAATTCAGATTCATTTCATTGACATTACAAATGAATTTGGAAAATATTTAAACAACTGTTATTTTCTTCCCGTCTAGGGCGTAGCATTTCGAGAAAGTTAAATGGCGAAAATCAAAAATGTTCAATGGAATGCTACAGCGTTATCTATATATTTTTGTCTAATTATTTAAACGGTAGTTTAATATTGAAAAACTAGGAGAAAATATGTTCAATTTAAAAATATAAATCTGTTGAAGGCGCTACAGCGAATTTTTGGAACAAATATGTCATAATTTAGTACATGAATGAAACAATGGTAACTATTTGAAGTAAAAAAAAATTATCAAATTCAGATCACGCAAGATTTTCAATTTCGGAAATGGATCGTACAATTTACTGATACAGATTGGTCTGAGATTTTGGGATACAGTAAGCTAAATGACTTAGTCACAAAGACCCCGATGGCTCAGAGAAGGTATTGGGAGGAGAATATCGATTTCATAGATATTTGGACAAAGATGGAAAGTTCTAGTCAAAGACATCCAGCATGTTCTTTAACATGCACAGGGTGTCGTGGCTTAATGTCCAACCCTTTGCACGGTTGCTTTCCAAGACGATCAGTCTTACTCGCCAAGAGCAGGATGGGGTTAGTCGAAATAACACTCGATCCTGGAACTATTGGCACTCGAACCTGGGAACTGTATATTTCGGGCCTAGTGCGCTGGACGGCTGTTAAGCAAAACCAAAGGAATATGCATAAAATCTAAGGAAGTTTATTTTCCTAAAATTTAACTGAAATATATTTATTTTCAAACCAGTTAAACTGAACTATTTTGTTATGATGATTATTTAATTATCTATGAACATTTTCATATTTCTTAATAGATTGTAAAAAAAAATTACCACCAGTGCAAATACTATTTAAACTTTGTCTCTCTCTCTCTCTATATATATATATTGGAAAATCAGCTGTTTTGTTACTGCACTGTCCAGGCCTCAAATGATATAGACATCGTTCACCCCCCCCCTTTCCCGAAGTAAAGAGGATTGCGTTGCTTTACCTCTAGATAGGCCTTATGTTTCCATATAATGGGATCAATAACTAGGTCAAAATGACTCCGAAGGCTCAGAGAAGGTTGGGAGAGGGGACACTGTAATAGCTGTTGGCAGACAGTCCTTCCATCAAAGCCATCCAGCGTGTTCGTAATGTGCACACGGTATGTCTGTTCCGGACACGGGCACGCGGCTTAACGTCTCATCCGACAGACGACGATCTTTCCAATACCATCGGTATCCCCCACTGACCGAGGGTAGGGAATTTTTTGAAAATAAATCTCAACACTGACCCGGCAGGGAATCGAACCAGGGAAATGCAGATTACGAGCCTTAAACATACCGACTGAGCCATCCCCACCCGAGGTAACGAGGAAACATATGTTAAATAGGAATTTTCGTAATGGTTTTTGCACCATCAATAATCATTTAATTTATCAATTTTGGAATATTTTCTGGATGCAATGAAATTTTCAATCTCAGTTCCATTAAAACATTTTAGAAGCTATGAAGTTTAGAACTGGCATAGTGGATAAGGAGGTAGCTACTCTTCCAGCAAAGGCAGACTTTGTGTATTGTGTTCGCTTTATCTCAGGCAGCGACTTCGGTCTTAGTAGGTCATGTCCTTATATAAGAAGGCCTGTAAAAGTTATTACTAGCTTTTATAGGCCTTCTCATTTCACAGTGAAGAATCTTAAAGCTATGAATAACTTTTAGGATTTTTCACTGTCCTATGTATCAATAACAAAAAATTTATTTCTCTGACATACGATGTAACTGATTTTTTTTTAAACGAGAACAATTTAGATAGGATGACTCTATCAGAATACTAGCAGATTTACCCGGCATTGCTTGGGTCTGAAACTTTCTAAAATGCAGAATAGATGGCCCTCCTCATATCGCAAGCTTTCATGTGGCATATATATATATATACTTTTTATATGTATATATATATATACTTTTATTAGCTTTTGCATATTTTTCAAATTACGTTAATGATTTTAACTTCCATACGAATTTAGTTTTTTTGAATCTCATGTTCTGCTCATGCTTAATTAGTACGACTTCAATTTCCACGTACGCTCGCGCTCTTGACCCAGAAAACAGAAGAATAGGTTTATCACGCGAACTCAGAGAGAAATTAGTTTGATCCATTCATTATTTCAAATTTAATGGCGGCAACAGGTATTTTGAATGTTAATGTTTTAATCGAGGGAAATCAGATAGACAATTTATTAGTGGCAACAGTTATTCTGAATAACATTCAACTGTTAATGTTAAGTCTATGAGGATTTTGAGAAATTTAGACCCGTCCACCCTAATTTTGGTTGACCAAAGTGGGTTCGCACATAACCTAGGTTTTATTCTCCTGGGTGATTATTCTCCTGGGTGAAGGGAACGTTCATGCAAAGTTTGGAGCTCTAGCTCTTCTGGGGGCTGTGTGCATAAGAGGACAGACACACAAACTTTTCCGAACAAAAGTTCATATCACGAAATTTTCAACTTCGGAAATCTATATACGTTTTAGTGATACGGATACGTCTGAGTGACACTTTTGCGAACAATAAGCTAAATGGCAAGGCCACAAAGACCCCAAGGGCTTAAAGAACTTTGGAGAAGGGGACCCACTGAGCAGCTCCTAGTACAATGATGGAAACTTTCCGTCAGGGCTATCGATCATGTTCTTTATATTGTAGTGCACATGTTATGACTTCCCTGCACACATCGGGCGGGAGTGGTTCAGTCGGTAGCGCGCCAGGCTCGTAATCTGTAGTTCCCAGATTCGAGTCCCAGCTGGGTCAGCGTTGAGATTTATCTCCGCAAAATTCCCCGCCCTGCCCACGGTCAGTAGGGGACACCGATGGGCTTGGAAAGGCCGTCGTCCGTCGGATGGGACGTTAAGCCGTGGTCCCGTGTGCGGGAGAGCCATACCCTGTGCACGTTAAAGAACACGCTGGATGGCCTTGACGGGAGGCTACCATCTGTCTCCCAACAGCTGATCCAGTGGGTCCCCTCCCCCAACCTTCCCTGAGCCTTCAGGATCCTTGTGACCTGGCCATTTAGCCCATTGTGTGCAAAAAAGTGCCGCTCAGAGGTAAAACAACCCAACCCTGCACACATTGCACAGCTTAATATCCCATCCGAGGGACGGCGGCCTATCAAAGACCTTAGGAGTCTTTTTTCTCACCGAGGGCAAGGTGGGATTGAACGGAGTTCCAGTTGAGCCACCCTCAACGTTGGCTCAACTGGGAGTCTGAAGTGGGAACTGAAGATTGCGAGCCTCATGCCGTGCCGACTGATTTCCCCTCATTCCTCATTGATCAGGAAAGGATAGTCTAACAGCACAGAGAGATGGTGAAATAATATTTATTTACAGTGAAACACGTAGAAAAACCCGTATTGATATATGATTGAATTCCTGAGAAACTGAGGAAATGATCTGAAATCATGGGACAATTCAATAATTAACAGAGAAAAAAAATGAATATTTTTACGAATGGGATCGAAACTCACGTTCGCTTTCATTGGGAAAGTTTATTGTCTTCATTAGGTGAAAACTGAACAAGGTTGAGTTAGCTCAAGTGATCAGAACACTTGATAAATTATGATGATGTTTTCGGATCATATTTGCAACAAATTGTAATTATTGAATTGTTCCATGATTACAGCACATTTATTGTGCCTAAAAATATTAGTTCACTCTTGGAAGTCTTTTTGGAAAATTTAAGAAGGAATACCTTCTCATGAAAATTATTTTCCAAAATTAATTTTGTTCCTTACACATATTAGGGAAATGCTACTGATTAGAGTAAACAGTTAGATGTAGCAATTATTGGTATTCACAGTTCACTTAAATGATTGTGGAAAATATGATTAGTAGCAACTCTCAAAACACATTTCCTAGCATCCATTGTTATTTAAATATTTAACTCTAATAATAAAATCTGGATGCATTGTGATGTTTAGTCCAAGTGCCATTTAAACATTAGAGAAACTTTAAAATTTAGAAATGCCTAATCATTTCACTAATCTGTAGTACACAGTCGTATCAGAATAAAATGACAGCCACGGAATCACAGTGAACTCGCCCAGGCACGTCCCAGAATGCACATGACAAGGTCGACCACACGGAGATATAAGCGGCTGGCCAGGACGAATGAGCCATAGTGCTTAACGTGAGCACAATGGGCAGAGGTATTGATTTGACGGACGTTCAAAAGAAATGATCATCGCCTACCAAGAGAAGAGTGGAAGTGCCCTAGAAATATCCGCGAAAATAAATCATGCTTCAGTGGCATACTATTTCGTTTCCAGTTTGAATTAAACCGTAGCTGACTAGCACACACGAGGCGAAAATTTACAATAATATTGACTTGGAAGCATTTTTTTTTTCTTACTCTTTTTTGTGCTAAATTACCTTTGAAGGCTACGCTTTAAGCAATTCTTTATTTCCTACAATATTTTGTTAGAAATTTCAAACATATATCTCGCAACACAACTGAGTCGCCATTATCATTCAACGCCAGTAGTAGACGAAAGAAGTTTGCTTTTAGACATTAAGCTTATTTCAGGTAATACCTTAGCATTTTCTCTTTTTATTAGCCAATACGTGTTTCTAATTCAATTTGTAAGATACAAGTAACTTCAGTGATAAATATTTTACTAGTTGTTACTGTATCATCTAGTGTCTCGTGATCTTAAAATGATTTACCGAGTAGGTACATGTAAGATTTCTTATTAAACTATCATTTTAACACACAATAATTCGAAATATGTTTATATTCGTTGAAAGGTACCATAGTTATGTTTAAATAGTGATAGTGTTATATGTGTATTAAATTTTATTTACCGAAGAAATACAGAGATTATGGAATCTACGCCAGGGTTCTCGGTGATTTCAATCAATCTTCATAAACGCTGCATTAAACAAGGAGCTCTTAAAATGTGGATCGCCAGTACATAATGAAATTAGATTTTTTTTACATTATAGGGAAGTGCTAAGTGTCTACGTTAGTTTATCTACGATTGTACTGGGTTGCAATATCAAAACAGAAAACATCTGTATTAAGCAATGAATTAAGCTCTGTAATAATACTCTTGTGTGCCATTGCTTATATACCGAAAAAATATTATTTAAAGTAATGATTTAGCGGAGCGTACTGGTGTCATTAAGGGGTTGGCGGAAGTCGAATAAATAGGTATGATTCTGATATGAAAAACTAGAAATGAAAATTTTGTAAATTATGAAAATGAATGGAAATCAAAATATTTTTTAAGGCATTCTTTACCGCAGAATGCTACTGTTGCTTTAATGTTAAGTCTATGGAGTCGTAGTAAGTTGGTAGGGTCACAAAGATATACGTATGATGTTCATACATCACAATAGTTCTTCCGGCCTATTGTGATGATAGAATAACAGAGAAATAGCGGAAGTGAGCTTTATCTCATTTGATTATTTTATCCTTGGGTTCCTTTTAATACATTTCGTCAGAGCATTTAAGATTTCCCATTGCTTTTGTATCATGATAAGTATATATATTTGTGTTATGATATGTTTATCTTTAATGATGTTACGGAAAAAAGTAATGGTACCTTTCGGTTATCTCCGGTCACATTTTCGGTACTTTTCGGTTGTCTTAAAGAAGGGAAATTTTTTAGAAATATGCAACGCTATATAGAATAAAATCATGTTTCTGCACTAAAAATAATCTCATCAAAACAAGATTTTATTAACAATGTTTATCGCTTATAGAATGACCCCTTGTTTAGCACTTAAAAAAAGCCCCAAAAATAATCTCATCAATATTAGATTTCATTAACAATTCTTATCACTAAGGAATAAACCCTTGTTCTGCACTTTAAAAAAGCCCCAAAAATAAACAATCTCATGAAAATTAGATATCATTAACAGCTTTTATCGCTAAGGAATGAATCCTTGTTCCTCAGTGAAACCCCAAAAATAAATAATCTCATCAAAAGATTTCATTAACAACGGTTATCGCTAAACAATGAAACCTCGTTTCCCACTTTAAAAAAAGCCCCCAAAATAAATATCAAAAGTAAATTTCCTTAACAATGCTCATCGCTAAAGAATCAACTTAAGAAAAGCCCCAAAAACAAATAATCTCATTACTACTTTGGTGTTTATTTTTCGTCGCCAAGGAAATGTGACCGGAAATAACCGAAAAGTACCAAAAAAAATTTTAAAAGAGACCATTTTATTGCGGGAAAACTATTTGACAAATGTGATGTATAATAAATAAATATCCCCTTAAAAATCTGCTTCCCCGAGGGTCTGACAGGATTTTGACAATTCAATGCGCCATAAGACCGCAGCAGGAAAACAAACATAAACATCCATGTCTTGTCTGGCGCGTTAACCATTCGGCCACCGGGACGGTTTCATTGGATATATAAAATAAGAAATTGATTTATTTGCGGTAATTTCATATGAAGTTAAAATAATCGATGTTAACTTTGAAGCCGTCCCCGTGGCCGAGTGGTTAGCGCGCTTGGCTACTGATTTAAGGGACCTGGGTTCAAGCCCCGGGGCGTCCCCGTGGCCGAGTGGTTAGCGCGCTTGGCTACTGATTTAAGGGACCTGAGTTCTTAGCCCCGGGTAAGGCATGGATTTATGTGTCGTTTTTCTGCTGAGGTCCTGCCTTCTTCACAGACCTACTAAAGCATATTAAACTGGCAGGCTCCTGTCACCTCTGTGGCAAGCAGCTGCTTGAGGGGGTATTTATTTATTTTTTTATAACTTTGTGATTGAATGTTTTATAGGAATTCAATTTGAAAACGGTTCCATGGTTTTAGAGAAACAGAAGTTAATGAATGTTTTCAAATTTAATATAATTCTTATATCAACTTTATCAAATATATTCTCCCACTACCAGATAGCCCCTTCCTAAAGTTATTTTCATTCATAAATCACATATAATCATTTCTTAACACTATAAAATAAGGGTAACATATATCAAATTGTTGAAAAATATATTGTTGAAACGTACTTAAGAAAAGTCCCATGAACTGAATAATCCAGTCAAATAAAACTCGCTTCGGTAGAAGAACTTGTTCTCGATAGTTTTAAATTGTGTGATCAATTTTGATCAAATGGTGAAAATCAATTGTGACCAAATGGCGGTGACGAAGTTATGTCATTGGTTTTGAGATTATAATGAAGGAACAGGGTTAAAATTTCACGGACTACTTCAGCAAATGGCAGTGTCAGTACACTCTGCTAAATTTCGATTACTTTATTCGAAATAGAGATTTAAATTTTAATTTGTGCTTAATTATATTATTCTTAAAATGTTTAAGAAAAATTATTGAGTCCTGAATCTGATTCCTTATTTAGATTACCATAATTTACATATTTATTCTAAGGTAATACATAACTATAAAGTAACATTTAACTTAAATTTTTGTATAATGGTTTTGTTTTCGGGTCTCTAATGATGGAATTATTTAAACGTTTCTATTTAAAGCATCTTATTTAGACAATGAGTATTAATTTTTTTCGTATTCGTTTTCAGAATGAAACTTTATCTATTTGAGTGAAAACTACAAAAGGGAACTGTGCTGACAAAACAGAAGTAATGTGATCATGGAGAAGTTGCAGTTGATGCCATACTTTCTTGCTGTGTTAACTCACAGTCTAATCTGAGCTAAAACTAGTTTCCTGAGTGGGAAAAGGCCTTACATGTGATCCTATGAAGAGAGTAGCTCATCGAAGAACGTGAACCAGTTATTCAAAGCATCGGCAATTTTAATTTGTCCCAAGAAACAATCTTTCAGAACAGAGAAGCAGCTAAATCCTGTAGCAGTTGTATATATATATAGACTTTAAGCAGAACATTTCTTCGAATTAGAATTAGATATTTATGGAAACAAACATCATAGAACTTAGTATAAATGAACGTAGAAACTTGACATAGCTGTGTATGCGTTTACTAACCAGTTAATTGTTTATACTTTCTTTAGATATGAAAAATATGAGTAATAAATGCATAGGTTGAAGAACACAACATCCAGCATATATATATAGGCACTGGACAGAAAAGTGGTAAAAGTTTCATATTGTCTCAAAAGAAAAATCACATTCAGAGCTCATAAACTTCAACATGATTTTTAATGAAAAATATTTTTAAAGAATAAATTTGGAGAGAGTTCTGAGATCATAGTTGATAAAATTAATAGTTATTAAATATTGTTGCGGATTACAAAAATGGATAGCACTGAGCGTGAGTATTAAAAACTATATTTTGAAACCAAATTAAATACAAGGCAAATTGTTACAAAGAATATATGGACGAAGTATCTTACACACAAATCAACTACTAACATGCACAAGTCATCAACCTTCCTTCACAGAGTACACAACTTCAGCTCTGTCTATTCCACTAAATATTACCTTTTTACTCGATTACCATGTCGCTTGAACATCCGCGTACACATCAAATAAAAGATCCCACTTTTATACTTCCGCGTACACAACACATAAAAGATCCCACTTTTATACTTCGGCATACACAACACATAAAAGATCCACTTTTATACTTCCGCGTACACAACACATAAAGATAATTCTTTATACTTAACGCGCACTGTCTCAGAACAGCTAACCGTCCATTTTCGAACTCTAGACCGTTGGAAACACGACCGTTACACGCTCCACTGTTCTTGAAATTCTCCCAAAGTTCTTATTCGTTGTCTGAAACTTTTTGATTTCGGTTGCCAGATTCCTTCTGTCGTAACACTGTCCCCTTCCTAGGTCTTGTTCGTCCCGAACAATTCTGGATTCCAAAGCTTCTTGAGTTCTTCGATGAAACGGGACCAAACGATCCACGTGAACCACTTGCACTTTGTAGCTGGACGTCAACGAATGCGATATACCACATGTCTGTGTCAAAATGAAAGCGAATTTCATTATGACGTAGATTTCTTTTCTGACTGAAGCCTCGTCCACAAACATAATAAGTGTAAGGCCTATAGCCCTTGTGAACACGTTTATGTCTCCGCAGGGAGAAGAATCGACTAAGAGTTTTCGTGCAAAACCTGTAAAAAGTTTTCTCCTTTGGATTTTTAATTCTATCAACAGTAACAAGGAATGAAAGTCATTAGTGACATAAAATCTAGGGAGGAATTTTCATCCTCCAGTCTGACCCTTTTGTCAGTTGACTTTCACTTAATTCAGAACTGTCGTGATGAACCTTCAGCCATATTTCACCTGATTCAATTTGATCCCCAAGGTGCTTCACAATCATAATATCAGCTCCATAATTCTTTTTAGCACTTCGGTCATCTCCTCCTTCCATACTCTTGCTAGAACTGCAGCTTCTAATCCGACAACCTTACCTGTTTCTCCTGTATAAGTAAAATCAGTGATGTGTCGGGCTGCTAGCAATATTTTTTTCTGTTTTACCTTCACATAGCCAGCTTGCAACATCTTCAGATACTCCTTGTTCTATTAACATATTACGAAACTTGTTCAAAGCATTGCCGTTATGCAGAAACTTGTGGACACCTGATGCTTCATCTACCCTATTATCCACAATGTTCACCAAACGCAGAAGTTCTCCTCCTAACTCTTCGACGAGCTCTTGCAGTTCCAAGGATCCGTTACCAAGGAAACACTGAACAGCTTCCATCACTTCCAGAGAGTTGTCAACAGAATTTTCAAGAGGTGAATCCATGTTGCTAACAGCTGAACTCTTCATTCCACGAGCTTGTGATGCTGCAACCATTTTCTTAACTAAATCAACAGCAACATCTTCTGTACTGATGAGATCAATAGCTCCTTTTCCGAATTCAACATCATAAACCAAAGCGCACACTACTTCAGCCAGCTTTATGGACACAATTGAGCATATCATTAGAGGAACGCTATCTACGGTAGCCGTCAGATCCTTGCAGCGGTAAATCTCCTTATCTGTTGGCACCAGCTCCTCTGTCTGTCCTACGATGCAGCATCCGACGTCTTCCATCATCTGCTCGATTTTATCTTTAGTGCAGTCGACTGTGAAGCCAGGGATGGATTCCAATTTGCCCAGAGTATCTCCCGTCAATTGGAGAGCACGACCGGAGATCATAGGGACCTTGAGACCTAAAGCAGCAAGTGCAGGAGCCAAGACAAGACTCACTTTGTCGCCGACACCTGTGCTGTGTTTATCTACCATCCGATGGCGCCACTCGGGTCTCCAGCAAAACACATGACCCGAGGATGTCATAGTTGCTGCTTCTTCCGAATTCACTTTCTTGGCGCTCTCATTGTAATTAGCCAGGGAAATATCAGTCATGATTGCCAAATTGTTCATTCTGGACATCAGCGACGAGTTTTGTAACATGATATTGTCCTCTTTAGAGCTCTTGTAGTCGTGATAAAACTTTTCTATATCCTTATAATCTAAATGGTTATAATGTCCAAATCTGCGCATTGACTGTTCAGAAAAGAAATTCAGCATGGCTACGTTGAGATTTTCTGAGGGCTTCACTTCTCTCTGATCGTAACTCTGAGACTTAGTTTCATCCAGAAAGTTAGTCTTTGAAGTACTGTGTCTGCCTGAAGCTCCTTTACTAGCATCACCTGTTACGCTTCTAAGCCATTCTTCGGAATTCTTCTTTTTTAAATCCCCACTTTCTATAAACAATTCGAGAGTGGCTATATGCTTCGGAAAAATCTCTCCAACTTCCCCGGTAACGTCGAATGGCACTTTGTATCTATGATGAATGGACGCCTCTTCTTTACTCGGACCACTCTGCGAAACGTAAACTCTGTTTCGTTCCCCCTCATTACCACTCGTTACTCTGCCTTTGCGATAATTGTCCATGACGCATTTTGATGACGGCGAGGAATAGAATACCTTTCGTGTGGATCTCTCTTCAGATCGTGCCAGACTTGTATACCTAGGTATTTTGAAGTGCAAAGCGTACTGTATAGTCTCACAGCTCTCTGATCTGTGTGATTGTTCCTCACAGTTCCTAGACATGTCACCAGCGACATAGACACTCTGCCATGCATTTCCAGTAGTTGCGTGGTCAAAGGCATTATCTGCGCTATCTCTACGTTTCTTGATTTCCAGTAGCAGATCCACATTTCGAGATTCTCCTTTCTTGCGAAGATTCGATTCTTTTGTAGTCTTCCTCTCGCAGTCCTCTCGCACTTTCTCCATCTCTCTCGAGATCTCTTCAATTCATATGAAGGCTTCATCAGAACGCCGCTGCCCCAGCGAGCTTCTCCTGTCCGTCGAATTTTGTAAAAACGAATTGAATCTAAATTGCTTATTTTTCAGATAGCGAAGAATCTTGGAATGTTTTCTGGTTCCGCATCGTTTCTTTCCCGCATCAGCATTATGTTCATCTGTACTGTTACCTCCAGTGCTGTTAGTTTCACAAATTTCACCTATTGGTTTGGGATTCACATTTTGATATGCGTTGCCTTTCTCTTTTTCATGTTTACAATCTAACTTAACACTATCAAGATCATCTTTTTCACTGACAAATTCAACATTTAAACTATTGCATTGTCTATTGAGTTCGGTTTTGATATCCTTGAACTGATCAATAATCTTGCCAACTTGAGAACCCACTTCAGCTCTCATCTCAGTATTTTGTGCGGCCATTTCGGCTTTCAAGTAACCTATTTTATCGCTTTGGGCAGCTATATCACTCTTAATATCAGTCATCTGCGTAGCCATATCGGCTTTCATATCAGTCATCAACTTTATTAACTCATCCATACTTCTAGTGAAAGGCATTCAATTAAATTACCCCACTTCTGACACCAAATGTTGCGGATTACAAAAATGGATAGCTACTGAGCGTGAGTATTAAAAACTATATTTTGAAACCAAATTAAATACAAGGCAAATTGTTACAAAGAATATATGGACGAAGTATCTTACACACAAATCAACTACTAACATGCACAAGTCATCAACCTTCCTTCACAGAGTACACAACTTCAGCTCTGTCTATTCCACTAAATATTACCTTTTTACTCGATTACCATGTCGCTTGAACATCCGCGTACACATCACATAGAAGATCCCACTTTTATACTTCCGCGTACACAACACATAAATATCCACTTTTACACTTCCGCGTACACAACACATAAAGATAATTCTTTATACTTAACGCGTACTGTCTCAGAACAGCTAACCGTCCATTTTCGAACTCTAGACCGTTGGAAACACGACCGTTACACGCTCCACTGTTCTGCAAATTCTCCCAAAGTTCTTATTCGTTGGCTGAAACTTTTTGCTTTTGGTTGCCAGATTCCTTCTGTCGTAACAATATCAACTATGTATCACATTTAGTTTTGAGAAGCCATGTGATACATATTTCATAAATTAACTAAGAATTCAGATGTGATATACTAGACCATAGAGTCAAAATTTTCTCTTCAGCTCTTTTAATATTTTAATTAAATTTCGGGGATAATTTTTATAGCCTGTTACTACTATGTTCCAACATTCATAACTCTTTTAATACTGAACACGTTTTTTTTTTTAATTGAGATCTTTAGAAATATTTTCATTAAAAATGGTATTGAAGAGGTTAATAAGCTCAGAATGTGATTTTTTCTATTGAGATAATATGAAACTGTTTCCATTTTTCCGTCCAGTATCTACGTATAATTTTATTATAATTATTTGAGCCCGCATTTCTCAATATCTATAAGTGACATTTTAAATCAGTTTTCATTAAATAATATATATACATAAAATGGGTGATAAATTGGTTAACACTGTATATGAATATGCTAACTTTATTGCAGTGTTATCTATAAAGCAAGCGAGTCTTACATTAAATACGTAAGTAGAAAATATATTTGATTAGGTGTGTAAAATTCTTTGTATTTTTAAGAGCTTTGTTTTAAAAATGTATCTAATATTATGCTACTATTTGCTTTAAAGGATTTGGAGTTTGACTCGTATTCCTATCGTATAAATATCATTGCAAGTCTAATTAATAAAAGAATTAAAATATATTTTTTTTCATTCATGGAATTTCATGTTAAGGTTTCTCATTCCATAGTTTAATGTCATAAATAAATCTGGAAATGCTATTGAATGTAATTAAGTACTTTAGTTATTCACTTCAAAGAATAATGTATTATTTATTTATTTCCTAAAACAGGTGGAAGTGTTTATGAGTGTGACATCTGCCATTACCGGTTTACATCGTTACAATTCCTCACCAAACACAAGAAGAGGCACCGAGGGGAAGGAAAAGGACGGAGATTCTCTTGTTCCTTATGTCCTTACTCTACAGATAGATCGATCATCCAACATCAAACGTTACATGCTCACGCACTCTGCTGATCGTCCTCATAAGTCACTGCGGAAAGAGTTTCAATCTCAAGATCATCTTGAAGTGCATCTTCGTATCCACATTTCGTATCCACAACGAAAATTGTGTTCGTATCCACACAGCAGAACGACCATTTCCTTGCGATCTCTGTAGCAAGTCTTTCAAATAGAATGAAAATCTCTCAACACACAGACGAATTCATTTGCGACAAAAGACATTCTTGTGCAGACACTGTGATATGTCATTTGTGCAGAAGACTGATTTAAATCGACATGAAAAGAAGCACTTTTAAATTGGTTTTTTCTATATATAAAACGTTTTTGTACTTCTAGTAGTAAATTTGAGAAATTTTCGAAACTGTAATATCTTTCGGATAATAAGGATGCAATTCCGTTTATTATTCTGTTATGAATTGCATTCGTTCTTGTTTACGAAACTAAATGTGATACAAACCTGCCAAGTATTGCCAGTATTGTTACATGTTTTCTTTGCTATATTTTAAATATATGTTTTACCTCTTTTTCTTAATGATCCTGTAGCTTAGAATTAGGCATTTCATCACCGTAATTTGCCTTTTATGAGTTCGTTTTATTTAATGATATATTTAAAAAAATTATAATTTTAATAAAGCAAAAATGAAACATGGATTTTTCTCCATTTTCGGTATTTTAGTTTTAAGACAAAACCTTTTATGCATTTCAAAAAATGTTTTCTGCTTTATGATGTTTCTAATTTGAAAGTCTTCCTTATTATTAATTCCATTTCTAATGAACAAAAACGATACAAAGCAGTTGTTCGATAATTAAAAGATTCCTTTTCTTTGTGTGTGAGAAGGAGATAGGAAAATTGTGTTTGTATGTAAACGTTGGCATTATAGCTTTATGGGGAAGTCTAAATCGACATGAAAAAGAGGATTTTAAATGTGATCTTTTAATATATTACTACCGTTTGTTATTTCCTTAATTCTGCTTATGTATTAATAGTTTAAAATATATAACTATTACAATTGAGGGGGGGGGGGGGCAAGTAATAATTGGAAGGCTGTTCTGGTACAATTTTTTTTCCATTTGTTTTAGTGGTTTTTAACAAATTTCCTGAAAATTCGCGTCATATCTACATAAAGGTACTAGATAGAAAAATGGGAAGAGTTCCATGTTATCTCAATAGGAAATCACATTCAGAACTTAATAACTTCATTAATATGATTTTAGTGAAAAATACGTGTAAATATAAAGATCCAAATCAAATCTATCTAAATATTTATTTTGAACAATATTTTTTCAATATTGAAAAGGGTTATGAACGCTGAAACGTTTAATACGCTACAAAAAACTAACCCCAAAATTTAATTAAAATATTAAAGCAAACACTCTAGCGGAGTAAACTGCAAGCTCTGATATCTTAACCAGTTTTATTTTTTATTTAAATTTTAGAATCAGTTATTTTGTATCCTGTTAAATAGTCCAGTTTTCATAACTCTTTCTGTAATCAACAAACATGGTTTAAAATCGAGATTTAGATAAAGCTCTCAATCAAAACTTTTCTAAGACATTTTTTTCCTTAAAAATCGCATTGAAGAAGTTATTGAGCTCTTAATCATATTTTCAAATTGAGATAACACGGAACTGTTTCCATTTTCCTGTCGGTGCCTCTGTATGTTTACTTTTTTTTTCACCTCCTTTCCTGTTACTAGCACTCCCATCAATAAGGCGATGGGGATTATGTCCCCCCTCCGATATTTGATCGTTATCTTTGGTAATTAAAATTGATTTTCTGGTCCAAATATCTATTTTTATTAATTTATATCGCCGTTGCAGCTTTTTTATTACTAGTTATAGCTAATTTTAGTAAACTGTTTTTGCAAATACAATGTAACCCATTATTTCTAATACGATGGCTATAATATTTTTCATAGTTAAGAGATTTTACCTAATAGCATGAATTGTTAAGTAAGTACTAAACTGAGATATTCATTCCTATTCTGTAACATAGGACAAAGAGTTTACCAGTGTGATATCTGCCAGTGCAGGTTTACATCATTAAAATTTCTCACCAAACACAAGAAGGGGCATCGAGGGGAAGGAAAAGGCAGGAGATATCCTTGTTTACTTTGTCCATACACTACTGATATATCATCGAACATCAAGCGTCATATGCTCATCCACTCTGGAGATCGTCCTCACAAGTGTTCTCATTGTGGAAAGAGTTTCAATCAGAGGAATACCCTAAAGGTGCATCTCCTTATCCACACAGGAGAACGACCATTTTCTTGTGATCTTTGCAGCAAGTCTTTCAAGTGGCGGGGCGATTTGTCTACTCATAGACGATTCCATTTACCGCAAAAGCCATTGATATGTAAACACTGCGAAAAAACATTTGTAAGTAAAAGTCATTGAAATCAACATGAAAAGAAGCATTTTTAAAGCTATTGTATTAATCTATTGCGGTCACTGTTTATTTAGCTGATTTTCCTATTTAATTACTTATTAACAGTTAATGTTAATAATTTGGCAGGATGTGATAAATTTAGTTTCATATTTCATTGCTTTGATATATCAGATAGAGAAATGTAATACTTGTGCACAAAATAATATGTCATTTCTTATTAACATAACAGGTCATTTACCTGTTATGTTAATAAGAAATGACATGTTATTTTAATAGGAAATGACCTATGTTTTGTTAATAGGAAATGACCTATATTATATGTTAGTAGGAAATGACCTATGAAATTTTAATTGGAAATCAGTTTCAAACTCAAAAAATTCTTAAATTTTATTTGCAAAAATGTAACTGTAAAAAAGTAAAAAATTCAGATTAAATCATCTAACTATCAATTTTTAAGTGGTGTTTGTGGTTTATTTAAGCTCTTAACAAAACTCTTGTATTTAAAAGCCGTCCTTTCTAAAAAAAAATCATTCAGGATGAAAGCCAATTCAACCTATGCTTATACATTTAGCGTAGTTAAATATAAGAGCTAGTAGTTTTGTTTTGACCAGCTGTGATTAACTTTTTGGATTAATTAATTTTAACTTCTGTTCCTCTCAGACAATTTTAACCTGTCAGTTTATTTACTATGGTATATAAACTGACAGGCTCCTGTCAGACCTCTGTGCCAAGCAGCTGCTAGAGGGGGTATTTATTTATTATTTTTATTATATAATCTCGCTTCGCTAATTAACTTAATGGCAAATGGACATTTTTCAGTTGGGTTGTTTAACCTCTGAGCGGCATTTTTTGAACACAATGTGCTAAATGGCCAGGCACAAGGAACCCGAAGGCTCAAAGAAAGTTGGGGAAAGGTTCACACTCTAACGGCTGTTGGGGGACAGATGGTAACTTCATGCAGGAGCCACGACTTAACATTCCACCCGACGGACGACGGCCTTTCCAAGTCCATCGGTGACCCTACTGACTGTGGGCAGGTTGGGGAGTTTCGCGGAAGCAAACGGCCCAGCTGGAACTCGAATCTGGGAACTGTTTTTACGAACCTGTCGCGCTACCGACTGAGATACCCTTACCCCAAGTCATTGGAAATCGATATTAGATGTCAAACGCTTTTTACATCTAATATCGATTTCATTGATATTCTAATATCGATCTATAAAGGGGGGGGGGGTATAAAGCTTCCTTGCATTATCCTCTATTTTAAATCTTTGAAAACTCGAAATTGCAAAATGATAAAACTGTTCATAGGCACGGCTCAAGAGTTTGGGAAAACGCTGTGTTCCCTGAAATTGAGTTGGGTTGGGTTGGGTTGTTTTACCTCTGAGCGGCACTTTATTGCACACCATGGGCTAAATGGCCAGGTCATATGGACCCCGAAGGCTCAGAGAAGGTTGGGGGAGGGGACCCACTGGAACAGCTGTTGGGAGACAGATGGTAGCCTCCCGTCAAGGCCATCCAGCGTGTTCTTTAACGTGCACATGGTATGGCTCTCCCGCACACGGGACCACGGCTTAACGTCCTATCCGACGGACGGCGGCCTTTCCAAGCTCATCGGTGTCCCCGTTGGCAGGGCGGGGAATTTTGCGGAGATAAATCTCAACGCTGACCCAGCTGGGACTCGAACCTGGGAACTACAGATTACGAGCCTGGCGCGCTACCGACTGAAAATTTTTATATACTGTATTTATTATTTTTTAATTATATTTCTGGGCATCACATTTGTGCATGCAATATGGTAAATATCTTTGCTGAAGAGTCCATTGAGTCAAATTTGAAGAAGTTCTCAGTTCCAACACATGTTAGTGGAGAGAGAAATGAAAGCCCATAACATTATGTAACCCCTTTAGCTTTATAACATGAACACAAGACTTTATGTTATACTACATCGCTGACGGCCTTTTCAAAATAACAAGTTTGTTGTTTTAAATATTCGATACTATTATTGGACCCCCAAACTGTAAGTTTTTATGCACGATATTTTTTTTTTATTCACTGCAATTCTCAGAAAACATGATACGATTAACATTTAAAACGTATAGGTCATAATATTATTCTTGGATCATCATGAAACTGATACTTCAAAAAAGAAACCAACTTCTGATATATTTCAAACAGGATTCCTGGCTCCCTTTTATTGAAGTTGTGAATCTACCTTTTTCCGGAATTCGAATAAATTGTTGGAAGGCTTTATGGTTCATAGTATTAAAAAATGTTTATCCCCGAGAAATAGTTTTTCCCAAATAAATTACGCCCGTATTTATTCAGAGCAAACTGTGTAATTCCCAATTTGGGAAAAAAATAATGTTTCAAAATATTTTTTCATGATCTGTCTTGTAGCGTCGTCCGTCAATAAAAAGTGATGCTTTGTAAACAGAGTCGATAATGAAATTGCTGATGGCATTAATCAGATTGCAAAACCTTGTGGTTCACGAAATTGGACAAACGTTTTCTAAGGTTATTCAGAGTAGATCCTGTGATCCCCAGTTTGGAATAATGCTTATTTCTTGGTCTATTTCGCATGACTTTTTACTTCACAGAGTGTAAAATTAACGTTTGAAAATATTTTCTTCTGGCGTCCGTCAGTATAATGAACTCCCTTGCGAGACATGAAGGAAGTGTGAGATCCGATGTAAAAATCGAAGTTCTTCAATTCAGTCCATCGTGAATATATTTTGTAGACACAGTAGGGGTATAATAAAAGAATCGTCCTCCTTCAGAGTAAGGACTGTGGCTCGATAACTGAACTTTTCAAAACATTTATTTCTGAGACATGGTTCTATTGAAACATAGGAGTGGCGAGTTCAGGTATGGGAATAAAATCTTGTTTTTTTGCGAAGAGGCTATAAATTTATTTCCAAGTTAAAATGTTTGCGATTTACAAATGCTATAATAAAAATTTATTCCTTCTTCAATTAGTAGTTATATGACTCTTTTCATTTTGAAGAGTATTTCTCTCTTTAATACAGAGCTACAATTCATAAAATGTGTCTAAAGAAAATTGCTTAATGGAATAGAAATTTATTCCATTTCACCACAATGAAAAAATATTACTTTATCTGTGATCCCTTATCATTAAAAAAACTGTAAACTGACTCTGCAAACAGGGGAAAATTTTAAGTACTTCAAACGTATATGCAGTCCAAACAAGGAAGTTTTGGCTGGTGTTAAGTTGCGTATTTGAAAAAATTGTTCCGTGCTATACATGAATGAAATGATCAGAAAAGGACGAATTAGATGATACAAAAAAATTGTTTTCAAATATCTGTAGTAGTTTAGTATTTAGAGTTTAATAAATTTTATTATGAATTTTGCATTGTGTTCAAACTTTAACGCTGCAATTTTTGTTCTGATTATAGGATCTATTTTAAATTCGAATTTGACACGTACACATCTGAAGAATGAGTATAGAAAATATTAAGATGATTAATCTTTCGAGAGTATATTAATATCATCAACCTTTCTAGAGTTGCTGAGAAATAAATGCACACAAGCGCACAACCTACAAGCAATGGCTGTTGGGACTGGAAGGGGGCATGTCACTAAGACTAGTGACTTCAGTTCTGTATGATTACTAACATAGCATTCTCCAATCTTTTCTAAGTTGCATGCATCTAATACCTTTTCATCCGAAACATGAATCTGCTTCCCTTTCTTAATTTTAGAGTATACGGTGAACTAGTAATTTACACGACAGTAAATCATACTTTAGTGGCATACTATTTCGTAGTGTAGTTTTAAACACTAGCTGACTTGCATAAAAAAGTAATGAAAATTAAAGTTTTTTCTGAATTTGTGTGCTAAATTTCCTTTGAAGGCTACGCTCTGAGCAACCCTTTATTTTCCTACAATATTTTGTTTAAAAGTTAGAAAAAATATCTGGCAACAAAGCTATGTCGCCATTTAGCATTCAGTGGCAGTAGTAGTGGAAAAAGTTATACTTTTATACATTAACTTTGTTGAAGGTAAAACCTTAGAATTTTTTGTCTTCTTTGGCCAATATTTGCTTCTAATTCAAATTGTAAGATACAAGTAACTTCACTGGTAAGTATTTTACGACTTGTTATTGTATCATCTAGTATCTGACGATCTTAAAATGATTTATCGAATTATTTATTAAGCTCTCATTTTAAAATACAATTTGTTTCAGATTTGGTTATATTCGTTGAACGGTACGATATTTTTATTTAAATAGTGATAATGCTATATATCTATTAAGTTTTATTTACCGAAGAAATACACTGATTATGGAGTCAATCACTGGTTCTCGGAGCTTTTAATATATCTTCATAAACTGCATTAAACCAGGGGTTTTTGAAACATGGATCCCGAATGCATAATGAAGTATTAAACCAACGTGACATTATATAGGGACGTGTGTGGATCTATATTAATTTATATACGACTGAAGTGGGTCGCAATATCGAAAATTTTGAGAACCCATGTATTAAACAATAAATTAATCTTTGTAATAATACTCCTGCGTGCCATAATTTATATAGTGGACGAATATTATTCAAATTAATTATTTAGCAGAGCGGACTGGGAGTTTTTAAAGGGTTGGAGGAAGTCGGAGTTGGGTTGTTTTATCTCTGAGTGGCACTTTGCATAAACATTTGCACAGAGTGGGCTGAATAGACAGGTCGCAAGAATCCTGAGGGTCAGAGAAGGATAACGGGAGGGTACTCACTGAACAGTTGTTGGCAGACAGTATGTAGCCTCCCGTCAAGGAATTCGAACCTGGGAACTGCAGATAACGAGCCTGGCGCGCTACCGACCGAGCCACTCCTTCCCCCTAGGAAGACGTCGAATAAATCATAAGCAGGGATGTTTTTAATAGGTAAACGTAGAAATAAAGTCTTTTCGTAATTATGGATAATAATAAAATTAAAAACATTTTATAAAATGCACTTTATCGCAGCATTCTACGGTTTCTTTAATGTTAAGTCTATGGAGTTGTGAATCGGTAGTTTTGCATGGATATATTGAAACCACATTGTGGCGTATGAACAAAATGCCGGAAGTGAATTTTATTTAATTTGTTATTTAGTAGTGGTTTTTTTTTAAATACATTAAGGCAGAGAATTTAAGATTTTGCGTTGTTTTTGTTTTTTTGTCATAAGATTTGTTTATCTTTAATGGTGTTACGGAATTAAAAATATTTTTCACAGGGACTATTTTATCGTGCGAAAACGTATTTGATAAATGTGATATATAAAGTAAGAAATTGATTTATTTGCAGTAATTGATATGAAATGATATAAAATAAATAGTCGGTGATAACTTTGTGATGGAATGCTTTATGGGAATTCTGTTTGAATACGGTGCCATGGTTTTAGAGGAACTGAAGTTTACCAAATTTTGCAAATTTATCACATTATTTACATATCTGATTTATAAAATATATTCTCCCACTGTCAAATAGCCCCTTCCTAAAGCTATTTTCATTCCAAAATAAAGATAATCATTCGGTAAAACCATAAACAAAGGTAAACATACAACAAAAAATTTAAAAATGCACTATGGAGCCGTACTTGATAAAAGTCTCACAGTCAAAATAATCCACTGAAATAAAATTTGCTTGGAAAGACTTACTTGTTTGTAATATTCTCTGTTTTTGTTTTATTTGATTTTTTTTTTTTAATTTTTCTTTGTTAAAATCATTCTTGGCCAAATGGTGGTCTCGAATTTATATATATATTTTGGTTTTGAGATTATGATGGAGGAACAGGGACTGGTTTTGAAAATGGCAGCAGAAGAATTTAGAGTATCGGATTCAAAACAAAGATTCAGATAGCTCGATTGAGATTTTAATTTGTGCTCAATTATATTATTTCGTAATAATAATAATATTTCGTAATAAGCTAAGAAAAATTATTAAGGTGTTAGTCTGTCTCCTTAGTTACATTACATGCACCCATTCATAATTTACTCTTCATGCCTATCCGAAGTTAGTGCATAAATGTAATGTAGTAGATACATAGAAAGTATTATACCCACCATATCCAATTTAAGCTTAATTTATGTAAAGAGGCTAAATTTTTCATTGATGGTTTTATTGTTGGGTCTCGCAATGAAATTATTTTGAAGTCTTTAAGGCATCTTATTTAACAGAAGAGTAATATATTTTTCCTATTCCTTTTCAGATTGCAACTTTATCTTTGCTAATGAGAATTGCAGAAGTATACCTGCAGGAACTGTGCCAACAGAACAGAAGTAATGGCGTCATGAAGAAGTTACAGTTGATTGGAAACTTATCGTATTTGGTGTGCGTGTGATCTAAGTTAAAACTGGTTTCCTTAGTAGAAAAGACCTTATAAGTGATCTTATGACGAAAGCAGCTTTTCGAAGGAAGTGAATCACTTATTTAAAGCATTGGCAGTTTTAGCTTGACCAAAGAAATAATCTTTTCGAAGACAGAAGAAGCTAAATTCTGCAGAAGCTGTATATCTGCAGATTTTATAGCAGTACATTTTTCTGAACTCGAATTTAGTTTTTTATGGAAACAAATATCATAGAACTTGAAGTATAATGAATGTAGAAATTCAACACCTTGTATGATTTTACTAACACATTTTATTGTTTATTCTTTCTTTAGATGTGCAAAATAGCAGTAATCAATTCATAAGGTGAAGAAGAGATAATATAACATGCAATATACGCAAGTACTGGACAGAAAATGGAAACAGTTCCAGATTATCTCAACAGAAAAACTCTTTCAGAGCTCAATAACTTCTTCAATATTATTTTAATGAAAAATATGTGCCAATAAAGATCTCAATCAAATCTATTTGAATATAGGTTTTAGACGTTACTTGTTCAGTACATAGAGAATATTTAACGCAAAATTTAAATAGTTAAGCGATCAGATATCATAGTTGACTCTAAAGAAAGTGATATTTTAACCTGTGTAATGTTAACTAAATTTTGGAGTAAATGTTGTAGTCTTTTAAATATTCCAGTGTTCACAAATAACTTTGAATACTGAACAACTATTGTTTAAAATTTATAATTAGATAAATTTGTTGAGTTAATTAAAAACCATATTGAAGAAGTTATTGAGCTATCAATGTGATTTTCTATTGAGATAACATGGAACTGTTTCCATTTTTCTCTTCAGCACCTGTATATGAATATGTTAACTGAATTGCGGTATTATACGTAAAAGGAAGAAATCTTAATTAAAATATATAAGTAGAAAATTCATTTTATTTAGTATGTAAAAGTTTTCTTAGTTGCAAGAGCTAAATATGTCTAATTTTATGCTACTATTTGCTTTAAAAAATCGGGATTTTCTCATATGAACTTTGACTCGAATTTATGGTATAAATATATTATTGCATGTCTAAATATTAAAAAATTACTATTTATGTATAATTTTCATATACTGGATTTCATATTATGTTCAGTCTGAATTCGTAGTATAATGTCATGAGTAAATCTGCAAACGCTGTTGAATATAATTCAGTACTTTAATTATTCAATTCAAAGAATAATGTATTATTTATTTATTTCCTAAATCAGGAGGACATGTTTATGAGTGCGACATCTGCCATTGCTGGTTTACATCATTACAATACCTCACCAAACACAAGAAGAGGCATCGAGGGGAAGGAAAAGGAAGAAATTCCCTTGTCCATTATATCCGCACTCTACTAATAGATCTTCCAACATGAAGGATCATATGCTAACCCACTCTGCATACCGTTCCTCACAAGTATTCCACTGGGAGAAGAGTTTCAAAAGAAAGATTAATCTTTAAGTGCATCTTCGTATCCACACAGAAGAACGACCATTTCCTTGCGATCTCTGTAGCAAGTCCTACGTAAAGCAGAACAATCTATTTAAACGAAGAATTCCACTTATTGCAAGAGCCATTTTTGTGCAAACTCTGTGAGAAGTCATTTGTGCAAAAGGATGACTTAAATCGATATGAAAAGAAACATTTATCAATTTCTGATTTCATTTGCTTGACACTTCGAGAAAGATACGATTGATAGAATACTGCGAAGTGTCATCAGTTTGTTTTTATGTTTTTTTTTGTTTGCTTATTCTTTGTTTTATCTGGCATTATCCCGCACAACAGTTTTTTGCGGTTCTAAATGCATGATATAACCTAAGCCACTAATTCTCTTTTATGAGACCTTTTTTTTACATATTAAATAATGAAAAATTACAAATATATTAAAATAATGAAACAAAGAACATAAGGACGTACTTTTCTTCTTTAGATGATTAAACATTTTAAAATCTATCATTTCTTTTACTATATTTTCTCATTTATGGTGTCCAGATGAAAATTTCATTTTTATGTTATGTTTAAAACAATTAATTTATAGTGAAGGAAAACATAATATGCGATATTTATCAATGCCTATTTTTAAAATCTTCCCTTTTTTTCAGTACATATTGAAAGACAAATTTTTCCATTTCATTGCATAAACAGATATTAATTTGGTGTTATACTGTCAAAATTCAGTGGCAATTTCTTTTTAAAGGGAAGAAGGTGTTTTCCCTACACAAATAACAGAAATAATTTATCTAACTGAAGGATTTTATTTTCGAGGGGATTCCACAATTCAGTTAATGTTTTGTTTTTGTTGAACTTTACACCAAAAGTGTTTTCAATCCATCTAACATGGCAGTTGTTATCTTTAAAATTAATGTGAATAATACTGTGGCTGCTATATGTATCCGATTTCACGAGGAATTTTAATAGCAGTTTCTTGAAGTAATTCATAAATTATGAATAGCTAACTACAGAAGACATGGTGATGAAGGATAAACGGTTGTTTTTACAAAATCAATACTTTTAATTAATTCAACCCACGCCAAAAGTCTGACGCGAAAAATATTGATATCTCTTCCCATCGATCAGTTCCTTCATAGCTTTCCACCACTCCAGTCGCAATTAAATTCCGCCAAACATATGTCCCATTATCACTTCATATATACTTTTCTTCAACTACTACTCACTACTAGGTAGGCGACGGCAGCACCCTCAGATATTTCTAACACGTTTCGAAGGATCACTCCTGACCCATGGCAGCTAGGAGCCCTGGGTGTTATCCCAAAATGGTGAAACGAAGTAGAACCGCCCCACCATATTCAGGACCGTAAGGTCAAGTAACCGCGGACCACGGTGGAACTGCCGATTGTTGCACAGAAGAGGTCACACGTAACCGTTCGCCCTCATTTAAATTAACGTGTATTTTATTTTGCTATAAAATGCGAAACAGAGAAGCATTTGCGATGAACATCATTTGTGGCGACAAAGCGCGATTCCGTTTCGCATCCTTCTCCATGTCAAGGCTACTTCGATGGTTAAGATGATGACAGCTATTTCAATGGCGTCACGTAAAGAGGGAAAGGTTTTATATTATTGCAGGTAATTGTAGTATATAGTCAGAAATGAATATAATATTAAATATAATACTCCATCAGCAATAACACAAAAATTTAAAAAAAAATAAATGCATATGTAACAATTTTATGTTAATTATTATTTTATTCATTTGAGAAACATATTTTGAAACTATCTGCAATAATATTATGATATAATATAAATAAAATTTCTCCTCCATGAGTGATGTTAAACTTCCTGTAAGGCCTTTTAGTATCAAGGTGTTCTGCTCCAATCCCGGATCCGGAAAAAAAATGGGATAGACGGCGGCGAAAATCGGAAACGCTTCCGGTATAATTTTCTTCTTATATGTTTTAATGTTTTTTTTTAACAAATTTCTTGACATTTCGGGGGATATCTATACAGAGGAACTGGGAAAAAAATGGAAACCATTTTCGATATTATCTCAATAGGAAATCACATTCAGAGACCAATAGCTTCTTCCATATGATTCTTAATGAAAAATTCCTCTAAATAATAAAGATCCCAATCAAATCTATCTAAATATTGAGTTTAAACAATATTTGTTTGATATTTAAAGAGTTGGGAAGGCTGGAATATATAACAGACTACAAAACGTTATTTTAATAACAATATATGTAATTATTAATAACAATTTAATTAAAATGTTAAAGCAAACACTGTAAGTAGAGTCAAATATGATCTCTGATATCTTAACCTGTTTAAATTTTTTAATTAAATATTTGGGTCAGATATTACATATCTGGTTAAATAGTCCAGATTTCGTAGCTCTTTCTATAATCAACAAATATGGTTAAAAATCGAGATTTAGATAAATTAAAGCTCTTATTGAAATCTATCTTTAAACATACTTTCCCCTTAAAAATCGCATTGAAGAAGTTATTGAGCTCTGAATGTTTTTTCCTGTTGAGATAACATGGAACTGTTTTCATTTTTCTGTCGATGCCTCTGTCTGTTTACAATTTTTCTTTTTACCTAAATTCCTGTTATTAGCACTCCCATCAAGGAAGGGGAGGTTATGCCCCCTCCGTGATTTGACCGTTATTTTGGGTAATTAATAGTGATTTTCTGGTCCGAATATCTTTCTTTATTAACATATATCGCCGCTGCAGCTTTTATATTATTAGTTTTAGCTAATTTTAATAAGTTATTTTTTAATGTAATGTAACACATTATTTCTAATACGATGGATATAATATTTTTCAGAGTTAAATGATTTTACGTAATAGCACGAATTGTTAAATAAGTACTAAATTCAGATATTCATTCCTACTCTCTATCACAGGACAAAGAGTTTATCAGTGTGACATCTGCCAGTGCAGGTTTACATCATTACAATTCCTCACCAAACACAAGAAGAAACATCGAGGGGAAGGAAAAGGACGAAGATTTCCTTGTTCATTATGTCCTTACTCTACAGATCACTCAACCAGCATGAAAGATCATATGCTTATCCACTCTGGAGAACGTCCTCACAAGTGCTCTCATTGTGAAAAGAGTTTCAAACAGAAGAATCATCTTGAGGTGCATCTTCGTATCCACACAGATGAACGACCATTTCCTTGTGATCTCTGTAGCAAGTCTTTCAAACAGCAAAGCCAACTATCTACTCATAGACGATTCCACTTATTGCAAAAGCCATTCATGTGTAAACACTGCGAAAAAACATTTGTAACTAGCAGTCATTTAAATCGACATGAAAAGAAGCATTTTTAAAGCTATTGTATTAATCTATTGCGGTCACTGTTTATTTAGCTGATTTTGCTATAAAATTACTTATTAACAGTTAATGATAATAATTTGGCAAGAAGTGATAAATTGAGTTTCGTATTTTATTGCTTTCGTATATTAAAAAGAGATGTGTGATACTTATGCACAAAATGTCATCGATTTCTGTACGAATTTTCTATTGACATTTTGTTACAGTTTGTCATTTGATGAAATGTTTTAAAGTTATTACAAAATTTGTGATTGCAGTCAGAGAACGTTTTAATTAGAACCGACCTATGTTATGTTAATAGGAAATAACCTATGTTATGTTAATTAGAAATCAGTTTTCAAACTCAAAAACCCCTTAAATATTCTTGGCAAATATGTAACCGTATAAAAAGTAAAAAGTTCAAATTAATTCATCTATGTATCGATTTTTCAGTGCTGCTTGTGGTTTATTCAAAATTTTAAAAAAGCTGTTCTATTTAAGAGCCGTCCCATCTGGGAAAAAATCATTCAAAATTCAAATGAACATATCAATTAAACCTACGCGTATACATTTAATGTAATTAAATATATTAGTCATTAGTTGTGTTTTGACCAGGTTTGATTTTATTAATTATTTAATTAATTTGAACACCTGTTGTATATTCTCGTTTCGATAATTAACTGAATGGTAAACGAACCTTAATCGATGTAGATATTAGCTCTCAAGTGCATATTTAGGGGAGGGGCGTTGAGTGCTGAACACCTTCCCCTAAATCTTTGAAGAATCGAAATTGAAAAAGGATAAAACTGTTAATAGGTGCGATTCAAGGGTTTGGGAAAGGTGGATAACTGAAATTGTATAGAAAGATGCCGAAACAATTATAGTTAATCAGGGTAAAGAAAATGAAGATTTTCCACCTCTTCAACCACAAGAAATAAACATGATATGAGACACCAATCAGCGGGCAATGATAGTTTGGTTTTCTTTTGGACCAGCGTAGAGGGAATTATTCTTTAGAAGGCCAACTACCTTTTGCTGTTAAAAGAAGAGAACTATTTTCTTCTTCATAATCTGTTTCGAGTGCATAATCCCTCCCACCCATCAACAGAAATGTTTTCATCATGCTACTCTCTATGGCATATCAGGGCTTTTAATAAAGCTATATTGAAGGAAAACATTTAACACACCCAAAATCTGGATACGCGCCTGTAGACGTAAATGTCATTCTATGTGATTAGACAATTTAGACTGAAAAACTGATTAATTTGTCATTTTATTTTCATGAAAAGTCTTTTAGAAGATACTGCTCTCTTAATCTGGTTCCCCGTTTATACGAGGGGCGTTGAAAAAAGTTCTTGACATGCATCTGCGGGACAAAAATCGCATGCTACAAGATCGGTTGCATATGCATCATGGGATAGCTGTTTGATTTATTTCCCCCTCCAGATGGGCCAATTGAGCTAGATCTTCGCGGATTGCGTCATTGGAAAGCGCTGATAAATACGAGTAATACGTACTTTAAAGAAAGGTCATCCGACCTCTGGTTCACGAGAAAAAGCCAAAAACGTGTAAGAAAAATTCTACATATCAACTTTTTCCTAATTGAGCTAGATCGGGCAACCGATATGGAGACAGACGGTGGCCTTGAAAGACGCAACTCCGTCGTGCCCCTGGCAGGGGAGAATTTGAAAAACTCGAGTCCTGAATGTTTTACTTAGAATTTCTTTTCACTCTAGATAACCCGTTATTTTCTAAGACATAACAAATATTCTGATATCACTTATTTAAATTCAGAAACTATTCTCCATCTTTATCTGGATTATCACTGTTCATTTTAATATTACTCTCTAATACCACCTAAGTTTACTATATTTTTTTATATGTACTGGGGTGCCAAACCACTTGAACGTAAAAGCAAACTGTCTTTGGTACATTTGAAACTTTTGCATGCACACTTGTAGTGAGAATTGTGACCCCCACTGCTCTAAAACAGGTTTCACGAACTTCCTTTGGGTATTTATACTGACATAGTGCAAACGTATGGAATGTGCTATTGGTAAAGAATGTTTTACTGCGAACACTAATCTCTTTCATAACGGAACGTAAAATTACACACGCAAACGAGATAGGGGGTTTGTAAGAAATATTTGTTCATGTTGGAAGAAAATTTAAGATTCTTATATCCTGTGTTTTTCTCTTGTCATCATCATCATCATCCTCAAGCAGCCATGGGCTACGGAGGTCCAACCAGACCGTGCAGTTTAGTTCTCCAAGCAAGTCTATCCTTCGCTACACCTACTGCATCTGGCCACTGCACACCAATTCAAAAAGGTCCTGTTTGACATTGTCTGCCCACCGCATCCTAGGTCCCCCCTTCTTTCTGAGGCCTTTAGGCACACTGTTCATAACCCTATTCGCTAATCTATAATTATGGGGCGGGGGTGGCTCAGTCGGTAGCGCGCCAGGCTCGTAATCTGTAGTTCCCAGGTTCGAGTCCCAGCTGGGTCAGCGTTGAGATTTATCTCCGCAAAATTCCCCGCCCTGCTCACGGTCAGTAGGGGACACCGATGGGCTTGGAAAGGCCGCCGTCCGTCGGATGGGACGTTAAGCCGTGGCCCCGTGTGCGGGAGAGACATACCCTGTGCACGTTAAAGAACACGCTGGATGGCCTTGACGGGAGGCTACCATCTGTCTCCCAACAGCTGTTCCAGTGGGTCCCCACCCCTAACCTTCTCTGAGCCTTCAGGGTCCATGTGACCTGGCCATTTAGCCCATGGTGTGCAAAAAAGTGCCGCTCAGAGGTAAAACAACCCTAATCTATAATTATTCATACGGGTAACATGGCCAAACCAACGGAGTCTCTCTCTGCAAAATATGCTACTTAAAGGAGGTTGCAAACTCCTTTGCCTAACCTCATCATTAGTTACAAAGTTGAACCACCTAATGCCCAATATTTTTTTACTTCTGAGCAGCACTTCTTTTGCACACAATGGGCTAAAGATCCAGGTCCCATAGACCACGAAGGCTCAGAGGAGGTTGGGCGGTACCCACTGGATCACCCACTGGAGGGACAAGATTGTAGACTCCCTTCAAGGCCATTCAGCATGTTCTTTAACGTGCACAGGTTATGGCCCTCCCGCACACGGAGCCACGGCTTAATGTCCCATCCGACGGACGGCGGTCTTTCCAATACCATCGGTGACCGTGGGTAGGGCGCAGATCAATGTAAACGCAGGAAGAGACTTATGGGTGGAGGAGGGTCACCAGCGTGTGAATTTACTTTTTAAGTGTTCTGACCTTCTCCTCCCCCACCTCTTCGAACAAAATAACAGGGAGGTGTTTTGTGAATTGGGTTTCGATGCCCTGTGAAGATTTTTTGGTGTATCCCCCCCTCTAAGAGGAAGGGGTTATGTGGGTTGGGTGTAGGTATCGTGTGAAATTTTTTCGGTGTACTCTCCCCCCCTCTCCTAACAGGAAGGGGTTATGTGGGTTGGTTGTAGGTAGCGTGTGAAAATTTTTTGGTGTATTCCCACCGTCCAATAGGAAGGGGTTATGTGGGTTGGGTGTAGGTATAGTGTGAAACTTTTTCGGTGTAATCTCCCCCCCCTCCCCTCTAACAGGAAGGGGTTATGTGGGTTGGGTGTAGGTACCGTGTGAAAATTTTTCGGTGTATCCCCCCTCCTCTAAGAGGAAGGGGTTATGTGGGTTGGGTGTCGAGGACCTGTGAATTATTTTTTTTTTCTTTTGTCCCTTATTATGAGGTGTTGGGTGACTCTCAACTTCCCTTCACACTTTATCCAGGCTTAGGACTGGCAGCGCATTGCGCTGGAGTGTTTAAAAGTTGTATGTCTCTCTGGTAGACTTGGTGTCATAGCACAATGTGCAGAGTTTTACAACGACATAGAAAAAAAAAATGCAATGCATAGCAAAAGTGACATACAAGAAATACAAACATACAGGAAACAGCGAGAGTGTCTTCTCTTTGCTTTTAAGAAATTTTTTATATTTTTTTTATTGTTTGAACATTTAAAATTTTTTTGGTTTTTTTTTTTATTTTCACTTATTTCTTTTTTCAAATTTTCCTATTTAGGGTGCCAACCCCTTGCCGGACATGGCGGTCAGTCCCGGAAGGGGAGGCCGCTTCCCGATAGCTGCGACATCACACTGCGGTGGTGAAGACGTCGAGCCGTTCCTTGAGCGACGCTGCCGCCCGACCCCTCCTCTGGATCAAGACAGCAGAGACGTGCAAGGTGACGCTGAAGGCCGTGGCCACACACATCTTCGATCCCATGAAGAGCAGGACTGCGCGGTCGCCACCGGTGGACCGGAGCAGTCCTGCCACGGGAGGGTAGATGAGGTTGGCCACTCCCTGGAAGAGCCGCACCAGGGTGAAGGCGCCATTCATGTTGTCGACTCCGTGATTCGAGCTAAGCAGGAGAGGGATCAGGATGGTCCACACTCCGGTTCCCACTCCTGCGACGACGGAGGCAACAACGAGCTGCCAGTACTCGCGGCAGAAAGGCAGTGAGATGACGGCTGCAGCCGAGACGGAGACGGCTGCGATGTATTCGGCCGTCCTTGGCAGGGGAGAGCGGCTGGCGAGAAGACCGTACGAGAGGCGCACGACCAGGTCGCTGGCAGCAGAGTACGCGAGAAGCAGCATGGCACTGCTCTTCTCGATCCCCAGGGACTTGGCGTGCTGGGGAATGTAGTGAAGGAAATGAGGGTTGCCCATACCCATCGCGAAGATGGAAGCGCTCGTGAGGAGGAATAGGCCTTCCGTGAGGAAACGGAGGGACAGCCTCTCGGCAACCACCTTCGCGCAGGATCTGGGTGCCGGCCCTCCAGCTTCCGCAGGGGTCACGACGACGGCATCGTTGCTGCCGCTGGCGGGCACCTCGCGGAAGCGGCTCTCGGTCTGAAAAAAGAGCAGGCCGCAGACTGCGATGAGCGTGAAGCAGACGGCCAGCACGAGGAAGGTGTAGTGCAGGCCGACCGCCAGCAGCAGCTCGATCGCAGTGGGCAGGGACATGGCCCCGAAGCAGCCTCCCGACAGGGCGACGGCCATCGCTGCCGGACTCCGTGTCGTGAAGTACTTTCCAGTGCACACTATGCCGGTGGTGATGGCAAACGATTCACGGACCCCCATGAGGCCTCCAATGGTACCTATGAGGAAGGAACCGGAGGTGGCCAGGTAGCTGAGGGCAAGGCCAGCGCTGCACAGCAATCCGCCCAGACACACGAGCGGCCTGTATCCGAAGGTAGACATGAGGATCCCTGTCACCGGTGAGAAGACCAGTGAGAGGGTCCCTAGCAGCCTCGGGATCCAGGCCGCCTGGGACGGAGAGGTATCAGGAAACACCAGGAAGATCGCCACCTTCAGAGCGCTGAAGGACTTGACGAATCCTGAAAGGTTATGAGAAAGCAGCCACCAGCGACGGCCCACCCGTATCCATCGGGTGGAACCATCTTGGTGGCTGTGGTGGCGTTGGCACGCTCTTCCTCTACTCCCTTCGTCGCTGCAACTGGAACTGACATGGTGGAATCCGGCTCAGGTCACTGCAAAAGAAGGAGAAAAAAATTAATAATTAGAATTGGTAGAGCTAATATAAATCGGTAGTGCGTCGACTAAAGACCACTACAGACTATGCTGAACAATACTGAACCAAAGAGTAAGCGAAAAAGGTACTCTGAGGAAAAGTCTGGAGCTCGAAAACGCACGTCTGTAGCTCTCAGTGGTCGCAGAGCAAAGGGACGGGCGTGGCACTCAGTGGCAGGAGTTGTAAAACCCGTTGGAGTCAGGGGGAAAACCCAGGGGAGTTGTAAAACCCATTGGCGTCAGGGCGAAAACCCAGGGGTTTACCTACTACCGGTCGTAGAAGTTTCGGGTTTCGCGCTGCAATCTATGTGCAAGCATGGGAACTAATTTTTCTTCACCTATCCCCATTTTTTTTCCTTTCCTCCACCGTGTGGTATAAATGAATATTTATATATTTTTTTTTATTTCATTTTTTCAGCGTGACGTCACCTGCAAACGGGACAGTGCTATATATATGAGAAGAATATGGGGCAAGTAGAGTATACAAAAGTTTATTAAAGTTTATGCGAAAATGATAGGAAATTTTAAAGTAATTTTCCTAATAAAATAAACAACCACTACCAAATGTTTCTAAAATAATTCAATACCAGTGTTTACCGATCGTGAAACTTCTCACGTGTTGCCAATTCGATTTCGTTACCACCGTTGAAAGGTTCATAATAGACTTTTTTTCTTGAAATTTCCGTCATATCTATCTATTCTACTAACGCATGGAACTTTAGAAGAGTTTATCAAATGTTGTTTTTGATCTAAATTGGGACTGATTTTGCTGTAGGAATTGTTTCGTCTGGCATAAACGTTAGAAAGGATCCAAATTAATATTTTTTGCCTTAACGAATAATGCAGAAAAAAAAATGTCGTTTATTTAAATAAAATATCTCAGCTTTTATAGCCTTAATGAAACGGAAAATTTTCTTCTTATTAAATTCTTTCATTTGCTATAGTAAATAAACTATTCTAGAGTAAATCAGCTATTATATTAAGTTTATTTTGCTAGAATAAATAAGCTTTCATTTGCTAGAGTAATTTCTAACCGCTTGGGTGCAGTTAACTTTAAGTTTTGCCCTACTATGCTTGTTTGGGAAAAGCTTTCCTGAATATCCTTTAATTACTCTATATGATTTCACAAACGTGTATCAGTTTATAAGTGGAGATCGTATTTTGAAGTTTTCCGATTTATTGGTATAAGGTAATTCTGTCTGTGTAAGGTAATTCTGTCGGAATAATTTTTCACTGCATAAGAAACTAACGGCTACTCACCAGAGTTCCCTTAATTGTCCGGATGATTTTAGAGAGGTATAAAAGTGTAAAACTGAAAAATGAATCTAACACGGAAAAATCTAAATCTGACAACAAAGGACAACTCGAATACCTATATATGACGTAACAACGGTCTGTCCTACGCAACAGTACTCTCTGAAGGCTTTCATATGGTATATTTTTTTCGCTACACAATTGGAATTCGAAAAAACAATTATTGTTCCTCAATTGTTATCGGTTGGCTTCGAAAAACGATGCTATGGATTCATTGTTGTTTCACTCGGCCTTTGATGAAACGGAGACTTCCATTCCCTTTCCTTCCTGTCGACGGAGAATTTCAGAGCAAGTGTGTTATGCTTTCCCTTTTTTGTCACACTCTCATTTTATTTTTTTTGCTCTTCTCCAAGAGAGGGTCTATGGGTTGTGCAATCAATTTAGAGGTTCGTCGTACCCATACCTCTGCTTTCCACAGACGTGAGTTATATGATGTTTCTCCTACAGTAGAGTGATTCTCTGGAATTTTTTTTAAGGTTTTCTAAGTTTTTCTTACCAATTGGCATTATTCCTTCGATTTTATTTGCTCACTTGTTCCTACTGCTTGGGTCGTGTCGCGTTTTTTTACTTCTGAGCAGCACTCTTTTTGCACACAATGGGCTAAAGATCCAGGTCCCATAGACCACGAAGGCTCAGAGGAGGTTGGGCGGTACCCACTGGATCACCCACTGGGGGGACAAGATGGTAGACTCCCTTCAAGGCCATTCAGCATGTTCTTTAACATGCACAGGTTATGGCCCTCCTGCACAGGGAGCCACGGCCTAATGTCCCATCCGACGGACGGCAGTCTTTCCAATACCATCGGTGACCGTGGGTAGGGCGGAGATCAATGTAAACGCAGGAAGAGACTTATGGGTGGAGGGTCACCAGCGGGTGAATTTACTTTTTAAGTGCTCTGTCCTTCTCCTTCCCCACCTCTTCGAACAAAACAACAGGGAGGTGTTTTGTGAATTGGGTTTCGTTGCCCTGTGAAGATTTTTGGTGTATCCCCCCCCTCTAAGAGGAAGGGGTTTTATGGGTTGGGTGTAAGTATCGTGTGAAACTTTTTCGGTGTACTCTCCCCCCCCTCCCCTCTAACAGGAAGGAGTTATGTGGGTTGGGTGTAGGTACCGTGTGAAAATTTTTCGGTGTATCCCCCCCTCCTCTAAGAGGAAGGGGTTATGTGGGTTTTGTGTCGAGGACCTGTGAATTATTTTTTTTTCTTTTGTCCCTTATTATGAGGTGTCGGGTGACTCTCAACTTCCCTTCACACTTTATCCAGGCTTAGGACTGGCAGCGCATTGCGCTGGAGTGTTTAAAAGTTGTCTGTCTCTCTGGTAGACTTGGTGTCATAGCACAATGTGCAGAGTTTTACAACGACATAGAAAAAAATATATAATGCACAGCAAAACTGACATACAAGAAATACAAACATACAGGAAATAGCGAGAGTGTCTTCTCTTAATTTTAAGAAATTTTTTATATTTTTTTATTGTTTGAACATTTAAAACTTTTTTGGTTTTTTTTTTTTATTTTCACTTATTTCTTTTTTCGAATTTTCCTATTTAGGGTGCCAACCCCTTGCCGGACATGGCGGTCAGTCCCGGAAGGGGAGGCCGCTTCCCGATAGCTGCGACATCACACTGCCGTGGTGAAGACGTCGAGCCGTTCCTTGAGCGACGCTGCTGCCCGACCCCTCTTCTGGATCAAGAGAGCAGAGACGTGCAAGGCGATGCCGAAGGCCGTGGCCACACACATCTTCGATCCCATGAAGAGCAGGACTGCGTGGTCGCCACTGGTGGACCGGAGCAGTCCTGCCTCGGGAGGGTAGATGAGGTTGACCACTCCCTGGAAGAGCCGCACCAGGGTGAAGGTGCCATTCATGTTGTCGACTCCGTGATTCGAGCTAAGCAGGAGGGGGATCAGGATGGTCCACACTCCGGTTCCCACTCCTGCGGCGACGGAGGCAACAACGAGCTGCCGGTACTCACGGCAGAAAGGCAGTGAGATGACGGCTGCAGTCGAGACGGCCGCGATGTATTCGGCCGTCCTCAGCAGAGGAGAGCGGCTGGCGAGAAGACCATATGAGAGGCGCACGACCAGGTCGCCGGCAGCAGAGTAGGCGAGAAGCAGCATGACACTGCTCTTCTCGATCCCCATCGACTTTTCATGCCGGGGAATTTTATGCGGGAAGTGAGAGTTGCCCATACCCATCGCGGAGATGGAAGCGCTCGTGAGGAGGAACAGGCCATCCATGAAAAAACGGAGGGACAGCCTCTGGGCGACCACCTTCGCGCAGGATCTGGGTGCCGGCTCTCCAGTTTCCGCGGGGGTCACGACGATGGCATCGTTGCCGCCGCTGGCGGGGACCTCGTGGAAGCGGCTCTCGGGCAGAACGAAGAGCAGGCTGCAGACTGCGATGAGCGTGAAGCAGCCGGCCAGCACGAGAAAGGTGTAGTGCAGGCCGACCGCCAGCAGCAGCTCGTTGATCGCAGTGGGCAGGGACATGGCCCCGAAGCAGCCTCCCGACAGGGCGACGGCCATCGCTGCCGGCCTCCGTGTCGTGAAGTACTTTCTAGTGCACACTATGCTGGTGGTGATGGCAAAGAATGCACCGACCCCAATGGTACCTATGAGGAAGGAACCGGAGGTTGCCAGGTAGCTGAGGGCAAGGCCAGCGCTGCACAGCAATCCGCCCAGACACACGAGCGGCCTGTATCCGAAGGTAGACATGAGGATCCCTGTCACCGGTGGGAAGACTAGTGAGAGGGTCCCTAGTAGCCCCGGGATCCAGGCTGCCTGGGACGGAGAGGTAGCAGGAAACTCCAGGAAAATCGCCACCTTCAGAGCGCTGAAGGACTTGACGAATCCTGAAAGGAGGAAGGTTAAGAGAAAGCAGCCACCAGCGACGGCCCACCCGTATCCTCCATCGGGTGGAACCATCTTGGTGGCGTTGGCACGCTCTTCCTCTACTCCCTTCGTCGCTGCAACTGGAACTGACATGGTGGAATCCGGCTCAGGTCACTGCAAAAGAAGGAGAAAAAAATTAATAATTAGAATTGGTAGAGCTAATATAAATCGGTAGTGCGTCGACTAAAGACCACTACAGACTATGCTGAACAATACTGAACCAAAGAGTAAGCGAAAAAGGTACTCTGAGGAAAAGTCTGGAGCTCGAAAACGCACGTCTGTAGCTCTCAGTGGTCGCAGAGCAAAGGGACGGGCGTGGCACTCAGTGGCAGGAGTTGTAAAACCCGTTGGAGTCAGGGGGAAAACCCAGGGGAGTTGTAAAACCCGTTGGCGTCAAGGCGAAAACCCAGGGGTTTACCTACTACCTGTCGTACAAGGTTCGGGTTTCGCGCTGCCATCTATGTGCAAGCATGGGAACTAATTTTTCTTCACCTATCCCCATTTTTTTTCCCTTGCTCCACCGTGTGGTATAAATGTATATGTATATATTTTTTTTTATTTCATTTTTTCAGCGTGACGTCACCTGCAAACGGGACAGTGCTATATATATGAGAAGAATATGGGGCAAGTAGAGTATACAAAAGTTTATTAAAGTTTATGCGAAAATGATAGGAAATTTTAAAGTAATTTTCCTAATAAAATAAACAACCACTACCAAATGTTTCTAAAATAATTCAATACCAGTGTTTACCGATCGTGAAACTTCTCACGTGTTGCCAATTCGATTTCGTTACCACCGTTGAAAGGTTCATAATAGACTTTTTTTCTTGAAATTTCCGTCATATCTATCTATTCTACTAACGCATGGAACTTTAGAAGAGTTTATCAAATGTTGTTTTTGATCTAAATTGGGACTGATTTTGCTGTAGGAATTGTTTCGTCTGGCATAAACGTTAGAAAGGATCCAAATTAATATTTTTTGCCTTAACGAATAATGCAAAAAACAAATGTCGTTTATTTAAATAAAATGTCTCAACTTTTATAGCCTTAATGAAACGGAAAATTTTCTTTTTATTAAATTCTTTCATTTGCTACAGTAAATAAGCTGTTCTAGAGTAAATCAGCTATTATATTAAGTTTATTTTGCTAGAGTAAATAAGCTTTCATTTGCTACAGTAATTTCTAACCGCTTGGGTGCAGTTAATTTTAAGTTTTGCCCTGCTATTCTTGTTTGGGAAAAGCTTTCCTGAATATCCTTTAATTACTCTACATGATTTCACAAACGTGTATCAGTTTATAAGTGGAGATCGTATTTTGAAGTTTTCCGATTTATTGGTATATATAGTGTAAGGTAATTCTGTCGGAATAATTTTTCACTGCATAAGAAACTAACGGCTACTCACCACACTTCCCTTAATTGTCCGCATGATTTTAGAGAGGTATAAAAGTGTAAAACTGAAAAATGAATCTAACACGGAAAAATCTAAATCTGACAACAAAGGACATCTCGAATACCTATATATGACGTAACAACGGTCTGCCCTACGCAACAGTACTCTCTGAAGGCTTTCATATGGTATATTTTTTTTCGCTACACAACAATTGGAATTCGAAAAAGCAATTGTTGTTCCTCAATTGTTATCGGTTGGCTTCGAAAAACGATGCTGTGGATTCATTGTTGTTTCACTCGGCCTTTGATGAAACGGAGACTTCCATTCCCTTTCCTTCCTGTCGACGGAGAATTTCAGAGCAAGTGTGTTATGCTTTCCCTTTTTTGTCACACTATCATTTTATTTTTTTTAGCTCTTCTCCTAGGAGAGGGTCTATGGGTTGTGCGATCAATTTAGAGGTTCGTCGTGCCCATACCTCTGCTTTCCACAGACGTGAGTTATATGCTGTTTCTCCTACAGTAGAGTGATTCTCTGGAATTTTTTTTTAAGGTTTTCTAAGTTTTTCTTACCAATTGGCATTATTCCTGGGATTTTATTTGCTCACTTGTTCCTACTGCTTGGGTCGTGTCGGGTTTTTTTACTTCTGAGCAGCACTTTTTTTGCACACAATGGGCTAAAGATCCAGGTCCCACAGACCACGAAGGCTCAGAGGAGGTTGGGCGGTACCCACTGGATCACCCACTGGGGGGACAAGATGGTAGACTCCCTTCAACGCCATTCAGCATGTTCTTTAACGTGCACAGGTTATGGCCCTCCCGCACACGGAGCCACGGCCTAATGTCCCATCCGACGGACGGCGGTCTTTCCAATACCATCGGTGACCGTGGGTAGGGCAGAGATCAATGTAAACGCAGGAAGAGACTTATGGGTGGAGGGTCACCAGCGGGTGAATTTACTTTTTAAGTGCTCTGACCGTCTCCTTCCCCACCTCTTCGAACAAAATAACAGGGAGTTGTTTTGTGAATTGGGTTTCGATGCCCTGTGAAGATTTTTTGGTGTATCCCCCCCCTCTAAGAGGAAGGGGTTATGTGGGTTGGGTGTAGGTATCGTGTGAAATTTTTTCGGTGTACTCTCCCCCCCCCTCTCCTAACAGGAAGGGGTTATGTGGGTTGGTTGTACGTAGCGTGTGAAAATTTTTTGGTATATTCCCACCGTCCAATAGGAAGGGATTATGTGGGTTGGGTGTAGGTATCGTGTGAAACTTTTTCGGTGTAGTCTCCCCCCCCTCCCCTCTAACAGGAAGGGGTTATGTGGGTTGGGTGTAGGTACCGTGTGAAAATATTTCGGTGTATCCCCCCTCCTCTAAGAGGAAGGGGTTATGTGCGTTGGGTGTCGAGGACCTGTGAATTATTTTTTTTCTTTTGTCCCTTATTATGAGGTGTTGGGTGACTCTCAACTTCCGTTCACACTTTATCCAGGCTTAGGACTGGCAGCGCATTGCGCTGGCGTGTTTAAAAGTTGTCTGTCTCTCTGGTAGACTTGGTGTCATAGCACAATGTGCAGAGTTTTGCAACGACATAGAAAAAAAATACAATGCACAGCAAAATGACATACAAGAAATACAAACATACAGGAAATAGCGAGAGTGTCTTCTCTTTGCTTTTAAGAAATTTTTTATATTTTTTTTATTGTTTGATTATTTAAAATTTTTCTGGTTTTTTTTTTATTTTCATTTATTTCTTTTTTCAAATTTTCCTATTTAGGGTGCCAACCCCTTCCCAGACATGGTGGTCAGTCCCGGAAGGGGAGGTCGCTTCCCGATATCTGCGACATCACACTGCATTGGTGAAGACGTCGAGCCGTTCCTTGAGCGACGCTGCCGCTCGACCCCTCCTCTGGATCAAGACAGCAGAGATGTGCAAGGCGACGCCGAAGGCCGTGGCCACACACATCTTCGATCCCAATGAAGAGCAGAACTGCGCAGTCGCCACCGGTGGACCGGTGCAGTCCTGCCACGGGAGGGTAGATGAGGTTGGCCACTCCCTGGAAGGGCCACACCAGGGTGAAAGTGCCATTCATGTTGTCGACTCCGTGATTCGAGCTACGCAGGAGGGGTTCAGGATGGTCCACACTCGATTCCCACTCCTGCAGCGACGGAGGCAACAACGAGCTGCCAGTAATCGCGGCAGAAAGGCAGTGAGATGACGGCTGCAGCCGAGACAGAGACGGCCGCGATGTATTCGGACGTCCTCGGCAGGGGAGAGCAGCTGGCGAGAAGACCGTACGAGAAGTGTACGACCTGGTCGCCGGCAGCAGAGTAGGCGAGAAGCAGCATGGCACTGCTCTTCTTGAATCCCAGCGGCTTGGCGTGCTGGGGAATGTAGTGCAGGAAGTGAGGGTTGCCCATACCCATCGCGAAGATGGAAGCACTCGTGAGGAGGAACAGGCCGTCCGTGAGGAAACGGAGGGAGAGCCTCTCGGCGACCACCTTCGTGCAGGATCTGGGTGCCAGCTCTTCCGCGGGTGTCACGACGATGGCATCGTTGCTGCCGCCGGCAGGCACCTCGCAGAAGCGGCTCTCGGGCTGAACGAAGAGCAGGCCGCAGACTGCGATGAGCGTGAAGCATCCGGCCAGCACGAGGAAGGTGTAGAGCAGGCCGACCGCCAGCAGCAGCTCGTTGATCGCAGTGTGCGGGGCAATGGCCGCGAAGCAACCTCCCGACAGCGCGACGGCCATTGATGTCGGCGTCCGTGTCGTGAAGTACTTTCCAGTGCACACTATGTCGGTGGTGATGGCAAAGGATGCACCGACCCCCATGAGGCCTCCAATGGTACCTATGAGGAAGGTACGGAGGTAGCCAGGTAGCTGAGGACAAGGCCAGCGCTGCAGAGCAATCTGCCCAGACACATGAGCGGCCTGTATGCGAAGGTAGACATGAGGATCCCTGTCACCGGTGAGAAGACCAATGAGAGAGTCCCTAGCAGCCCCGGGATCCAGGCCGCCTTCGACGGAGAGGTATCAGGAAACTCCAGGAAGATCGCCATCTTCAGAGCGTTGAAGGACTTGACGAATCCTGAAAGGAGAAAGGTTATGAGAAAGCAGCCACCAGCGACGACCCACCCGTATCCTCCATCGGGTTTAACCATCTTGGTGGCTGTGGTGGCGTTGGCACGCTTTTCCTATTTTTTTCCCTTGCTCCACCGAGTGGTATATATATATGTATATACATTTTTTTTATTTTATTTTTTCAGCGTGACGTCACCTGCAAACGGGACAGTGCTATATATGTGAGAGAATATGGGGCAAGTATCACGTTCGTCTTGATTGCAAGGTTTACTGAGTAGAGTATACAACAAAAACTTATTGAAGTTTATACGATAATGACAGGAAATTTTAAAGTAATTTTGCTAATAAAAAAATAAACAATGACTACGAAATGTGTCTAAAATATTTCAATATCAGATGTTAGCAATAATATAAGCCCTTCGTGAAACTTCTCACGTGTTGACAATTCGATTTCGTTACCATCTTTGAAAGGTTCATAACAGAGTTCTTTCCTGAAGTTTTCAGAGAGGAACATTTCCGTCTGGTGACCCATTCAGCAACTTGGTGAAGAAGCATTTTACTCTCAGAAGCGTACATCAGATCGCACCGATGGCCGGAAAATGACGAATGAATCTAACACGGAAAAATCGAAATCTGACAACAAAGGACAACTCGAATACCTGTGTATGACGTAACAACGATCGGCCCTACGCAACAGTACTCTCTGAACGCTTTCATATCGTATAGTTTTTTCGCTACCCAAGAAGTGGAATTCGAAAAAGCAACTTTTGTTCCTCAATTGTTATCGGTTGGCTTCTAAAAACGGTCCCCGGATGTTTCTCTGATACAAACCCAATGCAAATTCACATCTCTTTCCATATTCAGGCATATTTCACTTATCATTCTGCAAAGAGTACGGTCGAAACGATTTCGGAAATGCGTATGGGTAGGGCAGCAGCCCGTGGCCGTGGACAGGGTAAAACTGTCCATTTTTGTGCTAAACTGGCCATTTATCACAACAAAAAATAGAAACATGCAATTTACAATGGAGGCTGTCCTTGTGTAATTTGTTATGGTGTTCCCCTACCCTTTTGCAGGAGAAGGGGTTAAATGGGTTGGGTTTAGGTGCGTGCGATTTTTTTTGTGTGTGTTTGTGTCCCTCTCCGCTGTTGCAGGCGACAGGGTTACATACGATGGGTGTCCCTCCCATGGAGAATATTTTTGGTGTACCACCACCCCCACCCCTCACAGAGGAAGGGTTATATTGGTGGGGTGTCGTTACCCATGCAAATTATTTTGCTGTATTTTGACAACCACCACCACCACAGGAAGAAATCATATGGGATAATTCTCACCCCCCCCCCCGCTTCAAATTTTTGATTTTTGTATGTAATCTGAACCCATCGCCTTCACCTTCTCATAGGAAAGGGCTATACGAGTTGCTTGAGGTTTCCCTGTCAAATTTATCGTGATGCATCCACCCCTCCCCCGTACGGGAAGGGGTTATATGGGATGGGTGTCGTGAACCTGTGATTTATATTTTTATTATTATTATTCAGATTCGTGTGACCCACAACTTTCCTTCACACTTTATCCAGGCTTAGGACTGGCAGCGATTGAGCTGGCGTGTTTAAAAGTTGTCCGACTCTCTGGCAGACTTTGTCTCGCAGCACAATGTACACAATTTACTACATACAAAAAAATAGAAACATACAATTTACAACAACAATGGAGTATTTTCTCTTTGTTTTGTTAAAATTATTTACATTTTCTTTTGGTTTTCACATATTAAATTTTTTTTTTTCCATTTTAAAAGGTTTTCCTGTTCCTGAAAGGGAAGAGCAAACAATTGAACTTACCCTCTCTTGGCATTACAAGCCCAGGAATGCTACAGAGCTCACATTTAGGTGATGACATAGTAGCGCTCCCGCAGTGAATTGGCTACCTGCCTGCGGTTGCGCAGGATGGCAGCCACGCGAAGGGCAATGCCAAAGGCAGCAGCGATGCCCATCTTCGATCCCATGAACAGCAGGACTGCCCGGTCGCCCCAGGTGGACGTAGCACTCCAGCCACGGGACGGTAGATGAGGTTGGCCATTCCCAGGAACAGCCTCACCAAGGTGAAAGTGCCATTCATGTTGTCGACTCCGTGATTCGAGCTAAGCCGGAGGGGGATCAGGATGGTCCACACACCGCTTCCCACTCCAGCGGCAGCGGAGCCGACAACAAGCTGCCAGTATTCGCGGCAGACGGGCAGTGAAATGACGGCGGCACCCGAGATGGAGACAGCCGCGATGTATTCGGCGGTCCTCGGCAGGGGAGAGCGGCTGGCGAGGAGACCATACGAGAGGCGTATGACCAGGTCGCCGGCAGCAGAGTACGCCAGAAGCAGCATGGCACTGCTGTTCTCGACGCCCAGCAACTTGGCGTGCTGGGGAATGTAGTGCAGGATATGAGGGTTGCCCATACCCATCACGAAGATGGAAGCACTCGCCAGGAGGAACAGGCCGTCCATGAGGAAATGGAGGGTCAGTTTCTCGGCGACCACCTTCGCGCAGATCTGGGTGCCGGCTCTCCGGCTTCCGCAGGGGTCACGACGACAGCATCATTGCTGCTGCCATTGGGCACCTCTCGAAAGCGGCTCTCGGGCTGAACGAAGAGCAGGCCACAGACTGCGATGAGCGTGAAGCAGCCGGCCAGCAGGAGGAAGGTGTAGTGCAGGCCGACCGCCAGCAGCAGCTCATTGATCGTAGTGGCAGGGCCATGGCCCCGAAGCAGCCTCCCGACAGGGCGATGTCCATCGCTGCCGGCCTCCGTGTCGTGAAGTACTTTCCAGTGCACACTATGCTGGTCGTGATGGCGAAGGATGCACCGACGCCCATGAGGCCTACAATGGTATCTATGAGGAAGGACTCGGAGGTGGCCAGGTATCTGAGGGCAAGGCCAGCGCTGCACAGCAATCCGCTCAGACACACGAGCAGCCTGTATCCGAAGGTAGCCATGAGGATCCCCTCACCGGTGAGAAGACGAGTGAGACAGTCCCTAGCAGCCCCGGGATCCAGGCGGCCTGGGACCGAGACGTATCAGGAAACTCCTGGAAGATCGCCACCTTCAGAGCACTGAAGGACTTGACGAATCCTGAAAAGAGAAAGGTTATGAGAAAGCAGCCGCCAGCGACAGCCCACCCGTATCCTCCATCGGGTGGAACCATCTTGGTGGCTGTGGTGGCGTTGGCACGCGCTTCCTCTGGTCCCTTCATCGGTGCAACTGCAACGGACATGGTGGAATCCGGCTCAGGTCACTGCAAAAGAAGGAGAAAGAAAATTAATAATTAGAATTGGTAGAGCTAATATAAACCAGTAGTGCGTCGACTAAAGACCACTACAGACTATGATGAACAATACTGAAAGAAAGAGTAAGCGAAAAAAGTACTCTGAGGTAAAATCGGGAGCTCGAAAACGCACGTCTGTAGCTCTCAGTGGTCGCAGAGCAAAGGGACAGGTGTGGCACTCGGTGACACGAGTTGGAAAACCCGTTGGCATCAGGGGAAAAACCCAGGATCTATTGATTTAACGAATAATAAGGAACGTCTATTGATTTAACGAATAATACCTACTACTGGTCGTACAAGGTTCGGGTTTCCGGCTGGCATCTATGTGCAAGCATGGGAACTAATTTTTCTTCACCTTCTCCCCTATTTTTTCCCTTGCTCCACCGAGTGGTATATATAAATATATTTATTTTATTTTATTTTTTCAGCGTGACGTCACCTGCAAACGGGACAGTGCTATATATGTGAGAAGAATATGGGGCAAGTATCACGTTCGTCTTGATTGCAAGGTTTACTGAGTAGAGTATACAACAAAAACTTATTGAAGTTTATACGATTATGACAGGAAATTTTAAAGTAATTTTGCTAATAAAAAAATAAACACCGACTACGAAATATGTCTAAAATATTTCAATATCAGATGTTAGCAATAATATAAGCCCTTCGTGAAACTTCTCAGGTGTTGACAATTCGATTTCGTTACTATCTTTGAAAGGTTCATAACAGAGTTCTTTCCTGAAGTTTTCAGATAGCAACATTTCCGTCTGGTAACGCATGGAACTTTGGAAGAGTTTATCAAATGTTATTTTACATCTAAATTGGGATTTATTTTGGTGTAGAAATTGTTGTTTGTCGCATAAACGTTGAAAAGGATTCAAATAAATATTTTTTTGCCTTAACGAATAATGCAGAAAAAATGTCGTTTATTTAAATAAAATATCTCAGCTTTTATAGCCTTAATGAAACGGATACCTCTTATTAAATGCTTTCATTGCTAGAGTATTTTCTAACTGCTTGGGTGCAGTAAACTTTACGTTTTGGCATGCTATGCTTGTAATGGGAAATCATTCCTGAATATCGTTTAATTACTTTATATGATTTCACAAACGTGTATCAGTTTATAAGTGTAGATCGTATTGTGAAGTTTTCCGATTTATTGGTATATAGAGTAAGGTAATTCTGTCGGAATAATTTTTCACTGCATGAAAAACTCACCACACTTCCTTTATTTTTCCGAATGATTTTAGAGAGGTATAAAACTATAAAACTGGTTCTGTTTTTCGATGGAAGGAAAATTGTGTTGTGGTTGGGTAATTTTACCTATGAGCGGCACGTTTTTTGCACACAATGGGCTAAATGTCCAGGTCACATGGACCCCAAAGGTTGGGGACCCACTGGAACAGCTATTCGGAGACAGATGGTAGCCTCCCAACAAGGCCATCCAGCGTGTTCCTTAACGTGCACAGGGTATGGCTCTCTCCCACACACGAGGCCACAGCTTAACGTTCCATCCGACGGACGGCGGCCTTTCCAAGCCTGAGTCAGATTGCAGGAATTATGGAACTTTTTTTATCTACTCCAAGTAGTGGACAGAAGCACGATTTCATAGTTGAAATATTCAATAATTTTGCAATTAGTACTCATAAAAATAATTTGGTCAAAAATTAAACATTTAGTTTTTATTGCCGATCACGATTGCGTTTTTACCTACCGCAAAAATAACCAGAGAGATCATTACAACAACGTGCTAAATAAATGCACACACCAGTGTACCTATAGAATTCACTGAATGCTTATGTGAGAAAAAAAATTATTGCCCGCGGTGAGGGACTTCATGTCGACGGTTGGAAATCTCCCCACAGGGAAATAATTTTTTTTTACACCTAAGGATTGATCGAATCACTAACGATATGTCTCAGCCCTATCGAAATCAACTAACCAGACCATTCAGCAACTTGGTCAAGAAGCATTTTACTCTCAGAAACTTGAATCAGATCGCACCGATGGCCGGAAAATGACTAATGAATCTAACACTGAAAAATCGAAATCTGACAATAAAGGACAACTCGAATACCTGTGTATGACGTAACAACGATCAGCCCTACGCAACAGTACTCTCTGAACGTTTTCATATCGTATATTTTTTTCGCTACCCAACAATTGGAATTCGAAAAAGCAACTGTTGTTCCTCAATTGTTATCGGTTGGCTTCTAAAAACGGTCCCCGGATGTTTCTCTGATACAAACCCAATGCAAATTCACATCTCTTTCCATAATCAGGCATATTTCACTTATAATTCTGCAAAGAGAACGGTCGAAACGATTTCGGAAATGCGTATGGGTAGGGCAGCAGCCCGTGGCCGTGGACAGGGTAAAACTGGCCATTTTTGTGCTAAACTGGCCATTTATCACAACAAAAAATAGAAACATGCAATTTACAATGGAGGCTGTCCTTGTGTAATTTCTTATGGTGTTCCCCTACACTTTTTCAGGAGAAGGGGTTAAATGGGTTGGGTTTAGGTGCGTGCGATTTTTTTGTGTGTGTTTGTGTCCCTCTCCCCTGTTGCAGGCGACAGGGTTACATATCATGGGTGTCCCTCCCATGGGGAATATTTTGGATGTACCACCACCCCCACCCCTCACAGGGGAAGGGTTATATTGGTTTGGTGTCGTTGCCCATGCAAATTATTTTGCTGTATTTTGACATCCACCACCACCACAGGAAGAAATTATATGGTATAATTCTCACCCCTCCCCCGCTTCAAATTTTTTATTTTTGTATGTAATCTGAACCCAACGCCTTCACCCTCTCATAGGAAAGGGCTATACGAGTTGGTTGAGGTTTCCCTGTCAAATTTATCGTGATGCATCCATCCCTCCCCCGTACGGGAAGGGGTTATATGGGATGGGTGTCGTGAACCTGTGATTTATATTTTTATTATTATTATTCAGAGTCATGTGACCCACAACTTTCTTTCACACTTTATCCAGGCTTAGGACTAGCAGCACATTGCGCTGGCGTGTTTAAAAGTTGTCTGTCTCTCTGGCAGACTTTGTCTCGCAGCACAATGTACGCAGTTTACTACATAGAAAAATGGAAACATACAATTTAGAACAACAAGGGAGTATTTTCTCTTTGATTTTTTAAAATTATTTACATTTTCTTTTCGTTTTCACATATTTAAATTTTTTTTTTTTTCATTTTAAAAGGTTTTCCTGTTCTTGAAAGAGAAGAGCAAACAATAGAACTTACCCTCTCTTGGCATTACAAGCCCGGGAATGCTACAGAGCTCACAGGTAGGTGAGGACATAGTAGCGCTCCCGCAGCGAATTGGCTACCTGCCTGCGGTTGTGCAGGAAGGCAGCCACGTGAAGGGCAATGCCAAAGGCAGCAGCGATGCCCATCTTCGATCCCGTGAATAGCAGGACTGCCCGGTCGCCCCAGGTGGAACGTAGCACTCCAGCCACGGGAGAGTAGATGAGTTTGGCCACTCCCTGGAACAGCCTCACCAGGGTGAAAGTGCCATTCATGTTGTCGACTCCGTGATTCGAGCTAAGCAGGAGGGGGATCAGGATGGTCCACACACCGGTTCCCACTCCTGCGGCAATGGAGGTGACGACAAGCTGCCAGTATTCGCAGCAGAAAGGCAGTGAAATGATGGTGGCACCCGAGACGGAGACGGCCACGATGTATTTGGCGGTCCTTGGCAGGGGAGAGCGGCTGGCGAGGAGACCGTACGAGAGGCGTACGGCCAGGTCGCTGGCGGCGGAATACGCCAGAAGCAGCATGGCACTGCTGTTCTCCACGCCCAGCGACTTGGCGTGCTGGGGAATGTAGTGCAGGAAGTGAGGGTTGCCCACACCCATCGCGAAGATGGAAGCGCTCGTGAGGAAACGGAGGGACAGCCTCTCAGCGACCACATTCGCGCAGGATCTGGGTGCCGGCTCTCCGGCTTCCGCGGGGGTCACGACGACGGCATCGTTGCTGCCGCCGGCGGGCACCTCGCGAAAGCGGCTCTCGGGCTGAACGAAGAGCAGGCCGCAGATTGTGATGAGCGTGAAGCAGCCGGCCAGCATGAGGAAGGTGTTGTGCAGGCTGACCGCCAGCAGCAGCTCATTGATCGTAGTGGGCAGGGCCATGGCTCCGAAGCAGCCTCCGGACAGGGCGACGGCCATCGCTGCCGGCCTCCGTGTCGTGAAGTACTTTCCAGTACACACTATGCCGGTGATGATGGCGAAGGATGCACCAACCCCCATGAGGCCTCCAATGGTACCTATGAGGAAGGACCCAGAGGTGGCCAGGTAGCTGAGGGCAAGGCCAGCACTGCACAGCAATCCGCCCAGACACACGAGCGGCCTGTACCTGAAATTAGCCATGAGGATCCCTGTCACCGGTGAGAAGACCAGTGAGAGGGTCCCTAGCAGCCCCGGTATCCAGGCCGCCTGGGACAGAGACGTATCAGGAAACTCCAGGAAGATCGCCACCTTCAGAGAACTTCCGGATCGACTGTGAACAGGACAAGTTGTGTTCTGTGTCTCTCCGTGTTTTAAACGTCTTTTTAGGCTATTATTTCGTTTGACTCCTCTCTAGGTATGAAAAACGCTTCCTCCAAGGATACTGGCATCCATCCCACAGAGAAATCTGACTCCAGATCGCAAGAAAAAGCTACAGAGAAGAGCCTGCAACATCAGCCATCTCACCAGCCAAGTAAGGTCAGTACGGCAACAGCAATAGCGGCTGGCGCTAGGGTTAGCACCATCAATCAGGCTACCCACTCATCCTCTTCTTTCTCTGCAGGCAGATGCCCATCGATTTCAAATTTTACAACTTGCCTCTACCACCCCCACCTCAGATGAAGATGCTCAAAATCAACCCACACATGGACAATATCCTCCCCCATCACCCAAATTCTCCACCAAAAGAGCTAAAACAAACTATCTACGAAGAACCAGAGCAAAGAGGACACCCCTGGCAAAAACTCAATCCACACCTCCCCCCCAACAAACACTCATTCACCAACTAATTAAGCTAATAGTCCCCCTCATTGATGAACTTCTTCCGCCACAAAACAGATCCCCTCAACTCACACTAGCCATACAGGCCATTGTGGCCCTTCTCCAGCAGCTGCATTAACTCTGCCCCCTCCCCCCCACCCTTTCTGTAGTCTCTCCCTCTCTCCTCCTGACACCCCCCCCCCCTGCTCCTGCATCCAATGGAACTGCAGATCCCTCCCTAACAAAGTTCTTGGGCTTAAAGCTTTCACCAATAAACACATCATCCCCATTTTGGCCCTTAGTGAGATCAGAATCCCAGATAATTTCAGATACATACCTTACATTATACACAGAGCCAACACCAATAGATCACACTCCAACTCTACCACTCTAATTCATAAAAAATTCCCTCACTGCCTGATCCCAAACCCTTTTACTTACTCTTACATGGACATTGTAGGAATTAACATCAAATTACAGGACATTACCCTCAACATTTACAACATTTACTTTTACCCAAATGCACGTATAAATGTAAACACACTAATCAAAGACTTTGAACACATCTTCTCACTCTCACCAGGCCCTAATTTAATTCTGGGAGACTTTAATGCCCACAACACCCTCTGGGGAAGCAACTTCACCAACAACAGAGGTACACAGGTTGAAACTTTCATCCAACACTTCCAATTGGCCGTACACAATGATGGTTCACCCACCTTCACCAAACCCCCATATGAGTCAGTTCTTGACCTAACCCTCTCTACTACAGACCTTTCCCCTATTTTAAATTGGCAAGTGCACCACTCTACTTGGGCTAGTGACCACTTCCCAATATTCCTCACCTTTCAAGGCATTAAGCCTACTGCATACACAACAAAAACACACATTAAGTGGCACAATTTCTCCGCACACTGTGAAACCAGCATCAACACCCAAACATCTGACAAGATAACCTCCTTCTACACAAGTGTTACACAGAGCATACAAGCTAACAAATTTACCACCAAACACATGACTGGTTTCATCAAACACCACCCTGCTATCACACAACAACTACATATAAGGAGAAAAACAGAGGACATGGCCAGACGACATCCTACGCCACTTGCCATCAACTTTTTCAATAAGGCAAATGCCTCGCTTAGGCGTCTTAGACTCACCACCAAAAGAAAAGAATGGGAGAACTTTTGTAATAACATAAACCCTAGAACTGACTCTACACTCATTTGGTCTGTCATCCGATCTCTCAAGACCCAGGCTCAACCTTTAGCCCCCTGGCATACCATTCTGTGGGCAAACAATCTGTCCACAACACAAGGAGCAAATCACATTGCCTCCCACCTCATCAACATAAACCCTTTAGCAAATTCAGCCATATACCAACAACACTGCCTTTTCATGAATCAGATTTTAGCAACTGAGCCACCATGCACACTACCCGCCATCAACTTACCCTTTACCCAGCATGAGCTCTACACTGCAATTCATCATGCTAAAAAGAAAAGCACCCCAGGGCCTGTTAATATCACTTACATCACTCTCAAAAATTTGGGCACACATGCACTCACCACATTGCTACATATATACAATGAATGCTGGCAACAACACACATTCCCCTCTCAATGGAAAAACATACATATTCTCCCTATCTTAAAACCAAACAAGCCAGCATCACAAATCAGCTCATATAGACCCATAGCACTTACATCATGTGTACTCAAAATACTAGAAAGAATGGTGCTCTCCAGACTCCAATACTTCCTAACAGTCAAAAAAACTCTCCCCATCTGCCAAACAGGCTTTAGAGAGCACATGACAACCACAGATAATATCTTTGACCTAATCACTTCAGCAGAACTTGCCCTACATAACAAAGAAATTCTTTGCTGTGTCTTTCTAGACCTCTCCTCTGCCTTTGATACTGCCTCACACACCAGTATAATATTCAAATTACAGAAATTAGGAATTACAGGCAACATTTTACACTTTATTAAAAATTTTCTCACCCAGAGAAGGGTCAAAGTCAAACTGGGGACTTCCCTCTCTGACCCCCATGATCTAACTAGGGGACTACCACAGGGCAGTGTGGTATCCCCCACACTTTTTAACATTCTCCTTCATGACCTCCCCACAACACTAAGTAATGATACTAAGTGCTCCATTTTTGGTGATGACATTGTACTTTGGACTAAAGGAAATGACATCCTCACAATTGAAACTACCCTACAAACTTCAGTCAATCAAGTACTTGACTTTACCAACAAATGGGGACTAGCCATCTCTGCATCTAAATCAGCGGTCTTACCTATAACACATAATCACAAAAACACAAACTCTCTCAACATAAATATGAATAACCTAGCCATTCCTATTGTCAAACACTATAAATATTTAGGGCTAACTATAGACCGACAGCTTACATGGCAACAACACATCAAAAACACTCAATCCACATGTAATGGGGCACTCAACATACTCAAAACCATCACAAGAGCTAGCTGGGGTGCCAGCGACAAAACTATGATCTCCCTCATCAAGGCCTGCATCAACAGCAGACTCCATTATGATCTACTAGCACTTCACTCAGCCCCACCTGTACATTTCATCAAACTTGAGACCATTCAAACTAGAGCCATAAGACTAACCCTGGGTCTAAAAACTGGCTGCCCAAATTTGGCCACAGGGGCAGAAGCCAACATGCCCCCTCTCGACAACATCAGACACAAACTTACATGTAACCATTACATAAAACTGAAACACCTTCACCCCACCCATCCTTCTATTCACAGAATTAAGTCTCCTAACAACTCATCTCCCACTGCTCTTATCATAAAACAGCACCCATTGTACCCCAAATGGAAAAACATTAAACCTTTTATACCTAGATTTACAATCCCTTATTGGACAATTAAAAACCCTTCTGCACACTTGACACTGCCTAACATCTCCCAAAAACACAAACACTTACCACAGGAACTTAAAATTGCAGCAGAACTACTCTTCGCCACCATCCCAAACACTGACCTCACAATTTTTACTGATGGCTCTCACCTCCCAAACACTACATATGGCTCTGCCGCCTTTCACTCACCTCATCAAAAATTCTCACATATTATAAAAATGAGTCATGCTGTTAGTAGCACAATTACTGAGCTAGCAGGCATCCACATGGCATTAGAATGGGCCCTCACACAACACAAAGACAACATACACATATTCACTGATTCCAAATCTGCACTACGTAGTATCAGCAAACACAAATACAACCTATCACAAAATTACTCCCTCTTCCATATACACAGACTCTCCCACAACTTAATTGCTTCCCACAAAACTCTTACCTTTCACTGGATACCCTCACATTGTAACATTGAACACAATGACACAGCTGATACCCTTGCCAAACAAGGACACACACTTCCCTCACTTAACTACCATTCTCCTATATCTTATAAATTCCACTCTAATGAACTAGACAAAACATCCCACACCAATTGGACAATTAACTGGTTTCAACAAGCATCTTCTAAAAATACATTCAGAGCCACCATAGCTGCCATCCCACAGACACTACATCTTAATTACTTAACCCTAAATGCCCAAACAGCCATGCACCAACTACGAACAGGTAGAACTATACTAAACAAAGATCTCTTCATGATTAACAAATCTCCTACAGCTCTCTGCAATACCTGCCAGGTAATTGAAGATATTCCACACTTCCTTCTACACTGTCCCAAATACACCGTACACAGAAAAAATCTATACCAGACACTCTTATCACTTGGAGTCACTCAATACACAGTACAAACTATCCTTGGCCCCACACACAAAAAATGTAAAGACCATTTTAAGGCCCTTGCACTCTACATTCTCCTTTCTGGGAGGTTTAACTAGTGCCCCCTCTTCCCTCGCCTTTCTTCGCTTCCCAAACTTCCTTTCCATTTAAAAGATCCAAGGGACAACGAAAGATCCAGATGCCACCAAAAGATCCATATGGGACAAATAAAAGATGCATTTTGGACAAATGAAACAAAAAAATATATATATAATAACAGTATATAAATTTAGGTATAATCATGTACCTACAAAAATGAAAAAAAAAATTATATATCTATATATTCCTACTGATGATATCTTCATAATAAAAAATCTAATAATATCATATACAATCTTAATATCTCTTCCTCACTCCTACTACTTATTCACAATTGATTTATCTTGATGATTCCTCCACCAACACTAATACATAATGCACTACTAACATAAACAATCAAAAAAAAATTAAATGGATAATATCCTACCCTTTCCTTTTCACACTATAGTGTCCAAATTATCTTTATATATATCCCACTGCCTATTAAACTGATCATGGATAATTAATCCATTTACCTTGCTTACCGATTCTTCACCCATAAATCCCAAGTTATGTCTCTCCTTCTGCAATTATTACTATAACTGCCACTCATTTCTGGTACCCTCAAACTGCACTCCTGCCAACCACCACACACTAGCTATTGAACATCCTCCTGACACTTCCAAAACGCTCTGGTACCTTCAGTATCTCCCATATCAGGAGCAATTTCACCCCCTGCTGGCAATTTCCCTTCCCCAACTGTACTTTCACAATACTTATTAAATTTACACAATTAACACTTATTTCTATTGCTACTCGCCGAGCTAAGCCTTTTCCAAGCGACACCTGCACAGCACTTCACTGTATGACACCCACTCTTCCCATCCTCATATGGTGATGGTGTTCAATATCCTTCACCCCCCCTTGATAATTTTATACTTGCATGGACCAAAATGCTCCTGCAACTACCCACCCCCCCCCCTTTCCTAGGGGAAGATATTAATCTTTTATAATATAAAAGGAAAAATATATAATAAAAAAATTACTCCTGCACTTCTGATTAGCTCACTAAGTCTGCAACCTATCATTATTAAATATCCATCTACATAACTTTTAAGCTTGCTCACCTCCCTCCTACCCCAATTACCCCCCCTCCCCAGAGGGGGGGTCCAAAAATTAAAATTAACTAGCTATATATTTCTTCAAAAAAAAAAAATAATAATAAACTAATAATAAAACAAGATAATCCTCCTGTCCAATTCCTTTTCTGGAATTAGCGATTTCTCATCATCGATATCATGACCTCTGCATTTATTACACAAATTACCCAACACATCAGCTCTCTCTTAACCACAAAACAACTCACCCCCCCGACATGAAACTGGATTTCCCTCCCTACTTTTGCATCCCAGACACAGGGCGGCCTGCGGCCGAAAGCCCTTTGCCAATTTGTAAGATTGCTGGCCTATCACTGTGCCAGTCCTTTCAATGTTGTTCATATTCACCCACTGCCCACTTTGCCCGTGGACCTGATGATAAGAGGGCAGAGGCCCACTTTACAAAGAGGTCCAGAACTATTGATGGATGTGCAAGAAGAAGAAGAAGCCACCTTCAGAGCACTGAAGGACTTGATGAATCCTGAAAGGAGAAAGGTTATGAGAAAGCAGCCACCAGCGACGGCCCACCCGTATCCTCCATCGGGTGGAACCATCTTGGTGGCTGTGGTGGCGTTGGCACGCTCTTCCTCTACTCCCTTCATCGCTGCAACTGGAACGGACATGGTGGAATCCGGCTCAGGTCACTGCAAAAGAAGGAGAAAAAAATTAATAATTAGAATTGGTAGAGCTAATATAAATCAGTAGTGCGTCGACTAAAGACCACTACAGACTATGCTGAAGAATACTGAACCAAAGAATAAGCGAAAAAAGTACTCTGAGGTAAAGTCGAGAGCTCGAAAACGCACGTCTGTAGCTCTCAGTGGTCGCAGAGCAAAGGGACAGGTGTGGCACTCGGTGACACGAGTTGGAAAACCCGTTGGCGTCAGGGGAAAAACCCATGGGCTTACCTACTACTGGTCGTACAAGGTTCGGGTTTCGCGCTCCCATTTATGTGCAAGCATGGGAACTAATTTTTCTTCACCTATCCCCTATTTTTTCCCTTGCTACACCGAGTGGTATATATATAGGTATATATATTTTTTTTATTTTATTTTTTCAGCCTGACGTCACCTGCAAACGGGACAGTGCTATATATGTGAGAAGAATATGGGGCAAGTATCACGTTCGTCTTGATTGCAAAGTTTACAGTAGATTATACAACAAAAACTTATTGAAGTTTATACGATAATGACAGGAAATTTTAAAGTAATTTTGCTAATAAAAAAATAAACACCGACTACGAAATGTGTCTAAAATATTTCAATATCAGATGTTAGCAATAATATAAGCCCTTCGTGAAACTTCTCACGTGTTGACAATTCGATTTCGTTACCATCTTTGAAAGGTTCATAACAGAGTTCTTTCCTGAAGTTTTCAGATAGCAACATTTCCGTCTGGTAACGCATGGAACTTTGGAAGAGTTTATCAAATGTTATTTTACATCTAAATTGGGATTTATTTTGCTGTAGAAATTGTTTTTTGTCGCATAAACTTTGAAAAGAATCCAAATAAATATTTTTTGCCTTAACGAATAATGCAGAAAAAATGTCGTTTATTTAAACAAAATATCTCAGCTTTTATAGCCTTAATGAAACGGATACTTCTTATTAAATGCTTTCATTGCTAGAGTATTTTCTAACTGCTTGGGTGCAGTTAACTTTACGTTTTGGCATGCTATTCTTGTAATGGGAAAGCTTTCCTGAATATCGTTTAATTACTTTACATAATTTCACAAACGTGTATCAGTTTATAAGTGGAGATCGTATTGTGAAGTTTTCCGATTTATTGGTATATAGAGTAATGTAATTATGTCGGAATAATTTTTCACTGCATGAAGAACTCACCACACTTCCTTTATTTTTCCGAATGATTTTAGAGAGGTATAAAAGAATAAATCTGGTTTTGTTTTTCGATGAAAGGAAAATTGTGTTGTAGTTGGATTATTTTACTTCTGAGCGGCACTTTTTTGCATACAATGGGCTAAATGTCCAGGTCCCATGGACACCGAAGGTTGGGTGACGCACTTGAACAGCTGTTCGGAGACAGATGGTAGCCTCCCGACAAGGCCATCCCGCGTGTTCCTTAACGTGCACAGGGTATGGCTCTCTCCCACACACGAGGCCACGGCTTAACGTTCCATCCGACGGACGGCGGCCTTTCCAAGCCTGAGTCAGATTGCAGGAAAATGTAACTTTTTTATCTACGCCAAGTAGTGGGACAGAAGCACGATTTCATAGTTGAAATATTCGATAATTTTGCAATTAGTACTCATAAAAATAATTTGGTCAAAAATTAAACATTTAGTTTTCTATTGCCGATCACGATTGTGTTTTTACCTACCGCAAAATCACCAGAGAGATCATTACAACAACGTGCTAAATAAATGCACACACCACTGTACCTATAGAATTCACAGAAGGCTTATGTGAGAAAAAAAAATTATTGCCCGCGGTGAGGGACTTCATGTCGACGGTTGGAATCCTCCCCACGTGGGAAATAATTTTTTTTTACACCTAAGGATTGACCGAATCAGTAAAGCTATGTCTCAGTCCTATCGAAATCAACTAACCAGAAAATTCAGCAACTTGGTCAAGAAGCATTTTACTCTCAGAAGCGTACATCAGATCGCACCGATGGCCGGAAAATGACGAATGAATCTAACACGGAACAATCGAAAACTGACAACAAAGGACAACTCGAATACCTGTGTATGACGTAACAACGATCGGCCCTACGCAACAGTACTCTCTGAACGCTTTCATATCGTATATTTTTTTCGCTACCCAACAATTGGAATTCGAAAAAGCAACTGTTGTTCCTCAATTGTTATCGGTTGGCTTCTAAAAACGGTCCCCGGATGTTTCTCTGATACAAACCCAATGCAAATTCACATCTCTTTCCATAATCAGGCATATTTCACTTATAATTCTGCAAAGAGAACGGTCGAAACGATTTCGCAAATGCGTATGGGTAGGGCAGCAGCCCGTGGCCGTGGACAGGGTAAAACTGGCCATTTTTGTGCTAAACTGGGCAATTTATCACAACAAAAAATAGAAACATGCAATTTACAATGGAGGCTGTCCTTGTGTAATTTGTTATGGTGTTCCCCTACCCTTTTGCAGGGGAAGGGGTTAAATGGGTTGGGTTTAGGTGCGTGCGATTTTTTGTGTGTTTGTGTCCCTCTCCCCTCTTGCAGGCGACAGGGTTACATACGATGGGTGTCCTCCCCATGGGGATTATTTTGGGTGTACCACCACCCCCACCCCTCACAGAGGAAGGGTTATATTGGTTGGGTGTCTTTGCCCATGCAAATTATTTTGCTGTATTTTGACATCCACCACCACCACAGGAAGAAATTATATGGGATAATTCTCACCGCCCCCTCCGCTTCAAATTTTTTATTTTTGTATGTAATCTGAACCCATCGCCTTCACCCTCTCATACGGAAGGGCTATACGAGTTGGTTGAGGTTTCCCTGTCAAATTTATCGTGATGCATCCACCCCTCCCCGTATGGGAAGGGGTTATATGGGATGGGTGTCGTGAACCTGTGATTTATATTTTTATTATTATTATTCAGAGTCGTGTGACCCACAACTTTCCTTCACACTTTATCCAGGCTTAGGACTAGCAGCGCATTGCGCAGGCGTGTTTAAAAGTTGTCTGTCTCTCTGGCAGACTTTGTCTCGCAGCATAATGTACACAGTTTACTACATAGAAAAAAATAGAAACATACAATTTACAACAACAAGAGAGTATTTTCTCTTTGTTTTTTTAAAATTATTTACATTTTCTTTTGGTTTTCACATATTTAATTTTTTTTTTTTTCATTTTAAAAAGTTTTCCTGTTCCTGAAAGTGATGAGCAAACAATAGAACTTACCCTCTCTTGGCATTACAAGCCCGGGAATGCTAGAGAGCTCACAGGTAGGTGAGGACGTAGTAGCGCTCCCGAAGCGATTTGGCTACCTGCCTGCGGTTGCGCAGGACGGCAGCCACATGAAGGGCAATGCCAAAGGCAGCAGCGATGCCCATCTTCGATCCCATGAACAGCAGGACTGCCCGGTCGCCCCAGGTGGACCGTAGAACTCCAGCCACGGGAGGGTAGACGAGGTTGGCCATTCCCATGAACATCCTCACCAGGGTGAAAGTGCCATTCATGTTGTCGACTCCGTGATTCGAGCTAAGCAGGAGGGGGATCAGGATGGTCCACACACCGGTTCCCACTCCTGCGGCAACAGAGGCAACGACAAGCCGCCATTATTCGCGGCAGTAAGGCAGTGAAATGACGGCGGCACCCGAGACGGAGACGGCCGCGATGTATTCGGCGGTCCTCGGCAGGGGAGAGTGGCTGGCGAGGAGACCGTACGAGAGGCGTACGACCAGGTCACCGGCGGCGGAGTGCGCCAGAAGCAGCATGGCACTGCTCTTCTCGATCCCCAGCGACTTGGCGTGCTCGGGAATGTAGAGCAGGAAGTGAGGGATGCCCATACCCATTGCGAAGATGGAAGCGCTCGTGAGGAGGAACATGCCATCCATGAGGAAACGGAGGGATAGTCTCTCGGTGACCACCTTCGCACAGAATCTGGGTGCCGGCTGTCCGGCTTCCGCGGGGGTCACGACGACGGCATCGTTGCTGCCGCCGCCAGGCACCTCGCGAAAGCGGCTCTTGGGCTGAATGAAGATCAGGCTGCAGACTGCGATGAGCGTCAAGCAGCTGGCCAGCACGAGGAAGGTGTAGTGCAGGCCGACCGCCAGCAGCAGCTCGTTGATCGCAGTGGGCAGGGCCATGGCCCCGAAGCAGCCTCCCGACAGGGCGACGTCCATCGCTGCCGGCCTCCGTGTCGTGAAGTACTTTCCAGTGCACACTATCCCAGTGGTGATGGCGAAGGATGCACCGACCCCCATGAGGCCTCCAATGGTACCTATGAGGAAGGACCCAGAGGTGGCCAGGTACCTGAGGGCAAGGCCAGCGCTGCACAGCAATCCGCCCAGACACACGAGCGGCCTGTATCCGAAGGTAGCCATGAGCATCCCTGTCACCGGTGAGAAGACCAGTGAGAGGGTCCCTAGCAGCCCCGGGATCCAGGCCGCCTGGGACGGAGACGTATCAGGAAACTCCAGGAAGATCGCAACCTTCAGAGCACTGAAGGTCTTGACGAATCCTGAAAGGAGAAAGCAGCCACCAGCGACGCCCACCCGTATCCTCCATTGGGAGGAACCATCTTGGCGGCTGTGGTGGCGTTGGCACGCTCTTCCTCTACTCCCTTCATCATCGCTGCAACTGGAACGGACATGGTGGAATCCGGCTCAGGTCACTGCAAAAGAAGGAGAAAAAAAATTAATAATTAGAATTGGTAGAGCTAATATAAATCAGTAGTGTGTCGATAAAGACCACTACAGACTATGCTGAACAATACTGAACCAAAGAGTAAGCAAAAAAAGTACTCTGAGGTAAAGTCGAAAGCTCGAAAACGCACGTATGTAGCTCTCAGTGGTCGCAGAGCAAAGCGACAGGTGTGGCACTCGGTGACACGAGTTGGAAAACCCGTTGGCGTCAGGGGAAAAACACAGGGGCTACCAGGAAAAACCCATGGGCTTACCTACTACTGGTCGTACAACATTCGGGTTTCGCGCTGCCATCTATGTGCAAGCACGGGAACTAATTTTTCTTCACCTATCCCCAATTTTTTCCCTTGCTCCACCGAGTGGTATATATATATGTATATATATATTTTTTATTTTATTTTTTCAGCGTGACGTCACCTGCAAACTGGAGTGAGAAGAATATAGGGCAAGTATCACGTTCGTCTTGATTGCAAGGTTTTACTGAGTAGAGTATACAACAAAAACTTATTGAAGTTTATACGATAATGACAGGAAATTTTAAAGTAATTTTGCTAATAAAAAAATAAACACCGAGTACGAAATGTGTCTAAAATATTTCAATATCAGATGTTAGCAATAATATAAGCCCTTCGTGAAACTTTTCACGTGTTGACAATTCGATTTCGTTACCATCTTTGAAAGGTTCATAACAGACTTCTTTCCTGAAGTTTTCAGATAGCAACATCTCCGTCTGGTAACGCATGGAACTTTGGAAGAGTTTATCAATTGTTATTTTACATCTAAATTGGGATTTATTTTGCTGTAGAAATTGTTTTTTGTCGCATAAACGTTGAAAAGGATCCAAATAAATGTTTTTTTTCCTTAACGAATAATGCAGAAAAAATGTCGTTTATTTAAATAAAATATCTCAGCTTTTATAGCCTTAATGAAACGGATACTTCTTATTAAATGCTTTCATTGCTAGAGTATTTTCTAACTGCTTGGGTGCAGTTAACTTTACGTTTTGGCATGCTATTCTTGTAATCGGAAAGCTTTCCTGAATATCGTTTAATTACTTTATATGATTTCACAAACGTGTATCAGTTTATAAGTGGAGATCGTATTGTGAAGTTTTCCGATTTTTGGTATATAGAGTAAGGTAATTCTGTCGGAATAATTTTTCACTGCATGAAAAACTCACCACACTTCCTTTATTTTTCCGAATGATTTTAGAGAGGTAGAAAAGTATAAAACTGGTTCTGTTTTTCGATGGAAGGAAAATTGTGTTGTGGTTGGGTTGTTTTACCTCTGAGCGGCACTTTTTTTGCACCCAATGGGCTAAATGTCCAGGTCACATGGAACCCGAAGGTTGGGGAACCCACTGGAACAGCTGTTCGGAGACAGATGGTAGCCTCCCGACCAGGCCATCCCGCGTGTTCCTTAACGTGCACAGGGTATGGCTCACTCCCACACACGAGGCCACGGCTTAACTTTCCTTCCGACGGACGGCGGCCTTTCCAAGCCTGAGTCAGATTGCAGGAAAATAGAACTTTTTTTATCTACGCCAAGTAGTGGACAGAAGCACGATTTCGTAGTTGAAATATTCAATAATTTTGCAATTAGTACTCATAAAAATAATTTGGTCACAAATTAAACATTTAGTTTTCTATTGCCGATCACGATTGCGTTTTTACCTACCGCAAAAATCACCAGAGAGATCATTACAACAACGTGGTAAATAAATGCACAGAGCACTGTACCTATAGAATTCACAGAAGGCTTATGTGAGAAAAAAAAATTATTGCCCGCGGTGAGGGACTTCATGTCGACGGTTGGAATCCTCCCCCAAGTGGGAAATAATTTTTTTTTTACACCTAAGGATTGACCGAATCACTAAAACTATGTCTCAGTCCTATCGAAATCAACTAACCAGAAAATTCAGCAACTTGGTCAAGAAGCATTTTACTCTCAGAAGCGTACATCAGATCGCACCGATGGCCGCAAAATGACGAATGAATCTAACACGGCACAATCGAAAACTGACAACAAAGGACAACTCGAATACCTGTGTATGACGTAACAATGATCGGCCCTATGCAACAGTACTCTCTGAACGCTTTCATATCGTATGTTTTCGCTACCGAACAATTGGAATCCGAAAAAGCAACTGTTGTTCCTCAATTGTTATCGGTTGGCTTCAAAAAACGGTCCCGGATCTTTCTCTAACACAAACCCAATGCAAATTCACGTCTCTTTCCATAATCAGGCATATTTCACTTATAATTCTGCAAAGAGAACGGTCGAAACGATTTCGCAAATGCATATGGGTAGGGCAGCAGCCCGTGGCCGTGGACAGGGTAAAACTGGCCATTTTTGTGCTAAACTGGCCATTTATTACAACAAAAAATAGAAACATGCAATTTACAATGGAAGCTGTCCTTGTGTAATTTGTTATGGTGTTCCCCTACCCTTTTGCAGGGGAAGGGGTTAAATGGGTTGGGTTTAGGTGCGTGCGATTTTTTTTGTGTGTGTTTGTGTCCCTCTCCCCTGTTGCAGGTGACAGGTTTACATGCGATGGGTGTACCTCCCATGGGGAATATTTTGGGTGTACCACCACCCCCACCCCTCACAGAGGAAGGGTTATATTGGTTGGGTGTCGTTGCATATGCAAATTATTTTGCTGTATTTTGACATCCACCAGCACCAGAGGAAGAAATTATATGGGATAATTCTCACCCCCCTCCCCCCGCTTCAAATTTTTTATTTTTGTATGTAATCTGAACTAATCGCCTTCACCCTCTCATAGGAAAGGGCTATACGAGTTGGTGAGGTTTCCCTGTCAAATTTATCGTGATGCATCCACCCCTCCCCCGTATGGGAAGGGGTTATATGGGATGGGTGTCGTGAACCTGTGATTTATATTTTGATTATTATTATTCAGATCCCGACGGCCTGTATCCGAAGGTAGATATCAGGATCCCTGTCACCGGTGAGAAGATCAGTGAGAGGTTCCCTAGGAGCCACGGGATCCAGGCCGCCTGGGACGGAGATGTATCAGGAAACTCCATGAAGATCGCCACCTTCAGAGCACTGAAGGTCTTGACGATTCCTGAAAGGAGAAAGGTTATGAGAAAGCAGCGACCAGCGACGGCCGACCCGTATCCTCCATCGGGTGGAACCATCTTGGTGGCTGTGGTGGCGTTGGCACGCTCTTCCTCTACTCCCTTCATCGCTGCAACTGGAACGGACATGGTGGAATCCGGCTCAGGTCACTGCAAAAGAAGGAGAAAAAAATTAATAATTAGAATTGGTAGAGCTAATATAAATCAGTAGTGCGTCGACTAAAGAGCACTACAGACTATGCTGAAGAATACTTAACCAAAGAGTAAGCGAAAAAAGTACTCTGAGGTAAAGTCGAGAGCTCGAAAAAGCACGCCTGTAGCTCTCAGTGATCGCAGAGCAAAGGGACAGGTGTGGCACTCGGTGACACGAGTTGGAAAACCCGTTTGCGTCAGGGGGAGAACCCAGAGGTTTACCTACTACCAGTCGTACAAGTTTCGGGTTTCGCGCTGCCATCTATGTGCAAGCATGGGAACTAATTTTTTTCCACCTATCCCCTATTTTTTCCCTTGCTACACCGAGTGGTATATATATATATTTTTTATTTTATTTTTTCAGCGTGACGTCACCTGCAAACGGGACAGTGCTATATATGTGAGAAGAATATGGGGCAAATATCACGTTCGTCTAGATTGCCAGGTTTACTCAGTAGAGTATACAACAAAAACTTATTGAAGTTTATACGATAACGACAGGAAATTTTAAAGTAATTTTGCTAATAAAAAAATAAACACCGACTACGAAATGTGTCTAAAATATTTCAATATCAGATGTTAGCCATAATATAAGCCCCTTTGTGAAACTACTCACGTGTTGACAATTCGATTTCGTTACCATCTTTGAAAGGTTCATAACAGACTTCTTTCCTGAAGTTTTCAGATAGCAACATTTCCGTCTGGTAACGCATGGAACTTTGGAAGAGTTTATCAAATGTTATTTTACATCTAAATTGGGATTTATTTTGCTGTAGAAATTGTTTTTTGTCACATAAACGTTGAAAAGGATCCAAATACATGTTTTTTGCCTTAACGAATAATGCAGAAAAAATGTCGTTTATTTAAATAAAATATCTCAACTTTTATAGCCTTAATGAAACGGAAACTTCTTATTAAATGCTTTCATTGCTAGAGTATTTTCTAACTGCTTGGGTGCAGTTAACTTTACGTTTTGGCATGCTATGCTTGTAATGGGAAAGCTTTCCTGAATATCTTTTAATTACTTTATATGATTTCATAAACGTGTATCACTTTATAAGTGGAGATCGTATTGTGAAGTTTTCCGATTTATTGGTATATAGAGCAAGGTAATTCTGTCGGAATAATTTTTCACTGCATGAAAAACTCACCACACTTCCTTTATTTTTCCGAATGATTTTAGAGAGGTATAAAACTATAAAACTGGTTCTGTTTTTCGATGGAAGGAAAATTGTGTTGTGGTTGGGTTGTTTTACCTCTGAGCGGCACTTTTTTTGCACCCAATGGGCTAAATGTCCAGGTCACATGGAACCCGAAGGTTGGGGAACCCACTGGAACAGCTGTTCGGAGACAGATGGTAGCCTCCCGACAAGGCCATCCAGCGTGTTCCTTAACGTGCACAGGGTATGGCTCTCTCCCACACACGAGGCCACGGCTTAACTTTCCTTCCGACGGACGGCGGCCTTACCAAGCCTGAGTCAGATTGCAGGAAAATAGAACTTTTTTTATCTACGCCAAGTAGTGGACAGAAGCACGATTTCATAGTTGAAATATTCAATAATTTTGCAATTAGTACTCATAAAAATAATTTGGTCACAAATTAAACATTTAGTTTTCTATTGCCGATCACGATTGCGTTTTTACCTACCGCAAAAATCACCAGAGAGATCATTACAACAACGTGGTAAATAAATGCACACACCACTGTACCTATAGAATTCACAGAAGGCTTATGTGAGAAAAAAAAATTATTGCCCGCGGTGAGGGACTTCATGTCGACGGTTGGAATCCTCCCCCAAGTGGGAAATAATTTTTTTTTACACCTAAGGATTGACCGAATCACTAAAACTATGTCTCAGTCCTATCGAAATCAACTAACCAGAAAATTCAGCAACTTGGTCAAGAAGCATTTTACTCTCAGAAGCGTACATCAGATCGCACCGATGGCCGCAAAATGACGAATGAATCTAACACGGCACAATCGAAAACTGACAACAAAGGACAACTCGAATACCTGTGTATGACGTAACAATGATCGGCCCTATGCAACAGTACTCTCTGAACGCTTTCATATCGTATGTTTTCGCTACCGAACAATTGGAATCCGAAAAAGCAACTGTTGTTCCTCAATTGTTATCGGTTGGCTTCAAAAAACGGTCCCGGATCTTTCTCTAACACAAACCCAATGCAAATTCACGTCTCTTTCCATAATCAGGCATATTTCACTTATAATTCTGCAAAGAGAACGGTCGAAACGATTTCGCAAATGCATATGGGTAGGGCAGCAGCCCGTGGCCGTGGACAGGGTAAAACTGGCCATTTTTGTGCTAAACTGGCCATTTATTACAACAAAAAATAGAAACATGCAATTTACAATGGAAGCTGTCCTTGTGTAATTTGTTATGGTGTTCCCCTACCCTTTTGCAGGGGAAGGGGTTAAATGGGTTGGGTTTAGGTGCGTGCGATTTTTTTTGTGTGTGTTTGTGTCCCTCTCCCCTGTTGCAGGTGACAGGTTTACATGCGATGGGTGTACCTCCCATGGGGAATATTTTGGGTGTACCACCACCCCCACCCCTCACAGAGGAAGGGTTATATTGGTTGGGTGTCGTTGCATATGCAAATTATTTTGCTGTATTTTGACATCCACCAGCACCAGAGGAAGAAATTATATGGGATAATTATCACCCCCCCCCCCCCCGCTTCAAATTTTTTATTTTTGTATGTAATCTGAACCCATCGCCTTCACCCTCTCATAGGAAAGGGCTATACGAGTTGGTGAGGTTTCCCTGTCAAATTTATCGTGATGCATCCACCCCTCCCCCGTATGGGAAGGGGTTATATGGGATGGGTGTCGTGAACCTGTGATTTATATTTTTATTATTATTATTCAGAGTCATGTGACCCACAACTTTCCTTCACACTTTATCCAGGCTTAGGACTGGCAGCGCATTGCGCTGGCGTGTTTAAAAGTTGTCTGTCTCTCTGGCAGACTTTGTCTCGCAGCACAATGTACATAGTTTACTACATAGAAAAAAATAGAAACATACAATTTACAGCAACAATGGAGTATTTTCTCTTTGTTTTTTTAAAATTATTTACAGTTTCTTTTGGTTTTCACATATTTATATATATATATTTTTTCCATTTTGGAAAGTTTTCCTGTTCCTGAAAGGGAAGAGCAAACAATAGAACTTACCCTCTCTTGGCATTACAAGCCCGGGAATGCTACAGAGCTCCCAGGTAGGTGAGGACGTAGTAGCGCTCCCGAAGCGAATTGGCTACCTGCCTGCGGTTGCGCAGGACGACAGCCACGTGAAGGGCAATGCCAAAGGCAGCAGCGATGCCCATCTTCGATTCCATGAACAGCAGGATTGCCCGGTCGCCCCAGGTGAACCGTAGCACTCCAGCCACGGGAGGGTAGATGAGGTTGGCCACTCCCTGGAACAGCCTCACCAGGGTGAAAGTGCCGTTCATGTTGTCGACTCCGTGATTCGAGCTAAGCAGGAGGGGGATCAGGATGATCCACACACTGGTTCCCACTCCTGCGGCAACGGAGGCGGCGACAAGCTGCCAGTATTCGCGACAGAAAGGCAGTGGAATGACGGCGGCACCAGAGACAGAGACGGCTGCAATGTATTCAGCGGTCCTCGGCAGGGGAGAGCGGCTGGCGAGGAGACCGTACGACCAGGTCGCCGGCGGCGGAGTATGCCAGAAACAGTATGGCACTGCTGTTCTCGACGCCCAGCGACTTGGCGTGCTGGGGAATGTAGTGCAGGAAGTGAGGGTTGCCCATACCCATCGTGAATATGGAAGCGCTCGTGAGGAGGAACAGGCCGTCCATGAGGAAACGGAGGGACAGCCTCTCGGCGACCACCTTCACGCAGGATCTGGGTGCCGGCTCTCCAGATTCCGCGGGGGTCACGGCCATGGCATCGTTGCTGCTGCCGGCGGGCACCTCGTGAAAGCGGCTCTCGGGCTGAACGAAAAGAGCAGGCCGCAGACTGCGATGAGCGTGAAGCAGCTGGCCAGCACAAGGAAGGTGTAGTGCAGGCCGACCGTCAGCAGCAACTCATTGATTACAGTGGGCAGGGCCATGGCCACGAAGCAGCCTCCCGACAGGGCGACAGCCATCGCTGCCAGCCTCCGTGTCGTGAAGTACTTTCCAGTGCACACTATGCCGGTGGTGATGGCGAAGGATGCACCGACCCCCATGAGGCCTCCAATGGTACCTATGCGGAAGGACCCAGAGGTGGCCAGGTAGCTGAGGGCAAGGCTAGCGCTGCGCAGCAATCCGCCCAGGCACACGAGCGGCCTGTATCTGAAGGTAGCCATGAGCATCCCTGTCATCGGTGAGAAGACCAGTGAGAGGGTCCCTAGCAGCCCCGCAATCCAGGCCGCCTGGGACGGAGACATATCAGGAAACTGCAGGAAAATCGCCACCTTCAGAGCGCTGGACTTGACGAATCCTGAAAGGAGAAAGCAGCCACCAGCGACGGCCCACCCGTATCCTCCATCGGGTGGAACCATCTTGGTGGCTGTAGTGGCGTTGGCACGCTCTTCCTCTACTCCCTTCATCCCTGCAACTGGAACGAACATGGTGGAATCCGGCTCAGGTCACTGCAAAAGAAGGAGAAAAAAATTAATAATTAGAATTGGTAGAGCTAATATAAACCAGTAGTGCGTCGATAAAGACCACTACAGACTATGCTGAACAATACTGAACCAAAGAGTAAGCGAAAAAAGTACTCTGAGGTAAAGTCGAGAGCTCGAAAACGCACGTCTGTAGCTCTCAGTGGTCGCAGAGCAAAGGGACAGGTGTGGCACTCGGTGACACGAGTTGGAAAACCCGTTGGCGTCAGGGGAAAAACCCAGGGGCTACCAGGAAAAACCCATGGGCTTACCTACTACTGGTCGTACAAGGTTCGGGTTTCGCGCTGCCATCTATGTGCAAGCATGGGAACTAATTTGTTTTCACCTATCCCCTATTTTTTCCCTTGCTACACCGAGTGGTATATATATGTATATATATTTTTTTTATTTTATTTTTTCAGCGTGACGGAAACGGGACATATACCAATAAATCGAAAATAATAGTTTCAGCGTGACGCAAACGGGACAGTGCTATATGTGTGAGAAGAATATGGGGCAAGTATCACGTTCGTCTTCATTGCAAGTTTTACTGAGTAGAGTATACAACAAAAACTTATTGAAGTTTATACGATAATGACAGGAAATTTTAAAGTAATTTTGCTAATAAAAAAATAAACACCGAGTACGAAATGTGTCTAAAATATTTCAATATCAGATGTTAGCAATAATATAAGCCCTTCGTGAAACTTCTCACGTATTGACAATTCGATTTCGTTACCATCTTTGAAAGGTTCATAACAGACTTCTTTCCTGAAGTTTTCAGATAGCAACGTTTCCGTCTGGTAACGCATGGAAGTTTGGAAGAGTTTATCAAATGTTATTTTACATCTAAATTGGGATTTATTTTGCTGTAGAAATTGTTATTTGTCGCATAAACGTTGAAAAGGATCCAAATAAATATTTTTTGCCTTAACGAATAATGCAGAAAAAATGTCGTTTATTTAAATAAAATATCTCAGCTTTTATAGCCTTAATGAAACGGATACTTCTTATTAAATGCTTTCATTGCTAGAGTATTTTCTAACTGTTTGGGTGCAGTTAACTTTACGTTCTGGCATGCTATGCTTGTAATGGGAAAGCTTTCCTGAATATCGTTTAATTACTTTATATGATTTCACAAACGTGTATCAGTTTATAAGTGGAGATCGTATTGTGAAGTTTTCCGATTTATTGGTATATAGAGTAAGGTAATTCTGTCGGAATAATTTTTCACTGCATGAAAAACTCACCACACTTCCTTTATTTTTCCGAATGATTTTAGAGAGGTAGAAAAGTATAAAACTGGTTCTGTTTTTCGATGGAAGGAAAATTGTGTTGTGGTTGGGTTGTTTTACCTCTGAGCGGCACTTTTTTTGCACACAATGGGCTAAATGTCCAGGTCACATGCAGTACTGTTGCAGTACTCTTGCAATTATTAAAATATCAGGGCGGGGGTGCTCACTTGGTAGCGTGCCAGGCTTGTAATATGCAGTTCCCAGGTGCGAGTCCCACCTAGGCCAATATTGAGATTTATCTCTGCAAAACTCCGCACCCTGTCCACTGTCAGTAGGGGACACCGATAGGTTTGATAAAAGCCGACGACGTCCGTGGTTATTCGGTATACAATGATGTGTAAAAGTTAAAATCCAATGTTATATCAATAAGAAGCTAACTTCGAAGCTCAATAACAGGATATACAAATATTTCGTTTAGTGGGTCGCACAAGCTGTATCAATCTTTCGGTGAGCCAGCTCTGTGAAGTATGGCGTATGAATAGAGGGTGGTGGTGGTAGGAGAGTGAACGGGACAGAGCCTCCTTTTTCTCCATAATTAATTCTTGTTTATTTGATACAATCAGATCATTAAAACCCTATTATGAAATCTGAAGTATTATTATTATAAATAACGTCGAATGATTCCTTTGTCGAGTCCCACTGCACCTGAATGTAGAATTTTTCTGCTAACCACAGATTTTGTTCAGTGAGAAAAAGGGTACAGAATAGGGAAGGGTTATCTGTGGAAAAGGGATACCAATGAGCCAGAGGTTGATCAAAGACAATGGCATCCTGGCATATGCCCTTTCATCTCCATGTGAAAATCACCTTTTTCGTATTCATTTGTAATGCGCAGGCCGATATATTTTTATGACCAATATATTTTTATTATGTGCCTGACAAATTTTCCTGGAACACCCACTGCATTGGGCTTGGTAAAGACAATCATCCATATGATGGAATATTTAATGAATAGCAATCCAATCGAAAAGAAAATTGTAATTTATCTTTAAATATTTTCCCTTAAAGCAGAAAAACTTTCATTTCCCACCCACCTTGGAATAAGGCCAACTGATTGTCAATACAAATATCACAAATATCACATTTTATCACCCAAAATTTCTAGCATAAATATATCTTGTGTAATATTTCTTTAAAATTTTTAGCATCGTTAAGAGAGCTTGATTAAATCTTCGGAGATTCTGAAAGTGAGAATCCTAATATTTAATTAATACCTTTCCTGCCCAAAAACAAACTTTTATCTCTAAAAAGAAAGTTTAATGTCCGTTGAGCAACACCAATAAAGTGATATGTAAAAAAACAAAACAGTATAGTGCTTTTGATATAACCACTATATTACTGTGTGAAAACATGGAATAGTCAACAATTCTCTTATTGCAAAAAAATATTTTGGCTATTTTTTTTTTAAATTACAAGAAATATTTCAAATTCGAATTTGTCTGAACCTAAATCTGATACGTTGAGCTTGGGCTCAGCCTGAACTCATTCCTAGTAGAGATATATCTCAGTGGTGGCACAGGTGGGAATCGATATTGGGAAGTGCAATTACGAACCTGGTGCACAAGCGACTTGACAAACCCCTGCCACACAAGTTGCCTTTCACGACATACTCTGAAGCGGAAGAATCGAGGAGCAGATACATTAGCAAAGAATATTGATGGTAAGGAGAAGATCGTTATGCAGTGTCTTTTAGGAAAACTAACCTCCAAGACGCTTTATGCTTCTGCAGTCAGAGTTCTTTCCTCTGCTCTGAGGAAAACCATTGTAATGTAGGTTTGCTATCCCAACAAGCAATCTGTAAAACAGTGTTATATCATAAAATAATAAGCTGAAAAAAGCTTCAGCTTATTATTTTATGAGTTCCATGTCTACAGGACATATCCTGATTCTTTACTACAGTAGTATATGTTTCGATCTGTGACTGTCTCTGGTTCGAAACCAGGATGTACGAATAAATTTCTTCAAAGTCTGTTTTTTTCATGTAAATTTTTTTTTTGATTTACGACATATAGGACAGAGAAGAATCCTGGAAGCTACTCCTAGCGTAATACAGGGCTTCTCATACAAGGACATGCCCTACTAAGACCGAAGTCACTGCTGACCACTGCCTTAGTTAGAGCTAACACAACACACAAAGTTTGCCTTGCTGGAACAGTCGCTAGCAGCCTAACCACTATGCCCGTTAAGGCTAAAATGCGTACATATTTTTCCAATGTTGCATAACTTAACAAATAAGTTTCCAGAATAACTAAAATTTAAAAACCCTGTCCGCAGAAAAAGGTGTGAATGATTTACTTTTCTACAACTAATCACATGAAGTACATCATCGCTGTCATCATATACCGTAATGTCTACAGAGCCTTACTTTCTTTATGGATGAATATTCTTTGAGTTAGTGAGAATGAAATATGGGTGAGGGAAAATATGTACTATCATTAGGTGTTGAACAGGGGAGTGACAGATTGCCAAGCTAGTGCAGGAGAATCGTCCCCTCCGATTGGTTTTGTACTGCGTTAAAGAGGAATGAATTATCCCATGAGAAGGAAATGACAGCTCTGAGATAAGAATAACAAGACTTATCTGGAAGATGACATTTCCAGTGTGAAGACATGGAATAGTCACCAAAAATCCGATAAAGAGGGGAAAAACAACCACTTTGTAAGGTGGTTGAGAATTAGTGGCTCATGGAAAATAGCACAAAATCAAGCTGAATCATTTCCGTCCCTGTTCTGGCAGAGAAAACTGCTGTATCCTGTAACTATCTTCAAATATATCCCACAGACACATGCAAAAGGCTCATTGCCTGAAGGATATTCAATTAATTTGTTAATATAATGAAGTATGGCAAGCTGTATGACATGACCATACTTCTAGCCAGAGGTGGCACTACTGCACTTGCCACTGTACATGGCGGTAATTTTTTAGGGGCATGTAAAGGCATATGTAAATTGCCTAACATGACCCCTAAAAAAAGGCATTTTTAAGGGCATATGTAAATGAATAATATATAGTACAGAACTTCAAGAAAGTGGTAGCAGTGTCCAGATTCGCTCCAGGCGGCAGATATCAAGTTCTCTCTGGGCGAAAATATGCTTGCTTCTAGCATTTGAGAGCAACATTTAGTTTAGTTCTATCTCAGACTTGCCTGGGAGTGAGATTACATTTTGTCAGCATCCGTAATTCTACTGTATGATTGGATTTCAGGAACATTCTTCTCGAGTGCACACTTTTTTTTCTCTTTTTTACACTTTTTTTTCACCTTGAGAGAGGTTTCTGAAAATGTGGACATGTCACGTCATGGCCTCGCTTTGCTTCGGAACGTAACTTTTGGTGAGATACAGAACTTAGATGAAAATGGAAAGCTGAGAAGCAGGAATGAAACTTGAAGTGAATGCAGATATTGATTTTGGTTTGACCTGTTCCAAGTACTTGGTATATATACTGTATGGTGGGGGTATCATATATTGCATATTTGCAATATATGATATCTCATATATTGCAATATATGTAAAATATATATTATATATTTGCAATAGGAATTTTTGTTAGTCTTCCTTAGCTCTTCTAGTAAGACTTCAGCTTGAAGAGCTGGCGAAAAAGCATCAAACTACTACGTTACTGAACGTTACACTCATTGCAAACTAATACGTTACACTCATTGCAGTCTGCATCGCTATTGGATGTTTTTGAAACAAGCGTTTCCCAATAGCAACTCTAAGAAACCCTGCTAGGGTTTGTAGGCAGTACAGCGATCTTCTCCCGTTGGAGTATGAGATGTTCTGTAACATTTTGATGTATCTATACTTCAGATAGTCGTGATGTTGACAAGGACATGAAATCTTCGGACAATACAAAATGCTGGATGATCACGATTAAAGTTGACACAGCTTGCCATAGTAAAATCTACATTAGCATGATCTCGTGTGTCACAGTAAATACATGAGAGCTTATTATGGCGAGCTGTGTTGACATGACCAATACAGAGGGTTCAGTTATATCTCAGAGCGCGTCTTGGTAGCATTTGGCAGCCTGCAACTGTTAGGCTGGACTAGGGGGTATCATATATTGCATATTTGCAATATATGATATCTCAATTTGTATGTGATACTCCAGTACATGTTTTTTCTGCCCTCTGAACTGAGGGCAGCAAAACAGAGAAAATTGCAAAATCCCAACAAAATGAAAAAAAAGTTATGAAATTTTGCTTCTTAAAAGCTATTTTTGCTGTCTGGGGGCCAGGACCGTTTTAACACCTTCGTAGGCCCAAGGCACTTTTATTTCTAGAGGCCTGTGTGCCGGATATTTTTACGCTAATTTCATCGTTTGCACGCACAACAAACAATTTGTGAATTTTGAAAATACTCTCACATTTTAATGCACCGTGAATACGTATCCATCAGATCTCGAAGATGAATTTGTTGAAGAATTTTTACTATTTTCAAGAATGTATAAGGATAAAAAAATTGTAGTAGATATGATTCGTGCACAAATCGATGATACGTTCATGACAAGTTTACCGAACATAAACATAACATTCAGAATCTATCTCTCCGTTTTTGGAACAAGTGCGGAAGGAAAACGAAGCTTCTCAAAGATGAAATTGATAAAAAAATATCTCCGATCAACAATGGAGCAGCAACGGTTGTCGTCACTTTCACTACTTTCAGTTGACAATGTTATGCGACAAATGACATTCGACGAGATATTTTCTGAATTTGAACGTACAAAAGGCAGAAAATATACTGATGGAAAACTAAAAGTATCTACTAGACCTGTACTACTGGGTTTGTGATTGTATCAGTGAGGCTGTTGAGAAACGCGAAGATTGTTTTTGTCATTCAAATATCTAAATAAATTAAAATTTGATGTTTTTTTTCTTAATTTGAGATTTTTTAATGTATTTTTTCCAGTGAAATATTGTAGGCCTTAAAAGGTTTGTAGGCTCTAGGTACTGTGCCTAGTCGGGCTAATGGATAAACCGCCCTTACTGGGGGCGACTATCCCCACACCATGCCCCCTAGTTACACTACAGGAAGCGTATGTTGAATGTAAGAATCAGTTCCAACTTTCTATCATTACATAACTAACCTGGCGGGTTAGTCTCCCAACAGCTGTTCTAGTGGGTCCACTCCCCACTCTTTCAGCCTTCGGGATCCTTGTGACCTGCCCATTGTGTGCAAAAAAAGTGCCGCTCAGAGGTAAAACAACCCAACCCTGTCGTTTAATATGTCATATAATTTAAGGTTTCAAATTCGGGGCAAGGGTTTTAAATTCGGGGCAAGGAGGTATAACAAATATACCTCCTTGCCCCGAATTTCACCAACAGTTGCGATGGCAATTTTTCCGACAAAGTCTTCATCTGAATCAATGGGAGTCTTGTACACGAGGTTCTTCATGTGTCTCCAGAGGAAGAAATCGATATGTTAAATCAGGCGATCTTGTTAGCTAGGTGACCGGTCCATCCTGGCCTATCCATCAGCTCCAAAAATGGCATTTAGATAATCTCGATCATTGCTGAAGTGTGCTGGTGTCCCATTGTGTTCAAACCACATTCGTCTGTGAATAGTCATGGGAACATCTTCCAGCAGTCCCAACAACGTTTCTTCAAGAAATACCCGATATATCTGCCCGTTAAATCAGGGAGGCAGCAGGTATGGCCCAATCAAAATGTCATGGACAATACCCAGCCAAATATTGACGGTGAACCATTGTTGATGACCATGCATCGTTGTGGCATGTGGATTTTCGTGCACACCAAACGTGAGAATTGTGCGCATTAAACAAACCCTCACCTGTGAAAGGGGCTTCATTTCAGAAGAGCGCAAGATCCAGAAAATCAGGCTGCACTGCAGCCATAGCACAGAAACCATAGCACGAATTTCACACAAAGAGAGTAATCCTGATGTTGCAATGTCTAGACTCTCTGATGATGAAATGGATATAACTGCTGCTCGTACAACTGTCACCACATGAGGGTATGGTTCACACCGAGGTTACGTGCAACAGCTCGAGTGCTTGTGCCTGGATTGTTCTCAATCTGCTGTAGGATCTCTTCTTCTATGTTAGGAGCGTGCACTCTTCTCTCCCAACCAGTGCCATGCATGTTTGCATGGAATGTTCCAGTTGCTCGCAGTTGTCAGTGCAAATGTTTGGTGGTTTGTCACACGGCTGTTTGGGAAGCACTGTCAGTAGAACCTCACAGCATCTCGTTTCCATTGGCAGTCCCATACACCAGATGCATGTCAGCCATCTCAGCAGTTGTGAAACATTCTGTTACACGTAATGTGTCTGATTTACGAATGCCGATGGCAAACGCAAGTCCATTCCCACTTCACCCCTCTAGCCAATTGCAACGCTGCCAAACAGCAAAAAAAAATTCTCTAACACTGAACGGTTATGTCAGCAGACATACATCTGGTATTGTACAGGAAGTTTTGAAATATCCTGTACATACATAATAATATAATATAATCAGATCTCCCTCAAAGAGAACCACCTTGCTGTGGTGAGGGGGCTTGCATGTCTTAATGAAGTCGAGGGCTATGTCGACCAGAGTTACTCATGTCGGACAGGCCAAGACAGAAGGGCCAGACTGAGTTCCCAGTCTAAGATGACGTCCACAGGGGCAGCACATATTTGTGTGTGGTTTTCTGTTGACAATAAGTCAATGCAGCCCAATGGGCTTGATTTCAGCTGGAGCTGGGCTGATGGAGTGTTTAAGATAGCAGAGTTGAAGATAAATAAGATCAATGGTGGACAAGATGAAGGACATGGAAGAATAGATTGAGTGAATAAGTCGGATTATGTGTTGAGACCAAAAATGGAGGTGAAATCAGTTAGAGAGTAGAGATGATCGGAAATGGTAAGGTGTGGGATAAGTTGAACTGAAGAGATTTGAAATGGATGTGGTGAATGGATAAGAACAGTTGGTGATTGTATTAAAGGAGTGAGAGCTGCTGCATAGGCTTAGGGGAGAGCCATTATACAGGTTTGTAGTCACCTGAGGGAGAGGATGTCTGTGTTCTAGGACATAGACTCCTCTCCCCCACCCTTTTTTCTTTCAGTTATCTGGTCACGAATTATGAGATTAGGTTAGATTAGGTTAGAGGTCGTTATAACCCGTACTTACTTAACATGGGGAGCCTTTGGACATGGGTTCCTCTCCTCCTCCCTTTTTATTTTACCAAAATTCCCGTTTCTGGGTGGTTTCTCCCACGAACTTAACCTGTGAACAGCACCCTCATACGACCAGGGGGTGTGGTCCTTACCTCCAAGCTGGACTCAAGGAAGGACACTGGCCTTAGGTTGCTGGAATTGAGTAACATTTGTAATAGGGCATTGGCAGGCCAGTTTATTTAGGATTTGATGGGCTTTGAAGGGCAGGAGGGAGTTTTATCGTGGTTGCTGCGCTTATAAGTGGCCCACCTGTTTACTGTGGGTGGAGACCCGTAATGGGGAAAAGGACATCCTGATGGTTGAGGGTCAGGCAAGTTGGAAAACTCAATACTGTCCTCGGCCCCTGCTTCAATATAACGGGAGATCTGAGCTGGCTCACTCAGATCAATTGGTTCGTGAGGCATCCCCTGTCCTACCTCTACATCTGGGGTGGATCAGGGGAGGTTGTGGTAATTTCTGATGATAGGAGTTGGTTCCGACTGATGGACCAGGATCAGTCGGGGCTCTGGCCCGGACCATGCTCTGGTCAGAGGGGAGATCTAAAGTCCGGGTATAGCCTGGGAGCAGCTCTGAGGTACCTCGAGGGATGAATTTAACTCTGAGGCCTCCCCTTGTTGGGCTCTGTAGTGGGTGGAGACCGCCTGGTCTGAACACTATTATTACTCATGACTTCTAAAATGATGCATGAGACAGGTGTGAGATTGAAGCAGATGCACGAGACAGGTGTGAGATTGAAGCAGACTGGGAAAAAGAACGGCAAGCACAAAGCTGCCGATCCTGTAGTGGTTGTGGAGGAAGTCTCAGAGACTCCCTCTCCCACCACAATTACCGATTGTAATACAAGAGAAAGGACTCCAAAGAGTGTTGAGGACACTAAAAATGGAACTGAGAAGGGGTGCCCTAAAGATAACGCAGAAGTGACCCCCAATACAGACGAACCCAACGGCAACATGATGGGTTCAGGGAGGTTAGCAGCAGCAGCGGACCTCCTGGAGCAACTAGTGGTTGCGATGTTCCAAATTAGAGTAGAAAACGAAGTCCAGAAAACAGTGATGGGTGCAGCCAAGAAGCTGCACACTATTATTTGTGAGCAAGAGCTCCAGAGAGCAACCATCCATGGGCGCCTTGAGGAGAGGGCTGTGTGCACCGCAGAAACAAAAGGGAAGAAACCGACGTACGCAAAAGCTGTCGGCGGACAAGGAATTGGAATGGGTGGTTTGGTTGTGGCTAAGAAGAAGCCCCCCCCCTCTTAACAAAGGCATACCCTGCTGGTCTCAAAACACAAGGAGGTCAGAAATAGAGGTAAGGGACAGCCTTAGGAAGAATATCAACCGTACCGAGTTAAACCTCGGGGTAATGACGCTAAAACCCATGTGAAAAAATGGGGTCATTACTGAGTGCGGCACACAGGGTGACGTAGACTGTCTAAAGAAGGCTGTAGACAGTCATGAGGCACTAAAAGATTTACTGGAGGCCTAGCCAGCTTTGAAGATTACACCCAAAATTGTTATATACGGAGTTGATGAGGAAATCCGCCATGAAGAACTACAGAAGGTTATCCGCACCCAGAATGGACTCTCAGAGGAACACGCGGATCTAACCCTGCTGTTCTCCATAAAGGGAAAGATTGAAAATACAGTCCATTGTGTCCTGGAGGCTAGCTGCGCCTCCCATAGAAAGATACTCGAGGTAGGTAAGTTAAATATGAGCTGGTCACGTGCATAGTGAAGAAGTACATAAGAGTACTCCTTTGCTATGCCTTTGGGCATATGCAAAAAGATTGACCCGTGAAAACACAACGGTGCTCAGTGTGCGGGCAAGCATTCGTTCAGAGAGTGCACAAAAACGAAGTTTAAGTGTGTTGTTTGTAAAGAGGCAAACAAGAAACATGGGTCCAAGTATGATCAGGGTCATGATGCGATGGACAACAACTGCCCATTGTATCTCAGAGAAGTAAAGTTGCAAAGAAAGTGCACTGACTATGGACAGTAGAAGTCCTGATTTTGGCAGTGGGCGTCTAAAATTTCTCCAAATAAATCTAAACAGGGCAAGGGCCACAACGGCTCTACTCAGCCAGGAAATTAAGGAGGAAGGAGTCGATGTTATTCTAGTGCAAGAACCATACTGCACAGAGATCATGAGGGGGCTCCCTCTGACCAGCAGGCTATTTTGCTCAAAAGAAGCCAAGCTAAAAGCTGGAATTGTCGTTTCGAATCCCAAGGTGAATGCCATCCTGGCATATCACTCCACCACAGTGGTAGCAGCGCAGATTGGCTATGGGAGTTTAAATATACATTCCATCTCCATATACTGTCCATCGAGTCAGAACATAAAAGACTCCTTGACTGAGCTACAGAACATCTTAGCTCAGATCAAATATAAGATCTTAGTGGTGGGTGGTGACTTTAATGCAAAGCAGCCCCTCTGGGGATCGAATAAGCAAGATCTCAGAGAAGATATGACGCTAGATTTTATCAACTCAGCTGATCTAATTCTTTTAAATGATCTGGATACACCAATTACTTTTCATGGTCCAAGAGGACAGAGCTGGATTGACATGACTGTGGCTTTGCCACGGGCGATTCCGCTGATCCAAGACTGGCGTGTTAGCGACCATAAGTACTTAATGTTCCTTGTGGGAGGCAGAACACCGCCCTCACACAACACAAAAAGGTGTAAATAAATAAAAATAAATACCCCCTCAAGCAGCTGCTTGCCACAGAGGTCTGACAGGAGCCTGTCAGTTTATATGCCACAGTAGGAGATATGAGAGGATGGCAGGACCTCAGCAGAAAAACGACACACACATCCACACCTAATCCGGGCTCGAACCCAGGTCCCTTAGATCAGTAGCCAAGCGTGCTAACCACTCTGCCACGGGCAGTCGGAAAACTCCTTGACTGGTGCAAGCTCGTGCGCTGGACTGGGCTAAGATCCGTCAGTGTTTAGGAAGTATTAAAGATAGTAACTCTCTGAACAACATCGTCAGATATTACAGAGTGCATATGTTCTGGATGCGAGAAAACCTTCGGGTTCAATGGAAAACTCCCTAAAGGTAGGTCTGTGGTCACCAGAGCTCGGTATTAAAAGAAATGTCCAAGCCTTAAGGAAAAGGTATCAAATATGCCACAATGGTGAAAGAAGTTCCAGAGAGGAATTATATAGGAAAGAGCAGGCGGAGTACAAGTGTGCTATTCGCCTAGCTCAGTTGGCCTCTTGGCAAAAATATTGTAGTGAAGTTACTGCACAGAACCCCTTTACTCTGCAGTACAAACTGGCTACTGGGAAAGATATAAAACCCCTGGACATTGAGTATGTTCGAAAAGAAGATGGGTCCAAGACCACTTCTTTTGACGAAACTATCCAGGTTTTACTAGAGGGCTTATTCCCTGAAGATGACAGGAGCTCTGATGATACCCAACATAAACTCCTTAGGGACTACAGCAGAGTCCCACCAGATGTGGAAGATGATATTCCGTTTACGGCAGAGGAGGTGATAAAGGCAATGGCCAGGGGTAAAGCCCCAGGTCATGGTCTGACAGTGGAAATTGTGATGCAGGTATTCAATGAACACAACATTGAGGTTACTCAATACTAGAGACAGGACTCCGATTTCTGTAGCACTGACCGCCATGATCACAGTCGGCTGTGTCTGCCGACTGCTTAGTTAGGAAAGATACCCATGATGCTTTGCGAATTGGCTGCGATCAAGGCTATTTAAAAATGCTTAACAAATGATTTAAATGAGGCAGAACTTTGCTGTTTTTTGTTTTTTATTTCAATCAGGTTATTAAAGTGTAGTAATTAAAGCAAAATAGATTTAATTAATACACATTTACTGATTTATATCGGATGAAAAACGAAGACGCTGGAAACTGCTTCTCTTTCAAATCGAGGTTTTGTATGAAAATTAAAAAAAAAATTCGATATGTTCTTAATATGTGATTAAAGCTGAACTAAATTGACTGTAAACGTAAGATTTTAATTTGAGCACGTTTAAAACAGGAATAATGGTAAATATATTTTAAAATCTAATAAATTAATGCCATATGCTTAATATTTCTTATTATAATAAATTGTACGAAAACATTCTTTTAATTTCATGTTAATTCAGGGTTTAAATCACTACTTTACATATGCAAATATTATTAGTTTCATATATTAAAAAATTCGTGACCTACATTTGACTTAGACAGAAAGGTATATTAAAAAGTTGACAACCCTTTATTTTTAAATCCCTTAGTTTAACAATTTCAATTTTGAACTTATCACAAAGAACACATCTCGTAATTTTCGTAAAGTACTAACCTATGAAATATCAAATTGCTGCCTTTACAGCACGTTTTTGCATTCGTACGCAGAGCATGAAGTAGGCATTTCACTGTGGACTTATTAAAAACACCCAACTTTTCTCCTCACTATCCACTAGGCTTAATATCTGTACGTGTTCATGGCGTCCGTTGCCAGTCCTGTCTCTAGTAATATTACCTCAATGGAACACAAAGATCTGTTCACCCAGCTGTATAATATCTGTCTCAGACTGGGAGTGTTCCACAAGCCTGGAAACAGGCGGATGTAGTCCTTTTTAACAAGGTAGGTGTAAGATCCGGCAGATGTAAGATCTTACAGACCAATGTCTGTTGCCGGTGATGGGAAAAAAAAAGACAAACTGCTTACAAACAGGATGTATTACCACTGTTATAAGAACAGCCTCCTGAACGATAGACAATATGGGTTCCGGACAGAGCAGTCCACCACTGCCGCTATCAAACAAATGGTGGACATTGTTAAGGGTAACAAAGTAAACAAGTTGCACACCTCCCTTATCGCCTTGGATGTGATCGGCGCGTTTGACGTCTGGTGGCCTGCTATATTAGGTAGATTAAAAGACTGTTCATGTCCCAGGAACATCTATAACATAGTGTCCAATTATCTCAGCAAGAGAGTGGTCACATATTCCCATGCTAGTGGGGTAGCCTCAAGAAACTTGGATAGAGGTTGCCCGCAAGGTTCGTGCAGTGGCCCGTTCCTCTGGAACTTAGTTGCAGATAAGGCCCTAGAGTTGACCTTACCAGAGGGAGTCTGGCTCCAGGCATATGCAGACGACATGCTGCTTGTCATATCGGCGACTTCCAGAGAGAGACTGGAGATTGCCGGCAATGCGGCATTGTCGGTGCTCGAAGGATGGAGTCTACGCTACAAGCTTGGGTTCAGCTGTGCAAAGACATCAATGACAGTGGCAAAAGAGGGTGTCCTCAAAAAGAGGTACCCCATTTTCAAATTGAATGGAAACAATATCTGCAACAAGGCAACTTTGAAGTACTTGGGAGTCACTCTGGATGAGCTGGATTCCGCACTTGCAGGACCTTAAGGTTAAATGCACGAAAGTGATGTGCAAACTGGGGCTCGCATCTTGTGGGGACTGAGAGAAGTCGTAAAAGAAATTTGAGGGGTACAGAGAGGATCCTAACTTATGGAGCAGGCGTCTGGTGGTGCTCGAAGGACCACTCCATCCTGTGTAGAAAGCTGCTCGCTGCTCAACGGCCAGCTTTACTGCGAGTCATCAGGGCTTACAGGACCACATTTACGGATGCCCTTTTGGTGTTAGCAGGGATTTTCAGAGTCCTACAAGCTAGGAAGAGAGCAACATTCCTTGGAGTCCAGTATGACATCCATCATGTGTAGAAAGCTGCTCGAGCTTTACTCTGTCACCAGAGCTTACAGGATCATATTTAAGGATGCCCTTCTGGTGTTAGCAGGGATTTTCAGAGTCCTGCAAGCTAGGAAGAGAGTAACATTCCTTGGAGTCCAGTATGACCCCGAGGCTTACGATTATGAAACCGCTAAGTGGGATATCTATCCCACCAGAAGACTGTGTGTGTCATGGTCCATGAAATTACCATCAGGTTTAGGAATTGAAATATACACAGACGTTTCAAGAGGGAGGATGGTGTGGGATTAGCATACACTGTATACAATCAAGGAACCAAAGTGTATGATCACAAAAGGAAGGTTTCAAATGTCTCTGCCTTCCAAGCAGAGCTGCTTGCCATCAGAGAGGCCCTAATATGGGTCCTCAATGACGGCAGTCAGAATAGTGACATCCGGTTGTATACGGACAGCTCTGCAAGTGCTTGAAGATGCGAACAACAGGCATTACCCAGTAAATGAGATCAAGCGTCTCCTGGGCAATCAGGACATGCCCAGTCTCTCCTGGATCAAGGCACACGCATGTCATGAAGGGAACGAGTGGGCAGACCAACTGGCCTGCTCAGCAGGTACTAACACTCAACCCGAGATATACCGACCCTTTGCATGAATATTCTAAAACTTTTGCATGAAACTTCTAAAACTACCCTGGAGTCTATTTTATGTCAAAGAGTAATGGACGAGTGGCAGAGGCTCTGGGATACGACCGAGAAGTCTTCAAACAAAGATATTCATGCAAAGGGTCGGTATATCTGTCCTCAGACCACTACTTAATGCAGGTACTGACGGGACACGGGAGTTTTCCAAAACATCTGGAGCGTTATAAGATCGCTACCCACAGTTACTGCGGCTGTGGGGCTCCAGATGCAGGGCACTATATCCTCAGGTGTCCGATTACGGAAGGGTTCGCTAATACACTCGGGAACTCCCAGGCGATCAGTGAGGTAGCAGGCGGGGCAGTGACTGTGTCCATCAGGAGTGCCCGAGTCAGGGCGCACCTGAGGGACATGGGCTGGCTCGTCTGCCGGCTCCGGGACTCACTCCTTTGAGTCAGGAGCTGCTTTCGCTCTTTCACTTATTTTCCACTTCACTCCCGAGCTGCGCTCCGCACCCCCTTTAACGTCACCCATACTCCAAGTCCTTACTGGTCTCCTCTGAGACAAACTTAATCTTCTACTTCCAGGCTTCTCATGCCAGCTCGTGTAATGTCGAAAGACGAACTTTTCCCCATGGGGGGCGGGTCCCGAAGGATCCGCCCCCCACCCCAATTATTGAGAGGTGTATAATCGAAACAGAGTAAAAACAAAATAGTAACCTATGTATATGCAATGTCTGGACTCTCTGATGATGAAATGGATATAACAGCAGACCGCAGTGCAGCCTGATTTTCTGGCTCTTGTGCTCTTCTATGCATATATTAGACATATTTCATAAGAATAGTTCTTTACTACGGAGAGTAAAAAAAAAAACATATATAGGTAATTGCCCTGAGTGGGATTCGAACTCACGTCTCTTAATATAATGTCAGGTATCATAACTACTACATCATCACAACCATCTTCTTCAGCAATGTGATATTAAGCATTTCCGAATAATTTATATGGAGGTAATTATTATAGGGAGAGGCAAAATATGGAATTGAGCTAGAAAGAACAAGAAAGCTTTTCAGAGTTTGTTTTCCAAATTGTTTTGCTAAATAATGCGTTTTGAAACGTTTTATAATGTCTTTTCAGTGAAATATCAGGCATATTCAAGAAGTTTTTTTTTCATACCTCCGGGCCCTCTGAGTTAGTCAGTTCCCCACCAAAATTTTTTTGTGACGACCCGCACAGCAACTGACATTTTTTGAATGGAAAATAATCATTAATATTTTTTTGCTTCCGAAATTTACGGTAATAAATGCAGATATATTTTCCTACCAGTTGTTGGGGTAAAAAAAAAGTCTCATTACAAAAAAAGATATAATTTTATTTCCTTTCGATCATAAGAACACAGTTATTGGTTCCCAGATAGAAAAATCTTCTCACATGATCTTATTTCTGAAATTATTTTAATGGCAATCAGGAAATGGATTTAAAATAATGGGCAAAAATCAAATAAATAATCACTGTAGCATTCACATATTTTCTGATGCATGCTTTGGAGCTCTAGGTAACTGATATGTCCATAATTTTAATTGAGAGTCAAAAAGAAAAAAGGGCGGGCAAACGGAAAATAACGATATTTTATCATCGTACTGATTTTTGCACTTGGTTTGTGATGTTATGAACAATCAGGGTACTTTCCTGAAAAACGAAAAAGTGAAGATCACCCATAAGATAAAAATCAGGACTGTGAGTACAGCTCAAAAAGACTGATATAGCGCACAATAATCTCGTTTGTGTATCATTGAGCAGTCAGTGTTTTCCTGAAAAATGTGAAATTCTGAGTCATTATCCTGATCTTTTTCTTGAACTTTTCTTTTAGTCTTGAGAGGGCATTTTATGGTGCTTTTGTCTTTTCAAGGATTCTCTCTACGATTTCTTGAGGATGATAATGCTTTTCCTCTTGGAGATCATTGGTTGCGATTTCCACAAAAGTGAAGATATTCACAGGATGGAATAACCCATCAGTTCTCTGGATCTGAATGCAATTGAGCATGTAAAACAACCTGGGGAAGTTTAATTGTAGGATGCCAGCATCCTCTCAGAGCTGAAATCTGCTCTTGTGAACTTTATTACCACTAAACTTCGAGTACGAGAATTCAATGCATTTATTGTGCAACTGTATAGCGGATCATATCCCTTATCCTTCAGTTCCAACACCTCCATTATGGGGAGCTCAAGGTCTCATATGCAGCATTATTCATATTATACAATTTCTTCATTATTGCACTTGATGTTAGTCATGCAATTTCTTCCCATACAATTGTATTTTCTGGGAATTAAAGTTTATATAATTTTTGTACATTATGTTTTAAATTTGAGCACCAATGTATTTTGTAATTACATTTTCTTATAATCTGTGCACCACTGTATATATGAATAAATAAGTGTTCGGATCTGAAGCTTTGATTAAGTATTCAGTTTCCCTTACTCATTCTATAGCCATAACAAGATGAAGTGAGAGACTGCAGCCAATAATTCACACACACACATGAAAAACGATTTCAAAATCTTAAGCTTTAACTAACGCCGTCCCGTGGCCAAGTGGTTAGTGCACTTGGCTACTGATCTAAGGGACCTGGGTTCGAGGCCCGGGTAAGGCACGGATGTTCGTGTTGTTTTCTGCTAAGGTCCTGCCATCCTCTCAGATCTTCTAGTGTGGCATATAAACTTACAGACTCCTGTCAGACCTCTGTGGCAAGCAGCTGCTTGAGGGGCAATTTTTTTTATTTTAAGCTTTAACTAACTATCCTTAATTTTTTTTGCTAGTTCAAGCAATATGTTTCCATTGCTTTCAGCACTTTACTTAATTCTACAGACACATTTGCTATGTTTGCTCTAGTTGGTTAATATTTATATATATATATACTTTCTGATTGCGCTTAAACCAACATCTAGGAGTTAAGCACATTCCATAATAAATTTTGATATTTGTAGGATAGATTTCAACATGCCTGCATTCTTTGAATATGGCAGGAAGTAACGAAGTTTAAGGTAAGTTACTATGTGCACAAAGTTACATATAATTCTTTTTTGGAATAACTCCAGCATAATTAGCTGCCCCATCATGTTCAATAGTGTGACAACAGAGTTCTAATTCTACCTAATATGGTACCAGTTCCTTTCATGACTTCTGGCAATATTTCTTCCTTGGGCTTTACGCATAGTGGTAAACATCTTGGTCAAAACAGATTAATAACAAACTCATCCAGACAATGGATTATCCTGAAATTTCCAGTGAGGGGGAGGGGAGTGACAAGCTTGCATGCTTCTGACGATTGTCTCAGAACATTTCATTGAAGACCTCAAATTGGAGGGAATGTTACACACTAACTCCCCCTGGATATGCCACTTTCTGCAGATCAATGCTATTGTGAGCTTCTTTTTTCAGGAATTGCAAATTTGCACTACATAGTTCCTATGTATGCTATATGAACTCCATTACGGAGCGATCTTTTTTTTCTTCAGGTGGATGATCAGCCTATGTATGAGTTTTGTGATATCCTTTAAACAATTTGTATTTCAATTGCTTGCTCTGCTTTAAATATTGAGATCTTTACATTTATCTTAGCATCATTTATCATTCATTCCTTTACACTAGGAAACGTTTTTTCTCATCAGTGTCCTTACCACATATATACGAATTTTTATGATTTAGTTATTTTCATTGTAGTAGACCTTTTTTATATTTTTGATTTTTGTTTAATCACAGGTCCTACATTACAAGTTTCATACTAACTCTTTTTTTATTCGATTTACTATATTTACATCTGTCATTTATTGTTCTTAGTGTTTGCCTGAACTTTATCCTCATTTAATATATATATATTTTCCTTTTTATGTTTAGCATTTTACTCCATTGTTTTGCCTTTTTGTCCTTTGAATTTTAACTTGGTTGCAATTTTTAATCTTTTTTCTCTTCTTTGGTGCAATATAGCCATTGTTACCGTTTTGCCATAAAATCCTAACAACTTAAAATAGTACAAGTGCAATTCCAGTGATCTGTGTTACAAAAACAGTCATACCTATAAAGTCCTCAACCAGTTGGGATTTACCTTTGAGTGGTGCTTTTGTGCACACGAAGAGAGTAAATGACCATCATAAGGAGCCAAAGAGTTCCTCCACTAAGACACAAATAGTAGCAATTTCTGAAAACCTCCCAGTATGATCTTCAATGTGTGCAAGGTACGATTCTCCTGCATACAGCACCATGGATTAAGAACCAAGAGAAAATGTCCATTTCAAGTTTAGTAGTGTCCCTTTTCTCACTGTGGGCACAGTGGGATTTAGTGGAGAAATCTCAATGCAGTCAGCTGAGGACAAGTCTGAAATATTACTAAGTGTACTACCACCATATTCTCAAACATGTTTTACCAAACTAGTATAACCTAATGATAATTGCTTTTTTCCACTTATATTCATTATGGTATAATGCAACTGTTGTGCTATAGATATAAAACTATATATTTCTTTGACCAGCTCAATAAATATATATATATGTTTTTTTTATCTTCAATTTAGACAGAAAGATTATAATTATTATGCAATGTCCTAATAAAACTAACAATGCTTTTTATTTTGTGGCTCTTTGAGTTCAGTCTATATTTGTCTTCCATTCATAGTCATCAGATTCCTGTAAGCAGAAATTAATATTTGAGAAGACTAACAAGAAAAATATTATATTTTATCATTATTACAAACATTTAGAAATCTGACATGCCAATACATGATTACGTGAGTGATTGGCAGGTGACGGGGACAATACTAATTCAAATTACAACATAGAAATGGCAGAGCTCTGAAAAATTGCACCTATGGGTAATTTAGGTCATAGTTCTCGTAAAAGTTACAAAATTTGAGATTTGAAGTGTCTTTTAAAGCCAAATTTCAGTCAAACCACAATCTAAACATGGAGGCAAGGACGACTCTAGGGGGGTGACATCATAGGGGCCATGTCCTTCCCTTTGAGAATGCTAACAACCATAAGGGGGGCAAAAAATTTAAACATATATTATCCTTACTTTCTTTTAAAGAAATTTGTTAAAGACAATTAAACAGAGGAAAAGTATTGACAACTAAGTGGCATTTCTGTTCATTCCTACTTGATCTTGCCCTCCTTACTTTTCTAGATCAAAGCCTGTGAGCAGGGAACGTAAAATTTGATCTCTAAGGTTAGGGATCTTAGAAAGTGATGAGAATTTAGATTTGACATGTCCTTCAAAGTGAAATAATGATCAAATACTGATTAACATGTGCTAAAAATGTGAAAATTGGGTCTAGGGATAATTTGGATCACAGATATGAAAAAAAAAAGGTGCAATTTTAGATCTAATGTTGCATTGGAGACAAAATAGGGGGCAAAGTGACAGTTGAGAAATGAAGAAGCACCATTGGCAATGATTGATTTCTCTTATCTAACATACACAGTTGTATCAGAATAATATAACCATCCATGGAATCACAGTGTACCCGCCCACGTGCGTCACAGAGTGCACATGACAAGGTTGACAATGATTGATTGCCACATGGAAATATAAGTGGCCGGCCAGGGCAGATGAGCCATAGTGCATAACGTGAGCACAATGGGCAGAGGTTTTGATTTGATGGATGTTTAAAAAGGAATGATCATCGGCTACTGTGCCAAGGGTGGAAGCATCTCGGAAACAGCAGACTTCGTGGGCTGTTCATGAGGTGCTGTGGTAAGGGTGTACGAAGAATGGACCGCTGGGGCACCCAGGTACATGTCCCTGATAACAGTAGAGTGAACCCTGTTACACTGTCAAAGCTGCGTAAAGGCGCCCATGTTAACCAAGGTCCATTGGCAATGATGACTGCAGTTCGCACAGGACTACCATCATTGGACAGTAGAAGAGTGGAAAAAACTTGCCATCTCTGACGAATTGAGGTTTCAACTCCACAGAAGTGACGGGCGGTGGTGGATACGGCGTTAGACATGAGAACCAACACCCTGACATGCTTGTCAGTCAAGGATGCTGGCAGTGGCAGTGTGCATGTTTTCCTGGTATGACCTGGGACTGCTGGTACCACTGGATGGGTCCCTGAATGCCAATGGCTACCTGTCCATCCTCGCTGACCACATACATCCCTTCATGTTGGACATTTACCATGGTGGTGGTGTATATCAACAGGACAATGTGCCCTGCCATGCCGCTAAAGTGGTGCATGACTGGTTCCAGGAACATGACAGTGATGTCTCTGTTCTCCCTTGGCCAGCGAAATCGCCCGACCTCAATCCCATAGAGCACTTGTGGGACCATTTGGATTGACAGGTTTGGCATGCGGACTTACAACCACGCCATCTCCGGAACCTCCATGCTCTGCTGGAGTCCGAATGGGCATGTGTGCCTCTGGCAAACTTCAAGGGCCTCAATGCATCCATGTCACGCTGTCTCACCACTGTCATCTGGGCCAAGGGTGGTTATTCCCATTATGAAGTAGGTGGTGATATTATTCTGACACGACTGTGTATATATGTATATATACAGATGACTGTGAGTAAGTGAGGGGGGATAAATGCTAATTCTATGATGCAGAAATGGTAAAGCTCTGAAAATTTGTATCTAGGGGTAATTCAGTTTGCAAATCTTGAGAAAAATTATGAAATTTAAGATCCAACATATCCTTTATGGTAAAATTTCGACTTAACCATGTTCTTACTAGTGCTAGAAAAATGAAAATTGGTGCCTAGGAATATTTTGGGTCATAGATCTCTGAAGCATTACAATACTTCAGATCTAATATGTTTTTAAAGGCCAACTTTTGGTCTAGTGATTGTGTGCTAGAAGGATAAAAATTGGCACTTAGGCATAATTTGGGCAACAGAGTTGAGAAAAAAATGCAAAATTACAGACCTAGTATGGCATTTAAGGTCAAACATGGGTTGGGATGACAGTTGAGAAAAAAAAGAGGAGAGTAGTCAGAAACTGATTTCTCATAATAGAACGGAAACATTTTACCACTTCAGCTGATAAGTATTTTAAACTCTCATAAATGTAATGACACTGACCAACGAAGACACCACATATTTTTCATCATACAATAAAAGGACTTTAAAACAGAAAAAACAAAACACATATTATTTCTTACCAATTAATTATTTAATATTTACAAAACTATTAAGGTTTTAAAAATTAATCTTTAATGTTCAAAAAAACTTTTAATACATTCCTATGTACTGTCTACAAAAAATATAATGAAATCTGAATGAAAACTTCTTAATATCGAATACTTTCAAATTCCCAAGCAGACCTTCCTAATATAGGCCACAGACACTGCAAAAGTTGGTATTTTCTGAAAAAGTTCAATCCATATGGCAGGCAATTTATGTGCAATACAGATTCCACTGACCTACAGGAGAGAACAGAAAAACCCATTCCTTTTCCTTATGCTTCCCCGATGCCCATTTCTCCGTTAATCAGTGTGTGTTTTTCCCCAATGATAGCTCATTTCACCCAACACCATGACTTTTTAAGGTTAACCCGGAGCAAGTCTTTGGGTTGGAGGAAACTAGCTGAACCCTTTACCTAGTCGAAAGCTTTCTTTTGAATGTGATTTTTGCAAAGCCATTGTATACACAGAAATTTAATAGTGTTCTGAAAAAGAAAAGCTGTGTTTGTGCATTAGCAGATAAGTTTGAACAGGGAAAAATCAAGTTTATGAAACTGTAATAAATTGTGACATTTTCAAACCCTGGGCTTCAAATGGAAACATGTCAAAAGAGCATTTCCAAAAACAGAAGGACTGGCTATTGATAATGCTACCTATGAATGGTTTTGGCAAGCTAGGGACAATATTCTGTTCGCTGGAATTTCAATTGGAGGAAAAAAGCTGTTGGGATTACAAAATGAATTGGTGTTTTTTTTAACTTTAAATAGTTGGCTGGACAAATTTGGTAAATATTTTGTACAGACTCTAAGTGGGAAAGCTTCTTCAGTGCCAGAAAAAGTTTTTGATTGGTTAACCAAGCAGCAGGATACCTGTGAAGGTTATGAAGAGAAAGACTTGTTCAATAATGATGAAACAGGATTGTTTTTAGAGCTTTACTGGATAAAACCATGTGCAGCTGCAATAAGACTTCCAAAAAAAGACCAATGGCAATGCTATATATTAATATAACTGGTTAGTTTGAAAATCCTCCCATATAACGGCTGATTTTCATGTCAAGTAATTTTTTTTTTTTGCTTCCATTCCAAGGTCTCTGTCAGGATTGACCAGGTCAGCAGGGATAATATACATCCTCCCTCCTCTCTTTTGGTACCTAGAGGAGCAAGGAAGGTCATGCCCTACATGCATTCTACAAGAATTAGCTCTGCTGTGCTGATTGCACAACTGGACAGAGCCGATAGCAAGGGTATACGGAACAAAAGGAAGCAGGCCTGTAAAGAGAGGTATGAACAATTAGAAGAAAACTTGAACTTCAGTCTGCTCTGCAGTCTTGCTCAGCAAGATCAGCACTGGTGGTCCTACCTACGGATGCCAGGTATAATTTCTAAAAGCTGCAAATAGCGAGAAACCTGGGTAGAGAATAGTAATCTTTGGCAGGGAAATTTTTTTTGTATCTTGATAAAGGAATAAATTGTTTTGTTACCATTAGTTAAGTTCAGTGGTTTGAGTCCGATTTCCCCAAGGTACCAGAAAGCAGTAACATTTCGTCAAATTCGCCTAGAACGTGTATATGCATACCACTTGGCAGTTGAGTTTATGACATCCTTTGGTACTGGATAAAACCATGTGCAGATGCCATAAGACTTCTAAAGAAAGACTAATGGTAATGTTATATATTAATATAAATAGTTAGTTTGAAAATCCTCCCACAGAAGGGCTGATTTCTGTACCAAGGAAGTTTTTTTGCTTCTGTTCCAAGGCCTTATTCTTTGTCAGGAAACCGATACACGATAAAAGTTTTTTTATTGAAAAACGAAGAAATAATAAAATAAAAATTACTATATATCCTAATGTGATGTTAAATAAAATAATAATTAATAAATAATGATTTTTATATTTCATTTTATATTTTAATATAATAAATAACATTAAATAATAATTAAATAAAATCCATGGCAACAAGTTGTAAGTCGGCCATCCATTACAGAATGACTCTGAAAAATCAATCGGCAGATTAACCGGCCAAAAGATCTATAATTTACAGAATTAAAAAATAAATCTACTGAAATGAAAACTAAGGTTTAAATACAAAAAAGTAAATACTAAATTTACAAAGGTTATCCGTTATACTGGAAAAACACTGTAAACTATCTATTAAGGAGCCACTTATGACAACAACCCATTCCACTCCCATTCCACTTAAAAATGCGTACAGCTACTTAGTGTAAACGTATACCAATGGCTGCGGCCGTTACCTGCATATTAGCATTATTGGTCTACCTAGTATCACATTCTAATACAAACTTCAAAAGTTGCATACAATAACCTCTACAAAAAGCTGGTTAATATTACAGCTGGTCCTCTTACATTCTAAAAAGGTCAAATAAAAAAAATTCAATTACATCAAATTCTTGCTATTTCATTATCATTATCCTCAAGCAGCCATGGGCTACAGAGGTCCAAACAGACCGTGCAGTTTAGTTTTCCAAGCATATCTGTCCTGAGCTACATGTGCTGCATCTGGTCACTGAACAAAGATTTTAACAAGGTTCTGTTTGACATTGTCTCCCCCTCTTTCCGAGGCCTATAGGCACACTGTTCATAACCTTTTTCACCAATCTATAATTATCCATACGGGGCAACATGGCCAAACTAACAGAGTCTCTCTCTGCACAATATGTTGCTTAATGGAGGTTGCTGAATCGTTTGCTAACCTCATCATTAGTTACAAATAGGGGCGTAGCGAAGGACTACGGCTGGGGGAGAGAAATCAAAAATTTTCCAACTCGAAAATCAAATCTTTCCAACTGAGCAAATAATGTCTAATTTTTCACAACTATCCTGCATTTTGCACATTTGACTTCCATTTTTGCCAACAAGCCATAATTTTACAGAAATTATCACAATATTTATATCTCGATTCCCTTGATTTGGCCAACACTCCTTATTTTCACAAACCCAATCCCAATTATCACAACTCGCCAATATTTCACCGAGTGGATTCGAATTTTGCCACCTATCTAGATTTTGCCAACTCGTCTATATTTTACCAAGTGGATTCGAATTTTCCCAACTCCCCTAGATTTTGCCAACTCGACATAATTTTACAGAAAAATCCCAATTTTTACATATTCCCAAAATTTGCCAAGTCACTTCGAATTTTATCAACTCTACTTAATTGCACAAGGGAAAATTTTCACAACTTCCCTGTATTTTACCAAGTGGCTTCGAATTTTGCCAACTGTCCTACATTTTGTTAAGTTTCCTCGATTTGTCCAACACTCCTTAATTTGACAAAATAAATCTCAATTTTTGGAAATCGCCTATAATTTACCAAGTGAATTCGAATTTTGCCAACTCTCCTAGATTTTGCCAAGAGTTTTCGATTTTTCCAACTCTTCTTAATTTCAAAAAACCAATCCCAATTTTTACAACTCACCTGTACTTTACCAAGTCCACTTTTGCCAACTTCCCTAGATTTTGCAAAGTTGCCTCTATTTTTACCACCTCTCCTTAATTTCGCAAAACAATCCCAATTTTTACATCTCTCCTGAATTTGCGAAGTCACTTCAAAGTTTTCAATCTCCCAAAATTTTGTCAAGTTTTCTCGATTTTGTCAATTCTCCTTAATTTCACAAAAACAATCCCAATTTTCACAACTCGCCTGTATTTACCAAGTTATACAGGCGAGTTGTGAAAAGTTAATTATTTTACCAAGTGGATTCGAATTTTGTGAACTGCCCTAAATTTTGCCAAGTTTCCTCGATTTTGCTATCTCGCCACAATTTTACAGAAAAAAATACCAAATTTTAACTCTCACCTGATTTTTGCAAAGTCACTCTGAATTTTTCCAACTCCCCCAAGATTGTCAACTCTCCTAAATATTGCGATGTTGCCTGGATTTTGCCAACATGCCATAATTTTACAGAAAAAAGATTGCAATTTTTACATCTTACCTGAATTTTGTCAACTCTCCACGATTTTGCCAAGTCAATCCAAATTTTGCCAACTGCCCCTAGATTTTGCCAACTCGCCATAATTTTACAGAAAAAAAATCCCCCTTTTTACATCTCACCTTAATTTTGCCAACTCGCCATAATATTACAGAAAAAATCCTAATTTTTACATCTCACTTGAATTTTGCCAACTCCCCACGATTTTGCCAAGTCACTCCGAATTTTTCCAACTGCCCCTATATTTTGCCAACTTGCCATTTATTACAGAAAAAAATTCAAATTTTTACATCTCACCAGAATTTTGCCAATTCCTCAAGGTTTTGCCAAATCACTCCGAATTTTGCCAACTCACCAAGATTTTGCCAAGTTGTCCCAATTTTGCCAACTCACCTGTATTTTACTAAGTGGCTTCGAATTTTGCCGTCTCTCTATTTTCCAAACTGCCCTAGATTTTGACAATTCCTCTTAACTTTACAAAAAAAAAAGATTACAAATTTTTACAACTCACCTAGATTTTACGAAGCCACTTCGAATTTTGCCAACTCTGAGTTACTTTTGGGGGGGGGGAGCTTTCCCCCATGGATACGCCCCTGGTTACAAAACTGAACCCATAATGCCAAAGATACTGTGTAAGCATCTAGAATCAAAAGCATCTAGTTTCTTGTTATCTTGTTTACAAAGCGTCCAAGTTTCACTACAGTAACTAACCCTAGAAAGAACCAAACTATTATACAGTCTAATTTTAGTCTTCAGGTGTATATGCCTATTTCACCATACTCACCATAGATTCTTAAAAGTCTTGGCAGCAATCCCTATTTGTCTGTTAATCTAATGCTGCACATCACCAGTATCTGTTGCATAGCTCTCAAGATAATTAAACTGTGACACCTGCTCAAGACTGCAACCATTCAGATTAACTGAATCACAGCCTGCCTGACCAATTTTCATCACTTTAGTTTTCTCTCTGTTTATAACCAAACCTACTCTAGTACCAGTCTCATCAACAGCTCGAATGAAAGAGTTCATCTCATCAACATCATTTGCCAAAAGGGCTAAATCATCAGCATAATCTAAATCAGAAACTTTTGGATCTCCAGCCCATTTAAGGCCAAAATCTTTCCCTTGAAGTGAATTTTGCATAATATAATCAATAACCAAACTAAAGAGAAAAAGAGACAAAATGCACTCCTGTCGAACACTATAAGTAATGCTAAACCAATTGCTACAAGCCTTAGCAACTCTCACACATGACTCAGTGTTATTATAGAGAGCTTTCATTATGTTAACTAACTTGTCTGGTATACCATATGATTTCACAATCAACCAGAAATTATGACGATCAGCAGAGTCGGAAGCCATTTTGAAATCAACAAAGCTAGCAATCTAAGGTTTCTGAAACTGTAAACATTTCTCAAGAATCTGCCTAAGTGAAAATATCTGATCTACACATCCCCTACAACTTCTGAATCCACATTGCTCATCACACAATTGCCTGTCAACCAGATTCGTAATTTTATTAAGCACAATCATGCAAAGAACTTTCCCTGGAACAGAAAGTAGGCTGATACCCCTATAGTTATCATAAGAACTGCGATCACCTTTTTTGAAAATAGGGATAACAATAGCTCTGGTAAAATCCTTAGGAACCATGCCTTTATCATAAAAGATATTCAGAATTTCAGTCATCCAAGTGGTAACCGAAACATTTCCAGCTCTAAGCATTTCTGTAGTAATTTCATCTACCCCTGGGTATTTATGTAGTTTAAGTTTAGAAATAGCCAAATTATCTTCAGATTGTGTTATAGGGCCAACATTAAAGCCAGCAATGCATCTATCATCATTACAAACAATGGGAGTAGAACTAACCACATTGTTTAGAACATCACTGAAATGCTCAGCCCACCTAGCCATGACAAAATCCTCACTTTGTTTATCCTTCAATTCCTGTATATCTGTCCGTTTTGTACCACACAAAATATTAACTATCTGGTACAGCTCTCTGCTGTTGTGCTGTCTAACTGCTTCCTCAGCTTTGTTAGCCAAGCCATCAAGCTAAAGATTCTTATCAGCAGCTAACTGATCCTTTACACGTTTATTAAGCTCTCTGTAATGCTTTTCACAGAATATAATAACAGATATATCATGTGGGCTACAGAACTTCTGCTTATTCCCCTAACTGCAGTCAAAATATACAAAAGCTAAATCTTCTGTGCCTTTCATACATAAAAAAAACGGGTATTGGAACACCGTTAAATCCTCCTAACTACATCAAACACACAAATCTAAAAAATTCTAAATTTCACAAATAAGTGGGAGTGTAATCAACTGCTAAATCTTTGTCTAGATACAATAATTATGAGCTAGCTTAAATAAAAAAAGCATTTAGTAAGCCCCCTCATCGAGCTTTACGTCCCACTCCCAAAGGAGTTATGCTGGTGACTGTCTCGGTCACCAGACTATGCTGTTGGGGACAGCTCTAAATGGTTACCAAAAAAAAAGAAACAAAAAACTTCCAAGACATCATGGTCAGCTCAAATATATGCAAATAAATGCTGCCAATGTCATCCCGATAATTACGCATCATTCATGCATCAATATCACTGATGACGCCGAACAGATTTAAACCTGTATATATACATCGTATCTAACAGTAAAGAAAAACTGTATCAATAATTTATAATATATATCGCCAACATTTCATTTAATACAATTCCATTCACTATTTAGCTGAAAATAGACTTTGCACACAAAAAATTCACTTCAAAACACAGCTCAAAATATTTAATCATTATGTACTAAATTCTCTATCACTCTCATCATTCGTATCCATAAACATTTTACAATTTCTAAATTCTAACTTAATGTTAACTTACAGTTCAGCTTTCAGTCAGCTGAAATAAAAAAAATCTACAAAAATACACTTTAAATCGCATCAATACAGTAAAAAACTAGAACTTCAGATGAACAAGAATACATAAAAAAATTCTATTCACATCACAATATAAACTTAAACAATAAATCTTGGGTCTGTAAATGGTAACTAGGCATAAACTGGAAGGGGAGCTGTTACCAATCCCAGTGATGATGCACAGAACTGGCCAGGTCTAGCACCTAATGTCTGACCCTGCCTTCTCGTGGTCCAGGCCGTTAGTACCTTTCAAAAGAGATATTCTCTTTTGGAAGGGAATGGAAGGGGAGGGCTACCAGTTCAGTATGGCCTACTGATCTGGTCATCTATGCCCACTTTTTTCTTTTTTTTTTCAACCCTGCTGAGGAGTGGTCAACTTCACAGGGTCCTGGTGCTGACCATTTATACCTACTAGACTGTTTATGGATTTGAGTTTGATTATGGATCCTGGACTTGCTGCACTGGTGGGCCTCTGTTGAGGGAGAATCTGCCGCTGTGTCTTCTGTTTGCTTCTGGGTTGCCAGCCCTAAGTGAACAGAGGCATGGGATACCTTATATCAGCTGGTGGATAATCCTAATCAGAGGCCATCGCAGGTACCTGAACCTTACTTAGCTAGTTGGGCATCGTCAAGCCTAAACTGGAGTAATGTGTCTCAGGCAGGCCATGTGGCTCTTGAAAAAGTCCACTTGAAAAGGTGGTGCCTGAAGTTCCTACCAGCATCGGTGACTTCAGCCTTTAGCGGAGGAGGAACAGGTCTTTGCCACATGCCTGCAATCAGGGGGCTGTTTGATATTGTTGGCCCTACCCATCTGAATAAACCTAGTTTCTTTAAAAATCCTACTAATCATTTTCTTTCTGCAGGAACGTGAGGATTACATAGAGATTATTCTCTTGATGTCCTCGTGCAGGAATTCTAGCGCTATAACCTAGATATTCTAGGCTTGCAAGAGACCAGATGGACAGGTAAAGGTGAGACATTTAAAAATAACTTTAAATTTCTCTTTTCAGGGAGGGAGGATGGAAAGCATCTCCAAGGTGTAGGTTTGCTTCTCAGCAGACACGGCAGTGATACTCTTCTAGGATATGACTCTTCTAGCAGTATATTGCCGAGCCAATTTGACTAAAGTTGAAATTGAATTTACCTTTCGTACTTCTAAGAATTCCTTAATGGGCAAAATCAATTGGGACAATATGCAGTTTATAATATCAATTTCGGTGGCATTAGCATCGTACAGCTCTTATAACTCTACTATATCCCAGATGAATTTTTCGATATCATCTCCTTCCCTTTTTCTTTGTGAAAACTGTTCTATAGCTAACTATGTAAAGTCATTGTAAGGAGTATATATTTCCAAAAGTTCGCTTTTAAAATCTACCCAATTTTCCATGCCATGACATCCTACATTATTCCACCATTACTTAGCACATTCAATTAGACAAGATAACTAAAACCACCTTTTTGTTGCTGGGCACTTCATGTAAAGGGAAATGCTCTTCCATGGACTTGACAAATGTGCACGATGACAGACGTTTCGAACCGTTCCATCAGAACCAATCAATTGCTTCTGATGGAACAAAAAATGTAAAATGGTTCAAAGTTTATTGATTCATGAACTGATGAAGCATTGTCAACAAATTTAGGGGTTGTTGTCATTCCCCTTTTCTCCCAAGGCTCTTTAAGCAGATTCATTAACACTCCTGCTTCTTTCATCACATCCTGTAACCTATCTTTTACTTTTTCTAAATCAGGAGTCATTATGGCAGAATCAGCCATATTACTAGCAGACATGTTTAGCGGTCTGCAAAAATTTTGAATTTTGGAAATCTTGAAACTTTTTTATCTTGAACAGTGTAATACTAAAGCTATACTAAGTTTGCAAAAATAAACTTGCTTATAAAAATGTTTATCTATCACGTATCTATCTAGTGATGCTCTTCTAGGATATGAGTGCATTAACCCATTTAAATCAGATGACACGCTCTGCTCATGCATTCTTATACACTAAAATCGGATGATGAGCTCTGCTCGCAGAACACAGAGGTATGAAAAATGCATTTGTAGTCAGTGTGTTAGATCAGAGATGTCTCTCAAATGCATTTTTTCTTATAGTGGAAGCACGTGGCAATATTGGGATTAATTTTTCTTTGTCCTTCTACATTTGTTGAAATTAATTTCATAGTAGAAAAAAATTTAGAGCTGTCAAAACCTGAGGTCAAACCTTGATCTATAAAAATTCGTGGTAGTGATAGTGAGGGAATAAACAAGCTCTTAAAATCTGTATTAGGCAGTGAATCTGAAGTTTCTGATTTATCTGACGATGATAGAAGTGATAGTAAACCTATAAGTGAATCTGAGTATACCTCAGTGGAAGAAAGTAGCGATATAAGTGATTATGAAAGTTCCATCCCACCACCTGCGAAACGACAAAAACACGTCATGCAAAGTGATTGGAAGAGGGTAAAATCAAAAAATAACCCTATTATATATCCATTTAGTTGTTACAGTGATGTTGCAATCGAAATAAAAGACAAATATGAATCTGAATCCCCATTTGAACTGCAAATATTTCTCCGTCATAACGAAAGAAACCAATGATTACGCACAGGAGCAGTTAGCTAATCCTGATAGAAAGAAAAGAAAAGACAATGACAAATGGTTCGAAGCAACAGAAGGTGAAATGAAAGGTTACTTTTCCCTGGTAATACTGATGTCCCTAGTTCGTAAATCACGTTTACAATTGTACTGGTTAAATCACATTTACAATTGTACTGATCCAACTCAGACATCGTATTGAAACAGGATGGTGAGTATGTAATTCAAGTAATTTCAAAATTTGAACCCCACAATACTCAATGGTTAATTTTTTTATGACTTTTCGAAATAATATAAGCATTGTTAAAATACTCAGTAGGGAAAGAGGATTTAAATCAGATTCCTGCGGTACAGGCAGGCCATTTAAATATGAAATGAATGGGTTAATGAAAGATTTCTTACAGCAAAATTTAGACAAGCATTAAAGACTTGAATGTTATCTGCTGTTATGCTTACACTGAGGATACCAATGAGGATGAGAAGGATAGGTTTTACGGACAACTTCAGGATATTTTGAATTGTCTCAAGAAAGGAGATATTACTCTTGTTCTAGGTGACTTCAATGCCAAAGTTGGTACTGACTCTAACCTTTGGGGAGGAGGATAGGCGCTCTTTTGGTATTGGTAGCTGCAATGGCAATGGGCAATGTCTCCTACAGGTAAACTTAAAGGTTTAAGAAAAACTAACATTTATTATAAACACTGTGACATACATAAGAACACATTGGTTTCATCAGATGTGCTGCATAAGAATATGATAGATTATATATTAATTAATAGCAAATGGGCTAGTTCTGTTAGGAATACCAGGTCATATAGGGGAGCTGAAATTGGATCTGACCATTACCTTGTTAAAAGTGTCTTGCAACTTAAACTTAAAAAGTGTTGTGCTAAGGTTAAAATTTTTCCTTTAATACCGAAGCTCTGAAAGACCCAGTTATAGCTAAAGCTTACCATGATAGTTACTTAGTTATTATGACAGTCATAGTTTGCTTACTACTGAAGTTGAGAAAAAAATGGGGGTATTTTAAACAGGCTTTTTTTGGAAATTAACATTTGTCTTTTAGGAAAAAAGGAGCAGAGGAGGCAAAATTACTTGAGTGTTAAGGCACTTGAGCTTATTTCAGAAAGAAAGAACTGCAGGAAAATCCTTAATCAATACCCTACTAGTCCCAATAGAGAGCATTACAGAGAACTTAATAAACGTGTAAAGGATCAGTTAGCTGCTGAGAAGAATCTTTGGCTTGATGGCTTGGTTGACAAAGTCGAGGAAGCAGTTAGACAGCACAACAGCAGAGAGCTGTACCAGATAGTTAATGTTTTATGTGGTAGAAAATGGACAGCTATACAGGGATTGAAGGATAAGCAAGGTAAGGTTATAGAAGGTGAGGATTCTCTCATGACCAGGTGGGCTGAGCATTTCAGTGATGTTCTAAACAATGTGGCTAGTTCTACTCCCATTGTTTGTAATGATGATAAATGCATTACTGGCTTTAATGTTGGCCCTATAACACAATCTGAAGATAATTTGGCTATTTCTAAACTTAAACTACATAAATATCCAGGTGGTAGATGAAATTACTATGGAGCTGGGAATGTTTGGTTACCATGTGGGTGACTGAAATTTTGAATATCTTTTATGATAAAGGCATGGTTCCTAAGGAATTTACCAGAGCTATTGTTATCCCTATTTTAAAAATAGGTGATCGCAGTTCTTAAGATAACTACAGGGGTATCAGCTTACTCTCTGTTCCAGGTAAAGTTCTTTCCATGATAGTGCTTAATAGAATTAAGAATCTGGTTGACAATCAATTGCGAGATAAACAATGTGGATTCAGAAGTGGTAGGGGATGTGTAGATCAGATATTTTCACTTAGGCAGATTCTTGAGAAATGTTTACAGTTTCAGAAACCTTTGGTTGCTAGCTTTGTTGATTTCAAAAAGGCTTTCGACTCTGTTGATCCTCACAATTTGTGGTTGATTGTGAGATCATATGGTATACCAGACAAGTTAGTTAACAAAATGAAAGCTCTCTATAATAACAGTGAGTCATGTGTGACAGTTGGTAAGGCTTGTAGCAATTGTTTTAGCATTGCTTCTGATGTTCAACAAGGGTGCATTTAGTCTCCTTTTCTCTTTAGTTTGATTATTGATTATCTGATGTGAAATTCTTTGCAAGGGAAAGATTTTGGTCTTAAGTGGTCTATAGATTTCAAAATTTCTGATTAAGATTATGCAGATGATTTGGCCTTGTTGATTAATGATGTTGATGAGATGAATTTATTTATTAGGGCTGCTGATGAGACTGGTAATAGAGTTGGTTTGGTGATAAACATAGATAAAACTAAAGTGATGAAAATTGGTCAGGCAAGTGGTGCTTCTGTTGCTCTGAATGGTTGTGCCCATGAGCAATTGTCTCAGTTTAATTATCATGGGAGTTATGTAACAGATACTGGTGATGTGTGACATGAGATTAACAGACAAATAGGGATTGTATCTGGGACTTTTAGGAATCTATGGAGAATGTGGAGAAATAGGTTTATACACCTAAAGACTAAAATTAGACTGTTTAATAGTTTGGTTCTTTCTAGGGTTAGTTATGGTAGTGAAACTTGAATGCATTGTAAACAACAGGAAACTTGTGCTTTTGATTCTAGATGCTAACTCAATATCTTGGGCATTAGATGGTTCAACTTTGTAGGTAATGAAGAGGTTAGGCAAAGGAGTTGGCAACCTCCTTTGAGAAGCATATTGTGCAGAGAGAAACTCCGTTGGTTTGGCCATGCTGCCCAGATGAATAATTATAGATTAGCGAATAGGGTTATGAACAGTGTGCCTAAAGGCCTCAGAAAGAGGAGGAGACCTAGGATGTGGTGGGCAGATGGTGTCAAGCAGGACCTTGTTAGAATTGGTGTGCAGTGGCAAAATGCAGCAGATATAGCCCAGGACAGATATGCTTGGAGAACTAAATTATGCGGTCTGGTTGAACCTCTGTAGCCCATGGCTGACTGAGGATGATGATGATGATGATTAAAAAATCCATCAAATCTAGCTGCAAATTCGCTCACAAACACTGACTTGTGATACAGTAGTGGCAGTGACTAGTGCATTCACATTAGTGTAACCTGATAACCAGCTATGGCAGCTATGTGATCAACAAAACAGTTGAATGCAATCGACTGTTTGACTTCTTTTAATGTAATGTATAGCACATAAAATATGATGCAGGATTGAGGTATGATATGCAAATGAACAGCACTTGCAGTGTTATATGCAAATACAATGAGCATGAAAAGCAAGCATTTAGAAGATGTTCTCCAGTTCTCCTGTGAAGGACAAGGTGAAGTTGTCGAAATAGCAGATTTGTTGAGTATGTCTACCAGGCATCATTTATCGGAAGTGTGGTGGTGAGCTACAAGTCAGTTTAAGGCAAGCCAAAGTCAAGCAAATGTTGCCAGATAGCTTTGTGCGAATTATTCAATGATGCATAGACTTTGGCAGAGATTCCAACAAGGACAGACTGCATTCAGACGATTCAGTAGTGGATGATGACAGACAATAATTCCAAGTGAGAACAGCCATCTACTGTTATGCAACAAAAGGTACAGGAACAAGGTTTATGCAACAAAAGGTGCTTGACCTGATGACACAGGAGGGACCATCTAAAACTGATATAGATATTATGCCAATTGGACCCAGGAGAAATAGCAGACAATACTCTTGGATGGATGAATTAAGACTGTGATTGAACCTAGTATCGAGTGGAAAGCAATATCTTCTCCCACCATACATGAAAGGTTTCATGAGGTCTGCCTCTATACTAGGTGGCCAGTGGTGTACATGTCCCTGACCCAATGACACAGGAGGGACCATCTAAAACTGATATAGACATCTTGTCAATTGGACCCAGGAGAAATAGCAGACAATACTCTTCATGGATGAATTAAGATTTTCGTGCCACAGTAATTCACGATATCAGTTGATATGGAGGGATACCAGGAGCATGCTATCATGCCACTGTGAATAGGACACCTACAATGGTGGCAATGTCATGGTTTGGGGATGGATATCTTTGGGCTGCCATACAGATCTGTGTGTCCTTCCAACAGGTTATATCACTGGGTACAGGTGCAGGGATGAAATCTTGGAACCTGTCATGTGAACGACCACATGCTGCTGCAACAGGTGATCCTACTTCCTAAAGGATAATAATTCCTGCTCACACCACTGCTGTTATCCTTACCATCAATTGCTATCTAGGGAACAGCACTATTAACCATATGCAGTGGCTAGCATAGTCTCCTAATTTAATGCGATAGAACATGTATGAGGTCTCTCAGGAGATGGGCTGTTCCCCCGAATCCTGCTCTTGCAAGTCTTGTGGAGCTTTGACATGCTTTGGAGGAACAATAGAGATTACTGCCCATGGTGGTGCTGGACAGTCTTATAAACAGCGTGAAACATCATTTCAAGGCATATAGTGGTAAGAAATAACTACATTCCATATTGACCACTTGCACTATATCAGTTGACCTTCACCCTTTGCCTATATTCAAATCTAATTTTGGGAATTAAAAGTGATAATCCACTTTTTGAACTGTTATTATTACTCAAAGTGTTTATATACACCCATCTTCCACTTCATACATAGCAGATCCAACAAGTTTTAAGAAACACCAGTTTTTCAGGTTGTTCCTTAATTGATGGAAACCTCTGAAAAAGCTTCCAATATATTTATTATCAATATATCACATTATCAATTGAGATGATAATACTGAAATAGCATGAGCTCTAATTTATAATCTATTCTGTTTTTTCTAAATCACTAATTTATAATCAGCATATGTTCCTTAACCTAAACTTCTTTTCTATTTTATACACTTTTTATTTGATTCAGTAATACCTTTCATGCATATTAAAAGTTACTGACTAGATTTTAAAATCTTACCAAACATTTCATGTTCTAAATTCTCTTTACTCTTTTGGTTTTCTTTTCCTTCAAGTCTGATAAGTATCTTATTCAATGTACTGACCACACATCTAGCATTTTCCACAGTAAAACACAGAGGTGGGGAAAGAATGACAACATTTTTATGAGCACCATCAAGTCTTGCAATGATATGCTCTTCTAGCAATCTGTTTGAAAAAATGAAAAATATCCAACAAAAAATAAAATCTTTAAATCAGACTGAACTTTATTTAAAGCTAAACAGGAAACTTTAATGACAAAAGAAAAGTCTAGTTTGCTAAAAATATTTTGTTAACACTGTGAATGAATTAAACAGAAAAAAAAAAGATGAGAGTTTGTTACACTTCAGTGCCTCTTGTTCATATTGCATAACTGTAATGGTGGAACAAATCTCAAATCCAGGTGTAGAAAACTTTGTACTATGTTCAATTATATGAATAAGCAGCATAGTGAACAATGCATAGGAACTTGAAGTCACCATAGCATTCAGCCAAAGAACAAAATGGCAAAAATGATTAAATATAAAGAGTTCATTTAAAAATTTTAATTTTCGTTTGATGTATAGGTGAATTACAGCTATTTTGCTGTTTGAATATTTACAGCATCAATGCTTTTTTTTTTTACCTGTCTTCCTATTGCTTTTTGCTTGACATTTGTCAGTTTGCCAGTTTGTGTATTTGTCAAAACTGTTGTTCCACCATATCTTTTGAACATGCTGGAGAAACGTAATGTGCTAAAAGAAAGCTTGTGATGTGGGGAGTATCATAGGCTATAAGAATTGAACCCTCATGCTTTCTTTCCCACTAAAAAAGGGGAAATATGAAAATGACTATTCCCCTATTATATCTCCTGAATGCGAAAATGAGTGCGGAAAGCAATAAGCTATGTGTCAAATGAAAGTATGTAATGCAGGGAGTGTCACAAGATACAAAAAATTACCCCTCATGCTTCCCCCCCCCTAAAAAGAGGAAATATGAAAACAGTTGTTACAGTATATCTGCTGAATGCAAGTGCTGAAAGTAACAAGCTATGTGTCAAATTAATGCTTCTGATGAGGGGAGTTCATAAACTGTAAAAAAAAGATCCTCCATGCTTTCTTCCCCCCTGGAGAAATATGAAACAATTGTTCTGGTATATCTGCTGAATGTGAGTGTGGAAAGTAACAAGCTATGCATTAAATGAAAGCTTCTGACACAAGAAGTGTCATAGGCTATTAAAAAAAATCGATTCCCAGGCATTCTCCCCCCCCCCCCCCCCCATAAAAAACAGGAAATATGAAAGTCATTCTACTATATCTTCTGAACGTGAGGGCCTATAGTTACAAGTTAGGTGTCAAATGAAAGCTAATATAATGACCGTTGTACACTATTTTGAATTTTGTCCCCACTATTCTTCCCCTCTGATAAAAGAGGGTGGTGGCAGATTTTTGCAGAGTGAGACCTTATAGTCATATCTCAAATTAAAGCTTGTCACATCTCTAATGTCATGGGCTATCTCAAGCATGACTCCAAAAGGGAGGAAAAATGTGGTTGATGTTATCAAATGAAAGTTTTGAAGGTAGGTGTTTTTAGTGACAAAAAATATAAATTAAAATAATTAAAAAATATCTATCTTTTTATGTAAAAAAGATAGATATTAAAAAATATAGAAAAAAAATAGAAAATAAATCTGAAGCATATTGATGGTCCAATCAGTCACTGAGTTTGTATTCACTTCAAAAGAAGATAGGGCACCGATTTACCTACACAGTGAGATTGTTAGTGCCCTATCTTCCTTTGAAGTGAAGAACTCAGTGACTGATTGCATTTATCAAAATGCTTTAGGTTTATTTTCTACTTTTTAAGGCCCCATAGAAAGATAGGTATTTTTTTAAAATTTATCTTATTTATATTAGTTCTTTGCAGAACAGCATTTTACAGTGAATTTCACAAGGGATCAGAGAAAGACTAAGTAGCATTGTTGCTTCCATTCTTGTTGATTGTGGGCATGCATTACAAGGGTTCAGTCAGATTTTAATGTCTCAAATCTCAGTATACCTTACACTCAGTGGTTACAAGAAAGGATTAATAATTCTCTGAATACCATTTACAATGTGAGAAATTAGCTTCAATTCCTTTTCCTTACATGAAGTTCCCTGTCCCAATGGTTGCAGAGTCATGGAAATGTTTTGGGAAAGATGCTGTCCAAGCCATTACCAAAAAAAGTGAAATAGTTTAACAACAATTATATTGATATGGTGTAGTTCACTACCACAAAGAGAGAGATCAATACCATGTGATATAATTAAGAACTTAAAAAGATTAACATATCAAAAAAATAAAACAAATCGTTTACTAATAACTTTTGTTAACATCTTAAAAGCATTAAACAATACATTAAAAAAAGCAAAAAAGGAGCTTTTTTTTTTAATAAAGATTCTCTCTAATCTTCATGTAGCATGAAAGTAAACATTTTTAACGAAGTTTAAAAAGATTACATGCAAAATCTCAACCAAACTGCACTATTTTGCTCTCCAAACATGATATATTATACCAATCCAATTAAGTCTCAGTCAAATATTGTCAGCCCACCTCATTCTAATTGCTGATCTCTTGTCCTGTATGAGGACAACAGGATCGTTTTTTCTTCCAAATATGTTGTTTAAAGATAATTGGGAGTCCTTTAACTTAAACATTACTGAACAAATAAAATTACCTAACACCCTAGCTATGCATACAATTTTGAATCAATAGCATCAAGCCTTTTATTATCAAGGTAAAAAAAAGGGTTTCACCACCATAACAAGCTTTAGAAATGACCACACTTTAAACCTAAGTTTAGTCTTAAGGGTTAAACATTCCAGCAGTAATTCTGATTCACCTGTTTACTTCACACTGTACATTCCAAGATCTCTAAGGTCTGATCTAGAATTTTCCAGAAGAAGAGCCTGTCATTTGAAATTACACAAGTAAAAACATTTTATCCCCACTTTTGTATTAAGCAGAAGAGCATGGTGAATGGTCTAATATTGCACTTCTTACCAAGAGCTATGGTTAGACAAAAATATACTACTATCAGTTATATGTATTGGAACATCTGTTTCATTATTATTCAGAATTCTCCAAAGTACATGGTTTATCCCAACTCAAAAGTCACAAAAATATTAAAGACGTCCTTCTCATTTACTCTGATTTGCACAATCCACATCTCTGAAATTTTATTCTTTCATTGCTTTCCTCACTCCCTCCATTCAGGATTTTTTTTGGGGCCATCCTCCCATTCTACTTCTCTCAGGGTTCTATTCTGTTTGACATCCCTGAACCATCTTAGTCATTTTCCTCAATCATCTTGCCCATATATATATATATTAATTTTCATTGGGGCTGTAATGTCCTCATTTCTAACATTATTCAATCTTTCTTTCTTTTCTGATTAACTTGAAGAGTCTATCTCCACAGCAATTTATTTTGTAGTTTTCCTGTTATTTTCCATGTCTCCACTCTGCATAACATAATATGCTCTCTGCACAATTGTGTCAAAAATGCTTTTTTAAATGTTTTTACTTCAGAGGATAAGGATTGGATTTCAGTAAAAATTGTTCCTATTAAGATTCTTCCTTCTATTTATTCATTTGATGCTCCATCAAGTTGTGCAAACAATTCCAGATACTAATATTTTTTACTGTTCTTATTACATAATTTCTTATCTCCATTTCCATAGTTTAGTTCAACTGAATAATTCTATTTTAACAATTTCCAAAAAGAGATAGTTGATATCCCCATAGTCTTGAACAATCACCATTTGATATAGCACATAATATACCCATCTTTCGATTTACATGGTTTTGAATTAACACAATTAAGAAAATGCAATGCTTTGTTTTATACAGTGATAGACTCAATTTATAATTTTTTATTAGATAGATACAATACATGTTATGAAGTAGCAGTGGATAGCATCAATGGAGACTATTATAATAAGTCTCCCCAAAGTAAAATGAACTAAATGGTTTTAGTTGATAACATTTATTTTTTAACAATAATAGACAACAGTAAATTTCTATACTAAAAAAAAAGCCATCTGTAACAAATTTTATTTACATTTTTTTTTGCTAAAATGGAATTCTTCCCACTGTAAGAAAATCTGTCTCATGAAACCTTAATATAATAATATCTATTTTTCATCTGGCAGAAAGATCTGACTATTTCAGACTGAGTTCTATCAGGTATTATCTTGCAAAATAAGTATTTAAGTATTGATACAACAGCTTAGTTTCTAATTTATATTCAACTGATAAACACTCTTCTTTCAAATTTTAAAATTCATTAGGGTAGCTCTACACTATGTATTGTTAATAATAAGATCTTTTGTTTTTGGAATCTATCCCCTTATTTTCCATAGGTTGCTGGTCTCAGATTATATGGTAATTTTATGAAACTTATATACCATGTAAATCAAAGGATAGATGTAAATGGCATAAATTTGAATTGGAAAATATATGGACCTGCATTTTCTTAACCTGACCACTTCAGTGAAAAACTTAAACAGCATTGGTACTGCATCATTGCAGAAGATCCTCTAGGCAAATTTGTATTAATTTTTCCACATTTATATAATGTTTTAATATACTCACTAACTGAATGTTCACACTAATTGAATGGCTGCTATTTGTTTCCTTCAAGGCATTCTAAAGTAACTTCTTAATACCCTATCATATGCTTTTTCCATGTCAATAAAAATCATCGCAACATCTTTCTGTAAATTTAAGATTTTGTAAATATATGATCAATGCATGATTTTTCCACTGTCACCCCACATTGCATTTCTTGAGCTAATAAATTTCAGCTCCCTCTTATATTTTAATATTTTACTAAGAATCTTTTAGTTATAATAATGATAAAAATTTATTCAAATTAAACATTTAGCAGTACATATTTAAGTCAACTCACCACAAGAGTTTAATTAACTCACTAGTGGATTATATAATATTGTAACTTTTTTGCTCATCACATTTAGTATATAAAAGCATACACTGGTACAAAGTTTCTAACAAAATAGTATTTGGTATTTACAAAACAATATATCAGTTTGATACATATAATAATTATTGCTTTAATGGAAATAATTTAATTTCTTTTTTAAATATTATAATATTATTTACATTTCTTATATCTTTTGGTAGATTATTAAATATTTTAGGACCATAAAAAGCAAAATATTTTTTAAATAATTCATTATTTGGTTTAGGAACAATTAGTTTTTTATTTTCCATAGATCTAGTATTGTTGGAGTTTTCAACCCTATGAAACATGTGAATATTAAGAAGAATCATATTTTTTTTAAATGTCATTACTTTTAACACATATTTATGTATTTGTTTTATTAACTTCAAATAACTTTCATATGTCCTTCCCCAGATAATTATTCCATATTGTATTCTAGAATGAATGAATGCAAAATACACTTTTTTAAAGTACATATATCTAATAGTTTTCTCAATATATACATTTGGGGTATAATTATTTTAAATTTTTTAACTATTTTTTCTATATGATTCTTCCAAGTCAAGTGTTTATCGAAAATAACACCAAGGTACTTCATTACATCTGTAGATTTTTTGACAGTCACATCGAAAATCTGTACTGTTATTAGATGAAAACAAACACTTTAAAGTATGATAATAGAGGTCTGCAATATCAGTATTAATACCTCTTTGCATATTAATATATATATATTTTGTCTTTTTTGTATTAATAGATAATTTATTCTTATCAAACCCCATCCTTAAAAGTTTCAGATCTTCATTTATTTTTGTTTTCAGTCCACTGTCACTCTCATTAACATATATAATTGCTATATCATCAGCAAATGAAATTATTTTTCCTTTAAAATTAAAAATTTAATAGATCATTAATATAAAGTAAAAATATTTGTGGTATTCCGAATTAATTGTTCTTCTTTTACTTAAAATGTTTTTTATTTTTACTTGTTGAGTTCTAGTCATTAAATATGACTTAAACCAATCTAATTGGGTACCTCTTATTCTAATAGTTTCCATTTCCTTTAATAATATATTCACAGATAAATGCTTTAGAAATATCAATGAATAATACTAAAACTTTTTTACTTTCATTAAATCCATTATAAATTACATTTGATAGCATGGTTATAGCATCTTCAGTGCTTATTTTTTCTCGAAAGCCAAACTGAGAATCAGAAATAATTTATTTTTATTCATGTAACTATTATTATGGGGATGGTAACACATATCCTGCTGTAACTTGAGCAAATTTTGCAGTCTTTTTATTAAGTAATAAAATAATGTATATGTTTCATTTCCTTTTATTATTTTTCTAATTAGTTTTGTAATTAACTGACAACTTTTCTCCCTCTACATTAAAACAGTTTTCTTACTATCTAGCTGATTTTTGCTATTTTTCTTTTTTTTAATTTCCTTCTCATTAATTATTATGACTATTATATTGGTTTCACTGATAATCTTCTTCATTAAGTTTTATGCAATAATCTGTCCATGAATTCATATTAATAAAACCCATTTCAGATTTATGTTGTGTTCTTGAAGATAATTCATAATTCTGATGGGCTGTTTATGTCCAACTTTACTATTGAAATTTACACATTCCTTCACATTCAGGTTTTCACAAACTAAAACATATTGCACAATGGTTGAAATTGTTGAGACTAAAAATATTTAAATAGTTTTTAATGAGGGCCTAAATTATTCCTATTTTAATGTTATGGGAAATTTTGTTGGTCAGAGGTGAAGACAAAACAAAAATAAAAAATGGCCAAGGGTAACAAAAAAAAATAAAACAAAGATAGGGGGACACATACCAAAGAGGAAGAACATACAAGTATATTTAAAGAGTATGCTTCATATTTATTCACCCATTTGTTTTTCATACTTTTTTAGAAAATAAATAGCTGCTCATTTTGGTTTTCATTTTTTTGCATGATGCAGCAAAAAAATTTCTTTTCCAGAGTACCATTTGAGCAGCCCTGATTAAGACTGATGCTAGCTGAATTCTTTGCAATGCTTACAATTATAAATAGTTTTAAAAATGCAGCTTCAGCAATTCAAAAGAGTACTTCAACATAAGTTTTGAACTAAATGCAAAACTGATACTAAAGCAAGAAACTTACCTTTTAACCACTTCTTCTGCGACATCAGGTGCTGGTTTCCTACTTTGTTGGTCTTCAATGAAATCTATGCCAATCAACATTCCTATGCCTCTGAAACACACACACATAAATAATAAAATACATACTTCCTCAAGCAGCTGCTTGCCACAGAGGTCTGACAGGAGCCTGTCAGTTTATATGCCATACAATAATTAAATAGTCAATATTAACTGTTATCAGTGGTGCATTATCAAACTGAAGCAAGGCATGAAATCAGACCTTACTTTGTAATGAAATGCTCCGGAAAGTGATCTGGTCAATTTGCCTTACCAAGAAAGAAACTGAATCTATTAAATTTTGTTTTTGAAGTATTAATTACTCATAATATGCCAATTAACTTAATTTTTATGCTAAATTTTGCTTATATATCTATATTTGAGAATGAACTTAGTAAACTTGCACTACCTTCTAAAATATATCTGGACACCATAGTTTTCATAATCCAATGTATCTTCTCATTGAAACATGTGACTCATACTAGTATATAAGGAAGGTGCATGACCCTCCCAATTTAGTAGTTCTTATCATGACATGTGGAGACAAGCTGACTGATTTTAAGGGGTGTTATTGTCAGATGTCACATTGCTGGTCTGTTGATTCATGTAATTGAGGACAGACTGCACCATCCAAAGTCAACTGCCAGTGAAGTTATCATGAAAGTGTGGTGGTACCACTACTGTCCAACAAGGTGCAAGAAGACCACAGAAGCTCACCCATAACAGGAGGGTACTTGGAAGGGGGGTATGTAAATATTGCCACACATCTGAACAAAATATCAACCAGGAGTTTATAAGGCATCAACAGAGGTTGAGGCCTGTATGAACACCTTATGCATTGAGCTCCAGAGGTTCAGCTTTCAAGGGAAAGTGGTAGTGCATAAACTAAATACAATTAGTGGTCTCACCTTGCACAGTGCAAAGAATGTTGTAATTGGGCCACATAATAGTGGAAATTGTTTCTATATAGTGACTAATCTTGCTACATGCAAGTATACATAGGTAAGGGTGTGGCAGATGCCTCGAGCACATCTGATGCCAAAATGCATTGAATGCAACAATGAAATTAAGAGAAGATGCTGTTATGGTGTGAAAATTGTTTCTCATGGTATGGCCTGGGACCTTTGGTGGCTATACTGTGAATCATGAATTCTGAATCCTCCAAAACATCTTTGGCAGTTCCATGCTCCCTACAATGTGGCAGACCTTTGGTACAGACCTATGCCTGTTTCAGTAGGATAAATCCCAATGTCATTACCACAGGCTGTTACAAAGTGCCTCATGAACATGTATGTACAAAAATTGGAATGGCTGGCACAGAATGCTGATTTGAACCATATTGAACACTTATAAGATCAACTGGAACATTGGTTAAGAGCCGGACTAATATGTTCCACATCAGTAGCTGAAATGGACACTTCTGTAGGAGGAATGATAGACTATAATGGCTGTCTATTGTACATTGGTGGAAAGCATACTCAGAAGAGTGGGTATGTCCTACCAGGAAAGGGGGGACAGACACACTATTGAGGAGGATTTTCAGCATGAAATCAACATAAGTCCCAATACCTTTTGGAGAACAGTGTACATGTGAAAAAAAAAAATCTTGTTGGCATTTCTTAAATCAAAAGAGTTGTCATTCTCTATATGAACCATTTGTTTAATAGCACCAATCTACAATTAGATCCAGTATGGTTTCGAATGCCTTTAGATGGCTTTTTAATGCTGTGGAATAAAAACAATTGCATAGAAAATGAACCTTTCACCATTAATAAAATCTGACCATTAATAATAGCATTCTCATTTCCAAACCCAATTTTTTTTGTTTCCTTGCCCTTTCATTTCTTAACCAGGTATCTAGCTTTTCAATTTAATTTCACTGTACAATGTTCATGTGGCATCTTTTGACTAGAACCATATTTTACTTTCCTAGAAGGGTTTCCACATTCAAATCCAAACTGTGTCTGTACTGAGAATTTTCTGTGCTAACCCCCATTCTGTACCTTTGCTGAGAAAGGGAATATCATTGAGCTTGTAATGGAGCTGTTGGATGGGGCATTATGCTTTGGCTCCATTTACAGGATTGTCATTCCAGTGCATGTTAAAGAACATGCTGGATGGTTTTGACAGGAAGCTCCCATCTGTCCCCTGACAGCTGTTTAGTAGATCTCCTTCCCCAACATTCTCTGAGTTCTTGGGGTCCTTGTGACATGGCCATTTAGCCCATTGTGTGCAAAAAAAGTGCTACTCAGAGTAAATATATGCAATTGTTTTAGCTCAGAGGTAAAACAACCCAACTGAGTGAAATTCTTGGATTGGGGTTATACACCAGATAGAAAAAAAAAAGAACAATTTTTGAATTTAGTATTGGATTTATATTGGTATCAAGGGGAAAATTAAGACAATTGGAAAATTTCAACTTTCAGGAATTAAAACATTGGCACTCACTATCTGGCTAATAAGAACACTCTGACTAAATACATCTGTGCTCATTACATAGGTGGCATTATTGGCTTTCCCAAATACAGATTCTGGGGTTTTTCAAAAATTTATTGTATTTTGAACTATTTACTGTGTTTTTGCAAAGTTTTAAAAATGTTTTATGATTTTGAAGTTTACTAAGTGTGTAGAGAACATTATTTTTGAAAGTTTAAGTGAAAAATATATCTAATTTAGTTGGATTTTACTAAAAAATAAAATAGTTTTAGATACTGATAAATGGCTTAAAGTACCTAATTCTGAACAAGATTGCAAAAAAAAAATAACAACATGAATATGACCAGCTTAACCAAAGAAAAATCTTTACTGTGAAGTATTTTGATAAACAATAAGTCTGGATAATGTTAAATACTGCATTGACATCATCATCATCAAGCAGCCATGGGCTACGGAGGTCCAACCAGACTGTGAAATTTAGTTCTCCAAGCAAGTCTGCCCTGAGCTACATCTACTGCATCTGGCCACTGCACACCAATTCTAATAAGGTCCTGTTTGACATTGTCTGCCCATCACATCCTAGGTCTCCCCCTCTTTCTGAGACCTTTAGGGACATGGTTCATAACCCTATTTGCCAATCTATAATTATTCATACCAGCAACATGGCCAAACCAACAGAGTCTGCACAATATGCTGCTTAAAGGAGGCTGCAAACTCCTTTGCCTAACCTCATCATTAGTTACAAAGTTGAATCACCTAATGCCCAAGATATAAGCATCTGGAATCAAAAGCATCTAGTTTCCTGTTATCTTGTTAACAAAGTGTCCAAGTTTCACTACCATAACTAACCCTAGGAAGGACCAAACTATTATACAGTCTAAACCATAAAAGTATCTACTCAGTAAAATAGCAAACAATATCAGAACATATCAACTCTGCTCTAGTATTTGGGTCTTTTTGATCAAAATTAGTTTTGTTTTAGCTGCAAGTCTTCAAATATTTGCAATATTTAAAAATTTACCTTGTACCACTGTAGCTGGTACTGTTTACTGTTTTAGATGGTGAGTTCATTTTAGTGTGATACAAACTGCCATAACAAGTACATGTAGTTTGTTACAGCAAGCTGTATGAGCATGACTACATCTCTGGAACTGAAAGCAACACAGAGCTTTGGAAATGTACATTCATACCTTGAAATGTATGTTGCCTGCCTTAAAGGTGGTATGCAGTTGTGGCATGTTGAAAGTTAAAATTATTGCATGGGTGGGTACTAATTTTCCATTGTCATGTAATGAAATCAGGTAGACTGTATAATTCCTTGGGTAGAGAGCTATAAAAGGATATCCATCTAAGAAATATGGAGAAGGCCCTGCTCATAAATTTGTGAGGAATTGATGTTTTGTGGGGTAACACCATAAATGGCACCCCACCAATTAACTGTAACTATTACAGATCAGATTGCTCTGAGCATGCAGTCTCCACTAGCAAGTTGACAAATTATAATCATTTGGAAATTTTAGCAAACCTGCATGACTTTTGAAACCAGAAAATTTAAAAAGAAGATAGTCCTGATCAGCTAATCACCCATGGAATAGATGACCAAGAACTAAGGAATGGAAGAACACAAAGAGGAATAAGATGAAGAAGCCGAGTCTTCATGCTGGGGCTACTTGCAAAAGAGATGGTAGAATATTAGTTCCAGAATTCATATTCTAAAATACAATATCATGACCCCTTACTACCTCAGAGGCCAAAAGAGAATGTGAAGTTGGAACCAAGAAGTCATGGGAACCAACCATAAGCATACAGACAGAGAGTGTGAGAACTGTACCTAGGTAGAGGCATGGAACTCATATGCAGACTGGCCTACAATGACAACCTGGTAGACCAAACTCAGCCGCTGATTGATTCTGTGTAGGGATTCTGTGTGGGAGTTCTTCTGTTTCCAAGAATCAGAGGCTAAAGCAACATATTTCATACTGTCTACCCTGCAACTACAAGCTGTGTGACTGCAAAATGGACAGAAGGGGATCCTAGCAGTTAGAACCATGAATAACAAAACAGTACTCCTACTTAACTCTAGGATTAAAATGAGTTTTAACACAGAGCAAATACACTGGCTGGTTGTGATTTAGGTTTAGAAAAAGTAAACAAGTGGAAACGTTCTGTGGTAGTCCTTCTCCACAAGTACAGATGCCCAATATTGAGATATTTTTTGACAAAAGCATTTCTTTTAAAAATCCCTTAAAACCAAAGTGACTGCTCCTTTTACTACATTCACTGCATAAAAATTATTAAATCCTTTCAGAGAAATTGTTTGACTAACAGTCATTTCCTTGATGCATCATGAAAATTCAACTTCACTAAAAGCTGACTTTGATGAACCTTTAGATTCATACAACCAAACCCAATTCTCTAATTATTTTATATATTTTGGGATCTTTTTCACTAATAAAACTAATTTTGTTTGGTTTTTCTGTTTACTTTTTATTGCTTTAATGATAATTAAATTTGTATTAAATTTGTAATTTAAATCAATCAATCTGTAATTAAAAAAAATGTATGTGCTGCATATTTTTTCACAGCCATATTTGAATTCAGCACCTCAAAATTAGTTAAAAACATCCCATTTCACCAATGCTATAAAAAAATTCAATTTGCTGTCTAGTGTTATCTGTTATGATTATAATTCATGACTTTATATGCATTAATAATCTTCAGCCCATGAGTGCTTCCGAGAGAAAGACGAGTTTCAACTGTCCTCCAGCATCTTTCAACTGTCCTCATATCATCTTTACTCCCACTTTCAAATGGAAATTGAAAAGAGGAAAGTGAAATTCCATTGTTTCTGTTTTATAGTCACATCAGCAAATAATAAGTCTATAAACCAAGTAAAATAAAAAACATGTAGCCATGAAATCCTTAACCAAAGAAACTGGAAAAGCAAGGAAACTAAAAAAAGCTCAATGGTAAATGACAATGGTAATAAAAACTACAAGTGTAAATAACCTGGTAAAAAAAAAACCCAGTAAAACTGGATATCATTAAAATAATCACTAAATAAAAAAAAAAGGCAAATGATGGAATAAACGTGCAAGGGAGTCAGATGATATGTACTAAAATAAATCGAATGTTTGGCATTGAAACAAATAGTTAAAAATGGGAAACTGATAAATTAGAAGCTGTTCTGATCAAGACGTTTACCACTATTTGAAGCTTGGTATAAGCACTTCTAGTACACTTTCAGTACACTGAAATGACAGGGGAGTTCTGGACAAAGACAAAATGTACTTTCCAGCAGCATCTGCTAAGTCACTACTCCTGATGCCCAAGCACTAAACAGAACTAAATGGAGTGATAGACTGTTAGGTGAAGAAATTTTTTGTAAATGTTAGACAGAGCATGATGAGGATGATGCTTTACTGAAATCAAAGCCTGTAGTAAGCAAGTCCATATAGGTGATACACTGATGATAATGTTTAGCACCAATGTGGTCCACAACTCTACAGTAAATACAATGCACTTGGAAGAAAATCATGAACAAATAACATTTTATTTTCATAATTTTCACAAAATATTTCTATCTATTGGTTAATGAATATGTAGCATTCATTTAGAACAGAAAGCCGTCCCATGACTGAGTGATTAGTGCACTTGGCTACTGATGTAAGGGACCCGGGTAAGGCATGGAAGTATGTGTCGTTTTTTTGCTGAGGTCCTGCCATCCTCTCAGTCCTTCTACTATGGCATATAAACTGACAGGCTCCTGTCAGACCTCTGTGGCAAGCAGCTGCTTGAGGGGATATTTATTTATTTATTTTATTTAGAACAGCAGTTCTCAATCTGCATCTGATTAGTACAATTTTAACATAAAAAAAGAAATTAATTTAGAAATTTCTTAACAGTGGCAATTGGGAGATGAATAGTTGCCCTGCATCTTATTCCCCAAACTATTAAAGCAGTCAGGAATGCACTGAAGTTTGAAGACATATCCACTGATGTGCTATTTCTACTATCATTTTTAGGTGCTTTTCACTTCTAATTTCTTTTCCTATGAAACTGATTTTCTCTTCATTCATATTTTAGTGTTGTTTGGGACCTTTAAAACTGAATCTTCCTGTCAAATTTCATTACTCAACTGCTATTAGTGATCCCAATACAAAATTTTGGTGCTCTGTGCTTTAATTTTGATAACCAGGGTATTTCACATTACCTTTTATTTACCCTAATGTCAAAATGATTTACAATTATTGATATATAAATTTCATTTTATTATTAATTAGTAATTAGTTTTAGTATTAGGGATCAAAACAGACTTTAAAAACAAAGATTGGTTACCTAATTTGACCAATGCTTAAATGTTTTTCCTTAATACCTTGCAGCTCTTCCAAAATAATCTGTCCTACAAATTTAGCAGCTGGTTGGAGTTTTTCATTATATATTACATCCAAAACAGCAAGCCCGATTGCACAAGAGACTGGATTGCCTCCAAACTGTAAAATAAGGTATCAATTTATAACTACAATATACTAACTTTTTTTTTTTTAATATCTATAAATTACTTGAATTGAAGATTGAAAAGCTAGATTTTTTCCACCTTGAAACTTCAACTCTTAAGAGATAAATCTTTCTCTTTCCATTTCAGTTTTATGATTATAAAAACAACAAAAGCAAAAAAAAAATGTTTTTATAATTATCTAAAAAAGTATTATTGTGGAACTCTTTGACACACTTATTATGCTATCTTCTGTCTTAAGATATTTAACTTTTTCTTCTGTTACCATGTCACATAACTGTTATTGTTGTATAATAATAATCTCTTAGCACTGTTGGCAATATCAATCTAACATCCAGGAATACAGATCTGTCACTATTTTTTTGTCTTGGACTAAATAATTGCAAAAGCTGAACCATTTGGGAGATAGCTTAGCCAGAAATTAAAATTTCATGATGTATTGTTTCTACTGAAATTGACATCATGACATAAAGTTTTAAAAGTAAACTCCTTTTAAATGTTGTGATTCTGTTTCATGTAGGAGTCAAAATACAGAACAGTTTTGCTATGATGTTACTGATTATGCAATTGAAGCTCATTGTTGTTTTTTAATAGGTTTTTTTATGCTGCAGGGAGAGGGAGATGTCACTGTGAGAGCAGAATTCTCTGTTATGGGAAAGTTCTAGCATTTATGTGTATGATACGTTGGAATTTTGTTTGAGTTTCTTTAATAATAAATGCTTAGTTGAATTGTGAATTTCTCTCTATAAGTGTAGCACTTGCTCTTTTTTCAAATACTGTTTCATATCTAGGTGTTCTGTTTAGTAAATGGAGCTGAAAGATGAATAAGGCTTTTTTTGGGTTGCCCTGGCAACTCAAGAAACATCAATAGGACTTCCTTGAAAAGGTGGGGTAGGAATTGGCTAGGCTCATAATCTGCAGTTCTTAGGTTTGAGTTCCACATGTGCCACAGCACTGAGATTTACTTCTGCTAAACCCTTGCCCTGACCTTGGTCAGAATGGGGACACCAATGGGCTTGGAAAGACCACTGTCCATCAGATAACACATCAGTCCATGGTCTCTATGTGCAGTATTAACACCCTGTGCATATTAAAGAAAATATTGAGTGGCCTTGATTAGAGGATATTATCTATCAATTAACAGCTGTCCAGTGGGTCCCCTTCTCCCAATCATCTCTGAGCCTTAGGGATTCTTATCACCTGGACATTTAGCCCATTGTATGTAAAAATGTGCTGCTCTGAGGTAAAATAACCCAGCCCAATCCTTGAAAAGGTAAAAACTTAAAATTATTTCCAAATATTAGACTTTTTTTGCTTTATATGACAAAAAATGAGACAAAAATGGATGGTTCAGAAGCCAATGAGTTTAAGTCAGTAAAACTTGTAACAGAGAAACAAATATTTTTTATTACTTAGACATAGTAAATTCAAATCAAAGTAAATTTTTAATTTATGAAAAATATTCCTAAATGTCAATGAATTTATAGTATAATAAAATAATTTCAATTATGTTAAAACCCTTATAACGATTTTCATGATAAATGTTTATTTGATTATTGAACATTTTTCTATTAATGCAAACATACACCATTATGCCTAGTCTATAAATTCATCCTGGTCATTATCTTCATTATAATATACTACACGTTCACTCAGTTGGTTTATCTACTTGCAATGAGTCAGCTCAGTTGGCTTATCTACTTGCTTCTGAAATTTATAAAATAAAAATTTCAGAAGAATAAAATTCAGAATAAATTTCAGAAGAAGTTATCATTTCTTGTTTCCTTTCTTGTTTGAGAAGTCTGACATTTTCATATAGTGGTTTAAGTTGTATTCAAGACATATTAACAGGTCTTCTGACTTTTCCTTTCTTAGATATGCCTAGTTCAGAAAATGACATTTCTTTCTGAAGGAGGTTCTTGAAAAATATCTTTTGATGATATCATTTTTGTACTGCACACATTGCATCCCTAGTCAACTGAGTACTTGACCTTCTGTAGTCACTTTCTGATTAGTAATAGCATTTTAGCCATCCTGTGGCCGAGTGGTTAGCATGCTTGTCTACTGATTTAAGGGACCTGGGTTTGAGTCCTGGGTAAGGCATGGATGTATATGTCGTTTTTCTGCTGAGTTCCTGCCATCCTCTCAGATCTTCTACTTTGTCATATAAACTGACAAGCTCCTGCCAGACCTCTGTGGCAAGCAGCTGCTTGAGGGGGTATTTATTTTTTTTTATATTATTAATAGCATTTTATAAAATTTTAGTGTTTATGAACTCCCTCCTCATCTTTTGGATAACTTGAAATGAATGGTTTCTTTCTCTTAACACTGTTGAAAATATCAATCATGCATCCAGGAATATAAATATGCTGCTCTTTTTTTCCTTGGACTCAATAATTGCAAAAGCTGTACCATTGGGGAGACAGCTGTGGCCAGAAACTAAAAAATTATAATATATTATTTCTACTGAAACAGTGGGTCATTAATGAATGATATGAAGTAAAAGGAGCTCATTTCAAGTGTTGTGATTCTGTTTCATGCAGGAGTCAAAATACAGAACAATTTTGCTATGAAGTTATTGTGCTGCTTTAAATGTTTAATTACATAGGAAACAAGTTCTCATGTTTCATGAGCAATCCATTTCCTTCCACATGTACATGTAAATACTGAATTTAACATTAAGAACATTATCATATGAACATTATTAAATATTATCATTGAAACTATGAATTCCAAAATTGTACATGTACATATTGGTTTTATAGTAAGCCTCAGGGCAGCTTAATTTAGAAACTGTGAGTGCCTTTTGAAAGCCTGTAGTAAAATAAAAACTTCACAAATTTAATAAAATCTCTATAACACTGTAGATAATTAAAACAGCAGAATGAGGCAGTATAATCTAATATGAATAGTATCAGTAAAATATCTCCATTTAAATAACAAGATATTTCAAGATGGGTGCCAATGGCACATAAGACATGTCTTTCTTTTAGGTATAGTGTTCTCTCCTTTGCCTAGAATACACTTTTCAATATTTCTATAGAATCCGATTGCTAATAGGAGATATGCACCTTTTAGGTAAGGTAAATGCAAAGCGATATGTTACATATTAGTTATTTATGTCAGTACCTCCAAGGGGTAGTGACTGATATTATACAGTGAAAATGCACAAAACGGTTTTAAGTTGAAGGTAAGTATGCCATGCAAAGTGAATTATTGTAATGTGATGTTACTCTACAGTTCATTGATTGATTTTTAAATGCATGGACATTGGTAACCAAGGTCAGTAACATTGATGTTATTGACCAAAAGTGTGAAACTGTTCAAAGTGAATGGTCTGATTAACCTGACCAAAATACCTTACCAAACCAAGATTGATTTACCTGACCTATTTCGGTGCCAAGGTCTGCTTACCTGACCTATTACTTACCTTACCAATTTCTTTACTTGCCCTACCAATTATATATAGGACAAGCATACTATCTAGTTATTGGAATTTTTTAGATAACAGGTAATGTGAAAGGTAATAATACTTTTTTCATTTACCTTTTAGTGAAATTTTGATATTATCACATATTATGACTTAATTAAAAGAATGTATTAAGGATTACCATGCTTGTTGAATGTCTCTGCTGTGGTCCAACACGTTTCATGACCCGAGTTTGGTTCACATCTTCGGTAGCAAGTGAAGAAGGACATTACTACTTACTATAAGTTTAAACATTCTTATAAAAATTGTTTATTATCAATGCAGAAAATAAAGCAATTAGCTACTTGAAATATTAATATAGTATTGTGTTAGTGATTCATTATGCAAAAGAATCTCAGTATGTCATATTTTATTTCAGTATGGAAGGTTGCCATCGATGTATTGAAAATTTAACCTGTTTTGGAAAACATTGTTTTAAAAACTTAGGATTCTTATGTTCCCTTTTCTCTTATTGCTAAACTGTAAAGTTTTGCTGTAACGTTTATAATAATATTTAAGTGAATAAACTGCTTCATTCATAATAAAAAATCATAAAACTTAAAGTATAATAATTTAATTAAACAAAAAGCTATTAAGCAAAAAAGATCTTTGGGCTCATTAACTAAAATGTTTCTTGAAAATAAGAAGTTTACTTACAGAAGTAACAAACTCAGGCATCTTTTCAGCAATTTCTCTGGAAGTAAAAACAGCAGCTACTGGATGGCCACTGCCCAAAGTTTGGCCAATGGTAACTATATCAGGAATAACATCTAAAAGAAAAACAGGATGAATTACTGAAAGAAAAAAAAAATATACAACCAGGTAATATACACAAATCTAAAATATTGCTAATATTATTTAACACATATTTTCTGTTTGTAATGGTAGCATAATGACAACAGCAACAAATAAAAGAAAGCATTACAATGAAAGCAAATACTGATGAAAATTTAGTGAACAATGGAGCATTATATTTTTATTTATAATGGCTATGTGCTCAAAGTGAGATTTTAGCAAACATTTCAAAGGCAGCTTATATTCAGAAAGAAAAAAAAAATATCATTTCAATACTTTATACTACTGTACATCTGAGAAAAAAGAGAAATTACTAAGTTGAACTTTTTTCCCTAAAACAAATTCGAATTTTTTTTAGAAATGCAAATTTATTGTTCATATATAATAAAACTATACCTGCAAAGATGGGAAAAGCTCTAAGGTTTCCAAAATTTTTGGCAGCTTGATTATTTATTGTACAATGAAAATTTATATGAACTTGTATTTTTCAAATATGTGTGGCGAAATATTGAAAAACAATGTACAGATTTTGGATTTTTGGATTTTTTTCCCTTTAGTTAGTATTATTTAATTTATTAAAACAACTATTGTTTAAGTATTAATTTTCCTCATTTTACATTTTGAACTGCTAATGCAATTAGTGAACGTTATGTACAGGGTGGCAACCAAGTCTTTAATCAGGATAATATCTCATTACATCTTTTGCACAGGTACAGGAAAGCATTGTAGTGCTAGATGATGAAAGAACTTAGACCTTATTTCTTGACCCTTTTTTGAGGTAACAAGAGGCTATATTGGCCCAGCTTGCAGATAGGTCACAAAAAGCAATTCCAAAGTTGAAGAGAATGAAAGAAATACAAAATATTATTTTTATACTGATTCGAAATCGTGAGAGGAATATTGAGGGCATTCAAAAGTTCTTGACATATCTGCAGATTCACACTCATTTCTCCAAAGTTAAGCTATGACTTGTTTGAAAGCTTGTCTAAACTTGTCATTATGCATTAAACAAAGGGTGTACCTTCATTTCTCTCTTCCCTGGCAGTGCATGAAGTTCGATATGTGAAAGTTGTGCATTGCTGCTATGGAGATTATTAAAGATGGGAAAGATTTAACACTTTCACAAGGATGTAGATTGAGAATGACATGAAAAATATTCATGCCAACATGAGTATAGGGGGATCATGCCTGTTCATAATGAACTGTTATGGGATGGATGTTCAAATTCAGAGTAAGATGGCAGAGCTACGAAGACTTCCCTCAGCAGGAACACTGAAGGAGGTCGTGAATGAGAGAACCATGACTGCTTTTTGTGAATTCATTAGGAAAACTCACACACATCACTATTCAGGTAATAAGTTTAAATGTCAGTGTATCGAATGGCAGTGTTGAAACAATTATTAATCAACATTTAAAGTTCCAAAAGACCTGTGCCAAACAGGTACCCCACAAACTGACAGAACAGGCTAGAGTTGACTCATGAAAAGAGATGCTGGCAGTTTGAATCTGGTTTCAAATGGTTAACAGACATTGTCACAGGTGATGAGACATGGTTTTATTACTATACAACTCCCAGAAAGATTGACAACTATGTTTGGCTGCAGAAGATGAACCATGTCCTTGGGGACATGGTCCATCTTCTGCAGTAAGACTCTTACTGCAGTCTCATGTTTCTCCAATAAGACTTTTGCTCAAGGAAGAGCATGTTCATGATTTTTTTCAATTCCCAAAGGAGTGGTAGCCATGAACCTTTACTTGAAAAAATTACTACAATATTGTTTTTCCCACAGTGGGTAAGGAGATGAAGCAGCAGCATCAAACAACAGGCATGTTAAGGGTTCTCCTTCTTCATGACAATCCAGTGCTCACAAAAACCAACAAGTTATAGCCTATCTGGAGCAGAAAAAAATCAAACAGCTACTCCATCTTGCATATTCACCTGATATTGCACCATGAGATTACAGGTTTACTAAAACTAAAAAGGAACTTGCTGGTAAGCCTTTTTCAAAGGTGCAAGGCCTTGCAAATGTATTCATTGTGCAAGGCCTTGCAAATGCATTCATTCAGATATTACCACGAAGCATTCCAGAATTGGTGTAGACATCTGCAATTTTTTATAGATAAAAAAAAAACTTCCTTCAGATGAAACATGGGAGCATGGCTCATCTGGGAACAGCATGAATCCCAGATGCTGGAGGGGAGTACGTTGAAGGACAGTAAAAGTTTTGTTGAAGTAAGAGAAGTGATTTTTGTTTTGTAGATGCATGTCAATAAGTTTTGAATGCCCCTCATAGTTCAATTCTTTTCCATAGTCATGTCTTCCTTCCATATATTCCAGGGTTAAAACTGAAAGAGCAGAAATTATTAAATACGTGTGTGTCAGAGATGCAAAGTTGAAATACAGTATGTAGAAAGAACTCTTTATAAAATTTGCATTTAATAGGTATTGAGAAATTTTTTTGGAAATGTACTCACCATGCATTTTAAAGGCCCAAAAGTGTTCACCAGTTCTGCATAACCCAGTATTGGTTTCATCTGCAATGCATAGCCCACCAATTTCACGAATATAGCTAAAACAAAGTTTTCAGGTAAGCATACTGATACAATCAACAAAATTTAGACAGACTTTTGACACACCAGCCTATATATATATAACAAAAGTCTTTGCATCTAACAAAGGAAATTGCTTCTATATGCAAGGTATCTTTTGTTCCCAAGTTATTACCTGGAGCAGGACTACACATATCAGCCTAGATATAAAGTCCTGCTCCAGGGGATAACTTGGGATCAAGAGATACCATGCATGTAGAAGCAACTGTTCAACAGGAAGTGAGCATTATACCTGCATATTCATGGTGAGTTTACACACATCAAAGATAGCCTGATATATGCAATGATGAGCTGTGGATATCTCACAATAAATAGCTGCACAGTAGCATGGGCATTCCATTGACAATTCCCATATGAAATCACCATCTTAGAATACTCAGAATGTAAGCATGCAAACATGATGCTCACCCTTGGTTGAATAACAATCAATGTTTAATATCAATCAATGCTTTGTAGTCAACTCCATGATGATATGTGGATTTGCAACCTCCAAATACCTGGTATGGTCATTTGCATATTGGGATCCATTGTGAGCAGCACCTGTCAATGGGTGTATTCAGAGGAATGTGTGTGTGATACCATTGAGACATAAAGAAACTTTTCCTATTGCACATATGATACCATTTGCCATACACTGAGGAATGTATGGTGATACCATTGAGACACAAAGAAACTTTTCCTAGTGCACATATGATACCATTTGCCATACACTAGGCTGTTGAAGAATAAACAATGATTAGTTCTGGATAATCCATTGTTGCAGTTCTCAGCAATGATTAATTTCATTGATGGCAATACTATATTTGCATACAATTGGTGCTGCTCTACAACTTGGAATATTGGAATTTTGGCCCTATCTCCAATATTTCCAAAGTTAACATTATAAAGATCCACACTTCACTATTAGGAGTGCTGCAACAGTTCAGGAAAAGGATGGGGGTTGGCTCAGTCAGTTAATGTATCAGACATGTAATCTGCAGTTCCCAGGTTTGAGTTCCACCAGTGCCAGCATTGAGATTTATCTCCACTAAACCCACATGATATCCTTGGTCAGGATGGAGACACCAATGGGTTGGACTGTTTTACCTCTGAGCAGCACTTTTTTGCACACCATGGGCTAAATGGCCAGGTCACAAGGACCCCGAAGGCTCAGAGAAGGTTGGAGGAGAGGACCCACTGGAACAACTGTTGAGAGACAGATAGTAACCTCCTGTCAAGGTCATTCAGTGTGTTCTTCAAAGTGCACAGGGTATGGCTCTCCTGCACACGGGGAAATGGCTTAACATCACATCTGATGGACAATGGCCCTTCCAAGCCTATCAGTGTCCTCTACTGACCATGGGCAGGGCGGGGAGTTTTGCGGAGATAAATCTCGATGCTGACCCAGCTGGGACTCGAACCTGGGAACTGCAGATTACAAGCCTGGCGTGCTATTGTCTGAGCCACCCTGGCTCCAGACACCAATGGGCTTGGAAAAGCTGATGTCTGTTGGATGGGACATTAAGCCATAGCCCCATTGTTCAGTGAGCCATATTCTGTGCACATTAAAGAACACACCTGATGGCTCAGATGGGAGGCTACCCTCTGTTTGCTAACAGCTATCTAGTGGGTCCCCTTCCCAACATTCTCTGAGCTCTTGTGATCTGGCTATTTAATGGATGGGATATTAAGTTGTGGCCCCATGTACAGAAGAGCCACATCCTGTGCACATTGAAGAGCATACTGGATACCTTGATGGGAGGCTCCCCTCTGTTTCCTAACAGCTGGCCAGTGGATCCCCATCACCAACCTTCTTTGAACCCTTGTGATCTGGCCATTTAAGCCATTGTGCACAAAAAAGTGCTGCTCAGAAGTAAAATAACCCAACCCTCTTCAGGAAGAGCACTACCCACACTTTCCTCTATGCATCTGTCACTTATACATGCTATTGGAATCTGTTGGTCCCGAGTTATTCTCCTGGAAAAGGACTTTATGCATGACCTGTATATTATATTATAATAAACATATTAACCATAAAAGCATAATAACAATTTCATTTCTGCCATTACACAGGTGTGAAATTTTAATCTGAAAATTCTCAACTTGGCAGTCTAGGGCAATAGTCCTCAAACATTTTTGAGCTTTGCACCCCATTCATTTTTTCCAATCCCCCCCCCCCTGCTTTTCTAATGTTCCCTTCATGGAATAGAAAATATTTTTTTCCTGTATAAAAACAGTTTAATATTTACTATGAATGCAAACTTATGAGTATTTTACATCCATGAATTTTTAATATTAACATACAAAACATGCTTATCTATGTTAATTTAAGAACTATTTGATATAACATTCAATCAAAACTAAATAGACAAATTACACTAGACAACAAATTCAAACTTTTCTGTATAACATTGATCAAACAGGATGTTTCTAACTAATTTTGGGGTGCTGAATTCAAATATGGCAGTGAAAAATCTGCAGCATGTAGTGTTGTTTTAAAAATTACAAATTGATGTATTTCAAATTTCAATGAATACGTATATCTGGGAAATGAAAACAAATGTAACTATTTTATTAAATTGTCACTTAAAACTCATTAACTACATGATTACAGTGAAAAAAATTAGAAACATCATAGTTATAGACCACTGAATATCAAGTAACAAATGAAATAATATTGAAACACAAAATATGAAAACATAGATAAGGATCTTTTATACTTAAAGAAGTTCATTTTTGTCTTTTATGTGCTGAGGTATCTTCCTTCTGCAAGAACTAGCAGTAGTCACCCATCATTGCTGGGTCCCACCTGCCTTGGTATCTCCTCCATGGTTCAGATATCCTGGTGAAATCTTTCCCCTTGCTCATCACTGACAGCTCCTAAGTTCTTGGGAAAGAAGTCGAGATGCGAGTGTAAGAAATGGATCTTCAAAGACATTTGGCAGCCAAGATTTTCGTAGCTTTTGAGATCTTGAATGAGCTGATGGTAGTTTTCCTCTTTGTTAAGGCACCCCAGAAAACCCTGAAACACAGATGTGAAGGATTTCCATGCAGTGCACTTCTTCATATTCAGTTTTTCTTTTGAAGACAGTATCATTCAGTAGCTTCCTAATCTGAGGACCACAAAGATCCCTTCTTTGAATTTGGCATCATTTAGTTTGGAAATTTTTTTTTTCAAGTGCAAAAACTCTTTACCAGTTGTGTTCGTAGCCTTTACAAAGTTTTTCATAAGCCCCAGTTTGATGTATAGTGGTGGGAGCAGAACATCAGAGGGGTCAACTAGAGGCTTATACCTCACATTCCCTTTCCAAGAACAAAAACATTTCTTTTTGGCCGATCTTTTGTTTCGTAGTGTTCCTTTCTGGCCCTACTGTCCCACAAACACAGAACACAGCAAATTTTGGGAAGCCTCCTTGAAGCCTGAGCAAGAGAGATATGACTTTTAGGTCACCACATATTGTCCACTTAAACTGGTCATATTTTATAGCAGTGAGAATTTTTTTCATGCTTTCAGAAGTTTCCTTCATTCCCACAGTGTGTGTCACTGGAATGGAAGGTTTTTGGTTTCCTTTATGCAAAAGGACAGCTTTTAGGCTGAATTCTGACAAATCTATAAATTGATGCAATTCCTTAGGGTTGTGAGTTGTTCCAATTTCTTCCATCAGCCCTAAAATATCTGTACAGAAACACAAACCATCTTGCATCTCATATTAAGCAGATAAAGCCAAATTTCTCTTTCTGAACAGAGGAACTCTGGTACCCTTTGCCAGAAGATTCTCCTCTTGAAGTCTTGGACCTAAAACCTCAGCTTGTTGTTTGGAAAGTCCTAGGTCTTGAACAAGATCATTTAATTCATTTTGCTGAATCAGATGAGGCTTGTCTAACTTTTTAGGGGTGTATGTACCTCAAAGCCTCTGATGAATGTGAATCCATCTCCTCCCAGTTGGTTGGAGGTGTTGGTATAGAAGATCTTCTCCATGAGGAATTGGCCTTATGGCTGAAGACACATTTCGATATTGTATTTTGCTTTTCTTGCTTTTTGAAAAGCCTGACTATTTAGTCAAAGAAAAATAATAATCATGCAAGTGATTGGTTGGCTCACGCCAAACCATTGGAACTGCAAAGGGCATGAATTTTATCTTACCTTTCAACCATTCACCTGAGGCCAACAAAGAATGAAATGCAGCACATACATGGAGCAAATGTTTTGTCCTGGTCTCCAACATGACATCCAAAATACAAGTTATAGGCTTTCTTTACAATCTTGTCAAAGAATGACCCTGGGATTTTAAAACATAATTTCCACACACATAACAAAACTTATCTGGCATATTAACACATCAGCGACACTGCCTTTGTGTCATTTAAATGCCAAAATTCCTTCTTCAACATACAACATGTGTTCCTCCTACAATAAAAACAACAAGAATAACGGTCTGAGGTTAGGTTACTGTTACATGTTTTCTCCCACTTGGCAATCAGTGATGCCAGCCACACAAAGTAAAATATCTAGCATCCTCCCAGTTGCCTGGAGGTGTTGGTAGAGGAAGATCTTAATAGGAGTCAAAATGACTAATAACATAAAAACGTGACATGCTAGCCATTCTTTAAGGCCAGATATGAAATCAGCACCTGAAAAATAATTAAAGGCAACTACAATTGTTCATGTTATAAAAACCTTGTAAACCAGTATTATTATATGCACCCTGATAACAATATGCAAAGCAAAAGTATCACATCCAGTCACATGGGATGCTCAAACTGGTAATGCCTATAAATAGAGCAGGTCTGTATGCATTGGAAACCAGTCACAGAAAAGTAATCATGGGTAAAGGCAGTGATATAAGTGAGTTTGACTATTGCCAGATAATACGTGTGAGGAAGGCCAGTTGTTCAATCACTGCAACTACTGAACTGTTGGGATTTTCACTCAGACTGCCTCCAACCAACTGGAAGGAGATGGATTCACATTGTAATCCAAGACTACGTCAAATACGGCAAAACTTCCAACCAGCGGGAGAAATGTGGATGTAAATGTGCAATTGACTATCGAGATGAGTGCAGATTGTCCTGCATTGTGACAAGGAATCGCATGGCACCCACAGAGCAGATAACATCGGATTTGAATGAGATTGTGCCCACAAGCTTATGCACAAAGACTATCCATCATACCATGGAAAAAATAGGCTACGGCAGTTGACATCCATGTCATGTTCCCTTGTTGACTGCAAGGCACTGAAATATTAGGCTGCAGTTTGCAAAGGCCTACAGCAACTGGAGTGCAGTGCAACTGGAAACACATCATCTGGTCTGATGAATCATGGTTTAAACTCTATCACACTGATGGCAAGATGTGTGTGGGGTAAACCATACAAAGCAATGGAACCAGCTTGCCAAGTTGGGTCATCTGTATGACCCAACTTGGCAAGCTGGGTCCATTTCTCTCTGGCAGCATGTAAAGTTAAATCTGTGAAATCTATGTTGTTGCTGCTATTGTGCATACTAAAGACAGGAAAAGATTTTACATTTTCACAAGAGTTCAGCTTTGGGATGATGTGAAATAATTCATGCTGATTTATCATGAGTATGTGGGGATCATACTTTTCATAATGAACTGTTATGGGATGGATGTTCAAATTCAGAGAAGAATGGCAGAGCTTTGAAGACCTCCCTCATGCAGGAACACTGAAGGAGGCCATGAAAGAGAAAACCATCACTGCTATTCGTGAGCTCATTAAGAAAAATCATCTGTATGACCCAACTTGGCAAGCTGGGTCCATTGCTTTGTGTGGTTTACATCACACACAATCCTCGCATCAGCGTGATAGAGTTGAAATCATGATTCATCAGACCAGTTGATGTGTTTCCAGTTGCACTGCACTCCTCTGCATTCCAGTTGCTATAGGCCTTTGCATACCACAGCCTAATATTTCGGTGTCTTGCAGTCAACAAGGGAACATGACATGGATGTCAACTGCCATAGCCTATTTTTTCCATGGTATGATAGATAGTCTTTGTGCATAAGCTTGCTTTGCTTTGTGCACAGGCAGGTGGAGGCAGTGTAAAAGTTTGGGATGCATTTATACGGGCTTCCTTGGAGCCCCTCATACCCATCAATATCTCTGCCACCAGCACGAAGTATGTGAACATCCTCATCGACCATCTACACCCATTTTTAACGATTCCCTTTCTGCACCATGATGCTATCTTTTAACAGGCTCTGGTAGCATTCAAGTGGGTTTACCACACTCAAATGACCTCCTTGATCGCCGGACCTCACCCCACTGAGAATTTGTGGGAAGAATTGGAACGATCTGTTTGAGCCTGCCAACCCCCACTGGCAACTGTGGATGCTCTATGACAGCCAATCCTCGTTTCATGGGCAGCAATACTACCACCGTAAACACCTCATTGAGCCTTTACCAAGACATCTGGCTGCTGTTGTGAGGGCAAAAGGTGGAGCAACAGGCATTAGGTAGTGTATATAATAATTTGTCCATTCAGTGTATTTCTACTGAAAAATAAAAAAAAGTCCCCCCAAATTTTTAAAACACTCATATTGGGAACCACTGTTTTAGGGGAATCATTTCTGCCATTAGGGGAATCATTTCTGAAAACCATCGCTGTTGTTCGTGAGCTCATTAAGGAAAACCCACACATCACCGGGTAATAAATTTAGATGTCAGTGTATCGATTGGCAGTGTGGAAACAATTATTCATCAATATTTGAAGTTTGAAAAATCTGTGCCAAATGAGTGTGTCAAAAAAACGTTTGCCAAAATCTGTGCCAACCCCCCCCCCCCACCACCACCACCACAAACTGACAGAACAGTAAAAGAGGGTTAGAGTTGACTTGTGCAAGGAGATGTTGGCAATATCTAAATCTAGTGACCCCAAATGGTTAACAGACATTGTCACAAGTGACAAGATGTGGTTTTATTACTATACAACTCCCAGTAAGATCAACAACTATGTTTCAGTCACAGAAGATGAATTTTGCTCAAGGAAGAGCATATTCACATTTTTTTTTAATTCCTAAGGAGTGATAGCTGTGGACACCTTACCTGAAAAAAAACGGCTAGAAATGGCCAACACTACACCAACATTGTTTTGCCCAAAATGATTAAGGAGATGAAGCAGCAGCATCCAACAACAGGCATATCAAGAATTCTCCTTCTTCATAACAATGCCAGAGTTCATAAAACCCAGCAAGTTATGGAATATATGGAGTAGAAAAAAAAATCAAACAGAAACCTCCAATGTACCCAGATGTCTCCCAGCTGTTTATTAAAATTAAGTTGCACAAACAGGATCATCCATTGGTTTGTAAAAAAAAGGCCCCAACATATAATTTGGAAGTGGGCTTACACCAATTTTTTAAGATATATTTTCCCCCAACAAAATACACTTTGAGGAATTGTCATGAGGCCTTACTTAAAATACAGAATACCAATATTACAGAGTCTATTTCAATGCATTCGCTCGATGTCGTATTGCTGTATCTGAGCACTCCGGTGCTGGATGCAGCGATGCGACTGAAAGCTGAATGGTTCCGGGTTGCCCGCCCCAGCTCCCCGGAGTACTTTAGTGTTCACGAGGCGCTGGACCTGGCAACTTCCTCCAATTACTTTGATATTATTGGTCGTATGTGGCAGCAAACTGAAGGGGTCTCAATGGGATCACCTCTTTCGGGACTAATGGCAGATGTCGTTATGCGCCACGTAGAGGAAACAGCATCGGCAAGATGCGAGTTATTGCCTTTTCTGTATCTTCGTTATGTAGATGACATTTTGATTTTTTGGCCCCATCCAGTTGAAAAATTAAAACAGTTAATATATGTCTTTAATTCAATATTACCTTCAATTAAATTTACTCATGAGGAGGAACTAAACAAACAATTACCGTATTTGGATATCCTTATAACAAGGAGGTCTGTAAATGGTAGCTAGGTAGTCACTGGAAGGAGAGCTATGCACCAATCCCTGTGATGATGCATAGAACTGGCCAGGCTTAGCACCAAATGTCTGACCACGCCTTCTTGTGGTGCAGACCGTTAGTACCTTTCAAAAGAGATACTCTCTTGTGGAAGTGAACAGAAGGGGAGGGCTGCCAGATTAGTGTGGCCTACTGATCTGGACAACTATGGCTACTTTTCTTTTTTTTCTATCCTGCTGAGGAGTGGTCAACCACACAGGGTCCTGGTGCTGACCATATACACCCACGGGACTGGACAGATATATGGCTCTAAGCTTGATTATGGATCCTGATTTTGCTGCACTGGTGGGCTTCTGTGGAGGGAAAATCTTCCGCTGTTTTCTGTTTGTGGGTTGACAGCCCCAAGTGAATAGATTCACAGGATATGTTTATCAGCTGGTGGATAATCCTGAGCAGAGGTCATCGCAGGCACCTGAACTCTTTGCTTCTATTGGCATCGTCAAATTCTACATTGGAGGAAGTCTTCCAGTGTAGATGGCTTCAGTCTTTAGTGGTGGGGGAACGGGTCTTTGCCCCATGTCTGCATTTAGGGGGCTGTTTGATATTGTCGGCATTCCCTCTCTCAATAAACACAGTATCTTTAAACATCCCACTAACCATTTTCTCTCCATAGGTAGTTGGTATGTGAGGACTCTGCACAGAGCTTTTTCTCTTGATGTCCTCACACAAGAATTCCACCATTATAATTTAGATATTCTCGGCTTGCAAGAGACCAGATGGACAGATAAAGGTCAGATTCTTAAAAATAATCTTAAATTTCTCTTTTCAGGGAGGGACAACAATAAGCATCACCAAGGTGTGTGTCTGCTTCTCAGCAGACACGCTAGTGATGCTCTTCTAGGATATGAGTGCATTAATGAAAGGTTTCTTACAGCAAAATTTCAGACAAGTGTTAAAGACTTGAATGGTATCTGCTGTTATGCCCCCACTGAGGATGCTGATGAGAATGAGAAGGATAGGTTTTATGAACAACTTCAGGATATTTTGAATTCTGTCAAGAAAGGAGATATTACCCTTGTTCTTGGTGACTTCAATGCCAAAGTTGGTACTGACTCTGACCTTTGGGGAGAAGTAATAGGCCCTTTTAGTATTGGTAGCTGCAAGATAAAGGTCAGATTCTTAAAGCAACGTCTCCTACAGGTAAGTAAACTCAATGGATTCAGAATAACTAACACTTATTACAAACACCGCGACATACATAAGTACACATGGGTTTCACCTGATGGGCTGCATAAGAATATGATTGATTACATATTAATTAACAGCAAATGGGCTAGCTCTGTTAGGAATACCAGGGCATATAGGGGAGCTGAAATTGGATCTGACCATTACCTTGTTAAAAGAGTCTTGCAACTTAAACTTAAACAGTGTTGTGCTAAGGTTAAAAAATTTACTTTTAATACTGAAGCTCTGAAAGATCCAGTTATAGCCAAAGCTTACCATGATAGGTTACTTAGTCATTATGACAGTCATGGTATGCTTACTACTGAAGTTGAGGAAGAATGGGATCATTTTAAACAGGCTTTTTTGGACACTAACAGTACTCTTTTAGGGAAAAAGGAGCAGAAGAGACAGAATTATCTGAGTGATAAGGCACTTGAGCTTATTTCGGAAAGAAAGAACTGCAGGAATGTCCTTAATCAATACCCTACTAGTCCTAATAGGAAGCATTACAGAGAACTTAATAAACGTGTAAAAGATCAGTTAGCTGCTAATAAGAATCTTTGGCTTGATGGTTTGGCTGACAAAGCCGAGGAAGCAGTTAGGCAGCACAACAGCAGAGAGCTGTACCGGACAGTTAATGTTTTGTGTGGTAGAAAACAGACAGGCATACAAGGATTGAAGGATAAACAAGGTAAGGTTATCGAAGGGGAGGATTCTGTCATGGCTAGGTGGGCTGAGCATTTCAGTGATGTTCTAAACAATGTAGTTAGTTCTACTCCCCTTGTTTGCAATGATGATAGATCCATTGGTGGCTTTAAGGTTGGCCGTATAACACAATCTGAAGTTATTTTGGCTGTTTCTAAACTTAAACTACATAAATCCCCTGGGGTAGATGAAATTACTACAGAAATGCTTAGACCTGGAAATGTTTCGGTTACCACTTGGATGACTGAAATTTTGAATTTTTTTTGTGATAAATGCATGGTTCCTAAGGATTTTACCAGAGCTATTATTATCCCTATTTTCAAAAAAGGTGATTGCAGTTCTTGTGATAACTATATGGGTAGTAGCCTACTCTCTGTCCCAGGTAAATTGCTTTCCATGATTGTGCTGAATAGAACTAAGCATCTGGTTGACAGGCAGTTGCATGATGAGCAATGTGGATTTAGAAGTGGTAGGGGATGTGTGGATCAGATATTTTCACTCAGACAGATTCTTGAGAAAAGTTTAAGTTTCAGAAACCTTTGGTTGCTAGCTTTGTTGATTTCAAAAAGGCTTTCAATTCTGTTGATCGTCATAATTTGTGGTTGATTGTGAGATCATATGGCATACCAGACAAGTTAGTTAACATAATGAAAGCTCTCTATAATAACACTGAGTCGTGTGTGAGAGTTGGTAAGTCTTGTAGCAATTGGTTTAGCATTACTTCTGGTGTTCGACAAGGGTGCATTTTGTCACCTTTCCTCTTTAGCTTGGTTATTGATTATGTTATGCGAAATTCACTTCTAGGGAAGATTTTGGCCTTAAATGGACTGGATATATGAAAATTTCTGATTTAGATTATGCTGATGATTTAACCCTTTTGGCAAATGATGTTGATGAAATGAACTCTTTCATTCGAGCTGTTGATGAGACTGGTAGTAGAGTAGGTTTGGTTATAAACAGAGAGCAAACTAAAGTGATGAAAATTGGTCACGCAGGCTGTGATTCAGTTAATCTGAATGGTTGCAGTCTTGAGCAGGTGTCACAGTTTAATTATCTTGGGAGCTATGTAACAGATAATGGTGATGTGCGGCATGAGATTAACAGACAAATAGGGATTGCTGCCGGGACTTTTAAGAATCTATGGAGAGTGTGGAGAAATAGGCGTATACACTTAAAGACTAAAATTAGACTGTATAATAGTTTGGTTCTTTCTAGGGTTAGTTATGGTAGTGAAACTTGGACACTTTGTAAACAAGATAACAGGGAACTAGATGCTTTTAATTCCAGATGCTTACGCAATATCTTGGGCATTAGGTGGTTCAACTTAGTAACTAATGATGAGGTTAGACAAAGGAGTTTGCAACCAACTTTAAGGAATTACTGTGAAACAACAGTTTATAGGAAAAAACTCATATACCAAATTATATTCCATTTTAATCAGCACACCCTATGAGATACAAAAAAGCTTCAATCCTTCCACACAATATTAGGGTGCATAGATATTGCTCTGAGCAGGATACTTATCAACAGGAAATTGAATATATTACACAAACAGCTGGGGAGACAGGGTATCCAAAGAAAATATTAGACAGATGGCAAAATAATGCAAAGTACATTGTAATAAATGAAACCCAAATAAAATTAAGACAACCACAACAAATGGTAAAATATACAGTTTCCCTTACATCAAAAAGGTAATGGATACTATGCAAAATATTTTAAGTAATTATGAGTTAACATTACCGGTTAAAACAACAAAAACAATTAAAAATTTAGTTGTCAATGATAGAGATATAAAATATCCTACTGGGGGGGGGGGGGGTTACCAAATTGATATGTTCCCAACCCATCAGAAAAATTAAAAGGAAAAAACACGTATATTGGGAAAAGCATATAGGCAGTATGATATGAGAATGCATCAGCATAAAACAGACATCCAAAAAGAACAACCAAACACAGCTTTAGCACAAACTGTAATAGAAAACAATATTAGAATGCATAAAATCAATTACAAATGGTTAGTTGCCCCCCCCCCCCCCCCCCCAAACCAAATTTCAATTAGAATATGCCGAGAAACTTTACATACACAGGCACAGTAATACAATATGTAATACAGACATTCCCCCTTTACTCTCAGCATGGATTCTTCTGCTACAGCAGAAGAACATCGTGGAACCTAATGCGCATAAGTGCATAAGTGATGACGCAGAGGGTGAGACACATATAAGATGATATAATACAGAGAATGATCAGAGCCTGAGGAAGCTGCTGTACGGGAGGCGAGCGAAACGCGTTGCTCTGAATGACATCGGGGAGTAAAGTATGACTCTTAATGTTTGAGTTGAATATGGCCAAAAGTTTTTTAAATGTTTTAATGGCTGACTTTTGGAAGTTGTAAGTTATTTCATGTTGGAGGGTGCCACGTTTCCGGTACAGAGCATTGAGTAAGGAAAGGATTCTACCATTATGTGCAACAATGTGCAGTTTATCCACTGTTAAGATCTAAGTAGATTAAAGTAAAATTTAAACATCAATACTCCAGCGGACATTGGAATTGTCAGTTGGGTTGGGTTGTTTTACCTCTGAGTGGCACTTTTTTGCACACCATGGGCTAAATGGCCAGGTCACATGGACCCCGAAGGCTCAGAGAAGGTTGGGGGAGGGGATCCACTGGAACAGCTGTTGGGAGACAGATGGTAGCCTCCCGTCAAGGCCATCCAGTGTGCTCTTTAACGTGCACATGGCATGGCTCTCCCGCACAAGGGGCCATGGCTTAACGTCCCATCCGACAGACGGCGGGCGGCCTTTCCAAGCTCATCGGTATCCCCTACTGACCGTGGGCAGGGCGGGGAATTTTTGCGGAGATAAATCTCAACGCTGACCCAGCTGGGACTCGAACCTGGAAACTACAGATTACGAGCCTGTCGCGTTACCGACTGAGCCACCCCGCCCCTGGAATTGTCAGTAATTTGAAGACTGTAATGTTGAAATAAAAATAGTATGGTGCCTGATATAAAAAGGCGATGGCCATATATAATCCAACAATGCCAATCCAAGTCTGTATAAAAGATATTCTACTGTAAAGAAGTACATGGAAATCTGGTGTATGCATACTCATCGATGCTGTTTAATTTTTTTTTTTTTAATCGTAGCATAAGGACTGGTTGCACAAGTTAGGAACCATGACAGCTTCTCTTGGACTAACTGGTTAACAACATATGGTGCAGTTTTACTAGCCTGTTACAAGACTGTGGTAATCAAATCCTTTGTCATATACTAGACTAAGACCTTTTAAGAGAGGCTAAAGGTTTTCATTAGTTAATAGTATTAATTGTTTAATATCTCGTTAAGAATGTATATTGGCTTCTGAATCATGTGATAGTTTAAATGATGTCTTAACCCCAAAAGGGCGATAGACAAGTAATTGACGCAATCACGAGATAAGGTATAGTTCTTATGTAATACTCAATGCGCTCTACTAGTTTAAAGCGGCATAGTTATGCATGAAAGAATTTAATGCACAGTATTCATTCGTGAGGAATTAAATGATCCATCCTGTATATTCACCTGTTTTTGCAGCATGAGATTTTTGGTTGTTTTCAAAACTTAAAAAGGAATTTTCTAGAAAGCCCTTTTCAAAACTTAAAAAGGAATTTGCTAGAAAGCCCTTTTCAAGGGTGCAAGACCTTGCAAAATGCATTCATTCAGAATTGAAGAGTATTCCCCAAAAGGAATAACACCAATTCCAGAATTGGTGTAGATGTCTGTATTTCTACATGACAGTAAAAGTTTTGAGGTAAGAGCAATTGTTTTTGCTCTGCAGATGCATGATAAGAATTTTTTTGAATGCCTCTCATAAGCTTTTCTAAAAATATGGAGTATTAAATTAGGGAATGTTGCTCTTAAACTACACAGACCTTTTTGTGTGTAGATCAGGAAGAGCTGCAAGTTTAGCTAGCATTGGACTAGAATTTAAGACATCTGAGCAAATGAGGCTCAAAGTCTTTAGCTAGCAACTGACTCCAGTAACTTATGAAGTTAAAAATTAATATCTTGTAAATATCACAATGGCAGTCATTTAACCAATGAATGATGAATGGTGGCTTAACATTATGCAATTTATGACACTGTTTCTATTATTGTTATCTCTATCAAGTCTGATACTTTTGCATTTTAGAAAAATAATAAATTGCTATTATTTCAAACTTCTTGTCAAAATCTAATTATATCAAAATGTGAAAATCCACAAATTTTGAAATTTAATTATTTGTATGTTGGAAATCAGAGAATTGTTTTAACCATTCATGCTTTCATTGCCTGAATGAGATTAACCATTTAATAGATTCTTTTTTGAAAACCCCCTTTTTTAAATTCAGTCTACAATATGTCTTAATTCTAATTAATCAGTCTATAATATGCTTTAATTGGCATAGTGGTTAGGGGGCTAGCTACTGTTCCAGCAGGGCAAACTTTGCATGTTGTGTTAGCTCACTCTGAGGCTGTGGTCAGTAGTGACTTTGGTCTTAGTGGGGCATGTCCTTGTATGAGAAGGCTTGTAAAAGCAAGGAGTAGCTTCTAGTATTCTTCTCTGTCCTATATGTGGCAAATGAAAAAAAAAAATACAAAATGAAGTTTAAAAAAAATCACCCACTGATTTTTTCATGCAAAAATGATAGTTAACTTTATAAATCAGTTATTGCTGCTGTTGACAATGACATAGAATTTACATCATATTGCATATAATAAAATAAAATAAAAAAATAAATACCCCCTCAAGCAGCTGCTTGCCACAGAGGTCTGACAGGAGCCTGTCAATTTATATGCCACAGTAGGGGGGAGATCTGGCTATTGCAAAAGGATGAGTGGATGGGCAAATTAATGGGTATGTGAACACATTTCTTGTATATCTGTAATGACCTTATTGGTGACAGAAATTTTGATGCCCTGTGATTTTGCAGAAACTTGACCAATTAGATGTGCTGGTCCCCTTTATATTGTCCTGTGTTGGGTTAAGAGATTGGGTTGGGATTAAAACCATTAGGAGAGCCCAAAATTTGGGGGCACTGCCATCATTTTGGCTACCTTAAAAGTTATAAATAGAGTAGTATGTTATTGGTAGGTAAAGTTATTAATGGGCAGAAGTTTCATGCCAAATTTTTGGCATGATGTAGCTCGTATTAAAAATATTATATGTTACAATAGGTGAAACTTACCAGAATCATTCTTGAGCATGAAAAATTTTGATACCAAGAGAATGATAAAAGCTAGGAAAAACGAGTCTGAAGCTTAAACTTAATTCAACATAATTTCTTACAGTCTGAATGCAATGTTAAAATGCTTTGAAGAGGAGGTAGCCCACTAAGGAGTTATTTAGAGAACAAATGAAAAGATCTTGATATGCTGCAGGCAACAAGGCATTTAAATAGGATACTACAAATTTGTAAAAACAAATTTGAAATGGAAAAAATTGTCATTAAAGGATTGTTTTACTTCTGAATGGCTATTTTTTTAAACACAATTGAGTAAATGGTCAGGTCATAAGGACCCACAGATGGCTGGGGAAGGGTATCCACTTGATAGTTGTTAGGAGACAGATGAAAGCCTCCTGTCAAGACTAGACAGTGTGTTTTTTAATGTATCTAGAGTATGGCTCTCCTGCACATGGGGTCATGGCTTAACATCACATCTGATGAACATGCAGCCTTTCCAAACCCAAAATTTTCCATTTCTCACTGAGGGTAGAATGGGAATTAGTAGAGAAAATTCTCAATACAAGTATAGTTGGGACTTGAGCCTGGGAATCAGATTACAAGCCTGGAACCCTACCAATTGAGCCAATCTGCACTCCTCTCTAATAATGAAAAAGTAATAATCAGCAGTAAATAACAGTTACTTATTAATTCAAAAATATTTATTGTAATTATTAATAAATAACTAAATATATTTAAAATAACTAAATATATTTAACAACTCAAATAGTGAATGCAATGCATGGCACTGGTAAAGGTGGAAAACTGAACTGGAAACTTGATTATATTTCGTAGAAAAAAATTGAGATAATCAGTGTGATAAGAACAATTGGTTGGACTTGTGCTAGTGTCAAATAAAACTAAGATTTCCACAGACTTTATCCTTGATGCAGTCTTTCAAGGGGTGTGAGCATAAAAAAACAATTACAAAGATTTTGAGTAAGATCAAGTTATCAGGGAACATTAGTCACCAGCTGTAAAATCTGAATATGTAAATTGGAAACAAAGTAGAAAAAGCAATAGGCTGTAGAAACACATATTCTGTATCAGGATTGATAGGTAAGTTGGGACAGTATGCCCTCTCTTTTTTTTCCATATCTCCAGTAACAGGGAAGATAAGCACTACCTGCATTCCTCAATAGATTACTTTGTTTTGTGTCCTAATTGGTCAAGTAGAACTGAACATAACCACAGAGAAGGCAAGGAATAAGCTGCTTCTATAAATTAGGGAGAGAACAATGAAAAGAGCATTATTTTTCTGCTTTTCTTTGTCTGTAATGTCAGCACTGGTGACCAGCATCATTAATAATCATCAGGTATTTTTTGGTATGTGGTTGTTAACAGTATGACTTTGCATGCATGACTGAGAGTCTGTTCTTTGAGCATTTTTTATAGCAAGACCTGTATGGAGAATAATGTTCTCTGGCAGGGAATGCTACTGTATCTTAATGAGGTAATAAAACTGGTTTTTATTGTTAGTTAAACAGTGCAGTTTTGAGTCTGATTTTGCAAAGGTACTAGAGTGCAGTATTGTTTAGATAAATTCATACAAGGCATGTGTATGCTATCCCATGCTCAGCATTGCATACTACTCAGCAGCAAAGTTTATGACACTATATAGGTCACATCAATAATGATGTAGGCCTGGATGCTTGTAGCTACATATGTTTACGTAGCTTTTAGCATATCTGAAACAAAGGTGCTGGATACTTGTTATATTATTCTAATCTGCAGATTTTGTAGTGGAAACCAAGTGGTGTTAAATGGTTTAATGCAGGGAAGGGAAAACTCTGGCCTACAAAATTATTTTTTGTGGCCTGCTGCCAACTTATAATCATTTCTTTATTATTTTTCATAGTTCCGTCCCATGGCCGAGTGGTTAGCGCGCTTGGCTACTGACCTAAGGGACCTGGGTTCGAGCCCCGGGTAAGGCATGGATGTATGTGTCGATTTTCTGCTGAGGTCCTGCCATCCTCTCAGATCCCCCCCCCCCCCCCAATAGGGGACCACCTTGTCGTGGTGGGGGGGCCTAGGGCCCAGCAACCCGGCTGAAGGCTGTGCCGACCGGGTTGGGCGCCGGTTGGACATGGCCAAGGCCAACCGAGGTTGAAGACGCTGCTGGCCGGCTTGATTGCCGGTCGGGTGGTGACGGCGTCGGAGACCTCACCTCTCAGGGACCTGTGTGGTCAGTTCAACGGCTCTGCCGAAAGGTTTCCCTCGGCCTAGTAGGCACGAGCTGTTCAAAAAGTCTGGGTCTTACTAAGAGTCTCCACCCCGGGTGCCGATCGAGCTTGGATCTTTATATCCTTGCACATTTGCAAACCAGGGAATAGATTAAAGTTAGGTTTCTTCCGGTGGTCAGCTTTCCTTCTATAGGACTGCTGCCATGTGAGGCCGGGGTTGAGGTGCGCCTATAGGGCGTATTCCTTGCCCCCGGCTCTAGATAGTCATGGCTTTTCTTTAACCAGGTAGTGCTGTCAGGAGGAACCGGGAATTGCCGTGGTTGCACAAGATCGCAACGTAGAGATCCATCCTCTCAGATCTTCTACTGTGGCATATAAACTGACAGGCTCCTGTCAGACCTCTGTGGCAAGCAGCTGCTTGAGGGGTATTTTTTTTTTTAATTTATGTATGCAATATAAGGTTTCATAGGATTTTCAATATAGCCCTCTTAATGTCTAACTTTTTTTAGTGGCACGCAGAAAAAAAAGTCTCCCCACCCCTGGTCCAAAGAGTTATACCACTTATCCACCATATTCAACTTCCTGCTGTCCAAAAAGAACTTTTCAGCAGTGCTTAACTGTAAGCTTCCAGTGTTATGCAGCTCTATTGTATTAGGACTAATGTTCCTTAACTCCTGCAAAAGCACATTATCAATCCAGTACGATACAGAATTTTAATAAGCAGTGTTTGTACATCTCTATATACACTCTCTAAAAATTTTAAATAACTTTCAGTTGAGTATTCCTTTTTTTATTCGTATATAAGTTATGAGAAACAAATTAATTCTTTTCATTTTTTTTTGAAAATTTTTAAGAAATTTCCTAATAATTTCAATCAAAGCATTCATTTTCAATGGAATGAATTTTCCAAAAATTTATATGTATATTTTTCATAGACTGTGCTCTGTCTTGAATTTATGAAGCAAATATTAGTAGAAATTCAATATTTTAAAATGAAGCTTACTTGTACATATTTTGGAAGTAGCCCTTTGGAGGTACAACAACTCCAGCCCTGGCCATTATTATTTCTGATAGAAAACATGCTATCTGATGTAAAAAAAGAGAAACAAATCAGCCATTATCAGTTATCTGTATAAATTTCAGGAAATTGCTTTGCATATTATTTGCATAACAATATATAAATCATCCCCTAAAAATGTTGCAATTAAGAAAGATAATAATTACAGCTAGAAAAAAGGAAACAACATAAATGCCTGAATACAAGCTGACCCCAAATTTTAGAAAACCACTAAAAAAAGCTATCCTATTTCAGGGAAAAATGATGACACATTCTAAAAATTATTAATTTTTAAAACAGTTACATTTTTAAATAATGCTACATAGTATAGATAGTAATTATTGACAAGACTGTGAACCATGCTTTATTTTACAAAGTATGTTCATATTCATATAGGTATATCAAAATAGTATGAAACAAAAAATGAATTTGTTAAAATGCTTTTAATCATCATCTTCAGTTGATTCTGAAGCCACTTGTTCCTCATCCCTCAGACAACATGATGCATAGCACATATGCTACAAAATTAGTGGCATCTGCATCTTGCTGGGGTGTGACCTAGTTTAAATAGCAGAAAACATGCATTGAATGATGGGATAAATGATTAAAATAATTCTAGGAATATTGCAATAAGGCAGGATATAGTTACAAAATATGTACTTCAAAATTGCCTCCAAAATCCTCTGATTTTAAAAATAACAGTTTTTTTGGTTAATTTTTTGGATATTTTGGAAACTTTATATAAAAATGAGTTTGCAATAGTTCAGAACAAATTCAGCTTAAATCAGGGGTTGCTTCAGCACAGTGTAACATTAACAAATAAATTGGCAATGTGTAAGAAATGACAATCAGATGGCTAACAAATTATTTATATTATAGCTTAATAAAATATGCATTAAATGAAAAAGTATTAATTTTTCAAGTCTGATTTATGTATTTTTACAAGATATATATATATATAAGGCTTGGATGTTTGTGTTATTTTTCTGCTAAGATCCCACCATCCTCACAGACCCTCTACTATGGCATATAAACAGACAGGCTCTGTCAGACCTCTGTAGCAAGCAGCTGCTTGAGGGGGTATTTTTTTTTATTATGTAAAAAAATTTTCAAACAGCAATTTTTTATTATTGAAAAAGGAGAGTTTAAAGTGTTGTACTAAAAACATACATAACTGTTTCTGGGCTCTCATTTCAGATTATTTCAATCTGCATAATTGATGAGGACCCTGGAGGGTTAAGCTCTCTATAATGATGTCTGCTGAGAGTAGCAGTGTTGATTAGTTTATTCCAATATTTCTTTCTTTCAGAAATAAACTCAATTGCTTATCAATCAAATTACTTTATCTTGTCAGCTTCTTTTTACCAAGACAAGTACTGCTGGCTTAAGAGGTGGCATTTTTAAAATGGTTCCATTCTGTCAATATTTAGTAGCAAGCTAATTATAGCAACTATATGGTAGCTAGACGTAAACTGGAAGGAGAGCTGTGTACCAATCCCCAGTGATGATGCACAAAACCGGCCAGGTCTAGCACCTAATGTCCGACCCCGCCTTCTCGTGGTGCAGGCCGTTAGTACCTTTCAAAAGAGATATTCTCTTTTGGAAGGGAACGGAAGGGGAGGGCTGCCAGTTCAGTATGGCCTACTGATCTGGTCATCTATGGCCACTTTTTTTCCTTTTTTTTCAACCCTGCTGAGGAGTGGTCAACTTCACAGGGTCCTGGTGCTGACCATTTATACCTACTAGACTGGACTTGTTTATGGATTTGAGCTTGATTATGGATCCTGGACTTGCTGCACTGGTGGGCCACTGTTGAGGGAGAGTCTGCTGCTGTGTTTTCTGTTTGCTTCTGGGTTGCCAGCTCTAAGTGAACAGAGGCATGGGATACCTTATATCAGCTGGTGGATAATCCTAATCAGAGGCCATCACAGGTACCTGAACCTTACTTAGCTAGTTGGGCATCGTCAAGCCTAAACTGGAGTAATGTGTCTCAGGCAGGCCATGTGGCTCTTGAAAAAGTCCACTTGAAAAGGTAGTGCCTGAAGTTCCTACCAGCATCGGTGACTTCAGCCTTTAGCAGAGGAGGAACAGGTCTTTGCCCCATGCCTGCGATCAGGGGGCTGTTTGATATTGTTGGCCCTACCCATCTCAATAAACCTAATTTCTTTAAAAATCCTACTAATCATTTTCTCTCTGCAGGAACGTGGAACGTGAGGACATTACATAGAGATTATTCTCTTGATGTCCTCATGCAGGAATTCCAGCGCTATAACCTAGATATTCTAGGCTTGCAAGAGACCAGATGGACAGGTAAAGGTGAGATACTTAAAAATAACTTTAAATTTCTCTTTACAGGGAGGGAGGATGGAAAGCATCACCAAGGCGTGGGTCTGCTGCTCAGCAGACATGCTAGTGATGCTCTTCTAGGATATGAGTGCATTAATGAAAGGTTTCTTACAGCAAAATTTCAGACAAGCATTAAAGACTTGAATGTTATCTGCTGTTATGCCCCCACTGAGGATTCTGATGAGGATGAGAAGGATAGGTTTTACAGACAACTTCAGGATATTTTGAATTCTGTCAAGAAAGGAGATATTACCCTTGTTCTTGGTGACTTCAATGCCAAAGTTGGTACCGACTCTGACTTTGGGGAGGAGTAATAGGCCCTTTTGGTATTGGTAGCTGCAATGGCAATGGGCAACGTCTCCTACAGGTAAGTAAACTCAATGGTTTCAGAATAACTAACACATATTACAAACACCGCGACATACATAAATACACATGGGTTTCACCTGATGGGCTGCATAAGAATATGATTGATTATATATTAATTAACAGCAAATGGGCTAGTTCTGTTAGAAATACCAGGGCATATAGGGGAGCTGAAATTGGATCTGACCATTACCTTGTTAAAAGTGTCTTGCAACTTAAACTTAAAAAGTGTTGTGCTAGGGTTAAAAAATTTATCTTTAATACTGAAGCTCTGAAAGACCCAGTTATAGCTAAAGCTTACCATGATAGGTTACTTAGTCATTATGACAGTCATGGTTTGCTTAATACTGAAGTTGAGGAAGAATGGGGCCATTTTAAACAGGCTTTTTTGGAAACTAACAGTACTCTTTTAGGGCAAAAGGAGCAGAGGAGGCAGAATTATTTAAGTGATAAGGCACTTGAGCTTATTTCAGAAAGAAGGAACTGCAGGAATGTCCTTAATCAGTACCCTACTAGTCCTAATAGAAAGGATTACAGAGAGCTAATAAACATGTAAAGGATCAGTTAGCTACTGATAAGAATCTTTGGCTTGATGGCCTTGCTGACAAAGCTGAGGAAGCAGTTAGACAGCACAACAGCAGAGAGCTGTACCAGATAGTTAATGTTTTGTGTGGTAGAAAACGAACAGGTATACAGGGATTGAAGGATAAACAAGGCAAGGTTATAGAAGGTGAGGATTCTGTCATGGCTAGGTGGGCTGAGCATTTCAGTGATGTTCTAAACAATGTGGTTAGTTCTACTCCCATTGTTTGCAATGATGATAGATGCATTGGTGGCTTTAATGTTGGCCCTATAACACAATCTGAAGTTAGTTTGGCTATTTCTAAACTTAAACTTCATAAATCCCCAGGGGTGGATGAAATTATTACGGAAATGCTTAGAGCTGGGAATGCTTCAGTTACCATTTGGATGACTGAAATTTTGAATAACTTTTATGATAAAGGCATGGTTCCTAAAGATTTTACCAGAGCTATTATTATCCCTATTTTCAAAAAAGGTGATCGCAGTTCTTGTGATAACTATAGGGGTATCAGCCTACTCTCTGTTCCAGGTAAAGTTCTTTCCATGATTGTGCTTAATAGAATTAAGAATCTGGTTGACAGGCAATTGCGTGCAATGTGGATTCAGAAGTGGTAGGGGAAGTAACTGTAGAACAATTTCAGTATTTAATTTTTTCTGTAAAAAAATAAGCTTGCATGTGTTATCTCCATTCATGTGTTATAAAGTGGTGCCAAAATAGATTGTGTGCAATGTTGTTCCAATATATCAAATACCCTTTGCAAAGTTAGTTATTTACCTTTTCATTTTTAAACCTCAGTTTTCATTTTATTATATTTATTTATCCCCATAAATTACCAATCTTTTGGTCAAGTTGATCTATTGATCGATTTTTTGGAGTCATGCTACATTGGATGGCTAGCTTACAACTTGTTGCTATGGATATTTTATTCAACATCACGTTAGGTTATATGCGATTTTTTTTTATTATTTCTCCATTTTCCAGTAAAAATAACTTTAATCTTATATCGTTTCCCAAAATTCCTGAAAATAAATGAGGTCTTGGATATGGAAGCAAAAAAAAAGCCTTCCTTGGCATGAAAATCAGTCCTTCTGTTGGGGAGCAATTCAGCACTCACCCAGCTACACTCACTGAGGACATTTCAAAGATTGCTTGTGAAGCATCTGAAGATTAATGTTTTCAATCACTGTTGTAATATTCATTTAGAATTCATCCAATGTGTGATTATTTCGATATGTGATTCCTTTGAGATATCCCCAGAGAAAAAAATTTGCAGGTAACAAATCAGGTGATCTTGGGGGCCACAAGCATTTAGAAATGAGATGCTCACTGACAAACTCTTTCAGAAACTACATGTTTTCATTTAATGTGTAGCACATAGTACTGTCTTGCTGTAACCAGTATTCACAATCATCGACTTCAAGGAGTGCAGTGAACTGTGTGATGATGTCTTGATATATTGCACTATTCACCAGTCTTGAAGAAAATGGGTCCCACTAGGCAACAACATGATATTGCACACCATACTTTGATTTCTTGAGAGTGCAAGGGCTGTTTGTGAAAAATGTGCAGATTTTTGGAGGACCAAAGTTACTGTTTTGACTATTTACAAAGCCACCTTGGTGGAACCAAGCTTCGTCAGTGAAAAAAACTCTATCTAAACAGGATCTGTTGAAAGCAACAGATCCTGTTTCCCACAAGCATTTCACTAATCTGGCTATTGTCGACTTCTGAGAGACTGCAGTCTGATATTAGTATAAAAGATATTTCATATGAAACTACTCAGAAAGTAAGATTTCTTTCTACAAGTAAGAGTTTTTTTTTTCTTTCAAGTAAGAGTTCTTTCTTTGACTATTTACAAAGCCACCTTGGTGGAACCAAGCTTCGTCAGTGAAAAAAACTCTATCTAAACAGGATCTGTTGAAAGCAACAGATCCTGTTTCCCACAAGCATTTCACTAATCTGGCTATTGTCGACTTCTGAGAGACTGCAGTCTGATATTAGTATAAAAGATATTTCATATGAAACTACTCAGAAAGTAAGATTTCTTTCTACAAGTAAGAGTTTTTTTTTTCTTTCAAGTAAGAGTTCTTTCTTCCTCCTTCCCGTGTGTGTGAGTTATTCTCAGTCGGTAAGTTCTTGGTAATAGTTATGTCATCAGAATGGCACTACTCATTCATTTCAATAACTAGATTCCTATGTTTCTTATTTACATATCTAAATTTAATTTGACTTCAGCAACAATACAGTGAACAGACAATATATATAAACTACAGTGACTGCTGCCTGGTGAGTCACTCACACCAGACAGCAGGATTCCCAATCCTACTTGCAAGGCTTTAACCAACCAAGCCTCCCGGTGTTCCCAACACCGTAACAAAGAAGTATATCTAACAGGGTGACGTCTTCATGACCATCCCCTACTGAATCTGAAACGCAACTCCTTTCTCCATTCAAATTCACCCGCCAAGTCTGGTCAAGTGATGTCCGCTGGGCATGCAAGAGTCCATCAGCCAATGGGGATTGTCCACATCTGCACACGGCCGAAACTTCTCGACTGCAGCAGTCCTTAGGCACATTTCTCACCCCCTGGAACCAGCATTGTGCTGGTTCCATTGGACCAATGCTGGACCAAAGCCCTTGCTAGACGAAGAGGTCTGCCACAATAGCGCTCATGGCTTCCCCCCTTGGCCCTAGCTTGATCGAGCCCTTACACGCCCCCCTTATTTAAAAAATTCGAGGCAGACATCACCTGCCTCAATTTCTATTAAGACCATTCAAGGGCTCGAATCCATCTTCTCAAAATGTCATTTTGACAAATCCAATTGGTAAAGTCTGTAAAAAAAATAGTTCAGCAAAATAAATTTTCAAAGTCTTTCAAATTCACAAACATCAAAGTCTATGTTCTGTTGAGATGAAAGATTTTACGAATTGTCTGCAAAAATCTCGCACACAATGCAGGTTGCTTCGCAGATATCAACGGTTTCACTTGTGAAATTAAAGTTCATCCATTAAGAGAATTTTAAGCCACTACGCGAAGTCCCAAGTCTGATGCTGTCACACCCAGTTCGACATAAACAAATGCCACATGACTTCCTTAACCTACCCGTGGGAGTTAGATGCTACCAGGCAAGAAGAGGTGGAAATAATCCGCTCCATCCTGAGACAGTTCCACCGACTTTTGTTCAGTGCAGGGTAATTCCCCCCCAACATGTGAACCCCAAAGTTCGCCTTCGTGGAAATGCTGGTTTCCCGGTTGCATCGTGTGCTGCATGCCGCTGGCCAAGCAATGAGTGACAAAGCCTTTGTCACCCTTCTGCCGCACTTGCACACTGAGTCTACTGCTCTTATGCCGCTTTATGAAATGCTTTTCTACTCCTCCCCCAGCATGCCGCTGGCTGTATGTACCTTTACTTACAGCTTCCTTTGCATTTAATGCATTATTTAGGCTAATCTTAATATTACCTTTTCTCCGTTGCAGCTTATATCTGCTAATTTTACAATATTTCTCAACTTTATATCTAATCAAGCACACATCTATTTCTGTGCTTTTACCTTTACCAAAGGAGTGACTCCTTCGACTTACCTCTTCCTGTCTACCCAGCACTTCTCTGGCATAGACAGGGCTAACACTCGCCTCTTTCTTTCTTACTATACTTCCATGCTCTACTGGCTCAGACTCACTAAAAGTATTCACTACATAACATTCTGTATCTGACTCTATTTCTGATAATTCACAATTATCAATTTCCTTTCTGATCCCACAGATGTTAACTTTGTAACAATTTTCACTTTGATCAGTTACATCTGGTCGAGTTCTCTCTCTAACCTCTGCCAATTCATAAGTTGCATAACAGTGATCAGAACCGTCATAAAATTCAAAAGGATAACTTTTAACTTTACACTGACTCTTACCTGTCCTCACATCATAATTACTATCAACATTCAATGAGCATTTAACAATTTTAATTTTCTTATTTTCTACGTCAGTGACACTTTCCATATTAATTTCACACTTTACCTTCTCCCTTTTCTTAACATCTAAAATCTAACTCAGAGGTTCATTCTCATCTCTAGGTAAATTCAATTCCTCACCATAAACATAAACCATTTTCTTACCCTCTTCCTCCAGTGGAATTTCCCTTCTCATATCCCTGCGAGTTACAAACTCCTTAGAATGTAATTTCACTTTTTTACATTCATCTCTAAGGTCTGTCCCCAAACATCTCTCATCCCTGGCTTTCATCTCTTCATCTTCCTCTGTCTTATTGGCATCATGGCAATTTACCAATTTCCCTTGCTCGTTAGCAATATCAGCTAGCAACGCACAGTTACTGATTAATTCCTTATTTTCTAATGGCTTATTCACTAGAAATCTTACACCTGCTAAGTTTTCATGCTCATTTGCAATGCTGGCTAATGACGCATGACTAGATGCTAAATTTCTACCTTCTATTGGCTCATTCGCTACAGCATTAACATCTAAATTTTCATGTTCATTAGCAATGTTGTCTAATGATACATGACTAGCCACTAAATTTCCAGTTTCTATTGTTTCATTCACTACAGACCTCAAATCATTTTTGAACAACACATAATTTTGAAACTTACATACTGGGTCAGACATTACATAACATTTTTCTCTATTGCACCAAATACCTTTATAAGTTTCTTCAATAAACTTATATGTCTCATCAGATAAATTACTTAATTTGAGAATGCAAGATATTAAAACTTCATCTATCTTAAATCATCATAGAATCATTATCTTAATGCGAGATATAAATCTTCATCTATCTTAATGCGAGATATTAAAACATTTTTCATATCTCAATACTCATCATTAAGTCTAGCCTTCTTTTTAATTTCGACTGGCCGTAGCATCTCAATCTCACAATTAATTCATTCAACCTTTGCATTAAACTCATTAATTTCCTCAATGCCTTCGCACAAAGCAAATCTGAGCATTACTTTCTCATGCTCCAACGTTTCTATTCTATCTCACAAATGCAGCAATACCAATAGCAGCATATCGCACACCTGCACACCGTGCACATGTTCATGGGAACGCCAAGTCATTCCGCAAACTAGCGGTTTCCCACTATTGGCATACCCTGCCAAACTAGATCTCCTAGCTTCCGTGTTTTCCTATGATGTCCGAACGTTCTGTCGCATCGTAACTTAATATCACTCTCATGCGCCCATGCATATTGTGTCAAATAGCACAGAACAATAATCAAGCAAAACTGTTCTACAGGCTAGCACTCACCATACCCAAGTGAAGTTCTCCGAGATCTAGTGGCAATGACTCAATATGATGCATCTTCATAGCTCAGAAGTAAATGGCATGTTACTCCTCGAAGTCGCTAGATCCAACTTGTAGCTAAAAGATGTTCTTGAGTCGTTTTATTGAAATCACAGTTCTTGTTTTGCCTGAAACAGTTCTTTAGAACAATAGTTCTTGATCTTGTGTTATTTCACAGCGATGCCTCAGTCTTTCCTTTTTGCACTTGGCAGTTGAAAATAAATGCACCCACTGTTCCTCACTGGAAACTCAGATAAAAAAAGCTTCTCTTTCTCACACACACACACCCCACTTCCTGATGCCAGTGTAAGGGGGTTCTTTCTTCCTCCTTCCCGTGTGTGTGAGTTATTCCCAGTCGGTAAGTTATCGGTAATAGTTATGTCGTCAGAATGGCACTACTCATTCATTTCAATAATTAGATTTCAATGTTTCTTATTTACATATCTAAATTTAATTTGATTTCAGCAACAATACAGTGAACAGACAATATATATAAACTACAGCGACTGCTGCCCGGCGAGTGTTGGGAACACTGGGTGGCTTGGTAGGCCTCCCGGTGTTCCCAACACCGTAACAAAGAAGTATATCTAACAGGGCGACATCTTTGCGACCGCTCCCTACCGAATCCAAAATGCAACTCCTTTCTCCGTTCAAATTCACCCGCCAAGTCCGGTCAAGTGATTTCCGCCTGGCATGCAAGAGTCCGTCAGCCAATGGGGTATGTCCACATCTGTGCGCGGCCGAAACTTCTCGACCACGGTAGTCATTAGGCACATTTCTCACCCCCTGCCCCCAACGGAACTGGCTCCAATGCCCTTGATAAAATGAATAGGTCTGCCACAATAGCGCTCATGGCTCCCTCCCCCCCTTCACCCTAGCTTGATCGAGCCCTTACAACATGTATATGAATGACTACCAAAATAATGTCACAAAATGAAAACTTGTTTGCCTGGAAAAGACATTTCATTTCCTCTATGAACAAAGCTACATTGATGACATACAGTACCTATCACACTTCAGTCAGTGTCCCCAATAATTTTCAATACTCTTATGGTGACATCTAGTGGGAAGATTATGGTGTTACTAGTGGAAATTGTTTCAAACTATTTGAAACAATTTATATAAACTTCAACTTTGGGCTGTGTCTTTTCGATCACCCTGTTATAAACATCATTCTACGTGTAGAATACAGAATTAATTTTTGTAACTATCTGTTAAAGTGAAAATGATTTAATGATAATGAGAGTAGCTTGGTCATCAAAATATTGATAATGATGAAATGTTACACATTAAGCTTGAATAAAATGAAACATTGTTGCAAGATCTTCAACAGCTTTTTATATATAAAGAAAAATATACCCTAAAAGCAGCTGCTTGCCACAGAGGTCTGTCAGGACCTTGTCAGTTTATATGCCATAGTAGAAGGTCTATGAGGATGGCAGGATATCAGCAGAAAATAACACCAACATCCATGCCTTACCAGGAGCTTGAACCCAGGTTCCATTGATCAGTACCCAAGGATGCTAACCACTTGGCCACGGGATGGATCTACATTTTTCATACCTTCCCCATATTTTTAGCTTTGATCTTGAATGCTGATAGTTACCATCCTCCTCCTCCTCCTCCTCAAGCAGCCATGGGCAACAGAGGCCAAACCAGATCTTGCAATTTAGTTCTCCAAGCATCTATCCTGAGCTACATCTGCTACATCTGGCCACTGCACACCAATTCTAACAAACTCCTGCTTGACATTGTCTGCCCACCGCATCCTAGGTCTCCCACTCTTTCAGAGGCCTTCAGGCACACTGTTCATAACCCTATTCGCCAATTTATAATTATCCATATGGGAAACATGGCCAAACCAACGGAGTCTCTCTCTGCACAATATGCTGCTTAAAGGAGGTTGCCGACTCCTTTGCCTAACATCATCATTAGTTACAGAGTTGAACCACCTAATGCCCAAGATACTGTGTAAGCATCTAGAATCAAAAGTTTCCTGTAATCTTGTTTACAAAGCATCCAAGTTTCACTACCATAACTAAACCTAGAAAGAACCAAACTATTATACAGTCTAATTTTAGTCTTTAAATGTATATGCCTGTTTCTCCACACTCTCCATAGATTCTTAAAAGTCCCGGCAGCAATCCCTATTTGTCTGTTAAACTCATGCCGCACATCACCAATATCTATTACATAGTTCCCAAGATAATTACATTAAAACACTTGCTCAAGAGTGGAAATATTCAGATTAACTGAATCACAGCCTGCCTGACCAATTTTCATCACTTTAGTTTTCTCTCCGTTTATAACCAAACCTACTCTACCAGTTTCACCAATAGATAGAATGAAAGAGTTCATCTCATCAACAACATTTGCCAAGAGGGCTAAATCATCAGCATAATCTAAATTAGAAATTTTGAAATCTATAGACCATTTAAGGCCAAAATCTTTCCCTTGCAAAGAATTTCACATCAGATAATCAATAATTAAACTAAAGAGAAAAGGGGACAAAATGCACCTTTGTTGAACACCAGAAACAATGCTAAACCAATTGCTATAAGCCTTACCAACTCTCACATATGACTCAGTGTTATTATAGAGAGCTTTCATTATATAAACTGGGGCGGGGGTGGCTCAGTCGGTAGCGCGCCAGGCTCATAATCTGTACTTCCCAGGTTCGAGTCCCAGCTGGGTCAGCGTTGAGATTTATCTCCGCAAAATTCCCCCGCCTTGTCCACGGTCAGTAGGGGACACCGATGGGCTTGGAAAGGCCGCCGTCCGTCGGATGGGACGTTAAGCCGTGGACCCGTGTGCGGGAGAGCCATACCCTGTGCACGTTAAAGAACACACTGGATGGCCTTGACGGGAGGCTACCATCTGTCTCCCAACAGCTGTTCCAGTGGGTCCCCTCCCCAAACCTTCTCTGAGCCTTCGGGGTCCATGTGACCTGGCCATTTAGCCCATGGTGTGCAAAAAAGTGCTGCTCAGAGGTAAAACAACCCAACCCATTATATTAACTAACTAGTCTGGTATGCCATATGATCTCACAATCAACCACAAATTATGACGATCAACAGAATTGAAAGCCTTTTTGAAATCAACAAAGCTAGCAACCAAAGGTTTCTGAAACTGTAAACTTTTCTCAAGAATCTGTCTGAGTGAAAATATCTGATCCACACATCCCCTACCACTTCTAAATCCACATTGCTCATCATGCAACTGCCTGTCAACCAGATGCTTAATTCTATTCAGCACAATCATGCAAAGCACTTTACCTGGGACAGAGAGTAGGCTACTACCCATATAGTTATCACAAGAACTGCAATCACCTTTTTTGAAAATAGGGATAATAATAGCTCTGGTAAAATCCTTAGGAACCATGCCTTTATCACAAAAAAAATTCAAAATTTCAGTCATCCAAGTGGTAACCGAAACATTCCCACTCTAAGCATTTCCGTAGTAATTTCATCTACCCCTGAGGTTTTATGAAGTTTAAGTTTAGAAATAGCCATAATAACTTCAGATTGTGTTATAGGGCCAACATTAAAGCCACCAATGCATCTATCATCAATGCAAACAATGGGAGTAGAACTAACCACATTGTTTAGAACATCACTGAAATGCTCAGCCCACCTAGCCATGACAGAATCCTCCCCTTCTATAACCTTACCTTGTTTATCCTTCAATCCCTGTATACCTGTCCGTTTTCTACCACGCAAAACATTAACTATCTGCTACAGCTCTCTGCTGTTGTGCTGTCTAACTGCTTCCTTGGCTTTGTCAGCCAAGTCATCAAGCCAAAGATTCTTATCAGCAGCTAACTGATCCTTTACACATTTAATAAGCTCTCTGTAATGCTTTCTATTAGGACTAGTAGGGTATTGATTAAGGACATTCCTGCAGTTCTTTCTTTCTGAAATAAGCTCAAGTGCCTTATCACTCAAATAATTCTGCCTCCTCTGCTCCTTTTTCCCTAAAAGAGTACTGTTAGTTTCCAAAAAAAGCCTGTTTAAAATGGTCCCATTCTTCCTCAACTTCAGTAGTAAGCAAACCATTACTGTCATTAATGATTAAGTAACCTATCATGGTAAGCTTTAACTATAACTGGGTCTTTCAGAGCTACAGTATTAAAGGTAAATTTTTAACCTTAGCACAACACTTTTGAAGTTTAAGTTGCAAGACACTTTTATCAAGGTAATGGTCAGATCCAATTTCAGTTCCCCTATATGTTCTAGTATTCCTAACAGAACTAGTCCATTTGCTGTTAATTAATATATAATCAATCACATTCTTATACAGCCCATCAGATGAAACCCATGTGTACTTATGTATGTCACAGTGTTTATAATAAGTGTTAGTTATTCTGAAACCATTGATTTACTTACCTGTAGGAGATGTTGCCCATTGCTATTGCAGCTACCAATACCAAAAGGGCCTATTACTCTTCCCCAAAGGTCAGTCAGTCCAACTTTGGTATTGAAGTCACCAAGAACAAGGGTAATATCTCCTTTCTTGACAGAATTCAAAATACCCTGAAGTTGTCCGTAAAACCTATCCTTCTCATCCTCATTGGCATTCTCAGTGGAAGCATAACGTCAGATAACATTCAAGTCTTTAACGGTTGTCTAAATTTTTCTGTAAGAACTCTTTCATTAATGCATTCATATCCTAGAAGAGCATCAATAGTGTGTCTGCTAAGAAGCAGACCCACGCCTTGGTGATGTTTATTGTCTTTCCTCCCAGAAAAGAGAAATTTAAGATTGTTTTTAAGAATCTGACCTTTATCTGCCCATCTGGTCTCTTGCAAGCCGAGAATATCTAAATTATATGGTGGAATTCTTGTGTGAGTACATCAAGAGAAAAAGCTCTGTGCAGAGTCCTCACATTCCAACTACCTAAGGAAAGAAAATGGTTAGTAGGATGTTTAAAGAAACTATGTTTATTGAGAGAGGGAATGCTGACAATATCAAACAGCCCCCTATTGCAGACATGGGGCAAAGACCGGTTCCCCCACAACTAAAGGCTGAAGCCATCTACATTGGAAGACTTGTAGAATTTGACAATGTAGAATTTGACAATGCCAGTAGATGCAGAGTTCAGGTGACTGTGATGACCTGTACCCAGGATTATCCACCAGCTGATAAACATATCCTATGAATCTATTCATTTGTGGCTGTCAACCCACAATCAAACAGAAAACATAGCGGAAGATTTTCCCTCCGCAGAAGCCCACCAGTGCAGCAAATTCAGGATACATAATCAAGTTCACAGCCTTATATCAGTCCTGTCCAGTAGGTTTATATGGTCAGCACCAGGACCCTGGGTGGTTGCCAACTCCTCAGCAGGGTAGAAAAAAAAGAAAAGTAGTAATAGTTGTCCAGATCAGTAGGCCACACTAATCTGGCAGCCCTCATCTTCCATTCACTTCCACAAGAGAGTATGTCTTTTGAAAGGTACTAACGGTCTGCACTGCGAGAAGGCGGGGTCCGACATTAGGTGCTAGGACTGGCTGGTTCTATGCATCATCACAGGGGAATGGTGCATAGCTCTCCTTCCAAGTGACTACCTATCTACCATTTGCAGACAATAATATTTTACCAACAATAATTAATACCATTAACAGTGAAAGAATATTATTAGGAAAATCAGCAAGAATATTTCTTCAATAAAGTTTATGCAAATCATCTATTGAATAAAGTTTATGCAAATTATCTAAGGCTATTGATAGCCTTAGTGAATTAGTAGGTTGGATTTTAAAAATTTGTAAAAAGAGAATTAAATAATTTTTAACAGCTTACAAAATATTTGCTACCAAAGACAGAAACTCATTTAAATATTGTTTTGCCGTGAGTTCCATACCTTAAGGAGATCTCCTGTGTTACTTTATTACATTTAAATATGTTTTCATAACCCTATGACCTTAAAGATAGATTAAGTTAACTCTATAAACACTGTAAGTGCTGAACTAGTCACATGTTATCATAACAAACAATTGGCTCATTGACACTACTGTGGTAATTGATGATCATAGAGTGGTGCAGTGAAGTTATGGTTAAATAGTCATACCTGCATTTTCTTCTTCTTCAGAGGTTCCTTTCATCAGTTGTTCAAGAGAACAATTCTGGGTTGTATAGTGTTCTCGGCAGCTGATATTTTCACAGGTATGGTATTGTTGCTCCTCATTTGGTGATAGTTCTTAAGTGCAGTGGTGTTGCACTTTGCTGCCACTATGGTATGAGTCACATCATTCTAAACTTCGTGCTCCTATTTGTGCACTGAGCTGGTAGCCTATATGGAATGCCAGTAACCAGGCATTGTGAAGCATTTTGTGCTGTCTGCTTTGGCACGTCATCAGGCAGGCACTGTCCTGACAGCCATACCACCCATGATAGTGCAATAAAATGTCTGTGAGAAATATAACCTATTCAAATTCAAATTTAGTCTACCAATTTAATTGACAACTCAATTCAGATTTATTTCACAATTTTGTTACATTACAAACATGTACTTTAAACTTATAACAACACAAAGCAATGTGTTTTTCTTTTCCAACGTAACTAAACAATTTTGAGAGTGTAAAATGCAAAACTCCACATGAGTGAAAGCTTGTCAGTGAGACACTAAATTTGAAAACTAAATTTGAAAAATAGTTTATAGGAGTAATATTAACTTACTTCTCACTGATATATAACAAACCAGTTAACATTATAACTCAAATGTATACTTAAGTGCTATAATCAAGCAAGGCATAATCACTATAATTGATTTTCTACATTTTACCTGAGTACCGACTTCATAATTAATTAAAAATGGTATGACTTCTTGCATACTTTATGTTATTAGGTAAACAGTCAAATACTTTGGGAGCTTAGCCTACATAAAGCTTACAAACAACCGTTTTTCTAGGAGAAACCACATTTAAAATACCACTCATGGCAAAACCAAATTTTTTTCAGCTCATCATTTCATGAGTACCACTGTGGAAGTTTAATGAACACTTTTATACTTGAATCATCCCAATCGTTGACAGTACATGTTAACAAGGGGCTACTAAATAATTCCGGATTTGTAACATTTGTAATGAACTATAATAATTTTGAATACTATCAAACTTTCATTTTTTGAGCATGCACCTCAACGCATAATTTCAAGATTTAGAATGGGTCTCAAACTTGATTTAGAATGAGCACCCATGAAATAGTACTTGCTCCAAATAAGATGTTTCCAAGGATTGCACATTACTTTTAACTCAGACACATTCAAAAACTTCAAATAAAGCATGTTCTTGAAAGCCTAATATTCAAGCTTTTAACTATACTATTTACTTTTCAAAGCAATTTCCATGTGAGATTCCTATCTATAAATACTGGTTTAGACGGATAGGATTCACTTTTGACAGATAAAGTTCACTCAATTTATTTTCTTGAACATAGACAACGTATCTACAATGTTCTACCATATTACACCGAAATTCCAGACTGCTCTTATAAATCCTCAAATGCACAGATCCAGTGCAGCTCAGAGAGCACTTCTGATTTATCCCCCTTTCATGGCAGCTCAGGGGCATGCCCAGTCCATGCTTGACCTTCACCTTGCTTAAGAACTATCACCAAGTGAGGAGCAACAATACCGGACCTGTGAAAATAATAGCTACCGAGAACAGTATACAACCTAGAATTGTCCTCCTTGAACAACTGATGAAAGGGACCTCTGAAGAAAATGCTGGTATGACTATTTAACCTAAACTTCACTACACCACTCTATGACCATCAATTACCACAGTAGTGTCAATGAGTCGATCGTTTTTCGCGACAACACATGACTATTCCAGCACCTACAGTGTTTATAGAGTCAACTTAATCTATCTTTAATTCAGCACACTGTGTTTTGCTCTTTATATTTCATATGATCTTCTTAAGTGTCAAGTCAGAGGTCTTGCATGAACCTCATGATTACACAAAAATGTAGAAATCTCTCCATTAATATAAAATTTTAACAACATTAGAAAAGGGTACTGTGAAGTCAAATTTGTTGCTTTCCTGCAAAGTATATAAAAGCTCAAGCTTTGTTATTATAAAAGACAATGCAAATTATTTTTGTGTATTGCATTAAAATGTAAAGTAAAATAAAAATAATGAAATAATAATTTATTTTATAAAATACTTAACTGCGGTGATTAGAGTCTGGGATGAATACAAAGATCTATTCATTGCAAACAGTCACAAATGAGAAGTGAAATTAGTCCAACCATTTCAGTTCAGGGAAAAAAATCCTGATTTTTTGAAATGGGTTAGAGATTGCCCAAAATTAGCTGTGTAAAATCACAAAATAAAAGATAATAATTTACAAAATATTTAACACTTTCATGGGTAAAAACTGATGAAAATTCAATTTTGTCCAGCAGCTTACTATTGTTTATGAAGCAAATTTATTATCTCAGCCATAAAGTTGCCAATATGGAATGACAAGTTACCTGTCATCCACTGTCAAAGTGTTAAATATGCAGTAGAAACAAATATACAGTAAGAGTTTGACTTTAAAATTAAGCCAAGTTTATGACATCAGTTTACAACTAAAAATAACTATATTTAGTGGAAAACCCATGAAAGCAAAATACAATACCTTCCTTCCATTTTCCATTGCTACTTTTATTATTTCTTTTGCATCATTTATGTATGCATAAGAAGCATGAGGATTATTTTCTTTATAGGAGCCTCTATATGTATCTGGTAATGGTATCTTTAAAACAAATATTAGAATTATACAGTGCATTGTAACATAATTATATGATACATTAAAACTTCAATATAATAAATTTCTTGGGAGTGAAAAATAATGCTCATTAATCTGAAATTTATTTGAAATTCATTGTACTTTAGTGGAGATATTAATTTCCCCATAGCTTTGGAAAAGGATTATGCCAATGACATCATACCCAAATAATAAAAGAAGAAATTATGCTACACAGAGGTATTATGATTTATTAGTAGGGGGGGGGGGGAGGTATTATGATTTAATATGAAGACAATGTAAGTTTGAGTAAATACATTTGGGGTCTTTTACATAGGTGATATTTTTAGCTCTTCTGAGTTTAGTTTTACTGAACATTTCTGAAGATGCCAATTAATTGAAAATAGTGAATAAAATACCATAAACTTAATAATTTAAAATAAAAATTTGCACAAAATAACTGTGAAATAATACATTATCTTGATCAATAGTAAATCCACAGTTGCCTGTTGGGTTTGAAATCAATAGTTCAGCAGAAAAAGTTTTTCTACAAAATTATTTATTAATTTTTTGACTTCAAAGTCAACAGGAAATGTGGTGGATTTAATATTTATTGATTAATTCATTAATAACACTTTAGCGTGAGTGACTTATTTATTTGCATCTTACAATGTGCAACACTAAAAAGTAAAGCTGCCTGCCCTGAGCATAGAATGTGTGCCAGCAGCAACAATGAAGGGAGATTGACGTCACATTAGTGTAAAAAAAAAAAGACAGAGCCATCATTAGTTTAGTGGTCTTAGGGCATTCTGGCATGAATTTGGAGGGATAAGGGTTAAAATCTCACACATTGGCAAAACTTATTTTTTCCACAAAACGTTTTATTGATGCATTATCTATTTTTATTAATCTGTCAAAAAAAATGTAACACTCTAAAAATGCAATCAATTTATTTCTAGTTACTTAAAAATGCTTCATTCTATATCATTTTGCAAGCCATAAGCTACTGAAAAGCAATTCAGAGAAATGATATTAAAAATTAATAGCTGAATGTGTAATATCCATTAACCCTTCCAGACCCCACCTGAAAAACTGATTTACATCCAGAGGTCCAACTATTTTTTTCTCTATTATCAGCAAAAAAATTAACTTTAGAACTTTTTTTGCCAAATAACTAATGAAAGGATTATGGCATATTATATGCCAAATTAATCATCATTTAATTCTGGATTTCTCTGAAAATAAGATGTTTTATAAAAGAGATGACAAGTTTTATTTCAATAGGGCATTTTTAGTCATTTAGTGAAAAAAATGCATCTGGCAACAAAAATAAAAACTAATAGACAGAAATAATTATAATGCACATGAATAACAAGGCTACTTATTTATGAATAACAAAAAAAATTACTCGAAGCAAGAAAATTAGAATACAGAAATAGGTCATATTATACCAAATTAAACAGAATTTAATTATAAATTTTATGAAAATAAAAAAATTAAATAAATTTTAAAGCATATTAATTTTAATAAGACTTTTTTCAAGAGATAAAATTTAAAAAAAAGTTCAGAATGTGCAATTAAGGCTTAATTTTGGAAAATCTAATGAAAAAAATAGTTAAATTATATATTCATCGAAAGTAAATTTCTTCTCGAATAATATTTACATGAAACATGATTTTTATCCATAGTAAATACACAGATTACTTGTAGATATAGAAGTCAATAACTACTCATGTGAAAAAAATTATTGGTGATGCAGCAGGAATCAAACTCTCCACTCTGGAGAATTGCAGGTTCAATTCTCACTGTGTCAGCAATAATTTTTAAACATGTTTTTTTTATTTCTTTTAATGATTTTTTTTTCAGTGTGGCATATTTTAAAACATTGGTCAGCATTATAACAAAGTTACTTGGATTGTTCACATTAATAGGATTTTTTGTCCTATTTATGAATGCTTTCTTTTACCAAACATCATGAAATTTTCCTTTGGTTATTAAATTTTGATCTTTGCTAAGTGCTGAAAAGTCAGTCCACCAAAGAAAAAAAAAATGTCTGTATCATCAGAGTGGCACAACAAATATATTCAGGGGGGGGGGGGGATTTTTAAAAACCATTATTACATATTTACATTATTTATGTCATTACATCATTTACATTCAAGTAATATAAACTTAAAAATTTATAATTAAAAAAATTTCTTGGGGGCAGGGAACAAGGATAAAAACCCTTGATGAAATTTCCCTCCCACAGGAGGATTGATTTCCATGTCAATGAAGCCCTTTTTGCTTCCATATCCAATACCTCATTCATTTTCAGGAAACAAAAATAAAAATAAATACCCCTTCAAGCAGCTACTTGCCACAGAGGTCTGATAGGAGCCTGTCAGTTTATATGCCATAGTAGAAGGTCTGAGAGGAACAAGATCAAATATTTTTTTTACAAGAAAACAAAGAAATAATAAAAGAAATATTAACATAACACCTAATGTAATGTTAAATAATATTCGCAACAATTTGTAAGTCAGCTATCTGATGTAGCATAACTCCAAAACATCGATAGATCAGCCAACAGAAAAACTGATAATTTATGGAAACCAAATTAATTTACAGAAATGAAAACAAAGGTTTAATTATAAAAGTATAAATATTGATTAGATGCATGGCCACATTATCCTATATCCCAGAATTCTTTCAGTAAACATCCACTATAGAACCACTTTATTGCATGTGTTAGCAATAACTAGGTCACTGCACTCAACTGCACCTGGTTTGCCATGACATACTTTACATTGCAGGGAGCTTCATAACTCCGGGTTTGCTTCCTCTTTCTAAGAAAGTTTATATTTTTGAATTTAAGACAGGAAAGATGAATAAAATGCTGGGATAAATGATAAAAAATAATTCTGGGAACATTGAAATAGGTTTATGGCAGAAAAGAGTGTAAAAAAAATAGTGGTACGTACTTTGTAATTACTTCCAAAATCTGCCATTTTCAAAAATAGCAGTTTTTGTTGTTAAATTTTATGATTTTCGAAACTTTAAGGAAAAAATTGTTGATAATAGGTAATTTGTTGATAAATAGCAAAGAGGAAGCAAACTAGCAATACTGTTTAGCACTTCTAAGAAATGGCAATTAGATGGCTTTAACAAATTATTTATATTATAGTTTAATAGAATATGCATCAAATGAAAAAGGAAAATATTTTCCAAACTTGAATCACATATTTTTAAAATACACCTCTAAGACAATTTCCAAACGGCAATTGTATTTTTAAAGTATGAAAGTTTCATGTGTTGTACAAAAGGCATCTTGATGTCTTTGAACTCTCATTGTGGATTCTGTCAATGTCTATGTTCAATAGTGACTCTGGGAGGGTTAATGGTAGTTCAAACTATACATTGGGATTGCATTATTCTTGTTGGTCAAAGGGATTTGAACCTAACCACTTAAACTGGGGAAGGTATAAGCTTTTCTTAAATACAATATCTATTTGAGACAGTTTCAATATTTAACAACAGCAATATCAGTTATAAGAATTTACCTCAAAAGTTAATTAAACTTAAATACTAAGCACTATTTCTAAATTGTTTAATAAAATAAGTGGATATGTTTTACTCTAATTTTTCTACTCCTCCAGGTTTTTCTATACTAGACACTCTTAAAACCTTCCAGTACTATAAATATTCAATATATTACTGTATGCATCACACTATGATGCATTAAATTTAGCCATGGTTTTACACAGAATGAGAATATTGAGATTGGATATCATGGTTGATGAAATGGTGTACCATTTACTGACTGTTTATACTCAAACCCAGTGGTATAGCTGTCACGGTTTCAATGGTTCTTCTGAACTAGGGTACAGTGCTCAATAGGACCCATACTCAAAATGTTATAATTATGTGTAATGCTCCAAGATTATTAACTTTTATAGTTGGACTTTTTGTCTGATCCAAATTTATTCAAATTCCAGATATCTGTATCGGGCACCAAGCAATAATAACTTGCCAAATAAAGTTGAATTAGGATTCGTTATGTATATAACGTTACTTATCGAGTAAGAATTCAAAAAGGATTGTCAAGTTCAACTAAAGTTTAAATATAAGCAAAAATCAATTAACATTGCTCAAGAGAAAAATAGCAAAAATTCAAAAGTTTCTAAAACAAACAAAGTTTATTTCCAAAAAATTCAAAGACTCACCCAATTCAATACAAAAGTTGGAGTACTAACAACTCCTTCTATCTACACCACATACTTCTCACAATACTTCTGACTCTTACATCTCTATTAACTCTGACTACAGACTCACAATCTGACTCTGTGACCGAACATCACAACTCTACTGACTCTGTGACCTAACATCACTACTCTACTAACTCTCATTCAGTGACCTAACATCACTTAGTCATAATGTGTAGAAATCCGACACGTCTGTTGTACGCCGGGGAAGACATTTGCATAATATGACGATCATTCTAGCTATGACGCAAGAGAGGTCGTGTCCTACACGCACACTTTAGCGGTTAACAATCAAAACGACAGAGTTGCGCATGCGGAACTCCTACAGCTCAGAAATGAGAATTTCAATCAGTCCAAAAAAATCCCCAAAATGATAAATATAATGTAAATAAAGCAAAACTGGTTAAGGAAAAGTAAATGGGTGGCCCATCACATATGAAGTTTTTACACACTGGGACCAGTTTAAATGTCCTAGTGGTATAGATGATGTACTTTATGAAACTTTCTTGTTATTAGAGATGCACAGATGAGAAATACTGAAGAAAAGTCAATAAAGTTCGATTTAATGAAGCAGTATTAACACTTACAGTTGAAATAGATGAAAATAAATAGTTGTTTCTTGATTGCTGGAACTTGATTGCATTAATACAAGGATGTAATAGAATCACTATTGCAAAATTGTCCACAATAATAACAAAGAAATAATTGAAATACATCATATAAAAGTAATAGAATCTAGATTTTGAAGCATACTATATGTTCTTCATCAGCAAAGTGGTGGTAGTTTCTGTGTTAAATTATGTTACGAGAAGGTATATTTGAAAAATTTTTTCAAGTAAGAGTTGTATTGTAAGTATTTGTTGAGATGTATATGCATGAGATGTAGTATCAGATGATATATATATGATGGCGCATTTTTATTGTTGTATATTATTAGAAAATTGGCGGTATATTTTTTGTTGATGAGGATATTTGAATTAGGGTAATCTTTTAATAGAAATTTCCAGGCTATAGGTAAGATTGGTAGCTTGTCATTATAGCAGAAATCTTTGTTGACACGAATTATTATATTTTCACTACATGAAAGTTTAAATTTAGTATTAGGATTTGATATAATTTTGGCATCCTCGATGATTGGAGTTGAATTTTGGTTGATAATGATGCTAGATAAACCAGTTGTTGATTTTTTTCTTGATATCATATTGATGTTTTTTAATTCTTTCTGGTAAGTTTCTTGAAATTATTCCAATATATCCAATTGGTGATTTGATGTTACTATTAGGAGTGGCATCTTCTTTTAAAGGTATTACATAAACTTCTCCTGTAGGAATGTAGCAGTCTCTGTCATTCAAGATGGATCTGAGTAGAGTGATGGGAGGTTTGATAGGTACTATATAGTTGTATATTTTCATGATATTTTTTATGGTATTATTCAAAGCAGGTAGAAGTGATATACAGTTGGTATATTTAAAGATCTTTTCAGTTTACTTGTTGGTGGTATTCTGCTTATTTAATTGAAATATAGAAGAATGACTTTTTTGGATGAAATTCAGTGGATAGCCAGAATCTTTTCCTAATGAATATATAAATTTGATTTCGGTTTGTAAAGTGGTAGCTTATTTTACATAATTTTGCCACTCTTGAATATAAATTTTTGAGAGATGAAGAAAGGTATTGATGTGGATGGGATGAATTGTAAGGTATTAAGTTGTTTATAAAGGTAGGTTTGCAGTATACAGAAGTTATGAATTCATTATTACATCTTTGGATAAGAATATCGAGGAAAGTTTTTTTTATTTTTTTCACTTTCAAGAGTGAATTTGATACTAGGATATATATTATTAAGTTCTGATAATAAATCAAGTAAGGATTGTTCTGAATATTCCCATATAAATAAATATATCATCGATGTATCTTTCCATAATAAAGGTTCTAATACTCTGTTGTTTAGTATTTTATTTCCAATGTCTCACATTATGACGTCAGCAAAAAGTCCTGATAGTGGTGATCCCATAGGAGTACCAAAATTCTGTTCGTAGAATTTTTTATTAATTTGAAAATAAGTACTGACTTTTTCAATATCCAGAGCTTCAACAATTGCAAAAAATTCATAAACATTGTACACCCAATTCTGCTTTTACACAGTAGATAGGTTTCCGAAAAAACCACGTGAAAAAAAATACAGCACATATGAAAAAATAGAAGATTGGTTCCAGAGTGAAAACTCAGTACAAATAATAAGTTGTTTTCAAACAAATCATTTCAAAATCTTTATTTGATTCATTTAAACACTTTTTTTTATTTTATAAACTTATAAAAACAATTATATGTACATATAAAGTAAAATATCATTCATAAAGAAAATATATCACTAATTCATTTAATAAATTCATATTACGCACACAAAAATTAAACAATTTTTAGAATAAAATAATTAAAAACAAAACATTTTTTTTTTAATTTCTTCTATTAAACATATAAACACTTCTAACTTTAAACACAAAATGAGAGACTAAGACTAACTAAACTAATTAATATTGAAGATAAAATTGAGGGGAATTCCTGGAACTCAATGTTGCCACTTTATTATGAATGTAGTAGGTTTGTACAATTTTTCCATAAAATAGAGAAAATTTGTTATATAGTTATGCTAGTGTAGTTTTTATTTTGGGTATTTTAGTGCACAAAATGTGTATCTATTATAAATTTTCAAAGTTAAAACTACTTCAAAAAATGTGATCATAAAAGTGGCATTTTGTTATAAATGAAAATTCTAGGAATTTTTCTTGAATAGGAATTTTTTTTAGAATTAAATTCAAATGGAGATTTTTAAAAAAATGCCTTTTGAACTGTGTTAGATCAAAACAAATCATGTAAAAGGGAATTAAATTTTTTTCCTAAATCGTGCAAAAAAAATTAATGTAAAACAGAATTGGGTGTATTTGTGTAATTCAAGTATTTGCTTTCTGATTAACATAATTGATTCAAATATTGAAGTATTTGGATAGAGGCTGACAACATCCAAGGAATACAGTTTTGCATGCTCAGGTATATATAAATTTGTTTATGGATTCAATGAAATCGTATGAGGAATTAGAGAATTCTTGGAAATATGGTTGATAATTCTTCAAATAATTTTTGTTCAAGTAAATATGTAGCACTTTTTAACTTTGAGACAAGAGGACATGCAGGGTTGTTTTCTTTATGTAGTTTTATTTGGAGAAATGATTTAGGTATATTATAGTTGAGAGGTGGTTTGCAACTTTTTTTACAGATTGTGGGAGGTGAGGATTATTTTGTAAATTATTTAATTTAGTAATAAATTTCTTGGTAGGATTATAGTTGATATCACTGCATTTTAAAGGAAATTAGTACATCTTTAAGTTTAGCAGCATATTCACTGTTGTTTAGAATTACTATTTGTTCAGTCTTGTCAGCAGATAAAATTTTTATTTTGTTGTTTTTCTTTAATTTGTTCAGTTCTTTTATTTCATCTTTAAATTCTTTATTTGAAAGTTTATTGTTGCTATAGATGAAACTGATCATTCTATATACACGAAAATGTTCTTTTTCTTGAGCTTCATGTGGTATTAATTTGACTATGTTTTCAACATCTGGGATTAATTTGTCAATAGGTTGCAGTTTTGGAGGATTACAAAATTTTGGACCTCTTTCAAGTGCTCTTCTTATTGTATTATTAGGAATTATATTAGATCTGTTGATGAAAGGAACTGGTTTAATAGTATACGATTTTTTGAGTTGAGGCTTGAAAGTTTTTATAATATTTCAATTTTTCTGTTATGTCTATTGCTGATAATTATGCCCTCATGAAGTAAGATGGAATCAAATTTAGCCAGTATGTCAGATAGTTGATAAAGTGGGCTTTTGTTTGTTAGTAATAAATGCTCATAAGAAGTTTTGTGTTCAAGTACTGAAATCTTATAATGTTGGTTTTTAATTACATCTCTTAATAATTTCAATTCAGCATTTTTAAAACGTAGGTATGGTTAGGAGTGAAAGGATGTTTCTTTATTTTAAGAAAATTAGGAATTAAATTTAATGATCTGCCTCTACATAAAAATTGGAGATTCAGTAGGAAGCAGTTGAGATTTCTTTTTAAAAAGAAAAATTCTTTTGTGACAAACATAATATTATCAAACAATCTTCAAATATTAATTCAACAATGTAAAACACATTTATTTTACATATATATATATTATATATGTAAAATAAATATAAAATTATCTAAAACAAACTACCACTTACAAACCAAAAGCAAATTTATATGTTCATTAGGAAAAGATACTGGCTATCCACTGAATATCATCCAAAAAAGTCATTCTTCTATATTTCAATTAAATAAGCAGAATACCACCAACAAGTAAACTGAAAAGATCTTTAAATATACCAACTCTATATCACTTCTACCTGCTTTGAATAATACCATAAAAAATATCATGAAAATATACAACTATATAGTGCCTATCAAACCTCCCATCACTCTACTCAGATCCATCTTGAATGACAGAGACTGCTACATTCCTACAGGAGAAGTTTATGTAATACCTTTAAAAGAAGATGCCACTCCTAATAGTAACATCAAATCACCAATTGGATATATTGGAATAACTTCAAGAAACTTACCAGTAAGAATTAAAAAACATCAATATGATATCAAGAAAAAAATCAACAACTGCTTTATCTAGGCATCATTATCAACCAAAACTCAACTCCAATCATCAAGGATGTTAAAATTATATCAAATCCTAATACTAAATTTAAACTTTCATGTAGTGAAAAAATAATAATTCATGTCAACGAAGATTTCTGCTATAATATTATGATTTTTAACTGAAATTTTAAAAATAACCTTTTCTGTAGTAGTTATGTAGCTTTATATTAAAACTATTCATTCTCAATTTTAATGCTTGAGTCAAACTTTAATGTTTTGAAATATTGTTATTCAATTTTCTTCACAGTTCTTTATCTTTTTTTAGATATATTTATCAGTTCTTATTTAAATTATATTGTTTATAAACTAAAATGATTTTTATGACATGGTATCTCCTTAGGCTTAGAGTTTGCTGATTGCCAAAAATCTAAGCATATGCATTATTTGCATAAATCAATCACTAAAAATTTCAGAAAACACTATATAAATGAAAGATTTAACCATTAATGGAAATATTCTAATATAAATAAGTTAATAATAACAAAATAATTTGAAAAAAAAATGCAAAAAAATATTTTTTTTAAAGTTTTTATTGAATTAGAAAAAAAGCACAGTAAAATTTTGCAATATTTAAAAAATGTTTAAAAACTTAAACTACTATTTTATTTTTCTCAGAATTTTTGCCATTTTATTAATCACAATTAAATGCTCATTCTTTTGGTACATAACATGAGTATTTCCCTTCATTTTTTTTATTTTAGGATGAGGTTCTAAAGTTGTGCATTTTATTTTCTGAAAACACTTCAAAATTAAAATTAACTTCACCACCAGAGTGAAACCAGTTTCAGAAACTTAACACTCCAAGGGTTAATGATAGAGACAGCCACCCCACCATGGAGAGAGTACATCAAAAGATGACCCAAAAAATCTATTAGAAAAACAGAAATAATTACATTGGAAAAACATACAGCCAGCTATAAAAAAGATAGAAGGAACATGAACGTGATCTTAAAAAACAACAAGTCCATATATTCTTAACCCAAGTAATATTAGAAAATAAATTACCAATAATACATACTCAACTTCAGATTATAGCAGTATTGCCCACAAAATTCCAATTATATGGAAAATTTTCTCATTAATATACAAAAAAAAAAGTACGCAACACTAATGTAATTCCCCTCCCATCTGCATCCTACTACACAGAAGTGCCATTGAATTAGGGATACAACTTAGTAATGTGTTGGACTCCCTCTGCCCTGATAACAGCGGAGCAGGGGTGGCTCAGTCGGTAGTGCGCCAGGCTCGTAATCTGTAGTTCCCAGGTTCGAGTCCCAGCTGGGTCAGCGTTGAGATTTATCTCCGCAAAAATTCCCCGCCCTGCCCACGGTCAGTAGGGGACACTGATGGGCTTGGAAAGGCCGCCGTCCATCGGATGGGACGTTAAGCCTTGGCTCCGTGTGTGGGAGAGCCCATACCCTGTGCACGTTAAAGAACACGCTGGATGGCCTTGACGGGAGGCTACCATCTGTCTCCCAACAGCTGTTCCAGTGGGTCCCCTCCCCCAACCTTCTCTGAGCCTTCGGGGTCCATGTGACCTGGCCATTTAGCCCATGGTGTGCAAAAAAGTGCCGCTCAGAGGTAAAACAACTCAACCCAACCCTGATAACGGCCATCACAGGACAAGGCAAAGAACTCCACAAGCTTGCGTATATGTTCCACAGGTATGGTGACCCATGCATTCTCCAGAATTGCCCACAATTCTCTCGAGGTCGTCACTGATGGAACATGGGCCCAAACACTCTGCTCGATGGTATTCCAAAATATTTTCAATGAGATTTAAATCCGGGCTTCTAGGTGGCCAATTCATTTTTTCAAAGTCAACAGAATGCTCTTGCAACCATGCAGTAGCCAACCTGGATCTGTGAGATGAACAGTTGTCTTGCTAGTAGACGCCATTTCCATTGGGATGCATGATAGCCATAAATGGGTGTAAATGGTCAGCCATGAGTTCTACGTACTGGTATGCATTGAGAGTCATCAATACACATAACAAAGGTCCCACAGACATTCATCTGAAGACACCCCAGGCCATTACTGAGTCACCACCAGCTTGTACTGTTCTGACCGGACATGCAGGATCTATGGCTTCATGGGGTTGGTGCCATACCCTTAGTCTCCCATCAGCGTGATAAGTTTAAATTGGGATTCATTACTGCCAACTTTCGATGGGCCAGTTTCGATGTTCTTTAGCCCAGGCAAGGCATTGAGCTTGGTGTTGTGCCATTAGTAGAGGGCCTCTCGTAGGTCAGCAGCTCCCAACGCCGAGACGATGAAGTGAGTGTTGCATGGTCCATGCACTGACTTCCCGGCTGCAGATGGCATTAAGATGGAAAGTGATTTCAGATAATGTCTGGCCCCTATCTGTCTGTACGATGTGGATCAGATGCCAAGCTCACGATCATTCAAGGCCAGTTATCCTTTGCAGTTTGTCTGGGTGCTTGTTTTTTTGCTGCAATTTTCATATTACTGGAACACTCTTGACTGTCGTACGAGAAAATCCAAGTTCATTGACAATTTCGGAAATGGAGTGTCCCATCCATCAGGCACTTACAATCTTTCCTCTGTCAAATGCATCTAAATCCTTTGCTTTCCCATTACATTTCTCATAACAAATGCTTGGGGAAACCAAAGCTGACAGCTATAGATGACCAGAGTTTCAGCTACGCATGCAGGACTTGCATACTGAATTTGGATATCGTCTCCTATCCCTAATTCAATGCACTTCAGTGTATGCCACAGGCAAGCGGAGCCTCAGCTACACTGCCAGAGGGCAAGTGCTATAATTACTGCTGTATCACCAATGACACTCACCACTGATGAAGCAATCAGATAGATGGAAGAAACGTATCCAGTCACAGATGCTTTTTAAACCTCTTTCTCCATCAGTATGGTTAAGATTGAACATCTTAAGTTGGGGGAAAGATTTTTTTAAGAAGTAAATGTTCTCAGAGGAGGAAATAATGCCATCTAAAGTGTCCTGTAGTAACTGTAAACATCAAGCAGTGCAACTGACATCCAGTAAATCACCAAGCTATCTACTAATAGCAAAGAACAACAAGGACTGGTATGTCCTATATGATAAAGAACTGACCAATAACGTTGGAAAATCAATAGCTGATAGGAAAAGACCAGATGTCAAATGGAGTAAGTACACCAGCAGTTTAAAAAAAAAGGACAGCAATTCGATGAGAAATTATTTACGAGTTATAGATAATAAATGCACACTTAAAAAATTGAAAATAACAAAAAAAAAAGTTCGGAACTTTTGTCGGATGGGAAAAATGATGTCCTGAAGCTGAATCTGTAATTATCAAAATCTGAGAACGATTATTTTCAAAAATTATATAGCTTACGAGGGGGGGGGGGTAGAAGGAGGGGGATAATTTTTTTATAGCTTATGACACTCTCCATGTTATAAGTTTTCGTTTGGTGCATAACTTCTTATGATCAGTCATTGGGTTAGAAACATAAGATGAAATAACTGCTTGGACAACCTGTTGGAGTCACAAATGACAAGCATAAAACAATTGGAAGATAGGTAAAAATGCAATAATATTAATCAAAATGTTCATTACATGACCTTGAGTTTCTCAAGAATCACTTCCCCTAAACCCAAATTTTACACATGTAATCAACCACAGGTTAAATTAGGAAAGCAACCCCTGCAGTTGGTAAGGGATTGCTAGGTGTACATATAAGTGATATTCAATATTTATATCGAAAATTTTATGTCATTATGAGTAAATAAAAGTTTAAATATGATTGTACTCACATGATGCACTTTGTTAGAGAAAAGAAAATCATGTGCTAGTTTACTCTTTGGAAAATCATACTGGCTGTTGTAAAGAAAATTACATTTAATTACTTTTAAATATTAATTCCATTTTATGCAGTAAACAACTTATATATATATCATAAAAAAATTATCCACTCTGTGCATGGGGTGATCCTTTAAAACATGAAATTGCATCAGGTAATGTAGAATTGTATACAATAGCTGGTGACAAATAACTCTGTATTAAAGAATGAAACTGTTGACTACACTTACCATGTTTATATATTAATTTTGCTTATTAAAAATTGATTTAATAAATTTCATGTTGTAAACAAATAATATTTACATAGTAATTGTTCAACTTTAATTGAAATTACTAATTTAACGAAGTGTTTTACAGAGATTAATAAAGGTCTAAAGCAGGCTTATACAACCTGCCACTTGCAAGCATTTCAGTGCCTGAGGTGCTGTTAAAATTGCTCAAGTTTGATTCCCTTATTAGTGCTCATGAGCATATTTAAAAATTTCACTACTATTACCAATAACACTATATTTGGCACTAAAGAATTTTTTATAACTAGTGCAAAATACAGTCAATGTTTTATATTCTTACTAAAACAACAAAATTTACATCACACATTCCATAATAATGTTTAAAAAGACAGTTTTGAATTACAATATTAAGGTATCTTAGTTGCTAACCACTGGAATAAACAATTAAACTTGAAAAAATGAATCAGTTCTGTATTAATTTGGATGAGGGGCTGTTGAAAACATTTAGTATTCGCCAAGTCTAAAAGTTCACCGCCAGATATAGACTCGAACTGTTTCGAACAGAACAATGCTTGAAATAGTGTCATAATTATGCATACTGGACCCAAGCCCAAAAGAATCATTTACTATTAATGAATGATTCTTAATTTTCTATACAATTGGACAGAAGATGTGTACTGATCTGGAGAGAAATGGGAACCTACAACCTGTCCTATAGCATTGTTCAGAGAAGTGTATTTGGTGGTGTCTGACTGTGTGGACTAGTGTCTCATCACAGTATTCACAGAACATCCATGAGACACTTGTTTCTATGTCAGGCTGTCACCTGCTACTGGAAATTACTTAAATTTTGCCTATTTTACTGCCCCTGGGCACATACTTCTCCCTCTTTTCTCCTCTTTGCCTACTCCTTCATCTCCAGCCACATAAGAGCTTCTGAAGCAAGTCCGAGTTTGCTTCTAGGATTTCACTGGAAGCAAAGTAGTGCATGAATGGTAGGAAGTGCAACCAAAGCTGTCAAAATGTAATTAAATGGTGAAATTTACATATCATTTTTATGATTTAATTTTTTGAAACACTTGTAAGAGTTCAAAAAGAGTGTTGTTTTGCCAGGGAGAGGCAAGCAGTGCTTTCAATGCTTACGTGAGACAATAGCACCTCTTAACATCCCATTTTGTATTTACCTTCACCCCCAACACATACACACTTCACTTACTTTATTTTTTAGGGTATATGAAAATCACTTTGGCCCAAAATTTGCATGGCTTATCACAACATTATCTTTGTATCTTCTTATGAAATTTGTTTACATTTGTCCAAACATATTTTTAAATATGTGCATTTTATTGATCTGTATTTAAGTTTTGATGACCAGTGTGTATTACTTAATTAGTCCATAGTACTGCCCTATATCAGTTTAATCACGATTTTAGCTGTATTTACACAATAAGGTAATTAATAGTACTACCCAATGATTTGGTATTAAAAGCATCAAACTTACTGTACCTTGCTTAGAAAGGTCCGAGTCCCCCCCCCCCCACACACACACACAACAACAAGCTTTATAGAGAACTATAATATTATACACTTTGAATTTGGGATTTATATGTTTTTGCTACTTTTTTCATTAGCAGCATCAATTTGAAAAAAACTTATAGTTCTAGCAGCAACAGATTAATTGAAATGCTTTCAATATGATGGCAACTACTTATATACACACATTTCACCTACTTTGTTTTTCACTAAGTTTCAGTGTTTTTTTCTCTGCATTGTTAATTTCTTTTTATTATCTATACTATTTTTTTATTATCTATTCAATGCTGAAATTTAAGCCTACAGAGCCTTCTATTTCGGAAAGAAAAGAGAGAATTTGGAAAGTATAAAGATCAGAGTGGGAAGTAAAATTTGTATATTAATATCAAAGTTATATAGGAGTGATGTATTCTGTATATATTATCTCTTTAGTCTCCCTTTTCCCATTTTCTTGCTCGTTGAAGGTGAGGTACTTAATTTTCTTTGTAGAATGTTGTTTCTTATATATATATATAAATCATGGTATTTGAGTGTATTCCTTTTTCCATTGAGATTTTGTTTGCTACCATTTTCTACCATTTTAAAGTTGCTTACTGAGAGCTATTTTGAACTAGTTGTGCTGTAGTATGGGAGGAGCATGATCATTCAGTTTGGTAGCTTGTAAGCTTGAGGCATGCAGGTGTGGTCTGCAGAAGTAGTGATAGGAAGTAGAGGTGGCTCTTGTGTGTTCTCAAATTGGGAAGTAAACAGTCATTTATTATTTGAATATTACTGATTTAATTCTGCTTGGTTTTTTTCAGCCAATATCATTCTAGAGACCAAAAATTTCTCTGTATTCTGCCTTTGTCATTTATTTCACCAGTTATGATTTTATAGTTATTCTCTTAAGTTTTTCTGTAGTAATTTTCTGATTGGAACAGTTTTCTGATTGTTTTGTGTAGCTTTCTTTGTATGGTGACTGCTTGGACCCTTAAGGTTTTCCAGTTGTAGGAGCATAGCTAGCAGACTTTTGAGGTGTTATATTATTATTCCAAGTGGGTGCAAGTGCATTTGAGGGCTTGAAATCTTGTTCAACAAAACATAATTCTTTCTTCATTTGAAGGATGAGAGTAATTAAATTCTCTGGAGTAGTGATGTTTCTCTCAGGAATTTTCTTAATTCGGCCAGTATTTGTGTAGCTGAATTAATCAAGGGAGGGTTCAGTATGTTTTGAAGTTAGAATTTCACATTAATAAATTTGATAAGATTTGCTTTAAATTGATTTCTTTCCTCATGATATTCCAAACATTCTTTGATTATGTAGAGAATATTTATGGTACTTTAGTCATAGTTAGAACATAGTTAGTTTAGATGTCACTTTTTTTTTTAAATTATACATCATTTTGTAGTTGAACTTCATTATTTCATTTTGGAATAGTAGTAGGTGAGAAGTAGACTGAAATTTTCTTTGTTCTGTTTCATGTTGTGGGTTCTATTGACACTCTATGATTTCTTGTCTCGCTCCTTTACTATATACTCTTGGTGCTGGTCCTGTGCTATTTTTTTATGTCCATTTTTAAATATTAGTTATCTGTGGGTATTTTTGTTATTTTCTTCAAATTTGCTGCTTCTTTGGATGTTTTGTTTCCCCTACTAGTTCATTTTCTTTTATTCCTGTGTGAGCTGGTATCCAAGTTATGGTTATTTTGGTGATTTGTGATTGACAAATTTATTTCTTCCTTGGCTCTGATGATTAAACTTTGGTTGTCTACATTTTTTTAACCCTTCCAGTGTCCAACCCGTCTGCATACGTACGGAGAATCTGAATTGAGGGGCCAATGTTGTATGTATATGCATTTAGTACAACAAAAATATATTGATTTTTTTAAAATAAAAATTGTTGTAATTTTTTATATATATATATCTTATAAAAATATATAATTCAGGCTTCAAAAATAATATTTTGCTTTTAATTTGATGCATATTTTACTATTCTACAATGTAAATAATTTTTACAAGCATAAATATATCATATATAATATTACTTCTGCTTTTTCTACATTTAATATTTATAATTGAAATCTGAATTTAGGGGCCAATGATGTATGTATATGCATTTAGTACAACAAAAATATATTGGCTTTTATTGGCTAATTTTTTTAAAATAAAAATTGTTGTAATTTTATATATATATCTTATAAAAATATATAATTCAGGCTTCAAAAATAATATTTTGCTTTTTAATTTGATGCATATTTTACTAAACTACAATGTAAATAATTTTTACAAGCATAAATATATCATATATAATATTACTTCTGCTTTTTCTACATTTAATATAAGAACTCTTAGATTTTGGTTGGTAAGGAATGTAAGAACTGTAACAATGTAAATTACAGCCTTTTGGAGGATTTGGAAACTATGAATCATCATTTTTCATTTAGTACCTATCCAAATCAAAAAGAATTGTTCAGCAATCTTTTAAAAGCTGTATTTTCCCATCCTCTGGGGGTGGAGAGACAAATTGATGCTGCTATTGTAAATGCCTTGATCATCACACTCTAACTCTAAAATATCAAATTTCTAGCCCAAAGAGATCAGTGGCAATATTCATTTAAAGCTTTCAAAAATTTCCATCTTCAGAGAGCATAATAAAAACTTTTGCAAGATTTAAACAGGTGAATTGTAATAGTTTAACAATAGCTATCCAACCCAAGAAGAATTTTTAATTCGTCCCTAATAATAATTATTTCTTAAAACAAACACAAAATTACATTTTCCCACCACCCTGAGGGTAAGGATTGGGTTGTTTTAGCTCTGAGTGGCACTTTTTTTGCACACAATGGGATAAATGGCCAGGTCACAAGGACCCCAAGAGCTCAGAGAAGGTTGAGAGAGAGGCCCCACTGGAACAAGCTGTTGGGAAACAGATGGTAGTCTCCCATCAAGGCCATCCAGTATGTTCTTTATGGCTCTCCCACACCTGGGGCCATGGCTTAAGGTCACATCCGATGGAAGGTGAACTTTCTAAGCCCATCAGTGTCCCCTACTGACCTTGGGCAGGGAGGGGAGTTTTGAAGAGATAATTCTTAATACTGACCCAGCTGGAACTCAAACTGGAAGGTAAGGGTGAAAATCATTGTTGTCAAACAAACTTTGTGATCATGTAATAAAAATTACCAAATTTAAAATTTCTAACAAAATTACCCTACTTGCTTTATTCATTTAAAATTTTACCATTTTCAGCCTTCTCCATTAGATGGTGCAATTATAGCTATTGGCAAATTCTGAAAGAGTGAATAATAATATTTCATCAATACCTATTCAACACAAAAAGAATTTTTAATTTATCTCTAAAAATAAAGAACCGAATATCTACAGAGGTACAGACAGATGACAAAGTGAAAGCTTTAACTGTTTTTTTTTTTTCAAAATAAGCTAAAAAGAAACAAATAGTGTCTTAATGTAGTGGTTAGGGCGCTTTACTACTGACCTAAGGGACCTGGGTTTGAGCCTCAGGTAAGGCATGGATGTTTGTGTTGTTTTTCTGTTGGGTTCCTGTCATCCTCACAGACCTTCTACTATAGCATATAAACTGACAGGTTCCTATTAGACCTCTGTGGTAAGCAGCTGCTTGAGGGGATAATTTTTTTTATTTTTATGCATATAAAAGAAATAAACTTTTATTAAAGGACATATTAAACAATTATTTATGTAAATCAATAAAATAAATCAAAATATAATCAATGAGACACTTGACATTGTAAATCTTTAATCATGATATTATAATTTGATACATAACAAGTTTTGTGTTCTTAGGAAGTTGTCTAATTTGGAATTCACAAGTCTGGATTGGTAGTTGGATTTCAAATATTTCATGTTTAAAAAAGGAACTCCCAAGAATATGTTTAAATGCAGTAAAAATATATTTTTAGAATATATTTTCTTAACCCTTCATTAAGCATATGATCTACAGGCTCCATGTTTTTGGTAACAAAATAATCCTTTTTGGTAGTTGCCCATTAGGAGTTTCTTTGTACATCTTGCTCACTATCATTTTGCGGTAGCACATATAGCAGGTTTTAGAATGTACTGTGAATGTATCTAGTAATCATTTGACTAATGAAGAGTTAATAAGGACATCAACTAAATCCCGGCCAAATTGTAAATGCCTCATTGGAGGCAACATCTGCTCTAATCTGTCCCTTGCAAAACATTGTCAACACCAATCACTAAACTAATGAGAAAATGTGACAAATGTTTACTTGTCTAATTTTAGTTCAAATCATTTTCGTTTTTTTCATTGTTCAAATCACTTTAGTTTAAATCAATCATTGCAAGCTTTACCAACTCTAATGCAACTTGGTGGTGGTGCTGTTGCCATTTATCCATCTACCTGCCCATCCACAAACCTCAAGTAGCTGACCAACTTGTGCAGTTTAGTTCTTTTTGTGTCTATCCTCATACTATTCCTTAACCCTTCCAGTGTCCACATTGTCTGTATATACTCACAGAATCTGAAATGAGGGGCCAAGTTTGTATGTATGTTTTCAGTACAAAAAAAAATGAATTTTTTAAGAATAAGAATTGCTATTGTAATTTTTTTTAATATATATCTTATAAAAATATATAATTCAGGCTTGAAAAATAATATTTTGTTTTTCAATTTGATGCATATTTTATTAAACTACAATATGAATAATTTTATAAAGCCATCTGATTGCCATTTCAAAGAAGCACTAAATGGTATTGCCAATTTGCTTGTTAATGTTCCTATTTGCTGAAGCAACCTTCTGATTTAAGCTCACAAGTTTGATTGCAACTATTATCAAAAAATTTTTTCTTAAATTTTCTGAAACCTCCTAAAAATTAACAACAAAACAAAAAAAAACTGCTATTTTTAAAAATGGTAGATTTTGAAAGGAATTACAAAGTACTTACCACCATTTTTTTTCCATTTCACATTCTTTTCTGTCATAAACTTATTTCAGTATTTCCAAAATTATTTTTATCATTTTCCCCAGTATTCTATCCATCTTTCTTGCTCTTACAATCAAAATTGGAAGTAAACACATCCTTCTTAGAAATTCTGGGTGCAGTTACCTTTAAGTAGTTATATGCTTCACTGAAGCAAGCAAGAAGCAGATGGCTCACATATGCTATCTCTGTTCCTGTGCTATAAGTGTTTTTTACAGTTTTGGTCCAGCATATTGAATACCCTTTGTAAAGTTAGGATTAACTTTTTATATTTAAACCTTAGTTTTCATTTCAGCAGATTTATTTTCAGAAATTAGCACAGTGGGACATTAAACAATGGTGAGACAAACATTTTTTAGGTATTTATAATTCTATGTACATATATATTTTTTGCAATTTTTGTAATCTTTCACTACATTAAGCAAAAATGAAATATTTTATGATACTGTAGAATGCGTGATTTTAGTCATTTATGGACAATAATCCACTTTAAAATCAGAAAGTGGCTGTTTTCAATTCATTTTTATAATTTATCTTTTTTCCTTGGTGCAGCATGGCCTTAGTTGCTCTTGTGCCATAAATCCCCCAAACAATCCTACTTTTTCCCCAGCTAGGTCCCCTTCTTTTGGCCGATTGATAAGTATTAATTTTTTTCATAGTTACGCTACATTGTATGGCCAGCCTACAACTTGTTGCTGTGGATATTTTAAAATTGCATTAGGCTATATGTTAATTTTTATTTTATTATTTATTCTTTTTCAGTAAACTTTGATCTGGTGTCATTTTCTGAAAATAAATGGTCTTGAATATGAAAGCAAATTAATTTCTCTAGATTTATTTCCATAAGTTAGCGATATTTCAGTTGGCTGATTTATCGAACTTCTTGAGTTATGCTATATCGAAAGCCAGCTTAAAAGTTGTTGCGGATATTTTATTTAACATCCCATTAGATTACATGTAATTTTTCTTTTATTATTTCTTGTCTTTTTAGTAAAAAAACTTTGAGCTTGTACCGTTTTCTGAAAATGAATGTCTTGGATACGGAATTAAAATAGACTTCCTTGCTATGGAAATCAGCTGTCATGCGAGAGGGCAATTTTGGGAAGGTTTCCCCCTCCGTTAAACTCACTGTGAACCCCCCCCCCCCTCTAGAAGAATACAATTTTTTTTATATTACGAGTTTTTATTGTTATATATTGAATGATTTTAAAGGCACCCCTCCCTCCCTCCCTCAGTACCTTGGCTGTGCCACACAGACGATATAACACTGTTTATTTTTTTACTTTGCTGCACAAACTTTTTTGCAGTTAGCCAAGATTGCCAAACTTCAACACTCAACAAAAAAATTTATAATGTTTAGTAAAAAAAGCAGCCAAGAAATATTTTTTCTATTAACCAGTTCAGAAAATCTTGTGAATGTGAGAAGTCCAAGTCACTTTGTATAACACTGGCCAGATTTAAGATAATGATACTGAAAAGAATCATTAAAAGAAATAAAAATTATATTTCAGGTTGAATATTGTATTATTCAGGAGGAAATTTCTTTTTGATAAAGATATAATTTAACTATTTTTATTTATCAGGTTTTCCAAAATGAAGCATTAATTGTACAGTGCGATTTTTTTTCACCATATTACATTGAAAAAGGCTTATTAAAATCAATATGCTTGTAAACTTGTTTATATTATTTATTTTCATAAAATTCTCAATTAAAATTCTGTTTAATTTGGTATATAACATGACCTATTTCCATTGATTGGTTATTTTAAAAAAAATTCTACGTTGACTTGTTTATCTGACTCGGCATAATTGGCTAACAGCTTGGAATTTTCTCAAAGTATGGTACTGAGAAAAAATTTACAAAATAAGAAAAATATTTCCTTTAAACCAAAAAATAATTTTTTCGTTATTCAGAAATAAATAGCCTTTCTATTCATGTTCATTAAAATCTTTCTATTATTTTTTTTTAATTTTTATTTGTGTTGCCAGATGTATTTTTTTGCTATATGACTCTAAAAAAGTCCTATTAAAATAAAACTTATAGTCCTTTTCGTTAAATATTTTATTTTCAGAAAATCCAGAATTAAATGCTGATTAATTTTGGCATATAACATGCCAAAATTCCTTTCATTAGTTATCTGGCAAAAAAATTTTAAAGTTAATTTTTTTTGGCTGAGCATAGGGAGAAAATAGCTTGGCCTCGGGATGGGAACCAGTTTTTCAGGCTGGACACTGGAAGGGTTAAGTAGCCATGGGGTATAAAGGTTCCAACTAGCTTGTGCAGTATAGTTTTTCATACACGTATTCTAATCTGCTGCTGTTGTCTGTTGCACTTGCCACCATATGTTAATTCAGTAAGGTTTTGTTGGACATTGTCCACCCACTTCATTCCAAGTCTCTCCCTTTATTGGAGCTTTTACATATATTGTTCATAATTCTATTTGCTAATCTATAGTTTTGTACACAGGTAGCAAGGCCAAATCAACACAGTCTTCCCTACACAAGATGTTGCATTAAGGTGGTTATTGATTCCTTCATGCAATCTCATGATTACTTACATACTCACACCATCTGATGCTAGATACTACAAAAGTATTTGGACTGAAGGTACTGAGTTCCCTGTTATCTCTTCTGAACTCTGATTATTCATATCAAAGTTGCTCATCAACCAAATGTTTAATTCTACTAAGTTCAATTATGCAAAGAACTTTACAAGTACAGAAAGTAAACTAATGTGATCACTTATTTTGGAAAAATAAGAATCAAACTTCAAGTACTATAACTAGTTGATTGAGTATAATCATTGGGGTGACTGCCATTTCATATGCCACTTTATCCAGAGGAAAACATAAATTTATTAGTATGAATTTTAAGTTCATTTCCAGGAATATGGGGTTTGGGGATATTTCTTAAGAGTCTCTGGGTAATAGCATCTGTAGGCTTCTGGGTAATAGCATCCTTTCATTTTCAACAGAATCTTTTTTGTCATGCTTAATATATTAATGAGGATTTTCACAATAAATTTTTTAGTTTAAGCAGAAGAATTATAAATAATGTAGAGTGACCAAAGTAAAATGGAAAAGAAATAATTGACTCATCATGTGGTTGGTTATCATTAGATGTGATAGAGAGTTTTGATAAGATAATGATACCAAGGATCTAAATTCCTGCTGAAATATTTATAGGAAATTGTGAATTAAAATGCTTTTTATTGACATGATAAAGGACTTACTCTCAACCAGAATAAAGAAGCTAGTTTAAATTCAAATCACAATTTTGAGTCCTGGGAAAGATAGAAGCATTACTGAAGTTTGTTTAAATAATGAAATATTCAAATTAAATTTGATCTTGCAGATGTGTACTAAAATGACATACTATTTGTTACTAATGTCAAAAGATTTAAAATATTGCTTACTGTTTATGAATTATTATATCACTTTTCTTAGTGAACTCTTCTGCCATTCGAATAGCCAGTTCATTAGCTTCAGCTCTGTGAATATCAGAACATACTCATATAGGAAAAATAGTGTACAAAATTTAAATACATAAGTTATAATAAGGAGAAGGCATTTAAATGGTCATATCAAACACAATAATATAAAATCACAGTGTGTATACCATAAATTTAATAAAATTCTATAACACTGTATGTATATATAAAACACAACAGGAATGAGGCAGTATAATCCAACACGATTGGTAACAGTAAAGTATCAGATTCTAAGGTAACAAGTTATTTCAAAATGGATATTGGTGGCACTCATTTGAAATATTTTGTTACCTTAGAGTCTGATACTTTACTGTTACCATTAATGTTGGATTATACTGCCTCATTCCTGCTGTTTTACTTCCATACAGTGTTATAGAGTTTTATTAAATTCTAATACAAAATTATGAATATCTAATACAAAAATAAATTTACTGAAAGAAATTATTTCTAAAAATTGAAGTTTTCTAAACACTATTTTCAGCAGAAGTGAAATTTAAAAACATATTATCAATATTAAGGTAAAATCTTATTTTATATACATGTAACTTCTGTGCGTAAAATGCTGACAGAATCAAAACATCAGTACATATAAAAATAAAAACTATTACACCTTAAAACTGGAGTATTAGTGCTTAAGATAGGGCTTGGTAGCATATGTAATTGTACTTTTAGTACTCAGATTAAAAATTTGAAGTTTTTCAAAAATAGGTAACTGGTACTTAAAGTACAATTACATGTAACCATGGGTGGTGGTGCTAGTGGTGTGTGTGTGGGTTCTCAGGTTTGGATCCCAACAGTGCTTCTGTTCAGAATTTTCTTTGATAACTCATGACAAACTTTGCTCTTATCACTGGTCTTGAAATGCTGTCATCTAAAGGATGGGACATGAACCCATGTCAGGAGAGCTATGCATGTTAAAGAACACACTGGAAAGCATTGATGGGAGGCTTTCATCTGTTAGAAAACAGATGGAAGCTTCCCATCAGTGCTATCCAATGTGTTCCCAGTCTATTGTATCTAGAGTGTTCCTCTATCCAATGCTATCTAGTTGATTTGTAACAGCTGTCCAATGGATCCCTTTCTCCAACCTTCTCCAAGTCCTTGTGACATTGCCATTGTGTGCAAAAAAGTGCCACTCAGAGGAAAAACAACCTAACTTGAAGTCATATTACACAACTTTGAAGTAAAAGTAGTCATTCATCTTTTCTAAAAATCTAATTTATGATAAAATATATATTTATTTTCATGGCACATCCAGGTAAACAGAAAAAGGACTGCAATTAAATAATTACAATTTGTGATGGAATACACTCAGGCATTTTTATTTACAAAGGATGGAATGAAACTGCTAACATTCTGCTTATTGACATACACAGTCATATCAAAATAATATGATCACCTACCTAATAATGGGAATAACCAACCTTGGCACAGATGACAGTGGCGAGACGGCGTGGCATGGACACAATGAAGCCCTGGAAGGTTGCCAGAGACACATGTGGCCATTCGGACTGAAGCAGAGCACAGAGGTTCCAGAGATAATGTGGTTGTGGGTCCACACACTGAACATGTCAATCCAAATGGTCCCACAAGTGCTCTATGGGATTGAGGTTGGGCGATTTCACTGGCCAAGGGAGAATGGAGACATCGCTGTCATGTTCCTGGAATCAGTCATACACCACCTTAGCGACATGGCAGGGAGCATTGTCCTGTTGGTAGACACCATCACCACCATGGTAAATGTAAACATGAAGTGATGCATGTGGTCAGTAAGGATGGACAGGTAGCCATTAGCATTCAGGGACCCATCTAGTGTCCCAGGTCATACCAGGAAAACATCCCCCAGACATATGCACACTGCTGGCCTGTACTTGGCCAACAAGAATGTCTGGGTGTTGGTTCTCATGTGTCTGACACCGTATCCACCACCACCTGTCACTTCTGTGGAGTAGAAACCTTAATTCATCGGAGTAGGCAACCTTTTCCACTCTCTAATGAAGTAGTCCTGTGCAAACTGCAGGCATTGCCGATGGACCTTGGTTAGTATGGGCGCCTTTATTCAGCATCGACTCCGGATACCACATGTAACAGGGTTTGCTCTACTGTTATCAGAGACATGTACCTGGGTGCCCCAGCGTTCATTTGAGTGGTCAATTGTTGCACTGTTGTGTGACAATTGCCCTTTACCAGTTGACAGAGGCAACGTTATCCTCTGGGGTCGATGGCCTTTGGGACTTCACAGATACGACGTCTGGAGGTACTCAGTGTGCCAGCAGTCTATTCTTGGTACACCCTTACTACAGCACCTCGTGAACAGCCCACGAAGGCTGCTGTTTCCGAGATGCTTCCACCCTTGGCGTGGTAGCCAATGATCATTCCTTTTTGAATGTCCATCAAATCAATACCTCTGCCCACTGTGATCACGTTATGCACTATGACTCATCTGTCCTGGCCGGCCACTTATATCTCCATGTAGTCAACCATGTCATGTGCACTCTGTGAGGTGCCTGGGCAGGTACACTGTGATTCCATAGGTGGTCATATTATTCTGATATGTGTGTGTATAATGTATGTGTAATTAATTTATATAACATATCACATTTCTAAGAAAATCTGCACTCTGTGATACACCTGGGCAGGTATACTGTGATTCTGTGGGTGGTTATATTATTCTGATACAACTGTGTACATCAAAAGAGGGGCACTTCACTAGACCAGTTAAAATAAATTAGTTAATAAATTTAACCAGTTTATTTTAACTGGCCTAACAATTAAAATGTTTCTCCTTATAGACACTGATCATGATACTGTGAAACTGTTTATAGATTTAACAACTTCGGCAGTAGTACAGTTCATGGGCCTCAGCCACCATTTTGTTTTTTTACGCAACATAACAAAACGGACCTTTTAGTTGATTCCCACAACCCCCGAGACCCTAACCCAAACAGGGGTTTCTAGAAAAAAGATTGTTTTTTTCATTACCATAGTAACAAAAAACCTGAGTTTAAGTTAAACGCAATGCACCGTAACCATAGTAACATAAAATTGCGTTTTAAACAAACGTAAAAAAATTAAATTACCGCAAAAAAACCTCGTAACTGTCAATTACAGAATGAAGATCAGAAAAGTGCCAAATCCAACAAAAATAAAATGATTGCCTTCCCACATACAGTACACCACTTCCACCATTCCCCCTCCCCTCTTTTCAAAACATAATAAACCTACTAACATCAAAAACAAAACCATTTAAACACAACAAAAACATAAAATTAAAAACTACTAACTTAAATAAACAAAAACTAAAATACTACTCACCACAGCTTGTGGTTCATGCTACTTCATCACGCACATGGGTTATAGATGTTTATGGGGCGGATATAGATGTTTTACGTTCTCCATGAAACTCAGAAATGGGTCTGACTGGTGCCGCAGCCGCTTCCTATACATGAATTCAGCCAGATAGCTGTCAACATATCATCGTCCACACAGCCTCTAGACATCTCATTTTTTGCATGCCGTCACATTCCTTCCACAGTGTTAGTATGGCCCCCTGTCTCATAGTCAATGAATGAAACAGAGTGGTTCACTGTGAGGTGGACGAAACCCTCCTCACTCAAACAGTTATATGATCATCAGCAATCTGAATAAATCGTGGACCCAGGTAAAATTTTCTTCTTGATAACATCAAGCAAGGAGTCAGTAAAGCGGTCAGGAACAACAACAAGAAAACACTTATCGGAGTCCCTTTTCACTCCACCAAACACACAACGACCTTCCCGGTACCTCCCCTGGTGGTATTTGTTGGTTCCAAACTTGCTCTCGTCAATCTCGACAATAATACTGGGCCCACCAATCGGCTGTGACCTGGCAACTACAACACCCATTGCCACCTCTCGACAAAAAGAATACCAATCAGATATTGTGTTGCGAGATCCTATCCTGAGTTCCATTTCGGAAATCCTCTGAGGATAATCAAATGCCCACATATGTGTCAATTTTACAATCTGTTCCAGCGACATATGGGACCTCTCGAATCACGAGCCTTTCCGAATGCTCCGTCTACTATCGTGCTGGACCCCGCCAATCCTCCTATGGCAATTCCACCGAAAACCATCACTTGTTGTATCAGTCGGGGGCCAGCACCATGGCCTTACTGCACCTTGGACATTCATACCCTGCGGCGAGCAAACCAATATCTTGCAAAAACATAATTCCATCTTTTTTTTATTTCTCAAACAGCAGGGTAAAGTCCCTTAAGACCATACGAGGTCCACCTGCCGCTACACCTGTACTACAGGATGCCATTTCAAATATTACTAAAAGTACCACAGACTCCATACTTATAAGAAACCACCACCAACATACCACAATAAAAATACCTATATGCAAATCAACCAGCTCATACGCAACACAAACATGGCGACAATTCACATTCTCACAAAATATAATTACCACAAAAACTATTTTCTCTTAATGTACACTTAACCACCACAATTCCAGGAAACCAACCTCGCACCAACATAAACCGAAAACCATGAAAATCAGAAATAGTGCACCGCTGACCTAATTATAAAAAAGCCCCAAAACTAAATAATGTCCTCCAAGACAACACAAACCAAAAAACATGAAAATCGGAAACAGTGCACCGCAGACCGAATTATAAAAACGCCTCAAAACTGAATAATGTCCTCCAAGACAACACAAACCAAAAAACATGAAAATCGGAAACAGTGCACTGCCGACCAAATTATAAAAAAAAGTCCCAAAACAAAAATGGAAAAAAAAATCTTACAGCTCAAATAACCCTCCCTTAAATTACAATGTCATTTTACCTCTGAGCCCCATTTTTCCCCCACACCATCAGCTAAATGGTGAGGTCACATGAACCCCGAAGGCTCACAGAAGGTAGAGGGAGGGGACCCACTAGAACAGCTGTTGGGAGACAGTAACTTCCCGTCAAGGCCATCCAGCATGTTCTTTAACGTACACAGAGTATAACTCTCCCACACATAGGGCCACAGCTTAACATCCTAACCAATGGATGGCAGCCTTTCCAAGCCCATCGGTGTCCCCTACTAACTATGAGCAGAGTTTGAAAATTTCCCGAGATAAATCTAAATGCTGACCCAGCTCGGACTCGAACCTTGGAACTACAGATTACAAGCCTGGCGCGCTACTGACTCCGCCACTCTCACCCCACTCCTAAATTTTTCATTCTTTCCTGACCCTATCAAAAACTGCCGTTTTTTCACACACCAATTCTACAATACCCATAATTACTACATCAAAAAGTCACCAAACGCTTCCACATATTAACGATAAATCATAACTAAATTTAAAAGATTCCTAAATATACAACAAAATTAATAAATCACTATAATACATTAATAACTACCATACTACACGTAACTACTAAAAAACATTCAATTCACCTTAAACTATTCTAACGAAATACGTGTTTGTTACTATCGCCAATTTCAATCCCACACACAAAACTTGCAACATTCTTTCCCCCATACATACTCCCCCCCCCCCCCCCCCCTACACAGGCCCCAAAATATCTTTAATAACTAATTATAAACCATCTTAACCAATTTTCATTAAAAAAAAAAAGATACAACATATTAATTATTCGTATCCCACCTATCACAGAACACCCCCCCTCCCCATTTAAATATACAATACACATGCACTTACCTCTAACCATATAGGCATGTTATCCAAAGAAATCATCAAGCAAAAATGGGGAAAAAAGCCAAATGTAACTTCACACTCTTGTCAAATCACACACATAACATGTGACTCCACATTACCCACCCAAAAGAAACAAATCAAAGAGCCATAGGCCACCAACAACCAACAGTTACATTTCTACGTCATACTTTACTTTACACATCGATGTCACATGCCACTTGAGCAATGCCATCTATCAGCTAAGGACCGTAATCACTACACTGGCCGGTATGGAGTTTTGAATAATCTGCATAAAGGCCTCACAGAAAGGAAAGACCTAGAAATGCAATGGGCAGACAGAATGCAATGGGACTTTGTCTAGAATGGCAAGAAATAAAAAAGATAGAAATGCAATGGGACTTTGTTAGAACAGGCATGCAGTAGCCAAATATACAGCTGTATCTCTCAATAGATATATGCTGAGGTGGCTGTTTGAGGATTATATATACATTACTGATTATGGATGTATTGACCTAATTTTGACTCAATATAGTAATGAGAAAAACCTGAATTGGGAAGATCTTTTACTCAATTTTGTTGAGTAACAAAATTGAATAAAGATAAATTTTGCAAATATAGGTGTTCCATTTTTATTTGAGCTTTCAATTTTTTAAATAGAATATACTTAGCAATCAATCAATAATAAATACACAGAAATGCTTTTGTGGAAAAAATTAATTTTGTTGATGAGTGGGATTCAAACCTAAGCCTCCTACAGTTACAAGCCAGGTGCCCTATACACTAAGCTATCCCCAATTCTGTCATTTATCCATTAACTGTGACTTATAAATGTGTCTGACCTTGTCACTCATCATATATGATCAGGAAAGGGAACTTATCCAATATTGTTCAATATATAGATGTTAAATAAGAAAGTCACTCAGGCTAAAGCATTATTAATGCTAGAATCAATCAATAAATTATGCACAGATTAACTGTTTACATGTCAGTCATTGCAGATAAATGACAGACCTGATGATTGCTTAGTGGACAGATTATTTGGTATGTAATGGGAGGTGTGGGTTCGAATCTCACTCATCAGCAAAACTCATTTTTTTCACAAAAGTATTTCTTGAATTATATTCTAAAAGATAATCTGTGTATTTATTATTGATCAATTTGGAGTAGAGAATTTGGGAGTGGCAAATAGTAAATTCAATTGGGATAAAATTGTAAAACCCCTCGAGGGCAGCAAAAATTACTTAAGGTTGCAAATTATAAATGTGCTTGTGGCAGCAAAATATATTGGGATGTACTGCACCTAAGGCTAATTTGTTTTGCTATACTAGTATCAGAACTTTTTAATTAGTATAATTTAAATGCTTTCAGCAACTTGATAACTTTTTGTTTTGCTTGCCTACAAGTCTGAAAATACTGAGATGCTATGCCTGTTTTTATAACAAAAATACAAAGCTTTATTCAGTGCATTAAGTCTGGAGATAGAAAACTACTTTTCTAAAATATGTTTCACTATTAGAATTACCTTGAATTCAGCAAAAAACATGTACACAACTGCTCAGGAAGTGTCTCTACAAGTCTCTTCAGATATTTCAAATGAATATCATTCAAAAGTCCAAAGGACATAGAAAGCTTAGACATTTGTGCATATGCTGCATCAACCACATGTGAATGACAATGTCCAACTGAAAAAGAAGCATATAACCAAAATTATTAATTTGATTTACAATAATCATTAGTTTTATATTAATATTTTTAAATAAAAAGTTTTAAAAAGCTACATATTTAATTTAGTAATATTAATTTAAAAAAAGGAATATTATTTGCAGTGTTATATATATAGAAATTGTATATATATGTTGTATATTATAGAAATGACCATATTAAATATGATAAACAAATGGTACACTACCTGATTTTCAAACCCAATCTGAACATAAAATTTGAAATCATGTTCTAACAATGGGAAACTAATTTCTTATCACTATTGCTCTAGATAGCTGAAATTGTGCTCCACCAAATGTGAATAAACATCAATAACTGATTACTTGGCACATTTTTGATTGCAAAGTTCAATACAGGATGCAAACTATATGGGCAAGTCCACACTGTCAGATGAGAATTCCATCTGTATTTTCTGTTGTCTAGGGGGATATCAATTTATTCCTTTTTCTAAAATATTTAAGCCTTCATGTGTGTAATATCTGGTAAATTTAATTACTAACATAATGGGTTTAACTTTACTAATTAGGGCATTTAACATCACTAATTAGGAAATTGTTCTATTTAGACCTGTTGTTTTTCTATAATTGCAGCAGGTGAATTCTTTGTCAGCACTAATTTACATCACAAATAAAACAAAAAAAGTGTAACTGTAATGCATTGCATGAAAAATGCCAGAACTTCTGGTGCCACCATATAATTGTCTCTAACCTCTTATATATTTTTACAATTTGGTAATTCTATTTATTATATGCTTTTTCTTTACATCTTACCTTTCTAGATTAGGATAAAAAAAAACTCATTAAACAAAATTTGGTAATTTTTTGCTCTTCTGAAACTGAATGAGATATATGTGTGTGATTCTAAACTTCTTGTGATGGGCAAAACCTTTAAAGCACAAAAACTATGATAGAAAAATAGAATGCTTAATTTATTGATTTTGGACTGATAGCATGTGCAAAAACTAATGAAATGTTACATAAGAGGGAGGGGGTTCCCTTACACTCAGCAAATAAAAATAAATACCCCCTCAAGCAGCTGCTTGCCATAGTCTGTCAGTTTATATGCCATAAGAGGTCTGTGAGGATGGCAGGACCTCAGCAGAAAAACAACACAAACGCCATGCCTTATCCAGGGCTCAAACCCTTAGATCAGTGGCCAAGTGTGCTAACGACCGGCCACGGGACGACTAATTATACTAGTACTTTCATTTTTACTGCATATATACAATTGGCAACAAAACATAGATTACTTGTTTACGCCAATGTTTTGAATGGCAGTGAAACTTATTGCTTTTGCAGTTTTACACTAACGTATCATTTTTACTGTATCATAAAATACTGTTACTATTTAAATAGTACCTTGACACACACTACTCAAACAATCTAAATATTCCTGTCCTTGACCATCATATACATATTGCTTAGATGCTTTAGCTACAGTTAATGGAAGAGTAGGCTGTTCACACTCATAAAATGAAAGCATAATAAATGATTATAAAAAAACAACTGCAATCTTTTATGATTTTTGCTATTTTAAGAACATAAATCCTGCAAAAATAAATATGATCCTAAAAACCACAAGCACATCTAACACACCTTATTTTAATTGAACCACACGGAAAAAGTCAACAAATATCAGTATTGCCAATTTATCCCTTATAAGCTTCTTTTCACGCTACACTGTTCTTTATCATTGAGGTAATATTAATAGGCCGTCCCGTGGCCGAGTGGTTAGCGCGCTTGGCTACTGATCTACTGATCTACGGGACCTGGGTTCGAGCCCCTGATAAGGCATGGATGTATGTGTCGTTTATTCTGCCGAGGTCCTGCCATCCTCTCAGACGTTCTACTATGGCATATAAACTGACAGGCTCCATGATGATGATGAACAGTACAATGCCTACTTCATGCTCCGCGTACGGATGCAAAAATAAAAGCTGTAAAGGAAGTAATTTGACATTTCATAGGTTAGTACTTTACGAAAATTACGAGATTTGTGATAAATTAAAAATTGAAATTGCTAAACTAAGGGATTTAAAAATAAAGTGTTGTCAAACGAAAAAAATATTCGAATAACGAAATAAAAGGTTGTCAACAGAAAGGTATAATTTCAATATACCTTTCTGTCTAAGTCGAATTTTTTAATATATTCACAATTGTTCACGAATTTTTTAATATATGAAACGAATAATATTTGCATATGTAAAGTAGGTGATTATGTAAAGTAGGTGATTTAAAGTCTGAATTAACATGAAATTAAAAGAATGTGTCCGTACATTTTATTACAATAAGAAATATTCAGCATATGGCATTAAATTTATGAGACGTCTGGGTTTTTTTTATAGCATGAAATTAAATTCTGTCATTTTTTCTGATTTCCTGCCTCAGCTGAATTAAAAAAAAGTTTACACTTTCTGATTATTTCTTTCAATTTTTAATAAAAATTAATATTTTTTAATGAAAGAAGAAATAAATATGACTTTTCATGTTTTTTTAAACGAGGCGCGGATTTACACTATTAAGGTCTATAAATTTTGAGGGCTTATCGCTTAAGCTGAATGATTTGATCATGTATTAGATTTTAAAATATGTTTACCATTGTTCCTGTTTTAAACGAGCTCAAATTAATGTCTGCTAAGTTTACAGTCAATTTAGTTCAGCTTTAATCACATATTAAAAACATATCGAATTTTTTTAAAATTTCCATACAAAACCTCGGTTTGAAAGAGAAGCAGTTTCCAGGGTCTTCGTTTTTCATCCGATATACATCGGTAATTGTGTATTAATTAAATCTATTTTGCTTTAATTCCTTCACTGGAATAATCTCATTGAAATAAAAAAACAAAAAACAGCAAAGTTCTGCCTCATTTAAATCAGTTGTTAAGCATTTTTAAATAGCCTTCATCGTTGTTCACAGCCAATTCGCAAGGCATCATGGATATCTTTCCTCACTAAGCATTCGGCAGACACAGCCGTCTGTGATCATGGCGGTCAATGCTACGGGAATCGGAGTCCTGTCTCTAGTATTACTACCTCAATGTTCTTTACATCTCTTTGCTACGATGGTTGGGTGCCGTGTTTGGTTAAAAGGAAATATGTCGATACTAGATGTACATTAGCTATCTATCCATAGATATCAACTAGAGATAATAAGAAACCTGTAATAAGAGCTATTCAGAGAAAGTCTATCAATCCGAACACTTTATGTTGAGAATGAACTAAAAGAAGAAAATAAAGAAGTAATCTGCATCATGGGAACAGCTTGTTTTTTTTTATGAAAACTTTTCTGTGGGGCATTTTGATTAGCACAGGAAGCAAAGACGGAAATTTTTTGGGAGCTTTCTGATATTGATTTCAACCAAATAGGACTGAACAGATGTTCCACATTGAATATATTCTTTTTTTTTATTCTGCTTTTCTCGAAATATATTATTTCGAAAAAATAAACTTGGAAAACAGTTCTTGTCCTTTCAACTTCATTCAATATTTTTCTCTCTCCTACTGCCTTACATGTGTATTTTTCCTCTCCATCCTAGAGATATTTTAAAAACTATTAGTTAAAAATCCATCTTATATGTTGGTTTACTTTTTTTTACTCCTTTTCGGATTATAAAATTATATTTATTTTTTAAACTGATTTAGTCGTAGTAAATTATTATTTGTACAGTTGTACATTTTCTTTATGTTTAAATTACAATATTAATTTATTACACCGATACTTTTTTATTGCATATATTGTTTTTTTTTACAAGAAATTGAAATTATTATGAAAGTTGATGGTATCGAACCGAAGATTTTTCAGTTACAAGTCGAAAAACAAGAATGTACTTAGCCGACGCAACTAAGCACTGCTAATAAAATAAAATAAATAAAAATAAAATAAATACCCCCTCAAGCAGCTGCTTGCCACAGAGGTCTGACAGGAGCCTGTCAGTTTTTCTTCTACTGTGGCTGACAGGAGCCTGTCAGCCACAGTAGAAGATCTGAGAGGATGGCAGGACCTCAGCAGAAAATAACACGAACATCCATGCCTTACCCAGGGCTCGAACCCACGTCCCATAGATCAGTAGCCAAGCGCGCTAACCACTCGAACTGTATTAAAATATATTATTAATATTTTCTTGTAGGACAAATGTTCAACGCATTTTGTATTTACGTATTTAATGTTCTTTTCAAACATAAAGTCACAGTATTGCATTAATGCATTTAACTATCCATGCATAAATATCCTTCCTTAGCAAAATAAAACTTGGCAGTCTGTTCAGACAATTCGATCGTTTATTTTGTGAGCACACAATGGGTGAAATTTCCAAATCACAAGGACCCGAAAGCTCAAAGAAGGTTGGGGCAGGGAACTAATTATAGCAGCTGTTGGGAGATAGATGGTAACCTCCTCTCAAGGCCATCCACCGTATATTTTAATCTTCACAGGTTTTAGCTGACCCACACATAGAGCCATGGCTTAATGTCCTATCCAACACACGGTGGCGTTTAGAACGACGTTTTGCCCACCCTTTACATGGCCGCCGTAATGTAAAGTATGGGTATAAACGCACAAAGGCTAAGTAGTTAAAGTTTTTTTTTTGAAAATTACGTTAAGATTTCGTTTTTGGGATAAAATACAATCAGTCATGTTAGTTAAACCTTTAATAGCCTATAAAAATATTGTCTTTAAAAAAAAAGAAGAAATATCAGTTGAAAGACCGCGTTGTTTCCAGACTTTTTCTTAAAAGTAAATACTTTGTTTGATACTATAATTTAATGAAAATATAAAGTCCTTTGTTTATTAAGGCATGTAAACACAATACTAAGAAAAGGCGCTTGCTACATGGTTGCCTATACTTTATATGCTGGCGGCCACGTTAAGGGTGGGCATTAACTGGGCATTAACGAGCTTCACAGCGGTTTCTAGAGGTCGTGTATAGTTAGAGTCTAACATCCTTCTTTAAAAATTAGACCATTTTGTAAAAGGGGGCTGGCTTCTTCTTCTTCTTGTACATCCGTCTTTGACCTGGTCCTATTTGTAAAGCAGGCCTCGGCCCGCTTATCATCAGGACCACAAGCAAAGGTTGTCAGAGGTGGCAAAAGTTGTAATTGCAAAATAGGAAAGCGATCGAGAAGGGGACGGAGGAAGGCAAAACGGAAAGTGTTCCAGAGATGGTAATAAAACGTCGTATTGTGTGAGGAGAGTTAATTTTGTTGTGGAAGGAGTGTATTTAAGTAAATTATAATGTTAAATGGGTATTGACATCGTATGGAAGCTGCCGAGCTGAGCTAAAGCGGGAGCAAGCTGCTGGATTCAGCCAGAAGCGTCTCAGCCAATGAGAATGCAGGAATTTTGGTATTGGCTGAGCGCTGAATCCAAGATGGAGGCAATTTGGAAACGAGCGAGATCGAAAAGGAAATGTAAGTAGCGAAATTGGGAAATGGTGAGAGAAATTTATAAAGTGAAATGAAATGGCCAAAGAATAAGTTAATTGAAGAGAGAGTAAAGTTTAGAGACAATTTGTAGGTAGGAGAATACATCGAAACATTTCTGTTTAGGACATTTCTCTAAAGCTGTAAGATAGAGGTCTTGGTATTTTCTATGGATAAGGCCAGTGTGCGAGAGAGTTTGACTGAGTGGGAGAATGTCAGGGGGAATATCCCAATCATAAGTGGCGTTGTTAGGGTTGGCTAAGAATTGGAATATATCGATGATGTCCTCAAAGGCTTGGAGAAATTCGGGACCTTCATGATTAGATGATTGGGGAATCCTAGTATAGTCAATGATATAATTTTGAATATTGGTGAAAAGTGTTGAAGTGTTAGTGTTGTCTGATGATTTTTGTTTTTTTTGTGGGTCGTCTTTAGGGGGAGATTCGGGGGAGGAGGTAGGATTTTTCCTTTTAAGTTGAGTTATTAATTCGCTCTCAGTAATCTGGGGTGCGGAAGGAGGCAAAGAATTAAGAGAAGAAAGGAAGAAGAAAGGGAGGAGAACTTACGTGAGAAGAAACTTTTGAAGGCGATAGAGGGATAGAGAGAGACGTGTCTGTATCAGCAGAAAGCTCTATAGGTGGTGCAGGTGGGGAGGCAGAAATTTTTGTGCGATTCAGAAAAGAGGAACAGTCCTTGATAAAGTGGCCAGAGGTCTTGCACCATTTACAAAGAAGAGTGATGCCAGGATAGTAGACAGTAGCTGTGAAATTTTCTATTTGAATGAAATTTGGAATGGCTTTCTTCAATTCCATATGCACCAGCCTTGTGCCCGATTGGATGGACTCCAGTCCCGGGTATCCGAGATATTCTTCTGTGACGCTAGTAACAGTTCCAAACGGTTCTAGGGCTGCAGCAATGGCCTTGTTGTTGACGAAGAAAGGCAGTTTTGAAATTGATATTTTCTTGATTGGAAATCCCAGTCGAGTGCATTCCACTGGGTGTTCTTGAAAGAAATCACGTGGGATTGCAGCAAACGCATCTGCGCTTTTTTCTGACGAAAAGGTGACAATGGTGGTTGAGCTGTTGATTCGCTGTGCGATGGCAATTTCTGTAGGAGTCACATAGTTCGCTATTTGTTGCACAATATATTCAAATTTGAGACCAGGATGTTTCACTCTGAAGGAGCATTTGAGACGCACATCACTCTTGTAATCCATGTTGAGACAAAGAAATCCAGAGAGCAGATATCCAAAAAGCGAGAGAGCTAAAAAAAAAACATGTTGCTTCCACGAAATCCGAGATTGGAATCCCAGGGGGCTGGCTATCTCGGTGATTCACTGCCATTGGTTGATTGAGTCACGTGGTTTATGGGCGCCATGTTTTGTCGTACCTCGAGACGAAAGCCTGTGATTAGTGTAAGTACCAAGTTAAAACTTCTCAGATGCTATAATTTTATACATTTCTACCGCTTTTTTTTTGCGCTTTTTTTGCGTATAAAAGCGTGTCATATTTTATGAATGCCTCAGTGCGTTGCATTTGGGTGTAAAAATTTCAAAGAAATAAATTAATTAATATTTTTTTCCGAGCAACTCCATCAGAAGAGGGCAATTGGTTGCAAAAGTGAAATGAGCTAACTGAAAACCAACAAATAATTTCCTTTAAGGTTCGTTTGAAAAACGAGCTAATGCTTTCACTTTGTCGTCTGCCTATCTCAATACTTGTTCGTCTGTATGTCTGTCTCTCTGTTAGCTGCTGTCTCCCATTTGCCTTTCCACCTGTCTGTCCGTCTATAGAAAATCAATTTTTTAACTTTTAGAGCTAAGCAAAAAATTCTTTTTGGGTTGGATAGGTGTCGAACAAATATTGCGATTCGTAATTTTGAAAATTTCCAATACTTTTAATAGCGTCCTCTAGCGGTGGGAAAAGTTGGAAAATGCTAAAATTTCGAAAGAATATTGCAAACAAACTATTTACAATGGAAATATGAAATTTTGGTAGTAGAGTGTTGTTGTCAGAAGGTTTACAATGGCAACAAGGCTTTGCCTTAGCAAAAAGGGGGTGCGAAAATGAAACTTTTTTTAAAGAGATAAACGAAACAATATGTATAAATATTTTTCACAGGCACTAACACAATATAAATGATTTGAGCAATATTTGATAAGCATTACCTGTATATGTCTGAAAGTCTATAAATCAATATATGTTTTTGTTGAAAAACTTTCGCTGTCATACGGAATTCGAACCCACATCACTCCAGAAACATTCCAGAGTATTCTATCTGTTGAAAATATCATCTCAGTCTTTTTTCCACTAATCTATCACTCTTCTCGTGAATTTTGGGCATCTCTTTATTACGCCATCTATGATCTCGGGTGGCAACAGTTTCTTTTTTAGTGCTTTGTGTGAGATTGAAATAAATAATGAAGTCACATCAGACAATTCATGGTTATTAATGATTTAGACCAGTGGTTGTCAACCTTTTATGCTTCACATACCCCCTGGAAATGTATGGGTAACTGGCGTACTCCTTGTATAGATAGATAAAACTATATAGTATAACAATGGGAATAAAATAAAACATATATATATATACATTAAATTTTGTATTCATAAATTACATATATCGATAAACACAAAAAATGACATAAACAATTTAACAAATCTTATAAAATTATAAATATTTTACTAGGTAATCAGATCTAGCGACTTTTGTGCTCTCATGACATACCCTAAAAAATTTTACTGCGTTCCCTACGTTGAGAACCCCTGATTTAGACAATATTTGATAATCTCAGCATTACCTGTAGAAGTTTAAACGTCTCTATAAAACATATGCGCCTCTGGCGCATATGGGAATCTTATTTTCAAAGAGAATGAAGTTCTTCATTTGCCTACTTTTTCACTCCTTAAAAATTTTAATTTTGGATGTTCATGTTGTTTTTTTGCTGAGGTCCCGCCATCCTCATGGACCTTCTGCTATGGCGTATAAACTAACAAGCCCCTGTCAGACCTCTGTAGAAGCAGCTGCTTGAGGGGTTATTTATTTATTTCTTAATGTATGATGGGGAAATACATATAGTAGTATTTTATTAGTAATTATAAAACATAAAAAGTATTTTTCATTTCTTAGATTTAAAAAGTTACTTATCTCTCACTCCTCTGAAAATAATGGGTAGATAAATGCTGTCAGTGGAATTTCTACCATAACAGAACTCTTCACACCGAAATTTCTACCATAAACGGATCACTTTAAACATTCGCTAAAAATTTTGCAGTTTCGATATTTAGTGATCTCTAATGATATAAAAGGTCTGTAAATGGTAGCTAGGTAGTCACTGGAAGGAGAGCTATGCACCAATCCCTGTGATGATGCATAGAACTGGCCAGGCTTAGCACCAAATGTCCGACCACGCCTTCTCGTGGTGCAGACCGTTAGTACCTTTCAAAAGAGATACTCTCTTGTGGAAGTGAACAGAAGGGGAGGGCTGCCAGATTAGTGTGGCCTACTGATCTGGACAACTATGGCTACTTTTCTTTTTTTTCTACCCTGCTGAGGAGTGGTCAACCACACAGGGTCCTGGTGCTGACCATATACACCCACGGGACTGGACAGATATATGGCTCTGAGCTTAATTATGAATCCTGATTTTGCTGCACTGGTGGGCTTCTGTGGAGGGAAAATCTTCCGCTGTGTTTTCTGTTTGTTTGTGGGTTGACAGCCCCAAGTGAATAGATTCACAGGATATGTTTATCAGCTGGTGGATAATCCTGAGCAGAGGTCATCGCAGGCACCTGAACTCTTTGCTTCTATTGGCATCGTCAAATTCTACATTGGAGGAAGTCTCCCAGTGTAGATGGCTTCTGCCTTTAGTGGTGGGGGAATGGGTCTTTGCCCCACGTCTGCGATTAGGGGGCTGTTTGATATTGTCGGCATTCCCTTTCTCAATAAATATAGTTTCTTTAAACATCCCACTAGCCATTTTCTCTCCATAGGTAGTTGGAATATGAGGACTCTGCACAGAGCTTTTTCTCTTGATGTCCTCACACAAGAATTCCACCATTATAATTTAGATATTCTGTGCGTGCAAGAGACCAGATGGACTGATAAAGGTCAGATTCTTAAAAATAATTTTAAATTTCTCTTTTCAGGAAGGGACGACAATAAGCATCACCAAGGCGTGGGTCTGCTTCTCAGCAGACACGCTAGTGATGCTCTTCTAGGATATGAGTGCATTAATGAGAGGTTTCTTACAGCAAAATTTCAGACAAGCGTTAAAGACTTGAATGTTATCTGCTGTTTTGCCCCCACTGAGGATGCCGATGAGGATGAGAAGGATAGGTTTTATGAACAACTTCAGGATATTTTGAATTCTGTCAAGAAAGGAGATATTACCCTTGTTCTTGGTGACTTCAATGCCAAAGTTGGTACTGACGCTGACCTTTGGGGAGGAATAATAGGCCCTTTTGGTATTGGTAGCTGCAATGGCAATGGGCAACGTCTCCTACAGGTAAGTAAACTCAATGGATTCAGAATAACTAACACTTATTACAAACACCGCGACATACATAAGTACACATGGGTTTCGCCTGATTTGCTGCATAAGAATATGATTGATTACATATTAATTAACAGCAAATGGGGTAGTTCTGTTAGGAATACCAGGGTACATACGGGAGCTGAAATTGGATCTGACCATTACCTTGTTAAAAGTGTCTTGCAACTTAAACTTAAAAAGTGTTGTGCTAGGGTTAAAAAATTTACTTTTAATACGGAAGCTCTGAAAGATCCAGTTATAGCCAAAGCTTACCATGATAGCTTACTTAGTCATTATGACAGTCATGATTTGCTTACTACTGAAGTTGAGGAAGAATGGGATCATTTTAAACAGGCTTTTTTGGACACTAACAGTACTCTTTTAGGAAAAAAGGAGCAGAAGAGACAGAATTATCTGAGTGATAAGGCACTTGAGCTTATTTCCGAAAGAAAGAACTGCAGGAATGTCTTTAATCAATACCCTACTAGTCCTAATAGAAAGCATTACAGAGAACTTTATAAACGTGTAAAAGATCAGTTAGCTGCTGATAAGAATCTTTGGCTTGATGGTTTGGCTGACAAAGCCGAGGAAGCAGTTAGACAGCACAACAGCAGAGAGCTGTACCAGTTAGTTAATGTTTTGTGTGGTAGAAAACGGACAGATATACAGGGATTGAAGGATAAACAAGGTAAGGTTATCGAAGGGGAGGATTCTGTCATGGCTAGGTGGGCTGAGCATTTCAGTGATGTTCTAAACAACGTAGTTAGTTCTACTCCCATTGTTTGCAATGATGATAGATGCATTGGTGGCTTTAATGTTGGCCCTATAACACATTCTGAAGTTATTTTGGCTGTTTCTAAACTTAAACTACATAAATCCCCAGGGGTAGATGAAATTACTACCGAAATGCTTAGAGTTGGGAATGTTTCAGTTACCACTTGAATGACTGAAATTCTGAATATCTTTTATGATAAAGGCATGGTTCCTAAGGATTTTACCAGGGCTATTGTTATCCCTATTTTCAAAAAAGGTGATCGTAGTTCTTGTGATAACTATAGGGGTATCAGCCTACTCTCTGTTCCAGGTAAAGTTCTTTCCATGATTGTGCTTAATAGAATTAAGAATCTGGTTGACAGTCAATTGCGTGATGAGCAATGTGAATTCAGAAGTGGTAGGGGATGTGTGGATCAGATATTTTCACTTAGGCAGATTCTTGAGAAATGTTTAGAGTTTCAGAAACCTTTGGTTGCTAGCTTTGTTGATTTCAAAAAGGCTTTCGACTCTGTTGATCGTCATAATTTGTGGTTGATTGTGAGATCATATGGTATACCTGACAAGTTAGTTAACATAATGAAAGCTCTCTATAATAACACTGAGTCCTGTGTGAGAGTTGGTAAGGCTTGTAGCAATTGGTTTAGCATTACTTCTGGTGTCCGACAAGGGTGCATTTTATCTCCTTTTCTCTTTAGTTTGGTTATTGATTATGTTATGCGAAAATAACTTCAAGGGAAAGATTTTGGCCTTAAATGGACCGGAGATACGAAAATTTCTGATTTAGATTATGCTGATGATTTAGCCCTTTTGGCAAATGATGTTGATGAGATGAACTCTTTCATTCGGGCTGTTGATGAGACTGGTAGTAGAGTAGGTTTGGTTATAAACAGAGAGAAAACTAAAGTGATGAAAATTGGTCAGGCAGGCTGTGATTCAGTTAATCTGAATGGTTGCAGTCTTGAGCATGTGTCACAGTTTAATTATCTTGGGAGCTATGTAACAGATAATGGTGATGTGCGGCATGAGATTAACAGACGAATAGGGATTGCTGCCGGGACTTTTAAGAATCTATGGAGAGTGTGGAGAAATAGGCGTATACACCTAAATACTAAAATTAGACTGTATAATAGTTTGGTTCTTTCTAGGGTTAGTTATGGTAGTGAAACTTGGACACTTTGTAAACAAGATAACAGGAAACTAGATGCTTTTGATTCCAGATGCTTACGCAGAATCTTGGGCATTAGGTGGTTCAACTTTGTAACTAATGATGAGGTTAGGCAAAGGAGTTTGCAACCTCCTTTAAGCAGCATATTGCGCAGAGAGAGACTCCGTTGATTTGGCCATGTTGCCCGTATGAATAATTATAGATTGGCGAATAGGGTTATGAACAGTGTGCCTAAAGGCCTCAGAAAGAAGGGGAGACCTAGGATGCGGTTGGCAGACAATGTCAAACAGGACCTTGTTAGAATTGGTGTGCAGTGGCCAGATGCAGTAGATGTAGCTCAGGATAGACTTGCTTGGAGAACTAAATTGCACGGTCAGGTTGGACCTCCGTAGCCCATGGCTGCTTGAGGAGGAGGAGGAGGATGATGATGAATGATATAAATTAAAACTACCTTTGAAAATGCGAATTACATTTCATTAGTAATCAACTAAAAACAGATTTCCAATTATCTCTTAAAACCGTTCCATTTCTTACCTATCTTGGGCTTAGGGTGAACTAATTGTTGTGAATGGAATTTTCACGACAGTCACATTCCATGACCAAAATTTCAAATTCCTAGTATAACTACATCATTGTAATAGTATTCGTTTTAAATTTTTGGGACGGTTTTTTCCACCATTAGAGGGCGTCATTATAGCTTTTGGTAAATTCGCAAAATGCAAATTGTAATATTTCATCAATACCTGTCCAACCCAAAAATAATTTTTAATTTATCTCTAAAAACATACACTTTTCTGTTAAAAGAGAAACAAAGTTAAATTCATCTCCCCCTGGGTTTAAAAGGTCAAATGATTATTGCCAATGGTAATTTCGTAACCTTCACATTTAAACACTAAAATTTTAACTTCTAACATATCTATATAGTTTAGAATATTCGTTTGATATTTTGGAATTTCGAAATTTTTCCACCGTTAGAGGGCGTAGTTATAACTTTTGGGAGATTCGAAAAATGCAAATCGTAATATATCATTAATTCCTATCTAACACAAAATTTTTTTATTTATCGGTATAAATTAAAAAGTTCGTTGTCTGCAGACAGACAAGCAACAAAGCAAAATTATACCTTTTTTAAAAAAAATAAGCCATAAACTTTACTTTTCGTTCTTTAGCTGCTTTTTAAAGTGCTTCCAATTATGAGCACTGAAATCTGTATCAAATATTACTCTACCCTTTTCCGGAATCCATAAGTATCGTGCAAAACCATTCAGCTATGCACACTAAGCAATCCGAGAGATGAAAAAACATGGCATCCAATTTTGAGATTGCCAACCTCTACCTATATATGGCCTCCAGCGGTTTCTTCCTCTAGATATTCTATCTCATTGCTTAGAACAGATGCGAGACGCTCGAAGAGTGAAGGTGACGCCCTCACAACAAGTACACCTAAAGCTCAGAATGGTTAAGTTTTAGGGAGCACGTGTAGTGTGCTTTTAGATGGAGACTTTAGATTAGAGTAAGAATTTTTTAGATTAGAGAAATGATCTTACAATACCTTGAACACAACCGGAAATTGCAGTTTATCTTCAATAAAGGCAATGATCAAAGTTTTCTGTAGTAAAACCTTCATTGTGCTTTTTGGTCTGAAGATATCATTGTACATTACACAATGGAAATCTGTTAACCATTCGAATAGGTTGTTACCTAATTGGTTAATATTTTGCTGCTGTTAATATAGTTGAAAGTTATATATGTAATAAAGTATTAAAAATGATGAAGGTTATTATTGTTGCAGTATGTTAACTTCTTTGTAACCGGTAATTTTCTTTTAAGCTCTATTAGAAAAGGTGGCTTAGGTAAACAAATATTCTGCATAACTAATGTTTTCATATTTAATAGATATATTTCTGTTGCCTACAAAGTTAAGGAGATATTTCTGTAGGTAGGTGCTTTTTCTTTCGTTGCTGAATTGACCATGTTTTAGTCTTTTTGACTGAAAGCTGTTTCATAAAATGATTTGCTCTAAACGCTGATTTTGAAATCGTTTTCCGTCATATGTTTCATTCTTTCAATACCTTCTGTTCTTATTTAATATATTATTTGTTCCAATCAAAGTTACGTTTTGCATATAGTTCCAAAAAGAATTAATCATTATTTCTTTTGCAATTTATAATGGTAATGAAAGAACAAAAATATATATCATATATATATATAATGTGTGGAATATGATGTGTTTATATAAATGTTTTTTGTCTCTCACAGTTATGCTTTGCATATACACCCCAAAAAATTTAATAATTTTTTCTTTTACATTGTATAATGGTAATGAATGAACAAAAATGTGTATGATATTGTTACGACAGAAGGAATCTGGCAACCGAAAGCAAAAAGTTTCAGCCAACTAAGAAGAACGTTGGGAGAATTTGGAGAAGAAGAGTGGAGAGTTAACGGTCGTTTTGTATTGTAACGGTCGTTGTGTTGTAACGGTCGGAGAGTTCGAAAATGGACGGTGAGCTGTTCTGAGACAGTGCGCGTAAGTATCAAGAAGTAACTTGATGTGTTGTGTATACGCGGAAGGATAAAAGTGGGATCTTTTATCGTTAAGTATCAAGAAGTAACTTGATGTGTTGTGTATACGCGGAAGTATAAAAGTGGGAACTTTTATGGCTAACTTCGAATGTCTACACGGACTGTCTTTTTGTTCGGCTAGTGTGTGAAAAGTTATTAGCACAGGACGAGAATTGGTTTACGAGTGAAGATCTTCGGGTGACCTGGTAAATCAAGTAAAAGGTAGTATTTTAGTAAAATACACAGAGCTGATATTGTGTGCTCTACGCAGGAAGATTGATGACTTGTGCATGTTAATAGTTGATTTGTTAATAAGATACTTCATCCATATTTCCTTTGTAACAATTTACCTTGTATTGAATTTGGTTTTGAAATATAGCTTTTAATACTCACGCTCAGCGGCTATCCATTTTTGTGATCCGCAACATTTGGTGTCAGAAGTGGGATTATAATTATTTAATTGAATGACTTTCACTAGAAGTATGGATGAGTTAATAAAGCTGATGACTGATATGAAAGCCGATATGGCTAATAAAATAGGTGAACTTTCTAGTGACATAAATAATAAAATAGGTGACCTGGCCGCACAAAAGGCCGATATTAAAGGTGATCTAGCTGCCCAAAGCGATAAAATAGGTGACTTGAAAGCCGATATTAAAGGTGATCTGGCCGCCCTAAGCGATAAAATAGATGATTTGAAAGCCGAAATGGCCGCACGAAATAATGAGTTGAGGACTGAGATAGTTTCTCAAAAAGATGATTTGAAAGCCGAAATGGCCGCACAAAATACTGAGTTGAGAGCTGAAGTGGCTTCTCAAGTTGGTAAGATTATTGATCACTTCAAGGATCATAAAACCGAACTCAATAGACAATGCAATAGTTTAAATGTTGAATTTGTCAGTGAAAAAGATGATCTTGATAGTGTTAAGTTAGATTGTAAACATGGAAAAGAAAAAGAGAAAGGCAACGCATATAAAAATGTGGATCTGCTACTGGAAATCAAGAATTGTAGAGATAGCACAGATAATGCCTTTGACCACGCAACTACTGGTAATGCATGGCAGAGTGTCTATGTCGCTGGTGACATGTCTAGGAACTGTGAAGAACAATCACACAGATTAGAGAGCTGTGAGACTAAACAGTACGCTTTGCACTTCAAAATACCTAGATATACAAGTCTGGCACGATCTGAAGAGAGATCCACACGAAAGGTATTCTATTCCTCGCCGTCAGCAAAATGTGTCATGGACATTTATCGCAAAGGCAGAGTAACGAGTGGTAATGAGGGGGAACGAAACAGAGTTTACGTTTCGCAGAGTGGTCCGAGTAAAGAAGAGGCGTCCATTCATCATAGATACAAAGTGCCCTTCGTCGTTACCGGGGAAGTCGGAGAGATTTTTCCGAAGCATATAGCCACACTTGAATCGTTTATAGAAAGTGGGGATTTAAGGAAGAGGAATTCCGAAGAATGGCTTAGAAGCATAACAGGTGATGCTAGTAAAAGAGCTTCAGGCAGAGACGGTACTTCAAAGACTAACTTTCTGGATGAAACTAAGCCTCAGAGTTACGATCAGAGAGAAGTAAAGCCCTCAGACAATCTCAACGAAACCATGCTGAATTTCTTTTCTGAACAGTCAATGCGCAGATTTGGACATTATAACCATTTAGATTATAAGGATATAGAAAAGTTTTATCACGATTACAAGAGCTCTAAAGTGGACAATATCATGTTACAGAACTCGTCGCTGATCTCCAGAATGAACAATTTGGCAATCATGACTGATATTTCCCTGGCTAATTACAATGAGAGCTCCAAGAAAGTGAATTCGGAAGAAACAGCAAATATGACCTCCTCGGGTCATGTGTTTTGCTGGAGACCCGAGTGGCGCCATCGGATGGTAGATAAAAACAGCACAGGAGGTGTCGGCAACAAAGTGAGTCTTGTCTTGGCTCCTGCACTTGCTGCTTTAGGTCTCAAGGTCCCTATGATCTCCGGTCGTGCTCTCCAATTGACGGGAGATACTCTGGACAAATTGGAATCCATCCCTGGCTTCACAGTCGACTGCACTAAAGATAAAATCGAGCAGATGATGGAAGACGTCGGATGCTGCATCGTAGGACAGACAGAGGAGCTGGTGCCAACAGATAAGGAGATTTACCGCTGCAAGGATCTGACGGCTACCGTAGATAGCGTTCCTCTAAGGAGATGCTCAATTGTGTCCAAAAAGCTGGCTGAAGGAGTGTGCGCTTTGGTTTATGATGTTGAATTCGGAAAAGGAGCTATTGATCTCATCAGTACAGAAGATGTTGCTGTTGATTTAGTTAAGAAAATGGTTGCAGCATCACAAGCTCGTGGAATGAAGAGTTTGAGTTGTTCAGCTGTTATCAGCAACATGGATTCACCTCTTGAAAACTCTGTTGACAACTCTCTGGAAGTGATGGAAGCTGTTCAGTGTTTCCTTGGTGACGGATCCTTGGAACTGCAAGAGCTCGTCGAAGAGTTAGGAGGAGAACTTCTGCGTTTGGTGAACATTGTGGATAATAGGGTAGATGAAGCATCACGTGTCCGCAAGGTTCTGCATAACGGCAATGCTTTGAACAAGTTTCGTAACATGTTAATAGAACAAGGAGTATCTGAAGATGTTGCAAGCTGGCTATGTGAAGATAAAACAGAAAAAATATTGCTAGCAGCCCGACACATCACTGATTTCACTTATACAGGAGAAACAGGTAAGGTTGTCGGATTAGAAGCTGCAGTCCTAGCAAGAGTATGGAAGGAGGAGATGGACCGAAGCGCTAAAAAGAATTATGGAGCTGATATAATTGTGAAGCACCTTGGGGATCAAATTGAATCAGGTGAAATATGGCTGAAGGTTCATCACGACAGTTCTGAATTAAGTGAAAGTCAACTGACAAAAGGGTCAGACTGGAGGATGAAACTCCTCCCTAGATTTTATATCACTAATGACTTTCATTCCTTGTTACTGTTGATAGAAGTAAAAATCCAAAGAAGGAAACTTTCGACAAAGAAGAAAACTTTTTACAGGTTTTGCACGAAAACTCTTAGTCGATTCTTCTCCCTGCAGAGACATAAACGTGTTCACAAGGGCTATAGGCCTTACACGTATTATGTTTGTGGACGAGGCTTCAGTCAGAAAAGAAATCTACGTCATAATGAGATTCGCTTTCATTTTGACACAGACGTGGTATATCGCATTCGTCGACGTCCAGCTACAAAGTGCAAGGTGGTTCACGTGGATCGTTTGGCTCCGTTTCATCGAAGAACTGAAGAAACTTTGGAATCCAGAATTGTTCGGGACGAACAAGACCTAGGAAGGGGGCAGTGTTACGACAGAAGGAATCTGGCAACCGAAAGCAAAAAGTTTCAGCCAACTAAGAAGAACGTTGGGAGAATTTGGAGAAGAAGAGTGGAGAGTTAACGGTCGTTTTGTATTGTAACGGTCGTTGTGTTGTAACGGTCGGAGAGTTCGAAAATGGACGGTGAGCTGTTCTGAGACAGTGCGCGTAAGTATCAAGAAGTAACTTGATGTGTTGTGTATACGCGGAAGGATAAAAGTGGGATCTTTTATCGTTAAGTATCAAGAAGTAACTTGATGTGTTGTGTATACGCGGAAGTATAAAAGTGGGAACTTTTATGGCTAACTTCGAATGTCTACACGGACTGTCTTTTTGTTCGGCTAGTGTGTGAAAAGTTATTAGCACAGGACGAGAATTGGTTTACGAGTGAAGATCTTCGGGTGACCTGGTAAATCAAGTAAAAGGTAGTATTTTAGTAAAATACACAGAGCTGATATTGTGTGCTCTACGCAGGAAGATTGATGACTTGTGCATGTTAATAGTTGATTTGTTAATAAGATACTTCATCCATATTTCCTTTGTAACAATTTACCTTGTATTGAATTTGGTTTTGAAATATAGCTTTTAATACTCACGCTCAGCGGCTATCCATTTTTATGATCCGCAACAATATATATGTAATATGTGGCATATAATGTATTTATAAATAGTATTTTGTCTCTCTCACAGATGTATTTATGGCATATAAACTGATAGGCTCGTGTCAGACCTCTATGGCAAGCAGCTGCTTGAGGGAATATTTACTCTTATTTTGTTTTTCGGCTGCAGTAATATTTTCTGAATATTCCAAGCTTGGGTTCAGCTGTGCAAAGACTATATCAATGACAGTACAAAAGAGGGTGTTCTCAACAAGATATCTTTAAAATTGAATGGCAATAACATCTGCCATATGACGACTTTGAAATATTTGGGGATCACTTTGGATGAGAGGATGAGTTGGATCCTGCACCTGCAGGACCTTAAGGTAAAATCCACCAAAGTTATGTGTAAACTGGGACATATGGCTCGCGTCCCATTGGGACTCTGAGGGGATGTCATCAAAGAAATTTTTTTAATGGGAACAGAGAGGATCCTGACTTATGGAGCGGGCACCTGGTGGCGCCCGATGGACCACTCCATCATGTGCAGAAAGCTGTTCGCAGCCCAGAGGCCAGCTTTACTGCAAATTACTAGGGCTTATAGGACAGCATCTGCGGATGCTCTCCTGGTGATAGTAGGGATCCCACCTCTGTATTTAACGGTTGGCAAAGAAGCGACCATGTTCAGAGTCCTGCAGGCTAGGGAAAAGGCAACATTCCTAGGAGTCCAGTATGACCCTGAGGTTTATGAGGCTAAGACTGCTAAGTGGGATTCTCATCCCACCAAGAGACTGCGTGTATCATATTCTATGGAGTTACCATCGGGTCAAGGAATAGAAATCTACATGAACGGTTCCTAAAGCAAGGTTGGTGCGCAAACAAGTTTGTTTGCACACCAACCAACATGGGGGGAAAATTGCAAACAAGGAACATGGGGCTAAATACGATCTGGGCCATAATGCGATGGACAGGAACTGTCCTTCGCATTATGGTCCAGATCGTATTTTGCCCCATGTCATGTCATGGGGCAAAATACGACATGACATGACATGCATAACATGCTTGTCATAGACATGACATGACATGCTTGTCATGTCATGTCTATGAGCTTAGCCTACACTGTCTACAATCAAGGAGCAAAAGTGCATGATTTTAAGAGGCAAGGTCTCTGTAAATGACTCGGCCGCAGAGCTGTTTGCCATCAAAGAGGCCCTAAAATTGACATCAATGACGGCAGTTATAATAACGACATCCGGTTGTATACCAATAGCCAGGCAGCTCTGCAAGCGCTTGTAGATGTCAACAAGAGGCATCATATGGTAAACGACGTCAAGCGCCTCCTAGGTACTCAGAACATCCCAGGATCTCTTTCTCCTGGATCAAGGCACGCGTAGGTCATGAAGGGAATGAGCGGGGACAGACCAACTGGCCTGCTCAGCAGGTACCATACCTAACCTGAGATAGCATTAAAGTCTTCTAAAAATATCCTGAAGTCTATCTTCAGTCAAAGAGTTTGGCTCCGGAAGACAATGAATGTCATTAAATAATGTGTATAAAATTATTTAAACGAGGCAGAACCTATATTGTTTTTAAATTTCATTAAGCTTATTCCAATGGAGTAATTAAAACAAAAAATAGAAATAATGAATGTACATTTTAGCTATTTATTTCTGATGAAAAACAAAGACGATGGAAATGACTTATTTTCCAGATTAATGTTTTGTATCGAAAAGTTATAAAAAATTCTATTTTCTCTTAATGTGTGGCAAATAATGAACTAAATTGCCTACAAACTTAGCAGATTTCATTTTAAACCAGTTTAAAACAGGGACGATGGTAAACATGATTGAAAATCTAATACATCATCAAATCTCATAGTCTGCTTAGGCAACAGTGTGATAAATTTCTAGATCTTAATCGTGCAAATCCGTGTCTTATTTATAAAAATCATGAAAAGTAAATATTTCTAATGAAAGGGGAAATCCTGAAAGACAAGTTGGAAGAAAATTTCTTCTTTCCTCAGTTCAGACGGAAATTGATATTTCATGCTATAACAAAAACAAATATTTTACACTTTTTTTTTTATTTCAGCTGAGGCAGAAGAAAATCTATGTCCCCCACATACACAAGGAAAAACGTTAGTTACTGCAAAATTTATTTTTGCCAATGAGCCATAACTTAAGCAGCTTTTCATTTTGAAGAGAATATCTGCAAAGAAATTCTAACATGTTTAGAATATTTCAGATTTAATGAAAAAAATAAATTATTTTCTTGTAAAAATACAAATATTTGATAACATACTTGACATTTCAAAACGTTTCGCTGCATTTGACTCATTTATAAAGACTTAAAATCCACTGAATATGAAATTGCATAGTTTCCCAAGAGACAGCAGAGTATCCACACTTGTAGAAAATTAAAATATGATCTTACACTGTGTCGCCCATTGTGTGTTCATCTCATCAAGGGGTTAATCTATATAACATGTACAACATATGCATTTGATACTGATTATGTGACGTTCTCTTAATTTTACATTTGGAAAACTATTTCAGCATTACAATATTTCTCAATGCTTCATTTTATAAATCTTTTAATATTTCAGAAAGATAGCTTTTCTGCTGATATTCTAAATTACAGACAATTGGTTGGGTTGTTTTACCTCTGAGCGGCACTTTTTTACACACCATGGGCTAAATGGCCAGGTCACATGAACCCCGAAGGCTCAGAGAAGGTTGGGGGAGGGGACCCACTGGAACAGCTGTTGGGAGACAGATGGTAGCCTCCCGTCAAGGCCATCCAGCGTGTTCTTTAACGTGCACAGGGTATGGCTCTCCCGCACACGGGCCACGGCTTAACGTCCCATTCGACGGACGGCGGCCTTTCCAAGCCCATCGGTGTCCCCTACTGACCGTGGGCAGGGCGGGGAATTTTGCGGAGATAAATCTCAACGCTGACCCAGCTGGGACTCGAACCTGGGAACTACAGATTATGAGCCTGGCGCGCTACCGACTGAGCCACCCTCGCCCCTACAGACAATTGGAAAACTAACCCGAGAATAATGATGTGGCTTGACAATCAATCTTGCATTACATATTAAAACTATATGTGCACATACGAAAATGGAAGCATGATTGTTTTACTATGAGATTCGTGAGATATGACACTGTAGTGTGAAAATGTTTGTCATGTATTGTTGAGTAGCACAAAGTTAAGTTTGAAGAAAATAGAAGAAAGTCAGTAGTTGATTGGATCGGATTTGTGTGACACGTGAATGTGTCAGCCAGTATTATTGTTATTAGTGTTTTTAGTTGTGGAGAATTTACATGACTTCTGTGATTTATGAGAAATGATGTTCTTAGTGGGCACATTGTGTGCTAAGGACGTCTCCACAAAGGCAACGTTGGTAAGAATCATTGGGGGCTGTTCCCTCATATCCTTAATCAATTTGGGAAAACAATGTTGGTGCAGTATTTGCCATTCATAGCCATTTTTTCAGGTAAGATGTCCATGGCTACCACTCCTTGAAAATTGAAAAAATTCCCAAAGAGTCTTACGTATTAAGATTTGCATGTGGAAACTACTGTGGTTCAATTTCAAGTGTTGTATTCGTTTATTTTTCTACAATGATAAATGGCAATAGTTATTAGCTATTAGTTTAGATAATCAATTTGTGTTTGGTATATTGATTATGTTATTTAACAAATACATTCATTTACTATCATTTTCGTTATTTCAAATTCATACACGATGCTACAAAATAAAAATATTGCTAAGAATCTGTAACAATACATTCATAACATCGGCTACCCCAATAGCTGTGGTGGGGGTGACTCGATCAGTGGCGGGCCAGGTTCAAAACCTATAGTTCCCAGGTTCGAGTCCCACCTGGGACACACTGAGATTTATCTCGACGAAACTTTCAACTTGTTTTCAATCAGTAGGAAACAACGATAGTCTTAAAAAGGGCACCGTTTTTCAGTTGGATGTAAAGTCGTGGTCCTGTATACTGGACAGCCATACCCAGTGCACACTGAGAATATGTTGGATGGCCTTGAGAGGAGGATACCATCTGTCTCCTAAAAGCTCTCCAGCGGGTTCCTTCTACCCAACCTTCTCTTAGTCCTTGCGCCATTGCCCTCTTAGCCCATTGCATGCAAAAAATGTGCTGCTTAAAAAAATTAATATATTTACCACAATTAGATGTTTTATAATATTTTTCTACTCTTTGGGAATGGGATTTCCTGATTTCTTACCAATTTATCACAAGTGTGTCAGGATCACGCCTGTTACGGGATGGATGCGAAACGGGATGGATGCACTGTTACGGGATGGATGCGAAAAGGAAAAGATAGGAGATCTTCGAATATCTCCTTCTTGCAGCAAGACCTAAGGAGACTGTGAACGAATCATCGCTGCTCTTCGTGAACGCATTAAGGAAAACCCACACATCACTGTTCAGATAATAAGTTTAAATGTCAGTATATCGATTGACAATGTGGAAACAATTGTTCATTAACATTTTATTATGAAAGATATGCGCCAAAAGGGTACCCCACAAAATGACAGAACAGCAAAAAAATGATAGAATCGACTGCTATAAGGATATGCTGGCAATGTTTGAACCTAGTGGCCCCAAACGGTTAACGACATTGTCACAGGTGAAGAGATTCCCAGAAAGATTGACAATCATGTTTGGGGTATTGAAGATGAACTGCATCCCCAAGTCCTGTGACAAGACTTTCGCTCAAGGTATCGGATGTTCACAATTTTTTACAATTTCCAAGGAGTGGTAGCCATGGACACCTGACCTAGAAAAATGGCTAATACTACACCAACATTGTTTTCACAAATTGATTAAGGGTATGAGAGAGCAGCGTCCAACAACAGTCGCATCAAGGATCCCATCCTGCATATTTACCCTATCTTGCACCATGAGACATTTGGTTGCTTTAAAAAATTAAAAATATAATTTGCTGGAAAACCTTTTTCAAGGATACAAGACCTTGTAAAATTCGTTCATTCAGAGCTGCAGAGTATTCCCAAACAGGAGTACAACCAAGTGTTCCAGAATTGGTGTAGAAGCCTGGAACTTTGCATAGATGCTGGAGAGGAGTACTGAGAAGGACAGTAAAAGTTTTGTTGAGGTACGTGAAATGGGCTTTGTTCTGCAGGTGCATGTCAAGAACTTTTTGAATGCTCCCTCCACACCTATAACAGCCAGTAACTTCCCACTCAGCTTTGACAAAAAAAGGCCTACATTAGGCTTCCACGTGTTTCCATACCTAACGAAGTGTAATGGTTAAAATACAGGCTGTACGATTTGTTTCCGACATTAGAACCGTTCTTTATAGCCCAGTCACTACTGTCACTTTCTCAGTAGCACACCAGAAAATTTGTCCTCCCCCCTCGCATGTCTCATGGAGGCCCCTTTGTTCTGTGCAGTGCACACCACCATGCACTTGATATTAACTCTTTGAAAATGTAAATAAATATTTGACATATAATTCGATTTTCCTAATATACAGTAGAAAGTTTGGAATGAATTATTTGTATGAGGGGTATTCAATACGTTCTTGAAATGCATCTGCAGAACAAAATCCATTGCACTTATCTCAACAAAACATTTACTGTCCTTCAAAGTACTCCCCTCCAGCATCTGTGCAAAGTTGCAGACATTTGCGGCATTTATGGAATACTTGGTGTTACTTCTGTTGGGCAATATTTTAAAACTCTGAATGAGCGCATTTTGCAAAGTCTTGCACCCTTGAAAGAGGCTTACCAGCAAGATCCTTTTTAATTTGTGGAAACAACCAAAAACGTGCGATTCAAAATCGGGTGAATATGCAAGGGTGAGGTAGTCGTTTGATTTTTTCTTGCTCCAGATCGACACTAACTTTCCAAGTTTCGTGAGCACTGGCATTGTCATGATGAAGGAGAGACCTTGATCGCCTGTTGTTGGAAGCTGCTCCTTCATCTCCTTAACCATTTTGGACAAAACAATGTTGTTTTAGCAGTGTCCATTCAGCCATTTTTTTCAGGTAAAGTGTCTACGACTATCAGTCCTTCGGAATTGAAAAGTTTTTTGAACATACTCTACCTTGAGCGAAAGTCTTGTCAGAGGATTTGGGGACACAGTTAATTTTCCCCAATCCAATATAGTTGGCAATCTTTCTCGGAGTTTTATGGTAATAGAACCACTTCTCATCACCTGTGACAACGTCTGTTAGCAGTTTGGGGCTATTAGGTTCAAACATTGCAGCATCTCCTTGTACGTAATATTCTCAAAGGTGATGGTGGTGAGGATTCTGCTCTGCTACATAGTAATTCTGTTGATATCTTTGGATTTTATTTACCTAAAAATATAACATATAAGACCTTTGGGGCAAATTGTGGAGACCAAAACAAATGCCTATACTTGAGCTAAAATTCTGGTGTCTTGTCGAACCATTTGCCAATGATCTCACTGATCAATGGAGTTAAGTGGCGTAGGCATACGATGTGATGTAATGTGATAAAATGTGAGGGGAAGGTTAGAAACCCTTGAACATTGGGCTTCCTGATATCCCAAACAAAGAATAGGATGTGTAAATCACAATGTAGAAAAAAATAATAGTTGACTGAATTTTTAAAAGTTGCTACTTGTGCAGAATAAACTTTCTGTGATCCAAAACTCTTGGATCTCAATTTTCTTTCCTTTCTGCACCAAAATAGATTTCAAAAACAAAAACTAACACTTCAAACAAGGTATAAAGAAATAACAGGGTTACAGTTTTTTCTGTATTCTGCTCAGAGTTCTTATTATCTACTAGGTTCTTTGGGATCCAAAGGAATGTACAAAGTTTCCATGTGTCATGGATCCAGATTTCAAATTCATTAACATTTTATCCAAATTGTTGAAAATAATATTATTAGCAATAATTAGTGTTATAGAGTTTAATACGAATGTTGCGGAACTATGTTGCCAACGCTTAAATATAAAACTGCGTTACGTTTACTGTCATGTATAACTGAATAATTTTTTTCAACTAATTTTTAAAATAATTTTTTAAATAGTCAATTTCATAAACTATGCCTCTATAAGAAAACTTATAGAGGCAGAGTTTGTGAAAACTGATTTAAAGATAGCTTGATTCTCTTCAATTGAGGGAGTAACTCACAGAGTTCTGTATATATATATTAGAGGGAGAACTCGTATGCCTACTTCCTAGCCATATAGGAATCTATGGAAACGAAGAGGCAGACAAAATTGCTAGAGAGAGCTTACAGAAAACCCCAAGCATACATAACATCATAACATACAAAGATTTCTGCATTGGAGAAAATAGAATAATTCACTCTGAATGGATTAAATATTTTCAAAATAGTCGCAAAAATGTTGGCATATTCTATCCCCACCCCAACTTCAAACATCTCATCTGAGCAGAAAAGAAACAGCTCTTTTCAGGATTAACCTTGATCACTGTGCTTTAAATGAAAAGTTCGGTGAGCTGCGACAACACATATGCTATATGGTGCCAACAGCTATATGGTGCATCCAGCAGTTCAGCACCACACTAATTCTGTCGTGCCTGCTTATTGAAACCTAGCATTCATATTGTGATGTTTGAGTTACTTAAAATAAACTTATGTTGCAACTACAGTATACTTTGTAATATCATTTGACGTATGAACTTCTTTATTCAAACTCAAAATAAAAACATATGTCACACGTTTCATCTGTGATTTCGTCTTTAGTTCCAACGTTTTAGTTTGCAAAAGAAAAAAGACTTTTTGGCTATAGAATATAGGAAACATAAACAATGAGAATATAGGAAACATAAACAATGAGAATATAGGAAACATAAACAATGAGAATATAGGACACATAAACAATGGTCGCTTACAAAAATAGGAAACATTATCGATAATTTTTCATTCATTTTAATGTTTCTTATTACGTAAATAATCAAAAATAAACAAACTGACAAACGTATAGCTCTGTGGGAAAGTTTGGTCAAATGTAATAAAGAATATTAATGACTATGTCGCTTTTTATAGCTCTTTTCATTTTGATTTGCGGCTACGTGGCAGCAGGTAAGTTATACTTAAAAATATAAAATACAAGAAGTTTTTTTCACCTCAATGATATGTTTACATTAGCTTGAGCCATGACGGTATAAGCAAAAGCAATCGAGACAATCAGATTGCTCAGTTGACGAAATAATGGCTCACATAGGCCATTGTTTAAGTGAGTCATCATTCGCTTATAAATCAACTAACAAAGAGATTTTTAGTTTATGTATGAAAATGGGACATACTCCAGGAGTGGCGACTAAGGGTTTAGATCCCCCCCCCCCCCACCGAAAAACCGGTCGTCTTATACAAAATCTCAAACTCGTCTACCTGCTTTGAAATCCAAAACAGTTGTCTTTGTATAATTTATTTTAGCCCCATAGTATATCAGTCCGATATTTAAAATGGAATTAAAAAAACAGATATTAAATTTTATTCAACCGAATATCGTTTTAACGTTTCCTGATGGGTGGAATATTTTAGTACTTGGAAAATCCTACTCAAGTGTTATTCAGTTGTTTCCATATGCGTTTCACCACTGGATTTAGACAATATAATATTAGGTTAAAATATGCACTAAAATAAGTTATGAATATCTCTTTCCTTATGTTGCCTTTCTACGGAGTTCTTAAATATTTCACACATAAATATTCTTCCTTGGCAAAATAAAAAGTTTGTAATCCAGTTCAAACTCAACTTGTTAGGAAAGTTTAGGATTATTGAGCCTGACCCTCCACAATCAAATGAAAATATTTGATAAGTAACACAATCCTCGATTATTGGTTGTTTTGGTAGAGTCAGCCAGTCAAATGTCATGGGCCACTTCAAAATGGGGGACAGTTCAGTGATATTTTATTTCAGCGCATACGCATTTTGTGTCATTACTGAAATAGATCATGCTAAGATTCCGGCCGGTGGTCATAATATTAAAATTAGTATTGACGATAGAAAGCAGCCGCCGTAGAACTAATTCTCAAAGTAAATGCTGTGATTGTCTATGCAACATGGAAAATAATTATTAAAAAACGAATATAAAAATAATATCATGTTGATTTAGATAAGACAAATAATGAGCACTAAATTGGAAATTCCTTTATCTTTTGTGATTATTTTGGGTTGGGCATAGCCCCAGGTGGCCAAATGAACGAGTTGGGTTGGATTGGCACTTTCTTGCACACAATGGGCTAAATGGTCAGGTCACAAGGACCCCGAAGGTTCAGAGAAGGTTGGAGGAAGGGACCCATCGTAACAGCTGTTAGGAGACAGATAGTAGCCTCCTGTCAAGGCCACACAGCGTGTTCTTTAATGTGAACACGATATCGCTCTCCCGCACACGGAACTATGTCTTAATGTCCCATCCGATGGACGGCGGCATTTCCAAGTCCATCGGTGTCCCCTAGTGACCGTGGATAGGGCGGGAGTTTTGCGGATATAAAACTCTACTCCCTAATGGATTTGCCGCCCCTATAATTTGATAAAGCCTTTGTCGATGCTTATTTATTCTGCAATTCCATTCTTTTTGCAGTCCTATCAATTTTCCCTTCATAGCAGTGGCGTAACGAAGTCCGTAAGCACCCAGACGCAGTTTAGTATGAGGAGGCCCCCCTCCCTCACGAATGCGCGATTCACCGACTCTTATATTTCTATCACTGACTCTTAGCAATAATAAGGTTATTAATAAAATATATTTATTTTTAATAAAATGAAATTTATAGTATATTATATAAAAAATATAAATATGCTGAAGAAGTTGGAAAAATATGTAAAAATTTTGTTCATTAACCAGTAAACAAGTTGCAAAGTGCATAAAGTAGCAAGCAGAAAAATTACCTGGATATCGCATTTATTTTTCAACATAATCTGCAGAAACGTTTACGCACTTGCTCCAATTCTTTATCAAATTCTGGAAACCCATTGGGTGAAAAGACTTCGGCAGGAGCCCAAGATACTGCGTAAGCATCTAGAATCAAGTTTCTCATTATCTTGTTTACAAAGAGTCCAGGTTTCACTACCATAATTAACACTAGAATGATCCAAACTATTATACACTCTAATTTTAGCCTTTAGGTGTTACACCTTCAGATTTCTAAATTTTGACCTCGAAGGACCCATCAGAGTCAAAATTCCTTAACATTTACGAGCTCTACGACCTAAAATAATTACAGGGATCAATTTTCAGCTGTCTAGCACTGAAAGATATAAACTTGATCTTTGACCTCGAAGGACCCTTCCGATTCGAAATTTCGTAACGTTTCCGACATCTACAACCCCAAACACCCCAGATGCCCATTTTCACGTTTCTAACCTTCGTAGATCAAGGTTTGACCTCTACATGACTTATAAGGAGAGATCGGAGTTAAAATTAGGATTTTTCTCGAGATTACGACCCAAATTACCATTAGGAGAAAATTTTCAGAGCTCTACCATTTCCGTAGCATAGAATTAGTGTGATTTTCTGTCAGTTGTCAGCAGTCAGTCATTCACGATGTCTATAGGTATTAGATATTGGACAGAGTGTCGAAATAGGGAAGGAGTTTGTAAAATTTTCTCAGTTATTTCCTCGGTTTCGAAAACAAACAAACGAGATAATAGTTTGAAAAATTGAGTAGAACAAAATTGAGTTTGTCTGTCTGTAGGCATCGAATTTTTTTGTTTACAGAGATAAATGATAGATTTTTTTGTGTTAATGAAACATTACGATTTGCACTTTCCCTATATCCCTAAAAGATATAATTGCGCCCTCTAGGTGGAAAAATTTGGAATTTTCAAACGAATATTGCAAACGATGTATTTATGGTGGAAATCTGAAATTTTGGAAGTGGAATGTGAAGGTCACGAAGTTTTCATTGCCAACAATGAGTAGGCTCCTTAGACCCAGAGGGGGTGGGAAAACACACCTTTTTAGTTTTAGCAGAAAATTGTTTGTTTTTAGAGATAAATGAAAAGTTATTTTTGAGTTAGATAGGAATCGGTGAAACATTATGATTCGCACTTTCCGAATCTTCCTAAAATTATAATTGCGCCCTCTAACGATGGAAAAACTTGCAAATTGTAAATTAATATTGCAAACAATGTAGTTAAGCTAGAAATCTGAAATTTTGGTGGTGGAATGTGAACGTTATGAAGTTTTCATTGGCAACAATGAATTGACACCTTAGACACAGGGTGGGGTTTTCCACCCACCTGTGTCTAAGGTGTCAATTTATTGTTGCCAATGAAAACTTCATAATGTTCACATTCCACCACCAAAATTTCAGATTTCTAGCTTAACTACATCGGCCTTTTCTGCTTTAAAAGTAGTTGTTTGTTTATAGAGATAAATTAAAAATTATTTTTAGGTTGAATAGCTATTGAGGAAATATTATGATTTGCGTTTTCCGAATATCTCAAAAGCTATAATTGCGCCCTCTAATGGTGGAAAAATTTTTAAAAAATTCAAAAATTATATACGAATATTGCAACGATGTATTTATGCTAGATATTTGAAATTTTGGTGGTGGAATGTGAAGGTTACCAAGTTTCCATTCACAACCATGACGTTTTTCATAGCGATGTTAATGGATCATTGATCACTGTTATTGGATCATTGATCACTGTTATTGGATCATTGATCATTGTTATTGGATCATTGATCACTGTTATTGGATCATTGATCACTGTTATTGGATCATTGATGTGTTGTGAACGCATTAAATAAATAAATAAATAATTGGAAAACTCTTTTTAGTTGGATTGGTACTAATGAAATATTATAATTCACATTTTTCAAATGCTTAGGAAGTTGTAATTTATATCGTTAGAGACCACTAAATATGGAAACTAAAAAACTGTTAACAAATTTTGCAAATGATCTGTATATAGCAGAAATTTGAAATTTCGGTGATAGTTTTTCAAGAGCTATTCTGCTGACAGCAATAATCTACGCACTTTTCTAAGAGGGGTATGTGAAATGTAACTTTTAAATTTAAGAAATAAAAGACAAATGCTTTTTATGTTATAATTACTAATAAAACACTATTTCCATTTTTTCCATCATCCGTTAGCTCAATTTAAAATTTTCGAGGAGTGAAAAAGTAGGAAAAAGAAAAACTTCATTATCTCCGAAAACAGACTCCCATGTGTGCCAGTAGATAATGTAAAGATTTGCTAAAAATGTTTTTCCAAAAAGTGAGGGTTTAAACTCCGTTATCAGCTGCTCTGGGTACGTCACTGGTATAAATTGATCGTACGTAGATATATACACAGTGTGATCTAAAGAGATAAATTGCAATTGTTTTAATTTTTAAGTTTATAGCCTAATAACATTGTGAAGAACAGGAAATTAGCATACAAAGTTTTCAAGCCAATTAGGCGTCGTTTCAATTCTCATTGTGTCTTTGAATAGCATGCCTTTACCCATGTCTCTAAGTTATATAATATTGTTACGACAGAAGGAATCTGGCAACCGAAAGCAAAAAGTTTCAGCCAACGAATAAGAACGTTGGGAGAATTTGAGAAGAGTGGAGCGTTAACGGTCGTTGTGTATTGTAACGGTCGTTGTGTTGTAACGGTCGGGAGAGTTCGAAAATGGACGGTGAGCTGTTCTGAGACAGTGCGCGTAAGTATCAAGAAGTAACTTGATGTGTTGTGTATACGCGGAAGGATAAAAGTGGGATCTTTTATCGTTAAGTATCAAGAAGTAACTTGATGTGTTGTGTATACACGGAAGTATAAAAGTGGGAACTTTTATGGCTAACTTCGAATGTCTACACGGACTGTCTTTTTGTTCGGCTAGTGTGTGAACAGTTATTAGCACAGGACGAGAATTGGTTTACGAGTGAAGATCTTCGGGTGACCTGGTAAATCAAGTAAAAGGTAGTATTTAGTAAAATACACAGAGCTGATATTGTGTGCTCTACGCAGGAAGATTGATGACTTGTGCATGTTAATAGTTGATTTGTTAATAAGATACTTCATCCATATTTCCTTTGTAACAATTTACCTTGTATTGAATTTGGTTTTGAAATATAGCTTTTAATACTCACGCTCAGTGGCTATCCATTTTTGTAATCCGCAACATTTGGTGTCAGAAGTGGGATGATAATAATTTAATTGAATGCCTTTCACTAGAAGTATGGATGAGTTAATAAAGCTGATGACTGATATGAAAGCCGAAATAGCGACACAAAATAGTACATTAGATGAAATGATAGCCGAAATGGCCGCACGAAATAATGAGTTGAGGAATAAAAGAGGTGATCTGGCCGCACAAAATACTGAGATTAAAGGTGATATAGCTGCCCAAAGCGATAAAATAGGTGATTTGAAAGCCGAAATGGCCGCACAAAATAATGAGTTGAGAACGGAGATAGTTTCTCAAAAAGATGATTTGAAAGCCGAAATAGCCGCACAAAATACTGAGATGAGAGCTGAAGTGGCTTCTCGAGTTGGTAAGATTATTGATCACTTCAAGGATCATAAAACCGAACTCAATAGACAATGCAATAGTTTAAATGTTGAATTTGTCAGTGAAAAAGATGATCTTGATAGTGTTAAGTTAGATTGTAAACATGGAAAAGAGAAAGGCAACGCATATAAAAATGTGGATCTGCTACTGGAAATCAAGAATTGTAGAGATAGCACAGATAATGCCTTTGACCACGCAACTACTGGTAATGCATGGCAGAGTGTCTATGTCGCTGGTGACATGTCTAGGAACTGTGAAGAACAATCACACAGATTAGAGAGCTGTGAGACTAAACAGTACGCTTTGCACTTCAAAATACCTAGGTATACAAGTCTGGCACGATCTGAAGAGAGATCCACACGAAAGGTATTCTATTCCTCGCCGTCAGCAAAATGTGTCATGGACATTTATCGCAAAGGCAGAGTAACGAGTGGTAATGAGGGGGAACGAAACAGAGTTTACGTTTCGCAGAGTGGTCCGAGTAAAGAAGAGGCGTCCATTCATCATAGATACAAAGTGCCCTTCGTCGTTACCGGGGAAGTCGGAGAGATTTTTCCGAAGCATATAGCCACACTTGAATCGTTTATAGAAAGTGGGGATTTAAGGAAGAGGAATTCCGAAGAATGGCTTAGAAGCATAACAGGTGATGCTAGTAAAAGAGCTTCAGGCAGAGACGGTACTTCAAAGACTAACTTTCTGGATGAAACTAAGCCTCAGAGTTACGATCAGAGAGAAGTAAAGCCCTCAGACAATCTCAACGAAACCATGCTGAATTTCTTTTCTGAACAGTCAATGCGCAGATTTGGACATTATAACCATTTAGATTATAAGGATATAGAAAAGTTTTATCACGATTACAAGAGCTCTAAAGTGGACAATATCATGTTACAGAACTCGTCGTTGATCTCCAGAATGAACAATTTGGCAATCATGACTGATATTTCCCTGGCTAATTACAATGAGAGCTCCAAGAAAGTGAATTCGGAAGAAACAGCAAATATGACCTCCTCGGGTCATGTGTTTTGCTGGAGACCCGAGTGGCGCCATCGGATGGTAGATAAAAACAGCACCGGAGGTGTCGGCAACAAAGTGAGTCTTGTCTTGGTTCCTGCACTTGCTGCTTTAGGTCTCAAGGTCCCTATGATCTCCGGTCGTGCTCTCCAATTGACGGGAGATACTCTGGACAAATTGGAATCCATCCCTGGCTTCACAGTCGACTGCACTAAAGATAAAATCGAGCAGATGATGGAAGACGTCGGATGCTGCATCGTAGTACAGACAGAGGAGCTGGTGTCAACAGATAAGGAGATTTACCGCTGCAAGGATCTGACGGCTACCGTAGATAGCGTTCCTCTAATGAGATGCTCAATTGTGTCCAAAAAGCTGGCTGAAGGAGTGTGCGCTTTGGTTTATGATGTTGAATTCGGAAAAGGAGCTATTGATCTCATCAGTACAGAAGACGCTGTTGATTTAGTTAAGAAAATGGTTGCAGCATCACAAGCTCGTGGAATGAAGAGTTTGAGTTGTTCAGCTGTTATCAGCAACATGGATTCACCTCTTGAAAACTCTGTTGACAACTCTCTGGAAGTGATGGAAGCTGTTCAGTGTTTCCTTGGTAACGGATCCTTGGAATTGCAAGAGCTCGTCGAAGAGTTAGGAGGAGAACTTCTGCGTTTGGTGAACATTGTGGATAATAGGGTAGATGAAGCATCTCGTGTCTGCAAGGTTCTGCATAACGGCAATGCTTTGAACAAGTTTCGTAACATGTTAATAGAACAAGGAGTATCTGAAGATGTTGCAAGCTGGCTATGTGAAGGTAAAACAGAAAAAATATTGCTAGCAGCCCGACACATCACTGATTTCACTTATACAGGAGAAACAGGTAAGGTTGTCGGATTAGAAGCTGCAGTTCTAGCAAGAGTATGGAAGGAGGAGATGGACCGAAGCGCTAAAAAGAATTATGGAGCTGATATTATAATTGTGAAGCACCTTGGGGATCAAATTGAATCAGGTGAAATATGGCTGAAGGTTCATCACGACAGTTCTGAATTAAGTGAAAGTCAACTGACAAAAGGGTCAGATTGCAGGATGAAAATTCTCCCTAGATTTTATGTCACTAATGACTTTCATTCCTTGTTACTGTTGATAGAAGTAAAAATCCAAAGAAGAAAACTTTCGACAAAGAAGAAAACTTTTTACAGGTTTTGCACGAAAACTCTTAGTCGATTCTTCTCCCTGCAGAGACATAAACGTGTTCACAAGGGCTATAGGCCTTACACGTATTATGTTTGTGGACGAGGCTTCAGTCAGAAAAGAAATCTACGTCATAATGAGATTCGCTTTCATTTTGACAGACGTGGAATATCGCATTCGTCGACGTCCAGCTACAAAGAGCAAGGTGGTTCACGTGGATCGTTTGGCCCCGTTTCATCGAAGAACTGAAGAAACTTTGGAATCCAGAATTGTTCGGGACGAACAAGACCTAGGAAGGGGGCAGTGTTACGACAGAAGGAATCTGGCAACCGAAAGCAAAAAGTTTCAGCCAACGAATAAGAACGTTGGGAGAATTTGAGAAGAGTGGAGCGTTAACGGTCGTTGTGTATTGTAACGGTCGTTGTGTTGTAACGGTCGGGAGAGTTCGAAAATGGACGGTGAGCTGTTCTGAGACAGTGCGCGTAAGTATCAAGAAGTAACTTGATGTGTTGTGTATACGCGGAAGGATAAAAGTGGGATCTTTTATCGTTAAGTATCAAGAAGTAACTTGATGTGTTGTGTATACACGGAAGTATAAAAGTGGGAACTTTTATGGCTAACTTCGAATGTCTACACGGACTGTCTTTTTGTTCGGCTAGTGTGTGAACAGTTATTAGCACAGGACGAGAATTGGTTTACGAGTGAAGATCTTCGGGTGACCTGGTAAATCAAGTAAAAGGTAGTATTTAGTAAAATACACAGAGCTGATATTGTGTGCTCTACGCAGGAAGATTGATGACTTGTGCATGTTAATAGTTGATTTGTTAATAAGATACTTCATCCATATTTCCTTTGTAACAATTTACCTTGTATTGAATTTGGTTTTGAAATATAGCTTTTAATACTCACGCTCAGTGGCTATCCATTTTTGTGATCCGCAACAATATTATCAGAAAATGTGGATTAAATATTTCAATTTCTATAAAACTCTAGTACAACGTAGTAATCATTATATAGAAAAGAAAGTTTGTTTGCTTGTGTCTGTCCGTTTATGCACTCCGCCCCAAAAGAATGGACAACACATTTACATGGACTTTAATTTAGGGAAAGAATCTATAGGCTGTGTGAAAACACTCTGGGGTCAATTAAAATTTGGGTGGTTGGGTTTGAATTTCTCGAAATCCCCATAGACTTAACATTAGCGGTTGAACACTGGTGTCTCTCATAGACTTAGCATTAGCAGTTATTCAAGTGATATTTATTAATATACTTTAGAGAATTTCAGAGATATCCTAAAAGATGGGATAAATTTTTACCAAGAGGGGGAACGAAATTATCGTATTGAGTTTTATGCTAAATGAAAGCTTGCGATACTTTAGAGAGTTTCAAGCCTCCCCATGAAAGAGAGGGATAAAACGTTTTACAAGGGAACAGAGGGAGGGACGAAATGATCGTAACGAATTTTATGCCAATTGAAAGCTTGCGACGTGGGGGATGATATCTATATACTTTAGACTATATAGTTTACTATATACTTTAGTGAGAGTTACTATATGCTATATACTTTAGAGAGATTTCAGACCTCCTCTAGAAGAGGGGAGACATTTTTACCATTTGGGAAGGGACGAAACTGTCGTAATCAGTTTGAGGGTGAATGAAACTTGCGACGTGGAGAGTGGCATCTACTACATACTTTAGAGAGTTTCAGACCTCCCCTAGAAGAGGGCGATATATTTTTATCATTCGTGGAGGGACGAAACTGTCGTAATCAGTTTGAGGAAAAATGGAAGCTTTTAGTGTGGGGAGTGACATCTACAATATACTTTAGAGAATTTGAGATCTCCCCTAAAAGAGGGGGATACTTTTTTGCCAGGTGGCTAGAAACGAAACGATCGAAATGGGTTTTATGTCAATCAAACCTCGCGACATGGAGAATACCATCTATTATATGCTTTAAAGAGTTTCAGACCCGAGCAACGTCGGGTAAATCTGCTAGTATAAAATATTTTTCCAGTTCCATTTACCACTCCTCCCTCACGATAATCCGGTAGTCTCATGAAATGTGAAACTTGTCTACCTACTTTGAAATTCAATATAAGAGTCTTTGTGTAATCTCATTTAAGCCCCATAGCATATGTCCAAAGTAAATAAAAATAGATTTAAAGAACAACTGTAAAATTTTATTCCATGTAGAATATCGTTTTAATTTTCCTATCAGGTGAAACAGTATATTAATTGGGAATCCCTGCTGAAGCCTTATTCTCTTAACTCCTTCCTCCGGAATTAAATTCCCGCACTCCCCCGAAACTAAATTTCTGCACGTCTCTGCAAGTAAATTACCTTATCTCCAATGAAACTAAATTCCTTCGCCTTCCCTATGAAACTGAATTCTTGCACCTTCCCCCTGAAACTAAATTCACGGCCGAAACTAAATTCTCACCTCAAACTAAATTCTTCCCTCCCACATATATTACTTGTTACCATTTTGCTCCATAAAATGAATGCTCTCTTTTCATGTATTTTTCCATTGTGTGACTCATTTTCAATTTCTTTCTATTGCAGAAGATGGCGGCTGGAGGGAATGGGGCAAATGGGATTCGTCTTGCAGCACCACCTGCGGCATTGGAGTGAAGTACAGGCACAGGAAGTGCGATCACCCGAAGCCGTCGAACGGAGGAAAAGGTCCGTTCTAGCGGATGATTTAAGTATCGCTACGTAAAGGGTTGTCGAACAATCCACGGCACTGATATTCATAAATTAAGAAACATCTCTATGGTTATGTCATCAAAGCTCTGTAACTTCTAAAATAACTAATTCATTATAATTAGTTATTTTATTCAATAAAATAAGTTTTATGTTTTGAAAACTGTGATAGCAGATAAAGATATCAAACATATATATCAATATCTCGATTTGCAACAATATTTGCTCAGTTTTTAGTGAGTTATGGAAGTTTGAATATTAAACAATAAGAATGTCAGTCACAAATATTGACTTCAGATGTTAATTAAAACTTAGTAATAAGTAATGTATCAACGTGTTTAGTAAAATGAGTGTGTATTTTAAAAGTGTATATGAAGAATTATTTCACTATTCATCAGTTGTGTATAAGTTTTTTAAGATTGGCATTGCTGTTGTTAAATATTAAATCTTAAATAACTCATTAAATACTGAACGAAAATTGTTAAAATTCGATATGAATTATTTATTCATATCGATATATAAAAATCGATATGAAAAATATCATAATCGATATGAAATCAAAATTGAATGATATATTTGATCGAGATCTTTATCTGCCATCACATTTTTCAAAAGAAAAAAAATTATTTTAAAAGTTTTAGAGCTTTGACGTTAGCTACCGTTTAACATAGCATATGGTTGTTCATATAGTTGTTCTATAGTTTTACTAACCATACGAATGAGTCATTTTTCGAACACTGGATATTTAGAAATCAGTGACATGAATGTGCACAATGGTAAAAGAACTTTTCTTTATGGAGGTAAGGTGTGTGTGTGAGTGTGTGTGTGTTTGGGAGGAAATACGGCACCAAGGATAGTCGCCGAATACTACACTCTACTAGTTGTCGAAATGAACCGTTTTGAAGCGAAGATATTGAACAAAAAGCAGCTGTGGAGTGGCAGAATACTGTTTACAGATACAGACTATTGACGAAAAGTACTTCTTTTCGCTGGGTTGCTTTGCAATCCATTTTTCAGAAATCACAAACTACTTTTGTTTCCATTATTATGTTAGCCATGAGGTTTTTTATAAGCTTAGCGCCACACCCTGTGAATGTTAAAGAATCTGCTAAATGACATATTCTTGAACTTTCACAGAGGAGTGCTTTACTCTGTTTCTTACATCAGTTCGATGGATCGTCTTTCTCTGCTCGTGTGTATAAAAGTGTAGCCCAGAGGAAAAAGAATCCACCTCACGTTTAACAAATTTGATTACTGTGGATAGGAATGAAAGTAGCATGAGTTCCCTTACACTTCCATTCTAATAATTCCATTAAAAAGATCAAGAAGAGTGTACATTTTAATGTACATTTTTGCAACTTAAATGCAATATTGTTTTGCATTTTATAATATTAGTTAGTTATTTCAATGAAATTCCGCATATTGATGATATTAGTATATATAATTATATTTCTGTTATTCCACTAACTTACTGTTTATTCCACTACTTACGATTTTTCAACTAACCACGGTACGAGGATAAAATAATAAAAAGGTGAATTTAAGTGGAGCATTGAAGCAATTGATTCCCGTAACATGTACATACAATAAATCAATCGGTGCATTCGTCAAATCTTGATTTCTAGAGCAGTGGTTCTCAACCTTTTATGCTCCACGTATCCCCTGGAAATATGCATGTAACTGGTGTACTCCTTGTATAGATAGATAAAAGTAGTTATAGTATAACAATGGGAATGAAATAAAACATATTTATATACATTAAATTTTGCATTCATAAATTACATATATCGATAAACACAAAAAATGACAAAAACAATTATCAAAATCTTATAAAATTATAAACATTTCACTGGGTAATCAGATCTAGCGACTTTTGAGTTCTCACGCGTACCCCAAAACATTTCACCGCGTACCCTATTGAGAACCCGTATTTGATCTTGGACACCTATCGCATCCAAATTTCACAATGTTTATGATAGTAAATGTCTCCAGGCACCAATTTTCAGCTGTCTAGTGCAGGTATATCGGGGTGGGGGTGACAGTCGGTAGCGTGCCATGCTCATAATCAGCAGTTGCTAGGTTCGAATGCCAGCATTCAGATTTATCTCTGCAAAACTCCCAACCCTGCCCCTGATCAGGTATGGGACACCGAAGGGCTTGAAAAGGTCGCTGTCCATTGGATGGGACGCTGAGCCGTGGCTTTGTGTGTGGGAGAGCCATACACTGTGCACGTTAAAGAGCATGCTGGATCGCCTTGATGGAAAGTTACCATCTGTTTCCTAACAGCTGTCCAGTGGGTCCCCTCTCCCAACCTTCTGTAAACCTTTGGGGTCCTTATGACCTGGCCATTTAGCCCATTGTATGCAAAAATAGTGACGCTCAGAGGTAAAACAACCCAACCAACTCAAGGTTTGACCTTTGCGTGACCTTCATTTGACTTCGTACGAGGTCATATTTTGGATTTTTACCAAGATCTACGATCCGGATTACAGCTAGGCGGAAATATTCAGAGCTCTACCATATCTGCACCATAGTTAGAATTAAAGTGATCTTCAGATCAATTGGTCAATTACTCGCTCACAATCATCTGCATATATTAGATACTATTTTTCAATGTATTACCTCATCTGTCGATACATTTAGTCCAACGGCTGCTAAATTTTCTGATTCCATCAGAAAAAGAAAATGGTTTTCGGTAAAGAGGATAGCCAATTATGCACCACATTTGAACGTTTGTATCAGTACTGAAACTGACGGAAAAACTAAGGGGGCTTCGGCCCCTTAGTTTTTCGTTAGTGTTATTTCAAAGTGATGCATCAGTTCTCCTGAACAAGTTCATTAACACATTGCACTGTATCAGGTATTGCTACCCAGACTCGTCTACCAGATCGATGTTCATCCATTACCCTTGTGCGACCGTTTCTTAAAAGTTCGAACCACTTTCACATATCTTTTTTTTGATAAACAACTGCTCTTGCAGCACCACCTGCGGCATTGGAGTGAAGCACATACAGGGTGATTCAAAACTCTTGGACCAAACTTTAAAGGGTGGGCGGGACTTCAGCAGAAAAACAACACAAGCATCCATGCCTTACCCGGGGTTCGAACCCAGTTCCCTTTGATCAGTAGCCAAGCGTGCGTCCCAAATATGGTGTGCTTGTCCTGGATGATCCCACCTAGTTCTAGCAGTGTGTTACGTTAAGATATCAGGTTCCTAGCAAGGCGGTCATAAGTCTCAAGTTCGTAGGCATATTGCATTTGCCATTTGAAGGCATATGAAGGATTTTGCAGCCCAGAAATGACACTTTTAACTTTTTTTTAAAATAATATATTATTAAAGTACTCTTTTTTTTAATAATACAATAAAGCGCAGCGAGAAATTTCTGCACTTTTCGAGGGATCACTCCCGACCCACGGCAGCTAGGAACCCGGTCTTTACTTCAACAAGGCTAGAACTAAGTGAGATCACTCCACGAAATTTAGGACCGATCCTCAAGTACCCGCTAAACCACGGAGAATAAATTTCTCAAGTAGCTATGCGACCACCCAGGAGCTACTTGGAGAAAGTGCCAATTTCTGTCACCGGAGAAGTCCCACATATCCGCCTGCCAGCAAAGTTGTGGGGATGGTTCAATCGGTAGCACGACAGGTTTCTAATCTGCAGTTCCTAGGATCAAGTCTCAACTGGGCCAGCGTTGAGATTTATCTCAGCAAGATCCCCCCCCCCTGCCCTTGGTCGGTAGAGGGCACCGATGGGCTTGCAAAGGACTCTGTCGGATGGAACGTTAAGCTGTGGCCAAGTATGTGGAGAGCCATACCCTGTGCACGTTAAAGAACATGCTGGATGGCCTTGATGGGAGGCTACCATCAAGGCCATCCAGCAGCTGTTCCAGTGAGTTCCCTCCTCCAATCTTCTCTCATCCTTTGGGTCCTTGTAACCAGGCTATTTAGCCCATGGTGTGCAAAAAATACCGCTCAGAGGTAAAACAATCCAGACTTAACGAAATATAATAGTGAATTTTTTTTTTACTCCATGACGTTATAACAAGGAAATTTTCAGAGTTTCTTGACATTTTGGATAATGAACTACTTTTTTCTCTTAATTATTTCATAAAATATAGCACTTTAAAACAGGGAACTATTTTTTTTTATAAAAACCGTGTATATTAAATTCAAAAGTCGTTTGAAAAACGTATCGAAATCTTTCTTCGCAGCATGTTCTGGTCCAGACCACGAGACCACTAACTGTGATACAGGGAAGACTTGTCCGATTGACGGCGGATGGTCATCGTGGGGTGCTTGGGAATGTTCCGTGTCCTGCGGAGGCGGGAAAGGAAAACGTCACCGCACGTGCACGAATCCTAAGCCTATGTTCAACGGAAAAGATTGTAAAGACTCCAATTTGGAAATCGGAGCTTGTAATGAGCAGCTCTGCCCTGATGTGATGTATACACTCTCTCCTGGTAAGTTCAAGAGCTTTCTTATCTCCGCATTCGTTGACAATTCTTTGATTTATTATCTGCTTCAGGTGGTTATAGCCTTGGTTGAGGTTTATCGCAATTAAACACCCTCAGTCAGAAAGGTGACACTGATGGGCATGCGAAAGGCTGCCATCTGTCGGATAGGACATAAAACCATGGCTCCTGTATTGAATGGCCTTGACTGGAGGCTTCCATACGTCTCCTAACATCTGTCCAGTGGGTCACTTTCCCCCAACTTTCTCTGAGCCCTCGGGGTCCTTGTAACCTGGCCATTTAGCCCATTTTTTGCAAAAAAGTGCCGCCCAGAGGTAAAACAACCTAACTCATAAAACCAAAGCAAGGAAAACAAGTCTGTTTTAACATTTTCCCATTCTTGCATAGTTTCTGTTTGAGGGCGCTCTATCACTCTCTACACGAACACGTGACTGATGAATACACATTGGTTGAACGGTGTGGAATAACGAGGTTTCATACAAGTAGAGCCATAGAGTTTGTTGCCCAAGAACGCGCGATGCATGTGCTTAAAATTCCAGTCTAATAAATGTACTGTCGTGAAATGAGCAAGTATATTAAATTGGATGAGCATTCAACGTGATTCAATTAAAATTTCAATTGAAAATCGTGATTCAATTAAAATGGATGAGCATTCAACGTGAGTTCAAGTAAATATTTTACAATGTTAATTACAAAACAATGCAATTTATTACAAAAGCATGGATGAAATTATTTATACAAACTAAATCAACCTGCACGAAACTCTATAACCATACAAAGAAAAACTTTCAGAAGAATCCATTATCTTAATTCTATTCACACCCAAATCACAAACAAAAGCTAAATTCATTTAATGAACAATAAAATCATGTTGGTAAATAAATATTCAATCTAACGAGAATAGCCAACGGCAATACCAAACTGAAAACACCGATTCTCGTCTGATCACCGAAGTTAAGCAGCTTTGGGCGCGGTCCAGTACTTGGAAAGGTGACCACCTGTGGTAACATCGCTCTAGTACTTGGGAAGGTGACCACCTGTGGTAACACAGCTCTAGTACTTGGGTAGGTGACCACCTGTGGTAACACCGCTCTAGTACTTGGGAAGGTGACCACTTGTGGTAACACCGCTCTAGTACTTGGGAAGGTGACCACCTGTGGTAACACCGCTCTAGTGCTTAGGAAGGTGACCACCTGTGGAACACCGCTCTAGTGCTTAGGAAGGTGACCACCTGTGGAACACCGCTCTAGTACTTGGGAAGGTGACCACCTGTGGAACACCGCTCTAGTACTTGGGAAGGTGACCACCTGTGGAACACCGCTCTAGTACTTGGGAAGGTGACCACCTGTGGTAACACCGCTCTAGTACTTGGGAAGGTGACCACCTGTGGTAACACCGCTCTAGTGCTTGGGAAGGTGACCACCTGTGGTAACACCGCTCTAGTACTTGGGAAGGTGACCACCTGTGGTAACACCGATCTAATGCTTAGGAAGGTGACCACCTGTGGAACACCGCTCTAGTACTTGGGAAGGTGACCACCTGTGGAACACCGCTCTAGTACTTGGGAAGGTGACCACATGTGGAACACCGCTCTAGTACTTGGGAAGGTGATCAGCTGTGGAACACCGCGTGCAGTTGGCAAAAAAATCTGCTGAGGACCCGCCATCCTCACATTGATCCCTCTGCTTATGGCGCATTAAACTGACAGGCTCCTATCAGACCTCTATGGCAAGCAGCTGCTTGAGGAGGTATTTATTTACTTTTTTATCCTTACCAATTCCTCAACAAACTAAATAACTATACACTAAATGACTTCCTTCTAAGGTTTTAGTCATCAAGTACTCTAAAACTGCGGCTAAGTGGAATGGTTTCTCGGAACCAATTCTTTTCAGATGTTGATCACCACGCACAAGACGATAAATTCTTCTTTTCCTTTACTAGTTTACTAACACGATCCACACTAATAAACTAATCAACCTCCCACGCACTCACCATATGAAATAATTGTTTTTTAAACACTTATCGTGTATATTCTGAGACTAGCTATATCCCCTTTTACACATCAATAACTCCATCTTAGCAATTCTCCTTCCTATTTTTCAGGTAGGTTCTATATTCCAATTCGTTGGTGACGTAATTGTCACACAGAAACATACGCGAGCGTTCATGACACATTTATCATAAATTCATTGCAGCACGTACATTCATCTGTCGTAACAGTATGTTCATTGAACTGACCAATATGCAGGTGCGATATGCAGGGACCGATTTCCCAATAGGCCCGTGCCTACGGGCCCCTGAGGTTAGAGGCCTCTCTTGTCCATTGGATGACTATTACGTAAAAAATATTAATAAAATCAAAATAGTAAAAAAAGATTAAAAATGAATAAGTATCAAAATTACTGTTTTTTCTTCTATTTTAAGGAATTTTACTATAATAATTAATATAACTTTCACTCCATTTAATTTTTGACACCTGATGTAATTGGTTTCAGTTAATTTGATCCATACACAACTCACCTGCTATTCTTTTAATTGTATTTAAGAGACTTTCATAATCGCATTATTTAAAAAATATTTCTTTATATTTGCAATTGCAAGATTAAATAAAAATGTTGTGTCTAGGGCCCCGGGGCTCAGTCGGTAGCACGCTTGTCTCGAAATCTGCCCTTGCCAGGTGTCGAGTCCCGACTAGTCGAGGGTTGAGATTTATTTCCGCAAACTGCCGCTCTGCCTCGGTCAATAATGGGCTCCGATGGGCTTGGAAAGACAGCCGTCCGTCGAATGGGACGTAAAGCCGTGTCCCGTGTGTGGGGGAGAGCCATACCCTGTGCACGTTGAAGAACACGCTGGATGACTTTGAAGGGAGGTTACCATCTGCCTCTCAACAGCTGTCCAGCGTGTTCTTTGATGTGCATAAGCAGAGTGGGAACTAGGGGGGCTAGGAGCCATGCCTCCCTTTCAGAATGCTAATGCTAATAAGGGTATAGAGGCAAACAAATTATTAAACTTATTTATATTTCACGCATCTTTCCAAGACTTTTTTAAAGACTTGTAAAATGAAGGGGGAAATGTTATACTGATTGGAAATTTAGTCTCTTGCTCCCCCTTTTACAATTTTACGTCTCGATTTTGTTTTTCTTGACCCCCCCGGGGCGGGGGTGGCTCAGTCGGTAGCGCGCCAGGCTCGTAATCTGTAGTTCCCAGGTTCGAGTCCCAGCTGGGTCAGCGTTGAGATTTATCTCCGCAAAATTCCCCACCCTGCTCACGGTTAGTAGGGGACACCGATGGGCTTGGAAAGGCCGCCGTCCATCGGATGGGACGTTAAGCCGTGGCCCCGTGTACGGGAGAGCCATACCCTGTGCACGTTAAAGAACACGCTGGATGACCTTGAAGGGAGGCTACCATCTGTCTCCCAACAGCTGTTCCAGTGGGTCCCCTCCCCCAACCTTCTCTGACCTTCGGGGTCCATGTGACCTGGCCATTTAGCCCATGGTGTGCAAAAAAGTGCCTGGTACTTAGTAACTAAAAACTAACTTGTAAACAGTTACTTTGGGAACAAAGTTTAACTGTTCCGCTCAGTTAATGTGCCGCTCAGAGGCTCAAAGTTAAATGTGCCGCTCAGAGGCTCAAAGTTAAATGTGCCGCTCAGAGGTAAAACAACCCAACCCTTGACCCCCCCCCCCCCAACCCCGCCACCTCCAGCCTCCTGGATTTTATTTCTAGCTCTGAGCCTGCGCGTCTCTTCTGCACACAGTATCCACTCCAGAGAAAGGGCAGTGGTGGTTTGGCGGATTTAAATATCAACGCTAGATGGCTCTCTAACCGGAGAACTGCAGATTACGAGCCTGGCGCGTTACTCACTGAGCCCACCCCTACTCCAGTTTCAGTGTGAAAAGTTCACGTGTGAAATTTGTCGGTAGATGTTTATCGGAAGAATTTAGAAACACCATGTAATAAGCTTCTGTGTTAGCTCCTTTCTTCATGTTGGAAATCTAACATAAAGAAATGGGTAATTCATATTATTGTTTTTTGTTTTCAGAGACTGCAGAAGCTGCTAAAAAGGAGATGAAAAGTGAGTATTGTTTCTCTTCGAAAGAATTCATAATTGAAATTCGACAAAATAGTGTAAAAATCGAAAGGCAAAAATGGTTTCTTTAACAGAACTTTTCTTAACGTTGTATTTATCATTATCATCATTATTGCTTATATTTCATTATTATTTAATTATCTATTATAATTTTATGATTATTGATGTAATGATAATTGTAATTATTTCGAATTTGAAAACAAAAGAGAAAAGAGGATGGTGGTGGTGGGTGATGTGTGTGTATGTTTATCAGTGACGCGCCAGACTCGCGATCTGTTAGAAAGGCCACAGTTCTGTAAGCCTTGGCCCCGTGTACATGAGAGCCATACTCTGATACTTTAAAGAACATTCTGGATGGCATTGACGGGAGAATCCCTTCTGTGTCCTAACAGCTGTCCGGTGGGTTCCCTTATCGCAACCTTCTCTGAATCCATGGGGTCCTTGTGACCAGAATGCGCCCAGTGGCGTCCGCAGAAATTTCTCCAGGATTGGGGGGGGGGGGGGGGGGGAAGGGGGATCTTTGAAATAGCGCCATTTTATAGAGCTTTTTTTTAGATAATAAAAAATCCTCCATTTTTCTTATCTGGAAAAAAAAATCCGTTTACAGATTTTGAGGAGGGAGAATTCATCCTATTCTACCCCTTCATGATCAGGGCATTAGACAATTGTGCATAAATAATAATAATAATAATAATAATAAATACCCCCTCAAGTAGCTGCTTGCCACAGAGGTCTGACAGGAGCCTGCCAGTTTATATGCCATAGTAGAGGGTCTGTGTGAGGATGGCAAAACCTCAGCAGAGAAACAACAGAAACGCCCTTGCCTTATCCGGAGCTCGAACCCAGGTCCCTTAGATCAGTAGTCAAGCGCGCTAAACCACTCGCCAACAAAAAACAACCTGGCCCTGTTGGACAGGGACGTATCCAGGGGGCCTCAAACCTTTTATCACCCCTTTCTAAAAACTTGTCATTTTATACCAAATCTCAAACTTCTCTACCTGCTTTGAAATCTAAAAGAGTCGTCTTTGTATAATTTTATTTCAGTCCCATATTTTATGTCTGACATTAAAAATAGATTTGAAAAAAAAATATATATAAAACTTCATTCTGCAGAATATCATTTTAACCTTTGCTGTGCGGTGGATAATTTAGTAATTAGGAAACCTTACTCACGTCTTATTCTCAGACTCATCCCTCCCACGAAGATAAATTATCGGAGACTCCCCGAAACTGAATCCTGGTATGTGTCTGTTGTTGGAAGACTCCCCGAAACTGAATCCTGGGTATGTGTCTGTTGTTGGAAGACTCCTTGGTCGCGCAGTGACAAGGGTTCGTTTGCACTGTCGTGGTGTCCAGTAGCACTGGATCTAGAGGAGGGAGCCCTCTTTGGGAATGCTAATAAGGGTAAAGGAGGCCAAAAAAAAAAATCAACTTGGGCATAATATTAATATGTTCAAGCAGAACTTAAAAAAGCTTTCTCTTTTCTTTGGAAAATGTTGCACCTATGTTAAATATTCAAGTACAGAGCTGATATTTATTGTACATATATCGGAAAAATGACACTTGTTGTTTGTGATCTTTGTAGTAAGTCGTTATTGCTTTTTGTATTAATTTCGTTTAGTGACCCAGACAAACCATGTGGTTGTTGGGTTCACTCATATATTATTCTTCGTAAATTGTATGCAATGATGAAATAAAATTGATTCAATGATTGATATTTCTCGCAGTTTCAAGAAATATTTTCAAGACGTGTAAAAAAAATGTTATATTGCAATGGAAATTGAGTCTCTTGACCTTCTTCCCACTTTTTCTTTTCCTCTGCTTCCCCCCCCCCCTCTAACTTTTTTTCGACTCGAATACATCACTTGATCCCTGCCCCTTTCTTTTAGATCAGGACCTGGTGTTAAGTAGTTTTTTAGGGAGAACATGTAAAACTAATGTATAACTATATAGTACTCTGAGAACATGTAAAACTATGTAGCACAGTCGGTTGCGCGGCAGGCTCGTAATCTGTAGTTCCCAGGTTCGTAGTCCCAGCTGGGTCGGCGTTGAGATTTATCTCCGCAAAATTCTCCGCCCTGCTCATGGTCAGTACGGGACACCGATGGACTTGTAAAGTCCGTCGGATGAGACGTTAAGCCTATGGCTCCGTGTGCGGTAGAGTCATACCGTAGCTTTTTAGCCTGTGTACGTTAAAGTACACGCTGGATGGCCTTGACCGGAGGTTACCATCTGTCTCCCAACAGCTGTTCCAGTGGGTACCCTCCCCCAACTTTCTCTGAGCCTTTGGGGTCCATGTGACCTGGCCATTTAGTCCATTGTGTGCCAAAAAGTAACGCTCAGAGGTAAACACCCAATTTAATGTAGCAGTAAATAAGAAACTCTGATAAATAATTGTGTATTCAGTCAGGGCCGTTTTAAGACCTTCGTAGGCCCTAGGCACTTTTATTTCTAGAGGCCTGTGTGCCGGATATTTTTACTCATTTTTATGCTAATTTCATCGTTTGCACGCACAAAAAACAATTTATGAATTTTTGAAACTACTCGGTTGTTGGGTTTGTGATTGTATCAGTGAGGCTGTTGAGAAATGCGACGACTTAAATTATTGTTTCTGTCATTCAAATATATAAATAAATATTTTAAATTGAAATTTGCTGTTTCTTCTTATTTTGGGATTTTTGTGTGTTTTTTTTTATGTATTTTTTAAGTGAAATATTGTAGGCCTTAAATGGTTCGTAGGCCCTAGGCACTGTGTCTAGTCGGACTAATGGATAAAGCGGCCCTGTATTCAGTATGTGTTTTAAGTAGTACTGTAACCGTATTCTTGTAATTTTGGTAACCATAAAACAAAAGTGCCCCAGAGTGTGCATGAAAAAACAGCAGAATTATCAGCTGTCAATTGTTACTAATCGTATTTACTCCAAATTCAATTAATCGATTGATCAGAAATCACGTTATAATATGTTATTCTCAATTAATGAAATCTACTTTGAAACCAAATATTATTTATTTCAATCTATTACTAGTGTTGCCATTTGTAGTAAAGAATATGTATTAAAAAACTGGTATGGGTGCCTACGCAATGCTGGTATCAAGTTTTTTTTAAATTTCTTAAACATTTTTTTCATAATCCTTTCTTGTTAATCCATACTATTTAAATATGTAAAACATCTAGGTTTTTTTATGAGGAGGCTTAATGGGATTATTGTCAGAAATGGATCTAGGTCTTGCGTTTTTGTTACTTGGTAATCGCAATGGATCGAAACAGGATAACCAAGATCTTAACCGTTGGTTCCTCATCTTTTCGTCTCCACGGACTTCCAATGAAAGAGGCGGGGGTGGCTCAGTCGGTAGCGCGCCAGGCTCGCAATCTGTAGTTCCCAGGTTCGAGTCCCAGCTGGGTCAGCGTTGAGATTTATCTCCGCAAAATTCCCCGCCCTGCCCACGTTCAGTAGGGGACACCGATGGGCTTGGAAAGGCCGCCGTCCGTCGGATGGGACGTTAAGCCGTGGCCCCGTGTGCGGGAGAGCCATACCCTGTGCACGTTAAAGAACACGCTGGATGGCCTTGACGGGAGGTTACTATCTGTCTCCCAACAGTTGTTCCAGTGGGTCCCCTCCCCCAACCTTTTCTGAGCCTTCGGGGTCCATGTGACCTGGCCATTTAGCCCATGGTATGCAAAAAAGTGCCGCTCAGAGGTGAAACAACCCAACCCAACTTCCAATGAAAGGCTAATTCTTTCTCGCAGATCGCCTGTGAGGTCCACCTTTTCCTCTGACCTTCTTCCAGTGGTTGTCAGGATGGGGCTGGCTCAGTTGTGTATGCCAGGCTCGTAATCTGCAGTTCTCAGGTTCGAGTCCCAACTAGTCAAGCGTTGAGGTTTATCTCCGCAAAACTCCCTCCCATGGTCAGTAGAGGACACTGAGGGGCTTGGAAAGGCCATCCGTCAGATGGGATGTTAAGCTGTGGCTCTGTGTGCAGAGAGCTATACCCTATACACGCTGGATGGCCTTGAAGAGAGGCTACCATCTGTCTCCCAACAGCTGTTTTAGTTTGTCCCCTTCACCAACCTTTTTCTGAGCCTTCTTGAACCTTGTGACCTGGCCAATTAGCCCATTGAGTGCAAAAAGTGCCTCTCAGAGGTAACCCAAATTCAAATCCAATTTTCTGTCAAAGCGTGTGCCGCGAAATTTCGGTTGGTATTGAAGATAAAAGGAAATTTAGAAACCATTTTGTTGCTACTTTTTGTCACTGATTGTTCATTTAACTTTTTCCCCTTAATCAAAAACTTATCCATATAAAAAAAAATAGCACTTAAAAACCAAAATTAGCACGAAACATGCACCTAAATACACGTCAGAACTTGAACAGAATAGTTCTGCGTTTACAAACGACTCCAGAGAAATGGCTGTTATCGAAGGCAAAAACGCGACCCAAAATAATTGCCCTCTTTCCATTATTACCTGTTGTATTTTGTTTAACTAAATATTGGCCTTTTTTCTAAGAGGACTGCCTATAGTGGTGGATTAAGATGTCTGAAGGATCCAGGAGTAGAAGATTCGGGAGGTCCGTAATTTTAATATTTGCAATTTTCGATTTCGAATGGAAAAATGTAGAAGTTGGTTAAGTCAATTGAATTACAGAAATGCGTAAATGGAAAGCTTAATTATGTTTGCACGTATCGAAAAAATAAATATCTCTTGTGTTATTTTTCCCCTGAGCGACACTTTTCTTGCGCAAAATGGGAGCGGCATTTTTTTATTGCACACAGTGGCTAAATGCCAAGACCCCAAGGACGCCGAAGGCTCAGATAAGGTTGGGAGGAGACTTTGGAAGAGCTGTTGGGAGACAGATGGTAGCCTCCCGTCAAGACCATCCAGCGTGTTCTTTAACGTGCACAGATTTGACTCTCCAGCATACGGAACCACGGCTTAACTGCCATCCGAAGGACGGCGGCCTTTTCCAAGCCCATCGGTGCCCTCTACTGACCGTAGGTGACTGTGATCTCCACGCTGTCCTAGTTGGGACTCGAACCTGGTAACTGATCTTTGTGGAGTTTAACAAATGCTACGTTATATTCGATACTAATTTAAGTTAAAAAAACCAGTTGTGTATGTAAGGAGTAGATTATGTTGATTGTGAAATATTCTACTAAATAAAATATCGAAAAAAAAAAAGAATTTCCCGAGTCCCATGAATATCGATATCCTAAGAGAGAGTCTCATGTTGCTCGGCGGTAATTCGCCACTGACTCCTTAAAAGTCCCAAAACATTGGGTGATATCTTTAGTTCTTTTTCTGCTCTTTATTATTTGAGTATTTTGTAATTTGAAAATAAATATTTAAGTAGAGCGATTCGATGCTATAGAAATTGATATGTCATCAACAGCCAATCAGACATTGTGATCAGCATGAGAGAGCGAGTGTTGCCATACCGGAGTGACATAATTCCAGCCAAAAGCAATAAAACCTGACCCAGTTATGACGTAATCGCGGTAAATGAAAATGTCTTTTGTAGATTTCTGAAATATGAACCAGAAGAAAACATGTCCCACAGGTGAAATTCTCGTTTTCAAATAAAATGAAATTTTGGAAATTTTCCATTTGGCGACTTTTGCACTCTTTAACAGTTTTAATTAGAACTAATATATGCCTTAATTGGAACTATATTATATATATGCCTTATATATATATATAAATAATATATCCCTTAATTAGAACTAATATTTGATGTTTCGGATTAATTTGAACTTAGCAAAAATGCAAATGGCAATATTCTATTAGTATACACAAAATAAAAATTATTGTTCATTTATTACCTAAAATGAAAAAAAAAAGCAGTTTTTCTGAAACCCATCTGCGAAAATAGGGCATTTGTTGCTGTCAGTAAAATATCTTTTGATACTCTGACACCGAAATATCGCATTTCTGCCATAAAACTGATTACTTGCAATATTTTTTGTTAGCTAAGATAAATTTTATTACATACTGAAAAATACATTTGAATTTATATCACTCGAGAGTATTCTCTAACTCGTCTATGGGATAATAGCACTGCATTTTAATAGTTAAAGTGATTGCATTAAAAAAAAACAGAAAATTTTGCACTATAAGTTGAGTCGTCCTAAGTTTTAAACATTAAATATTGCCTAAAATAAACATAAATGCATTTTAATAATCTTATACTTTGAAATCATAAAAGTGATCGTTTCGCATTTTCCGTATTTAGTGCACTCGAACGATGTAAACTAAAACTACCGAAGATTTTGAAAATGTGAATCGAAATGATTCGTTAGTACCTATCTAAATAAAAAGAGACTTTTTCAATTATCTCTTAAAATGAAAAAGTTGTTTTTCTGTCCATTCCATGGGTTGTGGGGGCTACTCATTGTTGCGAATGCAAACCTCGTGACTCATATTCCACCACCAAAATTTCGAATATCCCGCCTAAATACATCGTTTGCAAAATTCGTTCAAATTCTTCATTTTTTATTTTATTTTTTGCCAATAGAGGACGCAATTAAACTTTTGGGAGATTCGGAGTATAAGAATGGTACTACAGGAAATAAAAAATGCCACACTTGCAAGAAGTTTTGCAAATGTGACGAAATTTCGGGAGGCTGTAGTATATGGAAATGCACAGAAATGATTAGGTTTGCAGGACGATCGAAACGATTCGACAGGCGTGTTCAGATAAAGGCAACCAAAGCTCCCTAGTTGACAAAATGTTGAGGAAATTGTTCTGAATCGTTAAAGATGACCTTACGCAGACTTCGACAGCCGTTCCAACACAGTCAACAGACTTAGAGCGTGGAAGAATCGTAGGCCTTATTAGAGAAGCTGGTTTGTCGTACAGAGATGTGGCCAATCTAGTTAGCCGCAATCCCATCACCATCGTACATATATGGCGCCAGTGGGTTCAAGCAGAATCCAGCACACGCCGACAAAAATCAGGAAGACTACGTATGACCACAGAGCGATAGGACTGCCATTTGCAACGTATGGCATTACGTGACAGATTCGCGACTACAACACAACTGCAAAGGGACTGGCAACAGGTAACATCGAATACCTACCAGGCGGACGGTAAACAACAGGCTTTTACAGTTTTCATTGCGAGCCTTTCTTCCGGCTGGGTTGAGTTGGGTTGTTTTACCTTTGAGCGGCAACGATGGTAGACAACCTTTTTCTCCGTCATCCAGTGGAAAGGAATGCCACCCAGTGCGTGCGACATCGTTACACAGCTCCAGCACCTGGTGTCTTAATAACTGGTCATCATAAGGGGATCTCGAACTGCCCAACGATATGCTACCAACATTTTGTAGCAATTGGCTGTCCCAATTTTTCAGCAACACGGAACCTCTTAGCAGCAAGATAACGCCATACCCACACAGCCCGCATTAGTCTGCAGTATCTACACGAGCAAAACCTTCAGGCACTACCATGGCCAGCACGCTCACCGGACCTTTCACCTATTGAACACGTCTGGGATATGATGGGCATACAGCTCCAACAATACCCAAGAGGTACGCCAACCACTCCTGCTGAAATGGAGCAGAGACTTCGCACTATTTGGCGTTCTATCCCTCAGGAGGACATCACAGCTGTACGATAGCCTTCTCCGTTGTGTTCATGAACGCATTGCTGCACGGGACGGTTCAACATCATACTAATTATACCACTTTATTAGGTAAGTAAAGTGATTTTTACCTACCTGGTAAAGTGGTAATTTTTCATATTTTTTTGATAATATAATCAATCACACATCTCAGTGTATGCTAACAGCTGCCTTCGTTTCAATAAAATAACATTTATCCTTCGAGGTGTTGAATTTTTTTCCTGTAGTGTATATTATGAATCCTATCCAACCCAAAAGGAATTTTATTTTTAATTTATATCTAAAAACAAAGAAGTTGAATGTCTACTGAATCACAGACACGACAAAGTTATATTATTTCTTTCTTTTTTTCTGTAAACGAGTTAAAAATTTCTCGAGGGCCACCCCCATTTTTCGCGGACCTCTGGGTTCTTGAACCACTGGTCGGGAACTACTGCATTGGACCAAAGAATTAGTCCAACTCATTCATTTAAAATTGTGTTGACAGATGAAAATTTAAGAAAGTAGGAAGTTTCCCTTTCGCCTGCAGCATTCCATTTTTCATGAAGACTGATTTCTAATCTCGGCATCGAAACTGATGATTACGACAATGACGATCTCATTCCTCTCTCGTCATTAAAATGTTAAGCACTGAACTGTGGTCGCAACGGAGTATCCATTACGATCTACAGTTCAGTGCTTAACATTCTTAAACAGGTATATTATTAACAGGTATACTTTAGCTTGAAAGATTTTAGTTGGGTGAGCTAAATGGCCAGGTCACAAAGACCCCGAAGGGTCAGAGCAGGTTAGGGGAAGGAACAGCTGCCAGATCATCCAGCGTCACGGGGCCACGGCCTAACGTCTCATCCGACGGACGGTAGTCTTTCCAAGTCCATCAGTGTACCCTTCTGACCCGGGCAGCGGGGGGGATGTTTTGGAGAGATAAATCTGAACGATGTCCCAGATGGTATTCGAACCTGGGAACTGCAGATTACGAGCCTGGCGCGCTACCGACTGAGTCACCCTCGCCTTAATTTCAAAGTCGTTTACATAGGTGTAATACTAGTTGAGGACGATTTTTTTAATGTCTAATCTTGTTCTACTGCTCCGTACATAACTTTAATCTTTTAATAAAATTCGTGGCATTGAGATCTTCTGTGATGTTGCTGTCAAAAGAAATAAAATAAAATGCCTGCTACCGCAAGATCTTAAAGTTAATTTGTAAAGTACACCAACTGAGGAATTCGTTATTAAAAAATTAAGAAGTTAATAATGATAGAAATTAAAAATTACTGAAAACTTAATTTATGTATTGATGTGGATATTGTAGAAGTACATATTTTATTCGATGCATTTGCTTTGATTTTTCCTATGCTTTAAATTGTTCTGCCTCTCAGCCATCCATTTCAACTTCGAAAAGAAGCAGGGCGACACGGTGAAGCTGCCTTGCAAGAGTGACGTCATCGACAATATCTACACCGAGTATCCCGGCTCGGCGATGTCTTGGACCAAAAATGGCGACATCCTCAAAATGGAGGAAGAGAGGATGAGGATTGACGTCACCGATCTAGGTGAGTAACAGTTTCTTGTATTTTTTAAGAAATAAATCACTTCGCTTCCAGTTATCACCACCTCCACCTCCGTTGCAGAGATCGCCATTAAGAAATCACTGTCATTAAGAAATCAGTGTCACCATTAAGAAATCAATTGTCTCTATTAAGAAATCCCTGTCATCATTAAGATATTACTCTCACTATTATGAAATCATTGTCGTCATTAACAGGAATCACCGTCGTCATTAAAAGGAATCAGTGTCGCCATTACGAAATCACTGTCTCCATTAAGAAATCTTTTCGACATTAAGATATTACTCTCGCCATTAAGGTATCAGTGTCGCCATTAAGGTATCAGTGTCGCCACTAAAGGGATCAGTGTCGCCAGTAAAGGAATCAGTGTCGCCAGTAAAGGGATCAGTGTCGCCACTAAAGGGATCAGTGTCGCCAGTAAAGGGATCAGTGTCGCCAGTAAAGGGATCAGTGTCGCCAGTAAAGGAATCAGTGTCGCCAGTAAAGGAATCAGTGTCGCCAGTAAAGGAATCAGTGTCGCCAGTAAAGGAATCAGTGTCGCCAGTAAAGGAATCAGTGTCGCCAGTAAAGGAATCAGTGTCGCCAGTAAAGGGATCAGTGTCGCCAGTAAAGGGATCAGTGTCGCCACTAAAGTAATCAGTGTCGCCACTAAAGGGATCAGTGTCGCCACTAAAGGGATCAGTGTCGCCAGTAAAGGGATCAGTGTCGCCAGTAAAGGGATCAGTGTCGCCTCTAAAGGGATCAGTGTCGCCACTAAAGGGATCACTATCGCCACTAAAGGGATCACTATCGCCATTAAAGTAATCAGTGTCACTGTTAAAAATTCACCATTTAGAAATCACTGTCGTCATGAAAACCACACTGTTACTATTAAAGTAATCGCTGTCGCAATTAAAGGGAAGCACTGTCGCCATTAAATACCACTATAACCATTAAAGGAATTACCGTCGCCATTAAAGGAATCACTGTCGTCATTAAGATATCACTTCTCTGTCTTAGGGAATTACTGTTAAAGAATCATAATCTTTGTTAATAATATGCTATCAAATGGCAATTTTGAATTTACGAACTTCTGCAAATATCGACATTAACGATTAGCAAATAACGATTAACCCTCCGTCCGACGGAATGTTAAGCCGGGGGCCCTGTGTCGAAAAAGCCATACCCTGTGAATGCTAAAGAACACGCTGGATGTCTTCTAACAGTTGTTCAGTGGGTCACAGTGATGAACTCTGTCGATTGATGATCCCTTAGAATATTCTTTTAACTTTCTTTTTAATTAATTATTCCAATTAATTCATCTTTACCGCGATTCTGGGTGAAAGCCCACAGATCCGTGGATTTTTAAACCCGTGCCCCGATGTGGGTCAGATTTGATGTGCGAGAAATGTGATGTTCTTCTCTGTCTGAAATGGCTATGCTTTGGATGAAAGAAGCAGTAGGTGGAGGTCGACACACCGTTCATTGACACTTTGTACATTCACACGTACAGTATGTATATATGGGAATGCACTTGATTCTGTGGGCCTTAACTGTGCTCAACACTTTGCTGGAAGAAATGGCTTAATTTACGTTGAAGCATGGGCATCCACAGAAAATTTTCCAGGGGGGGGGGGGGAAGCTTGGAGACAAATAATTACATCAATAAATTTTTATTTAATTATTTAATTTTTTAGGATTTTTTTTCACAAGTAGATTATAGAATGCAGTATTGCATCAATACAAAAACACATGCATAATGTATATAAATTAATTATGTTTAAATTGTTACGATTATAATTTGTGGAATATTTTACTCGATCGCAGGGGGGGACAAGTGCCCCGTTTGCCCCCCCTCTGCGGACGCCCATGAGTTGGAGCCTTTCCCCAATCTGCTCAACGTAGCTTGAATGCTCCTTTGCTTTTGCAGGTATTCACTTAATGAGACAGAAATCTGAACTTTCTCGTACAGAAATCGCTTTCGAGAACTCAAAACTCAGCGAGAAGATATCCTAATCCTTACCTACATAACCTGGTTCACACAGAACCGAACCCTGCTCATTTAGGGTTTTTGAGAAAGAGTTGCGTCACTCTGACGAGCTAAACGAATGTGATTCTTCTGTTCTTAAATCACTCTTTTCTGCCTTCGTTATTGGCTTGATGGGCGGATAGCAATTACTCATTTCAGATGCAGAGGTTTGCATCCATTGCAGTCGCATGGCCATTTGGGAATTTACGTCGTTATTTCCTCATACTTTGCGGGGCAGGGATGGCTCAGTCGGTAGAGCGCCAGGCTCATAATCTGTAGTTTCCAGGTTCGAGTCCCAGCTGGGTCAGCGTTGAGGTTTATCTGCAAAAAATTCCCCGCCTTGCCCACGGTCAGTGGGGGATACCGATGGGCTTGGAAAGACCGCCATCCGTCGGATGGGACGTTAAGCCGTGGTCCTGTGTGCAGAAGAGCCATACTTGTGCACATTAAAGAACATGCTGGATGGCCTTGACAGGAGGCTACCATCTGTCTCCCAACAGCTGTTCCAGTGGGTCTCCTCCCTTAATCTTTTCTGAGCCTGCGGGATCCATATGACCTGGCCATTTAGACCATGGTGTGCAAAAAAGTGCCGCTCAGAGGTAAAACAACCCAATCCTCATAATTTGCACTAACAGGACATACAAACTGTGCACAGCCACGAGCTGTAGATACCTCTCCATTCTTTTGGGTATACATAAACTAAATTAATGGGTTCGGTTGGGTTGTTTTACCACCGAGCGACACTTGTTTTTGCACTCAATGTTCTAAATGACCAGGCCACAAAGACCCCTCGAATGCTCCGAGAAGGTTGGAGGAGGGAACCCACTGGACACCTGTTAGGAGACAGATGGTAACCTCCCGTCAAGGCCGTTCACTGTATTCTTTAATCTGCACAGGGTATGGCTGTCCCACACATGGAACCACGGCTTAATGTCCTATCCTATGGACTGCGGAATTTTCCAGGCTGTCGGTGGGGCGGGGGTGGCTCAGTCGGTAGCGCGCCAGGCTCGTAATCTGTAGTTCCCAGGTTCGAGTCCCAGCTGGGTCAGCGTTGAGATTTATTTCCGCAAAATTCCCCGCCCTGCCCACGGTCAGTAGGGGACACCGATGGGCTTGAAAAGGCCGCCGTCCGTCGAATGGGACGTTAAGCCGTGGCCCCGTGTGCGGGAGAGCCATACCCTGTGCACGTTAAAGAACACGCTGGATGGCCTTGACAGGAGGCTACCATCTGTCTCCCAACAGCTGTTCCAGTGGGTCCCCTCCCCCAACCTTCTCTGAGCCTTCGGGGTCCTTGTGACCTGGCCATTTAGCCCATGGTGTGCAAAAAAGTGCCGCTCAGAGGTAAAACAACCCAACCCAGGCTGTCGGTGTCCCCTATTGACCGAGACAGGACGGGAAGTTTTGTGGAGATAAACTCAACCGTGGACCAGGCGTGACTCGAACCTGGGAAATGTAGATGACGAAAAGAATTCCCTTAGTAATAATATAATAAATAGTTTCAAAACTTGAAAATGGAAGCAAGTGATCTTCGAAACGAATTATTCAAAAGTGATTATAAAATTATTTATTTATTGTATTAAAAATAAATCCATTTTATTCAAGTGTAAAACTGATTATTGAAATCATGAAAGTAATGATCTCAAAAGCTGTTTCTGTTTTCAATTTCAGTGATCTCGAAACTCCTCCCAGAAGACAACGGCGTCTACGTGTGTCGTGTCAATTACGCGCCACGTGTCTCTCAGGCGATTTCCGTTGCAGCGGTTACAGGTGAGTCTTCCTTTTCGTTTGCTTCGGGAGGGAGAAAAGCTCAATTCGCAAATTTTGGTATCGTACATGCATTATTACTATATTCACAACTGCGCTGATTAACGACCGTCTCAACCGAAATATTTTTATCTTGAAACATTGATTTATTTTTTGCCCCACCCTGGAATATTTTTTCCCACCGTTCCCTGAAAAAAGTTTGCTCAATATTCTGACCTAACTCTAAAATACGTGCACCTCTCTGTCCCGCAGTTCTTCAATCGGTCGTTCCTGGCGTCTTAATTTACCAAAACTACCTGGTGCTGCACTCTATACTGTTGTCTAGAGCAATTCTGCTGTGAGAATATTTTCAGATTCAAGTTACTCGTACTTTCGCCAATGGTAAAGAAATGTGGAAGGAACTGGAAGGAGAGCTATGCACCAATCCCCTGTGATGATGCATAGAACCATCCAGGCCTAGCACCTAATGTCCGACCCCGCTTTCTCGTGGAGCAGGCCATTAGTACCTTTCAAAAGAGATACTCTCTTGTAGAAGTGAACGGAGATTAATGTGGCCTACTGATCTGGACAACTCTGACTACTTTTCTATTCTGCTGAGGAGTTGTCAACCACACAGGGTTCTAGTAATGACCATATAAACTTACTGGACTGGATTAAAGTGATAAGGCACTGGATTAAAGCTTTGAGCTGCATTATGAATCCTGAATTTGCTGCACTGGTGCGCTTCTCTGGAGAGAAAATCTGCCACTGTTTTTTGCTTGTTTGTGGGTTGACAGCCCCAAGTGAATAGATTGACAAGATATGTTTTATCAGCTGGTAGATAGTCCTGAGCAGAGATCATCGCAGACTCCCGAACTCTTGCTTTTACGAGTATCGTCAAATTTTACATTGGAGGAAGTCTTCCAGTGTAGATGGCTTCATCATTTAGTGGTGGGGAAACGGGTCTTTGCCCATGCCTGCGATTTGGGGGCTGTTTGATATTGTCGGCATTCCCTCTCTCAATAAACACAGTTTCCTTAAACATCCCACTAACCATTTTCTCTCCATAGGTAGTTGGAATGTGAGGACTCTGCACAGAGCTTTTTCTCTAGCTGTCCTCACACAAGTATTCCACCATTATGATTTAGATATTCTCGGCTTCCAAGAGACCAGATGGACAGATAAAGGTCAGATATTAAAAATAATCTTAAATTTCTCTTTTCAGGCAGGAACTATAATAGCATCACCAAGGCGTGGGTCTGCTTCCCAGCAGACACGCTACTGATTCTCTTCTAGGATATGAGTGCATTAATGAAAGATTTCTTACAGCAAAATTTCAGACAAGCATTAAAGCCTTGAATATTATCTGCTATTATGCCCCACTAAGGATGCCGATGAGGATGAGAAGGATAGGTTTTACAGACAATTTCATGATATTTTGAATTCTGTCAAGAAAGGAGATATTACCCTTGTTCTAGGTGACTTCAATGCCGAAGTTGGTACTGACTCTGACCTTTGGGGAGGGGTGATAGGCTCTTTTGGTATTGGTAGCTGCAATGGGCAATGTCTCCTACAGGTAAGTAAACAATATTTTGAGAATAACTAACACTTAATACAAACACCGCGACATACATAAGTACACATGGGTTTCATCAGATGGGTTGCATAAGAATATGATTGATTATATATTAATTAACAGCGAAGGGCAAGTTCTGTTAGTAATAGCAGGTCATATAGGGGAGCTGAAATTGGATCTGACCATTAGCTTGCTAAAAGTGTCTTGCAGCTTAAACTTAAGAAGTGTTGTGCTAAGGTTAGAAAATTTAATTTTAATTCTGAAGCACTGAAAGACTAAGTTATAGCTAAAGCTTACCAGGATATGTCATTTGGTAATTATGACAGTCATGGTTTGCTTTCTACTGAAGTTGAGGAGAATGGGACTGCTTTAAACAGGTTCTTTTAGAAACTACAGTACTCTTTTAGGATAAAAGGAGAAAAACTGAAAGAATGTAGGAATGCCTTTAAACAATACCCTACTAGTCCTAATAGAAAGCATTACAGAGAGCGTAATAAACGTGTAAAGGATCAGTTATCTGCTGATAAGAATCTTTGGCTTGATGGTTTGGCTGACAAAGCTGAGGAAGTAGTTAGACAGCACAACAACAGAGAGCTGTACCAGCTAGTTAATGTTTTGTGCGGTAGAAAACGAACAGGTATACAGGGATTGAAGGGTAAACATGGTTAGGTTAGAGAAGGTGAGGATTCTGTCATGGGTAGGTGGGCTGAGCATTTCAGTGATGTTCTAAACAATGTGGTAAGTTCTACTCCCATTGTTTGTAATGATGATAGATGCATTGGTGGCTTTAGTGTTGGCCCTATAACACAATCTGAAGTTATTTTGGCTATTTATAAACTTAAACTTCATAAATCCCCAGGGGTAGATGAAATTACTACAGAAATGCCTAGAGCTGGGAATGTTTCGGTCACCACTTGGATGACTGACATTTTGAATATCTTTTATGATAAAGGCATGGTTCCTAAGGATTTTACCAGAGCTATTGTTATCCCTATTTTCAAAAAAGGAGATCGCAGTTCTTGTGATAACTATAGGGGTATCAGCCTACTCTCTGTTCCAGATAAAGATCTTTCCAAGATTGTGCTTAATAGAATTAAGAATCTGGTTGACAGTCAGTTGCGTGATGCACATTGTGGTTTCAGAAGTGGTAGGGATGTGTGGATCAGATATTTTCACTTACGTAGAATTTTGAGAAATATTTAGAGCTTCAGAAACCTTTGTTTAAACTTTGTTGATTTCAAAAAGGCTTTCGACTCTGTCGATCGTCATAATTTGTGGTTGATTGTGAGATCGTATGGAATACCAGAGAAGTTAGTTAACATAATGAAAGCTCTCTATAAATAACACCGAGTCGTTTGTGAGAGTTGGTAAGGCTTGTAGCAATTGTTTAGCATTACTTCTGGTGTTCGACAAGGGTGCATTTTGTCTCCTTTTCTCTTTAGTTTGGTTATTGATTATTTTATTCGAACTTCACTGTAAGGGAAATATTTTGGCCTTAAATTGTCTGGAGATCTGAAAATTTCTGATTTTGATTATTGAGATGATTTGGCCTTGTTGGCTAATGATGTTGATGAGAAGAATTCTTTCTTTAAGGCTGTTTATGAGACTGGTAATAGAGTTGGGTTGGTGATAAACAGAGATAAAAATAAAGTGATAAAAAAGTAGATAAAAGTAAAGCTTTGAATGATTGCCCTCTTGAGCAAGTGTATCAATTTAATTATCTTGGGAGCTATATAACAGATACTGGTGATGAGCGGCATCAGATAAACAGACGAATAGGGATTGCTGCTGTAACTTTTAAGAGTCTATGAAGAATGTGGAGATAAATGCGTATAACCTGAAGACTAAAATTTGACTGCAAAATAATTTGGTTCTTTTTAGGGTTAGGTATGATAGTGAAACTTGGACGCTTTGTAAACAAGATAATAGGAAACCACGTATTTCTTCGATTCTAAGATGCACTTTTTTCCCCATAAAAACGTCTCTAAAAGCGGGGTGAGTCTTAGAATCGATGGCGTCGTAGAATAGCATTTTTTTTTTCAAATTTTCCCGCGCTTTTCACACGGCAGCACACGTTTTGTTTTTACGCGGAAACTCCGCCTCCAAGTTTGACCGTTATCGCATTCTGCAATTCCATTGGAGAATAAAGTGGCGTGGGTATTTTCCCTCGCTTTCCAAATGTGAAGCCATCGTTATTTCATTATAGTGGAGCTCACTCAGTGACAACTAGGAAGTTGGAACCTGGCTGTAGACTGACAACCTTCCTCTGACAATTTCCGGAAAAATTAAGAAAGCGCCGGCAAAAAAATTGGCGGATTGGGTATCAGCAACTTGGAAGTTAATCCCAGAAAGAATAGTGCAGCACTCAGTTAAAAAATGTTGCATCACCAATGCTCTCGATAGGTCAGAAGACGATATATTATGGGTTGGGTTGGGTTGTTTTACCTCTGAGCGGCACTTTTTTGCACACCATGGGCTAAATGGCCAGGTCACATGGACCCCGAAGGCTCAGAGAAGGTTGGGGGAGGGGACCCACTGGAATAGCTGTTGGGAGACAGATGGTAGCCTCCCGTCAAGGCCATCCAGTGTGTTCTTTAACGTGCACAGAGTATGGCTCTCCCGCACACGGGGCCACGGCTTAACGTCCCATCCGACGGACGGCGTCCTTTCCAAGCCCATCGGTGTCCCCTACTGACCGTGGGCAGGGCGGGGAATTTTGCGGAGATAAATCTCAACGCTGACCCAGCTGGGACTCGAACCTGGGAACTACAGATTACGAGCCTGGCGCGCTACCGACTGAGCCACCCCGCCCCCATATATTATGGGATAATGAAGATAAAGGCTCAGAAGAATCAGATTCTGAATGTGAAGTAGACCGTGATATTGATTCAAATGCAGATATGACGGCTCGGAAGAATCGGACTGATATTGATTCAGAAGGAAGTGATGAATAACATACCTACTGATAAATAGGTACTATTGTTGTTAGTAAATTGAATTCCATTATAATAAAAATATTTGTTAGATATATTTTAGAGTTTTATATATTTTTTTTCCTAGAATCAAAGCATTTTTTCTGTCTGTGGTACTGAAATTAAGGTGCTTCTTACAATCGACGGCGTCTTAGAATCGAAGAAATACGGTAGATGCTTTTGATTCCAGATGCCTACGCAGTATCTTGGGCATTAGGTGTTTCAACTTTGTAACTAATGATGAGGTTAAGCAAAGGAGTTTGCAACCTCCTTTAAGCATCATATTGTGCAGAAAGAGACTCCGATGATTTGGCCATGTTGCCCGTATGGATAATTATAGATTGGTGAATAGGGTTATGAACAGTGTGCCTAAAGCCCCCAGAAAGAGGGGGAGACCTAGGATGCGGTGGGCTGACAATGCCAAACAGGACCTTGTTAGAATTGATGTGCAGTGGCTAGATGCAGCAGATGTAGCTGAGGACAGATATGCTTGGAGAACTAAATTGCACGGTCTGGTTGTACCTCCGTAGCCCATGGCTGCTTGAGGAGGAGGAGGATGAAAAGAATGTATGCAATTGAGTTGTTTTACCTCTGAGCTCATCTTTTTTTATCCATTATTACATTCTCTGATCCCTCTTGGTCACAAGGACCCTGAGAGATCAGAGAATGTTATGACCAACTGGACAGCTCTTGGATTGTTGTTGTTTTACTTCTGAGCGGCACTTTTTTGCGCACAACTTGCTAAGTGGCCTGGTCACAAAAACTCCGAAGGCTCGGAGAGGCGCTCTTAGGAGACAACTGTCTCCTAACATCTCATTAGTGGATCCTCTGTGGTAGACTTCCCATCAAGGCCATTCAGCATGTTCTTTAACGTGCATAGGGTATTGCTCTGCTCTCTCGCACACGGGGCAACGGCTTAACGTCCCATCTGATGAACGGTGGCCTTTCCAAGCCCATCGGTGTCCCCCACTGACCGTGGGAAGGATGGATGAGTTTTGTGGAGATAAATCTCAACCGGGATCCAGCTGGGACTCGAACCTGGGAACTGCAGATTAGAACCTGGCTCATTACCGACTGAATACCTCCACACAGCCAGTAGAATGAAGTAATACATTATCGATGAGGAGACATCAATGAAGAATTGTTTCGCGGCCAACGTTTGGGGGAGGGACTATATATATGGTGTCAAAACCTTTACATTGCACTAAGTTACGATGAGATGGAGCTGTAAACGAAATTTGGTGTCGTAGCTCTGACCCTTTAGGAGGAGTTCTGAAATACGTCTGTAATAGATATTGGATCTGCGAGTATACCGATCATTCAATGTTCTTACACACTTCTCACTTCTACAGTTCGTGGTCACAAGGCAGATATTTCTATTCACGAATCGGCGGAATTGAAACTCACGTGCAACGGAGCTGTTCTCGGCCGTCTCTACTCTGGTCTTAAGCAGAAGTGGACCGCCAATGGCAGTGTGGTGAAGGATTTTGGGGAGGAGTCGCCGCAGAATGTAAGGAAAAGATTTCGAATAACTCGTTCAAATGCGTTGTTATTTACATTTTATGTTTCAAGGTGAAATTTCGCTTTCAGAATCAAGTAATGGAATGCAAAAAACACAGCTTCTTTTTATTTTTAGTCAATGTCGATTCGTAATAGTTGCCCAGGGCGGCAAAATTTTAAGAGAGCTTATTTTTAACTGCGATTGACAACAAAAATTGCCTTGATGGCATTAGAATATTATTAAAGCTTTTTAACTTTATACGAGTAGTTTATAAGAATAAAGGAAAACAAAATTTTATTGGCGCTTTTTTTTCATTACTGCAATTAAAAAGTGTTGAAAGAAATAAAAATGCAAAATTTTAAGATATAGGATCCGGATAGCGAATAAAAGCGCAGGTAAAAAAACTGGCGAAAACGCTGATAGCGGTAAAACCGCGGGAATAAAAGTTGACGATAAATGGGATAAAACTACGGGTATAAAATTTGAGGATAAAGTGGATAGCGGATAAAACCGCGGGGAAAAAAATGACTTTAACGCGGAGAGCAGATAAAACCGCGGGGAAAAAAATGACTTTAACGCGGAGAGCAGATAAAACCGCGGGGAAAAAATGACTTTAACGCGGAGAGCAGATAAAACCGCGGGGAAAAACACTGGCTTTAATGCGGAGAGCAGATAAACCGCGGATAAAATAATTGGCTCTAACGCGGAGAGCAGAAAAAACTGCGGGCAAAAAAAATGACTTTAACGCGGTGAGCAGATGAAACCGCGGGTAAAAAATGTTGACGTTAACGCGGATAGAGGATAAAACTGAGGGTATAAAAATTGACATTAACGCGGATAAAATTGTAGGAATATGGGCAAACGTTATTGCATTATTAATAGATGACAGGAACGAAAACAAAAATTATTTTAGATTAAAAAAAGCTGATTTGAAAACTCCATGATGATATTCATTTTAATAAAAAATTGGAATGAAGTCCCAAATTAGAAAACTTATTTTCCGCAAAAGAAGCGATCTTTTTTGTAGCAAATATAAGTTAAAAAATGCTCGAGTGTTATACAGAAAACGGGAATTAAATTGCGAAAATTTTAGTCGTGGAGATCACGAAGTTTACAGACGGAAATGCACAGGAGAGATACTGGGAAATAAAGGAATATCTTCCCATAATGGTAAATAAATGCATTTAAGAGAGCAAAATTTACTGGAAAGAATTTGAAAAATTAAATTCTGGTAAATTTTATCTAATATTTAGTAAGGCATATTTTTCTGAAATTCAAGCTTTTGAAATGATGAGCTGAAAAAAAATTTGGTTTTGCCATGAGTGGGATTCGAACCCACGTCTCCAGGAAACATGTTTCGAAATGATGAGCTGAAAAAAATTTGGTTTTGCCATGAGTGGGCTCATGGCAAAACCAAATATTTTTCAGCTCATCATTTCATGAGTTCCATGTCTACAGGACTTATCCTGTGATTATTTACTACTGATACAAGCTTTTGTTCAACACTGTATATCTGATTATTATTTATTAGCCATTAATAAACAATTAGACTGATTTCTGTTACCCATAAACATGCATCAGACCTGAAGCATTTGAGAAACCTTGACCTTATTAAGTAGTTAATATTTGCGGATGCTGATCAAGTTTTGCGGATGCGAGTAAGGATACTGATAGAAATTTTGTTATCCGCGAAGGGCTCTATATATCAATCTGTGCACAATATACCCTTCAAAGTCAACGTTTACAATCGTAGTTATTTCAGGATAACTTTATTGTTCTTGTAGGTTATAGGATATGTACACATATTTTGCTGAAATATCTTTTATTTGTTCGTCTTTCTATTTCTAATTCAACTTTTAATTCAATTTGTATATGTAGAAGTAAAATGAGACAGCATTGGATCATGTTCATTATATCAATTTTTTTCAAATGTGGAGGCAGAAAGTATTTTTTATAATATTCCGTAGCACTTTATTTTGCATGAAAATAGTGAAAACAATATTTGTCTTATTGCTTTTTTGTGTGTTGTTTTTATAAGTTGAATCCCACATGTATTTACAGTACAATTTATCAGCTCGTCAAGGAAAAAATATATCAGCTTAACAGGAAGAGATGATATCAGTTTAGCAGGAAGAAATGATATCACCTTAGCAGAAAGAACTGATATCAGCTTAGTAGGAATAACTGATATCAGCTTAGCAGTTTAGCAGGAAAAAATTATATCAGATTAGCAAGAAACTGCAAGGAATTGTCTTTATTTACACAGAATAAAAAGAAGTTCCAAGGCAATCTTCTGAGAAATTCCCTCTCTGAAGTTATATACGTATGTGTTATACCACGGCTTAACGTCCCATGCGACTGACGGCGGCCTTTTCAAGCCCATCGGTGTCCTCTACTGACCGTGGGCAGGGCGGGGAATTTTGCGGAGATAAATCTCAACGTTGGTCGCAATTGGGAACTCGAACCTGGGAACTGCAGAATACGAGCCTGGAGCGCTACCGACTGAGCCACTCCCGCCCCTTCGGGGAGAGAGATTATTAAAAAATCATTTTTTACTGGAAAATTGTTGCATAAAATGATCCGAGAGTAACACTTGTGTAGGGTATCCCCTTTACTAAAATACTCCACTGGATAGGAAAGGATGAAATGATATTCTTTATGAGATAAAATTTTGGAGTTTATTTTATAAAATCTGTAAAATAAGGTAACTAAATAAATAATATATATTATATTTTATTATTAATATAGATAAGGTACTAAAATAAAGTTATAAAAAGACACTGTTTTTGTTCGAAGCTGGTAGACAAGTTTGAGATTCGGTACAGGACGACGGGATCTCGGGGTTAGGGGATGTCGGAAACCCCTGACGTCCTCCCTGGATACGTCCTTCGGAATTGCTTGATCTGGCTCTTATGATCACAATTCATAGTGATTGACAGTATTACGCTGTTTGTTAATGTAATCTCCAGATAACATTAATAATGAGATTATAATATAAATCTTTTTTTTTCATCCAGGCGAATATATATGAATTTCCATCAGCTACGAGGAATATGACCGGAATTTGGTCTTGCCATATTACGGATCCTGCAACAGGAAGGGTCTGGGTGACAAATACCATTAATGTTCAAGGTGAGAATGAAATTATTCGCTGAATACTTAGTGTCACATATAATAAATAAACTAGACCAGCCTTGTCTAGCCCAAACACAGTGAAGAACCATCAGGAACTAGTATGCATTTCTAAATTATATTTAGATATCTCCAATATTTCTAAAGAGCCTGAAGGAAAAATTATCTACTTGAAAACTAAAACCTACATTTCTAATGAGTAATGAAATGGGAGGAATTGAAATGCTGACATTGAATGCTGACATTATCACCTGCACTTATTTCGGGGTGGGGGGACGGGTTCAGAAGGACCCGCCCCCCATGGGGAAAGCACGTATTCCGTCTCACGACACTACACGTGCTTGGCAAGAGAAGCCTGGAAGTAGAAGATGAAGTTTGTCTCAGAGGAGACCAGTAGGGATTTGGAGTATGGGTGGTGTTAAAGGGGGTGCAGAGTGCAGTCCGGGTTGAAAAAGGAAGATAAGGAGTATTGCGAAAGCAGCTCCTGGTCTCAAAGAAGAGTCCCGGAGCCGGCAGACAAGCCAGCCTATGTCCCTCAAGTGTGCCCTGACATGGGCACTCTCGATGGACACCGTGACCACCTCGCCTGCTACCTCATTGATTGCCTGGGAGCTCCTGAGTTCGTTAGCGAACCCTTCCGTAATCGGGCACCTGTGGATATAGTGCCCGACATCCGCATCTGGAGCCCCGCAGCCGCAGTAACTGTGGGTAGCGATCTTAAAGCGCTCCAGATATTTGGGGAAACTCCCATGTCCCGTCAGGACCTGCGTCAAATAGTGGTCAGAGGACATCAGGGATAAACTGACCCTTTTGAAAAATGTCTTTGTTTCAAGACCATTCTCAGTCGTATCCCAAAGCCGCTGCCACTCAGTGATTTCTCTTCGACATAGTATAGTCTTCAGGGTAGTTTTTAAAGTCTTTACCGCTAACACAGGTTGAGTATTATTTCCTGCTGACCGGGTCAGTTGGTCTGCCTGCTCGTTCCCCTCATGACCTACATGTGTCTTGATCCAGGAGAAGGATACTCTGGGCATGTTCTGATTGCCCAGGATGCACTTGATTTCGTTAACTATTTGATGCCTGTTGGTTGCATCTTCAAGCGCTTGCAGAGCTGCCTGACTGTCCGTGTACAGCCGGATGTCGTTATCCTGACCGCCGTCATTGAGGACCCAATTGAGGGCCTCTCTGATGGCAAGCAGCTCTGCTTGGAAGGCCTAGCCATTACTTGAAACCTTCCTATTATAGTCATACACCTTGGCTCCTTGATTGTAGACAGTGTAGGCTAAGCCCACACCATCTTCGCTCTTGGAACCATCAGTGTATATTTCAGTTCCTAATCCTGATGGTAACTCCGTGGATTTGGGTTGGGTTGTAACTCTGAGCGGCACTTTTTAACTCCGTGGACCATGACACACTGTCTTCTGGTGGGATGGAGATCTCACTTAACGGTATTCGTCTCGTAATCCTCAGGTTCATACTGAACTCCAAGGAATGTTGCTTTCTCCTTAGACTGCAGGACTCTAAAAATGGTCGCTTCTTTGCCGACCGTCAAAAATAGCGGAGGGATCCCTGCTAACACCAGGAGGGCATCCGTATATGTGGTCCTATAGGCCCTGATGATTCGCAGTAAAGCTGGTCGTTGGGCTGCAATCAGCTTTCTACACATAATGGAGTGGTCCGTCGGGCGCCACGAGGCGCTCGCTCCATAGATTAGGATCTGCTCCGTGCCCCTGAGATAAATTTCTTTGAGGATTTCACTTCTGAGTCCCCATGAGACGCGAGCCATTCGCCCCAGTTTGCACATGACATTTGTGCATTTTACTTTGAGATCCTAAAAGTGTGAGATCCAGCTCATCCTTTCATCCAGAGTGATCCCAAGTACTTTATAGTCGACATATGACGGATATATTTGCCATGTAATTTAAAAATTGGGTACCTCTTTTTGACGACACCCTCTTTGGCTACCGTCATGGCTGTTGTCTTTGCAAAGCTGAACCCAAGCTTATTGCGCAGACACCATCCTTCTAGTACAGACAATGCTGCATTGCCAGCAGTCTCCAGTCTCGCTCTGGAGGGTGCCGTTATAACAAGCAGCATATCATCAGCATAAGCCTGGAGCCAGATGCCCTCTGGTAGGGTCAACTCCAGGGCAGTATCGCCGACCAAGTATCACTGTAACACTCCATTCAGACATTACGATACCGGAGAAGTGGTACTCACCTGAAACTCGAATTTCCTGATTACGCCTAGACTTTTCACGCCATCTTCAGGTTTGCCAGCTTTGATGTAGTCATAGAACAGAAGGTGCGACAGTCTCAAGCGGAAATCCCAGACGTTCTGAAGTTGCGGATATCTTCCTCGCACAGACTATCTTCCCATGATCAAACTCGCTCAGAACCCGTGCTTACTCCTCAAAACAGTCACAGGTATGCTATATAGCAGGAAGGCATCTGACCTATTTCTAGTCCAAGAGAGGTTTGGGCTGGAAGCATTATTGTTTCAGGTTGGGTTGTTTTACCTCTGAGCGAACCTCTTTTGCACACAATGGGCTAAATGGCCAGGTCCCAAGGACCCCAAGGACTCAGGGAAGATTGGGGGAAGGAACGCACTAGTGAGCTTTAGGAGAGATGGTAGTCCATGCAACATGTTCTCTAACGTGCACAGGGTATGGCTCTCTCGCACACGGGACCATGGCTTAACGTCCCATCCGAAGGACGGTGGTATTTCCAAGCCCTCGGCGTCCCCTACTGGCCGAGGCGGGTTTGAGTCCCCAACTGGGACTCAAACTGGGAACTGCAGATTACGAACTTGGCACGTAATCGATTGAGCACTCCTGCCCTAGTTGGGCAGGTTTGTGGTTAGGTCTGTTAGTACAATAAATTGTGCTTTCAGTGTAGATAGACGATTATCAGTGGTTGACTGACTGACTGACTGACTGGCAGCGGATAACGCCAATTTTAACTAAGAAGCAGAAATGATAAAGTTCTGAAAATCTGCACATAGGGGCAATTTCGGGTCAGAGATATTGGGAAAAGTTCAAAATTTACCTCTGACTCAAATAAAGGTCAAATAAGGTCAAACTTTAATCTACAAGTTCTAGAAACGTGAAAATTGCTCAATAAAAAATTCGCAGATTAGCTGTTGATATTTAATTGAAGAAATAATTTTGCGAAATAAATGATTCGCGATGAGTGGTATTCGAACCCACGCCTCCTAGATACATGCCAAGTGCTCTAACCACAAAGCTTTCCTCAGCTGTGCTATTTATCCACTTAGTTGTTACTTTTTAAATATCACTGACCTTGTCACTCATGGCGCCATCTATGATCAGGAAAGGCAACTTATACAAAATATTGCTCAATATACAGACGTTATTTAATCTGAATTTTATTTTCTCCGATTTTATCTGAAATCGATTATCCGGAAGTTCAATTATCTGTGCTACCTTCATCTCCAATTAATCCAGATAATCGAGTTTTTACTGCATTTAAAATACAGATTTAACTTCTGAGAGCTTTCTTATCATTTTAAGAGCTTTCTTACAGAAAAATATAATATTTTTAAAATAATGAAAATATAGATAAAAAAAAATACCCATCTTCCTGTATGCCGACCTAAAGATTAGAAAATAACAGTAAAGTCTATCGGTGATGCAATCAGTCACTGAATTCGTATTCACTTCAAAGGAAGATTGATGTCTGCAATCTAGTTGAGTAGGTAAATCGGCGCCCTAGCTTCTTTTGAAGTGAATACGAACTCAGTGACTGATTGCACCATCGATATGCTTTAGGATTATTTGCTATTTTTAGGAAACATATGAGAAGGTAGGTATGTTTTTAATTTTTTAATTTCTTTTCTTTCTTTATCACTAAAAAACTTATTTTCAGAAAGTTTCATTTGATATATAAATCATAAACATCGATCGCATTTTTCCTCCCCGTTTTTTGACACCCCAAAACGAGGTAGTTTTTAAAAAACGGAGGGGTCGTGTTCGGAATAGCCCACGATATTACAGACATCACCAGCTGTGAGATCTAACTCATTAAGGTCGACTCCACGAAGTTTCCTTCCCTTTTTAGAAGGGGGGGGGGGGAGAATGGCGGGGTTGGTTGGTTCGTTGTTTGGGGTTTTATGGCGCAAAGGCGAAGAATTGCGGGGATATGCTGCAATTCGAAACATTCTACGAAGGTCCTCATATGAGCTTTCGTTCGGCACCTAATTGAAGGCCCTCGCATTCCGAGATATAGCGGAGCAATCTTTTTCATATTGCTCTGTTTTTTGGCCCTACCCTCGATCAGGACGGGATATCGATGGGCTTGGATAGAACTCCATCAGTCGGATGAGACGTTAAGTCGTGGTCCTGTGTGCGGGAGAGAGAGCTATATCCTGTGTACGTTAAATAACACATCGAATGGCCTTCATCGGAGGCTACCATCTGTATCGTAACAGCTCTCTGGTGGGTTTCCTTCACCCAGTCCTCCCTCAGGGTCAGCGTTGAGATTTATCTCCGCAAAATTCCCCGCCCTGCCCACGATCAGTAGGGGACACCGATGAGCTTGGAAAGGCCGCCGTCCGTCGGATGGGACGTTAAGCCGTGGCCCCGTGTGCGGGAGAGACATACCCTGTGCACGTTAAAGAACACGCTGGATGGCCTTGACGGGGGGCTACCATCTGTCTCCCAACAGCTGTTCCAGTGGGTCCCTTCCCCCAACCTTCTCTGAGCCTTCGGGGTCCATGTGACCTGGCCATTTAGCCCATGGTGTGCAAAAAAGTGCCGCTCAGAGGTAAAACAACCCAACCCAACCCTCAGGGTCCATGTGACCTGGTCATTTAGCCCATTGTGTGCAAAAAAAGTGCCACTCAGAGATAACAAAACCAAACTACATTTAAGGGAGCAAGATGTGGGTTGGGTTGTTTTACCTCTGAGGGACTCATTTTGAGCTCTAGCTCACTCAAGCAGTTGCTTGCCGCCTCTGAGGGGTACTTTTTTGCGCACAATGGGCTAGACGGCCAAATCACAAAGACCCAGTTGGCTTACAGAAGGTTGGGGGAGGGAACCCACTGGACAACTGTTATGATACAGATGGTAGCCTCCCGTCAAGGCCATCCAGCGTGTTCTTTAACGTGGGATCTCGCACAAGGATTCTCTCGCACAAGGAACCACAACTTAACCCATCGTTGTCCTTTCCAAGCCCAACGGTGTCCTCTATTGACCGAGGGCAGGACGTGGAGTTTTGCGGAGATAAAAATCAACACTGGCCCAGCTGGAACTCGAACCTGGGAACTGCAGTTTACGAGCCTGACGCACTACCGGCTGAGCCACCCGTCCCTAGGGGGAAGAAAGAAGGCAGCTAATTGTTTTATAGCCTATTACACTGTCATCGTCACGTTCTTTCATTTTATATATAAAGCATTAAGTTTGTCGCTCGCTTTCGAAAGATATGATGGAACAACTATTTTGACAAACACACAAACTGACAAACAGAACAAATGACGAGTGAAAAGCAATAGGAAGATAGCAAAATATTCATGAGGCGTCCTAATTTTTATCTATTTCAACAAATATGTAATGACTACGCATCAAATTTTGTATCAGTATAGCAGTTGATAAGCTTTAACGTAATCCGAAGTGCGAATGCAATTTAAAACTTCTACTCTCTTAAATCCAAAGATGACGTCACTAGGGTTAAAAATTATGACCAGAATGGAATTAAGTAAGAAGCTCGTAGAATGCTCTTAATGAAGCAGACCGGAGAGACGGGAATAACAATGAGGACTTCTCCAGAGGAGCATCTGAAGATCCTGAAGTATACCTTAGGGAGGAACACGTCTTCTTAAAGCATAAGAAGAAAAGATTCCTTATTCGTTTGTTCCGTAGCCCACACATCATTCAAAATAGGTATCATTTGACTGATAAATAAACCAATGTTTACATTTGAGGTTATTTTTGTTAATTCACGACTTAATCATGACGGTCCCTGGGGGTAAGGGGGGAAAGCATCCCCCTGGAAATGTTTTTTTTTTAAGTTATAAAAAAAGTGGAGGATTATTCCCCCTAAAAATAAGCATCCCCCTGGAAATGTTTTTTTTTAAGTTATAAAAAAGTGGAGGATTATTTGTTTTTCTGGATTGTATTACGAGGGCTTCCATGTTAAAATTTCTGTTAACAGAGTTTCATTTAAATAAGAGAATTTTTATTATTGGTAACATGTAAAATATCCTGCTTTGATAGGAGGGGGAAGTTCGGATCCCACCAGGCTAATGACAATTTTTCCTTTACATTTATTCAAAATGGAACTGTGTGTGTGTGTGTGGGGGGGGGGGGGGGGAGGTGACTCAGTCCGTAGCGCGCCAGGCTCGTAATCTGCAGTTCCCAGGTTCCAGTCGCAGCTGAGCCAGTGTTGGGATTTATCTCCGCAAAACCCTCCGCCTTGCCCACGATCAGTAGCGAACACCGATGGGCTTGGAAAGGCCGCCGTCCGTCCGATCGGATACAAAGCCGTGTTTTTCTCCGTGTGCGAGAGAGCCATACCATCTGCTCCATGATAAAGAACACACTTTGACGGATGCTACCATCTGTTTCCTAATCTTTGACGGAATGCTACCATCTGTCTCCTAACTGCTGTCCAGTGGGTCCCCAACTTTTTCTGAGCCCTCGGGGTCCTTGTGACCTAGCAATTTAGCCCATTCTGTGCAGAAAAAAAGTGTCCTCAGAGGTGAAATAATCCACCCCTCGGAGGGTTAGGGTAAACAATTGCTGCTAATGCGAACAACTTCTTTTTGCACTCTTTCATTAAAATGCAATATTTCCTGCATAATTAGATCGTTTGCAATATTTGTTTAAAATTTTGGCATTTTCTAACTTTTCCCACTGCCTTTAGAAGGCGCTGTTAAAACTAAGGGATTCCGAAAATGCAAATCGAAACATTTCGTCAATCCAAAAAAAAAAATACCCACCCAAAGAGAACCTTTACTTTATCTTTAAAAATAAAAACATTCTGTATCCAGAGATGGAGACACAGATATCAAAGTGAAAACTTTAGCTCGTTGAAAAACGAGCTAAGAAAAAGAAAGAAAAAATTTATTTTCAAGAGACAAAAATTATTAACCGGTGCTATTTCAAAAACAGGTTTTGGAGTTTCAGCAAAAGTTTTTAACCGGATTTTCCCGATTAACATTACTTGGCATTATTTATGACAGGCCCATCCAACCATTGGCTTATGAGTCGCTTGCTGCTCGATGTAAGAGAACTTTCGGCTCATAATGCAAATAATGAACTTCATAAAAAAAATAATGAATACCCCCTCAAGCAGCTGCTTGCCACAGAGGTCTGACAGGAGCCTGTCAGTTTATATGCCTGAGTAGAAGGTCTGAGAGGATGGCGGGACCTCAGCAGAAGAACGACACACACATACATTCCTTACCCGGGGCTCGAACCCAGGTACCTTAGAGCAGTTGCCAAGCGTGCTAACCACTCGGCTACGGGACGGCTTATAATGAACTTAGTGAATCTGAATCATTTCTTGAAAATTTTAATCAATATTAATTAGGTTCATAATTAACCGATTTTGCCAATTCACACTACTCATTAAAAATGTATATATATTGTTACGACAGAAGGAATCTGGCAACCGAAAGCAAAAAGTTTCAGCCAACGAATAAGAACGTTGGGAGAATTTGGAGAAGAAGAGTGGAGCGTTAACGGTCGTTTTGTATTGTAACGGTCGTTGTGTTGTAAACGGTCGGAGAGTTCGAAAATGGACGGTGAGCTGTTCTGAGACAGTGCGCGTAAGTATCAAGAAATAACTTGATGTGTTGTGTATACGCGGAAGGATAAAAGTGGGATCTTTTATCGTTAAGTATCAAGAAGTAACTTGATGTGTTGTGTATACGCGGAAGTATAAAAGTGGGAACTTTTATGGCTAACTTCGAATGTCTACACGGACTGTCTTTTTGTTCGGCTAGTGTGTGAAAAGTTATTAGCACAGGACGAGAATTGGTTTACGAGTGAAGATCTTCGGGTGACCTGGTAAATCAAGTAAAAGGTAGTATTTATTAAAATACACAGAGCTGATATTGTGTGCTCTACGCAGGAAGATTGATGACTTGTGCATGTTAATAGTTGATTTGTTAATAAGATACTTCATCCATATTTCCTTTGTAACAATTTACCTTGTATTGAATTTGGTTTTGAAATATACCTTTTAATACTCACGCTCAGTGGCTATCCATTTTTGTGATCCGCAACATTTGGTGTCAGAAGTGGGATTAATTTAATTGAATGCCTTTCACTAGAAGTATGGATGAGTTAATAAAGCTGATGACTGATTTGAAAGCCGATATGGCCGCACAATATAATGAGTTGAGAACTGAGATAGTTTCTCAAAAAGATGATTTGAAAGCCGATATGGCCGCCCAAAGCGATAAAATAGGTGACTTGAAAGCCGAAATGGCCGCACAAAATAATGAGTTGAGAACGGAGATAGTTTCTCAAAAAGATGACTTGAAAGCCGAAATGGCCGCACAAAATCATGAGTTGAGAACGGAGATAGTTTCTCAAAAAGATGATTTGAAAGCCGAAATAGCCGCACAAAATACTGAGATGAGAGCTGAAGTGGCTTCTCAAATTGATAAGATTTCTGATAAGTGTAAGGACATTATGACCGAACTAAATAGTGTAAAAGATGATCTTGATAGTGTTAAGTTAGATTATAAACATGAAATTGAAATTGTAAAAACTGATTGTGAACGCCAGTTTCAGATTTTGAGAAATGAAATGTTACCTTCTGCCTGTGATAATAATAATTCTAGTGGAAATAATGTTATTACACATATCGCTAAAAATACAACTAAACCTTCTACATATGATGGTCAATCATCTTGGACAGTATTTAAAACACAATTCGAAGTTATCGCTACAGCCAATGAGTGGAATGAATTCCAAAAGGCCAGTTTTCTTGCAGCTTCCTTAAGAAATTCTGCTGCGGAAGTTTTGCAGTCTGTTCCAGAAGAAAAACGACTTGATTATCAAAGTCTAGTTTCTGCATTAGAACTAAGGTTTGGTGATAGTTATTTAAAACAATATTACGTGACTCAATTTAAACATCGCATGCAGAAAAGTGGTGAAACTTTGCAAGAGCTTGCTAGTGATATTGAGCGTCTAGCTAGATTGGCTTATAGTAACTGTCCACCAGAAATTCAAGATAATTTAGCTCAATTACAATTTATTGATGCTATTGCTGACCCTGACACTCAGCAATCTCTGAGGATGTTGGAAGGTGAATCCTTAAAGTCAGCTGTGGTACATGCTATGAAATACGAGTGCTCCAGGCTTTCCTCCCGAGCGAACAAACGTGCAGTGAGATTTGTGAGTGCAGAAGAAACTGTAGAAAAGGATAATGAAATGAAAGAACTAACCAAAGCCATACTATCCGTTTTGAAAGATATAAAAGGTTCATCTTCAAAACCTACAACAGACCTCCAGTGTTGGAATTGTGGCAAGACCGGACACATTCGTACCAACTGCACTAGGAAACGAATGAGGAGTCCAAGTCCATCAACTAGACAACAGGATCAGGGAAACAGAAAATTAGTCAGTCTTGCGGGGCAAAGGAAGGCAGTTGATTGGTTGGCCCCAGGGGAAGTCGCCCACGTTTCAACATTACATGGCGATAATAATGGATTAGTAGCTGATGGAGCCATAAATGGAATACCTTGCCGTATGATAGTCGACACTGGTGCAAATGTAACTTTACTCAGAACGGATATAATAAAGAAAATAATACCTCACCCAAACTTGAATACTACACAGTCTAGAATAAGCCTACAAACGGCCACTGGAGATCGTGCAAAAGTTCATGGAAAAATAGAACTTAATATTCGAGTTGGTAGCTGTCTGGTTCGCCATCCTGTTTACATCGCTGACATCTACGACGAATGCATATTAGGCCTTGATTTTCTTAAGAAACATGGATTCAACATTAGACCCAGTGATAACCTACTCATCTATGAGACAGAAGAGATTCCTCTGCTTAGCCGGACGACTGATTCTTTATCAAGCGTAACTCCAATATTAGTGACGGAAGACACAGAGATCCCAGCACAAAGTGAAGTTATAGTCCGTGGACATCGGGCGGAGACTTCTGGGGCCTTCCGATTGGCAGTTACTGATGCCTCTGGTAAAGGAGCTTTGGCTCATAACATCCTGGTTGCAAGGACTTTAGTCAGAATAGATAAAGAACAGATCCCTATCAGAGTGATGAACTGTAACAAATCCAGTAGAATGTTAAAAAAAGGTGAGGAATTAGCAATATGTGAAGCTGTTACCTGTGTAACAAGTATAAATAAAATAGAAGTTACCGATTCATATCAAAATCATACAGACATCCCGTCTCATCTTACTGAATTATGGAGAGAAACAAGACAAATATTAACTGAAAACCAAGCTGTTAAGGCCGAGAACCTATTAAAAGAATTTTCTGACATTTTTTCTGCCACATCAAATGATTATGGCCGTACTAACCTGACAGAACATAAAATCAACACTGGTGATTCTCCTCCAGTCCATCTGCCGGCAAGAAGGCTTCCATTGGCAAAAAGAGAGGAGACGGAACAACTCGTAAAGGACATGGAAGCTCAGGGCATTATAGAACCATCACAGAGTCCCTGGACATCACCAGTAGTTCTTGTCAAGAAAAAGGATGGATCTACACGATTTTGTGTAGATTATCGCAGATTAAATGACGTAACAAAGAAAGATTCCTTTCCTTTACCCAGGATTGACGATACACTAGACACTTTATCTGGGTCAGAATGGTTCTCAACATTAGATTTAAAGAGCGGCTATTGGCAAGTTGGTATACGTCCTGAAGACCGTGAGAAAACGGCTTTCAGTACAGGGAATGGACTTTGGCAGTTTAAGGTGATGCCATTTGGACTTTGTAATGCACCTGCCACATTTGAGCGACTAATGGAGTCAGTGCTCAAAGGCTTGTCTTTGGAGGTCTGCCTGGTTTACTTGGACGACATCATAGTTCTTGGAAGAACATTTGAAGAACATTTGAGAAATCTTCGTCAAGTATTTGAAAAACTTAAGGCAGCCAAGTTAAAATTGGGACCGACAAAGTGTAAACTGTTCCAGCAAGAAGTTCATTACCTTGGTCATGTGATCACTACAGCAGGGATTAAGACTGATCCTAGTAAGATAGAAGCTGTAAGAGACTGGCCTCCACCACAAGATGTTCATCAACTTCGTAGTTTTATTGGACTTTGCACCTACTATAGAAGATTTGTCAAAGGTTTCTCCAACATCGCAAGGCCATTACATCGTCTGACAGAAGAGGGCCAGCGGTTTATGTGGACCACCGAATGCGATATAGCCTTTCAACAGCTGAAGAAAACTCTTTCCACAGCACCAGTGCTAGCGTACCCACAAACTGGAAAACAATTCGTAATAGATACTGACGCAAGTAACACAGGAGTTGGTGCTGTGCTTTCACAAGAACAAGACGGACAAGAGAGAGTTATTGCATACTTTAGTAAAACTTTATCCAAACCAGAGCGGAATTACTGTGTAACACGCAAAGAACTGTTAGCAATAGTAAAAGCAATAGAACATTTTCATCATTATCTCTATGGCCAGAAATTCCTTATACGTACTGATCATGCTGCACTTAGATGGTTATTAAACTTCAAAAACCCTGAAGGACAAATCGCTAGGTGGATACAACGGTTACAAGAATACGATTTCTCCATCGAACATCGAAGTGGTAAAATGCATAAGAATGCAGATGCTCTTTCCAGGCGCCCATGTATTGACAACTGTAAACATTGCTATAATGCAGAACTGAAATTTGGAACTAAAGAGATAATGCCCATAAGACAAATAGTATCGACACAAACAAACAGTGACACCCCTAACATCTGGAATCCAATTGAAATCAGGAAGGCTCAACTAGATGATGAAGACATAAAACCAATAATGGAATTGATTGAAAAATCTGATGCAAGACCTAATTGGGAGCAAATCTCGAGGTATATCCAACTACTAAAAGTTACTGGGCACAGTGGGACTCCTTAAAAATGGAAGACGGAGTATTATACAGAAGATGGGAGAATCCCACTGGACGGCTGATCCGTTGGCAGATAATCCTTCCTCGATCCCGAGTGGAACTTGTGATGAAAGATGTACATGATAGTGCCACTGGAGGACACTTCGGTGTTAATAAGACATTAGCCAAAGCCAGGGAACGATTTCATTGGTTGAAAAGTAGGGCAGACGTTGAGAGATGGTGTAGGCAATGTGAAGCCTGTGCAGCAAAGAAAGGCCCTAAGACTAGGAGTCGGGGTAAGCTGCAGACGTATAACGTTGGTGCCCCTTTTGAAAGAATAGCCATTGATGTAATGGGTCCGTTTCCTAGAACTGATGATGGAAATCGATATTTATTAGTGGTAATGGATTATTTCACAAAGTGGCCTGAGGTATATCCCATCCAAGACCAGGAAGCAACAACAGTGGCTGAGATGATAGTTAATAACTTCATTAGTAGGTATGGAGTACCTTTACAACTCCACTCTGATCAAGGACGGAATTTTGAATCCAATGTGTTTAAAGGCATCTGTCAACTATTAGGTATTCAGAAAACCAGAACAACTCCCTTACACCCTCAGTCGGATGGTATGGTTGAAAGGTTCAATAGAACAATTGCTCAGCATTTAGCATTATTTGTGAACGACCACCAACGTGACTGGGATCGCCATGTACCACTCCTTTTGCTGGCATATAGAACGGCAGTGCATGAGACAACTGGACAGACACCTTCCATGATGATTTTTGGAAGAGAGTTACGTCTTCCCTGTGACCTTTTATATGGTCGGCCCGAAGCAATGCCTGTGTCCACTCCACAATACGTACAAGAATTGCAACAACGACTAGAAGAAATCCATCACTCCGTTAGACATAACATCGACATAACAAGTGACAGAACCAAAACAAGATATGACAGTAAAATAAATGGAACTATTTTCAATCAAGGAGATCTTGTCTGGCTATACAGTCCACATAGAAAGAAAGGACTATCTCCAAAACTTCAGAAACCTTGGGAAGGTCCATATACAATAGTTAACAGGATTAATGACGTGGTATATCGCATTCGTCGACGTCCAGCTACAAAGTGCAAGGTGGTTCACGTGGATCGTTTGGCTCCGTTTCATCGAAGAACTGAAGAAACTTTGGAATCCAGAATTGTTCGGGACGAACAAGACCTAGGAAGGGGGCAGTGTTACGACAGAAGGAATCTGGCAACCGAAAGCAAAAAGTTTCAGCCAACGAATAAGAACGTTGGGAGAATTTGGAGAAGAAGAGTGGAGCGTTAACGGTCGTTTTGTATTGTAACGGTCGTTGTGTTGTAACGGTCGGAGAGTTCGAAAATGGACGGTGAGCTGTTCTGAGACAGTGCGCGTAAGTATCAAGAAATAACTTGATGTGTTGTGTATACGCGGAAGGATAAAAGTGGGATCTTTTATCGTTAAGTATCAAGAAGTAACTTGATGTGTTGTGTATACGCGGAAGTATAAAAGTGGGAACTTTTATGGCTAACTTCGAATGTCTACACGGACTGTCTTTTTGTTCGGCTAGTGTGTGAAAAGTTATTAGCACAGGACGAGAATTGGTTTACGAGTGAAGATCTTCGGGTGACCTGGTAAATCAAGTAAAAGGTAGTATTTATTAAAATACACAGAGCTGATATTGTGTGCTCTACGCAGGAAGATTGATGACTTGTGCATGTTAATAGTTGATTTGTTAATAAGATACTTCATCCATATTTCCTTTGTAACAATTTACCTTGTATTGAATTTGGTTTTGAAATATACCTTTTAATACTCACGCTCAGTGGCTATCCATTTTTGTGATCCGCAACAATATATATTTTGTTTTTTAATCAAGATATTTTCTTGATTCCTTAAAAAAAATCTTTCCCAATTTACTGCTGATTAAAAAATGTATGTTTTCATTTTTAAGTAGAGAATTTTTCATGTCGCACTTCAAGAAAGTTATTTTCCTCCCTCGTGGATATTCCTGGATCTCCACTGAATTGTGTCACTAAAAACGTATATTTTTATTTATTAATCAAAATTTTTTGATTCCTTAAAAATATACAGTTTTAAATTTATTACTCATTAGAGATGTATGTTTTTATTTTTAATTAAATAATTTTTTCTCTGACTATTTAAGAATACAGCTTTTTCCCTAGTGGCTCTTCACCAAGTTTGGGTTGTTTTACCTCTGAGCAGCACTTTTTTGCGCACAATGAGCTAAATGGGAAGGTCACAAGGACCACGAGGGCTCAGAGAAGGTTTGGGGAAGGGGACCCACTGGACAGCTGTTGGGAGACAGATGGTAGCTTTCCGTCAAGGCCATCCACCATGTTCTTTAACGTGCACGGAATATAGCTCTTCGTATATGGGGCCACGGCTTTACGTTATTTTGATGAACGGCGGCCTTTCCAAGCCCGTTGGTCCCTACCGATCGAGGGCAGGGAGGTTTTGTGGAGAAAAATCTCAACGCTGACCCAGGTGGGACTTGAACCTGGGAACTGCAGACCTCGGTGAGTAGGGGATGGTGAGTATGGGGTATAAAAGGTGACCGTCCATCAGATGCGACGTAAAAGGCGAGGCGCCTTGTGCAGCAGAGTCATGCCCTGTGCACTTTAAAGAACACGCTTGATGGCCTCAGTGGGTGGCGACACTGTCTCCCAACAGCTGTCCAGGTAGGTCCCCTCTACCCAACCTTTTCTGAGCCCTCGAGGTTCTTGTGACCTGCCCATTTAATAAATGGTGTTCAAAAAAAGTGCCGTTGAGAAGTAAAACAATCCAATCGAATTTAGGGTCCTTATGAACTGGCCATTTGGATCATTGTATGCAAAAATTATGCCGCTCAGAGGTAAAACAGCCCAATCCAAAGCATATTTTAGATATTACAACGCTTCAAAGTTGACATGACATGGGAATTCTCTAATATTTTGGTAGGGCAGTGCATTTTATAATTCCAAAGTTCTTTAACAACATGTTGATTTTATCCAACAGTGCTTCCGCCTTTGAAATTCTACGAGAAGATCTTGGCCAATCGAATCTTGATGTTTGGTTTCGTTTTCGGACTTTTCCTCGTTTTTGCCGCAGTGGGTACTTACTGCTCCTACGTGATGAAGTAAGTTCTATTCAATGCATTGATTTAGTTTCGAGATTTGATGTTTTTCGATGATCGGTGAAGAGAAAAATAATTCTAAATAAGTTTTATTTTTCTATTTCAGTAAAGCCCATCTGAGTCATGGAGTGTGTGGGAGGGGAAGAAAAAGTATATCCCCCCCTTTGACGTTTTTAATAACAAGAGAAATACTAAAAATAGTTTGCACATATTTTACAAGTATATAGTGTGTAGAAAGTGTCTAGAAAGTGTCTAGAAAGTAATGAGGAAAAAATTCAAGCTCAAAAGTAAATGTTCAGAAAAAAGAATTTATTATGAAAATCATTCAAAATAGTTACCGTGTCACTCTATACACTTGTTACACCTTTTCTAAAATCATTGAAATCATTTTTTAAAGTCCTCCAAAATTATCTCAATAGTAAGGGGTCTTCAGTAGTAAGTCTTTCACACAGAGCACATTTTTGAAAATTAGTTTAAAGCTCATCTCCCGAAAATTTTCCCATAGGTTAACATTGGAATCCTTATACTTTAACATTGGCCCAGAACTCCCAACTCCCTTTCTGCTTATCTCCTTCAGCTGGTGGGTGACATTCTTTTGGATGTTTCCGATGATAAGAATTCTTTTCCCTTTGATCTTCATTTTTACTTCCAAAAGAGAAATAAATCAGTTGCAGCCAAATCTAGCAAATAATAGAGGTAGTTGAACTCGGTAACCCCTTTTTGCAACAAAAATCTTCGACCAATTAATGAGCAATGAGCAGGTGCATCATCGTGAGCCAAAACCAGTTCCTGTTTTCATGCAAGTCTCGTCTGACTCGTCGAAGTCTTTGCAACGATCGATTCAATCTATTGCGTCACTGGGACGGGGGTTTAGTCAGCATTGCTCCAGGTTCGAGTCCCAGCTGGGCCAGCGTTGATATTTATCTCCGCAAAACTCCTCGCCCTGCCCTCGGTCATAGCGGACACCGATGGGCTTGGGAAGGCCGCCATCCATCGGATGGGACATTAAGCCGTGGCCCCGTGTGCGGGAGAGCCATACCTTGTGCACGTTAAAGAAAACACTGAATGGCCTTGACGGGAGGCTACTATCTGTTTCCCAACAGCTGTTCCAGTGGGTCCTTTCTCCAACCTTCTCTGAGCCTTTGGAGTCCTTGTGACCTGGCCATTTAATATCCATTGTTTGCAAAAGAGTCGCTCAGAGGTAAAACAACCAAAATCTAACTATTGAATCAATTCTATACTCGGTTCCATTCAAATTATGACCTAATGTAGCAATTGGTTACATTTTGAGGCCTCATTTTTAAGCACATATTTAGCATGTCGATATAAAACACAGTACCGAAAATGTAGACTCGGTAACTCCAGTGTTAAATAAACATCACAGTTAATTACAAAAATGTTTATGAACAAATATGAAATAGTAAAAACATTATCGATGGAACCATTTGAACAATGAAAACATATTAAAATGCTATTGACTCCGCGAATGGCTGGAAATGGTTATCGTCTAATACAGGACTGGGCAAAGTACTGCCCATGACCCGCATGCTGCCCCTACCTCTCTTTCTGCGGCCCGCGAGCTACTGATCAGAAGCAAATTTGTAACAGAGAAAAGCAATTTTTTTTTGTTGTTCATTTCAGTTTTTTTTTGGTGGCCGCTCTTTCATTTCAATTTTCTATGCGGCTTTTCAGCTGAAAAGTTTACCAGACCTGGTCTAGTACGTTGCCTAGGCCTGATCTAATACATTGCCTAGGCCTGATCTAATACATTGCCTAGGCCTGATCTAATACATTGTCTCGGCCTGATCTAATACATTGTCTCGGCCTGTTCTGACACATTGCCAAGGCCTGATCTAATACATTGCTTAGACTTGATCTAATACATTGCCTAGGCCTGATCTAACACATTGCCTAGGCCTGATCTAACACATTGCTTAGGCCTGATCTAATACATTGCCTAGGCCTGATCTAATACATTTCCTAGGCCTGATCTAATACATTGCCTAGGCCTGATCTAATACATTGTCTACGGTATAGTTACTACTTCTGCTAAGTCAACAAGTCTATTTCCAAAATCTTGTTCTTTTAATACATCGACTGCCACACTTTAGAAACTGCGTGACCTAAATTTACCCACGTTTCATCTTAATAGTAAATTTTTCTTTCATTTTCACGATATGCTTTAATTTGCCGTAAATAATTTTGTCTCCATATTTTTATACCGTCTCGTTCAGTTAAAGCAGCTTCGCATTTGCGAGTGGAAAATATATATAAAGTTAGACTGAAACTAGGCAAATCAGGATTTGAATTTATCGATATTAATGCTTTTTTTAAATTCGGCAGTTTATTTCTGGGTTGGGTTGTTTTACCTCTAAGTTGTATTTTTTGCACACAACGGGCTAAATAGCCAGGTCACAAGGACCCCGAGAGCTCAGAGAAGGTGGGTGAGGGACCCACTGGACAGCTGTTGGGAGACAGATGTAGTCTCCCATCAAGGCCATCCAGCGTGTTCTTTAACGTGCACAGGTTATGGCTCTCCCGCACACGGGGCCACGGTTTAACATCCCATCCGACGGACGGCGGCCTTTCCAAGCTCATCGGTGTCCCCTACTGATCGAGGGCAGGGCGGGGAGTTTTGCGGAGATAAATAATATTTTTGGCAAAGCTGGGATTAGAACCTGCTAACTGCAGATTACGAGCCTGTCGTATTATCAACTGAACATCCTCGTCCCAGTTCATTTCTGACGAAGAATTCTTGACATTTTCTGATAGTTGTCAAAATAAGTTTTGACAACTATCAGAAATTTTTGTAACCATTTTATTACTCGCCATTGCTTACTTGTAATCCAGAATGTAATCAGTTCCTCTTGCCCGTGTCGTTTTGATTGCCCACACACCTCCTTAACTTTTTTCAAGATCCGGACTTGAATATAGGAATTTTAAAACTTCATATACCCCGGAGACATGGGAGTCCGCAGAAAATTTTCCAGGGGGAGGCAAAGCTTGGAGACAAATAATTACATCAATAAATTTCAATTTAATTATTTAATTTTTTAGGGTTGATTTTTCACAAGTAGATATAGAATACAGTATTGCATCAATACAAAAACACATACGTAATGTATATAAATTAATTACGTTTAAATTGTTACGATTATAATTTGTGGAATTTTTTAGTCGATTGGCGGAGGGACAAGTGCCCCGCTTGCCCCCCTCTGCGAACGCCCATGCACGGAAACCTTGCATTTAATTTTCCCTCCGAGATTTTTACACTTTTCCCCCTGAGCTCTTATATTGAAATTTTCATCATGTTTTATCCATGAAGAGATGGTAAGCCCAATGGCAGTGGGACAAATTTTACACTCTTTGCGAAATTAATAATTTTCTCGATGTTCAAATTCATTATAAAGCAAAAACTCGACTATCCGGATTAATTGGGAATGTAGGCAGTTCGGATAATCGAAAATCTCTAATTGATTTTGAAAGAAACAAGTATATGTATTTTGCATTTAAATATTTGTATTTGGTATTAAAGAAAGTATTATAACAAAACACATATAACTCAATAAATTTTGGGTAATTATGGAAATAAAACGAAAAATTACATAGAAAATTATTAGCATTTAAATGCAAAAAATTACACCAAATTAAATGAGCGCACATTGAGTGCAAGTGGTGCTTCGCTACGACCTCAAACTCTTTGTACTTTGATAACAACGTCCGGCATTCTGTCTTCAGAGAAATACATGGCGACCGAAAACTCAAAATGTGTCATACAGTTCGGATAATAGAAGATCCGGATAATGGAGCTTTTACTGTATATCAGAGAGTTATCCTTTAAAGGAAAGTTGAGACATTATTACAGATTTTAAGAAAAGGAAGCATTTTGAAGCAAAGCTTTTTTTTAGAAGCGGAAATACAGGCAATGCACAGAAAAAAGGAAACATCCACATCTTATGTGAATGGAGAGGGAAAATTCGAGGCTTCGTAAGTGGTTAAATAAATTTTTATGGAAACATTTGACTGAAGATAAATATAAGATGTCATTTAAACTGTCTAAATTGCGATTTTGAACGATATCCTTTCAGCACTTAAAGAGTTATAGAAGTTTGAATATTGAATAACAGAGATGCCAATCATGAGAATTCAGCTCATATTAATTGAAACTTAAAAAAATGTTATTTTAAACCATTTAATAAAATAAGTGTATGTTTCAGAATATTGTGCAACTTTCAATAATTGTCACTTTTAAACAAATTTCTTATGCCTGACTTTGCCGATGTTAAGTATTCGAGCTTCCATAGCTCTTTAAATACTCAACAAATGTTGTTGAAAATCGAGATTTGGATAGATTGGAATGAGAATTAAATTTATCTAGTCCTATTTTCCCACAAAAAGCTTATTGCAGAAATTGCGGATCCTCGAATTTGATTCTTCATTGAATTAACAAGACAATGTTTCCATTCTTCTGTCCAGATCTGTATTTTCTATACTCTGTTTTAGATAAAGAATGGAGCTGCAAGTCATTCTCAAAGTTTCGTGTCCAATGGTGGCTTGTTACGGCTAACTGCGAGAGCCAATGAAAAGCAAGATGTGACGCCTAAAAATGTATAGTCGTCAGGGAGCTTCTGCGCAAACCTGTTGCAACGCAAAAGAAATTATGCTTCATTGTGTACTTCATAATATTCCTAAACTAAAAACATCCTTTTCAATTGCTTACTTCAATAGACTATACGTAATAATAATTTACTAGTTGAACTCACGACGAAAGTTTGGAGCGAAACGTTGTCCATCGCGATTCACAGCTTCATTGACAGCTTTCCACGGTACTACTCCATTCACAAGGTAGGCGCCGGTAGCACCCCTAAAAATTTCGGACAATTAATTCCCGACCAACGGCAGCTGGAAAACCGATCTATTTCACCAATAGAGTTGGAACTACGTGGGTTGAATTGTTTGTTTAACTCTGAGCAGCATTTTTTTTGCACACAATGGGCTAAATGGTCAGGTCACAAAGACCCCGACGGCTCAGAGAAGTTTGGGGGAGGCGACCCACTGGAACAGTTGTCGGGAGATAGATGGTAGCCTCCCATCAAGGTCATCCAGCGTGTTCTTTAATGTGCACAGGATACGGCTCTCCCGCACACAGAGCCACGACTTAACCTCCCATCAGACCTACGGCAGTCTTTCCAAGCCTATCGGTGTCTCATACTGACCGTGGGAAGGTCAGGGAGTTTTGCGGATATAAATCTCAATGCTGACTCAGTTGGGACTCGATCCTGGGAGCTGCAGATTAAGAGCCTGACCCGTTACCGACTGAGCCATCTCTACCCCAATTATTTGTTGTAGTGGAGTGTTACATCTGGGAGTTGTTCTTGATAGAGCTCATGTAGCCGTAGCATATATTCATTGGTTGTTGTATTATTTGATCTTCGGATTCTGCCGCTCGATTCTTTATCTGAAATAGAGTACAGTTGCTGTATGCAAGTGGTAGGACATAGTTTGAAAACCCCTCTTCTGAAACGCACGTTTCTTCATTTTCAGAAACATTAAATAATAGATTTAAAATATTTTTTCCTTCTTTCTTTAAGGACAGCGAAGGAGGATGCGAGAGGAGAGTTCGAGAGATGGAAATTCGTGGTGCTTCTGGAGGAAAAGTTGGCTAAGGGGCCGCCATCTTGGGTTTACAATAACAATACGGAATCGCTGCTGGCGAAAGCTGAGCAGTCGCATTCTGAAAGTCCACCAACGGATCTGACTCTTTCAGAAGAAACTGATGATTAAAGAGATGAATGCTAAGTGTGCCTTGTTCTTTTGATCCTAGTATATGTTGGAGATCGTTCCATAATTTTATGGGCAATTCGAGTAACCATAAGAAACAGATGCGTGTTTGTTATAAAAGTAACTGATTGCATGTTGTACTAAGTTTTGACACTTTTTTCATAAAGCATTCCAAATAAAATGCAAATTGTGTTTTGTTAAACTGAATTGTCTTTATTTTTTGCAAGATAAACTGTAATAAATAAATAAATATCCCATCAAGCAGCTGCTTGCCACAGAGGTCTGACAGGAGCCTGTCAGCTTATATGCCAGAGTAGAAGGTCTGAGAGGATGGCAGGACCTCAGCATACAATAACACATACACATTACCCGGGGCTCGAACCCAGATCCCTTAAATCAGTAGCCAAGCGTGCTAACCACGCGGCCATGTAGTGACATAATAGGCGCGCAGATGGACCACTAAATACTACTGCTTGCAGCGTTCACCTTTAGCAGCGGGACATAATTCTCATTTTTCCACTAACTTTCAAAGTCAGTGAGCATATCGGTTTTGAAGTTGTGTATCTGGTTATTTTTTGCTTTTTTACTGTCTTTTACAAAAAAATTTAAGTAGAAAAATCAATTTTTTTAAATTAGAAAATAATATAGAATAATTTACGACTTATAGCTGGTTTCATTTTAAGGAACCTACCTGTGTAATTTTAACAAAAAAGAAATTATATATTACTATTTGGAACAAAATTAGACCTTTTTCTTACATCGTGATTTATCTCTCCTAATATTTGATAAGGATAGCAAATATTTGCTTGGGATATCTAATCTTCCTACCACATTTTTGCTATCTCTTAGTTTGGCCTTTGGGATAGCAGGAAGCCCAAAGTTTAGTGGCTTCTAACCTATTAACCGCATTTTTTTTATCAAACTATTGGTTAGGACTTTGGGATAGCAGGAAGCCCAAAGTTTAGTGGCTTCTAATCTTCTCACCACATTTTTATCTATATAACTATTAGTTAGGCCTTTGGGATAGCAGGAAGCCTAAAGATGAGGGTGATTCTAATGTTCCCACCACAATTTTATCTCTATAACTATTAGTTAGGCCTTTGGGATAGCAGGAAGCCTAAAGATGAGGGTGATTCTAATGTTCCCACCACAATTTTATCTCTATAACTATTAGTTAGGCCTTTCGGATAGCAGGAAGCCTAAAGATGAGGGTGATTCTAACGTTCCCATCATATTTTTATCTATATAACTATTAGGCCTTTGGGATAGCAGGAAGCCTAAAGATGAGGTGCTTCTAGCATTCTCTTCACATTTTATTCTACCTATTAATGAGACCAGTGCTCGACAAGAGCTTAGGTATCACATTTAGGCTGCAATGACCATATATGGAATTCTTCTTTCTGTATCATGTATAAAGGAATAAGAAGAGAAGTCCTAATCCTAATACTTATTTAATGAAAGTCCTTATTGCTGCCACGACCACTTTGATGCATCCAAAGAATGTGTCTTAGTGTATATAATATGAATTTGCTTCCTTCCAATTTCGTGCAGTGTTACCCATAATTCGGAATAATTGTTAAAACACGCTTACTTAAACAATTTCGTACTAAAAAATAATTGTAACTCACTTACTTAAACAATGTCTTGCTTAAAAATAATTGCTACTTACTTAAAAAATTACTTACAGAAAAGTAGTTGTTACATAAATAACAATACCAACATATCTACTTACTAATTTTAAAGGTTATTGTACCAAAATTGTTATAAGTGATATATGCAAATCCCTAAAGAGCAGTAATAGTAACGAATATAACGTTCGTAAAGATGCTTTGGGTGCATCAAGATGGATGCCGCAAGCATCACATTTACGAACTTAAGGGGTCCACAGATAAAGTAGGTAGCACAAACAGACATCTTCCACAGAAACCCATTGTACCCAGAAATTTGATGCTAGGGCTCGTACCGAGCAGACGCTTAAGTAATCAGTCAGTGAGTCAAAAATCCTCTAGACCATGGAACTTGGGCTTTTCTTCCCTCTCTTCCAGAGAGTCAAAAATGGGATAATTGCCTAAAAGCAAGACTTCTCTTTAGTTCAAAGTTCCTTTAAATTCTTTCGAAAAGATCAGAATTATGTTGAAATTTCAAACTTTCTTGGAAACAAAATCTTCTTGAAGGGCCTTCTTGGCCTAAAAGACTTTTAAGACTTAATTCAGTAATATTCTTTCTCTCTAGACTGTTTATGAAAATCAAAGGGGATAATATTCTTCACAATTAAGAAGCACATGTGATACTGTCTCACACTGCAATGAACACAGTTCGGAGAATTTACTTTTTTCAATTTGAATAAGGGTTGGGTTGGGTTGTTTTACCTCTGAGCGGCACTTTTTTGCACACCATGGGCTAAATGGCCAGGTCACATGGACCCCGAAGGCTCAGAGAAGGTTGGGGGAGGGGACCCACTGGAATAGCTGTTGGGAGACAGATAGTAGCCTCCCGTCAAGGCCATCCAGCGTGTTCTTTAACGTGCACAGGGTATGGCTCTCCCGCACACGGGGCCACGGCTTAACGTCCCATCCGACGGACGGCGGCCTTTCCAAGCCCATCGGTGTCCCCTACTGACCGTGGGCAGGGCGGGGAATTTTGCGGAGATAAATCTCAACGCTGACCCAGCTGGGACTCGAACCTGGGAACTACAGATTACGAGCCTGGCGCGCTACCGACTGAGCCACCCCGCCCCTTTGAATAAGGAATCGTTTAATAAATTTGAGCCGTAATAAATTTGAGCCCAGCGATACAGATTAAGCTCCTTCTGGTCCTACCAAAGTTTCGAAAGGGAGAAATCCCATTCTTCATCATGCTTCGATGATTGGATCTCCCAGTTGTTAATACCTCAAAATAATGTTGAAATGCTTCGTTTAATTTTTTCGTGATTAACTTTTTGAGGTGTGTATTTCCCATGTAGGAGTACAGGAATTTTTTCGTGCAAGAGTACTGCTTTTGCCAAAAGGTCAGCGAATTCATTTTCCTAGATCCCCACATGTGCAGGGATCTATTGTAATATAAATTCTGCACCATTTTTCATGATGATTGCTGAAGATTTTAAAATGCTCTGAAAAATCCTATTATTGCTGGATCGGCATGGGTCATCTTCAAGAAAATGTAAAGAGGAACTGCCGTCTGTTAATAAAGCTATATTTGATGTGACTGCTTCAAAATGCGAAATTCGGAAACACAAAAGACAGCTGCCTCTCTTCCCAACTGGTCCTCCAAAGATCCCTCCGTGAAGATAAGTCAGTTATGTTTTGAGTCACAATATCCATTTCTTTTTTAGTGGAGAAACTAGGGATCAAAAAGAGCGCTTTGGACTTGAAATAGTCCAAGGAGATTCTTTAGAGATTGAATCAATCTTCTTACAAAACTACCATTTTAAAGAGAGGATGATTTCGAATTGAAGTTACAACATGGTTTTTCTTTTGCCTAGTTCTAAGCAAAGCCTTGTTTATGACAAGATCACATTCCAATTTTCCCGCTTAAGTAATTTTGTTCCAAAGAGTACTATAAAATTATAATTTTAAAACTGAAAGGCAGCCATTACTTTCTAAAAAAAAGTCAGCAATTATTTTTAGATTATTCTATAATATTGTTATATAATCTTAATAATAATTTTTTTTAAATTAATATCTTATGCAAATAGCAATAAAATATGCAAATAACAGTGAGATACAACTATAAAGCAAGCAAGTGCCCGCTTTCTTTTGAAAGCTTGTTGGGAAATGAGAATTTCGGAGAGCTCTTAAAGTTAGCGTTGCATGCAGTGATCTCGAATCGTCAATCTGTCATCATCATTGGGAGCGGAGGTAGCTCATTCGGTAGCGCGCCAGACTCGTAATCTGTAGTTCCCAGGTTCGAGTCCCAGCTGGGTCAGCGTTGAGATTTATCTCCGCAAGATTCCCCGCCCTACCCACGGTCAGTAGGGGACACCGATGGGCTTGGAAAGGCCGCCGTCCGTCGGATGGGACGTTAAGCCGTGGCCCCCCTGTGCGGGAGAGCCATACCCTGTGCGCGTTAAAGAACACGCTGGATGGCCTTGACGGGAGGCTACCATCTGTATCCCAACAGCTGTCCCAGTGGGTCCCCTCCCCCAACCTTCTCTGAGCCTTCGGGGTCCATGTGACCTGGTCATTTAGCCCATGCTGTGCAAAAAAATGTCGCTCAGAGGTAAAACAACAACAACAAAGTCATCATCATCATTCTCTGCTAGCTAGTTATTCTGTGCTGGCGTCTCCTCTCATTCCTTCATCTATTATCTGTGCTTGTTGCTTGAACTCTGAACTGTAGAATCCCGAATTGCATTTTTCAAATCTTAAAATATTCTGTAAACGTTCTGCGAATACTGAAGTCACAATAATAAAATAACTCTTCCAGTGTTTGCTAATGAAAAACAAAATCATACAACCAGTAAGATTCAAAGCAATAACTTTCAACAGCTTCAGAAAAAGATTGAAAAATTTAGATAAATCCTCTGTAGGTGTTTTCTTTTAAAAATGTTATAAAACAGAAATAATAGAAAAAGGAATAGTAAACAGTAGCGTATCAATTCATAGGTAGATTTCAATAAAAATAATTATTCATTGAATCAACTGTTCAATGCAGTTGATTGTTAATATTTTATGTTTAATGTAATTGTATGTAATATAAATAATTTTTTGCAATGTTTAGGTTCTATATTTCGACAATGACTCATTATTCGCAATATGAAACAAATCATCGGTTGATCAACTCTTGTCGGTAAACTTTCCATTATCCTTATTCCATTATTTCCATTCTTTTTCTTCTTATGCTGTTATACTTTAACAACTGAATATTAAATCATATTTCACTTTAAACAATTGAGTAGTGTTGAAAGAAATTATTCTGTAGAATTAAATGTAGGTCGTTTGCTTTTCAACTGTTATACTTTACAGAATAAAAAACGGTGAAAATGCGATAACAATGTTGTGAAATTGTTTCCCTATTAATATAATACGGAAGGGGTAATTTTATTTTGAGATTGAGTACTTTAACACTGAGATATCCTCTAATGAATTTGCAATGAGCAGAGGACCATGTTTGTTATACGTATTTTTAGAAGATATTCATAATCTTCGAAATGAGTGGGGTTGTTTCACCTCTGAGAGTCACTTTTTTTGGCACATAATGAGAAGATTTACAAGGACTCCCCCCCAGAAGGTTGGAGCTTTTTGATACACAATGGGCTAAATGGCCAGGTTATAAGGACAGCGAGGCCTACGGAGAAGGTTCGGAAAAGGGGAGCAGTTAGGAGACAGATAATAGTCTCCTGTCAAGGTAATCCAGTGTGTTCTTTAATGCATATGACTCTCCCGTACACGAGGCCACGGCTCAATGTCCCATCCGATGGACGGCAGCTTTTCCAAGTCCATCAGTGTCTCCTACAGACCGAGAGCAGGCGGGGAGTTTGCAAAGATAAATCTCAACGCTGGCCCAGCTGGGACTCGAACCAGAGAACTATAAATTACGAGCCTGGTGCTCTACCACAAGAAACCGACTGAGCCCCCGCCATCCAAAGATAATGAAGAAAGAAAACATTCATGGGTTAACAGGGGCGAGAACTTGATCCCTATGATTAATAGGCAAGCACACTAACCACTCGGCCACGACACTTAGAGATGCTTATATTGCAATTTGTATTCCTTATCATTGAATAATCGCTTTCTAGCGGATCTAGAAAAATGCCGGAACCATCCCTTATTAGCGGTCACAAGGGGGTATCATTCCTTGCTAGTAATCTCAAGGGAACATCATCCCTTACTACAAATCTCAAGAGAGAATCATCTTTTAGTAGCGGTCTCAAGGGGGTATCATCCCTCACTAGTATTCTCCCTTTCTAGCAATCTTAAAGGAACATCATCCTTACTAGTGGTCTCAAGGGGGTATCATCCGTTACTAGCAGTCTCTAAGGGACATCATCCCTTACTATCAATCTCAAGGGACAATCATTCCTTACTAATAATCTCAAGGGGACATCATCCATTTCTAGAAATCTCAAGAGAGCACCATCCCTTATTGGTGGTATCAAGGGGGCATCATCCTTACTAGCAATCTCAATGGAACATCATCCTTTACTATAAGTTCCAAGGGAGAATCATCCCTTACTAGCGATTACTACTTAAGATGGTATGATCCCTTACTATCAATCCCAAGGGGCATAATCCCTTTTTAGCATTCTCAAGGAGACATCATCCCTTACTAGCAATCTAAAGGGACATCATTCTTTACTAGCAGTTTCAAGGGAACATCATCCCTTACTACAGTCTCGAGGAGGTATCATCCATTAGTAGCAGTCTCAAAGGGGTATCGTCCCTTACTAACAATCTCAAGGGGCATCATTCTTTACTAGCAGTTTCAAGGGAACATCATCCCTTACTACAGTCTCGAGGAGGTATCATCCATTAGTAGCAGTCTCAAAGGGGTATCATCCCTTACTAACTATCTCAAGGGAACATCATCTCTTATTATCAATCTCAAGGATCTGAAGGAAGAATCTTCCCTTACTAGCGGTCTCAAGAGGGTATCATCCCTTACTAGCAATCTCAAGGAAGAATCATCCCTTACTAGCAGAATCAAGGGGTATCATCTCTTTCTGGCTATCTCAAGGTGGGCATCATCTCTTACTATCAATCGCAAGGAGAATCATCCTTTACTAGCAGATTCAAGGGAGCATCATCCCTTGCTAGCAATGTAAAGGGGGCATCATCTTTCACTAGCGTCTCAAGGGGGTATCATCCCTTACTAGCAGCATCAAGGGGTATCATCTCTTTCTGGCTATCTCAAGGTGGGCATCATCTCTTACTGTCAATCGCAAGGAGAATCATCCTTTGCTAGCAGTCTCAAGGGAGCATCATCCCTTGCTAGCAATCTAAAGGGTACATCATCTTTTACTAGCAGTCTCAAGGGGCTATCATCTCTTACTATCAATCTGAAGGGAGAACCATCCTTTACTAGCAGTCTCAAGGGGTATCATCACTTTCTGGCTATTTCAAGGTGGACATCATCTCTTACTATCAATCACAAGTAGAATCATTTTTTACTAGCAGTCTCAAGGGAGCATCATCCCTAGCTAGCAATCTAAAGGGGGCGTCATCTTTTACAAGCGGTCTCAAAGGAGCATCATCCCTTGTTGGCAATCTAAATGGGGCATCATCTTTTACCAGCGGTCTCAAGGGGGTATCATCCCTTACTAACAGTCTCAAGGGGTATCATCTGTTTCTGGCTATCTCAAGGTGGGCATCATCTCTTACTATCATTCGCAATGAGAATCATCTCTTGCTAGTATCTCAAGGGGGCATCATATTTTATTGGCAGTCTCAAGGGGGTATCATACCTTAAAAACAGTTTCAAGGGGGTGTCATCCCTTACTATCAGTCTCAATGGGGTATCATCCCTTAAGCAATCTCAAGGGGAGAAATCATCCTTTGCTAGCAATGTGAAGGGGGGAGGGTATGGTAATTTCACCTTCTCCACCCGGATTCGGTCTCGTTTCTTAGCGTTGGAATATTTTACTTCTGAGCACACAACTGCGAAATGAACAGGTTACAAGGACCCAAGGGACAGGGAAAGATTTGGGGAAGGGGATCCACTGAACCATTGTGGTAGCGTTTTACTTCCCTAGATCTAGCCCTCTTGGACCCTCATTCCTTCTAGATCCGGCCCTGAATTCAATATACTTTTTTATTACAATATTTTAGAGAGCCTTCCAGTTCTAAAGAGTGAATTTTTGAACGTTCTACATGTCTGCATATGAATCTGAAATGTTTCCCTGAGGAGAATTGTTGATTTCATCTATTTAAAGACGCAAAAGAGGTTTTTACTTATTTCACTCCATCAGCCTCTATTAATTAAAGTATCGCAATGTGTTGGAGGCTTAACGACAGACTTGGAATCGAGAATAGAATCCTTCCTTTCTCTATCAAAGATATAAGAAAGTTAAGCTAATCTGACTCTTTTGCTCACCGAAGTTAAGTCGGCCTTTCGCTTGAGAATCTTGGTACTTTAATGACGGGCCGACTCGTGGGTTCCTCTGTGTTATGCAGTTTAACGGTGCCAACCCAGACAATCATTTTTGTATGCAGAACGGGCTACTGAAGCAATCGCCTTCTCATTCCGCAATTGAGGAAGCGATTTACTGCTGACGAGAACATGGAAACGTGTAGGGATTCAAAACGAGTGGGCAAACCCTCGGTCGTTACTACGATGAAAGAAACGATTCTGAGAAGCAGAAGCCGATAAAAGCTGCTAAACTGAACCTCGCAGTTTGTGACTCTTAATTCTAGGCTCGAAAACAAAAAATATTAAAAAGAAATAAGAGTTTTTAGTTATGTGTGCACCTCTGCATTAGCAATTTGATCATGTGATCCTGGGATCTGAAAATTTTGGAAATAAATGACGATTTGGGTTTGTTTTTGCTTTGTGGCACTTTTGGCTACGGCTTTAAACTACTGTGTGCACGTGTCCAGTCTGTTCTTTAACGTGCACAGGGTTGAACTCGATGGTTTTACCTCTGAGTGGCACTTTTTTGCACACAGTGGGTTAAATGGCCAGGTCACAAGGACCCCGAGGGTTCAGAGAAGGCTGGGGAAGGGGATCCACTGGACAGCTCTTAGGAGTCAAATGGGAGCCTCTCGTCAAAGTCATCCAGTGTGTTCTTTAACGTGCATAGGATATGGCTCTCTTGCACGCAGAGCCAAGGCGTAACGTCCCATCTGACGGACGGCGGCCTTCCCAAGCCCATCGGTGTCCCCTACTGACAGAGGAAAGGGTGGGGAGTGATACAGGGATAAATTTCAACGCTGAGCCAGCTGGCACTCGAACCTGGGAACTGCAGATTACGAGCCTGGCGCGATACCGAACATACACAGGGTTTGTTTTTATTGCCCAAGGGCCCATGGCTTAACGTCACGTCCAATTGTTGCGGCCTTTCCAAGCCTTTTCGGTGTCCTCTTTCTCAGCGAGGGAATAAATCTCAAAGTAGGCACGTTTCGGACTCCAACTAAGGAACTGCAGATTAGCTGTCTGCAGCACTAACCGACCGAGGAAGCAGTTAGGCTTCGAACCCACGCCTCAATAAATAGTTAGTTCGATGCATTTGAAAGAAACAAACAGAAACAAAGTTATTTATTTCATGAATATACATGTTGCAGAGGATTATTTCAGGCTCTATGATAATATAAGTTTATCATTAGAGCAATGAAAATATATCGTGATTTCGTCCATATCATCTTCTTTTTTCCGGTTATCAGTAACTAGTAGAGAATTTTGAAAGTTTCTCTGTCTCTGTAATTGTCTGGGTAACGGTGTGATTCTCAAACTTCTTTTGCTCAGGGCACATCGAAAATTTAAGTCGGCAGTACTACGGGAGACTCGCACATGCGCAGTTTGCCTTCAATACTAGCCATTTCTGTGGAGTGGTTTGTTAACGCAGAACTGTTCTGTTCAAGTTCTGACGTGTACTGAGGTTAGTGATTACGCTGCATTTGTTATGGGCATGTTTCGTGCTAATTTTGGTTTTAACGTTAAGACTTGATATGGATAAGTTTTAAATAAATGTAAAAAGTTAAATGAAGAATCAGTTGAGGAAAGCAGCACCATTATAAATTTCCATTTATTTGCAATATTATCCGAAATTTCGCGTGCAGCGAAATCCACACTTGGTGAATCTCGCTGCATAAACTTTGAGAATAACTGCTGTAAGGGTCCGACCCCATAAATTTAAGCCTTCTCCTAAAAGTTGAACTCGTAATGTCTGTTTATTGACAACTTTCACAACCCGCTCCCAAACGTTAAGCTCGTAACGTCTGTTTATTAGCAACTTTCAATTCTCTCTTAAAAGTTGAACTCGTAACGTCTTTTTATTAACAACTTTTAACCCTCTCCAGAACGTTGAGCTAATAACGTCTGTTTACTAACAACTTTCGAGTGCCACCAAAGATTTCGGACACTTGAGGCAGGTTTAATCGCGATCCACAGCAGCCAGGAAGCCGATCTCTAAATCCTACGCGCCAAGACGTAAATAGGACTATGGCACCAAATTCGCTACCGATCGGTCAAATACCTGAGGTATTACGGGAAGTCGAAAACTTCCTCCACTAGTGACGTTAGGCATGTCCGTGAACACGTTCGTTTGGGTTGCGTGTGCAAAAAAAGCTGAACGGGATTTTTTTATTTTTTTTTACTATATTTTTTTTTAATTATTTTTTGCATTTTTATGATCTGAGAAATTCTAATATTGCAAATAACAATGTCAGTCACAAAAAATGATTTCAGAAGTTAATTAAAACCTAGTAATAAATATTGTATCAAAGTGTTTAATAAAAGAAATTCGTATTTTTAGAAATTTGTATAAAGATTTCTTTCACTATTCTTCAGTTGTGTATAAGTTTCTCTAAGACTGGTATTACTGTTGTTAAATATTAATATTTCCATAACTCATATAAATAGTGAACGAATATTGGAATACTGTTGAAAATCGGAAATTCTGCCATAACATTCTTCAAAACAAGAAAACTTATTTTAGAAGTTATAGAGCTTCGACATTACGTCCTATTGACATAACACGGTCACTCAGTGTCAGGGGCGTAGCAAAGGACTATGATTGGGGGGGGGGGAATCGAAAATTTTCCAACTCGGAAATCAGATTTTGCGAACTGCTCAAATAATGGCTAGATTTTCGCTCCGTTCGTGGGGGTGCCCCCACGAACGGATTTCGGATAATATTGCAAATAAATGGAAATTTATAATGGTGCTGCTTTCCTCAACTGATTCTTCATTTAATTTTTTACATTTATTTAAAACTTATCCATATCAAGTCTTAACGTTAAAACCAAAATTAGCACGAAACATGCCCATAACAAATGCGGCGTAATCACTAACCTCAGTACACGTCAGATCTTGAACAGAACAGTTCTGCGTTAACAAACCACTCCACAGAAATGGCTAGTATTGAAGGCAAACTGCGCATGTGCGAGTCTCCCGTAGTACTGCCGACTTCAATTTTCAATGTGCCCTGAGCAAAAGAAGTTTGAGAATCACACCGTTACACAGACAATTACAGAGACAGAGAAACTTTCAAAATTCTCTACTAGTTACTGATAACCGGAAAAAAAGAAGATGATATAGACGAAATTACGATATATTCACAACTCTCTAACTCTCTTGCATTTTACCATTTGATTTACAATTTTGCCTTCTAGCCATGATTAAATGCAAATTATTCCAAAATTTGCATCTCGTCTGAATTGTAGCAAGTCAGTGTTAATTTTCCCTTCATTTGGCAAACTCTCCTTAATTTCACAAAACCAATTGCAATCTTTACATCTCTCCTAAATTTGCCAAGTCACTTAAAAATTAACAACCCCCCCCCAATATTATGCCAGGTTTTCTCGATTTTCTCAACTCTCCTTAATTTTACAAACCCAATCGCAATTATCACACCTCGCCTATATTTCACCAAGTGGATTCGAATTTTGCCAACTACCCTAGATTTTGCCAACTCGCCTTTATCTTACCCAATGGATTCGAATTTTGCCAACTATCGTAGATTTTGACAACTCCTCTTAATTTTACAAAAAAGGAGATCACAAATTTTCAAAACTCATCTAGATTTTAAGAAGTCGCTTCGAATTTTGCCAACTCCGAGTTACTTTGGGGTTCCCCCTCCCCCATGGCTACACCTCTGCTCAGTGTGCAAGGAGTGCTCACTTTGAGCTCAAAACGAGTGGACTAACAGAGAGTGGGGAGACCAAAAGAGAGTTGAGTGACACATGACACAGTACACAAGAAATGATTAATTTGTGTATCAGTTATCAGTATTTACTTTTTCCAAATGAGGTGTACCATCTCTGTCCAATGGGTCCCCTCCCTCAACAATTTCTAGGTGGCGGCTCAGTCGATAGCATGCCAGACTGGTAATCTGTAGTTCCCAGGTTCGAGTCCCAGCTAGGCCAGCTTTGAGATTTATCTTCCCAAAACTCCCTACTCTGCCCATGATCAGTAAGGGACACCAATGGGCTTGTAAAAGCCGCCGTCCTTCGGATGGGACGTTAAGCGGTAGACCCGTGTGCACGTAAGTTCCTTACGTGCAGATACACAGGTCTACCTCCCGTCAGTTTCCCAACAGCTGTTCCAGTGGGTCCCCTCCCTCAACCTTCTCTGAGCTCTCGGGATCCTTGTGACCTGGCCATTTAACCCATTGTGTGCAAAAAAAGTTCCGCTCAGAGGTAAAATAACCCAAATGAAGTGTATATCAATTGCTGGGAACATTTAAATCACAGCAAATAGTTTAAAAAGAAAGAATCTCTTCATGCTTTAATACTTAATGTAAATAAATAATTAATTCCTATAAGACAGTTTCTTTAACATAATTCAGATAAGAACGGCAATTTGAAAGAGCTTAAATTAACTTCTCAGTAATCAAGTTTTTAGGAATAATTCTTCTTTGAATTTTATTACGGGAAAATTTTACAGGCCTCTGTTTTTACCTATCTTCCTATATTGCTTGTGGCTTTGACATTTGTCGGTTGGTCTGTTTGTGGATTAGACAAAACGTTGTTCCAACATATCTTTCGAACGCGGTGGAAAAACTTAATGATTTATGTACCAAATGAAAGCTTTTGACACGGGGAATGTTGTATGTTATAAAATATTGACCCCCGTGCTTTCTTCCTCTTTAAAAAGGGGGACAATACGAAAATGATTGTTCCCCTATATCTACTGAACAGGGGATTATACCCGATTGTTAATGTTTTGTGTGGAGAGAAACAGATAGGTACACAGGGATTGAGGGATAAATGTGGCAAGGTGGTTGAAGGTGAGGTTTCTGTGATGGCTAGGTGGGCTGAGCATTTCAGAGATGTTCCAAATAGTGTGATTATTTCTACTCCCATTGTTTGTAATGAGAATATATGCATTACTGGCTTTAATGATGGCCCTATATCACATTCCAAAGTCACTTTGGCCATCTCTAGATTAAAACTGCATAAATCCCCAGGGGTAGATAAAATCACTACCTAAATGCTTACAGCTGGGAACATTGTTGTCACATGGCTGACTTAAATTTTGAATAATTTTTATGGTAAAGGTGTTGTTCCTAAGGGTTTTCACTGTTGATCGACATAATTTGTGGTTGATCATTAGATCTTATTTGCTGAAAGTAACGAGCTGTATGTCGAATGAAAGCTTTCGACACGGGGAATGACGTAGGCTAGAAAAAATTGACCCCATGCTTTCTTCGCCCTAAAAAGTAGGAAATGCGAAGGTCCTTCTGCTATATCGTCCGACTTTCGAACTCGAGGGCCTACAATTACGAGTCAGATATCAAATGAAAGTTCGTATAATGATGGTCTAAACTATTTCGAATTTTGCCTGATAAAATTTGCCCTGATAAAACGTGTTGTGGATTTTCGCGAGGTTCGACTTTAATGTGTCGCATTTCAAATTAAAGCTTGTGATGTCTCCAATGTCGCGATCTACCTCAAACGTGACTCCAAAAGGGGGGGGGGGAAATGTGCTCGATGTTCATGAGTCATATAGCAAAGGAAAGTTTTGAAGGTAGGAGTTTTTAGTGACAACAAAAAGTTACAAATTAAAAAATTTAAAAAATACATATCTTCCTATAGGGCCCTAAAAAGTAGAAACTAGTCATAAAGCATATCGATGGTGTAATCAGTCACTGGGTTCGTATTCACTTCAAAGGGATAGGACGATGGCAATCTTGTCCAGTAGGTAAATCGGCGCCCTACCTTCCTTTGAAGTGAATACGAAGTCAGTGACTGATTGCACCATCGATAGGTTATAGTTTATTTTCTACGTTTTAGGGCCCATATAGGAAGATAGGTAATTTTTAATTTTTTTAATTTATTTTTATTTTATTAATATTGTTTTTGGTACAGTCGACTCTTAATTTACGCGGATTTGATTAATGTAGTTTTGAAATATCGCGGTCACCGCACTTCAGCAATTTCTAAAGTTTATGTCGTCCCATGGCCGAGTGGTTAGCGAGCTTGGCTACTGATCTAAGGGACCTGGGTTCGAGCCCCGGGTAAGGCATGGCTGTTTGTGTCGTTTTTTCTGCTGAGGGCCTGCCATCCTCTCAGATCCTTCTACTATGGCATATAAACTGACAGGCTCCTGTCAGACCTCTGTGGCAAGCAGCTGCTTGAGGGGGTATTTTTATTATTTATGTTCACTTCTATTTGGAATGGGGTTGGGTTGTTATCATCTTCGAGTGACACTTTTTTTGCACACAGTGACTTGAGGCACCTTGGACAGGTCACAAGGACCTCAAGGGATCAGAGTAGGTTGCGGAAGGGGACCCACTCGGAAACTGTAAGGAGAAAGATGGAAATCTCCAAATCAAGGCTATTCACCGTGGGTATGGCTCTCCTGCACGTAGGATCACGGCTTGACTTCCCATCCGACGGACGGCGGCCTTTCTAAGTCTATCGATGTTCCTTTTCCAACCGAGGGCAGGGTGGGGATTAGCGAAAATAAATCTGAACGAATCTCAGGTGGGACTCGAACCTGGCACACTACAGACTGAGGCAACCCAGGCCCCTATTTTGAATAATCAAATAATTCAGGAAAAAATGCCTTTTAAACGTCGTTCCTTTCAAATTATGACCAGACCTGCAAATCTTATCTGCAGGTTGAGGGAACAAATGACCTTATCACCGCGACTCGAACCCGGGAGTGACAATGTAACCGAGAACCAACGCGATGCCACTGCGCCACCTAGGCAGCGAGAGTTTCTTAAGGTCGACACCGTGGGACCTTAAGAACACGGCATAACCTGAACCTCAAACGTCTACCTCGCCTAACAGGTGCCAAGGGATGAGAAGGCATCTACACATTCGGTTAATCGGTAGTTCCCAGGTTCGAGTCCCAAGTAAGCCAGGTTGAGACTTATCTCCGCAAAACTCTCGACCTGCCCTCGATCAGTAGGAAATCAATGACCTTGGAAAGGCTGCCGTCCGTCAGGTGGGACTTTAGCTAATCTATATTCTTTGTTTCTAGTGCTACTCTAATGCTACTCTAATGTTGTCATTATTGTAAGTAATAAATTGTGTATGGTGCAAATTAGTGGAGGAAAATGTTACATTGCAATGGAAATCCGGTCTCTTTCCCTCCCACCCCCCCTTCTCCTCTTTGGCTTCATTGCGTTCCCCCCTAATTTCATTCTAGATCCGGCCCCATTTTTCGAGCCCGAGCCATTTTGACAATTGTTTAGTCCTAGCCCAATTTGAAAAAAAAAAAAAAAACTTTCTGAATGGGTTTGAGTTGTTTTACCTCTGAGCGGCACTTTTTTGCACACCATGGGCTAAATGGCCAGGTCACAAGGACCCCGAAGGCTCAGAGAAGGTTGGCGGAGGGGACCCACTGGAACAGCTGTTGGGAGACAGATGGTAGCCTCCCGTCAAGGCCATCTAGCGTGTTCTTTAACGTGCACAGGGTATGGCTCTCCCGCACACGGGGCCACGGCTTAACGTCCCATCCGACGGACGGAGCACTTTCCAAGCCCATCGGTGTCCCCTACTGACCATGGGCAGGGCGGGGAATTTTGCGGAGATAAATCTCAACGCTGACCCAGCTGGGGCTCGAACCTGGGTACTACAGATTACGAGCCTGGCGCGCTACCGACTGAGCCATCCCCGCCCCCTTTCTAAATAGTCATATGACATATTATAGAGAGAAATTCATGTCGTTAATCATTTATTTCTTTCTTATATTATAAATTGAAATCATTATATGGAAAACTTGAAAGGTTAATGCTATTTGGGAAAAAATATCAGAAATGCTAGTAGAAATTGAAGTTTCGTGGGTAAGATTATTATAAACGCAAAGAGCCATTCATTTATTAAAGATCGAGAAGGCATAGAAATAATCAAAAATCCGCACGGTGATTATTTTTAATTACTAAAGACTGATTAAAAAGGTTGATACTATAATCAAATAATATTTTATATTTTTACCTATCTTTCTATTGCTTTTGGCATTGATATTTGTCGGTTGGTCTGTTTGCGGATTTGACAAAACGTTATTCCAACATATCTTTCGAACGTGATGGGCAAGCTTAATGATTTGTATGCCAAATGAAAGCTTGTGACGCGGGGAGTGTCATAGGCTATAAAAACTTTACCCCTTGTGCTTTCTTCCCCCCTGAAAATGAAGAAATATGAAAACTATTCTTAAGCTATATCTATATATAAAACTGGAAGGCCGAAAGTAAGAAGCTATCCGTCAAATGAAAGTTTATGACGCGGGGAGTGTCGTAGGCAATGGAAAATCGATCCCCCGTGCTTTCTTTCCCCCCTAAAAAGGGGGAAAATGTGAAAATGATTGTTCCCTTATATTTCCTTAGCGCGATTGCGGAAAGTAACGAGCTGTGTGTCGAATGAAAGTTTATGACGCGGGGAGTGTCGTAGGCAATAAAAAATTCACCCTTCCGTGCTTTCTTTCCCCCTAAAAAATGTGAAATGTGAAAGTCGTTCTACTATATCTGCAGTTATGAGTTAGTGTCAAATGAAAGCTCGAATAATGACGGTCGTAAACTATTTCGAATTTTATCCCCACTATTCCCCCCTGATAAAAGGGGAGAGGCGGAGTTTCGCGGGGGATCGACTTTAACGAGTCGTATCTCAGATTAAAGCTTGTGCCGTCTCCCATGTCGTGGGCTATCTGAAACGCGGCTCGAAAAGGAGGGGGGGGGGATCGATATTTATGAGTCGTATTTCAAAGTTTTGGTAGGTAGCTGTTTTTTAGTGAAAACAAATAAATATAAATTAAAACATTTAAAAAATACCTATCTCCCTATAGGGCCCTAAAAAGTAGAAAATAAACGTTACTAAAGCATATCGATGGTGTAATCAGTCACTGAGTTCGTATTCACTTCAAAGAAGATAGGGCGCTGATATACACACTCGACAAGATTGCCGGGCGCCCTATCTTCCTTTCAAGTGAATGCGAATTCAGTGACTGATTGCACCATCGATATGCTTTAGGTTTATTTTCTACTTTTTAGGGCCCTATAGGAAGATAGGTATTTTTTTAATTTTTAATTTATATTTTTTTTGCATATTTTTTTCACATTTACAAGAAATATTTGAAATTTTAATTAATCTAATGTTTAACCTGAAAAAGCCGAAGTTCTAAGTCGTCTATGCTATTTTGAGTTCGACAATGCCCGAAAACGGCTACGATATTCTAAGCCAGACAAAATCCGAGTTCCAAGTCGTCTGTCGTATTCTGAGACTAACAAAGCCCGAGTCCGAAGTCGTCTGTCTTATCCCGAGCGAGACAAATCCCTCGCCAGAACTCATCTCTATATTGTACGACTAGTGGCCAAACGGTTAACTGTTTTAATGATTTCCTTTCCATAATTATTTTCAGTAGTTAAAAAAAAAAGCATTTTTAAACCATTAATGCAAACAATTGCAACTGATTAAACGAATATCTTCGTCGTCGATCGCTGCCTTCTTTCCTACTCGGAATGACCCCGATGTTCTCCGCAGCTTCCGTCTTTCGGTTAATTAAAACGAACGTGCAGATCGTCCTAACCAATCTCTCCCAATAACAACGAGTAGGCTAAATCTCGGCTGTGTGCATTGAAGCGTTCAAAACGTACACACATTTAACGTGAATGAGTTACCGTTTGGCGAGTTAGCCTTTCTTTGCATATCATATAAATCTCCTTCATTGTCATGCAGACCCAGAGGAATGATTTGTGTTGGTGATCGGCAAGACAAATCTCGCCGTGGCACGCTAAACGTTCATTAGCGGCATTCTGCGAATGATTTCCTGAAGTGTTGTGTCCGCCTTTCGGCCATCGACTCTGGTGTCACGAGAGGGCGCCACACTAACAGTCGGAGCGCGTTGCCGGGTTAAGCTCGTCAGTCTCTTTCGGTTTTAAAATCGACTGACTGGAGGAATGTCTTCGCCGTTTGTTTAGCTCCGACACACTTTTTTCCCCTGTTTTTGGTTTATAATCTTTTGTAAACATGAAACACGAAAAATTCAGTGACAGTGAAGTATTGTGTTTATGATTTCAACCCCTTTTCCTATTATAAAGTGTAGACAGGGAAAGGTTTTTAGATCATTTTATTTTGTCATCGAACAAACGCTTTGAGATATTTCGCCGTATGTTGTGTGTCGCTGTTGCGTGCTTCCAATGCAGTAGATGGCGATTCCGAAAGAGTCCCATCAGAAGTAGAAGTTTCTATGGTGCTCTCGTGCGGGTCAGGTCAATAAGGAGAGATACCCACCCGCATTGTGAGGGTTATTTTTCAAGTTACACTCCACTGCTGCCGAACAGCAACTTCTTTTCCTGATCTGAGACAAAAATAGAAAAAGGACCTATTTTATTGATACTTCGGCTGCTTTTCTCCCATTTATTTTACCATTGTCTCGATGGGGGGGAGGACCCTCAAAATTGTTGGAAATAAAGGAGGCAAATTCTTCTCCAAAAATAAAAAAAAAAGAAATTCTCTGGCGTTGAAATTTAAAATAATACAACGAAAACCCATCAAAACGACAATTCTTTTTGAAATTGTTTCATAAACTTTTTTCGCTTCGAAAATTTATGTTGAAAAGGCTAAAGATATCATCACTAATTGAATTTAATTAAGGATATTTTTAGACTGATATTCTTTGAAATTATTTGGAGTTTCTGGGGAAACAAAATAATGAAACTAGAGTTTCAAGAATTTTATGCTTTAATATGTTATCATGATATAATAATTAATGGCACATTGTTTGGACTGAGAATACTATCGATTGTTGGTGAGATTCCAAAGCGTAATAGAGACTTCAAATCGATGTAATATAATAATAGTGATCATTACAAGGCGATGTTGATAATGTCAAAGGCGATGATGGTGATAATGACGACGACAACATCAATAACGATAACGACGACATATTAATAATAATAGTGTTGATGACAACGATGATAATGATGACAACAACGACAGTGATGATGATAATCATGACGATGATGATAATGATGATGACTGTTATAAGGTAACCATGAAAATCCTGGCTCACGGTACCAAAATGTTATACCGGTGGGAGGGAGGTAGAATTAATTCTTGCTAATTATATATAATATTAATTAATAATTTTACTTAATATTCATCATCAGTTAATTCTCCTCCAAACACAAACCGGTATTTGTTCTTGCCATGATCGTATAGTTTTTTTTTCCTTTAAAGCAATCAGTAGCCCAGCAAGGGAAACCAAGCCATCCTCCCACACAAAAGAGCAACTAAAGCAGGCATGGCTTTACAACAAATACAAAAATGACATTTATTGGTAACATTAACACAGTTTCATCCTAATCTCACAATTTTACATCAACTTACATTAAAACTGTAGGTTGTCGATATTCAAACGCTCTCATCGAGAGTTAAGCGTAGAAGGAGAAAACGTGACTTGCTCCTACGAGTCTCTGATGCCAAGTGAACATCGTCCCATAGTCACTAACTGCGAAGTCAAGTGTCAAGTCAAATCGAATGCCCAAAAAGTCTCTCCCCTCTCGGACACGCAAAAATAATCCAAAGGTATCCTGAGTCTGTGATTGGCTCTCTCAACTCTCCGCTAGGGGGGGGGGGAGGATACGGTGCCGGGCGAAAATGGAAACATCCAGAGTCCGCGTCCTTGGCCACAACCACGTGACTGTCCTTCATGGGGGCCGTTGTGCCGAGAGTCGGTGGAATCCCTTTCAGGGTTGTCAGACAGGAGGGCAGTCACGTCGCCAGACTCTTCAATCTCAAAGGTGAACCACTGATGCGTGGGTGCTCCCTTCTGTAGGCGTTAGTTACGGATTAAGCTGGTTTGCCGACAGGTAAGTGGTCGGCTCAGCTAGGCGGTACATCAAACGGTCCTGCCTGCCTGAGATGTGGGCTTAACGGGCTTGTCTTTCATGATAATCCCTCATATGGCGCCGCTCCGATTCACGCAGAAATGACAAAGACGATAATGAAAGCAACAACGACAATGATGATGATAATCATGACGATGGCGATAAGATAGTGACGATGACAACGACGATAATGACAACAACAACGATGATGAAGGTGGTGATGATGACAACAACAATAAAAATAATAATGGCGAAGATAACAACAATAGCAACGACGATGTGATATTTCCATTGCAAAATAACATTTTCCCATTCGTTTTAGGGGGCAGGGGGGGCGCTCAATCGGTAGCCGCCAGGCTCGTAATCTACAATTCCCAGGTTCGAGTCCCACCTGAATCAGCGTTGAGATTTATCTCCGCAAAACACCCAACCCTGCCTACGGTCAGTAAGAGACACCAATGGCCTTGGAAAGGCCGCCGTCCGTCGGATGAGACCTAAAGCCGTGGTCACATGTGCGGGAGAGTTATAACTCTCCCGCACATGTGACCACGGCTTTAGGTACACGTGCACTTTAAGGAACACGCTGGATGGCATTGATGGAAGACTACCATCTGCTTCTCAACAGCTCTCCAGTCCAACTTGTCTCCAGTTCCAACAGTCTCCCTGCCCAACTTTCTCGGGGTTTTGTGACCTGGCCATTAAGCTCTTTGATTGCAAAAAAAGTGCCGCTCAGAGGTAAGAAATTCTAGTCTAACCCTTCCTTTTAGAGGTCCTTAAAAAGTTCTTGAAAAATGTGTCAAATACGCAGAAGTTAAATTTTTTTTGCCTCCATTATCCTTACTAGCATTCTCAAAAAAAGGGGAGAAAATGAATTACCTCTTGCGCCCCCCTCCCTAGATCAAGCCCTGGTAGCAGTGGCGTACCCAGAAACATCCCATGTGAGAGAGAAGTAGTAGCATTGCCAGATCGCAAAGACCTAATATTTTGCATTGGATTGTTTTACCCCTGAGCTGCGTTATTTGTGTACAGAATGGGCGAAATGGCAACGTTTTTTGGACCCCAAACGCTCAGAGAAGGTTGTGGAAGGAAACCCACTTGAGAACTGTTTAGGAGACAGTTTCCAGGTGGGGATGAGAGAGTTTCCAGATGGGGATGAGAGAGTTTCCAGATGGGGATGAGAGAGTTTCCAAGTGGGGAGACAGTTCCCATTGAGATGGAAGTCTCCCGTCAAGCGTGTTTTTTACCATGCATAGGATACGACTCTCCTGTATACGGTGCGGCGGCTTAATATCTCATACGACAGACGCGACCTTTTCATGCAAAACAGTGTCCTCTTTGTATCCGAGGGCAAAATGAAGATTACGAGCCTGGAGGACGTTCTGTGAACCATAAAAAGCTGAGCTAATCTGCACCCAGCCCACAGTCAGTATGGGACATCGATTGGCTTGCAAAGACCGCCGTCCGTCGGATGGGACGTTAAGCCATGATCTCATGTGTGGAGAACCATACCCTGTGTATGTTAAAGAACACGCTGGATGGCCTTGACTGGAGGCTACCATCTGTTTCCCAACAGCTATACCAATGGGTCCCCTCCACCAACCTTCTCTGAACCTTCGGGGTCCTTGTGACCTGGTCATTTAGCCCATTGTGTGCAAAAAAGTGTCGCTCAGATGTAAAACAACCCAGCAACTGAGCTAATCTCAAGGCTGCGACAGATTTGTAGAAGGGGACCAGGGGCGTAGCGAAGGATCGGGGTTGAGAGGAGGTAAATCGAAAATTTTCCAACTCGAAAATCAAATTTTGCCAACTGAGAAAATGATGTCTGACAGGTTCGCACCTAGATTTTCGCTCCCTGTGTGTGTGTGTGTTGGGGCAATTTTCACAACTCTCCTGCATCATGCCATGTAACTTCCAATTTTGACAACTAGCCATAATTTTACAGAAATAATCTCAATATTTACATCTCGCCTGAATTGTAGCAAAAGTCACCAGTGTGAATTTTCCCAACTCCATTTCACTTGGCCAACTCTCCTTGATTTCACAAAACCAATCCAATACTTTACATCTCTCCTGATTTTGCAAAGTCACTTGAAAATTTTCAAACTCTCCAAGATTTTGCTGAGTTATCTCGATTTGGCCAACTCTCTTTAATTTCACAAAACTTTTCACAACTCGCTGTATTTAAAAAAAAAATTTCACAACTCGCCTGTATTTCAAAGTGGATTCGAATTTTGCCAACTGCTTTAGATTTTGTTAAGTTTCCTCGATATTTTCCAACTCTCCTTAGTTTCACAAAACAAACCCCAATTTTCACAACTCGCCTATATTTTACCAAGTGGATTCGAATTTTGCCAATTATCCTAGATTTTGCCACAAGGCTATGTTTTATCAAGGCCACTCGAGTGTCGCTGAGTTCCCCATAACGTCACAGGGGGGAGGGGAATTCAGCATAATCGTCCGTTCTTTCGTGTCTTTCTTTAGCTTCGCTTGATGAATCTCTCTCTCTGCGAAGTCTTTCAGTTGCTTTTTTTTTATCATGCCGAAGTATGCAGTAGCAAAGTACATGAGTAATCCTTCGAAGAATAAAAAAAGCAATGTTTCATATACATTCCTATTAGAAGCAAAAATTAGTCTGAAGTGAGTGTTGTAATATATATTTGATATAAATCGAATTATACATTACATATATTCGAAGTTTAAATATAAATTCGATGCGCACATGCTAAGATAACATTTTTCAGATGCCTGTGAAGATCGACCGCCTGTAAAATTTATGAAGCGAACTCCTAGGACTAACTATTAAACGTAAACTAAATGATAATGCTTTCCAGATTAAAAAAATCGTCACATAAAACATTCAGTCTTGTTATGATGACCGATTCTACTCCCACTAGACGATTGTTATCATGGAAAACAACGAAATGATTGTTGGAATAAGAAACCGATCGCTCTTAAAACCACAATAGTGTACCCAGTAAAAAAGTAGCATTATCTCAGGTAACTGAAAATTTAAATACCTTCGCATATACTGTACTGATTCATGGGAATAAAAACTTATGTCAGTGCGTCATGGTCTACTCATTAGAAAATTACAGCAGCAGTTTCAAATTGCTATTAAAAATTAAATAAACCAGAGGGGAAAATACTGCGTTGCAAACAAGATTAAGATCAAAGGAAAAGCAGAGGAATAAACATAAATATGAATTGATGCAGCAGCATCAAAATTTCAGAATTAATCAAAACAAGAAGTTGACTTTCCGCTGGATAACTCCAGGAAATATTTTATTCGCAAATTGAAAACTGTATTTACGCCACGTCATATTAAATGTTTTTTTTTGAAAGGGACAAAATTTAAACCACTATTGACGGCGATGAAAAATTATACTTTTATTATTATTATTAACACGGTTGTAAAAAGATAAGTTGAAATAAAGATAAGGTATTTTAATTCGATCGAATTTTCTTTTAAGCACAAGATCAGAATAATTTCCCAGAATCATCTAATAGAAATTCTATAGTAATTAGATATGAATTTTGAATGAAAATAATTAATTAAATATGAATTATGAATGATGAAATTATGATATCCGTAATATCAACATATATTCAAAGGGCCATTTTATTAGATACAGTTCCACATTACGTTAATAGTAACTCAGATATAATTTAGTAAGTCCCTAAATAATAATTTTATGAAAATAGTAACTGAAAATAGTTTTAGGAACTTAATCAAATCTATTTAACTCTTGATTTCAATATTTGAAGAGTTTTGAAAATGTGAGTTATGAAAGGCTCAGCAAGTTAACTCTTTCTGAAAAAATATCATTCAGAATTAGGGAAAATTAACCTAATTTTCAAGTGAACTAACTGCTGAAAACACTCTTAGATGCAATTAGTAAAGTTTAGCATAAGAGTTATTTCTTTAGTTTTAACTTGTTTTTATAAACTTTTGAGAGCAATTACATAAAATGGAATTATTGCTGCTAAGTATTAGAATTTTCTTAACTCTAAATAGAGGACGAATATTTTAAAAAATCTAGGTTGAAATAGATTTGATGGAGATCTTCAAATTGTTTTCAGTCAAACTTTTTCAAAAAAGGATTATTTAAGATGTTCGCGAGTTCTGTATCTCAATTACTATTGAATAACACGGAATTGTACCAAATACAGCGGCTACTGACTGCTTATTTATAAAAATAAATATTTCCCTGATAGATAGATAGACCTCAAACAGTTTAAAAAAATGACATTGCAATTTCACACTTTTTCTGCCAACAGAAATCTATCTTACCGTGAGCTTCTTCTAAGCCTTGTTTATCGTCGTCTTTCCCACGGTCTCCCCAATGTGACGTCAAAATGCCTAGCCAATGACCGTCAAGTAATGCTTCCTCACGGAATTGCTCCCACCCTTCCCTGATTAACCCTGGGACCAACTGAACAGTTAATGACCAATTAAACATCTCTCATCGGGATCAGCCTAAGTATTCTTCAGCATGTGAATGGGGTGGCTATTTTGCGTAGAGGATCACAGTTTATAGCGTATAAGATAGATGGCATTTCAAGCTCAGCGATCTCCCCTTTTTAGCATCGATGGATAAAAAGTACTCTAAGAAGTATTGAAATTAACCTAAAGCATATCGATGGAGCAATCAGTCACTGAATTCGTAATCACTTCAAAGGAAGATAGGACGCCAGCAATCTTGTTGAGTAGGTAAATCGGCACCCTATCTTCGTTTGAAGTGAATACGAATTAAGTGACTGATTGGTCCATCTACTATATGTTTCAGGTTTACTTCAAATAACGAGCTGAAAAATCTTGGTTGTCTTGACTGAGATTCGAACCCAGAAGCATGCCTGGCATCATAACTGCTAGACCATCGAGGAACTGACCATTTCTTCAACAAAGTGACATGCAAGCATTCCTATGGATTCACCAGTGGCGTCATCTATTATCAGGAGTTGAGTTGCCAAGCCGCCACATTTTCATGGTTGTTTTTCAACTCTTTATTTCAAGTGTTTTTTGTCCACAGGACATTTTCCTGTGATAATATTTTACTGAAATGTTCATATAAAGCTCTGAGTGCCATCATCGTCATCCTCCTCCTCAAGAAGCCATGGGCTACAGAGGTCCAACCAGTCCGTGCAGTTTAATTCTCCAAGCATATCTGTCCTGAGCTACATCTGCTGCATCCGGCCACTGCACACCAATTCTAACAAGGTCCTGTTTCACATTGTCTGACCACCGCATCCTAGGTCTCCCCCTCCTTCTGAGATCTCTACGTACAATGTTCATAACCCTATTCGCCAATCTATAATTATCCATACGGGCAACATGGGCAAACCAAGCGGAGTCTCTTCCTGCACAATATGCTGCTTAAAGGAGGTTGGCGACTCCTTTGCCTAACCTCATCATTAGTTACAAAGTTGAGCCATCTAATACACAAGTTACTGCGTAAGCATCTAGAAATAAAAGCATCTAGTATCCTGTTATCTTGTTTACACAGCGTCCAAGTTTCACTACCATAACTAACCCTAGAAAGAACCAAACTATTATACAGTTTAATTTTAGTCTTTAGGTGTATACACTTATTTCTCCACAATCTCCATAGATTCTTAAAAGTCCCGGCAGCAATCCATATCCGTCTGTTAATCTCATGCCGCATATCACCAGTATCTGTTACATAGTTCCTAAGATAATTAAACTGTGACACCTGTTCAAGATTGCAACCCTTCAGATTAATTGAATCACAGACTGCCTGATCAATTTTCATCACTTTAGTTTTCTCTCTGTTTATAACCAAACCTACTCTACTACCAGTCTCATCAACAGCTCGAATGAAAGAGTTCATCTCATCAACATCATCTGCTAAAAGGGCTAAATCATCAGCATAATCTAAATCAGAAATTTTCGTATCTCCGGCCCATTTAAGGCCAAAATCTTTCCCTTGAAGTGAATTTCGCACAACATAATCAACAACCAAACTAAAGAGAAAAGGAGACAAAATGCACCCTTGTCGAACACCAGACGTAATGCTAAACCAATTGCTACAAGCCGTACCAACTCTCACACACGACTCAGTGTTATTATAGAGAGCTTTCATAATGTTAACTAACTTGTCTGGTATACCATATGATTTCACAATCAACCACAAATTATGACGATCAACAAAGTCGAAAGCCTTTTTGAAATCAACAAAGCTAGCAACCAAAGGTTTCTGAAACTCTAAACATTTCTCAAGAATCTGCCTAAGTGAAAATATTTGATCCACACATCCCCTACCACTTCTAAATCCACATTGCTCATCATGCAACTGCCTGTCAACCAGATGCTTAATTCTATTCAGCACAATCATGGAAAGAACTTTACCTGGAACAGAGAGTAGGCTGATACCCCTATAGTTATCACAAGAACTGCGATCACCATTTTGAAAATAGGGATAACAATAGCTCTGGTAAAATTCTTAGGAACCATGCCTTTATCATAAAAGAGAGTCAAAATTTCAATCATCCAAGTGGTAACCGAAACATTCCCAGCTCTAAACATTTCTGTAGTAATTTCATCTACCCCTGGGGATTTACGTAGTTTAAGTTTAGAAATAGCGAAAATAACTTCAGATTGTGTTATAGGGCCAACATTAAACCCACCAATGCATCTATCAAGATTGCAAACAATGGGAGTAAAACTAACCACATTGTTTAGAACATCACTGAAATGCTCAGCCCACCTAGCTATGACAGAATCCTCACCTTCTATAACCTTACCTTGTTTATCCTTCAATCCCTGTATAACTGTCCGTTTTATACCACACAAAACATTAACTATCTGGTACAGCTCTCTGCTGTTGTGCCGCCTAACTGCTTCCTCAGCTTTGTCAGCCAAGACATCAAGCGAAAAATTCTTATCAGCAGCTAACTGATCCTTTACACGTTTATTAAGCTCTCTGTAATGCTTTCTATTAGGACTAGTAGGGTACTGATTAAGGACATTCCTGCACTTATATTCTTTCTTAAATAAGCTCAAGTGTCTTATCACTCAAATAATTCTGCCTCCTCTGTTCCTTTTTTCCTAAAAGAGTACTGTTAGTTTCCAAAACTGCCTGTTTAAAACGGCCCCATTCTTCCTCAACTTCAGTAGTAAGCAAACCATGACTGTCATAATGACTAAGTAACCTATCATGATAAGCTTTAGTTATAATTGGGTCTTTCAGAGCTTCAGTATTAAAGGTAAATGTTTTACCTTTAGCACAACACTTTTTAAGTTTAAGGTGCAAGACAGTTTTAACAAGGTAATGGTCAGATCCAAATTCAGCTACCCTATATGCCCTGGTATTACTAACAGAACTAGCACATTTGCTGTTAATTAATATATAATCAATTGTATTCTTATGTAGCCCATCCAGGTGAAACCCATGTGTACTTATGTATGTTGCGGTGTTTGTAATATGTGTTAGTTATTCTGAAACCATTAAGTTTTCTAACTCCTAAACTAGCTCCAGTCCCATCATTTATTCCCTAATTTGACTTATAAATTTACCCAAACTTGTCGCCATGGCGCCTTGTGAGATCGGGAAAGGCAACCGATTTTCCTATTGCTTTTCGCACGTCGGTTTGTGTGTTTTTCAAAACAGTTGTTCCACTATATCTTTCGAACGTGATGGAGAAATTTAATGAATTATATGCCAAATGAAAGTTTGTAACGCGGAGAGTAGTGATAGGCTATAAAAAAAGTTGACCCCAGGCTTTCTTTCCCACTAAAAAGGGGGAAATAGAAAGCAATTGTTCCCCTACATCTCGAGAAAGCGAGTGCCGAAAGTAACAATCTTTACGTCAACTGAAAGCTTGTAAGAGTGTCAAAATTTCCGTACTACTTTTGGGGAAGGGGAGAATGTGTGTGTGGGATAATTCGAAGTAGTTTACTTTGGTCCTCATATGGATTGATCTCGGAATTTTAAATAAATATATTATGTGCGAAGACAGGTATTTTTAAAAATTTTAAATTTATTTGCATTTTATTACATTGTTGGCCTGTAAATGGTAGTTAGGTAGTCAATGGGAGGAGAGCTATGCACCAATCCTGATGATGCATAGAACCAGCCAGGCCTAGCACCTAACGGCCGACCCCGCCTTCCCGTGGTGCAGGCCGATAGTACCTTTCTCTTGTGGAAATGAACGGAAGCCGAGGGCTGCCAGATTAGTGAGGCCTGCTCATCTGGACAACTATGGCTACTTTTCTTTTTTTTTCTACCCTGCTGACGAGTAGTCAACCACACAGGGTCCTGGTGCTGACCATATAAACTTACTGGACTGGACTGAAATAAGGCTCTGAGATTGATTATGGATCCTGAATTTGCCGCAATGGTGGGCTTCTGTGGAGGGAAAATCTTCCGCTGTGTTTTACGTTTGTTTGTGGATTAACAGCTGTTGTACGCATCTCGCGGTTGCAAGCACTATTCAATTATTATGTACAAATATGCAAATTTGAATCTGTGGCGTTGTGTTTCCCACATTGCCCAATTACGGATTATTCACTTAATTAGACAATGCGGGCCTCAAAAATCCCAGGCCATCTCCTTAGGGGAAGACGTTTTTACTAATAGGAAATCCAATGATAAGCCCAACTCTGGTTTATGGAAAACATAAAACAATAACAATATTTGTTGAAACAAAATATCTAACAGTAGAGGCAAAACATTTAATCTTTCTAATAATCAATCATTTATTGTGGACTTAAAAAAAGAAAGAACTTAAAGAATTAAATGGACTATGGAACTGTGGAACCCCTTTACAATTAAATCTAAAATTAAGGATAGCAACTTATAAGTTAAAGGAAGGGTAAGCGTACCGTTCTAAGTGCTCAGTTCGTCCGTCTTCTGCATCGGATTACGGCCAGGTCGTCGTCACTCTAGCTTCGGGTGGAGACCATCTCCTTAATTCGTCCTCTGTTGACCATCACATAGGCTGTTGGGTAATTTGGTTGCGTCAAAGGGAGGCGGTCGGCTGCATCATTGTGGTTATGTTGGAAGGGGGAGGATGCCTTTCACTGGTTAGGCGCTTCGGAAGCAAATTACAGTCTCTCTCTCTGCTTGTAATTTTAGGAAGTCACTCATTCATAGGGATGTCCTTGAGTTAACACATCAAATTACACTGCTTTTGATTCAAAGTCCTGTACTCATTTCCAATGATTCCGATATGCCGATATTGAATCTTGCCCGCCCAGAACTCTGGCCATCCCATCCAACTGCTCTCTCTAAAATCTCAGTCCAACTGAAGCCCTCCCTGCCTCGCTACTCTACCCCACGTTCCTTTCCCCTTGTTTTTCCCGAAAATGGTATGTTCACCATATGTAGCATCTGCAGAGGAACTTACGAATAATAAATCCCCCCCCCCCCCCCAGGAGGTCTGTCGCTGCGCTTGAGGTTGACATCGCCGCCTGGGAAACAGAATTCCTCGTTCATTACTGTAAACAACTGGACGATGTTGTCCAATCCTACATCTGTATTTGATGTGGGGGACGATTTCCCGAATACAGCTTTCCGTGTGAGATCGCACTAAAGCTGTCAGCAGTCTTTCGCACCCCCAGACCATTCCGGCCGGACCTCACACTGCAAGAGAATAAATGGTGATGTCGCCTGTCATCCATCCACGGGCGCTGTGTCATGTCATCTGGGCGCTGGGCGTTCTCTGTGTGTGGCCCATCGGGGCAGCTGCGAATCCCGCCCCCTCCTAATGTGTCCACCCTATTAGTCTGTTCATGTATTCCCTCTGTGTTTAAAAAAAAATCGTTATGCCTGATGTAAAATCAGCGCATAACACACCTTCACCCTTATGAAAAAAAAAAGAACTCTCCCTCCTTTGACTTTCACATAAATGGGGTCGACATATCCTTTCTTAACTATGTACTTACAGACTAAATATATACCAAATGACATGAAATACACTGTAATTGCTTTCCTAATGAAAATTATATTTCTTAAAAAAAAAAAACAGTCCTATCATTCACGGGAAAGTCGCTGGAACTGGATAATGATAAGAGTCCATGGAGTCTCCTTCCTCCTTTCAGAGCAGGCCGGTTCTGCCAATGCTAAATTGTCAATTTCTTCCAGGCTCTCTCCCGAGCGGTCTTTTTCCCCAGCTGAGGTGGGAGAATAATGCCTGTAGTGGGGTGTATAGAGCACCGAGTCTTTGATTCCCTTAAGGATTGTAGTTCGTGCCTAAGAAAGAGTCTTATGAGTTTTCACAGATCATATTTTGTTGAAACAGCACAACCTTTTAGCACATATCCTTTTTTTTTTCACAAGGTGCAATGTCCTGAAGTCACTTTCTGTTCACTGTGGCTCTGTAATTATTTCTTCTGAGGGCATCACTCCGTTACATGGAAGAAAAGTGAAACAAGGTGTAAGTATCCAATATCTATATACAATCAACAAAGTTCCACATAATTTTAAAATTCAACTTTGCTTAACTCTTTCAAAGAGTGTTTATTATCAAAATAACATTCATCGTACCCCTAGGGCTTATTTTATGATGCAATACTCTATTTCATCCTACAAAATTAAACCTCTTATGCAACAGTTCTGATATGGCATTTTCTTTACATATGTTATAAAAATTCCTTCCAACCATATTTCAGAAAGTTTGGCAATCAAGAGAACATAGTTCGTTATGCGGAATCTGCCAACTGAGAATGGCTGATTCCAACATATTTCCATGTTAACCGAGGCTTGTTTAATTTACAAAACCTTTTGTTACCAAAGCGGAGTTTACATAACCACTTAAAGCATCAGTCCTTAAACTGATTTGCTTCCTCTCTTTTCAACAGTCCTTAATTTAGTAGATTTCATTTATATACAATGTATACGAAGCCACCTCGGCATTCAACAATTTGTATGTCACACTCTGCAGGCATATCTAATCAAATTCAGGTATTGACAATATTAACCAAGGTACTATACAATATAAAATTATACAACAATATATTGGTTAGCAAAAGGACTATTGTTATTAACAAAAATTCTCTAAACTGCACCCTTCTTACTATTTCATAATTGACACAATGCTCTTACCCTTGTTACATTCTTATTCCTACATGACCCTACAATGATAATGCATTTTTCAAGGAGAGTGTCTGACATATCACTTCTTCCTTCATTGGTAACTCTTACAGTTTGAGCACCTCTTGTTCTGACATTAATCTGAGGGTTAACAGTAGGTTATTTTCTATAATTAATATTTATGGCCTTTCCTGACTCGTGGCCAATATAAATAACTATCCGATAATGTGAAAGCATTCTAAGAGTAATTATTCCTCTTATTTCCCATGTTTCATCGTTTTTTTTATCTATTCAAAGTATTTCAGACAATTGGTTACACAGCTGCAAAATCTATCACCACAGGTTTGTCAGAGTTTCAATCTCTGTTCTCTCTATTAGCTACACGCAGCTGAGAACAATCTTATATCATTTCAGTACATATTCCATTACTATTCCTTAATGTCATCATCATCATCATCATCATCATCATCATCATCATCATCATCATCATCATCATCATCATCATCATCATCATCATCATCATCATCATCATCAAGCAGCCATGGGCTACGGAGGTCCAACCAGACCGTGCAATTTAGTTCTCCAAGCAAGTCTATCCTGAGCTATATCTACTGCATCTGGCCATTGAACACCAATTCTAACAAGGTCCTGTTTGACATTGTCTGCCCACCGCATCCTAGGTCTCCCCTTCTTTCTGAGGCCTTTAGGCACACTGTTCATAACCCTATTCACCAATCTATAATTATTCATATGGGCAACATGGCCAAACCAACGAAATCTCTCTCTGCACAATACGCTGCTTAAAGTAGGTTGCAAACTCCTTTGCCTAACCTCATCGTTAGTTACAAAATTGAACCACCTAATGCTCAAGATACTGCGTAAGCACCTGGAATCAAAAGCATCTAGTTTCCTGTTATCTTGTTTACAAAGTGTCCAAGTTTCACTACCATAACTAACCCTAGAAAGAACCAAACTATTATACAATCTAATTTTAGTCTTTAGGTGTATACGCCTATTTCCCCACACTCTATATAGATTCTTAAAAGTCCCGGCAGCAATCCCTATTCGTCTGTTAATCTCATGCCGCAGATCACCAGTATCTGTTACATAGTTCCTAAGATAATTAAACTGTGACACCTGTTCAAGATTGCAACCCTTCAGATTAATTGAATCACAGACTGCCTGATCAATTTTCATCACTTTAGTTTTCTCTCTGTTTATAACCAAACCTACTCTACTACCAGTCTCATCAACAGCTCGAATGAAAGAGTTCATCTCATCAACATCATCTGCCAAAAGGGCTAAATCATCAGCGTAATCTAAATCAGAAATTTTCGTATCTCCGGCCCATTTAAGGCCAAAATCTTTCCCTTGAAGTGAATTTCGCATAACATAATCAACAACCAAACTAAAGAGAAAAGGAGACAAAATGCACCCTTGTCGAACACCAGAAGTAATGCTAAACCAAATGCTACAAGCCTTACCAACTCTCACACATGACTCAGTGTTATTATAGAGAGCTTTCATTATGTTAACTAACTTGTCAGGTATACCATATGATTCCACAATCAACCACAAATTATGACGATCAACAGAGTCGAAAGCCTTTTTGAAATCAACAAAGCTAGCAACCAAAGGTTTCTGAAACTCTAAACATTTCTCAAGAATCTGCCTAAGTGAAAATATTTGATCCACACATCCCCTACCACTTCTGAATCCACATTGCTCATCACGCAATTGACTGTCAACCAGATTCTTAATTCTATTAAGCACAATCATGGAAAGAACTTTACCTGGAACAGAGAGTAGGCTGATACCCCTATAGTTATCACAAGAACTGCGATCACCATTTTGAAAATAGGGATAACAATAGCTCTGGTAAAATCCTTAGGAACCATGCCTTTATCATAAAAGATATTCAGAATTTCAGTCATCCAAGTGGTAACCGAAACATTCCCAGCTCTAGTAGTAATAGCTCTAGGTACAGGTCTAAAATTACTACCTAGAGCGGTCTCCCAGCTCTAGGTAGTAATTTCATCTACACATGGGGATTTATGTAGTTTAAATTTAGAAACAGCCAAAATAACTTCAGATTGTGTTATAGGGCCAACATTAAAGCCACCAATGCATCTATCATTGCGAACAATGGGAGTAGAACTAACTACATTGTTTAGAACATCACTGAAATGCTCAGCCCACCTACATCAGCATAATCTAAATCAGAAATTTTCGTATCTCCAGTCCATTTAATGCCAAAATCTTTCCCTTGAAGTGAATATCGCATAACATAATCAATAAGCAAGCTAAAGAGAAAAGGAGACAAGGAGACAGAATAACCAAATAAAATCAAACAACAGTTCTTATATCCTTCCTGTATACAATCATTCTATTCTGCTATGACATATACTTTGCTTATCTAAAGTTGCTATCTCATATTAAATAACTATTAATCTCTGGGGTTCCTCTATAGTATTAGTTCACATGATCTTATTCTCAATATATCATTAGTTAAAGAAATGTTTTTCAATTTTCTCCTAATCCATATATAATTGGTACAATTTATGCATATACATATTTTAAAAAAAGTTCTTTTGCATTCCTTTATTACATCAAATCTGTGGAGAGAAAATTTCACTCAGTCACTATAGACTAACTAACTAGACAACCTGCAATTTACGCTCCGTTTCATATCATAAAATTCTCCCTGCTGCTTCACTCCTGTCCCCACGGGGGTTTGTACCTCCACTGTTTTGCAGGGCTACTCGTGTTTCACAGTCAAAGTGTTACGTCTCCATATTGTGTGTTGTCTTTGTGTCGGGTGTGACTTTATTGTGTTACTTCCCTTTTAATTTTTAATCGGGTACTGCAATCTAGGTGGTTACAATCAGAATGTTCAATTGCTGTAGCTAGAGTCTATATTTCTCTAAATATGCTTTTTGAAAGCTGATATGACAAGCTATATTTAAGTCGTGGCCTTTGACTCAAGCACAGAACTTCATAATTACTAATTTTGTGACTCTATTATGCAGTACGTAATTTCATGGCTTATGTTTTGGCTACTCCTCACAGTTAAATTTGGAATATACTCTATTCACTTTAGATATTTTTTTTCCCCAGATATGTTTCAGATTGCTTTCAATTTAACTATGCATTAATCCAATTATTTTATCTCTGTCCTCTCCTCTTTTCTTTGAAAATACATTTAAATTTACCTGCATGTTATTACGCTCATTGTTCTAAACAATATAGTTTTACAACTGCTTATGGAGCCAACTGATTAAAATATTAATAATGTATTATTAATTAATTCTCTGTAACACCTTGAATTATTACTCTCTAAGTATAGCGTATTTCATTGTATTTGTTTAAATGCTGTTCCCATGTTTAAAATAGTTTTATGTGAATTTGCGAATTACCTTTTTTATTAATTGGTGCGACCTATAGTATATATGTGTTTATGATGTAATCAAATGATTAGGAAATACAGTTCTCAATATACCAACTCAATTTCACACTGTCTCATGTCAACTTTATAATCTGTTCTGATCTGCAGCTCACCCTTGAGTATTGCTCAATACACGTTTTTATCACTTTAACCAAATATCACGAGAAGAAATCATCATGAAATCTAGCAACGCATTATGAGGAGCCATCTGGGGTCTAAGGTTTGAATGAGTGATAGGGTTGGCTCTCTAAACGTCTAACAAATACTCTTAATCTCTTTCCCAGAAACTGTTACTACCCAAGTGATTTGAATCATTGAACTGTCATTTCCACCGTTAAATGTCGACCTACGTAGGCACTTGTGCATCAAGTTACTATCTCCCTAAGATTTCTGGTCCACTATATGAGGATTGTGAGTCCTCATGTGCCGAAATATCCATATATGGAGAAATTATTAGAACAAGTGCATTTCTTAACCTCATTAACTAGGTAGGACATTAGTGTCGGAATGCGCAACTCAATTGTTATCATTAACAAATCAGCAGAATATAAATCGACAAGCAATTTCTGTTTCTGGATCAAGATGATTAGAAAATCAATGCGATATAGTTCTTCTTTGATGAAGTTTGCAAAATTATCTCTTTATATGGTTATATAACCTTTTTTCTTAAAAGCATATGAAACTAATAATTTACCCTTTTTCTTTCCAATTATCAATCACTGAAGTATCTGACTACTATAATTTAATTAATTTCATTTTACTACATTGATGTAGACACACTGTCTTTATCCTCGTACTCATCTATTATTTTCTACTTCTACCTCATATCATTTTAACTCCATAACTCTGTCATAACCAAATACTCTTATCTTTATCTCTCTTTAACCTTCTATATCTCCATCTGGAGGAAAAAAAAACGTTTATCCTTATACCTCCTTTACATCTTATCTCTATACCTCATGACTCTTCAGGTGATGATACTTCCGCCATGCTTTCAGATCCACTCTGAGGTGCGCAGCCTCAGGTGCTGAAATATCCGTGGCTGGATAAGCTACTCGACCGGAGGCATCCCTGCATCTTAAGTCATAGTGATGTGACTGTTGAGGTTTTGGAGAACAAGGTATTCTAACCAACAAATCAGTGGGGATAGAAACAGGTAACCGCGTTTCTTCTTGGCTAGGGTGATTCGAACGAGGATCTACTTCCCATTCTTCCACTTTGTCGTTTCCACTGGGCTCAGTCAATATGGTAGGGACCTCAATGTCGATTTGCTTGGGTAGGGTCTGTTCATCGTCTGTTGCTGATGGAGTGAAAAAAAGTTTTTCTCTCCCTTAATTTCGTTAGTCTGTCCACATGGACAATCTCCGTCTTGTGAGGATTAATAACTAAGCTAATTTTATAGTTAATCTCATTTAATCTCTTGAGTACTCGACACGGTCCACTTGACATTTTGGACAACTTTTTTGTGTTCTTATGAGGTACCCGGGGACTGTAAAGGAGTACCAAATCTCCTACCCTGATATGTTTATTAAAAGATACTTTTGTCTCTGTCTTTCCTGTCTTTCGGCTGCTAACTCTAAATTATGGCGAACTATTTCATATGCCCTATTCATCTTTGTTGTAATATACTCTCCATAATTTTCGGCGGCAAAATATGAGGGTTGTCCAAATGTTATGTGGGAGCACCAAGTCTCTGCCATAGACAAGGTAATTGGGTGTCTCTTTTGTAGAATTGTGAACTGCACTTCGGAAAGCCTTTAAAACGAAAGGAAGGAACTCATCCCAGGTATTGTTGGTCTCGGCTACCATGTGTGAAAGAATGTTCAATACTGATTGATTCAAGCGTTCCGTAGCGCCATCTGAGGCAGTGTGATAAAATGAAGTATTACTTTTAATAATACACAATTTATTGTATAATTCTGCCATCAGTTTCCCAGTAAAATTCTTTGCGTCACCACTAATCACATATTGGAGAATACCATGCTTTACGACCTAATCCCCCAAGAAAACTTTCACTACGGTCTCAGCCGACTGATTTTGCAAGGCGTAGAGTTCGGGCCATTTTGTAAAATAATCAGTTATTACTAAAATATATCTATTTCCATTTTCTGTTGTGGGGAGTGGGCCAAGAAAATCCATCCCGATTCGCTGAAAGGGGCGATAGGTTAGCGGTATTCGTTGAAGGTTAGCCTTCCTTCCTGGTCTGTAACCTCTCCTTTGTAAGCAGGAAATACATGTCTGCACAAAGGTTTTTACATCGGCATACATGCAATGCCAGAAATATTGCGACTTTACTTTTTGCAAAGTTTTAAATTCCCCTAAATGACCAGAAGAGGGATTATCATGGCAGAGTTCTAAAATGTGACTTATGAGGCTCCTGGGTATAACTAATTGCTCCGTTTCCTCATTCCTAATTCCTCTCTCATGTGGGAGGGAGTAATGAAAAAGTAACCCGTCATTCATATAAAACCTATCCGACATTTTTGCTAATGGCTTTGTACTTGTCCCTTCTAACGCCTCAATTATGATTTTTAATTTTGAGTCTCCCTTTTGTAATTCTCGCAATTGAGCCTTGTTTCGAAATTTATCAGGTAGGACTAAATTTGTTTCAATGGTGATTACATTCCTGGATAGTACATCCGCTGGAATGTTTTGTTTTCCTGGCCGATACACGATATCGAAATCGTAATCTTGAAGCATTAGATTCCATTTCGCTAATCTGCTCGAGGGATCTTTTAGTTTCATGAGATAAAACAAAGGTGCATGATCAGAAATCACAGTAAATTTCCTTCCGTATAAATACTGTTTAAAATAATTGATAGCAAATTTAATTGCCAAAGCTTCTTTCTCTATAGTCGAGTATCTGGTTTCTGGTGGCTTTAATTTTCTACTGACGAAGGCTACTGGTTGTCGGATTCCCTCTGTATTGGTCTGCGCGAGGACTCCCGCAAGGGCCAGGCCGCTAGCATCGGTTGATAAAAAAATTGTTTCTCGAAATTTGGGTACAACAACACCGGTTCACTAACTAATTTTAATTTTAGAACCTGGAATGCGTCTTCTGCTTGAGGAATCCACTGAAATATCTTGTCTTTTTTAATTAACTCTACCAAGGGAAGAGCATCTGCATAATTGTCTATGAATTTCCGATAATAACCTGTTAATCCTAAAAAGGCTCTTACCTTCTTTACTGACTGGGGCCTTGGGAAATTTTGAGTTGCCTCTAAATTCCGGGGATCGGGTTGTATGCCATTGGGTGTAATTAAATGACCTAGGTAGGATAATGATTCCTTCAGAAATTGGCATTTTGCTGGCTTCAGCTTAAGGTTGAATTTTTGCAGCCTGTCAAAAACCTTTTGCAATCGGTCTAAATGCTGATCAAAAGTTTGAGATGCCACAATAATATCATCCAGGTAAACAAGTACCTGTTCATGTTTTAACCCCATTAGAACATTATCTAATAACCTTTAAAATGTCGAAGGTGATCCGGAAAGTCCAGATGGAAGGGAGCAAAATTCGTTTTGTCCGTTCTTACTGATAAAGGCCGTCTTTTCTATATCTCTAGGGTGTACTGGGATTTGCCAATATCCTGAAACCATGTCGAGAGAACTGAAAAAGTTAGCGTTCGATAGAGAGTCTATAATTTCACCAATTAGGGGTAAGGGGTAGGAATCAGGGATAGTTTTCGCATTCAGTGCTCGGTAATCAACACAGAACCTATAGCTAGAATCTCTTTTCTTAACTAAGACAATGGGCGAAGCAAAGGGAGATGCGCTTTTTCTGATTATATCATTCTCCAAAAGTTCAGCAATTTGATTATCTAGCTCCTCTTGTAAAAGCATATGGAACTCTATAGGGTCGTTGTCTCACAGGCCGGTCATCTTTCAAATGAATTTCGTGACATACTGCGTCTGTACGGCTTAGTTCACTTACATATCTGGCAAAGACATCTTTATTCCTTATCAAAAGTGATCCTAGCCGTTTTCGGAACCTGTGAGGGACATGGTCTAGCTGAAAATCCTCTAATGTGAAGGGTTGCTTATTCTTTCGGGGTCTAGTATTAATATTGTTTATTTGGGCTTTATCCATACTTTCAATGCTGGCTAGTTTCATATCCATATTAATCCATACTGGACACTGTGAAACATTGGCAATTCTAATATTTAATAATCCCTCTTTATCGATTACATTCAAGGATCTAGCCACCCTAATTGCACTAGATTTGATTTCCGCATGTTGATCCACAAATACAGTCTTCCACCTGGCATCAACATCTGCACACTTAATTAAAATAATTCTTTCGGTTCTAGGCGGGATTAACGTTTTTACGTAAGCCTTACCTACGCTAGTGGCTGGGAAACTTCTGTTTATGTAGGGTTCTTTAGTGGGAGGATCATTATCCTTAATAAAAACTTCCTCGGGACCTGAATTGATTTCTGCCCTCTCTTCACAATTCCTCTCGCTAAGGAGCTTCCTTCGCTCTTTTTCACAATTCCTCTCGCTAAGTTAATTACAAATCCCTCAGATTTTAATATGTTGTACCCAAAAATGGCATCATATTTCTCATTAATCTCCATATCAACCACATAAACAGGGTGCTTAAACTTCGCACCTGCTAATTCAACCTCCACTTCATTATTCCCTAATAACGGAAGATCCATACCACATATTCCCTTGATGCCGACTTTAAGAGGTAATATTCTATTTATTATTCTGGCGTTTATTCTCTTAAAGCACCTTAAGCCAACTATCGAGAGAGTCGCCTCCTTGTCAATTAGAGTTGTAACTTCCACCCCTTCTATCTTTCCTTCAATTAATGGGGTATGATCATCGTCGCCAATAATCGTACAGGAAGATACATGAGCGCCTGAAAATTGTCTGGGATATTGAGAACCGCGCCCTGTTCTCATTCCCTCTAGTTTAAAGAAGGTGTTCTCGTAATCCATCTCCCCCTATTACCAATGCGAGTGTTCTAACTATTCGGTGGTTGTCTAACTAGTGAATTTTGATTTCGTTGTCTACTCCAACGATTATTATGATTCACCACAAGCTCTCTCGGTGGGATCATGTCTCTGGGGCTTGGATAATACCGTTGATCCCTTGGGATGTTAGATCTCCCATATGAAATGGAATTACTCTGATACTGTCTTGCCAGGTGTCCAATTCTACCACACGTATAGCAAGCCCCTCTCCGATCATTATACGCACTCGATGGTGTAACCGTTGGCTCTATCAGCCTTACTCCCCTATCGCGATTTCTCGAGGAAATTTCTACCTTTCGTACCTTCTCAGCTAAATTTTTTTAACTCCGTACCAAAATTCTGTAACACGATTTCGTTTTCATGAGTTTGTTTCTTTAACAAATCACAAAGTTCTTGTATTGGCTCTATGTTACCAAACCTACGTTCATCATATTGCGAATCGGTACCTATAGCGCAAATACTAACTGATCTATAGGAAAGCTGTTCATTACTTTCCTCCAAGATAGATCTTTCTACAGCCTCGACAAACGTTTTAGGGTTATGGCTTAACAGAAATCTTTTTAGTTTGGGCAACAACCGGCTACAAATTGGGATAAACGGACTTGATCTTGTATAGCTGTGAAATCCTCTGAATTCGAGTCATTCCCTTTCAGAAATATGTAGGCTAAGGCCCTTACCCTGGCTGCATATTCTCGCACACTCTGCACGCAGCGAACTTCTGCAACCATACAGGAAGCGGTTCTTCAACATCGAACCTTTCTATTACTGTCTTCTTAAATCTGTCGTAATCTGTTTCGATCTTTAATTCATGGGATTCACTTAAAAATTCCGCTGCTATTCCTATAATTTTATTAGAATTAATAAACTTTAAATTTAGATTTCACGATTATTGTCATATCCGTTTTCTCCCAACCTGCCAACCTTCCGATCTCTTCCAACTGCGCAAAAAACGAAGCAGCTGTGCAAGTCTTATCCCCCTGGTAAAAATTAAGCAAAGTGACAAAACCAGACAAAATGGGAGTGCCATTATTGTTTGTGGTACCTAAAAGTGCTTCGGTTCACTGAGTAGCCATCTTAACAACAAAATCTTAATCTAAATCCTTAGAAATACCTTAAAATCTATGCCTATATTCTTACAAAATATCTTCACTCTACATAATCTATATACTTAAACATAAATTCAGAACAAGATTTCTTGGCACTTCTCAAAAAAAAATTTGTTCTAATTAAGTATTTTCCCTCTACGACATTTTTCAATCTAACTTTGTACTTTCATTATCATACCAACCTCGTTAAGCACATATGGATATTTAAACTTTCGTCATAAACCTGAGCAGGGTTTTATCAAAAGATTACTAACACAATACTTGCTTCCAAAAATCAATCAATTAAAATAATCTAAATTATATCAACGCAAAAAATAATCTTAATGTACATTTCCAACCTGCTGAGAGTAACTATTATTAAAAAGAAAATAATCCTTCGTCACAGCACCAATCTGTCGTGATTAGCCAATTAAAAAAAATAAATCCTGGCACACGGCACCAATCTGATGTGCGCACCTCGCGGTTGCAAGCACTATTCAATTATTATGTACAAATATGCAAATTTAAATCTGTGACGTTGTGTTTCCCACATTGCCCAATTACGGATTATTCACTTAATTAGACAATGCGGGCAGCAAAAATCCCAGGCCATCTCCTTAGGGGAAGACGTTTTTACTAATAGGAAATCCAATGATGAGCCCAACTCAGGTTTATGGAAAACATAAAACAATAACAATATTTGTTGAAACGAAATATTTAACAGTACAGGCAAAACAATTAATCTTTTTAATAATCAATCATTTATCGTGGACTTAAAAAAAGAAAGAATTAAAGAATTAAATGGACTATAGAACTGTGGAACCCCTTTACAATTAAATCTAAAATTAAGGATAGCAACTTATAAGTTAATGGAAGGGTCAGCGTACCGTTTTAAGTGCTCAGTTCGTCCGTCCGCTGCATCGGATTACGGCCAGGTCGTCGTCACTCTAGCTTCGGGCGGGAACCATCTCCTTAATTCGTCCTTTAGCCGATATCTAGGAAAACATCTCCGTCGTACTGTGGCTGATATGGAGACGGGCCCTCAGTTGACCATCACATAGGTTGTTGGGTAATTTCGTTGCGGCGAAGGGAGGCGGTCGGCTGCATCATCGTGGTTATGTTGAAAGGGGAGGGGTGCCCTTCACTGGTTAGGCACTTCGGAAGAAAATTCCAGTCTCACTGCTTCTAATTTTAGGGAACCACTCATTCATAGGGATGTCCTTGTGTTAACGCATCAAATCACACTGCTTTTGATTCAAAGTCCTGCACTCATTTCCAATGATTCCGATATGCCGATACTGAATCTGGCCCGCCCAGAGCTCTGGCCGTCCCGTCCAAGTGCTCTCTCTAAAATATCCAACTCTCTAAATATCTAAACTCTAATCTCTAAATATCCAATTATCTCTAAATATCTAAACCGTCCAAGTGCTGTCTGCTCTGTTCAAAATCTCGGTCCAACTGAAGCCCTCCCTTCTTCGCTACTCTACCTCATGTTCCTTTCCCCTTATTTTTCCCGAAAATGGTATGTTCACCACATGTAGCATCTGCAGAGGAACTTACGAGTAATAAATTCCCCGCAGGAGGTCTGTCGCTGCACTTGAGGTTGACATCGCCGCCTGGGAAACAGAATTCCTCGTTCATTACTGTAAACAACTGGACGATGTCGTCCAGTCCTACATCTGTATTTGATGTGTGGGACGATTTCCCGAATACAGCTTCCTGTGTGAGATCGCACTAAAGTTGTCAGCAGTCTTTCGCACCCCCAGAGCAATCCGGCCGGACCTCACACTGCAAGAGAATAAATGGTGATTTTGCCTGTCATCCACCCACCGGCGCTGTGTCATGTCATCTGGGCGCTGGGCGCTCTACGTGTGTGGCCCGTCAGGACAGATGCGAATCCCATCCCCTCCTAACGTGTCCACCCTGTTAGTCTGTTCGTTTATTCCCTCTGTGTTTAAAAAAAAAAACTCAATCAAGTGAGAAAGTAATCAAAAAAAAATCGTTATGCCTGATGTAAAATCAGCGCATAACACAGGCCAAGTGAATAGATTCACAGGATATGTTTATCAGCTGGTTAATAATCCCAAGCAGAGGTCATCGCAGGCACCTGAATTCTTTGCTTCTACTGGCATCATCAAATTCTACATTGGAGAAGTCTTCCAGTGTAGATGGCTTCATCATTTAGTGGTGGGGAAACGGGTCTTTGCCCATGCCTGCGATTAGGGGGCTGTTTGATATTGTCGGCATTCCCTCTCTCAATAAACACAGTTTCCTTAAACATCCCACTAACCATTTTCTCTCCATAGGTAGTTGGAATGTGAGGACTCTGCACAGAGCTTTTTCTCTAGCTGTCCTCACACAAGTATTCCACCATTATGATTTATATATTCTCGGTTTGCAAGAGACCAGATGGACAGATAAAGCTATTGATAAAAATAATCTTAAATTTCTCTTTTCAGGGAGGAACGATAATAAACATCATCAAGTGTGGGTCTACTTCTCAGCAGATATGCTAGTAATGCTCTTCTAGGATATGAGTACATTAATGAAAGGTTTCTTACAGCAAAATTTCAGACAAGCATCAAAGACTTGAATGTTATATGCTAGTGATGCTCTTCTAAGATATGAGTGCATTAATGAAAGGTTTCTTACAGCAAAATTTCAGACAAGCATTAAAGACTTGAATGTTATCTGCTGTTATGCCCCCACTGAGGATTCCGATGAGAAGGATAGGGTTCACGGACAACTTCAGGATATTTTGAATTCTGTCAGGAATGGTGATATTACCCTTGTTCTAGGTGACTTCAATGCCAAATTTGATACTGACTGTGACCTTTGGGGATGGGTGATAGACCCTTTTGGTATTGATAGCTGCAATGGCAATGGGCAATATCTCCTATAGGTAAGTAAACTCAATGGATTCAGAATAGCTAACACTTATTACAAACACCGCGACATACATAAATACACATGGGTTTCACCAGATGGGCTGCATAAAACTATGATTGATTATATATTAATTAACAGCAAATGTGCTAGGTCTGTTAGGAATACCAGGGCATAATAATGTAATTGGATCTGACCATTTCCTTGTTAAAAGTGTCTTGCAACTTAAACTTAAAAAGTGTTGTGCTAAAGTTAAAATATTTACCATTATTACTTAAGCTCTGAAATACCCTGTTATAACTAAAGCTTACCATAATAGGTTACTTAGTCTTTATGACAGTCATGGTTTGCATACTACTGAAGTTGAGGAAGAATAGGGCCGTTTTAAACAGGTTTTTTTGGAAACTAACAGTACGCTTTTAGGAAAAAAGGAACAGAGGAGGCAGAATTATTTTAGTGATAAGGCACTTGAGCTTATTTCAGAAAGAAGGAACTGCATTAATGCCCTTAATCAGTACCCTACTAGTCCTAATAGAAAGCATTACAGAGAGCTTAATAAACATGTAAAGGATCAGTTAGCTACAGATAAGAATTTTTGTCGTGATGTCTTGGCTGACAAAGCCGAGGAAGAAGTTAGACAGCACAACAACAGAGAGCTGTACCAGATAGTTAATGGTTTGTGTGGTAGAAACGGACAGGTATACGTGGATTGAAGGATAAACAAGGTAAGGTTATAGAAGATGAGGATTTTGTCATGGCTAGGTGGGCTGAGCATTTTAGTGATGTTCTAAACAATGTGCTTAGTTCTACTCCCATTGTTTGTAATGATTGACAGATGCATTGGCAGAACTATTATTATCCCTATATAAAAAAAAGATGATCGCAATTCTTGTGATAACTATACGGGTATGTTGATCTACTGTCTGTTCCAGGTAAAGTTCTTTCCATGATTGTGCTTAATAGAATTAACAATCTGGTTGCGTGATGAACAATGTGGATTCAGAAGTGGTAGTGGATACGTTGATCCGATATTTTCACTCAGGAAGATTCTTGAGAAATGTTTAGAGTTTCAGAAACTTTTGGTTGCTAGCTTTGTTGATTTCAAAAAGGCTTTCGACTCTGTTGATCGTCATAATTTGTGGGTGATTGTGAGATCATATGGTACCAGACAAGTTAATTAACATAATGAAAGCTCTCTATAATAACACTGAGTCGTGTGTGAGAATTGGTAATTCTTGTAGCAATTAGTTTAGCATTACTTCTCGTGTTCGACAATTATGTTATGCGAAAATCACTTCAAGGGAAAGATTTTGGCCTTATTTGATCTGGTGATACGAAAATTTCTGATTTAGATTATGCTGATGATTTAGCCCTTTTGGCAAATGATGTTGATGAGATGAACTCTTTCATTCCAGCTGTTGATGAGACTGGTAGTAGAGTAGGTTTGGTTATAAACTGAGAGAAAACTAAAGTGATGAAAATTGGTCAGGCAGGTTGTGATTCATTTCATCTGAATGGTTGCAGTCTTGAGCAGGTGTCACAGTTTAATTATCTTGGGAGCTATGCAACAGATACTGGTGATGTGCGGCATGAGATTAACAGACGAATAGGGATTGCTGCCGGGACATTTAAGAATCTATGGAGGGTGTGGAGAAATGGGCGTATACACCTAAAGACTAAAATTAGACTGTATAATAGTTTGGTTCTTTCTAGGGTTAGTTATGGTAGTAAAACCTGGACACTTTGTAAACAGGATAACAGGAAACTAGATGCTTTTGATTCTAGATGCTTACGCAGTATCTTGGGCATTAGGTGGTTCAACTTTGTAACTAATGATGAGATTAATCAAAGGAGTCGGCAACCTCCTTTAAGCAGCATATTGTGTAAAGAGAGACTCTCTGCACAAATACGGGCAACACGGCCAAATTGATTTGATTGTGTTGCCGTATGGATAATTATAGATTGGTGAATAGGGCTATGAACAGTGTGCGTAAAGGTCGCAGAAAGAGGGGGAGATCTAGGATGAGGTGGGCAGACAATGTGAAACAGGACCTTGTTAGAATTGGTGTGCAGTGGTCAGATGCAGCAGATGTGGCTCAGGACAGATATGCTTCGATAACTAGAATGAACGGTCTGATTGGACCTCCGTAGCCCATGGCTGCTTGAGGATGATGATGATGATGCTCTGAATAAGATATAAATTAGAAAATCGTTCACGTTTAAAGCTTTATTAACAAAATAATGAGTTAATACTAAATGTACAACATTACGTGTTTGTCATAGAAGTCAATAAATAGTTTGGTGGAAAAATTTACTGTTAACGCTTAAAAACATTGCTGCAGAATTAACCCAATAGACGTTATCACTAACAGAAAATTAACATGTATAAAGAAAAGACATCGAAAATTATCGAGATTAAAAATAAATCGCATATATTAAATGGAATTTTTTAACATAATATTATTTCACTGTAATAATTAAAATATATTAATTATGGAACCAAAAGTGTGATAAAGATATAAACCACAATAGTTTGGAACGGTAGGAACACTGAAACGTACCCTAATCATGAACTACGGAATTAGTTTTGCTTAATAGAGGAGATTAAAAAATTATTTGACGAAATTAAGATTGATCTTGGAATTTTAAATGTATGTTTGCAGGGGGAATGGGAAGAATCAAGAATTTGGTTTCTGGGGAGAATGGGTGGGTTCTAATAATAAGACTTCAATAGGGTTTCCCAATTACTAAAATATTCTACCGAACAGGACAGGTTTAAATGACATTCTACATACATATGGATTGAGATTTTATAGATGTTTTATTAATCTAATTACAAAATATAGAGCGAAAAATAATATTGCACAAAGGCAACTGTTTTGGATTTCAAAACAACCACCATATCCACCAAAGAGCCATTAGATATCTGAGATGACAAGTGGATATCCATTAGTCATTTTAGATATCTTATGGATATTAGTGCACACTGACTTTGTGTGGATAGGCAAGTCTGAGATTTCGTATAAGACGAGCGGATTTTCAGGTGGGTGGGTGGATAGATAGGGTCGGGGCAGACCTCCTGGTCCCCCCTGGGTACGTCGCTGCTTAATGAGGGCTGATAAGAATTAAGGGGAGCTAAAAAGTATAGGGATTTTTACTGAGATTAAAAATAAATAGCACATAATTAGCGTACATAGAATAACTGTAATTTATCACCATTTTGAAAAAACAATGTCACTAGTTAGTGATTAATAAGTTGAAGTTATTTGATAAATATGATATTAATACTAGCTGTTTATAACGAATAAAAATATTTACATGTTTTTGTACCAGTCTGTATATTAATATTTTTATAAGTTTTATGAATTGATAATAATTGGGAAGTTGATTACATAAACCACTAGAGACCAGTTTATAGGTTTCGCATGAGGCAGATATCAAATTTTTAATTTTTTAATAATAATAATAATTTATTTCATGTAGGGGGTTACAGTAAAGGGAAGGTATAGGTAATTTTGGATATTAATTTAAACGTTCAAGTGGCTGTGAAAATATATATTGAAGCAAATATTCAAAGGAAGAAAAATTAAACCGACGGAAACGGGTTTTGATATCTTTTTCTAATTTAACCATCAAAAAGTGCTTAACTTAAACTTGTTAAATTTATCGCAAACAGCTGAAATATCAAATTATATTTAATTATTTAAAAGCAACATCAAAATCGTTGAATTCATGACGAATTAAAAACTTATTTTCCTAACTCTTCGAGCGGGGGTGGCTCAGTTGGTAGCACACCAGGCTCTTATTTTTGCAGTTCCCAGGTTAGAGTCCCAGCTGGATTAACGATGAGATTTATCTTCGCAAAACTCCCGCCCGGGTGGCAACCACCTCTCTCCTAATAGCTGTTCCAATGGGTTCCCTGCTCCCAATCTTCTGTGAACTTTTTGGAGTCCTTGTGACCTGGCCATTTAGTCCATTGTGTGCAAAAAAGTGCCGCTCAGAGGTAAAACAGACCAACTTCGATCACATTGTCACTCGATGTGTAGTAAATTTTATGAGCAAAAAACGAAAGTAGCCTTATCTACCAATTTTTCTTCTTTTTCGTTTACTGCGACTACTTCAACGAAGACACCAAATTTTACTCTTACCGCTGAGAATTCCGTGTTCGCTTAATTTTGAAACTCATTTAATATTCAAAGTTCCTTAAAAGCTAAAACTTCACGAATTGGTAAAAAAAAAGAGTAGAGAAATTCTTCCCGTAGCGAATTTCGGAGCACGTCATCCACTAATTATACGAGGGTCTCTCGCTCTCGTGCATTTGGTTCGTCCCAATGGTCGCGTGATTGGCGAAATCAGAGACTGCTGCCGATCCAGAAGAAAACTCGTGTTTGGTAGAAACCGGGGGAAAGAGTGAGTGAGGGGGGGGGGGGAGTAGAATAACGGTAAGAGGCCTAACGATCCTCGTTGTCGTGACCTATTTTTAGAGTAACATTACTATGAGTAGGAATCCAGTTTACAATAGCATCTTATCTATATGCCCATTAAGTCGTTCCTATCTTTATTAAAATAATTCAAGTGAACGAGATATTTGTCTTTTCTTTTTTTGGTCATTGCGTGTTCTGAAACTTAGCCAGGCATTTGATTTTTATCATTCAGGCACTTATGAAATGTGGTTTGAGTAAAAAGGCGGCAGTGTATCAGGTTTCTGTATGTTTAGTAAATGATGTCAATCGCAGCGACCCTATCCAAGCACCAGACATCTTTCGTAATCAGTTTGGTGGAGCGGTTAATGCGCTTGACTACCGATGAGAGGACAGGTTTCAAAGCCTCCTATAGCGGAAATCGGGCCTGGACAGTGCAATAACAGAAAAATTTATTATTAAATATAGTAATTATATAGATATGTATATCTATAAAATAAAAGAAGGTGTCTGTTTGTGTGTGTGTCTGTCTGTGGCAGCCATAACTCATCGGAAAATCAACGTAGACTCTTCCAATTTTCCGCGAATGTATCTGGTTGTGGTCCGGATGCAGTGTCAAATTTCAGGTCGAAAGTTCAAAGGGGAGGCTTGCTACAAACAAAAATATTTACCATGCTATTCCTACGGAAAACGAGAATCGCTGTCAAATTTACTGTTGCCACTTATTCTCCCTAACTGTAAACGTAAAGAGTTAAAATAGCATTTAAATCTACTGCCGTTGCCAGATTCCCCACATTGCCAAAAGCATTATTGAGGCGTTCCATTGCAGCTAGGGGCCTGATTTCCTAACCGAACATGGGGTCGGGCAGAGGGAACCTGCCTTCGACATTTGGGACCTTTCGGTGAAGTACGTCGGGAATTACAGAATGCCAAAATCTGACGAAAAAAAATCTCGATCGCTTGCCACGGACTCTGAGAGCGCGAGCCGAGTCAGTAATGACCTGTGCAACACCGGGAAATTCTTCGTGTTCAAACTGTGATAAAATGTAGGGAGGGGGATACTAAATAACCTTTAGTGCAGAATACAACAAAACAAGCAGATTAAAAGTGAGACACGAGCTGTCACAACTTGTGTAGAAATGAAACCACTGGACAAGTGGGAACTTGTTTTTTAAACCAATTACTGGGGCACACAGGGGACGTTGAAAGGAAATTTAGACCGTGCGAACGAATATCACGGGAGTCATAGGGCGGCAAAATCTGTGGTAACGGAAATAAAATTTCGATAGCTTACGCAGAAACGAAGCCACTGGATATGAGGAGAGCTCGCTGACGTCAACAACGACCCGGGCAAATTTCTTCCTGCCGAAAATCTGCGCTAAAGTGTAGGGGGGGGGGGGGGGGGGTTCTTACAAAATTTACCATTAGTACAGTGAAAATAAGAATATACGGTTTAAAAGTGACACCAGGGAAGCGCTGGGTACGTTCAGCTAGTATAAATAATAAAAGGATAACGGGAGTAAAGGAAAATTAGCATCCTGGAATGGCTACTTGTTATCCCAAGCCCGTAGTCGGGAGGTAAGAAAAACCTCTTAAGCATAACAGTGCAATAAAAGAGAAATATTCACTTTGAAAAATAAAAAAAATGGTTTAAATAGTTTTGAAAATAAAGTATTGAAAGTCTTTGAAGATCGTCTGACGTTATGAGACAGCTTGACGTTATGACAGTTCAAAAGTCACCAAAAAATCACACTGAAAAATCTCAAATGGAACTGAGGAGGCCGGTGTCTTTCAGGGACTGCAGCAAAATTTTAGAAATCCTGCACACAAGTTGAGAATTTTGTCTTCTGTCCAAGATGGAGCTGATAGTACCATCTGTGATGTTGATCTGCTTGAGACTTGAAAGCATATTGTTTCTTTGGAGGCCATAAAGTGCACAGTGAATTAGAACATTCAACATTTTCAGGTTGGTTACAAGTTTGACAGAGGGGCGAAGTTTTCTTTCCAATTTTATGAAGTTTTTTGCTTAATGCTCACTGACCAATGGTAAGACTATTTAAAGCCGCTTCTTCACTTCTGTTCAGTTTAAACTTCCCACGTGGACGGAATGTAAAATATTTTTCTGCAAAATCTACCCTCATTCAGATCAGTTGTTTTGAAGTAGTGAATCCACTCCTCTGAAGTTCTCTTATTGACTTCCAAGCAGAAATCTCTATAACACAGAGGATGTTTAAGTTAGATGGCAAGGTTAAGGCTGCTTTTGCGGCAAGATCAACCCTCTCATTACCAGGAATATCAGAATGACTGGGTATCCACTGAAGACACTCTATGAGAGTTGACAACAGAAAGTGTGTCCCATACCTATAGGATGTCAGATATGATGGAACGTACAGTGAAGCTAGCGGGTCTGAAAGCAGAGACTGAAGAGCGGACTTGCTGTCTGACAAGATCAGAATGCTTTTATTGTAGAGTGAGGAGGCCCATTGTAGCGCTTGATAAATAGCTAAAAGTTCTGCAGCCATGATGCTAGTTGAATTTTACAAGGAGTAACAGGTTGTAGTATTCAGAGAAGGAATAAAGAAAGCACAAGATGTTTTATTAATAGAAAGACTCTTAGATCCATCTGTGTAGATTTGCAGAAAGCATCGATAGCAATCTGCAATGCCGGTCAAAGCAAAGGACTTCAGTTCCTGTGTAGGAAGCAGACTTTTCTTTTGAGAAAGAGGAAGATTTGATTGGATGAAAGGGTGAAGAATTTCCCAGATTGGGAATTTGGGAAATATATCACCTATAGGATGAGAATTGATGAACTGAATAAGATCCAAAGTCTTCCTCATGTTCCTCAAATCATTCCCGAACAATCCGGGCAGTGTGGCATGGCTCATTATCCTACTGAAAGAAGGCACTACTATAGGGATATACCGTTGCCGTGAAAGAATGTAACTGGTCTGCAATGATATTTAGGTAGGTGGTAGATGTTACAGTTTCTTGCACATGAATGACTGGACCCAGGGTTTCCTAGCAGAACATTGCCCAAAGCATTGCACTTCTTCCACCGGCTTGTTTTCCCCCACAGTGCATCCTGGTGCCAACATATCCCCAGGGAAATGACGCACACATACCCGGCTGTCCACATGGTGCAACAGGAAACGAGATTCATCGGACCAGATGATCTTCTTCCAATCATTCAAGGTCCAGTTTTGATGCTCATGTGCTCATTGTAAGCGCTTTTGACAGTGAACTGAGGTTAGCATTGCCACTCGGAGCGGACTGTGGCTACGCAGCCTCATTTTCAGCAGGGTTCGATGTTCTGTGTGTTGTAACACATTATTCCCGTCACCAGCATTGAAATTACAGGCAAGTTGATCCACAGTATTCCTTCTGTGGGTTCGTACCCCCCCACCCCCCAATAGGGGACCACCTTGTCGTGGTGGTGGGGCTACGGGCCCAGCACCCGGTCGAAGGCTTTGCCGGCCGGATTTGGTCCCCGGTTGGACAGGGCCAAGACCAACCGAGGTCGAAGACATCGCTGACCGGTTGGACGTGCCGGTTGGACGGTGACGGTGTCCTAGACCTCACTATCAGGAGCTCCGTGGAGCAGTTCAAGGGAGCAGCCGAACGGTTTGAGCCCACCTAGTAGGCACGAGCCCTTTCAAAGTCTGGGCTTCACTAAGAGTCTCCACCCCGGGAGCCGAGCGAACTTGGATCTACTTATCCCTGTTCATGGCTAACTGGAGAACAGATTAAATTTCAGGTTTCTTCCGGTGGTTAGCTTTCCTTTTATAGGACTGCTGCCATATGAGGTCGGGGATGAGGTGCCTCTATATGGCGCATTCTTGCCCCTGACTCTAGATAGTCACGGCTTTCCGTTAACTTGGTAGAGTCGTCAGACGGAACCGGGGATTGCCGTGGTTGCGTAACATCTGCAACAAATAGTAGTATTGTAGGTTCGTATTTTCGCTCACCTCTAGCATCGATGAGCCATGGTCGGTCCTCACTTTGCCGGCAGTTCGTGGTTTATCCCTCCTCGGACCACTTTTTGAAGGTACTAACCACGGCTGACTGTGAGCACCACACAAACCTTGCCATCTCGGAAATGCTCTGACCCAGCCGCCTGGCCATTAAAATTTGGTCTTTGTCAAACTCTCTTAAGTCCGCTGCCTTTCCAACTGAAGAACAAGAATAACACTGATTAACAAAGTTCAGTATCAGGTGTTATTTATACCGTTTCATGACCTTCACACGCGCCGTCGTTTACCTGCAGTTACTTCGATTGGCATAAAGACGCGCTGGTCATAATGTTTTGTGTCTTCGGTGTATCACAATACACCAAAGAATGATGTGGACCAATAGTTAGGAGGAAAGATCAATTAAATGAACAAAAATAAAAAAAAACAAATTTTTTTATTACATTTTACTTATCATAGGTTTCAGTACAAAATGATAAAAAAAAAAAATCGATATTGATATAAAGTTTATTTAAACGTCAGAGCTGCAGTTGGCTTATAGAAACCGAAAGTGAAGGATGTGACTGGTTCCCTGAAATGAACTGCTCAATATTCGACTTGAAAGACGTTGCTGCCAGTTATATAATTGTATTCAAATATTCGTCTTTCGTTTTATTAAACTCCTTTCACCTTTGTGTAGCCAGATTCAAAAAGTGAAAAAAAAAATGTATATGTACACAAGTTGTCCGGGTCTCACTTTTAATCTGTTATTAATTAATTATGCATTAATTAAATCTGTATATTCTGTTTTTCATTGTACTATTGTTTAGTTTTGCGAAAACTACTCTTCCTCGGCGATCCTGTAGTGAAGATTCAACACGAAGAATTTCGTGGCATTTGCTTTACGTCAGAGGTGGCCAAACAGTCGATCGCATTCAACTGTTTGGTCGATCGCGTAGCTGCCACAGCAGGTTATCATCTTACTCTAATGTAATTACACTACAACATATCTATGCGAAGCAGCCTTCTCCAAAATGAAGTTAATTAAATCAAGGTACAGAAGTCGCCTCAGCGACGAAAATTTAAATTACTGTCTCCATTAGTGCCTCAGCAGTTATGAGCCCTCAATTTAGTAACACTAGTAGAAGATACGCAGTGTCATGAATCTACTTCTCAATATGAAAAATTAATGAAAACAATCACCTTTTATGGATATTTATAATAAATAGTTTTAGGTAGAAAAGAATGCATTTTAATTAATGTAACAATGTCATGTTACTATTTTTGATGCTAAATTGCTATTTTAGGCTTAGCTGCTCAAGGAGTGTTAAATCATTATTATGACTTAGGTATTATGGTCGATCGCGAAAGAATTTCTGTCTTCGCAGAGTCCAAAAGTTTGGCCCTTCCTGGTTTACGTTGTTGCTGACGTCAGCCCGAGCTCTCAAAGTTCGTGGCTTCTTTTTACGCAAAACAATTGAGATTTTTAATTCCGTTTCGTTCAAGGCGTCCCATTTCCACAGACAAAAGGATGCGGTAGGGAGCAGCGATCTACAAGGCGGGAGAAGTCCCTAGTCCCCTCCCCGCCGGTCGTCTTATACTATATATCAAACGTGTCTACCTGCTTTGAAATCCAGACAATATTCTCTGTATAATTTTATTGCAGCCCCATATTTTATGTCCCATACTGAAAATAGATTAAAAAAATAACAACTGTAGAATCTTATTCCATGTAGAATATCATTTTAACCTTTCCTATTCGGTGGAATATTTTAGCATTTGGGAAGCACTACTCAAGTGTTATTCTTTAACCCCCCCCCCCCGAAACTAAACTAAATCCTGGGAACATGCCTCCCCCTTCCCCTTTGAGAATGCTAGCAACGGTAATGAAGGCAGAAAACTGTTGAACTTGGGCATATTTCACTCATTTTTTAAGAATTAAAAAAAAACCTCTAAAACGAAGGGAAAAAATTCCATCCCCTACACTGCAATAAAAAAATTCAGTTTCTTGGACTTTAGATTTACATTTTTACGGCTCAGTTATGGCATCTGAATTAGTTATCAGTAACTTCATTCTCTCTTAAAAGGTTTCATAAAAATTGCATGACTTATCAGATAAATTATAAAGATATAATTTTATTAGCAAATATCAAAAATTATTACTTGTGTTTTGATTAGGTTTGAATAAAGTCATTATTGTAACGCTTTTGATTCCTTCACAGCCCCTATATTTTTTTCTTGATCTATGCATGGTTCCGCAGATTTTGATATCATGTGGTTTCCGAGATACTTGACTATGGTACCAAAATTTCTTACCCGGGTTCCTCTTGTGTGACACATGTGTTGTCTAAAAATCAGCCTTCAATAGGACGCCTTAATATAATAATGTCTTTGGGAATGCCTGGTTAGATGCTAATTTAACTTGGAATTATCATATTAATCAGCTAAGAGCTACGATTTCGTAAAATATTGAATCGATTGGAAGCATTAAAAATTATGTAAATCAAAAAACTATGATAAATTTATATTGTGCATTAGTGTACCCACATTTAGTATATGGATTTGATGTTTGGGGTTGTTGGGTTGTTTTACCTCTGAGCGGCACTTTTTTGCACACCATGGGCTAAATGACCAGGTCACATGGACCCCGAAGGCTCAGAGAAGGTTGGGGGAGGGGAACCACTGGAACAGCTGTTGGGAGACAGATGGTAGCCTCCCGTGAAGGCCATCCAGCATGTTCTTTAACGTGCACTTTTTTGCACACCATGGGCTAAATGACCAGGTCACATGGACCCCGAAGGCTCAGAGAAGGTTGGGGGAGGGGAACCACTGGAACAGCTGTTGGGAGACAGATGGTAGCCTCCCGTGAAGGCCATCCAGCGTGTTCTTTAACGTGCAGAGGGTATGGCTCTCCGGCACACGGGGCCACGGCTTAACGTCCCATCCGACGGACGATGGCCTTTCCAAGCCCATCGGTGTCCCCTACTGACCGTGGGCAGGGCGGGGAATTTTGCGGAGATAAATCTCAACGCTGACCCAGCTGGGACTCGAACCTGGGAACTACAGATTACGAGCCTAGCGCGCTACCGACTGAGCCACCCCCGCCCCAATGTTTGGGGAGATACTAGTTCAGCCAATTTGAATAATTTATTTTGTCTGCAAAAGAGAATTATGAGATATATCCTAAGATTAAATTACAGAAATCTGGTGCAACACTTGATGTCAGAGAATGGGATATTAAATATATGTAACATTTACAAGTATGTATGGGGAATTTTGTTTACAGAGTGAAGAATAAAATGATAGAATACTCTGAACTTTACTGCTGCTTGGAAAGAATCAAAACTTTCAGTTATAATACTAGACTTAAGAACAAGATAACATTGCCTCTTTATAAGAAATCTATAGACCAGAGATCAATATGATACATTGGCATTAAGATTTGGAATGATCAGATTCCAGAGGATACTGCTGCAAAGGAACAGTAGAGAACTTTTAAATATAAATATAAACTATATTTATTATCAAGGCAATGATAGTGTCAGACCACAGAAATTCACGTGCTCAAATAAATGTATAAATTAAGTCCACCTGTAATGTTTTAAATTTAAGTGTATTTCAGGAAACATTTCTTCAAAAGCCATGGCTTATTTATGTTATCCTTTTTCACCTGTAAACTTGTCTGTGTTTTATGTACCAATATATGTATGTTTGGGTGAAATAAACTTATTCAATTCAATTCAATGTGGGTGGTGTGCGAAGAGCAGCAGATTTACCATTTGTGACTCTTACACTCACATTTAGGGAGCAGTAAATGGAAACAATGGATTTGGCAGCGACTTCGCTTTCCCCCAGGAATAGCATGGTAATATTTTTTGTTTCCACAAAATACATTTGGAATTTTGACTCGAAATTCGGCACTGTAACTCGGACAACAAACAGAAATAAATTTTGAAATTTTGAAGAGTTTGTCACGATATCCTGATGAATTATGGCTGCCATAAGAAACAGAGACAGACGTCAGCAACAACTTTTATTATTATAGATTTTCCAAATTATCTCGCGGGATGGATGAAATTGTTACAGTGATTGAGATTGTGCTCTTCCGAGTTGCATGTTTGTTTGGTGGAAATTAGTTCGATGTCCACACACTGGTGCGCTGCTAAATGGAAATTTAACACTGGAAATTTTACGATCTAATATATAGACGATTATGACTGACTGAAAGGGGATAACGCTAATTCTAACTCTGAAGCAGAAATAGTAGAACTCTGCAAATTTGCATTTGGGGTAATTCGGATCGTAGATCTCGGAAAAAATCCGAAGTTTGAGCTGTGACGTGTCCTTCAAGGTCAAACAGAGGTCATGCAGAGGTCAAACCATGATCTACGAATACTAGAAACGTGAAAATTGGTGGTTGGGGTGTTTCGGGTTGTAGATCTCGAAAACGTTATGAAATTTCAGCTCCAGAGGGTCCTTCAAGATCAAAGGTCAATTTTTGGTTACTACTGTTAGAAAGCTAAAAAATTGGTTTCTGTGGGTATTTTGAGTCGTAGATCTCAGAAATGTTATGAAATTTTGGATACAATGGGTATTTCAAGGTCAAATGTCAAATTTTGATATACCGATACTGGAGAGGTTAAAATTGGTGACTTGGGCTATTTCCGAGAGTAGACCTCAGAAATCAGAGAAACTTTCAGATCCTGCTTCGCTTTCAAGGTTAGATAGGGGTCGGAGTGACGGGCTAGAAATCAATTGGTGACTTCGGCAACTGATTGAACCGACTGATTTTTAGTTAGATATATGTAGGCATTACCTCTGTATCTATGTATGTATTTATAGAGAATACCCTCTGTATCTATATATGTATAGAGATTATCTTCTGTATCTATGTATGTATAGAGATTAGCTTCTGTATCTATGTATGTATTTATAGAGATTACTATCTGTATCTATGTATGTATAGAGATTACCCTCTGTATCTATGTATGTATAGAGATTATCCTCTGTATCTATGTATGTATAAAGATTATCTTCTGTATCTATGTATGTATAGAGATTGTTCTCTGAATCTATGTATGTATAAAGATTATCTTCTGTATCTATGTATGTATAGAGATTGTTCTCTGTATCTATGTATGTATAGAGATTAGCTTCTGTATCTATGTATGTATTTATAGAGATTACTATCTGTATCTATGTATGTATAGAGATTAGCCTCTGTATCTATGTATGTATAGAGATTTCCCTCTGTATTTATGCATGTATATAGATTACCTTTTGTATCTATGTATATATATATATAGAGAGAGAGATTTCTCTCTGTTTTTATATATTACTCTGTGTAACAGACACCTGTCAGACCTTTGTAGCATCCATTTGCTTCAGGGGAATTTTATTTTATCTTATTTAATTCTTTTAGAAACATCCAGTTTTAAATTTCTTAATCCGTGATTTAAACGGTATAGAGACTTATGTATATCGCAGATTTAATAAAATTTGTCAACTTCAAAAAGTTTTTCGAATTATTACTTTTCTTGTGATTACATAAGTTTTTGAATGCCCTTGTAATGCTTTGTGTTTGGCGCGAGAGGACAGACTCCAGGTTTGGGTTTCCAACTGTGGTCACGTTCAGATTGGCAGCACCGTGCCATTCCCTAGCCATCGCTGATAATGGCAACACCGAAGGGACTGGAAAAGGGCGCCACCTACTGTGGCAGCTTCATGTGCAAGAGAAGCTTTCTCTCTCTGCTGCTCCTGAAAGCAGCGCTGAATGACACGTAGCAGGCACGCTGTTATCTGTTTCCTACAGCTCACCAGGGGGACTCGTTCCTCAATCCTCTTCGCACCCTTGGGGTCTTTGTAACTCGGCCATTTAATATATTGCGCAGTTCACTCACCTAAAGAGCACCCAATCATAACAAGAACAGAAAATAATAGCAGCGAACAACACACAGTTTTTTTTTCCAATGAATTTATTTCGTGAAACGATTTCGGCTGTGCAGCGGTTGGAATAAAAATATAATGGCAAAAGGAAACAAGGGTTTAAAATGATTGTCTAATAAATGATTGATACTAAGAGGTGTTGTTTCGCAAAAAAAGTTTTTCTTCGGTTGAAGTCAAAAATAATTGTTACCGGAATGATGTTCTTCGAATTCTGACATTTTCTCCTGTCTTGAGACCGGAAGTGATCGAATAACAGAAACGAAAGAAAGAATATTGCAATTCCGGAACGGAATTTCTACGAAGTCGTTCCGGAATTGACGCGGCCGAGTTTCGAGCTTCACTACACTCTAATTAATAAAGCAAACACCAAGCGGAAGACAACAACAACAGAGTACCTAATACGTCATCAAGAAGTCGTGGGTTCGTATCCCACCTGGATCAAGGAAATTTTTCTCTATACTCAAAATTGGATCATTTATTTTGACTAGCCTAAAGTAAAATCCATTAAACTGACTATTGATTATTTTTGTTTCAACTATTATCAAGTGAAGTCAAATGAACTAATTGTGATTATTCTATTATAATTATTAACGTTAAAGAAATTAAATTGACCGTGGTTTATTTATATTGTAACTATTCTAAAATGAAAGTACTAAAATGAGGATACAAGATAAATATCACAATCAGTTACATCCATAGTAAATATACAGATTACTTGTAGAAATAGACTTCAACAATTATTAAAAGCATCTGAAAAAAATTTTCACTGACGCGGTGGGAATCGAACTCGCAACTCTCTAGATACATGCCAGAACGCTCTATCATTAAACCACGCTAAAATCGTGGTTTAATGGTAGGGCGCGCTGGCATGTATTTAAAGAGTTGCGAGTTCCATTCCCGCCGCATCAACGATAATTTTTTTTCAGATTTTTTTTCACAATCAGCTCATTTAGCTTCACTTTACAATAGTTAAAATGTAAATAATCGACAGACAGTTTAATGGATTTCACCTTTGTAATAATTATTAAATAAATAATGTATTATTTATTCTCTAACTAATGTATAGCGAAAACCAAAAAAAAAGAGTGCGGATTATTTATTTTTTCAATATCCTAAAGTGAAATCAAATGAGCTGATTGCGGATTATTTGCCTTATACGGATTATACAGTGAAAGCGATTATTCTTATTGTCTAGTATTTAACATTTAGCTTAAACTTTAAAATTCGTTAATGTAAAATAAATTTCACGTTAACGTATTTTAAAGTGAAACTTAATGAGCTGTTTGCAATTATTTTGTAACTATTTTAAAGTTAAAAAAATTTAACCGACCGGGGAGTATTTATAATTACAATTATTCTAAAGTAAAACCAAATAAATTAATTGCGACTGGTTGTAATTATTAACTCTTTTAAAATGAAAGTTAATGAACTGACAGCGGATTATTGATTTTATCATTATTCTAAAGTGAAATCAACTAAACTGATTTTGGATTATTTATTTTAGAATTATTCTAAAATGAAACGAATTAAACTGTCTGTCGATTATTTACATTTTAACTATTATAAAGTGAAGCCAAATGAGCTGATTGTGATTATTCATTATTAACTAATTTGAATTTAACCCATTAATCCCCAACGTTGCGTAAACGAAATGTTCTTCAATAATAATAATAAAAATATATATTTTCCTACTAATCCAATTTTAAGACAATGTATGTTATAAAGGACATAGTCTTTTATGTACAAGCATAAATATTTATCAATATAAAATAAAAGCCTAATTATTATTCATATTAAAATTATACCTAAATAGCCTATCTAATCTTTTGCAGTTTAACGGGTCGAAAAAAGATATGTAGAAATACTAAATGCCCTAAGAATTTATGGAAACAACTTCACATATATTTCATTCAAGACAACGTTTCATATAATTAGAAAAGATTTTTTTTAGTTTTTGCACAGTATAACATTTAGAGTAATGTTGCGTTTACGAAACATTGGGATTACACAACATGTGCACATTTTTTCTGCCTCACGTTTGAAGACTAATTGCGAACGAATCTATTCTTGTGATTTTAGTTCTGATATGAGCGATATCGTCAGTGTTCAGAGATTTGTGAAGTCGAACTAAGTTTTTCGTCTTGTTAGTATAACAATAATTGCTGTTAGATAATTAGTGAAGTGTAAATTCGGCAGTATAGCTAAAAATATATAGTTCAAGTAAGTATTTATTATGATGTAAATACATTCAATAATAAATCGTTGTTTTGCTATCTTAGGATATTTCTTTTTTAAATATGTCTTGGGCTCAGGGGTGGGAAAAAAATAGAACTTTGTCAACTGCAGAGCTACTGGCTATATTAGAAGAAGATGAAGATTTCTGACAAGCTGAAAATTTTGACGCTGCGTACATACCACCAACGGTTGACGAACTTACAGATGAGGAGGATATTAGTGATGATATATGTGAGAGTGAAAATGTTTTGCCAGACATAGTTAGAAACTACGAGGTGCATGCAAATATACCTGATGAAGCTCAAGATGTCGAAGAAGAGCAACCTACAGCATCAAGTTCCAAGAAACTGAAAACTTCTATTGGAACAGCTGTCAAAACAAAAACAAAGAAAGTTATTCCGAAGTGGAAAAAAGAAAATCCGACTTACAAAAGTTTACCACAAGAAGAAGAACATATTATGATAGAGGAAATGAAAAACAAAATTAGAGGCGAGTCTCTATACGAGATTTTTTCTTTATATTTTAGTGATGAAAATGGGAAAAAATTGCTGGTTATTCAAAAAAATATGCGAATGATCATAATCAGCATTCTTTTGAAGTAAGCAAGGCAAGTCTGAAGCGCTTTTGTTGATATTGATTTTTACCGGTTTACCACCATACCTTACCAGCTATAAAAATGTATTGGTCGAATAATGAGGACAAAGGTATACCATTGGTAAGAAATTGCATGAGTAGGAATAGATTTGATTCCATCAAACAAAACATACACTTATCAGATAATGACCAATTAGATGTAAATGATAAATTTTTTCTTTCTCTCTTCTATACATTCTCTCTTCTGTACTTCCTTTCCAATATTCTTTCTCTCTTCTATACTTCCTTTCCAATATTCTTTCTCTCTTCTATACTTCCTTTCCAATATTCTTTCTCTCTTCTATACTTCCTTTCCAATATTCTTTCTCTCTTCTATACTTCCTTTCCAATAATCTTTCTCTCTTCTCTACTTCCTTTCCAATCTTCTTTCTCTCTTCTATACTTCCTTTCCAATATTCTTTCTCTCTTCTATACTTCCTTTCCAATAATCTTTCTCTCTTCTATACTTCCTTTCCAATCTTCTTTCTCTCTTCTATACTTCCTTTCCAATATTCTTTCTCTCTTCTATACTTCCTTTCCAATAATCTTTCTCTCTTCTATACTTCCTTTCCAATCTTCTTTCTCTCTTCTATATTTCCTTTCCAATATTCTTTCTCTCTTCTATACTTCCTTTCCAATAATCTTTCTCTCTTCTATACTTCCTTTCCAATCTTCTTTCTCTCTTCTATACTTCCTTTCCAATATTCTTTCTCTCTTCTATACTTCCTTTCCAATATTCTTTCTCTCTTCTATACTTCCTTTCCAATATTCTTTCTCTCTTCTATACTTCCTTTCCAATATTCTTTCTCTCTTCTATACTTCCTTTCCAATAATCTTTCTCTCTTCTATACTTCCTTTCCAATATTCTTTCTCTCTTCTATACTTCCTTTCCAATATTCTTTCTCTCTTCTATACTTCCTTTCCAATAATCTTTCTCTCTTCTATACTTCCTTTCCAATATTCTTTCTCTCTTCTATACTTCCTTTCCAATATTCTTTCTCTCTTCTATACTTCCTTTCCAATCTTCTTTCTCTCTTCTATACTTCCTTTCCAATCTTCTTTCTCTCTTCTATACTTCCTTTCCATTCTTCTTTCTCTCTTCTATACTTCCTTTCCAATCTTCTTTCTCTCTTCTATACTTCCTTTCCAATCTTCTTTCTCTCTTCTATACTTCCTTTCCAATATTCTTTCTCTCTTCTATACTTCCTTTCCAATCTTCTTTCTCTCTTCTATACTTCCTTTCCAATCTTCTTTCTCTCTTCTATACTTCCTTTCCAATCTTCTTTCTCTCTTCTATACTTCCTTTCCAATAATCTTTCTCTCTTCTATACTTCCTTTCCAATAATCTTTCTCTCTTCTCTACTTCCTTTCCAATCTTCTTTCTCTCTTCTATACTTCCTTTCCAATATTCTTTCTCTCTTCTATACTTCCTTTCCAATAATCTTTCTCTCTTCTATACTTCCTTTCCAATCTTCTTTCTCTCTTCTATACTTCCTTTCCAATATTCTTTCTCTCTTCTATACTTCCTTTCCAATAATCTTTCTCTCTTCTATACTTCCTTTCCAATCTTCTTTCTCTCTTCTATACTTCCTTTCCAATATTCTTTCTCTCTTCTATACTTCCTTTCCAATAATCTTTCTCTCTTCTATACTTCCTTTCCAATCTTCTTTCTCTCTTCTATACTTCCTTTCCAATATTCTTTCTCTCTTCTATACTTCCTTTCCAATAATCTTTCTCTCTTCTATACTTCCTTTCCAATCTTCTTTCTCTCTTCTATACTTCCTTTCCAATCTTCTTTCTCTCTTCTATACTTCCTTTCCAATCTTCTTTCTCTCTTCTATACTTCCTTTCCAATATTCTTTCTCTCTTCTATACTTCCTTTCCAATCTTCTTTCTCTCTTCTATACTTCCTTTCCAATATTCTTTCTCTCTTCTATACTTCCTTTCCAATATTCTTTCTCTCTTCTATACTTCCTTTCCAATATTCTTTCTCTCTTCTATACTTCCTTTCCAATAATCTTTCTCTCTTCTATACTTCCTTTCCAATATTCTTTCTCTCTTCTATACTTCTTTCCAATATTCTTTCTCTCTTCTTTATTTCCTTTCCAATAATCTTTCTCTCTTCTATACTTCCTTTCCAATATTCTTTCTCTCTTCTATACTTCCTTTCCAATATTCTTTCTCTCTTCTATACTTCCTTTCCAATAATCTTTCTCTCTTCTATACTTCCTTTCCAATATTCTTTCTCTCTTCTATACTTCCTTTCCAATATTCTTTCTCTCTTCTATACTTCCTTTCCAATATTCTTTCTCTCTTCTATACTTCCTTTCCAATAATCTTTCTCTCTTCTATACTTCCTTTCCAATCTTCTTTCTCTCTTCTATACTTCCTTTCCAATCTTCTTTCTCTCTTCCATACTTCCTTTCCAATCTTCTTTCTCTCTTCTATACTTCCTTTCCAATATTCTTTCTCTCTTCTATACTTCTTTTCCAATCTTCTTTCTCTCTTCTATACTTCCTTTCCAATCTTCTTTCTCTCTTCTATACTTCCTTTCCAATAATCTTTCTCTCTTCTATACTTCCTTTCCAATATTCTTTCTCTCTTCTATACTTCCTTTCCAATCTTCTTTCTCTCTTCTATACTTCCTTTCCAATCTTCTTTCTCTCTTCTATACTTCCTTTCCAATCTTCTTTCTCTCTTCTATACTTCCTTTCCAATATTCTTTCTCTCTTCTATACTTCCTTTCCAATATTCTTTCTCTCTTCTGTACTTCCTTTCCAATCTTCTTTCTCTCTTCTGTACTTCCTCTCCAATCTTCTTTCTCTCTTCTATACTTCCTTTCCAATCTTCTTTCTCTCTTCTATACTTCCTTTCCAATCTTCTTTCTCTCTTCTATACTTCCTTTCCAATCTTCTTTCTCTCTTCTATACTTCCTTTCCAATAATCTTTCTCTCTTCTATACTTCCTTTCCAATATTCTTTCTCTCTTCTATACTTCCTTTCCAATATTCTTTCTCTCTTCTATACTTCCTTTCCAATATTCTTTCTCTCTTCTATACTTCCTTTCCAATATTCTTTCTCTCTTCTATACTTCCTTTCCAATATTCTTTCTCTCTTCTATACTTCCTTTCCAATAATCTTTCTCTCTTCTATACTTCCTTTCCAATATTCTTTCTCTCTTCTATACTTCCTTTCCAATATTCTTTCTCTCTTCTATATTTCCTTTCCAATAATCTTTCTCTCTTCTATACTTCCTTTCCAATATTCTTTCTCTCTTCTATACTTCCTTTCCAATATTCTTTCTCTCTTCTATACTTCCTTTCCAATAATCTTTCTCTCTTCTATACTTCCTTTCCAATATTCTTTCTCTCTTCTATACTTCCTTTCCAATATTCTTTCTCTCTTCTATACTTCCTTTCCAATATTCTTTCTCTCTTCTATACTTCCTTTCCAATATTCTTTCTCTCTTCTATACTTCCTTTCCAATAATCTTTCTCTCTTCTATACTTCCTTTCCAATATTCTTTCTCTCTTCTATACTTCCTTTCCAATATTCTTTCTCTCTTCTATACTTCCTTTCCAATATTCTTTCTCTCTTCTATACTTCCTTTCCAATATTCTTTCTCTCTTCTATACTTCCTTTCCAATAATCTTTCTCTCTTCTATACTTCCTTTCCAATCTTCTTTCTCTCTTCTATACTTCCTTTCCAATCTTCTTTCTCTCTTCCATACTTCCTTTCCAATCTTCTTTCTCTCTTCTATACTTCCTTTCCAATATTCTTTCTCTCTTCTATACTTCTTTTCCAATCTTCTTTCTCTCTTCTATACTTCCTTTCCAATATTCTTTCTCTCTTCTATACTTCCTTTCCAATAATCTTTCTCTCTTCTATACTTCCTTTCCAATATTCTTTCTCTCTTCTATACTTCCTTTCCAATAATCTTTCTCTCTTCTATACTTCCTTTCCAATCTTCTTTCTCTCTTCTATACTTCCTTTCCAATCTTCTTTCTCTCTTCTATACTTCCTTTCCAATATTCTTTCTCTCTTCTATACTTCCTTTCCAATATTCTTTCTCTCTTCTGTACTTCCTTTCCAATCTTCTTTCTCTCTTCTGTACTTCCTTTCCAATCTTCTTTCTCTCTTCTATACTTCCTTTCCAATCTTCTTTCTCTCTTCTATACTTCCTTTCCAATCTTCTTTCTCTCTTCTATACTTCCTTTCCAATCTTCTTTCTCTCTTCTATACTTCCTTTCCAATCTTCTTTCTCTCTTCTATACTTCCTATCCAATCTTCTTTCTCTCTTCTATACTTCCTTTCCAATCCTCTTTCTCTCTTCTATACTTCCTTTCCAATAATCTTTCTCTCTTCTATACTTCCTTTCCAATATTCTTCCTCTCTTCTATACTTCCTTTCCAATATTCTTTCTTCCCTATCACTTTCTTCCATCTCCCTATCTACTCGAACCTAGGAACTACAGATTATGAGTAGATACTTAGTTCGAGTAGATAGTTCGAGTAGATACTTTATATCTACTCGAACCTAGGAACTACAGATTTCGAACCTGGCGCGCTACCGACTGAACCTCCCCCCCCCCCCCCCCCCCGAAGTACGGTTTGACAATATTGGCCATGTGATAGTTGAACAGGAGAATAAAGCAAGAAGATGTCCACAGTGCAAAAGCAATGCAATATGTATGTGTAAAAAGTGTCAAGTTAATCTTCATGCAGACTGCTTCAGACAATTCCATATGTTTTAACTTTAAGTATTCATGTTCTGATAGTCCCAAAGTTGCTATACGCAACATTTTTCTGTGGCTTCTGTGGTCACAAATCGGTTTTTTTTTTATCACAACTGCCTATTTACATGTATTTTTGGTCTATAATAAAAGTACTACCTTAAAAATATTATAATTTCTACTTTTGGGAATTAATGGGTTAAAGAAATTAAACTGACCGTGGATTGTTTTTGTTGTAACTATTCTAAAATGAAAGTAAATAAACGGAAAAAAATATATATATATATTTTGTCATTATTCTAAAGTGAAATAAAATAAGCTGACTGGGATTATTTATTATGTAACTATTCTAAAACGAAAGTAAATGAACTGACAGGGATTTGTTTGTTGATATTCTAAAATGAAATCAAAGCAACCGATTCAGTAGTAAAGAATCACAGGATGTGTCCTGTAGACAAGGAACTCGTGAAAAAATAAGCCGGGGAAAAAATAAAGCTTATTATTTTCAGCTTATTATTTTAAAGCAACTGCGTATGTATTATTAATTATCTAAGTATTGTAAGGCGAAAATAAACTAACAGTTCGTTCATTAGTAAACTATCACAAGAGATATCTTGTGGACATGGGACTCGTGAAATAGTTAGTTGATTGGGTTGTTTTACCTCTGAGCGGCACATTTTTTGCACACCATGGGCTAAATGGCCAGGTCACATGGACCTCGAAGGCTCAGAGAAGGTTGGGGACCCACTGGAACAGCTGTTGGGAAACAGATAGTAGCCTCCCGTCAAGGCATCCAGCGTGTTCTTTAACGTGCACAGGGTATGGCTCTCACACACACGGGACCACGGCTTAATGTCCCATCCGACGGACGGCGGTCTTTCCAAGCCATCGGTGTCCCCTACTGACCGTGGGCAGGGCGGGGAATTTTGCGGAGATAAATCTCAACGCTGACCCAGCTGGGACTCGAACCTGGGAACTACAGATTATGGAGCCTGGCGCGCTACCGACTGAGCCACCCCCGCCCCTCTTAGTTGATTGTTTATTTTACAGCTGTTATGAAACGAAACCAAATGAATTGATTGTAGATTGTTTATTTTATAACTATTCTAAAGCAAAACCAGATAAAGTGGACGTGGTGCTTATTTTTTAAATGTTCGAGAGCGGAATCAAATTAATTGAATGTGATTACTTATTTTGTAACTCTCATATAGCAAATTCAAATAAAGGGACTGCGTGCGTTTCATTTCTGTTCTGAAGTGACATCAAATAAACTGATTGTAAAAATTTATCCTGTAAATATTCTAAAATGAAATCAGTTTCGTAAGCATTCGAAAGTGAAATGAAACAAACGGATTGCGCATTATTTTATGAATATTTTAAAACGAAATAAAATAATTCGAATGTGGATTACATTTTTTTGTAATTATTCTAAAGTGAAATCAAATTAACTGATTGTTGTTATTTATTTTGTACCTATTGGAAAATGAAATGAAATTAACCGATTATAGTAACATCTTTAAAAACCTATCGCTGACGCATCGTGAATCCAACCCGCAACTCTCCAGATTCATACGAGAGCGGGCTACCGTTACACCACGTATCAGAAGCTAAACTCTTTCATAGTAAGACCTATAAATCTTTCATAGAAATGTGGCGGATCTTGCGCCATCTATACTTCAGGAGAGGGAACTTTTCTAATTGTTGCTAATCATTTAGGTTTTAATGAGGAGGTCAAACATGCTCAAGCGTTTATTATTAAAAATTCATCCATAGAAAGTTCTCATATTACCTTAGAAATACACTTCAGCAATTGTTATAACATCTGAAAAAAATTATCGCTGACGCGGGGAAGTTGCCCCTCCTGAAGCAAGGTGCAAGGTCTGCCCTCTGGTGCAAGGTCTGCCACATCTCAGTGAAAGATTTTAGCGTCTGATACGTGGTGTAACGGTATCGCGCTCTCGCATAAATCTTGGAGAGTTGGGGGTTCGATTCCCGTTGCAAATAGGTTTTTTTCAGATGCCATAACTATTGTTGAAGTCTATTTCTACAGGTAATCTATGAATATACTATGAACCGATTGTGTTTGTATTTTGTAGCTATTGGTAAATGAAAGGAAATGGACTCGCTTTTATCCATCAGGTTGTAGACTTCCATAAATATAGTTTTCGGGAAAATGACAAACTAAGCTAAACCCGTAGAGTAAAGAATTGGCGCGGGATGCCTATTTTAAAAATATGGAATAAAGAGTAAGATATGGATATGATCAAATTGATAAATGTATCAAAAATTCCTTTTTATTGTGAAGCTTATTTATTATTATAATCATATAAGACAATTGCTTTCCACCTTTTGTCATTGCCTTTGAGTTGAGTTGGGTTGTTTTTACCTCTGAGCGGCACTTTTTTGCACACCATGGGCTAAATGGCCAGGTCACATGGACCCCGAAGGTTCAGAGAAGGTTGGGGGAGGGGACCCACTGGAACAGCTTTGGGAGACAGATGATAGCCTCCCATCAAGGCCATCCAGCGTGTTCTTTAACGTGCACAGGGTATGACTCTCCCGCACACGGGGCCACGGCTTAACGTCCCATCCGACGGACGGTGGCCTTTCCAGGCCCATCGGTGTCCCCTACTGACCATGGGCAGGGCGGGGAATTTTGCGGAGATAAATCTCAACGCTGACCCAGCTGGGATTCGAACCTGGGAACTACAGATTACGAGCCTGGCGCGCTACCGACTGAGCCACCCCCGCCCCCCTTTGAGTTGAAATTAAGGCGCAGCTTATATCCCAGATATTGTTCTAGTAATTTTTGTAACAAAGAAATTAAAAAAAAAAATTACTGATTGACGTTGTCTGCTTCAGTCAAGGTTTTTTTCTCTCTCTGACCAGCCCTTTTTCACACAATGGGCTAAATCGTCAAGTCACACGGTCTCCAAGGGCTCAGAGAAAGTTGAGGTAAGGGGAGAGCCACGATTCACACGCAGGATGGCCTTGACAAGAGGCAGATGGTAGTCTGCTGTCAAGGCCACCCTGCATGTTGCTTAACGAGCACACTAATGGCTTCTCGCACACGGGGGATGGCTCAGTCGGTAGCGCTCCAGGCTCGTAATCTGCAGTTCCCAGGTTCGAGTCCCAGTTGGGTCCGCGTTGACATTTATCTCCGCAAAACTCCCCGCTCTGCTACTGTCAGTAGGGGGACACCGATGGGTTTGGAACGGCTACTGTCCGTCGGATGGGACGCTAAACCGTGGCTCTCTGTGCGGGAGAGCCGTACCCTGTGCACGTTAAAGAACACACTAGATGGTCTTGATATCTATCTGTCTACTAACTACTCTAGTGGAGTCCCTTCACCCAACCGTCTCTGAGAACTTGGGGTCCTTTTGCCCTGACCATTTTGCCAATCGCGTGCAAAAAATGCCGTTTAGAGATAAAACAACCCAACACAAAATCCAATATGGACCATGCAGAACAACATTTATGCTCAAGCATTCGTAATAGAAAACGAACTACAACCATATTAATTAAATTTTGTTCAGCATGTGACGTCAGAAGCTCATGCATTCACATATTTTTGCGTATTCTCGTTCTCAGTTTAATAATTATTTTAATATATTTGGGGTTGGGTTGTTTTACCTCTGAGGGGCACTGTTTTGCACACAATGGGCTAAATGACCAGGTCGCAGGGCGCCGAAGGCTCAGAGAAGGTTGGGGGAGGGGACCCAGTGGAACAGCTGTTGGGATATAGATGGTAGCCTCCCGTCAAGGCCATTTCTTTAATGTGAATCAGGGTATGGCTCTCCCACACATGGGGCCACGACTTAAAGCCCATTCGATGGACAGATGCCTTTCCAAGCCCATCGGGTGTCCCCCACTGAGTGAGGGCAGGGCGGGATATTCTGCGGAGATAAATCTCAACGATGGCCCAGCTGAGACTCGAACCTAGGAACTGCAGATTGCGAGTATGGCTGCTACCGACTGAGCCACCCCACCCCACCCCAATATATTCAGGCACCAATTCGTTTTGCTTTCTACTTTTAATAAAAGAATGTTAAAATTACGTAAAGCTGTAAACATGATATATTCATTTGTAGAAAAATATAACATTTTAAAAGATAATGCATTTGGATTTTAAAAAGGCAAAAAGACTCCAAAATTGCGAACTAAATTTGCAGATTACTTGAACTGTTCATTAAATAGAGGTCATAAAGTAATAGCAACGTTTTTAAATTTACGAAAAACGTTTGATATTGATATCACCATCTTTTATTACAAAAAATCGGAAGTTATCGGACAAGGGGTATTGCATTGAGATGCTTTAAGAATTATTTAAGTAATAGATATATTATTTTGAAAATAAACACAGAGTACAGTTTCAAATGTATTACAATTACTGAGTTCCACAAGAATCTATACCAGGCCTGCCTTTATACGTTAATGAATTAACAAATATCATTATTGCAGTTTGCTCATATGCAGATGACATAGTAATAATTAGTTGGGTTGTTTTACCTCTGAGCGGCACTTTTTTGCACACAATGGGCTAAATGGCCAGGTCACATGGACCCCGAAGGCTCAGAGAAGGTTGGGGGTGGGGACCCACTGGAACAGCTGTTGGGAGACAGATGACAGCCTCCCATCAAGGCCATCCAGCGTGTTCTTTAACGTGCTGCGGGGTATAGCTCTCCCGCACACGGAACCACGGCTTAAAGTCCATCCAACGGGCGGCGACCTTTCCAAGCCCATCGGTGTCCCCTACTGACCGTGGGCAGGGCGGGGAATTTTGCGGAGATAAATCTCAACGCTGACCCAGCTGGGACTCGAACCTGGGAACTACAGATTACGAGCCTGGCGCGCTACCGACTGAGCCACCCCCGCCCCTGTAATAATTAGTAACAATAGAAAGAATAAAGTGATATGCAATGACATGGAAAAGCATTTTAATCATGTCTTACTCTGGCTTAATCAAAATACAACATATTTGAACGTCAACAAAATGGATATTTTATTCCCCTGGATATAGAAATAAACAAACCTTTTTATTAAATCATTCAAGTTAGACTGCTTACATAAAGAAAACACAATTATTGAAGATGTTTGCAATTGTTATAAAACAGATTGGTCTGTAATATTGAGAAATATATTTATAAATATTTGAGCTTTTTGATGACATTTTGAGATGAAACACCATAAAAAATATATTTTGACTGGTTTAGGTTGCCAGCAATAAAATTACATAAACTGAGATATACAATTGATAGAAAAACATGTTTATTATTTTAGAAAGGTTATAAATCGATATTAGACTATGGAACTACAAATATAACAAATGTAAATAAGATTGAACAAATAGAGTCAGCAATAGCAAAAAATATAATAGGTTATAATAAAAATGCTCATTTTGTGACAAAGCAAGAGAGATTTAATTACTTAAATATCCTGACTTATTTGAACTACTTATTTTTAATGCATTTTGCTTACTACACTGGGGCGGGGGTGGCTCAGTCGGTAGCGCGCCAGGCTCATAATCTGTAGTTCCTAGGTTCGAGTCACAGCTGGGTCAGCGTTGAGATTTATCTCCACAAAATTCCCCGCCCTGCTCAAGGTCAGTAGGGGACACCGATGGGCTTGGAAAGGTTGCCATCCTTCGGATGGGACGTTAAGCCGTGGTCCCGTGTGTGGGAGAGCCATACCCTGTGCACGTTAAAGAACACGCTGGATGGTGTTGACGGGAGGCTACCATCTATCTCCCAACAGCTGTTCCAGTGGGTCCCCTCCCCCAACCTTCTCTGAGCCTTCGGGGTCCATGTGACCTGGCCATTTAGCCCATGGTGTGCAAAAAAGTGCCGCTCAGAGGTAAAACAACCCAACCCAACTTACTACACTGAAATTCAAATTCAAATTTATTACAATATGAAGAAGTACACGAATACAACAAGCACAGAATATACCAACACATTATCAGAATAAACATCAAGAATATACAGACCCGTCAAGGCCATCCAGCTTGTTCTTTATCGTGCACAGAGTACGGCTTTTCCTCACACGGGGCCACGGCTTAACGTCTCATCCTCCCATCCGATGGACGGCGGCCTTTCCAAGCCCATCGATGTCCCCTACTGACCGAGGGCAAAGCGGGGAGTTTTGCGAAGATAAATCTCAACGTTGGCCCAGATGGGACTCGAACCTGGAAACTGCAGATTGTGGCAAAAATAGAAGCAAAAAGTATTAAATTTATGAATTTCAAAAGTGTCTAAAACGGAGAGAAATTTGTTAAACTACAGCTGAATTTTTCTTTAGATTCAGGGTTATTCCCGAGATTTATGAAGTACGTTTTTTTTTTATCGTTTTTGATGAAAATATCTTTTTCCGAAAGATCTCGCTGTGAATTTAGCCCCAATCTCCTTTTTGGCTGATGAAAACGAGAATTCTGCAGCATGAGCTTAAGTGTTATTGCATCATATCATAATACTTTATGGAATTCAGGAAAGACGAGATTGCCGCAAACGGTTCACCATTCTCCCTCGTCGACAGCAATTACAGCTCAGAGTGGACATTAAACGGCTTTTTTTTTTTAAATTTCTTCCGCTAATACATTTAAAAATTTTCTGCTTCGGATCCGTTAAGTGTTACTGTTATTTTTATTGTAACACGACGTACCGCTGCGACGATCAACAAAACTTTAATAAAAACTGTCGCACTGCAAAATCCCGGTTCATTACAGCACCGGGAGCTCATCACAAAGTTTGCGGGATGACTCCCAGAGACTTTGCAATCACCTGGTGATAATAACCGCAACTACTCTGCAAGGCACATTCTGTCAATCGGTCGCTGTTATCAGTTATGATTTCCGAATCGAACTTGTTTCTTTCATTATATCGGTTAGTGTAAGGACCTTCTGGTGCATCTGGAAGGTAATGGGGGCAATAATTGCTACACTCTCCAGTATGGCGCATCATTTATGCAGCAAGCCGGCCACCTAATGGCTGCCCATTACCGGCAGGCCAGCGCGGCCGACTAACTGATTGTCTGCTACCTGGCGGCCCGCTCCACCATCCATAATTGATGGGTCGGAGTTGCTATCCTCGAGATTCCCCCCTCCTATGTGCTGTGTAGGGGCGGGCCACAGCTCTTGCTGCTCTGTTGCCTGGGTAACGGGCAGCTGGGGGCGTCCCTAACACCCGCACACAACTTCTGCCTGATAGTTCATGGCCCATCACGGGGTTTTAATGACACAGCACTGAACTGCTAGATTGCTGGCTTCGAGAGCGGGCTACCCACACTCCCGGCTCCTTATTGGCAGGTGAAATCTTTCCTAGTGTTTCACCGTGTGACTACTGGATGTCAACGTTGAGGTGGGAGAAAAAAGAACTGAGAAAAAAGACTCTTCTGGCTCTGTAATGTGGATACATTGAGTTGTTGTTTTCATTTTATTCTTTCGTTCCTTGGAATTGCGATTTTTAAATTGCCTTTCATTAAGGGAAGAACTTTTCTGCGAAAACTTGATGATTGCTATCGAAGTAATACGATTCTTTGTTAAGATATAATCCACACTTACTAGTTAATCCGATAGTTCTACATTTGTTTATGAGTAACGTTAAACGATTGTGTCTGGGACTGGGTTGTCTGAATCCGCAGCGCGCCAGGCTCATAATCTTCAGTTCCCAGATTCGAGTCGCAGTTGCCCCAGTGATGAGATTTATCTCCGCTAAATCCCCACTCTGCGGTCGGTCAGCAGGGGACACCGATGAGCTTGGGAAGGCCGCCGTCCGTCGGATAGGAAGTAAAGTTGGGTTGTTTTACCTCTGAGCGGTACCTTTTATGCACACAATGGGCTAAATGGCCAGCTCAGAAGGACCCTGAATGATCAGAGAAGGGTGCGGGAGGGGACTCACTGAACAGCTATTGGGAGACAGATATGGTAGGCTCTCGTGGAGGCCATTTAGCGTGTTCTTTACGTGCACAGGATATGACTCTCCCGCACACGGGGCTACGGCTTAACGTTCCATCCGACAGACGACTGGCTTTCCAAGCGCATCGGTGTATGTACGCTACTGACTGAGGGCAGGAAGTTTTATGGGACTAAATCTCAACGCTGACTCAGCTGGGACTCGAACCTGGGGACGGCAGATGATAGATGGCACCGACTGAGTTACCCCGCCCCAGGGAGTAAAGCCGTGGTCCCACGTGCCAGAGAGCAATACCCTGTGCACGTTAAAGAACATGCTGGTGGCCTTGATGGGAAGCTACCATATTTTTCCTAACAGCTGTCCAGTTGGTCCCCTTCTCTAAACTTTCTCTGAGCCCTTGGGTTCCGTGTGACCTGGTCATTAGCCTATTGTGTGCAAAAAAATATCGCTTAGAGGCAAAACAACCCCAGAAATTGCTTCTTTCTTAGCACTTATTGTGTTTACATGGCTCTCTACCTTTCTAAAGAAATATTTATTATATTCAGCAGTGTAGTAAAGAATCACAGGATGTGTCCTGTAGACATGGAACTCATGAAATAATAAGCTGAAAAAAATTGATTTTGTGGTGAGTGGGATTCGAACCCAAGTCTCGTGGAAACAGCTGAAGGAAAAACGTTAGCCGATGATGGTGTAGTGGTTACCATAACTGGCATGTTTCCAGGAGACGTGGGTTCGAATCCCATTCACGGCAAAGCCAATTTTTTTTCAGCTTATTATTTCATGACTGTTTATTACATTTTACACTTTTTTCATGCAATTGTAATGGCTAGGAATGAGGATAATTACAGTAGAAGTTTAGCTATTCGCCACTTAGATAAGAAGAAAGATCTAGTAAGAAGCATATTTTTATACGTTTCATTACAATTCAACATTCAAGTGATCGTGGTGCTTCCAGGAGCTTTCCGAAATTTACCAGATACTTCAAGTTGTGATCCCAGAAAAATCTTTGCAAAATGAAATGGATTTTGATGAAGGAAATGAAATATCCTGAGCTGATGCAAATTCAGATGTTCCAACTTTGATCAGATTTCCTGATCGGCATTCCGTTTTTCCGTCTCAGAAAGTAATGCAATTGCATGCTTTACAAAAATTTTTGAAACAGAAACAGAATGCCTGTAAGTAAGACTGATATCACGAAAATCCTGAAGACGGTTCCTTTAGCTTATGCTAGGATTGCAGCTACATCTAGAGGAATCGTAAGGAGGAAGTTGTCCTTGCTCGGCTCCGCTTAGGTCACTCGTTTTTAACACACTCTTTTCTACTTACGGCGGACGCAGTACCTAAGTGCGAGTTTTGTGACACCATTTTAACTGTTAAACATATTTTAATTCATTGTCTCGCTTTTAATCTTGAACGCAAAATGTATTTTACCTTCCACAATTTTATGGCTGAGCCTCTTACACTCAGCCATCTTTTATCTGATGAATCGTTTATAACTCCTGTTTTCGACTTTTTACGTTTTACTGGTTATTTTACACGTATTTGATTTTTACCCTGTTTCCTAGTTTTTACTCTTGTTTGTGGTTTTAAACAGGTCCTATACACCCATTTTTATTGTTAACTTCTACACTTGTTGTTACTTTTTAGTCTTTTTACTTGTCGTTTTGTGCCGTTTTGTTTGTGTTCGTTTTAACTTTGTTTGTGGGTTATGAGATATTTATCCCTTTTTATCGTTTGTTTGGCGCAATATAGCCTTAGGTGCTGTTGCGCCAATAAACCCCAAACAACCAACCAACCAACCAGCTACATCTAGATCTACCAGTGATGTTGATTCGAGAGAGTAAGCAAATGTTCAGTTGAAATCAATGTTAAAGTGCAATAATTTCCTTTTACTGAAATAGAATTAAGTGCGACTTGTTAAGATTGTCCTGTACATACTTAGCATAGCGTTTATGTTGGTTACAATTAGGGTTTACATTGGATTTGAAAAGGCCGACGTCCATCGGGTGGGACGTTAAGCCGTGACCTCGTCTGCGGCAGAGCCATACCCTGAGTACGTTAAAGAACATGCCAGATAGCCTTGACGGGAGGCATCCATCATCTGTCTCCTAATCCCTGTCTAGTAGGTCCCCTTCTCCCAACCTTCTCTGAGCCCCTTGGGGTCCTTGTGACCCCGTCATTTAGCGCATAGTGTGCAAAACACGAATTGTTGGTAGGCTGGGTTGTTTTACCTCTGAGCAACATTTTTCTGCACACAATAGGCTAAATGGCCAGATCACAAGGACTCCGAGAAGGCTGGGAAGAGGGGATTCACTGCATAACTATTAGGAGACAGAGGGTAGCCTCCCGTCAAGGCCATCCAACGTGTTCTTTAGCGTGCACAAGGTATGTCTCTTTCGCACATGGCGCCATGGCTTAAAGTCCCATCGAACGGACAGCTGTCTTTCCAAACCCATCGGTGTCACCCTACTGACGTGGGCAGGGCGGCGAGTTTTGCAGAGATAAATCTTAACATTGATCCAGGTGGGTTGGGTTATTTTACCTCTGAGCGGCACACTTTTTGCACACAATGGGCTAAGTAGCAAGGTCACAAGGACCCCGAGGGCTCAGAGAAGGTTGGGAGAGGGTATCCACTGGAACAACTATTGGAGACTGAGCACCTGGATTGGAGATGAGGATAACCTCCAGTGAAGTCCATCCAGTTTAACGTGGCTGTCACGCATACGGTGCTACGTTAAAAGTAAGACTCCCGCACACGGGGAACATGGTATAACATCCAGTCCGACGGACGACGGCCTTTTCAAGCTCACGGTGTCTCCTACTGACCGAGGTCAGGAGTTTTGCGGAAATAAACTCAACGCTGGTCTAGCTGGGACTCGAACCTGGGAACTGCAGATTACGAACCTGGCGCCCTACCGACTAAGCCACCCCTGCTCCTCTGTTCAGAAGTAAAACAACTCAACCGTTGGCATATGTTCAAATTTTCGTTTTACTATTGTTAACCGCTGGTTTTTCCTATTGTGATAGGACGCTCAGATGCCCAGAAATAAAATTAAGGATAGCAGTCTAGTATTGTGTTGGACCCCCTCTGACCCTGAAAACGTCCGCCACACGACGAGGCAAGGACTCCACAAGCTTGCGTAAATGTTCCACAGGTATGGAGACTCATGCATCCTCCTGAGTTGTCCACAATTCTCTAAAGTTCGTTGCTGATGAGACACGGGCCCGAACACTCTGCTCGACGGTTTGCCAAAGATTTTCGATGGGATTTAAATCTGGGCTTCTAGGTGGCCAATTCATTATTTCAAAGTCAGCAGAATGCTCCTGCAACCATGCAGTAGCCAACCTGGACCGTGAGATGAACAGTTGTCTTGCTGGTAGACACCATCTCCATTGGGATGCATGATGGCCATAAATGGGTGTAAATGGTCAGCCATGAGTTCTACGTACCGGGATGCATTGAGAGTCATCGGTACACATAACAAAGGTCCCACATACATCCAACTGAAGACACCCCAGGCCATCACTGAGCCATCACTGAGACACCACCAGCATGTACTTTTCCGACCTGACATGAAGGATCCATGGCTTCATGGGGTTGGCGCCATACCCTCAGTCTCCCATCGGCGTGATGAAGTTTAAATCAGGATTCATCACTCCAGGCTATCCGTTGCCAATTTTCGATGGTTCAGTTTCGATGTTCTTTAGCCCAGGCAAGGCTTTGAACCTGGTGTTGTGCCGTTAAAAGTGAGAATCTCGTAGGTCAGCAGCTCCTGAAGTCGGGACGATGAAGTGAGCGTTGCACGGTCCATGCATTGATTTCCCAGCAGGAATCTGCGTTGAGAAGGGAGGTGATTTCAGATTCGGTCCGTACGATGCAGGTCAAACGGCGAAGCCCACGATCATTCAAGGCTGGTTGTCCTTTGCAGTTTGTCCGGGTGCTTTTTTTTTGTCGGAATTTTCATATTCCCGGAACACTATTGAAACTGTCGTACGGGAAAATCCAAGTTCGTTGACAATTTCGTAAATCGAGTGTTCTTCCATCCGTCAAATGATGTGAAATGCATCTAAATCCCGCTCCTTTCCCATTACGCTTCTCACGACGAATGCTTGGGGAAGCGAACGCTGACAGTTATATATGATCAGAGAATCAGCCACGCATGCGCGCAAATGCGGGACTTACGGTACTGAATTTGGATAACGTCTCCTAACCCCAAGTCAATGGCACTTCAGTGTATTTAACTAGAATGCTTTTACCCTGGATAACAAAGCTTTTACTATAGTTGAGTTTTTTCAATTGCTAAAATTTATTTCATATATAAAATTTTTTCGTTTATTGTTTCGTATCTAGGTCAAAAAAACAAATGCGAAATCTTCGTTAATTTCTATTGGTCTAGACATGCGAAAAACTGATGTTGGGAAAGCAATCGGGAATTTTTAGTGAGCATACATGTATGACTTCCCAAATCATGAAAATATAAACGAAACATCCGTTTTCAAATAACTAGTAATGTATCAGTCTTCACAATACTGGTTATCACATGATTTCCGGTTTGTTCAAAGCCATGCTTTAGTGATCAACAATTTGCGTAATTGGTGTTAAACTTTAATTAAAATTCCCAAATGTCGATGGGCTTGGAAAAGCCGCCGACCGTCGGATGAAACGTAACACGGCCTATCTGTTGGGTTGGGTGGGTTGTTTTACCCCTGAGTGACACATTTTTGCACACCATGGGCTAAATGGCCAGGCCACATGGATCCCGCAGGCTCAGAGAAGATTAGGGGAGGAGACCTACTGGAACAGCTGTTGGGAGACAGATGGTAGCCTCCCGTCAAGGCCATCCAGCGTGTTCTTTAACGTGCACAGGGTATGGCTCTCTCGCACACGGGGCCACGGCTTAACGTCCCATCCGACGGACGGCGACCTTTCCAAGCCCAGCAGTGTCCCCTACTGACAGTGGGCAGGGCGGGGAATTTTGAGGAGATAAATCTCAACGCTGATCCAGATGGGACTCGAACCTGGCACGGCCCCATCTGTAGCGATATATATATATATATTCCTCTGCAGCTATACATATTTCTCTGTTTTTCGTCTTCCTCTGTAGCTACACATATTACTGTGCACGGGAGAGCCATATTCTGTGCACGTTAAAGAACACGCTGGATGGACATGACGATAGTCTACTATCTGTATCCTAATAGCTGGTCATAGTCAAGTGAGTCCCTACAACCCAACCTTCTCTGAGCCCTCGGGTCCTTGGGACCTGGCCATTTAGCCCATTGTGTGCAAAACAGTGCCACTCAGAGGTAAAACAACCCAACAGTTCCATATGAGAAAAGTGTTCGTGCAGGTTTAGTGAGACATAGATGTTTTTATGTGTGGATTGTAGAGCTTGGGTCCCACATAACGTAGAATGAAATTAAAACCCAGAAATTTAATAGAAAAATCTCTTAGAGTAGCGAATACCAAACATTCATGATAGCTAATACCGAGGTGCTAATGATAGTTATACCCAGGCCTTAAATTGGAAGAGAATAACTAATTTCGTTAGTTTTTCGACAAGGGTGGGTTGAGTTGTTTTACTTCTGCGTGATACTATTTTGCAGACAATGGCGAAATGGCCAGGTCACAAGGATCCCAAGGGCTGAGAATGTTGGGGGGAGGGGACCAGTGGACAGCTGTAGGGAGACAGGTGGTAGCCTCCCGTCAAGGCCATCCTGGGTGTTCTTTAATGTTCACAGGGTATGGCTCTCCCGCGCAAGGGTTAAAGTCTTATCCGACGGTCAGCGGTCATTGTCAAGCCCATCGGTGTCGTCTAATGACCGCGGGTAAGGCGCGGAGTTTTGCGGAGATAAATCTCAACGCTGGCCCAACTGGAACTGCAGATTACGAGCCAGGCGCGCTACCAACTGAGCCACCCCTTCCCCATTGAACCAGGGAACTGCAGATTACTAGCCAGGCGCTCCCAAGAGTTGGGAGGGGACAAGAGACTTAATTTCCGTTCCAGTATAAAATGTTTCTCTCCAGGCCAGGATCTAGAAAAAAAAATGGAGCCGGAAGTATTAAATCGTAGTTAGTATTGGTCGTGGTTATGTGGGGTTGAGGTGAGGGTGGGGGAAGTGACTTGTTGACTTCCAATGCAGTGTAACATTCCCCCCTCCGCTTTACAGGTCTTTAAAAAATTTCTTGTAAAATGCAGGAAAGATAAATACATTTAATAACCTAAATTTCTAACCATTACTAGCATTTTGAAGGTGAGGAGTAATTAAGAAGGGGGTATAAAATTGAACCGTCCCGTGGCCGAGTGGTTAGCGCGCTTGGCTACTGATCAAAGGGACCTGGGTTCGAGCCCCGGATAAGGCATGGACGTTTGTGTTGTTTTTCTGCTGAGGTCCTGCCATCTTCACAGACTATTCCGCTATGGCATACAAACTGACAGGCTCCTGTCAGAACTCTGTGGCAAGCAACTGCTTGAGGGGGTATTTATTTATTATATTATTATAAAATTGAAATAGATATTATATATGTATTTAAATATCTTGCCATATAGATTCATTACTAGATAGTAGGATGACTGCAAAAGAGTTATTCTGATATGTGATAGAATAAATCGTGGTTCCCCTCTTATTTTAACAATAATGCCTCCATTATTTTAGGTATCAAAATCCTACCTATTAATACTAAGTGCTATAAAAATAAGCTAACTTAATCCTATGGGGTCATACCCTATTTATGTTCTTCTCTGTTATAGTCCAACGAAGACTATTTTTATTTTCATTTTTTCTCATATTCGGAGTAGACTTAACAATTAGCTGCTCCTCTTCATTATTAATATTAATTATGAAATTAATATTTCATCTCCTGAATTCATGAAGAGGATAACAAATTTTCTAGAGAGTCTTGCTTCAAATATTTCTTCATTCAAGCAATCTCTTCAATTATCCTTCTGCTTTTTTCTCAACCTATTATAATTTTTTTAACAAATCTATTTTTATTATCTTAGCTCTTTTATTTAAATTAGGGGCAGCACCTTTCCATCTGTGATTCATAGCCCTTGACTCCCCTCTCCACATCGGGCCCTTTTGCTCTCCATTTCAGTGCTCTGCAAAAGATTTTGCGAAAATTCCATGTAACGTGTGCATTCAAAATGTTTTATTATTGCGAAGTTTCTAATGCGCCATGGGGGCGAGGGTGGCTCAGTCGGTAGCGCGCCAGGCTCGTAATCTGTAGTTCCCAGGTTCGAGTCCCAGCTGGGTCAGCGTTGAGATTTATCTCCGCAAAATTCCCCGCCCTGCTCACGGTCAGTAGGGGGCTTGGAAAGGTCGCCGTCCGTCGGATGGGACGTTAAGCCGTGGCCCCGTGTGCGGGAGAGCCATACCCTGTGCACGTTAAAGAACACGCTGGATGGCCTTGACGGGAGGCTACCATCTGTCTCCCAACAGCTGTTCCAGTGGGTCCCCTCCCCCAACCTTCTCTGAGCTTTCGGGGTCCTTGTGACCTGGCCATTTAGCCCATTGTGTGCAAAAAAGTGCCGCTCAGAGGTAAAACAACCCAACCTAATGCGCCATGTCTGGACAGTGCGTATGTGATGCGGGGAAGGTCTCTCGTGAGTGAGGAGTAGGGGGGCCGGCATTATTGGCAACTGAAGCAAATGTTGCCCTGACAAGAGACATCCGAGCCATACGTAGCCAGAAGCTGGGGCAGCGTTGAGATTTATCTCCGCAAAACTCTTCGCCCTGCCCACGGTCAGTAGGAAACACCGATGGGCTTGGAAAGGCCGCCGTCCCTAGGATGGGATATTAAGTCGTGGTCACGTGTGATGTTAAAGAACACGCTGGATGGCTACCATCTGTTCTTCAACACTGTTTACTCGGTCCCCTTCCACCAACCTTGTCTGAGCCCTTGGGATTCTTGTGACCTGCACATTTAGCCCATTGTGGGAAAAAAAGAGCCTTTCAGAGGTACAACAACTCAATCATGTCTAACTTTCGATTTTGAGCAATGTATGTTCAGTACTTAAATAGTTAAGAAGTTTAAATAACAATAATGTCAATCATAAGAATTCGGTTAAGAAGTTAATCTAACCTTTAAAAAAGTATTTTAAACCATTTAATAAAATAAGGGCAAGTTTTAGAATTTTGTGCAACTAATGCTTTCAATAATTGTCATTTTTACACACAAGTTTTTTAGGTGTGACTTTGCCACTGTTAGAATTCGAGCTTCCGTAAATGTTTAAATGCCCAAGAAACATTGTTGAAAATCGAGATTTACATAGCTTTGAATGAGATTTAAATTCATCTAGTCCTATTTTCCTGTAAAATCATTATTATAAAAATTACGGATCTTCGAATTTGATTCTCCACTGATTTAACACGTGAATGTTTTACTTTTTCTGTCCAGTATCTGTATACATGTAGCCTTAACAGTGTTTAATATTTGCTCAAGAACCCACATCACTCTTACACCCACGGATATTGAGATCATTTTTTCGTGATTTTTAAGTAGGAAAAATTTTCTAGAGATTTTATTTAAACAGCTTTCTTTATCACAGTCTCGGAACATGGCGGAAATTACATTTCGCTTATTTCATGAGTATTGGAGGCCTATAAGTTATCCGTAATTAGATATTTAGTGCCTTTATTTAAAAAAAAAAATGGGAAAAAACTACAGTCTAATAGCCACATGTAGCCAACCTCGATGGAGAGATTTTTCTGTCTGAACTACTAGTTGTCTTCTCTTATTTTCTAAACATCCAGCGGCGTCACGACCCCATGGAGTGCTTTTGAGACACATAGCGGATCATTCCCCAATCAATCAGTCTGTGACCTACTTCTGCAGCAAAACACAACATTCTCTGCTTACGTTGGCTTCACAATAGGGACGTTTATGCTAATGAGGTGACTTACGCGTGAAATGATTCCTTTTACTAGGATGTTAAAAATAAAATTGGAAAGAGAGAGAGAAGAAACGTGAAAAATCAGAATTTTAAATTAAACAAAGAATTCTAAACTGGAAACGCATATAGGGATCAAATGGATTCTAAAAAGGGATATACATGGTGGACGTTTAGAGTGTAACGTTTACCCCCAATTTTTTTTTTTTATTTCTTGAAAAATGCTTGAAATACCCAAAAGTTTTCAAAATTTTGTCTCCATTACACCCACTAGCTTTCTCAATTGGGAGGGGAGAGTCACCCCTTGATCCCTCAGATTCCTGCCCCGCTATAAGTAATTCAACAACACAGAAATTGATTGGTTGGTTAGGGTTTGACTCTGTTGGTAAAGTGGCAGGCTCGTAATCTTTAGGTTCGAGTCCACACTGACTTTACTGAGATCTTCTCCGCACCCTCGGCGAGAAAGGGTAAGACCGATGAGCTTGGGAACAAAGCCATCCTTCGGAAGGAAGGTTGCAGATCACAACAAACAGAGATAAAAATCTTCACCTTTCGAATGCCTTATTAATTATCAGCAGTTACTTTACCTATTGAAACTTTATGAAAATGAGGAGGAACAGTCGAATTCTAACCAATGAGAATTTAATTAGAACACATCTGAATATAAATTACTGTTAATTGACGTCCCGTGGCCGAGTGGTTAGCGCGCTTGGCTATTAATCTAAGGGAACTGGGTTCTCCCGTGGCCGAGAGGTTAGTGTGCTTGGCTATTAATCTAAGGGACCTGGGTTCGAGACCCGGATAAGGCATGGATGTAGGTGTCGTTTATCTGCTGTAGGTCCTGCCATCCTCTCAGACCTTCTACTATGGCATATAAACTGACAGGCTTCTGTCAAACCTCTATGGCAAGCAGCTGCTTGAGGGGGTATTTATTTTTTAATAATTGTTTTCTATGTATCTGTTCTTGTTCAACAGATTCTTTCGATCAGAAATTCGAATGTCTGCCATCAAGTTTTAAATTTATACTTTTAGCACCCTCTAACGATGTAAATTAAAACCGTTCGGAGATTTTTTAAATCATGAATCATCATTTTTCGTTAGTACATCTTATTCAATACAAAGACAATTTTTCATCATGTCAGACTCTTAAAAAGTTGTGCTTTTCCACCCACCCTGTGGATGAAGGATGAAATTGATGCTGCCAATGTGTAACCCCTTGATATTCCACCACTAAAATATTAAACTTCTAGCTCAAATAAATCATTTGTAACATCCGTTCAAAATTTTCTAGTTTTAAAAATTTTCCACTGTCACAGGGCATAATTAGAACTTTGGGGAGATTCGAAAACTGCGAATGGTAACAGTTTACCAATAGTTATCCAACTCAAAAGGAATTCTTAATTTATCTGTGAAAAGAAATAACTATCTCTTAAAAAAAAGAAATATGGTTTTCCCACCAACCCACTGGGTTGGGTTGTTTTACATCTGAGCGGCAATTTTTTGCACCCAATGGACTAAATGGCCAAGTCACAAGGACCCCGAGGATTGAGAGAAGGATGAGGGAGGGACCCACTGGGTAGGTATTGGGAGAGAGATGGCAACCTCCCATCAGAGCATCCATAGTGTTCTTTAACATGCACAAGGTATAGTTCTCCCCGTACACTGTGCCATGGCTTAGCGTCCCATCCGATGGACGGCGACCTTTCCAAACCCATCGGTGTCCCCTACTGACCGAGGGAGGGGAGTTTTGTGGAGATAAATCTCAATGTTGGTCCAGTTGAGACTAGAACCTGGGAATTCCAGATTACGAGCCTGGCACAAGACCGACTGAGCTATCCCGGGAGCATGACATTTCAATTATCATGGTAAATATTTAATTTAAGATTTTTTTTTATATTTTAACATAACATATTTAAAAAACTTATGGTGGTAAATTAAGAAACAAAAACTTTAATTACAAAACCACTAAGGTACCTTCTAATATAATTGTAAATTGATATTTTTATTCAAATAGAGTATATAGGTTAATATAAATATATTTTCGTAAAATACTCTAATATTAGTAAATTACTTCGGAGAGCACCTAACAGTTGCTTTTTTTGGAAAACAAATTTCCCAGATTAGGTCCGGGGAAAAAATCCGACAGGCGGCTCCACTTGCGTCCATTTGAAGCTAGACGTCTTCTCTTCATACTTCTTTTGTTAAACAAATTTCACTAATAGTTGACAAGCTGTAGTTAAAAAAAATTTGCAATTGAAATAATCACGGTTTTAAACAATTCTATTCCCGTTTTTTTTAATTTATTTACTTCATTATTAGTACAAAAATAGAAAAAGAGTGGTTGGTGTTACCCTTTCGATTCTGGAGAAGAGAAACGTGGAGGTACGTGTGGGGTTAGGAATGCAATCGAGGAAAATACATTTCAAAGAGAAAACATGAGAAGCAGGGAGTGGAATTAAGTAGGATAGGGACTCGCTGAAGAGAAAGGTCATGGCCTTCTTTGTCTCTAGATATACAATAATGGGGTTGAAAATTTCTTACCTTTCAAAACTGTTCTAGCTTTTCGAATTTAAAATAATTTTATTACACTCAAATAAAGATGCAAGGCTATGTTTGTAACATTGGTAAACATGCAATTAAACACATAATTCGCAAGTTATATTTAACATACGGATTATTAAAAACACTGATAGACAAAACAGAATACAACATCTAGGATACTTTATATAGCTCTGTCGCATAACATGATTAAAATGTTGTCCAAATTTAATAAGCTAAATTTTTTTATATTTAAATTTATTTTCAGCGGCCAAATTTTTAATATTAATGTTCAATCTATTTTAAAATTTCGATGCATTAAATATGCAATGCTTGTGAAGAATTTCGTTATTAGATTCAACAACGCAAAAGGTTACTGCAGTTTTCTGTATTAAATTGAGCAATGCAAAAGATTACTGCAGAATTTCTTTATTAGATTCAACAATGCAAAATATCACTGCAGAATTTCTTTATTAGATTCAACAATGAAAAAGATTACTGCAGATTTTCTTTATTAGATTCAACAACGCAAAAGGTTATTGCAGTTTTCTTTATTAAATTGAACAATGCAAAAGATTACTGCAGAATTTCTTTATTAGATTCAACATTGCAAAATATTACTGCAGAATTTCTTTATTAGATTTAACAATGCAAAATATTACTGAAGAATTTCTGTATTTATATTCAACATTGCAAAAGATTACTGTAGAATTTCTTTATTAGATTCAACAATGCAAAATATTACTGCAGAATTTCCTTATTAGATTCAACATTACAAAAGATTACTGCAGAATTTCTTTATTAGCTTCAACAATGCAAAATATTACTGCAGAATTTCTTTATTTATATTCAACAATGCAAAATATTACTGCAGAATTTCTTTATTAGATTCAACAATGCAAAATATTACTACAGATTTCTTTATTAGATTCAACAATGCAAAATATTACTGCAGAATTTCCTTATTAGATTCAACATTACAAAAGATTACTGCAGAATTTCTTTATTAGCTTCAACAATGCAAAATATTACTGCAGAATTTCTTTATTAGATTTAACAATGCAAAATATTACTGCAGTTTTTTATTAGATTAAACAATGAAAAGGTTACTGCAGAATTTCTTTATTAGATTCAACATTGCAAAAGATTACTGCAGAATTTCTTTATTAGATTCAACAATGCAAAATATTACTGCAGATTTCTTTATTAGATTCAACAATGCAAAAAAATACTGCAGAATTTCTTTATTAAATTCAACAATGCAAAATATTACTGCAGAATTTCTTTATTAGATTCAACAATGCAAAAGATTATTGTAGAATTCCTTTATTAGATTAACAATGCAAATATTACTGCAGGATTTCTTTATTAAATTCAACAATGCAAAAGATTACTGCAAAATTTCTTTATTAGATTAACAATGCAAAAGATTACTGCAGGATTTTTTATACCGTATTTTCCAACATTTATACCAGTCCCATCATGATTTTTAGGCAAAATAACAAGAGTCTGTCATGTGTAGTCCGAAATTTTATAATACGTTTTAACAGGTCCTGGTCTAGAGAGGAGAGTAGTCATCCATTCCCCTTTGTTAAAACTAGTAATGTTGGGTTGTTTTCCCTCTGAGCGGCAATTTTTGGCACCCAATGGGCTAAATGGCCTGGCTACAAAGACCCAGATGGTTCAGAGAAGATTAGAGAAAGGGAACCCCCTGGACAGTTGTTAGGAGAGAGATGGTAACCTCCCGTCAAGTAAAATAGCTAGTACCTCCCATTTGCCTGGAGGTTTTAAACGTTCACAGGGTATGGCTCTATCCCTCCACGGTGCCTGGTGTTATGCGCTGATTTTACATCAGGCATAACGATTCATTTTTTTTTAAAATTAATTTCTTACTGGATTGAGATTTTTGTTTTTTTCTCCAACACAAAGGGAACAGACTAACAAGATGGACAAGTCAGGAGTGGGCGGAAGTCGCAGCTGCACCAACGGGCCACAGACACGGAACACCCAGCGCCCAGATCTCATGACATTCGATATCACACGGCACAGCGCCCATGGGTGGATGACAGGCGGAATCGCTATTTATTCTCTTGCAGTGGAGGTCTGGCTGGGATGGTCTGGGGGTGCGAAAGTCTGCTGACAGCTTTAGTGCCGATTTCACACGAGAAGCTGTGTTCGCCCCATAGCAAATGCAGATGCAGAGCTGGACAACCTTGTCCAGTGTTGTAGTAACGAACGAGGAATCCCGTTTATCCCAGGCGGCGATGTCAACCTCACAGACCCCCTGGGGAGAATTTATCACTCGTAAGTTCCTCTGCAGATGCTACGGATGGTTTGCACATACCATTTTCGTGGGAAAACAAGGGGGGAAGGGACGTGGGAAAATTGTAGCGAGGAACAGAGGGCTGGAGTTGGACCCGATATTTGGAACAGAGCAGACAGCACTGAGATTTTAGTGAGAGCAGTTGGACGGGACAGCCAGAGCTCGAGGCGGGCCAGATTCAGTATCGGCATATCGGAATAAGTGGAAATGAGTGCAGGACTTTGAATAAAAAGCAGTGTGATTTGATGCGTTAATGCAAGGACATCCCTATAAATGAGTGGCTTCGTAAAATTACAAGCAGAAAGACGAGAATTTGCTTCCGAAGCGCCTACCAGTGAAGGGCACCCTCCCCTTCCCAACATTACCATGATGATGCAGTAGACCGTCTCTCTTCGCTGCAGCCAAATTACCCAACAGCGGATGTGATGGTCAACAGAGGCCCGTCTCCACATCAGCCACAGTGCGACGGAGATGTTTTCCCAGTCATCTGCTAAAGAACGAATTAAGGAGATGGTCCCCACCCGAAGCTAGAGTGACGACGACCTGTCCGTAATCCGATGCAGCGGACGGACGAAATGAGCACTTAGAACGGTACGCTTATCCTTCCTTTAGTTGCTTACCCTTTCCTTTCACTATAAGTTGCTATCCTTAATTTTAGATTTAATTGTAAAGGGGTTCCATAGTCCATTTAATTCTTTAAGTTCTTTTTTGTTTTAAGTCCACGATAAATGATTGATTCTTAGAAAGATTAATTGTTTTGCCTGTACTGTTAGATATTTTGTTCTAATAAATATTGTTATTATTTTATGTTTCCATAAACCTGAGTTGTGCTCATCATTGGATTTCCTATTAATAAAAACGTCTTCCCCTAAGGAGACGGCCTGAGATTATCTAATTAAGGGAATAATCCGTAATTGGGCAATGTGGGAAACACAACGCCACAGATTTAAATTTGCATATTTCTACTTAAAAATTGAATATGCTTGCAACCGCGAGGTGCGCACAACACCCGGCTTAACGTCCCATCTGACAGACGGCGTTCTTTACAAGCCCATCAGTGTCCCCTACTGATCGAGGGAAGGGTGAGAAGTTTTGTGGATATAAATACAGGTAGGAATCCAGGTGGGATTCGAACCAGGAAAACTTCATATTACGAGCCTGGCACGCAACCCACTGAATCACCTCCTCCCTTGCTAGTAAGAGTAATGGAGGCAAAAATTACACTGGTTTACATTGTTTTTATAACATGACCAGTTGTAGCTGCCTTTAATTATTGTTCAGGTGCTGATTTCAGATCTGGCCTTAAAGAATGGCTAGCACGTCACGTTTTTATGTTACTGGTCATTTTTTCTCCTATTAAGATCTTCCTATACCAACACCTCGAGACAACAGAGAGGATACTAGATATTTTACTTTTTGTGGCTGGCATCACTGATTGCCAAGTGGGAGAAAACATGTAACAGAAACCTAGCCTCAGACCGCCATTCTTGTTGTTTTTATTGTAGGAGGAACACGTGTTGTATGTTGAAGAGGGAATTTTAATATTTAAATGGCCCAAAGGCAACGTCGCGGATGTGTTAATCTGCCAGATAAGTTTTATTATGTATGTGGAAATTATATTTTAAAATCGCAGGGTCGTTCTTTGACAGAGATTGTAAAGAAAGCCTATAACATGTTGGAGATCAGGACAAAACATGGGCTCTACATGTGTGCTGCATTTCGTGCTTTGTTGGCCTGAGTGAATGGTTGAAAGGTAAGATAAATTCCATGCCCTTTGCAGTTCCAATGGTTTGGCGTGAGTCAACTAGTCACTTGCATGATTGTTATTTTTCTCTGACTAAAATGTCAGTCTTTTCCAAAAAGAGCAAAAGTAAAATACAATATCGAAATGTGCCTTCAACCATAAGGCCAGTTCTTCATGGAGAAGCTCTTCCTATTCCAATACCTCCAACCAACTGGGAGGAGATGGATTCACATTCATTAGAGGAAGACTTTGAGGCACATACAGATCCTGATCCTACATACAGATCCTGATCCTACATACACCCCTAAAAGACGTCCTCATCTTATTCAGCAAAATGAATTAAATGATCTTGTTCGAGATCTATGACTTTGCAAACAACAAGCTGAGATTTCAGTTTCAAGACTTCAAGAGTGGAATCTTCTGATGAAGGGTACCAGAATTTCTCTATTTAAAAAGAGAAATTTGGCTTTATCTGCTATTACAAGATGCAAGATGGTTTGTGTTTCTGCACAGATATTTTAGGGCTGATGGGAGAAATGGGATCAATTCACAACCCTGACGAATGGCGTCTATTTACAGATTCGTCAAAATTCAGCGTAAAAGCTGTCCTTTTGCATAAAGGAAACCAAAAACCTTCCATTCCAGTCACACACACTTTGAGAATGAAGAAAACTTATGAAAGCATGGGAAAAATACTGACTGCCATAAAATATGACAATATTAAGGGGACAATATGTGGTGTCCTAAAAGTCATATCTCTCTTGCTCGGACTTCAAGTAGGATTCAAAAAATTTTGCTCTTTTCTGTGTTTGTGGGACAGTAGGACCAGAAAGGAACACTACAAAACAAAAGACTGGCCCAAAAAAGATGTTTTTATTCCTGGAAAGTAATGTGAGGTATAAGCGTATAGATGATCCCTCTGATGTTCTGCTCCCACCACTACCCATCAAACTGGGACTTATGAAAAACTTTTTAAAGGCTGTGGACAAAACTGGTAAAGGGTTTTTGCACTTGAAGGAAAAATTTGCAAAAATAAGTGATGCCAAACTCAAAGAAGGGTTCTTTGTTGGTCCTCAGATCAGGAAGCTACTGAATGATACTTTCTTTCGAAGAAAAACTGAATAAGAAGGAGCGCGCTGCATGGAAATCCTTCACCTCTGTGGTCCAGGGTTTTCTGGGGAATCACAAAGAGGAAAACTACCATCAGCTCATTCAAGATCTTCTCAAAAACTATGAAAATCTTGGCTGACGAATGTCTTTGAAGATCCATTTCTTGCACTCGCATCTCGACTTCTTTCCTAAGAACTTAGGAGCTGTCAGTGATGAGCAAGGGGAAAGATTTCACCAGGATATCCGAACCATGGAGGAGAGATACCAAGGCAGGTGGGACCCAGCAATGATGGGTGACTACTGCTGGTTCTTGCAGAAGGAAGATACATGAGCACTTAAAGGACAAAAATGAACTTCTTGTAAGTAGAAAAGATCCTTACCCGTGTTTCTTATTTTGCATTTCAGTATATTTCATTTCTTACTTTATATTCAGTGGTCTATAACTACGATGTTTCTAATTTTTTCACTGTAATCATGTGGTAAAAAATGAGTTTTAAGTTGCAATTTAATAAAATAGTCACATTTATTTTTCATTTCTCAAATATGCGTATTCATTGAAATTTGAAATACAACAATCCGTAATTAAAACAAAAACTGTGCGTGCTGCACATTTTTCAAAGACCTCTACAAAGGAGGGAAAATAGTGTTATGAATTTAAGAATGGAAATTGAGCGTGGGTTCAAAAATAATATTTAGCAAGAATAATTCTAAAATAATGTAATTAATTACAAAAGTAGGAATAAAAACATTTATATTAACTAAATTCAACCAACACAAATCTTCATATTTATCAGTATGAAAATAAACCTTCAGGGCAATATATCACCTTATTAATTATTACTACAAATATTCGTTTCTTCTATAATTCTTACTGTCTTCACTCAAAGCATAAATTTTCTTACGAGTTCCTAAACAAACTAAAAACCTATACACAAAATGACTTCCTTCTAAGGTTTTAGTCATAAAGTACTCCAAAACTATATACTGGTTTCTCAGAACCAATTCTTTTCAGATGTTGATCACCACGCACAAGACGATGAATTCTTCTTTTTCTTACTCGTTCATAACGAGATCCACACTAATAAACTTATTTAACCTCCCATGCACACACCAAATAAAAACAGTTCGTCTTTATATTATAGTGCACAGACTAAGACAAACTACGTTTTCCTTCACACACTAATTCTTTTTAATTACAACTTTCTTATTCTTAATTTTTTTAGTTGATTCAACGCTGGAATTTGTTAGTGATATAATTCTCATGCTGAAGCACACGCGAGCATCAATATGATACATCACATCACGGTTTCCTTGCTGCTCCTTCATCTGTCGTAACATTGCCTCCTCCTTAGGTCTTGTTCGTTCCGAACAATTCTGGATTCCGAAGCTTCTTCAGTTCTTCGATGAAACGGGGGGAAACGATCCACATGAACCACCTTTCAGTTTGTAATTGGACGTCGACGAATGCGATACACCATGTCGTTAATCCTGTTAACTACCATATATGAACCTTCCAAAGGTTTCTGAAGTTTCGTAGAAAGTCTCTTCTTTCTATGTGAATTTTACAGCCGGAGAAAATCTCCTTGATTTAAAACAGTTCCATTTGTTTTACTTTCGTATCTCGTTTTGGTTCTCTCGCTTGCTAAGTTGATGTTATGTCTGACGGAGTGGTGGAATTATTCTAGTTGTTGTTGTAATTCTTGTACGTATTGTTTAGTGGACAGATGCATTGTTTCCGGCCGACCCTATAAAAGGTCACACGTCATTATCTTCCAAAGGGCATCATAGAAAGTGTCTGTCCAGTTGTTTCGTGCACTGCTGTTCTGTATACCAACAAACAGAGTGGTATATGGCGATTCCAGTCACTTTGATGGTCGTCGACAAACAACGTGACTGGGTTCGCCATATACCGCCAGATGTTGTCCAATTGTCCTATTAAATCTCTCAACGATACCATACGACTCAAGATGAAGGGGAGTTGTTCTTTTTTTCTGAATGCCTAATAATTGGCAGATGCCTTTAAACACATTGGATTCAAAATTCCTTCCTTGGTCTGAGTAGAGTTGCAAAGGTACTCCATACCTACTAATCAAGTTATTTACTATCATCTCTGCAACCGTTGTTGCCTTCTGATCCTAGATGGGATAGACTTCAGGCCGCTTCGTGAAAAAAATCCATCACCACTAAAAAAATAGCTGTTTCCATCATCAGTCCTAGGGAACGGACCCATTGCATCAATGGGTATTCTCTCAAAAGTGGCACCAACGTTATACGTCTGCAGCTTATCCCGACTCCTAGTCTTAGGGCCTTTCTTTGCTGCACAGGCCTCACATTGCCTACACCATCTTTCAACGTCTGTCCTACTTTTCAGCCAATGAAATCGTTCCCTGGCTTTCGCTAAGGTCTTATTAAGACCGAAGTGTCCTCCAGTGGCGCTATCATGCACATCTTTCATCACTAGTTCCACTCGGAAGCGAGAAAGGATTTTATGCCAACGGATCAGTCGTCCAGTGAGATTCTACCATTTCTGCATAATACATCGTCTTTCACTTCTAAAGGAGTCCCATTGTGCCCAATAACTTTTGGTAGTCGAGTTATACCTCGAAATGCATTCACAATTAGGTCTTATGTCAGATTTTTCAATCCAATTTATTATTGGCCTTACATCTTCATTTTCTAGTTGGGCATTTCTAATTTCTATTGAGCTCCAGATGTTAGGAGTATCATTGTTTTCTTGTGTCGATGTTATTTGTATTATGGGCATTACCTCTTTAGTACCAAATTTGAACTCTGCATTATAGAATTGCTTACAGTTTTCAATGCATTAACGTCTGGAAAGGGCATCTGCATTCCTAAGTAGTTTGCCACTTCAATGCTCAATGGAGAAATTGTACTCTTGCAACCGCTGTATCCACCTAGCAATTTGCCCTTCAGGATTTTTTAAATTTAATAGCCCTCTGAATGCAGCATGATCAGTACGGATAAAAAATTTCTGATCAAAAAGATAATGATAAAAAATTTCTGATCAAAAAGATAATGATAAAAATTTTCTATTGCTTTTGCTATTTCTTCACGTGGGACACAATAATTCCGTTCTGGTTTAGATAAAGTTTTGGTAAAATATGCAATAACTCTTCCTTGTCCGTCTTGTTGCTGTGAAAGTACAGCAACAATTCCTGTTTTCCTGCGTCAGTATCTATTATAAACTGTTTTCCAGCTTATGGATATGCTAACACTGGTGCTGTCGAAAGAAATTGTTTCAGCTGTTGGAAAGCCACGTCACATTCGGTGGTCCACATGAATCGCTAAGCCTCCTCTGTCAGACGATGTAATGGCCTTGCGATGTTGGAGAAACCCTCGACAAATCTTCTATAGTAGGTGCAGAATCCAATAAAACTACCAAGTATATGAACATCTTGTGGTGGAGGCCAGTCTCTTACAGCTTCTATCATACTAGGATCAGTCTTAATCCCTGACGTAATGATGGCATGACCAAGGTAATGAACTTCTTGCTGGAACAGTTTACACTTAGTCGGTCCCAATTTTAGTTTGTTTGCCCTAAGTTTTTCAAACACTTTGCGAAGATTTCTCAAATGTTTTTCAAAAGTCTTTCCAAGAACGATGATGTCGTCCAAGTAAACCAGGCAGACCTCCCAAGACAAACCTTTGAGTACCGACTCCATTAGCCGTTCAAACGTTGCAAAGTCCAAATGGCATCACTTTAAACTGCCAAAGTCTATTTCCTGTAGTGAAGCTGTTTTCCCACGGTCTTCAGGATATATACCAACTTGCCAATAGCCGCTCTTCAAGTCTAATGTCGAGAACCATTCTGACCCAGACAGAATGTCAAGTGTATCATCAATCCTGGGTAAAGGAAAGCAGTCCTTCTTTGTTATATCATTCAATCTGCGGTAGTAGACACAAAATCGGGTAGACCCATCCTTTTTCCTACAAGAACCACTGGTGATGTCCTCGATGATAGTTCGATGATGGTTCTATAATGTCCTGATCTTCCATATCCCTTACGAGTTGTTCTGTCTCCTCCCGTTTTGCTAATGGAAGCCTTCTTGCTGGTAGATGGATTGGACAAGTATCACCAGTGTTGATTTCATGTTCTGTAAGGTTAGTACAGTCATAATCATTTGATGTAGCAGAAAAAATGTTAGAAAACTCCTTAAATATGTTCTCGGCCTTAGCAGCTTAATCTTCAGTTAATATCTTCCTTGTTTCTCTCCACAAGTCACTAAGACGAGAGGAGATATCTGCATGGTATTCGTTTGAGTTACTAACTTTTATTGTGTTTATATTTATTACCCATGTAACAGGTGCTGTGTCATATTGCTATCTTCACCCTTTGTCAATAATGTGTTGGATTTGTTAGAGTTCATCACTCTGATAAGAATTTGTTTTTCATCTACTTAGACTAAAGTCCTTGCAACCAGGGTACCATGAGCCAAAGCTCCTTTACCAGGGGCAACAGTGACTGCCAATCGGAAGGCCCAGAGTTCTCCGCCCGATGTCCACGGATTATATGTCACTTCACTTTGTGCTGGGATCTCTTGTCGTAGGTCCACTATTACTGTGGTCACACTTGATAAAGAATCAGATGTTCGAATAAGCAGAGGGATCTCTTCTGTCTTATAGATGAGTAAGCTGTCACTAGATATAATACTGAATCCACGTTTCTTTAGGAAATCAAGGCCTAATAGGCATTAATCGTAGATGTCAGTGATGTAAACAGGATGTCGTACAAGACAGCTATGAACTCTGATGTTGAGTTCCATCCTTCCATGACTTTAGCACGATCTCCAGTGACTGTTTGTAGGGTTATATTTAACATTCCAGTTTGGGTGAGGTATTATCTTATTAATTATGTCTGTTCTGAGTAAAGTTACATTTGCACCAGTATCTGCTATCATACAGCGAGGCACTCTATTCATGGTTTCATCAGCTACTGTGATGGTTCGCCCAATCACTTTTACTTTTCCTTAACCAGTTTTACTTTATTTACGTTATACTTAACATTTTGGGGATTATTTCATTTGGACTAATCGCAATTTTCGTTTCCGAGAAGTAGGAGTTGCGCATGCGCAACTCCGAATTTTGATTGTCTTTTCCCGGCGTGCAACAGAGATTTGTACACGGCATGTTATAACTAAGAGACGTTAGGTCATAGAGTTAGTTAGTGGAGTTGGTTGGTTGGGTTGTTTTACCTCTGAGCGGCACTTTTTTGCACACAATGGGCTAAATGGCCAGGTCACAAGGACCCCAAAGACTCAGATAAGTTTGGGGGAGGGGACCCACTGGAACAGCTGTTGGGAGACAGATGGTAGCCTTTCGTCAAGGCCATCCAGCGTGTTCTTTAACGTGCACAGGGTATGGCTCTCTCGCACACGGACCACGGCTTAACGTCCCATCCGACGGACGGCGGCCTTTCTAAGCCCATCGATGTCCCCTACTGACCGTGGGCAGGGCGGGGAGTTTTGCGGAGATAAACGCTGACCTAGCTGGGACTCGAACCTGGGAACTGCAGATTACGAGACTGGCGCACTACCGACTGAGCCACCCCCGTCCCTAGTTAGTGGAGAGAGTGCTGTTAGTGGAAGTTGAGATGTAGAATTGGAATTTTTAGTAGATTGTTAGGAGGAGCTGAAATATGTTGAATCAGCATGTGCTGTGCAGATAGAAGGAGTTGTTAGTAGAGATTTAGGTAGATGTGAGTTGTTAGTATTCCAACTTTTGTATTTATCAACTGATGGTGAGTCTTTGAATTTTTTGGAAGTAAACTCTGTTTTAAAAACTTTTGAATTTTTGCTATTTTTGTCTTTGATAATGTAAATTGATTTTTTGATTAGATTTCAACTTTAATTAAACTTGACAATCTTTTTCTGAATTCTTACTCGATAAGTAACGCTAGACAAACTTTATTTGGCAAGTTAAAATTTCCCGGCGCACGACAAAGCTATACGGAATTTTGAATAAATTTAGATCACACAAAAAGTCCAACTTGAAAAGTTAATATCCTTGGAGTGTTACACTTCCAATCCTTGGAGTGTTACACTACCAATCCACCATGTAGTGCTTAAACGTGGGCGACTTCATCTGGGGCCAACCAATCAAAAGCCAGCCTTTGCCCTTCACGTTGCTTACGCTGGTTTTGTTGTCTGATAGACGTACTTGAACTTTGCATCCACCATTTTTTGCAGTTGGCTCGAATATGTCCAGTCTTGCCACAATTCCAACACTGCATGTTTGAAGATGTCTTTGAGGAGGAACCTTTTATCTTTTTCAAAACAAATAGTATGGGGTTGTTAATTCTTGCATTTCACTATTTTTTTCCTGTTTCTTTTGCATTCACAAATCTCACAGCCCGTTTGTTTGCTCGGGAGAAAACCCTGGAACACGTACTTTATGGCATGTACCACAGCTGACTTTAAGGATTCACCTTCCAACATCTTCAGGGATTGTTGAGTCTCAGGTTCGGCAATAGCATTAATAACCTGTAGTTGAGCTAAGTTATCTTGAATATCTGGTGGATAGTTACTATAAGCCAATCTAGCTAGGCGCTCAATATCATTGGCAAGTTCTTGCAAAGTTTCACCACTCTTCTGCATACGAAGTTTAAATTGAGTATTAATGATATAGTATTGTTTTAAATAACTATCGCCAAACCTGAGTTCTAATGCAGAAACCAGACTTTGATAATCAAGTCGTTTCTCTTCTGAAACAGACTGTAAAATTTCCGCAGCAGAATTTCTTAATGAAGCTGCAAGAGAAGTGGCCTTCTGAAATTCATTCCACTCATTAGCTCTAGTGATGACTTCAAAGTGTGTTTTGAAGAAGACTGTCCAAGACGATTGACCGTCATATGCGGATGGTTTAGTTGTATTTCTAGCGATAGGTGTAAAAACGTTATTGTCACTAAAATTACCATTGTCACAAGAAGAAGGTAAGCATTTCATTTCTTATAATCTGAAACGTGCGTTCGTAATCAGTTTTAACAGTATCAAGTTTAATGTTAAAACTCAAGTAATTCCATTTACAATCACACTTTACATCATCAATATCATTTTTTACACTATCAATTTCAACCTTAGACTATTACACTGTCTGTTCAGATCGGTCTTAATGTCTTTACACTGGTCAGTGATTTCACTGATTTTTTTGTTCAGATCCTTATTCTGATCAGTAATCTTACTAATTTGAGAATCCAATTCATTATTTTGCGAAGCCATTTCGGCTTTCAAGTCATCGTTTTGAGAGGCTATTTCAGCTCTCATGTCACTAATTTTACTATTCATGTCATTACTTTGACTGGCTATTTCAGCTCTCAAGTCATCATTTTGAGAGGCTATTTCAGCTCTCATGTCACTAATTTTACTATTCATGTCATTACTTTGACTGGCTATTTCAGCTCTCAAGTCATCATTTTGAGAGGCAATTTCAACTCTCATGTCAGTTATCAGTTTTACTAACTCATCCATATTTCTAGTGAAAGGCATTCAATAAATAATCCCGATCCTGAGACCAATTGTTATGATTTTAAGGATGGAAGATGAGTGCGAGTTCAAAAATAATAATTAGTAACAATTATTCTAAAATAATGTTATTTATTACAAAGTATGAATGAAAACATTTATATAAACTAGATTGAACCAACACAAATCATTATCAGTATAAAAATAAACCTTTAGGAGAATATAGCACTTTTTTACTATTCCTACAAAGAGTTGTTTCCTCTATAATTCTTACTACTCGACTCAAAGCACAAAATAAGGCTTTTTACAGCACTCGATAAGTGGGCACTATCATATTTGTGGACAAAACTGCAATCTACCAAGAATAACCTTACTAATTCCTAAACAAACCAAACGACTTCCTTCTAAGGTTTTTGTCATCAAGTACTCCAAAACTGCGTCTAAGTATATTGGTTTCTCAGAACCAATTCTTTTCAGACGTTGATCACCACCCACAAGATGATGAATTCTTCTTTTTCTTACTCGTTCACTAACAAGATCCACCCACACAAATACATTTATTTAACATCCCACGCACGCACACACCAGATAAAAACATTTCTTCTTTATAGTACATATAGTGCACATACTAAGACAAACTACTTTTCCTTCACACACTCATTTTTCTTAATTGCAACTCTGTTATTCTTTTTTTAAATTGATTCAACGCTCGAAGTGGTTAGTGACGTAATTCTCACGCTGAAGTAAACGCGAGCATCAAAATGATACATCACATCACGGCTTCATTATTGCTCGTTCGTCTTTCGTAACAATATCATACCTGAGTTTGCGTAATTTTTGTTTCAATGCTTTATTATTTCAATTAATTCAAAATGCAATAGAGTTCCTTGGCCCCCCCTCCTCTTTATTTTCCGTCTCGATTGTAAGACCAGCCTCCCCCCTTCCCTTTTTGTAAATCCAGGCCTGAAATTTAATGTAAACGGTTTTATTTAATTTTTTTCAAATGAATAAATTTACATTAATAAATTAATTATAAAAATTGTTAATAAATCATTTTTCTTCTCTCTTCTCTATAACTTTTAAAATAATTCAATTAGAAAATGTGATTGAAAATGAATTAAGGATCATAATCTATTTAAATCTCCATTTTCAGCAATTTTATGGAAGCTGGAATATTTAAAAATAAATTATCTTATTTTGGGAAACTCAGTTATAATTGTCTATGTTGTCTAACTTTTGAAATGTATATTTATTTTATTAACTCTTTAAATATTGAATGAATATTGTTGACAAATGAGACTTAATGCATACTTTAGAAGTTATAGAACTTCGAAGATAGATTCGCTGTAATGTAACGTGAAAATTTTGTAATGTTTTGGTAAGGCAATGAATTATTGCAATAAATTTATATTCGCAATCGCACTTTGGGCCTAATATTATTATTAACTTTGGAAATGACTGAACAAGAATTTCTAGTAAAGGAGGAACTTACATGCATGAACTTTATAATGAACTATCATACAATTATGACAAATTCAGAAATTCTGATTTGGTGTTGCAACAGTCTTCTCTAGTGATGTAATTTCCATTTCAAGAGTTTTCTCTATCTGGATAATGCGTGAATTTTAACACCCATACTGAACTACAGGCGTGATGTGTTCGTTATACTTGTGGTATGCGTTCAGGTGTGAGGTAGTTTGCTTCAGTTTTAAAGGGAATAGGCTGTGAGGTTCGCACGGCTCGAGTTCTAACTCTGCTACGTCTGAGATTTTCTCAGCTTTTCTTTGTCCAGGTTTCTGTGAACAAAGGTTGTGAAATAAATTGGGGGAAAGACGGTTGTCTTACATATGGGATATGTAAATAAATGGGGAAAGACCGATGGCTGTGACAATAAACAGCTCACCTACATATGGGATGCGGCAATAAATGGGGATCCCTTTTCTACATATGGGATGTGATAATAAACGGAGAAAGACTGCTGTCTTAAATTTGGAATGTAGCAATAAATGGGGGAATACTACTGTCTTAAATATGGGATGGCAATAAATGGGGAAAGACAGCTATCATACAAAAAGGATGAGCAAATAAATGGGGAAAATCTACATACGGAATGTGACAATAAATGGGAAAGACTGCTGTCTTAAATATTGTATGGGATATTAAGCAGACGTTATATGTGTAAGAGACAGAGGTGATCACAGGAACCGCCATTTTGGGGGAGTAGGACAATGAGCAATAAAAACGAATTTAATGGAACTGGGCAATGGTTCTCTATTTGCTTTTTTTGGGGGCGGGGAGGACGATCTCACATTCCGTCTCCACCCTTCATGCAACCACTATTAAAGATTGGGCTATTGTGTTGTTTTACCTCTGAGCGCTGAGCAACACTTTTGGTTATGCACACAATGGGCTAAATGGCTAGGTCACAAGAACACCAAGGGTTCAGAGAGGGTTCAGAGAAATGGATGCAGAGGACAGCTGGGATAGTCAGATGGAAGCTTGCCATCCAGCGTGTTTTCATCTATCGTAGATTTTATGGCTGTTCTGCGCACAGAACCACAGCTTAATGTCCTCACTGACGAACGGCGGACTTATCGAGCCCACTATCGATGCTTCTTTCAGCATTGCATTTTTGCTGAGGTCTTATCTTCTATATGATCCTGTCAGACCTCTGTGACAGGCAACTAATTGAGTAGTATTTTTTATAAAGCATTTTCAATCAGTGAGTCATAGATGACCCAATATTCTTTTCCATTTCTTGAGTAAAATAAGATTCAATGTGAAATTTTCGTGACTCTGCTGCAGAGTCAATCAACCTTTATCTCCCCATTTAATCTGCTATCGAACGAAGAGTGTTTTAAGATATCTTTTGTCTGCTGCTTCATAAATCAAACGGATCTCAGATCCATTTATTACGAAACGAAAATATTGCTTTTATTGAGACAGATGAGATTATAAAAATTATTATTATTACAATGCGAAACGTTCCCTAATGTATCAGCTTCTAACTAATGGATGTCAACATCGAGTCAAAGAACGAAAAAAAAAACTTCCCTTGTCCTCGTGCGCATGAATGAATTGTTTCCCATGGTTGTTACTTCGCGTGAATTCGTGATGGTTTCTACCTAAATAGCGCTTGTCTGTCGTGATTCCTGAGAAGTCTTTGAAAAAGAGTGGTGACGCATTTGTTAATCAATCATTTTCGCGATCTATTTGCTTCTAAAAATAAAGGTAGAGGATGTCCCATTTAAGCTTTTGAGATGAAAGACGTGTTGCTTATTCGCCTGGAGAGAGTGAAAACACAAGCATGGGTAGAAGCTACTCGCCAACTTTACACTCGTGGCTCCCTAAACTTTAGTTGTTGTTATAAGACGTTGAGATATTTTTGCTATTTCTTTTACTTTTAAGTTTTCTAGACAGAATTAAAATTGCTTTTCGTTTATGGAGAGTTGAGGACACAAGACATGGGTAAAAGCTACTCTTGAACTCTATTACTGAAGCTCTTAACCTTTACTTGTTGTTGTAAAATGACGAGATATTTTTGCTATTTCAGCTATTGAAATTTTTGAGACGGAAATCTTGCAGATGGCCTTCATTACAGAAAATTAGCATTCCCACTCGTCTAGAGAAAACTTAGTACACAAGCCATGCGAATAGGATATTAATCAACTCTATTCTTGAAGCTCTCAATTTTAATTGTTGTTATAAGATGGTGAAATGTTTTTGCTGCTCCCTTTAAGGTATGAACAACATCCAAATTTTTCAGGCGGGATTTTATTACGCGAAATTAAAATTCCCATTCCCCATTTCCGTGAGCTGAGGATACACGCCGTGTATCGAGGCTACTTACTATTCAAAGCTGTACACTTTAATTGCTGTTATAAGATGGTTAGGTGTTTCAGGGATATTTTTTCTATCCCTTCTTAGCTCATTAAAAGAAAAAGAGAGCTAATATTGTAGACATTCAATTTCTTTGTTTTTAAATAAATATTCTCTTTGGATTGGACAGCTATTGATGAAATATTACAATTCGTAAATACCAAATCTTCCAAAAACTCTCTGATGACGGAAATATTTGAAAATTGCAAATTTTTAAGCGAATATTGTGAGCTATGTAAGTGTGCTAGAAATTTGAAATTTTGGTGGGAAGTTTTTGCTTTTTTCACTCTTATCCAGAGGATGGGTGGGAAAATAAAACTTTTTTGTTTCAAGAGACAGCTGTTTCTTTTCAGATATAAAATTCCTTTTCGGTTGGATAGCTATTAGTAAACTATTGCCATTCACACTTTTCGACTCTCCCAAAAGTTTAATTGCTCCCTCTGTCTGTAGAAAAATTTTCAAGATTTAAACGAATATTACAAACGATCTATTTGGGCTAGAAATTTGATATTTCAGTGGTGGAGTGTGATAATCAAGGGGGTTACACTGGCAGAATCAGTTTGTTTTTTTCACACCCAGGGGGACCCTGTACACGTTAAAGAAGAAGCTGTATGGCCTTGACCGGTTGTGTTGTTTTACTTCTGAGTAGCACTTTTTTGCCCACAGTGGGATAAATGGCTAGGTCAAAAGGACCTTCAGGGCTCAATGTTGGGGAGGAGACCCTCTGGGCAGCTGTTAGGAGATAGATCGTCGGGAAAAAAAACTCACTGTGGACCTGAAAAAATCCACCGCCCGTCAGACGGACATTAGTTAGTGTGCGGTGGTCTCGTAAAGACATGCTTGCTAGATTTGTTGGGTAGTTTTACCTCTGAGCGGCACTTTTTTGCACACCATGGGCTAAATGGCCAGGTCACAGGGACCCCGAAGGCTCAGAGAAGGTTGGGGGAGGGGACCCACTGGAACAGCTGTTGGGAGACAGATTGTAGCCTCCCGTCAAGGCCATCCAGCGTGTTCTTTAACGTGCACAGGGTATGGCTCTCTCGCACACGGGGCTACGGCTTAACGTCCCATCCGACGGACGGCAGCCTTTCCAAGCCTATCGGTGTCCCCTACTGACCGTGGGCAGAGCGGGGAATTTTGCGGAGATCAATCTCAACACTGACCCAGCTGGGATTCGAACATGGGAACTACAGATTACGAGCCTGGTGCGCTACCGACTGAGCCACCCCCGCCCCTTCTAGATTTGTTGGGAGTTTACCATTTGTATCATAACACTTGCCCAGTGTCCCTTACCCAGTATCGAGTCCCAAGGATCTTTGTAGCCTCCTTATTTAGTTCACTGTGTACAAATATGCTTCTCAGAGATAAAGCAGTAACAACTCTGATCTGACTACGAGTTCACATAGAACTTCATAATCGCTGAAACAAGTACATTGATAGGTTCTCTAATACCCAGTCAAGAAAGAGCACCTAGGTACATTGGCCAAGACAGATGTTTAGTTGGGCTGGGTTGTTTTATCTCTGAATGTCACTTTTCTGCACACAATGGATAAATGGCCAGGTCACAAGGATCAAGAGGGCTCAGAGAAAATGGGGGGAAGGTACCACTAGACAGCTGTTACGAGACAGATTGTCAATCCAGCGTGTTCTTTAAAGTGCACAGGACCTTGGCGGGAGTCAATCACCGACCATCTGTCTCCTAACAGCTGTCCACTGGGTCCTTTTCTCCCAAAATTCTCTGAGCTCTTAGGATCCTTGTGACCTGGCCATTTAGCCACATGTGTGCCGAAAAGTGCCGCTCAGAACACCGCACCCATGTTTCAATATTTTAGCTGGACTACAAAAATGAAGAGTCCACCTATAATTCACCATAGTCCACTTATAATTAGAGATTAGAATTAGAGTAAAGAATATTTTATTAGAATTAGAGTATAGGTTAGAATTAGAGTATAGGTTAGAATTAGAGTATAGAATTAGAATATAGAGTCCACCTATAATTCATTTTATAATTTTCAGATATATTTAATTTATTCGATTCATAAAAGTACAAATATCAGGGTTGTCAAATATGCGGCCCATCCATAATGCTTTACTATAACAATAGTTAATGGCGCGAGATTTGTTAACCAAGAATTGGTAATAAAGAGAGTTTAAATCATAATTTCGAGAAAATTTAAAAAATGGTTACTATACTTTTTAAATTTGTAAGTCTATATATGTATATACTGGTAGTCCCCTCTAAACTGTAAACTAATGGTATACAATTGTTTGTTTAAGTTAGTTGCTCCTAAAATTGTTAATCACAATTATTTAAATAATTCTTTCATAAAAATTAATTCAACCACGAACTTAGATGTATAAAAAATTTTGTTTTCATTTTTTTTAAGCCAATGAATGTTAGCTTACTGAGGTTTTTGCCGTAAAAAAAAAGCTATTGTATTTTTATTAATTATATCTGCAGCTCATCTGCTTTTACTGGGTATTGCATACTTTTCATACTCTGTTAAGCTGTATTTATTCATATGATGACAAAGGTATGAGGAAAAATTGCATCAGGATTTACATGTTATCAAGGAGCTCTTGGGATCGGATGCCACCCAGCTAACAGTAATTTTTCTTCTATACTTTTGTCATCATATGAATAGATTTGAGTTGTTTTACATCTGAGTCGCACTTTTTTTTTTTGCACGCAATGGGCTAAATGGCCAGGTCGCAAGGACCCCGAGAGCTCAGAGAAGGTTTTGGGGAAGGGGTCTCATTGGAAAATTGTTAGGAGGCAGATCATAGCTTCCCGTCAAGGCCATCCAGCGTGTTCTTTAACGTGCATAGGGTTGGCTCTCTCGCACACGGAGCCACGGCTTAACGTCCCATCCAATGGATGACGGCCTTTCCAAGGTCCTCAGTGTCCCCTACTGACTAGGGGCAGGGAATTTTGCGGAAATAAATCTTAACGCTGCCCCAGGGGGATTCAAACCTGGGAATTGCAGATTATGAACCTGATGCTCTACCTAGTGGTCCTGTATAGGGAGAGGTTGGCAAACGGCGTTCATGGCCGCCATGTCTGTGCTCTGCGAGTGCGTCAGCTAGGCTAGCTGACTGATTATCTAGCTTCGTCAACACACACATGAGGACGATGCAACTCTGGAATAAGATTTTGTAACTTAAAAATCATGGAAATGCTTTCTGTTCTCAGTACAGAATACTAACAGTTCATCAGAATACTAACAGTTCAATACTAATATTTATTGATTGTTAAGTTAATAAGAATTACTTAAAATAATAAAAATTAAACAATAACTGTTCTTTCATACATTCAGTCCCAGATATTAAATTTTTACTTAAAAAGTAAAAATGTTTAACATTCCTGAAACGATATGGCAATATTTTTAATTTTGGGCTCTGATTTATGCTTTTACAAAATTAATATTCAAATTCTATTCAAAAATAATAGTTGAACATTTGTAGCATAAGCAAGCTTTATAAAAATATTTTTACATATTCTGAAATCTGTCAAAATTATGCTACATATATATATAAAGAGCTAGAACATTCTAAATAATTTTTTTCCTTTATTACACTATAATGATATAAATAAATACCCCTTAAGCAGCTGCTTGTCACAAGAGGTCTGACAGGAGCCTGTCAGTTTAATATGCCATATTAGGAGATCAGTGAGGATGGTGGGACCTCAGAAGAAACACAACATAAACATCCATGTCTTACCTGGGACTCGAACCTAGGTCCCTTTGACCAGTAGCCTAGAACGTTAACCATTTTTAATCACTTTATATTGTGCATCTACACGTTTTTTCCATCTGGTAACCTCAGCCTGTAGTTTAGCGCACGAAGAGCAAGAAGTACTCTGTTCAGTTGTGTCACCATATGAATTAATTGCCTCCCATTGAGATGTATCAAAGTGATCCTGAAAACGAGATATCAAAAGATAATTAGAACTCTCATGAATACATATCTTAAAAAATCTAATTCGTTTGCTTTTCAATGACTCTTTGTCTATTACCATAATCAAATTATTATTTTATGGGTTGGGTTGTTTTACCTCTGAGCGGCACTTTTTTGCACACCATGGGCTAAATGGTCAGGACACATGGACCTCGAAGGTTCAGAGAAGGTTGGGGGAGGGGACCCACTGGAACAGCTGTTAGGAGACAAATGGTAGCCTACAGTCAAGGCCATCCAGCGTGTTCTTTAACGGGCACAGGGTATGTCTCTCCCGCACACGGAGCCACGGCCTAACGTCCCATCCGACGGACGGCGGCCTATTATCAAACCCATCAGTGTCCCCTACTGACCGTGGGCAGGGTGGGGAATTTTGCGGAGATAAATCCAAACCGCTGACCCAGCTGAGACTCGAACCTGGGAACTGCAGATTACGAGCCTGGCACGCTACCGACTCAGTCACTCACACCACATTATTTTATGGAGATAATGATACTAATGAAATTGTTTGAATATAGACATACTGCCATTATTTTAATTATTTGTTTCAAGATAAATAACTTGGAATATGTTTGATTACATACAATATTTTTCAAAAAGTTTCCCGACATTTACATGTCACCTGAATGGAAAATTAAATCCAAATTTCCTTAACTGCGAAAATAAGTTTTTTAAAAAATGTCATTAGAAATGAATTGAAGATCTCGCGCAAATTCTCGATTTTCAGCAACATTCTTTTAATACTTAAGAGTTATTAAGTTGAAAACATTTAGCAACAAACGTTGCTGTTTAACGTTTTCGAAATTAATTGAATGATTAAACAAATTTCTTACGCAACATTTATTTTAGTAAGTGAAGTTTAAAAATGGATTTTAACAATAATGTCATTGAGGTCGGTATTCTATTCGGAATGTATTAGTAATATTATCCGAATATTCAGCAGTAGAGAGATTCAAATATTGAGAATGACTATACTTTCGATGTTTTTAAAAATATAATTAAATTCAACCTACCTCACATAAGCGAGAAATATCTGTTGGTTTCCAGAATTCCCGTTTCCCTTTAGCTGCCCAGATACTTCTAGTGCGATCTTTTGGGAAAGCTTTCATCAATTTCCTTTTCTTTGCAGAATTAGTGCAGCCGAAAGCTGCACAATGTGACATTTTAACAAGCTGTATCTTATGTTTATCAATTGGGTTGTTTTACCTCTGAGCGGCACTTTTTTGCACACCATGGGCTAAATGACCAGGTCATATGGACCCCGAAGGCTCAGAGAAGGTTGGGGGAGGGGACCCACTGGAACAGCTGTTGGGAGACAGATGGTAGCCCCCCGTCAAGACCATCCAGCGTGTTCTTTAACGTGCACAGGGTATGTCTCTCCCGCACACGGGGTCACGGCTTAACGTCCCATCCGACGGACGGCGGCCTTTCCAAGCCCATCGGTGTCCCCTACTGACCGTGGGCAGGGCGGGAAATCTTGCGGAGATAAATTTCAACGCTGACCCAGCTGGGACTCGAACCTGGGAACTACAGATTACGAGCCTGGAGCGCTACCGACTGATCCACCCCTTATGTTTATCAAGGAAAACAAATAAGCAATTTACGTTATAACACAGAGATCTAATTCAGTATAGAACCAACACACATATACACTTTACCTGTAACTATCACAGAGCTAATCGACGCACAGAAATGGCGCCCATGAGACACATGAGAGCGACAACCAATAGAAATCGACATCGCCGTTTGCCAACCTCTCCCTATATAGGACCACTAGCGTTACCCACTGAGCTACCCCCCATATAAATAGATACAGATTAATAGAGTGCGAAAAGTATGTAAGTACCCAGTAAAAGTTATTGTATTTATTTTTGCCACAAAATAGCTACAGTTCTGTATTGAGAGTATGAAATAAGTTTGTATTAGACTAATCCATTAAACTGAGCAGGATTTACGCTTTAACCCTAATGCAGGCCTGAACAAATGTTTTAGCTGAAGGACCGCACAGAAAACTGGAATGGGTTGGGTTGTTTTACCTCTGAGCGGCACTTTTTGCACACCATGGGCTAAATGGCCAGGTCACAAGGACCCCGAAGGCTCAGAGAAGTTTGGGGGGAGGGGACCCACTGGAACAGCTGTTGGGAGACAGATGGTAGCCTCCCGTCAAGGCCATCTAGCGTGTTCTTTAACGTGTACAGGGTATGACTCTTCCAGCACACGGGGCCACGGCTTAACGTCCCATCCGACGGACGGCGGCCTTTCCAAGCCCATCGGTGTCCCCTACTGACCGTGGGCAGAGCGGGGAATTTTGCGGAGATAAATCTCAACGCTGACCCAGCTGGGACTCGAACCTGTGAACTACAGATTACGAGCCTGGCGCGCTACCGACTGAGCCATCCCCTCCCCAAGCTGGAATGGAATGGCCAAAGAAATATGTAATCAATAGCGTATGTATAACCAACGAAAACGGAAAAATAAAGTGAAATATTAGCACATGCAATATAGTTTTATTAAAATTATTAGTGTTCTTGGCAAAATAGATGAAAGGCACTTTTGCTCATGCCTCCGGTAAGGCATGGATTTCGCTCTGCTGTGAAATCTCGGCTACCTCACAGTCTTTGTCTATGGCTTATTATATTAACAGGTTCTTGTCAAACCTTCAAATTTGGTAAGCAGCTGCTTGAGGAGGGATGTACTTTTCAATAAGAATTCGTTTCGCCGAAGTTGGACTTAATATCTTCTATACATTGTTTTTCATTTCACAAATTTAATATATTTGTCATCAGTAGCTCGGGGACAGCAAAAATAAGTGGATGGCCGTGGTTTGATCAGGGCTGCAGTCGCTATAATCTCGACGAATGAGGACTGCGGTCCCTATGTGGCCGATGAGTTCTGGCACTCATAAGCATCGGGGCTATGGTGACTGAGGCAATAGCGCAACAAGTTCGTATCTACAGTTCCCAGGTTCGAGTTTCACCTGAGTCAGAATTGAGATTTATCTCCCCGCTCTGTCAGTAGGAGACACCGATGGGTTAGGAAAGGTCACCGTCCGTCGGATGGGACGTTAGGCCATGACTCCCGTGTGCCCTGTTCACGTTAAAGAACACGCTGGATGGCCTTGCAGGGAGACTACTATATATCTCCCAACAGCTGTCCATACAACCCCCTCTCTGAGTCTTCGGGAGTCCTTGTGACCTGGCTATTTAGCCACTGTGTGCAAAGGAGTGCCGCTCAGAGGTAAAACAACAGAACTCAGCTTTGAGATTATCTCCGCAAAACTGCCCGCCCTCCCCTCAGTCAGTAGGGGACACCGCTGAGCTTGGAAAGGACGCCGTCCCTCAAAAGCTGGGGTCCGTGTGCTGGTGAGCAATATCTTATGCACATTAAAGAATACGATGGATGGCTTTGACGGAGGACCATCTGTGTCCTAACAACTGTTCAGTGGGACCCCTTCCCCAAACTTTCTCGTGGTCCTTGCGACCTGGCCATTTAGCCCATTAGGTGAAAAAAAAGTGGCTCTTAGAGGTAAAACAACCAAACCTGTAATCATCAAAAGCACTCTTAATAAATGCCAATAGCAGATTGAATTGTTCTCCATTGGCAATATTCATTCATTCTGTAAACAGATATCCCCGTTGGAAACTGAACAACATATGAGATAAGGGTAAAAAAAAATAATTTGAAAATGAATCAATACAGTATATTTGCTAAAAAAAGAAATTTTTAGCCTTAACTGGCATAGTGGTTAGGGACTGTATTGTTCCAGAAGGCAAACTTTACGTGTTGTTGTGTCAGATTTATCTGAGACATTAGTCAGAAGTGTCTTAGTAGAGCATGTCCTTGTATGGGAAGATCTGTAAATACTAGGAGTTATCTTTGGGATCCTTCTTTGTCTTATAAGTTGCAAAAAAGGTTTTTTCGCTTCCATGTGGATTCATATTAAAACGGCGTGTTAAAGTGGACCGATTGCTAAGAAAAGCGTGAGCATTGTATGAAGAAGTGTTCTACGTTTTGTGAAGAATACGTCATATTAATAATTGGAAATTGTTAAAAAAAATTATTAATATGAGTGTTAGTGTGAACAGAGTTCTACAAAATCAGTCGGTGGTGCGTATTTTTTGAGAGAGTAGTTTTTCATGTTGATGTGATATGATGGAAATTGATCATTTGAGTTCAACTATTAATGCTTTCACATTTATGCTACTGGATTTGTCCGCAGTCACTATTTTTATGACGTGTAGAGAATCTTAGGCAAAGTCCTGTTCCCAAGTTGTATGAAAAGATTAAAAAAATATCGCCTCAAGCAGCAAGGTTAGGAGACACTAACGGAACAGTTCAAATCGAATTAACTTATAACGCTGTGCAATTGATTAGAATGTCATAAGTGAAACATCTGTACTATTTATATTTGCTAGTAAGTACAACTCAGTTAATAATTAGTGATTATTACAGTTAGTACATTTAATAATAATAATAACTTTTTTTATGCCTTAGTATGGTTATATACATAGATTACCCTACTAAGCCTTATGGCTTTGATTAAGAGAATTATTTAAGTGTTCATATTTCTGGTAAAAATAATTGTTTCATCTATTAAATAAGTTGATTATATCATTTTGGTTAATTCGAACCCTTTAGAGTAGGGGTTCTCAACGTCGGGTAAGCAGTAAAATATTTTGGGGTACACCGTGAGAGCTCAAAAGTTGCTAAATCTAGTAACAAGTCTCTAAGTTGGCATTATTATACTATAACTATAGTTTTATCTATCTATATAAGGGGTACGCCAGTTACATACACATTTCCAGAGGGTACGTGAAGAATAAAAGGTTGAGAACCAGTACTCTAGACTAGTGATTCTCAAAATGATTCTTACGGCACACTAAAAATTTAAGTTGGCAACAGTACAGGAGAGTCGCGCATGCGCAGTTTGCTTTAATACTAGCCATTTCTGTGGAGTCGTTTGTAAACAGAGAACTATTCTCTTCAAGTTCTGATGTGTATTGAGGTTAGTGCTTGCACTTGTTATGGGCATGTTTCATGCTAATTTTGGTTTTAACATTAATACTTGATATGGATAAGATAGATAGATAGATTTTTTTATTCACTACTCTCAACACCAGTACAGTTCAATACAAAAATCCGCAACAAAAAACTACTTTAACATAAATTTTGTAAGTTCAAAAGTTCTCAGAGGTAAAACAACCAGAAATGCAATCATCAAAAGCAGTCTTAATAAATGCCAATAGCAGATTGAATTGTTCTCCATTGGCAATATTCATTCATTCTATAAACAGATATCCCCGTAGGAAACTGAACAACATATGAGATAAGGGTAAAAAAACTAATTTGAAAATGAATCAATATAGTATACTTGCTAAAAAAAGAAGTTTTTAAGCCTAAATTGGCATAGTGGTTAGGGACTGTACTGCACTGCACTGTTTCAGAAGGCAAACTTTACGTGTTGTTGTGTCAGATTTATCTGAGACATTAGTCAGAAGTGTTTTAGTAGGGCATGTCCTTGCATGGGAAGATCTGTAAATACTAGGAGTTATCTTTGGGATCCTTCTTTGTCCTATAAGTTGCAAAAAAAGTTTTTTCGCTTCCATGTGGATTCATATTAAAACGGCGTGTTAAAGTGGACCGATTGGTAAAAAAAGCGTGAGCATTGTATGAAGAAGTGCCCTACGTTTTGTGAAGAATACGTCATATTAATAATTGGAAATTATTAAAAAAAAATTACAACATGAGCTGATTAACGCAAGTTATATTGTAAAGTATAAATTATAATCTATTTTATAGGTAGTGTTTTTTAAACAAACAACTGAACGATATGAAAGTAGTAAATAAATAAGAGAACTCCACTTGAGTCCGAGTTCGTCTGTGGAGAAGTTCACGAATATAACGTTTTAATTGCAACATTGATTATAGAAATTAAATATTGAAACTAAAGTTTTATCTCTATAGATATTTCTCAACATTATCACAATTCATTAACCAATCCGTTATTAATCTTTTAAAAGCATAAATGTTTCTTGCATTTCTAATGTTAGACGGCAGAGCATTAAAAAGTTTTGGTGCCAGATAAACGTAGTGTTTCTGGATGATAGCTTCTTTAGGAAACGGTATGGATAAATGCGCAGTAGATGATAAACGTGTATATTTGGGAAAGATCTTAACATTAGACTCATCCCAATTTTGAATATTGTATATTAATAGGTGATAAATATATAATTTTCTAACTGGTAAGATATTTAAGTTTTTATAATTTTTTTTATACTATCAAATTTCTTTTTCTTTAGCATACATTTTATTATGTAATTTTGAGAATCTTGTAATGGTTTCAGATTTGTCTCATATAAACCTCCCCAAGATATAATGCCATATTTCAAATAGGATTTTATCCACGAATTATAAGTAATTTTTAGCATCGACAAATCTATGAAATTTCTTATGTAATAAAATCTTCAAACCATAAGTTTTTGATTAAAAGTAAAAAGTTCAATGAACCATCAGTGACTAAAAGTAGAAATAAATTTTTTATAAATTTCCTTTTATCTTCAGTATGATCCAAAATTTCGCTGCACACCTTTCGACATCCACTGCTCTAGACAGTGAAATAAACATTACGGTAAAACTTGGCAAAAATATTTTACACTAGAGGAATGCACAGCCACCTGTGGAGTAATTCATTGAATTCTCACTCATAAAGGACTTTATTTTCACTCATGAAACAAACTAAAGGAACTAAGACTTAATGGTTCTTAAATTAACAACTAAACTTTAATTAAAGAATGCAAACTTAAAAAATGGGACAAAAATAACAAATTTTTTGCTAGAGTGATAACCAGGAGTATAGATAGTCAATTGTTTAACCAGATGATGAGCCAGTCAAAATGACTAAAACAGATTAAGACATTTTCATCTCCCCGTCTTAGAGAATAAGACAACTTCTGTTTTTTTTTTGAGACACTAGGGTGTGCTCAACCAACAAGGCACATACCTTACGCACGCCTATGATTTATACCATTAGAATACTATTAAAAACAACTAAAAGAACTAAAAGGAACAAGAGCACCTAAATATTGCCTAAAATTATGCTGCAGTTGCCTTCAAAATATGTAAGCGATTTACAATGTGGTGACGTTTGCAATATTCGTTTAAAATTTTGGAATTTTCAGCTCCCCCCTCCCCCGTTAGAGAGCTCAGTTTCATTCATTTTAGGAGAATTGGAAAGTGCGAATAGTGTCAGGTTCTGATGCGATACATACATATAATTTTGTTATTTCACGTATATATTTGCATGTTACCTTGCATTGTAATCCTTTGAGTGAAACTCTTTCCTTTCTCTCACCGCTGAATAAGGATGTTTACCTCTAATGTATCTTGCTGTAATCAGCAAGACAGGTTTTTGGTACCTGATCGTCAGTAATCGGTCCCCTTTCTGGCCTGACTCCTTGATCGGGGAGTGCTGCCCAAATGACCATCCCTTGGGACAGGGAGGTCGGCACAGGACGCCGTACGTCGGACGGCCCTCCGTGAGAATGTCAGGTAGTTCTGAGTTAGTAACTGGATGGAGCAGACGTAGACGGCGGCTGCTCGGTGAATAGATACTTCACGAGGTGAGAGGTTTTCCTCTGTTTGGTGCTTAGAGTCGCAAACTGTTAAGCAATCCGCACAGGGTTCTTTGTAGCCAACTTAGCCAGTAGCCAACTTATGAACTTGTTATAGTAGTCCAACTTATGAACTCGGGGAGACTCTGTAAATATCTTCTGAAACAAATCTTTTTGTTACTGTTTTAAACTTGGAGTTGGCTATCATTCTGCAATTCTCAAACGTCGAAACCCCAATCCAGGACGCACCAAAATCTTACTTCCTTACCTGTGGGCGCCGTGGATCAATTGAATTCAACCAACCCCAGGAACCGACAAATAGTAATATTTTATCAATACCTATCCAACTCAAAAAGAAGTTTTCATTTACATCATAAGCAAAAAAGTCCCATGCCCACAGACGGGAAGGCGACAAAAGGGACGCATCATCTCGTTTTGATTCTGAAAACGTGATAACAACGAAAACAACGAAAACCAGATGCAATAACAAAAAAAAAGACCTAAAATAATCTAAAAAATAATGCTGCAGAATTTTTAAAAATTTTCAAATAATTTGCAAAGTGGTGATGATTTGAATGTGATTGTATGTTTTTGTGACGGGAAGTTTGTTGTTGCTCTTTTTTTTTCAACAGCATACTCTTAGAAAAGAACTTTCCCTCGTATTGTTTCCTTCCCGTCAGAGACGAGTTTGATGACTCTCGCTCTCAGTGACATTTACAGGGGTTAAGGAAGAAAGACCTCGGGTTTTTTTTTGGGAAAAAATCTTTTCTAGAGAGCAATTGTTTGCGACTTTGTTAAACTATTAGAGAGATTGAGGATGAGGAGAAGGCGCTTTAAAAGCTCATTTGTCGATAAAGAGTAAAAATTGGGGAAAAAATAGAAAGCACACTTTCTTGAAATTGGCAAAATTGTAACGAGCGTAGGAAAAATTTGCGAAGTGCGTTATAACAAATTCGTTTTTAACCTTTTGGAGAAGTTTGGGATAAAACACGTGATGAAAGCATGACCAGATTTAAGGGGTGACGGGGGGAGCATATCCATTCTTCCCCCTTTGAGAATGATAGCAGCTGTAATGAAGGAGATAAAATATGAGCTACACGTAGATTTTAAGAAATTGCAAAAGACCATTAAAGTGAAAATACCAAAAAAATATTTATACTGGAACGTCATTCCAGTTCTTTCCGTCTCGATCTTCCTCTCTCATCGCCCTCCTCTCACCGTGGAGAGTGTGGCTCAGTCGGTAGCGCGCCAGGCTAGTAATCTCCATTCCCCGGTTCAAGTTCCATCTGGGCCAGCTGTGAGATTTATCTCTGCAAAACACCCCACTCTGCCCTCGGTCAGTAGAGACACCAATGGATTTGGAAAGGCTGCCATCCGTTCGAATACGTCATTAAGCCGTGTTTCCGTGTGTTGGTTGGGTTGTTTTACCTCTGAGCGGCACTTTTTTGCACATAATAGGCTAAATGCCAGGTCACAAAAAACCCGAGGGCTTAGAGAAGGTTGGAGGTGGGGACCCACTGGACAGCTGTTGGAAGACAGATGTTAAGTCTCCCGTCAAGGCCTTCCAGGGTGTTCTTTAACATGCACAAGGCATGGCTCTCGCTCACCGCGGGCCATGGCTTAACGTCCCATCCGATGGACGGCGGACTTTCCAAGCCCATCGGTGTCCCCTACTGATCGCGGGCAGGACGGGGAGTTTTGCGGAGATAAATCTGAACGCTGACCCAGCTGGAACTCGAACCTGGGAACTGCAAATTACGAGCCCGGCGCGCTAACCGACTGAGCCTCCCCATACACCGTCTCCCTTCCGTGTGCTGGTGTTACAGTCTCGTAAACAGTGTCACGTGACCCTGTGCACATTACCGGATGGCCTTGACGGGGGGCTCCCATCTGTCTCCTAACAGTTCTCCAATAGGGCCCCTTCCCTAACCTTCTCTGAGCCACTGGGGTCCTTGTGACGTGGTCATTTTACCCATTGTGTGCAAGAATGTACACTAAGAGGAAAAACAACCCAACCTACCTCCTTCCCTCAGATTTTTCTAGATCTGCGCCTTGATGAAAGGAATGGAAATATTTCAGTAGAAAGGATGATTCTAAGGGAATTTCTATAGAAGATAATCACGAATGAAAGCAAATAAAATCCTCCTCAAGGAGTTGCACACCACAGAGGTCTGAGAGGAACTCTCTGTGCAATACACCTTAACAAAGGTCTGAGAGGAAAGCGAGACCTCAGCAGAAAGACTGGACAAAAAAAACCACCCATTTCTAATGCTGGGTTTCGGACCTAAGACCCTTTGAATCGGAATGGTTCGTGCTCCAGTTCGTGTTTAAGTAGATACATCGGAGATGCCAAAGCACCATTCCTATCTTTATATTTATTTCAGTAAAAGCAATCATGATAAAGCAGTAGATTAATGGGCATTAGAGATGGATTCGGGCCCAAAATGGCATAGACTGCTTCAAGTTAAGGCTACTATAATTTCAATTATTTCTTGTAATTGTGAAAAAAAATAATTACATAATTACATTTTTAATTTATTAATTTGTCTTTAATAATTAAAAGAAAGCACCATGCGATTTTTTGCTTATTTTTTACGCATTTTTTATTTTTAAAAAATGAATGGTTCTCTCCGTTCATAATGATGTTACACGAAATTTCAGTTTCGACTAATATTTCTGACCTTTTTCGTTCAAAACAGGATTAATATTTTACTTTTTTGTCATAAAATGTTTATAATTAATAGATAAGAATAAAATAAAAGACTTGTCACATTCGGAGCTGGAGGGGGGCGGGAGAGGTGGTTCAGTCAGTAGCGCGCCAGGCTCGTAATAGAAGATAATCACTGCTGTAGTTCTCAGCTGTAGTTCCCAGGTTCGAGCCCCAGCTGAGTCAGCGTTCAGATTTATCTCCGCAAAATTCCTCGCCCTGTCCACGGTCAGTAGGGGACACCGATGGGTTTGGAAAGGCCGCCGTCCGTCGGATGGGACGTTAAGCCGTTGTCCCGTGTGCGAGAGAGCCATAATCTATGCACGTTAAAGAACACGCTGGATGGCCTTGACGGGAGGCTACCATCTGTCTCCCAACAGCTGTTCCAGTGGGTCCCCTCCCCCGACCTTCTCTGAGCCTTCGGGGTCCTTGTGACTTGGCCATTTAGCCCATGGTGTGCAAAAGTGCCGCTCAGAGGTAAAACAACCCAACCCAACTTGTCACATTCATTTCTGAATTACTTAGGATACGTCTTAGGATATGTAATAAAAAATGTTTCCTCCAAATAGGGTTCGGGGGTAATATTTGCCAAAATGGTCCGTGCTCGAGCGGACTGGAGCTCAATAATTGTTAAAATGGTTCGTGCTCGGGAGGACTCGAGCAGAATAATTGTCGAATGGTTCGTGCTCCAGCGGACTGGAGCTCAACAATTGTCAGAATGGTTCGTGCTCCAGCGAACTGGAGCTCAACAATTGTCAGAATGGTTCGTGCTCCAGCGGACTGGAGCTCAACAATTGTCAGAATGGTTCGTGCTCCAGCGGACTGGAGCTCAACAATTGTCAGAATGGTTCGTGCTCCAGCGGACTGGAGCTCAACAATTGTCAGAATGGTTCGTGCTCCAGCGGACTGGATCTCAAAAATTGTCAGAATGGTTCGTGCTCCAGCGGACTGTAGCTCAACATTTGTCAGAATGGTTCGTGGTCCAGCGGACCGGAGCTCAACAATTTGCAGAATGGTTCGTGCTCCAGCGGACTGGAGCTCAACAATTGTCAGAATGGTTCGTGCTCCAGCGGACTGGAGTTCAACAATTGGCAGAATGGTTCGTGCTCCAGCGGACTAGAGCTCAACAATTGTCAGAATGGTTCGTGCTCCAGCGGACTGGAGCTCAACAATTGTCAGAATGGTTCGTGCTCCAGCGGACTGGAGCTCAACAATTGTCAGAATGGTTCGTGGTCCAGCGGACTGGAGCTCAACAATTGGCAGAATAGTTCGTGGTACAGCGGACTGGAGCTCAACAATTGGCAGAATGGTTCGTGCTCCAGCGCACTGGATCTCAGCAATTGTCAGAATGGTTCGTGCTCCAGCGGACTGTAGCTCAACATTTGTCAGAATGGTTCGTGGTCCAGCGGACTGGAGCTCAACAATTTGCAGAATGGTTCGTGGTCCAGCGGACTGGAGCTCAACAATTGTCAGAATGGTTCGTGGTCCAGCGGACTGGAGCTCAACAATTGTCAGAATGGTTCGTGCTCCAGCGGACTGGAGCTCAACAATTGGCAGAATGGTTCGTGCTCCAGCGGACTGAAGCTCAATAATTGTCAAAAATGTTTTGGCTTCGGGAGGACTCGGGTTCATATAATAATTATTGTCATAATGGTCATAATTGTCATAATAATAATTGTCATAATGGTTCGTGCTCCGGAGGACTTCAGCTCAGTAATTGTCAAAATAGTTCGTGTTGACTAGGGCTCAATAATTGTCAAAATAGTTCCTGCTCGGGAGGACTCGGGCTCAAAAATTGAGAAGTAGCTCAGGCCCGAGAGGACTCGGACTGAATAATTGAAAAAATGTCTGTGTCGGACACGGTCTGCAATAATTCTGAAAATGTTTGATGCTCGGTCAGACTCTGGGCTCAATAACTTGGGCTCGAAAAATAATTGGAGCCCGAACTCATCTCTAATGAGCATTGCTTTCCTGAAAGGAACAAAGAAGCTAACACGAGAGAAACGGATTCAAAAATGCGCAATTTTCGAACAATACCTCCCTTTATTATTTAAGCAAGCAGTGAAAAGAACGAAGGAAAGTTTCCTTCCGCCAAAGCAAGAAAATCATTTCTCTAATGCCGACTAACAAAATGAATAAATTAAACCGCAGAATGTCTCTCCACCGCTGGTAATATTCAATCAAAACATTCGGATTTCCACTTCCTACGATTTTTATTTTAAATTCTGCTTTTACTACCACTCGTGAGTATGAGCACGTGAAAAGACAGTGCTGGCTTTAGTGCCGAAGCCTTCGTTCGCTCCCTCGCCTAACCCTAATGCCTCTCTTCACCTTATGCCGCCCAATTTCAAAGTTGAGGAGGAGATTAAGAGAAGACCAAAAGAGCCTAGTGCCATCGTCAGATGCAGCTGGGTCCTGCTGCATCGCTCCGCCAATCAGAGAATCCAGATCCAGTGCATGAAACACTGGCGCTAATTCTCCTAAATCCTCCGCCTAATAACGTCACGAGAGTTCCGTGCTCTCGTTTTTAGGGCTCCATCTTCATAAGCAAAGAAGCTCGCAGCGAACGGTTTCAATTTCTCGCGCGCTCCTTGGTTCTGTTTTCAGTGCGCGACAAGGCAGCGAACATTCCCGAGCAAAGGACGTAAAATTAATTTAAACAATTTTTCTCTCAAAAATCGTTCTTTCTAAGAAGTTGTTAGCTTTATCGAGACGTCGATCCTGATGCTAGAGAAGCGACTGAGAAGAAGCAAAATTTAACCATGCAAGTATATTCCTTACTTAAGAACAGATATGGAAAAAGCATTCGAAAGCGACCGACTTTCAATTGTGGTTTACGAAAAATTCGATGAGTTTTGGAAGACTTCTTTTGGTAATGAGCGATGTCGACGGCTAAAGATTTGGAAGGAAAATTTTATAACTAGAAGAATACATATCGTCACTTGGGAGTTTTCGAACAGAATAAAGTTCTTTATTTTCGGATTTTAGCACCATCTATAGGTGAAAATCGTAACTAGTGGTTGATTGAGAAAATGCAAATAGTAATATTTTATTAGTACATACAACACAATAAAAGAAATTTTCATCTATAAAGGAAACAAAAAATATGCGTAAAATGGAACATTTGCCTTCCCCGGGACAGAGGGGCTGGGGTGGCTCAGTCGGTAGCGCGCCAAGCTCTTAATCTTCAGGTCCCAGGTTCGAGTCCCTTTGTTGAGCTTTCAGATTTATCTCCTCAAAACTCCCCACCCTGCCCTCAGTCAGTAGGGGACACCGATAGGCTTTCAAAGGTCGTCGTCCGTCGGATGGGACGATAAGCCGTGGCCCCGTGGTGTATGCGGGAGAGCCATACCCTGTTAAAGAACACTCTGGATGGCCTTGACGGGAGGCTACCCCCTCTATCCCAACGGCTGTCCAATGGGTTCCCTCCCCCAATTTTCTCTGGGGCCGAGCCCCTCACACTCGGCAATCTTTTATCTGTTAATTCCTTTACATTAACTCGGCAATCTTTTATCTGTTAATTCCTTTTTACCATCTATCTTTGACTTTTTACGATTTACAGGGTTATTTTAACCGAGTGGAATTTTTATCTTTGACACTTTTTTATACCCTTGTTTTTGTTTTTACAATGGGCCCTCTACACCAGCTGTTTTATATTTATACTTGTTCCCATTTACATTGAATTTCCCTGTGTACTTTTCTCATCTTGTTTTTAATTTTGGTTGTAGGTTTACGTGAGTTTTTATTTAGTTATTTTCGTAATTGTCCTGTTTGGCGCAATATGGCCCAGTTGCCCCTTGAGCCACTAAACTTCAAACAACTAACCAACCACTCTAAGCACTCGGGGTCCTTGTGACCTTACCATGTAGCCATTGGGTATGAAAAATGGCCGAAAAAATAGCAAAATTAGCGAGGGCCCATACCCTCCCACCTCTTTAATAATAGCAGCAAGGTTGATAGAGGCAAAAAATAATTAAACTTATTAATATTTCATGAGGCATGGATGTTTGAAATTGTTTTCCTGCTGAGGTCCCGCCATCCTCACATCCTCCCTTTTTACTATGGCGTATAAACTGACAAGTTCCTGTCAGACCTTTGTGGCAAGCAGCTGCTTGAGGAGATAATTATTTTTTTAAAACAGAGGGGAAAATACTATACTGCATTAGAAAAACAGTTTCTTATGTCCCCCCCCCCCTGAAATTTTTTCATAGATCGCACAAAATCGTAGGTAATATGTAGTAGTCTCTATTTGTATTCACAATATTTATAATATAATAAAACTATTTCGGAAATAGTTTCCGAAATTATTTTAATACGTTTAAACAGAACTTAAAATGCTTCCGATTGTCTTTGGAAGATGTTGTCCATGTGTTGAATAACCTATGCAACCTTTTAGCTGAAGGGCCACATGGAAGACTGAAATCGAATGGAGGGCCGCATAAGAGAAAACTGAAGTCAAAGGGTGGGCCGCCAAAGAAACATAATCAGCAACGTATGTATAAATAAAGCAAAAAAATAAAAATAAGTGGAACATAAACAATACCATTTTGTTAAAGTTAATTATTTCAATGAGAATCCGCTTCGTCGAAGTTGGATTTCTTGTCCTCTTTATGTTCCTTTTCCCTTTAACAAATTTAATTTACGTATTCGTCATCTGTAGCTCGCGGGCCGCCTGAAAAGAGGTGGCGGGATGCAGGCCGCCTGAAAAGAGGTGGCGGGATGCAGACCGCCTGAAAAGAGGTGGCGGGATGCAGGCCGCCTGAAAAGAGGTGGCGGGATGCAGGCCGCATGAAAAGAGGTGGCGGGATGCAGACCGCATGAAAAGAGGTGTCGGGATGCAGGCCGCATGAAAAGAGGTGTCGGGATGCAGGCCGCATGAAAAGAGGTGTCGGGATGCAGGCCGCATGAAAAGAGGTGTCGGGATGCAGGCCGCATGAAAAGAGGTGTCGGGATGCAGGCCGCATGAAAAGTGGTGTCGGGATGCAGACCGCGTGAAAAGAGGTGTCGGGATGCAGACCGCATGAAAAGAGGTGTCGGGATGCAGGCCGCATGAAAAGAGGTGTCGGGATGCAGGCCGCATGAAAAGAGGTGTCGGGATGCAGGCCGCATGAAAAGAGGTGTCGGGATGCAGGCCGCATGAAAAGAGGTGTCGGGATGCAGGCCGCATGAAAAGAGGTGTCGGGATGCAGGCCGCATGAAAAGAGGTGTCGGGATGCAGGCCGCATGAAAAGAGGTGTCGGGATTCAGGCCGCATGAAAAGAGGTGGCGGGATGCAGGCCGCATGAAGAGAGGTGGCGGGATGCAGGCCGCATGAAAAGAGGTGGCGGGATGCAGGCCGCATGAAAAGAGGTGGCGGGATGCAGGCCGCATGAAAAGAGGTGGCGGGATGCAGGCCGCTGTTTGCTCATCCCTGACCTACCGTAAAGTATAAATTTATTGCACATGTTTCGGAAAAATGACACTTATTAGACTGGTTTCCATAAATTAAGGAAAAATGAGAAAAATCGCGATAATTCGCCAAAAACTTGTTCATGTAACCAGTAATGCCAAGTAAGCATGTCGTATGCAAATTAGTCTAGGTTGCGTCAATTTGCGTAATCGGATAGCTGTATAAAAACGGGAGTTTATGAGTGAATCGTTATTTTGTGTTGTAAATGTGATTAAAGAAATTCGAAATAGCCATTTTATAGGAATGATCTTGAGACATCATTTGCCAAATGAACTGCGGTGGAGAGCTATTGGCTAGCTCGAAGCAGGCCAAAGTCAGTCAGACGTGGCAGGATATCTGAATGTGAGTCCTTCTGTGATCCATAGACCGTAGGATCCGCGTCTCGGAGGTTTAGCCGAGGAAGGGCTAGAGTTACGACCTATGTACAGTCACTCAAAAAATATCCGAATACTATGGTTAATTACAGACTACTTAATTAATTCGTGTACTGTACACGAAGGTTGCCAGATCACTAATTTCTAAAAATATCGTTGCCAGATCACTAATTTCTAAAAATATCGTTGCCAGATATTTTTTCTGAATTCTGTAATCAACCATAGTGTTCGGATATTTTTTTGAGCGACTGTACAAGACCTCTCAGCTACGATCCTCTCTTGCAGCAGCCACTGGGAGGGCTGTATCAGCTTCTACTCTACGTAGAAAGCTTCATGAGGGAGGTCTGTACGATAGAAGGCCACTAATTTGCATACCCCTCACATCACGTCACAGGAGAGAGCGGTTGAATTGGGCATGCACGCATGTTGTCCTATCCAAGAGCAATGGAGTACAGATATTGCTTGCAGAGTGATTCCGGACATTGATATGGAGACAACGAGGTACCCGCTAACATCCCAGTAACATCCGTCAAAGAGACAGTTACGGCTAGGTAGCGTGTGTGTTTGGGGTGGCATTTCCTTAGGTGGACTCACAGACCTCTATGTGTTGTCGAGTGGGAACCTCAATGCTCAAAGGTATAGAGATGATATCCTGGACTCTTATGTACGTCCTTATGTTGGTGCAATTGGTGAAACATTCATCTTACAAGACGATAACGCTCGTCGACACAGAGCTCGACTAGTGAAACAATACCTTCAAGAGGAGACCATTATACGTTTGAAGAGGCCAGATCGATCTCCCGACCTAAATCCGATTGAGCATGTGTGGGATGCTCTAGGGAGACGTATTGCTGCCCTCAACCTGAAACAAAGGGAGAGCCTATTACCGCTTTAAAGGAACAATGGTCGTTACTCTTTTTCTGAGCTGATTCACAACATCATAAACAGCGTGGAACATCGCTGTCGTGCCTGCATTACTGTAAGGGGTGACCACACTCTCAGAACTTTGCCCATTGCATTCTTACACCTCATTTTTGGACAAGTTCCTGTAAGTATTATTTTTTGACGAAAAATGTTTCTAGTGTAAAATATTTTATTCCATTTTGAACCTAGCATCGTAATTCATGTTTCCATCAAACTTCATTAAAATCATTCATACAGTTTTTTGTTTATCATATGTTTTCTGAGTTTTTCTTATTTATGGAGACCAGTGTATTTGAGATATATGTAGTAAGTCGTTAAAGATTATAACAGTGGCGGCTCGTCATTAAGGTGCCAGAGGGGCCAGCCCCACCAACATTTCTGTAATACATATTGTTACGACAGATGAACGAGCTGCAGTGAGTTTATGATAAACGTGACATGAACACTCCTGTATGCTTCTGCGTGAGATTATTTTTAGCCGACCAATTAGAACATAGAACCGATCTGAAAAATAGAAGCATAGAATTGTAATGTTGGAGTTGTGGATATGTGAAAGATTCGGTTGGTTGTTTTACCTCTGAGCGGCACTTTTTTGCACACCATGGGCTAAATGGCCAGGTCACATGGACCCCGAAGGCTCAGAGAAGGTTGGGGGAGGGGAACCATTGGAACAGCTGTTGGGAGACAGATGATAGCCTCCCGTCAAGGCCATCCAGCGTGTTCTTTAACGTGCACAGGGTATGGCTCTCCCGCACACGGGGCCACGGCTTAACTCCCATCCGACGGACGGCGGCCTTTTCAAGCCCATCGGTGGATATGTGAAAGAGGACGCAGTAAAGCCTCAGTATATACGCAATAAGTGTTTGAAAAGAAAAAAATATTTTATATGGTGAGTGCGCGAGAGGCTGATTAGTTCTATTAGTGTAAAACCTAATGAGTTAACACAGAAAATTAGAAAGGTTTGCGCGTGAAGTGAGGGACAAAAAAGAAGGACATTGACTATAAAAAAATTAAGAGGTAATCAGTTGAGTAGACAGAGCTGGTTTTAACTGTTCTCTAGGAAAAGATTATTACTCTATGTACGATAGCATTTAGTTTGTTTGTAAGTAATTTCATCCATGATTTTGTAATAAATTGCATTGTTTTGTAATTTGTTTTGTAAAAAAAAAAATACTTACTTATACCCACGCTCAGTGCTCATCCATTTTAAATGGCAACAATATATATAAATACTAAAACATTAAAACTCTGGATTGGAATTAACAATGAAAATAATATTTTACATGAATATTTGTTCTCTAAAATAGTTTGCCTGCTTTATTTTATTTCAATAAGGATTTAGTGAAGTAATACACTCGAAACTGTCTTGCGCGCCTTAATTATCAGCGCGCATAATTTGCGTAAAAGCTTTAAGTCCCCCCCCCCCCCAGAGGCTAAATTCCATAACTCTCTCCTGAATTAAATTCCCGAATTCTCCCCTGAACTGTCTTGCGCGCCCTAATTATCAGCGTGAATTATTGTGTAAATGCTTTAAGTCCCACCCTCAGAGGCTAAATTCCCTAACTCTCCCCTGAATTAAATTCCCTAACTCTCCCCTGAATTAAATTCTCTAACTCTGTCCTGAATTAAATTCCCCATCTTTCCCTGAATTAAATTCTCTAACTCTGTCCTGAATTAAATTCCCCATCTTTCCCCTGAATTAAATTCTCTAACTCTCTCCTGAATTAAATTATCTAACTCTCCCCAGAATTAAATTCTCCAACTCTCACCTGAATTAATAATCTGAATAAATAAGGATCTCACCTGAATAAATAAGGATTTAGTGAAGTAATACACTCGAAACTGTCTTGCGCGCCTTAATTATCAGCGCGCATAATTTGCGTAAAAGCTTTAAGTCCCCCCCCCCCCAGAGGCTAAATTCCATAACTCTCTCCTGAATTAAATTCCCGAATTCTCCCCTGAACTGTCTTGCGCGCCCTAATTATCAGCGTGAATTATTGTGTAAATGCTTTAAGTCCCACCCTCAGAGGCTAAATTCCCTAACTCTCCCCTGAATTAAATTCCCTAACTCTCCCCTGAATTAAATTCTCTAACTCTGTCCTGAATTAAATTCCCCATCTTTCCCCTGAATTAAATTCTCTAACTCTCTCCTGAATTAAATTATCTAACTCTCCCCAGAATTAAATTCTCCAACTCTCACCTGAATTAAATTCTCTAACTCTCATCTGAATTAAATTCTCCAGCTCTCCCCTGAATTAAATTCTCGAATACCCTACCACCACCTTGAAAGTAAATCTTAGAGTGCGTATCTAACATAACCACAATATATATATATAAGGAAATTTTATCACTCGTACATATACATATACGTCCTTTTTCAATCCAATCGATGTTCCTGTTTTTCGCAGAATTGAGGTTAGCGACGAAAAACGCCGACGCCACCCCTAACTATTAGTTGGTTTCTCTGTATACAATTTAATGCTAGCTCCACCTATTTAGAAACTCAGCAGTCGATACTGGATTATAGTGTTAATTTCCTTTAGTGAGTCGGACACACCATGTTGTTTTTGGGTTCACTCATATTTTTTGATATTGTATATTGTACATGATGATGAAATAAAGTTGAAAGCCTCGCACGTGGTTTAGCATATTAAAAATACATAAATGATAATTAATAAATAATATTTTTAATATATTATTAAAGTTTGGAGTTTTAGAATTTTTCATCTTTTAGTGGTCAACGGGAGATTCTGAAAATGCGAATCGTAATGTTTCACCAACACCTATCCAACTCAAAAAGAATTATTAATTTTCCTGTAAAATCTAAATTGAACATCTACAGAGAGAGCAGGATCTAGGGGGGATCTAAAAAGTGGGGGCCACGCTCCCCACTTTGAGAATGCTAGTAACGGTAATAGAGGAAAAAAAATAGTTAAATATACACCGAAGAGCCAAAATCTTTTGACCACCTGCCTAATATTATAACATTATGACTACCTGCCTGTTGGTCATCTACGTGCCGCCAAAACAGTTCTTACCCGGCGAGGCATGGACGCTACAAGATTTCTAAAGGTGTCATGTAATATCGAGTACCAAAACGTTACCAGCAAATCCTTTAACTCTTGTAAGTGTCCCCTCTGTAATGGGAATCCAATCTCTGCCCCTACCTCTGTAATGGAAATCCAATCTCTGCCCCTCCCTCTGTAATGGAAATCCAATCTCTGCCCCTCCCTCTGTATTGGAAATCCAATCTCTGCTCCTCACTCTGTAATGGAAATCCAATCTCTGCCCCTCCCTCTGTAATGGAAATCCAATCTCTGCCCCTCCCTCTGTAATGGGAATCCAATCTCTGCTCCTCCCTCTGTAATGGGAATCCAATCTCTGCCCCTCCCTCTGTAATGGAAATCCAATCTCTGCCCCTCCCTGTGTAATGGAAATCCAATCTCTGCTCCTCCCTCTGTAATGGGAATCCAATCTCTGCCACTCCCTCTGTAATGGAAATCCAATCTCTGCCCCTACCTCTGTAATGGAAATCCAATCTCTGCCCCTCCCTCTGTAATGGAAATCCAATCTCTGCCCCTCCCTCTGTAATGGAAATCCAATCTCTGCTCCTCCCTCTGTAATGGGAATCCAATCTCTGCCACTCCCTCTGTAATGGAAATCCAATCTCTGCCCCTACCTCTGTAATGGAAATCCAATCTCTGCCCCTCCCTCTATAACGGAAATCCAATCTCTGCCCCTCCCTCTGTAACGGAAATCCAATCTCTGCCCCTCCCTCTGTAATGGAAATCCAATCTCTGCTCCTCACTCTGTAACGGAAATCCAATCTCTGCCCCACCCTCTGTAATGGAAATCCAATCTCTGCCCCTCCCTCTGTAATGGAAATCCAATCTCTGCTCCTCCCTCTGTAATGGGAATCCAATCTCTGCCCCTCCCTCTGTAATGGAAATCCAATCTCTGCCCCTCCCTGTGCAATGGAAATCCAATCTCTGCTCCTCCCTCTGTAATGGGAATCCAATCTCTGCCACTCCCTCTGTAATGGAAATCCAATCTCTGCCCCTACCTCTGTAATGGGAATCCAATCTCTGCCCCTCCCTCTGTAATGGAAATCCAATCTCTGCCCCTCCCTCTGTAATGGAAATCCAATCTCTGCTCCTCCCTCTGTAATGGGAATCCAATCTCTGCCACTCCCTCTGTAATGGAAATCCAATCTCTGCCCCTACCTCTGTAATGGAAATCCAATCTCTGCCCCTCCCTCTGTAATGGAAATCCAATCTCTGCCCCTCCCTCTGTAATGGAAATCCAATCTCTGCTCCTCCCTCTGTAATGGGAATCCAATCTCTGCCACTCCCTCTGTAATGGAAATCCAATCTCTGCCCCTACCTCTGTAATGGAAATCCAATCTCTGCCCCTCCCTCTATAACGGAAATCCAATCTCTGCCCCTCCCTCTGTAACGGAAATCCAATCTCTGCCCCTCCCTCTCTAACGGAAATCCAATCTCTGCCTCTCCCTCTGTAATGGAAATCCAATCTCTGCAACTCCCTCCTTTTTTTCGAATTACGTTTTTCCCCCCCTTCCCCTTTGTTTGTTTTCTAGATCCGGGCTTGTCTACAGACGAACAGATAAATGACAAAGTGGAAACGATAGCTCGCCTTTTTAAGAACGAGTCAATAAAAAATGAGTGACTCTGCAAAATATATGGATTATAAATAGCATGATCAGTTTAGTTTTGCCATGAGTGGGATTCGAATCCACATGCATGACTTATCCTGTTATTCTTTACTACTGATTTAACGCCCTGAGCATGAGTGACAAATATTAATTCCATCTCTAATGTGGCAACAGAGTTGTCCACTGCCCGGATAGATGGCGCCACTGTGCGAATCAAGTTAAAAAAAAAAGCAATCTTTAAAGTTTATAACATCACATAAGGTGAGAAAATGTTAGCCATGTGTGGTGGTGTAGTGGTTAACATAACAGGCATGTTTTCTAGAGACGTGGGCGAAAGAGACTCATAGCAGAAACCAATTTTTTTTTTCCCAGCTCAATTATTTCATGAGTTCCATGCCTACAGGATTTATCCTGTGATTCTTTACTACTGATTTAATGATCAGTTTTTTTTATCACTGATGTATACATGGCCATATCGACATTACGGATGTTACAATTTTCCCGCTCTTCGCCTCCACCTCTCGATTTCAATTTAGATCAGGGCGTAAATGTGTATTATTACTTTTGTTGCAGAAGCCGCAATTTTAGAACTCGCGCACACAGGCAATAAACATATAAAATATTTAAATATATAACAAGCAACTCGGTGTATTCTTTTCCTAAATAACTTTATAGTTCCAGTTATACGGAATCAACTGATGTTCAAAACTTGACGATATTTACGAATTAAGTTATAAATGACGCACCCATTTCAGTATTAATGATTAAGATTACTTCCACATCAATATTAATTATTCATAAGGTCTTTCACTTTATCTCTTACTCTTTAGACATCAATATTCGATATTCAGATGGTAATCTACCGTTTTATTGTTACGACATGGCCATTAATGGCAAAATCAGCAAAACATTACAACAGCTTGGCCCTCTGAGGATCGAATTCAATACATTTCATAAGAATGGAACTCTTGCCGTTTCTGTAAATTGCAGAATTCTAGAATATAATTGTATATTCCAATAAACATAAAGGAAAATTGTAGAATATTGCAATTATAAAGTTATCCCTGTGCTATTATGGAATGTGATCAGTTGTAGGTGTCTTCTGTGAGCCAGTAAGTTAATGAATTGATATTCTAATTAATCTTAGTAATTCGTGTTGACTCTCCGCATCCGCAAGGTCTAATCCGTACCTACAAGGTCTAATAAGCTCCCGCAAGTTCTAATCCCCTCCTGCAGGTCTAATAAGCTCTTGCAAGGTCTAATCCCCTCCTGCAAGGTCTAATAAGCTCTCGCAACGTCTAATCCCCTCCTGCAAGGTCTAATAAGCTCTCACAAGGTCTAATCCCCTCCTGCAAGGTCTAATTCCCTCCTGCAAGGTCTAATAAGCTCTCACAAGGCTAATCCCCTCCTGCAAGGTCTAATCCCCTCCTACAAGGTCTAATAAGCTTTCGCAACGTCTGATCCCCTCCTGCAAGGACTAATAAGCTCCAGCAAGGTCTAATCCCCTCCTGCAAGGTCTAATAAGCTCCCGCAAGATCTAATCCCCTTCTGCAAGGTCTAATAAGCTCTCGCAAGGTCTAATCCCCTCCTGCAAGGTCTAATAAGCTCTCGCAAGGTCTAATCCCCTCCTGCAAGGTCTAATCCGCTCCCGCAAAGTCTAAGCCGTACCCGCAAGGTATAATGAACACCCGGAAAGGTCTAATTTGAACCCGCATCCGTAAAATGTTATCAACATTCAGGTATAGTAGCAACCTAATAACCGTCAAGGTTTTGCAAATGCTTCAGGTCTGATATACGTTTGCAAGGAAAAAAAATCAAATAATCTAATAGTTTATTAATGATTAAGAGTGAACTGGAAAAATTTACTGTGATAAAAAAGTTTGCATTTCAGAAAAATATGCCATACTAAATATTAGAGAAAAAAAATTACGTTTTAATAATGCAATTTTGCAAATTCTTCTGAGTAAATTTTGCTTCTTCTATTATTTCTCATATTCCTTCTTTTTATTCTTTCTATTACTTCTTTTTATTACCCAACACCTGTCCTCCACATTTTATTCTGTAAACTTCGTGATCTCCACGTCTGAAATTTTCACAGATTTAATTCCCGTTTTCTCCATAAAGCTCGTGTAATTTTTTTTATCTCGTTTTCAAAGAAAGCGAGAAAATAGTTTCACTTTGTCGTCTGTCCGTTTGTAGACATCGAATATTTTTGTTTACAGAGATAAATTAAAAATTCATTTTCTATTGGAGAGGTATTGATGAAATATTAGGATATACACTTTCCGAATCTTTCTAAAGCTATAATTGCGCCCTCTAGAGGTGGAAAAAATTAAACGAATATTGCAAACGATGTATTTATGCTAGAAATTTTAAATTTTGGTGGTGAAGGTCATGAAATTTCCCTTGTCATCGATAAGTTGGCGCTTTAGACCCAGGGTAGGGGGAAAACAGAACTTTTTTGTTTAAGCAGATAATTGTTTATTTCCATACGTTTATTTTATTTTATATTATTTCCTTTTGCAGTTTCCGTCCAAATTTGATGGTAAATTTTTGTGTTGTATGGTAGACAGGTAGTCACTGGAAAGAGAGCTATGCACCAATCCCCTGTGATGATGCATAGAACCGTCCAGGCCTGAACCTAATGTCCGACCCCGCCTTCTCCTGGTGCAGACCGTTAGTACCTAACAAAAGAGATACTTTCTTATGGAAGTGAACGGAAGGGGAGGGCTGGCAGATTAGTGTGGCCTACTGATCTGGACAACTCTGACTACTTTTTTTTTTCTACCCTGCTGGGGAGTGGCCAACCACACAGGGTCCTGGTGCTGACCATATAAACCTACTGGACTGGACAGATATATGGCTCCGAGCTTGATTATGGATCCTGATTTTGCTGCACTGGTGGGCTTCTGTGGAGGGAAAATCTTCCGCTATGTTTTCTGTTTGTTTGTGAGTTGACAGCCCCAAATGAATAGATTCACAGGATATGTTTATCAGCTGGTGGATAATCCTGAGCAGAGGTCATCGCAGGCACCTGAACTCTTTGCTTGTATTGGCATCGTCAAATTCTACATTGGAGGAAGTCTTCCAGTGTAGATGGCTTCAGCCTTTAGTAGTGGGGGAACGGGTCTTTGCCCCATGTCTGCGATTAGGGGGCTGTTTGATATTGTCGGCATTCCCTCTCTCAATAAACATAGTTTCTTTAAACATCCCACTAAGCATTTTCTCTCCATAGGTAGTTGGAATGTGAGGACTCTGCACAGAGCTTTTTCTCTTGATGTCCTCACACAAGAATTTAACCATTATAATTTAGATATTCTCGGCTTGCAAGAGACCAGATGGACAGATAAAGATCAGATTCTTAAAAATAATCTTAAATTTCTCTTTCCAGGGAGGGACGACAATAAGCATCACCAAGGCGTGGGTCTGCTTCTCAGTAGACACGTTAGTGATGTTCTTCTAGGATATGATTGCATTAAAGAAAGGTTTCTTACAGCAAAATTTCAGACAAGCGTTAAAGACTTGAATGTTATCGGTTGTTATGCCCCACTGAGGATGCCGATGAGGATGAGAAGGATAGGTTTTATGAACAACTTCAGGATATTTTGAATTCTGTCAAGAAAGAAGATATTACCCTTGTTCTAGGTGACTTCAATGCCAAAGTTGATACTGACTCTGACCTTTGGGGAGGAGTACTAGGCCCTTTTGGTATTTGTAGCTGCAATGGCAATGGGCAACGTCTCCTACAGGTAAGTAAACCCAATGGTTTCAAAATAACTAACACTTATTACAAACACCGCGACATACAATAGTACACATGGGTTTCACTTGATGGGCTGCATAAAAAAATGATTGATTATTTATTAATTAACAGCAAATGGGCAAGTTCTGTTAGGAATACCAGGTCTTAAAGGGGAGCTGAAATTGGATCTGATCATTATCTTGTTAAAAGTGTCTTGCAACATATACTTAAAAAGTGTTGTGCTAGGGTTAAAAATTTACCTATAATACTGAAGCTCTGAACGACCCAGTTATAAATTAAGCTTACCGTGACAGGTTACTTAGTCATTATGACAGCCATGGTTTGCTTACTACTGAAGTTGAGGAACAATGGGACCATTTTAAACAGGCTTTTTTGGAAACTAACTGTACAATTTTAGGGAAAAAAGAGCAGAGAAGGGAAAATTATTTGAGTGATAATGCACTTGAGCTTATTTTAGAAAGAAAGAATTGCAGGAATGTCCTTAATCAATACCCTACTAGTCCGAACAGAAAGCATTACAGAGAACTTAATAAACGTGTAAAGGATCAGTTTGCTGCTGATAAGAATCTTTGGCTTGATGGCTTGGCTGACAAAGCCGAGGAAGCAGTTAGACAGCAAACCAGCAGAGAGCTGTACCAGTTAATTAATGTTTTGTGTGGTAGAAAACGGACAGGCATACAAGGATTGAAGGATAAACAAGGTAAGGTGAGGATTCTGTCATGGCTAGGTGGGCTGAGCATTTCAGTGATGTTCTAAACAATGTGGTTAGTTCTACTCCCGTTGTTTGTAATGATGATAGATGCATTGGTGGCTTTAATGTTGGCCCTATAACACAATCTGAAGTTATTTTGGCTGTCTCTAAACTTAAACTTCATAATTCCCCAGGGTAGATGAAATTACTACGGAAATGCTTAGAGCTGGGAATGTTTCGGTCACCACTTGGATGACTGAAATTCTGAATATCTTTTATGATAAAGGCATGGTTCCTAAGGATTTTACCAGAGCCATTGTTATCCCTATTTTCAAAAAAGGTGATCGCAGTTCTTGTGATAACTATAGGGTATTAGGCTATTCTCTGTTCCAGGTAAAGTTCCTTCCATGATTGTGCTTAATAGAATTAAGAATCTGGTTGACAATCAATTGCGTGATGAGCAATGTGGATTCAGAAGTGGTAGGGGATGTGTGGATCAGATATTTTCTCTTAGGCAGATTCTTGAGAAATGTTTAGAGTTTCAGAAATCTTTGGTTGCTAGCTTTGTTGATTTCAAGAAGGCTTTCGACTCTGTTGATCGTCATAATTTATGGTTGATTGTGAGATCGTATGGTATACCTGACAAGTTAGTTGATATAATGAAAGCTCTCTGTAATAACACTGAGTCATGTGTGAGAGTTGGTAAGGCTTGTAGCAATTGGTTTAGCATTACTTCTGGTGTTCGACAAGGGTGCATTTTGTCTCCTTTTCTCTTTAGCTTGATTATTGATTATGTTATGCGAAATTCACTTCAAGGGAAAGATTTTAGCCTTAAATGGACTGGAGATACGAAACTTTCTGGTTTAGATTATGCTGATTGTTTAGCCCTTTTGGCAAATGATGTTGATGAGGTGAACTCTTTCATTCGAGCTGTTGATGAAACTGGTAGTAGAGTAGGTTTGGTTATAAACAGAGAGAAAACTAAAGTGATGAAAATTGGTCAGGTAGGCTGTGATTCAGTTAATCTAAATGGTTGGAATCTTGAGCAGGTGTCACAGTTTAATTAGCTTGGGAGCTATGTAACAGATGCTGGGGATGTGCGGCATGAGATTAACAGACGAATAGGGATTACTGCCGGGACTTTTAAGAATCTATGGAGATTGTGGAGAAATAGGCGTATACACCTAAAGACTAAAATTAGACTGTATAATAGTTTGGTTCTTTCTAGGGTTAGTTATGGTAGTGAAACTTGGAAGCTGTGTAAACAAGATAACAGGAAACTAGATGCTTTTGATTCTAGATGCTTACGCAGTATCTTGGGCATTAGGTGGTTCAACTTTGTAACTAATGATGAGGTTTGACAAAGGAGTCGGCAACCTCCTTTTAGCAGCATATTGTGCAGAGAGGGACTCCGCTGGTTTGGCCATGTTGCCCGTATGGGTAATTATAGATTGGTGAATAGGGTTATGAACAGTGTGCCTAAAGGACTCAGAAAGAGGAGGAGACCTAGAATACGATGGGCTGTCAATGTCAAATAGGACCTTGTTAGAATTGGTGTGCAGTGGCCAGATGCAGTTGATGTAGCTCACGACAGACTTGCTTGGAGAACTAAATTGCACTGTCTGGTTGGACCTCCGTAGCCTATGTCTGCTTGAGGATGTTGATGATGATGATGATGAATGTTTCTGTAAATAAGTAAGTAAGTATGAAAAATTCTTTTCCTGGTTAGATAGGAATCGATGAAATATTATGATTTGCACTTTCGGAATCTTCCGAAAACTATAATTACACCCTCTAACAGAGAAAAAATTTGAAAATTCCAAAATTTTAAAGGAATATTGCAACATATATTAATGAGATTAATTTAAAACTTTGGTGGGGGAATGTGAACGTCATGAAGTTTTCATTGGAAACAATGAAAAGCGATAATTAGAAAGCTATTTCAGTTTGTTGTGGTACTAATAAAATATTATAATTCGCATTTTCATAAACTTAGGACTTTTGAATACAGTATCTTTACAAATCACTAAATGTGGAAACGGTAGGACTGATCGCGGTTTTCAAATAGAATAATAAATAAATATATATTATGCAAATATGTAATTTTAGTTGTAGATTTTAAAAAAATATTCTACTGATCAATAATCTATTTTTCTGAGAGAGGTGTAAAAAATGCGACCTTTTAAATTTAAGAATTAAAAGACGAATGGCTTTATGTTCTGTAATATACAATTTACGTATCCCCATCATCCGCTAGCTCATATTAAAAAAGTTAAGGAGTGAAAAAGTAGGTAAAGGAAAAACTTCATTCTCTTTGAAAGCGATATTCTCTCATGCCCAGTTTAAACTTATATATTTGATTTGTCAGGAGAAAAAGTCTCTTCTTCCACATGAAATAAACGTTTTTTTCTAAACTGTGACTTTATCGAAATGAATTCTTTTCATTTTAAAAAGAATTTCATCTGTGAATTTTCAAATCAGCTTTTTTCCATTATCTAGAGTAGTTTTTTTTTACTCATGTCACCCATTAGTAATAAAATAATGTTTCACCATGTTCCTACAGCTTTTATCCGTTATCTGAGTTAACATTAACCTTTTATCGGAGGAGCTCTTTTAAAAGCGGATATCCACAGATGGCCGTCCCGTGGCCGAGTGGTTAGCACGCTTGGCTACTGATCTAAGGGACCTGGGTTGGAGCCCCGGAATTAGGCATGGATGTGTGTGTCGTTTTTCTGCTGAGGTCCTGCCATCCTCTCAGATCTCCTACTGTGGCATATAAACTGACAGGCTCCTGTCAGACCTCTGTGGCAAGCAGCTGCTTGAGGGGGTATTTATTTTTTTTTATCCACAGATAAAACGCGGATATCTGCATCCGCGTAGGGCTCTCTTCATTAATGTATTACATTTGTTGATATTGCATATTGAGAGCTGGGTTGTTTTACCTCTGAGCGGTACTTTTTTGTACACAATGAGCTCCATTGCCAGGTCACAAGGACCCGAAGACTCAGAGAAGGGCAGAGGGAGAGTTCTGCAGAGATAAATCTCAATACTGGCCCAGCTGGGACTCGAACCTGGGAACTGCAGATCAGGAGCTTAGTGCGCTACCAGCAGAAGTATTGAGATGAAGGATACATCTCAATATATACAGTCATTCAAAAAAATATCCGAACACTATGGTTGATTACAGAATTCAGGAAAAATATCTGGAAACGTTTTTTTTTAGAAATTAGTGATCTGGCAACCTTCGTGTCACGTGACACGAAGGTTGCCAAATCACTAATTTCTAAACGAATCGTTGCCAGATATTTTTCCTGAACTCTGTAATCAACCATAGTGTTCGGATACTTTTTTTTAGCGACTGTACAAGAGTAGTTTGAAGAACATGAAACGAACTTTTATCACCTTCCCCTGTCTAAACAATCGAATTGAACCAATCACGTTCGCGTTTATTTGTTTGTATGTCGTATGAGAAGCCAGGACGAACTCATTAGAGCTTCTAGGTTATCTCCATCCTTTTCTTAACGGACGAAGACATATAAAGAGCTTCTTCCCTTTTCTTAAAGAAAAAATGAGCACTTTACTTAGATAATAAAATGTCCCATGGCCGAGTGATTAGCACACTTAAATACTGATCTAAGGAAAGTGGGTTCGAGCCCCGGCTAAGGCATGGATGTAAGTGTCGTTTTTCTGCTGAGGTCCTGCGATTCCTCACAGACCCATGTGGCATACTATGGCATATGAACTGACAGGCTCCTGTCAGACCACTGTGGCAAGCAGCTGTTTGAGGGGGGTGGGGGTAGTTATTACTTTTTTTCATTTTTAATCAAAGAACACGATACTTATTTTTGTTTTACAAATTACACTGGTTTACATTGTTTTTATAATATGAACAATTGTAGCTGCCTTTAATTATTTTTCAGGTGCTGATTTCAGATCTGGGCTTAAAGAATGGCTAGCACGTCACGTTTTTATGTTACTGGTCATTTTGACTCCTATTAAGATCATTATATACCAACACCTCCAGACAACTGGGAGGATACTGGATATTTTTCTTTTTGCGGATGGTAACACTGATTGCCTAGAGGGAGAAAACATGTCACAATAACCTACCCTTAGATCGCCATTCTTGTTGTTTTCATTGTAGAAGGAACACGTATTTTAGGTTGATGAGTGAATTTTGGCGTTTAAATGGCATAGAGGTACCGTCGCAGATGTGTTAATGTGCCAGATAAGTTTTGTTATGTGTGTGGAATTTATATTTTAAAATCGCAAGGTCGTTCTTTGGCAAAGATTCTGAAGAAAGCCTATAACTTATATTTTGGATGTCATGTTGCAAATCAGGACAAAACATGGGCTCCACATGTGTTCTGCATTTGGTGCTTTGTTGGCCTGAGTGAAAGGTTGGAAGGAAAGATGAAATCCATGCTCTTTGCAGTTCCAATGGTTTGGCGTGAGCCAACTAGTCGCTTACATGATTGTTATTTTTCTCTGACTAAAGAGTCAGGCATTTCAAAAAAGAACAAAAGCAAAATACAATATCCAAATGTGCCTTCAGCCATAAGGACAGTTCCTCATAGAGGAGATCTTCTCTTCCATTACCTCCAACCAACTGGGAGGAGATGGTTTCACATTCATCGGAGGAAGACTTTGAGGCACATACAGATCCTGATCTTACATACACCCCTAAAACGTTAGATCAGTCTCATCTGATTCAGCAAAGTGAACTAAATACTCTTGTTCGAGACCTAGAACTTTCCAAACAACAAGCTCAGGTTTTAGGTTCAAGACTTCAAGAGTGGAATTTTCTGGCGAAGGGTACCAGAGTTTCTCTGTTGAGAAAGAGAAATTTCGCTTTATCTATTTGTTATGAGATGCAAGATGGTTTGTGTTTCTGAACAGATATTTCAAGGCTGATGGAAGAAATTGAAACACCTAACGACCTTAAGGAATGGCGTCTATTTATAGATTCGTCAAAATTTAGCTTAAAACCTGTCCTTTTGCATAAAGGAAATCAAAAACCTTCCATTCCAGTGACACACGCTGTGGGAATGAAGGAAACTTATGAGAGCATGGAAAAAATACTCACTGCCATAAAATATGACAATTTTAAGTGGACAATATGTGGTGACCTAAAAGTCATAACATTCTTGCTCGGGCTTCACGGAGGCATCACAAAATTTTGCTCTTTTCTGTGTTTGTGGTGCAATAGGGTCAGAAAGGAACACTACAAAACAAAAGAGTGGCCCAAAAGAGATGTTTTTATTCCTGGAAAGAGTAATATGAGGTAAAAGCGTGTAGATGGTCCCTCTGATGTTCCTCTCCCACCACTACCCATCAAACTGGGACTTATGAAAATTTTTTTAAAGGCTGTGGACAAAACTGGTAAAGGGTTTTTGCACTTGAAGGAAACATTTCCAAAAAGAAGTGATGCCAAACTCAAAAAAGGAATCTTTGATGGTTCTCAGATCAGGAAGCTACTGAATGATACTTTCTTTCGAAACAAAACTGAATATGAAGGAGCGCGCTGCATGGAAATCCTTCACGTCTATGGTCCAGGGTTTTCTGGGGAATCACAAAGAGGAAAACTAACATCAGCTCATTCACGATCTTCTCAAAAACTATGAAAATCTTGGCTGCCGAATATCTTTCAAGATCCATTTCTTGCACTCGCATCTCGACTTCTTTCCCAAGAACTTAGGAGCTGTCAGTGATGAGCAAGGGGAAAGATTTCACCAGGATATCCGAACCATGGAGGAGAGATACCAAGGCAGGTGGGACCCAGCAATGATAGGTGACTACTGCTGGTTCTTGCAGAAGGATGATACCTGAGCACTTAAAGGACAAAAATGAACTTCTTGTAAGTAGAAAAGATCCTTACCCTTGTTTTCTTCTATCTTCGTTCATCTATAACTGTGATGTTTCTAATTTTTCACTGTAATCATGTAGTTAATTAATGAGTTTTAAGTTGTAATTTAATAAAATTGTCACATTTATTTTCGTATCTCAAATATGCGTATTCATTAAAATTTGAAATACATCAATCCGTAATTTAAAAAAGGAAACTATACTTGCGGCAGTTTTTCCACAGCCATATTTGTATTCAGCACCTCAAAATTAATTTTTGACCAATATTATAAAACAGTTTCAATTTGTTTTCTAATGTTATTACTCTTTATTTTCACCTGCTTAATAGTAATTTCAAACTTTCAAGAAACAAATAGTTATACATGTATTCCCAGTTGCAGGGGTCCTAAGCAGCTGCTTACCGGTATATCTGCGTGTGTTGTCCACCCGCACGACATGTAGTAGTAGTAGAACACATAACATAAATTGAATATTCTTGCGTTATAAAAGCAAACTCATTCAGAGGCTTTTTGAATCTGAATTAAGTTAAATAGATGGTATAGTATTTGTAATTTTTTTTTTATAAAATACCAAGAATTTTAGAGTTCTTCAGAAATTGAATGAGATAGTTATACAGAACAGGTATTAGCTTTGAGCTTGAAGAAAATAAAATACTTTGAAAGTCATAAGATAAAATATTAAGTTTTGAAAGTTTTGAGAAATATTGTCTTCTTTCAGAATCATAACTTTTGCAATTGAAAATAATATGTTCTAATGTGTGAAAAGTATTGCAGTTTGGACAATTAGGAGAATCAATAATTTTATATTGAAAGAGTCTATAGTTAGTTAGTGCTGTATTGGTTTGAATTCGAAGAATGGCATTTATTTCGTTTTTTTTCAAATTAAAGTCATGGAATTTTTGAATTTTGGGATTAATTTTATAGCGGTGGGATTGAGATCTATTATTATTATACCAAGATTGCAATTCTTCTATTAGTAATTTTTTATTTGTTAATTTGATTTGATAAATAAATGATGGGGTTGGAATATGTGAGTTGTGATTTAAAGCTTCTTTAGCCATCCTATCTACAGTTTCATTATCAGGAATGCCCACATGGGCAGGTATCCATTGAATTATTCAGATATTGTTATGTGATAAATGTTTAAAAGTATGAAATAAAAGATCATTTGTGAATACATTAAAGTTAGTTTTAAGGGGATTTTGGAAAAGGCTAAAAAGTGCAGATTTGCAATCTGTAAAAATAACTATTTTAGAATTGTAAAATTTTGTGGCCCATTTTGTGGCTTCTATAATGGAGTAAAGTTCAGTAGCTATGTTCAAAAAGGAAGTATTAAATTTAAATTTTGAAGAGAAATTAAATTCTGGGCAAAAAATAGCACCAGAATAACTTTTAGTGTTTGGGTTGGAAGACCCATCTGTATAAATTTTGATATAATTATTAAATTGATAATTAATGTGTAGTAAGGAAAGTTCTTTTATAATTGTGGAGTCATATGATTTTTTATTAGAGAAACCTGGGATTTTATCAAACATTTGCGGAAAAGATGTTGTCCAGTAAGGAATAGAAGGGTAGTGATCACCACTTAAGTTATTAGCTAGAATTTCCAATAGTTTATTTTTTTCTGGAAATTTAGAAATAATCGAATCATTAAAGTTATTTATTAGCTTATCAATTATAGGATTTTTGAGAATTATTCTAAAAATTAAGTTTGTAAGTAAATATTTTTGTTTAATGAATAATGGAGGAATGCTTGTTTCAGCACATAAATCAATGTTACAACTTCCTTTCGGGAGTCCAAGACAGAATCTGAGAAATTTGGTTTGGGCTCTTTCCAATTGGATGAGTCGGAATTTTGCTGCATTTCCAAGAAATTCTAGTCCGTATGCAAATTTTGGAAGAAAGATGGAATTATAGACTAATAGTAAATTTTTATTAGAACAACCCCATTTGGAGTTACCTAAATATTTAAGACAGTTATAAAGTTTATTTGCTGTTAGAATTGCTTGATCAATATGTGCATTCCAAAGTAGTTTACTGTCAAAAGTGATTCCCAAGAATTTTAGAGTATATACCTGTTTGAGATCGCTTTTATTTATTTTTAGATTAAAAAAAATTGGATTAGATTTTTTATGGCGGAAAAAAGGAATGACGAATGATTTTTTTTCTGAGATCGTTAGATTTCATTCAAGACAATATTTTGAAATTAAATCAAGTTGATTTTATAGTTTAGTTTTGATTACATCAAGATTTGTATCTGAGCAGCAAATTATGATATCATCTGCATATGAGCTCTATTTAATATCTTTATCTTTGAAGATGTAAGAGATATCGTTAATATACAAGTTGAAAAGAAAAGGTGATAAAATATCACCTTGAACAATGCCATTTTGAAAATGATGTTCTTTTGAATAAGAATTTTTAATTTTAACTCTAAAGTTTTTGTTAGTAATAATTTGGTATAGAAATCTGTACATTTGACCTTGAATTTTAAATTTGCGGATTTTATGCAATAGTGCGCTATGTGAGATAGAATCAAAAGCTCCTTCATGATCAAGAGACATTTTTGTTTGAGATTAAAGGCTTGTTCTATATCAAAAAATAAAGTTCAATATCAGATCTTTTGTAGATCTGCCATACCTGTAACCATATAAATTTTGATTAAATAATTTATTGTTTTCAAAGTACCAGATTAATCTGTTATTAATTATACGTTCGAAGAGTTTTAGAAAATTAGATGAAAGGCAGATAGGTCGATATGACGATAATTCTTCATCTGGTAAAGATGTATTTTTTTTGATAAATATCAAAAAATTTTCGAACCATGATTTAGGATAAGTATTTGTTTTCCAAAAATTATTAAAAATATATAAAATGTGTTTTAGCCACTGATCAGATAAATTTAGAAACATTTTGTTATTAATACCGTCTGGGCCTGGGCTGGTATTTTTTTTCAATGCTTTAATAGCAAATTTTAACTCATTGATATTAAACGGTAAATTTAAATATTTTGTGTAATCATTTTGATAATAAAAGTGAGTTATATTATTAAGAGAATAAGATTTATCAAGTTTTTTATTTATTTTTTTGAGTGATTAATAAAATATTTAGCAAATAAATTAGCAGTTTCATTAGTGGAACAGTTATTTTTTATATTTAGTGAGGCAGTAGGATTGGATGGAGTAATGTCTGAATTTAATGTTTTGAAAATTCTCCATATATTGCTGGTTGTGGAGTTAGAAGAAAGTTTATTTAAAAAAAATTCCAATTGAATTTTTCAAGTTGTTTTATTTTTTTATTAATTGAGGCAGCAATACGTTTAAAATTTAGGTAGTCTCTGAAAGATCCAGTGCGATGTGCTGTTCTCTCAGCTCTGCGTCTTATTGCTATTAGTTTATTAATAAAAATTGAATGAATATGATTTTGGGGAATTTTTTTATTGATTTGCTTAGTGCATTCTTCTTGACTAGTAGAAAATTCTTTAGTCAATGATTCATAAGATAAAGAATTAATATCAATATTTTTTTTATCTAGATTGTTATAAAATTTAGGCCAATCTGTTAATTTAATAAGTTTTTGAAGTTGATTTTTAAACAAATTAATATATAAGAATATAGGAAGATGATCACTGTTAAAGTTTTCATTGTGTATGGTCCAGTTTAAATGTGGTATAATTTTATTAGTAACAAGAGTCAGATCAATAACTGATTGATGATTTTGCTTTGTGATATGGGTTTTAGTTTTTTCATTTAAGATAATAAGATCATTTTTCTCAATAAATAAAAATAATTGTTTACCAATGTCATTAGTTTTGTATGAGTACCATATACTATTGTGGGCATTAAAGTCTCCGCAAAAAATTTTCTCACCCACCAAGTTTTTAAAAATATTATTATAAGTATTATATGATAAATAAATTACAGGATTGTAGAAGTTTATAATATTTACAGTATTATTATTTATAATAGCTTGTATAACCACCCATTCAATTTGTTGTTCTATTTCAGGAGTTTTTATAAGTCTTTGCGGAAAGTCTTTTTTAATGTATGTTATGACACCTCTTGAGGTTGTTGATAATCTATGTACATAAGAGACATATCCACTCAATCTGGGAATTTGGTTGGTTTGAATTTCTTGAAGACATAGTATGACAATATTACGTACCTTAACTAAATGTTTGATAAAATGCAATTTAAATAAGAGACCTCTTACGTTCCATTGTAAAATTAGGGCTTGTTCTGCCATCCACCGGTGTTAAGGCAAGAAAGGAGTATATCATTTATCACATTAAGCTCAGGGCTGTTGGGAAGAATCATCTCGATGAGTTTTAAAATTAGGCTGATGATTTGCCCTTTAGAGTTGAGATTAAAGGAAATTCCTTCTTTTGGAATAAAAGCTTTCTCTGCAGTACATTCAACTTCTTTTTTGTTTGGTTGTGCAGAAGATTTCTTTGAACCCTTCACATTTTTTTTTGACTTTATCGGCGAAAGACTGCTGTTGAACAGTTTCATTTTTAGCAGTTTGAGATGTCTTTATGTTAGAAGAGGAAGAAGGAATCTCAGAAAAGTTATCATCTATATATTTGTGTTCAGTCTCGATGTCACTTGTTTGTTTGGGAAAAGTAATGTCCGAAGCAGAAGCCAATCCTTTTTTGTTGTCAAATTCAGCTTTGGCCAAAGCGAAAGATTGGCCCCAGTTTAAGTTACTGGAAAGTTGAATGGCTTTAGCCTTACAGGCTATTAATTTAGTTTCACAACCAGACCATGTAGCCGGATGTGGTCCTCCACAATTAGGACATTTGTAAAATTTAGCTCTGCAGTTCTTGTAGTGATGATGCCCACTGCATCGTTTACATTTTTGTATTCCATTGCATCTGGAAACAAGATGGCCAAAAAGACAACATTTCAGGCATAAGCTAGGTGGAATAATGTAATTACGTACATTATGTCGATTAAAACCTATGTAAATATATGAAGGTAGCTTATCTAATTCAAATTCAAGAATAACTTTGTTAGTGGGATAGCAATAAGTTTCATTTCTATATTTACAGTCTTGTTCGTAATGAAGCATTCGCCTGGCATTCACAACTGATTGATCAGCTAACAAATCAATGATGTAGTCATTATCCAAGTTATTTGCGACTCCAGCAATAGTTCCCAAAATAGTTTTGCGGAATTTGGGGAGTTCTACTAGTACTGATACAGAAAGAATTTTTTTCAGTTGAAATACTTTATCAAATTGTTCTGGAGTCCTGAGTTGCAGTAAAAGTTTCCCATTAGAGATAAATTTACCTTCGATGTGCTCACCAAGTAACTTAAAAAAGAAATCGGTAATTTTTTTGTGTCAATGGCTCTGAGATTTTCGTTTATGCCAATCAGAACGAGAGCTAAGTTATTTTTCTCCTTAGCATTCTCAGTTAGCGCGGCAGACAGTTTGTTAGAATTTAGTTCCTGTGACAAATTGGTTACATTTACAGAATTTGAAGAAATATCAGTTTTTGACAACATATCATTATTGTTCGAACTTGTCAGATGTGACGTCACGTACGGATTCTCTGAAGACAAAGTAAAAGAGTCAGGTACCTTTATGTTAGTATCCATAGAAACGATGACTTGACCGTTGTTTTCACAGATCACATCCAGTTGAGAAAGTTTTGTATTGTGAGACGGTGAAAGTTCAGATGCTGAACTTTTAGATTGTAAAATGTCCGATTCTGAGGTAAGCTTTAGATCGTCTTCTAAAACGGCAAGAGTTTTCAGGCTTGCTTTCCTTATGTCTAGAGGAGCTCTTGTAAAGTTTATTACGTTTAACTTTAATGTTAGCATTCGACGGCGAGTTTTTCTTTCTTCTATTGCTGCTGTTATTCGTCATATTTAATTTCAAACGAGCAAGAAGAGAGGAACATCAAAGTCCCGCACGACATGATTTGAAATGAGATTATATCTAATTCTAATAAGCTTATAATAATAATCGATACAAAGCTCGTAAAAGGCCCTGCTTCCTACGGAACAGATATGACGATAAACACATATATAAACGGATTTCTTCGTTTTCAGGGACATTGGTAATCCAGTGTGACATTAACAGTTACTAATTTTTGCTATGTTATATCTATTTTCACCTTGCATTTTCGTTTTTATCAAATGCAAACCAGAGTGTTAAGGAAAAAGTTTTGAGAAATATTCGAACTCTTATAATTTTTTCTAGTTTCGGTAATTGCAGTAAACAATTAAGAAAGATTATCTTCCTTTCTTTATATACACTCTTCACAATCTGATTTCCATAATAAATCCCAATCTTAATGTTTTAAATAATTGAATAGCATATCTAATTTTCCTTTGAGACTGAATATTGGATTACGTTTTGGAATTCTGCGATACACATTAATTAATCATTCTCTAAATCTTTTTTTCCACATGAATATTTCTTTGTTAAAGACGAATTCTTTCATTTTTTAGGAATAGAGCTTTGTGAATATATTATTACGAACTTTTAAGTCTTAGGAGATGAGCGTTTGTTGACAAATATTTACAGCTTAAAGGATTTGCACAGTTTTTGCACTCACTGTTGTTACAATATATTAAAATTCGGTGAAGTTTTTGAATGTATCTATAAGCAAATTATCTTAGCGTTAAATAATTTTTTGAGTTTTCAAATCAAATTCTTCTAATGCTATGACTTCCTAAAGGGAAAAAATGCAGAAGGAATTTACAGTCTTTAAAAGAAATTTCGTTTTTGACTAAAAGCGAGAAACGGAATAGGAAAGGCACTTATAAAAATAGACATAAGAAATTTTAGGAATTGTTTTTAAATCATTAATTGAATTCATCTGTTAACATTAAGCTATCTTTAGTAGATATAAGAACAACCATAATATTATTCTTTTGATTTATTCATAGAAATTAATATGCAAAATCGCCTAAAAAGCAACATATCGATTTTAGTTTTTAAACAGAATTTGAAGAAAATTTTTCCGTGTCTTTTTTTGGTTCACTGATTTAAAGCTAAAGTTTTCCCTAATTTTCTTATTTTATGAGAGCATAATGAAAAGTGAACGTGACACTTATTTAGCAAATCACTGATTCGTAGAATTGGATGGTACTCGATCCACACAGTTTCGGTTTTGCACGATCAAAAAATGCAACCAGTTTCGATTTACACGATTATAGACTCGGCTTTACACGGTACTGATTATGGTTCTAATTGATATCATTTATTTTCAAGAATAAACAGATAATAATAAATTCCTATATTAATAATATTGTCATCTGTAAAAAACTATGTTTATAATCTTTAGCTAAACTTATATTCTTGCCATTGTAATGCAATCTGTCTCACGATATCTTTATGAAATGAAGCCTGTTTTGAATCGGCAACGAGATCAGACATTTCTATGATTTCTTTCACGCTGGTAAAAACCGAGTTTATCTAATTTCTAGCAGCAAGTTAAGTTTTGAGATTATTACATATGCAAAATCTAGCTGCTCTGCATGTACATTGTTTAATAAAAATATCAATAAAAACGTTTTTACAAAATAAAGTATGAAGTATTGATACAAATGCTTAATTTGAAATTGTCGCTCAGTTCATAAACATCTATCTTTTAAATTTCGTTTTTAAATTCTAATGGTACGTCTACATTAGTGATGAGCATTTTTCATCGTTAAAAATAAATGTATAAGAAATTAATCTAAACGTATCTGAATTAGTGCAAATAAAATATGAAATAATGCTACCTTAACATTGAATATTACCGCTGAACAGAAATATGAGATAAATCTGTATAAATAGAATTTTCAATATACGTTTTATTAACAGCAAGAATTTTTTGGATCCTATTCTCCTTTTTCCCGTAAGTTGTTGGTCTGGATTTGTGCGGTTTCGTTTTACACGTTGATTTTTAGGACCCTATGTACCTTGCAAATCGAGGAATGGCTGTATGCTTTCAGCTGATGGAAAAAGTCCTTTGTCAAAATCGGAGTATTTCTAGCTATACAACACTAGTACACGAGTACTGCGACAAGTTTTTTTTTTTGAGTAAACTTTGCAGTCTATATTAGGTTTTAAGGGTACTTAGAAATAAGTGCCCTTAAAACCTAATATAGACTGGTAATAGTAGAAATACTACGATATGCATATTTATTTACATTTTTTAGGCCAGCGATATTGGGGGGAGGTTATCACTACATTTAAAGCGCCACTGCATATTCTAGCAAGACGAATTTGATTTATTGGATTGCTTTACCTCTGAGCGGCACTTTTGTTTGCACACAATAGCCTAAATGGGGCCAGGTCTCAAAGACCCCCAAAGGCTCAGAAAAGGTTGAAGAATGGGACCAACAAAACAACTAGCTGTTAGAATACAGATGGTAGTTTCCCGTCAAGATCATCCCGCACGTTCTTTAATGTGCACAGGGTATGACTCTCTTGCATACGGGACCACAGCTTAACGTCCCATCTGACTGGGACGGATGGCGGTCTGTCCAAGTCCATCCGCGTGCCCTTTCTGACCGAAGGCAAGGCGTAGATTTAGTGGAGGTAAATCTCAACGCTAGTCCAGGTGGGTCTCGAACCTGGGAACTGAAAATTACGAGCCTAGCGAGCTACCGATGAGCCAATTTCCTTCCCTATTTGACTGGTAATGCTTAAGAATAAGCTCTTTTAAACAATGATCAGTGTAAATATTCTCATCGCTTCGAGATAAATCCCTAAATTTTCCTTAGATTCCTGAAGACTGTACTGACAATCATGCTAGTAGATATGACACCATCACAAGATAGCTTGCTGCTAATGATCGATTGTTTCTTTGTTTAGTGCATCTTTTAATTAAGATTCCGGAATGTTTTTTCTTTCTGATATGGGATCCGCAGGTATGAAATGTTTGGGAAACTGGTGTAGAGAAAGTCTCTCTCTCAGGAAGATTTATATTTTTTTAGTCATAATATTTCTAAATGATGGAAGAGCTTGGACTACAATTAACTCAATGGATTCGCTAATAATAAGTTTCAACTCATCTCTCCATTTATTCACCCTGCCCCTGTAGGGATCATCGACGGGTTTGGAAAGGTCGTGGTTCGTCGGATGTGACGTTATAAGCTGTGGCGATGTGTGCGGGAGAGCCATAGCCTATGCACGTTAAAGAACATGCTGGATGGCCTTGACGGGAGGCTCCCATCTGTCTCCCAGCAGCTGTTCCAGTAGGTCCCCTCCCCCAAACTTCTCTGAGCCTTCGGGGTTCTTGTGGCCTGGTCATTTAGCCATTGTGTGCAAAAAAGTGCTGCTCAGAGGTAAATCAACCCTCAAGCAACTGCTTGCCACAGAGATTTAACAGAGGCTTGTCAGTTTAATACGCAAGAGAGAAGATCTGTGAGGAAGATAAACCTCAGCAGAAAGACGACAAAATCATCTATGCTTCATCCAGGGATAGAACACAGATCCCTTTTTATCAGTAGCCAAGAGAGGTAACCACTAGGCCACTGGGACGTACAATTAATTAAATACACTGCTGACAATTTGCTGTTAAATATTCCAGCTATTCTAACTCTTTATTGAATGAATATTTCCGACATTCAAGAGTTAGACTTGATTTAGATGTTTATTTGTCTTTACCTCATTTCCATAAAAAGGTGATTCATTAGGATACGATTTTTCATTATTAACATAATTATAATTATCTTGTAAGACTCTATACTTATTTCCCTCCCTGCCCACGGTCAGTAGGGGACACCGATGGGCTTGGAAAGGCCGCCGTCCGTCGGATGGGACGTTAAGCCTTGCCCCCGTGTGCGGGAGAGCCATATCCTGTGCACGTTAAAGAACACGCTGGATGGCCTTGACGGGAGGCTACCATCTGTCTCCCAACAGCTGCTCCAGTGGGTCCCCTCCCCAAACCTTCTCTGAGACTTCGGGGTCCATGTGACCTGGCCATTTAGCCCATGGTGTGCAAAAAATGCAGCTCAGAGGTAAAACAACACAACCCAACCCAATCAGAACAGTGGCAGCTTTGTCACCAGATCATAATCCAGTAATCCTCTCACTTTCACTGAGGAAACAGGAAAAGTAGAAGAGAAAACTATTATCAACTGGGACAGATTCCATTTCTGACGAGCAATAGTGTCAAAAATGGTTTTATTGAAAATGATATGGATAAAAGGGATAAAATGAGGATAAAATTTTTAATGGTGATAAAATTGAATCTTTCTTGAAATTTCATCATTGAAAACTTCATAGACTGGTTTGGGGATATGATGCAATCAAAATCATAAAGTCAGAATACATATAATTGGCTTTTCTTTTTTTAGGTTAAGGAGGTATGGGTGCAAAGCACCAGGTATTCTGCTATATAGTCAATTATGATCTCTCATCTAAGTCTTTAGTAATTAAAAATAAGCACCATGTAATTTTTTATTAGTTTTTACGTATTCTTTATCTTTAATAAATGAATGGATCATTTTGTTTCTAATAATGCTATTTGAGAAATTTCAGTTTATACAAGTGTTCTTGATATTTTTTGTTCCCAATAGCATTGACATTTTAATATTGCCATTAAATGATTATACTTAATAATGTAATAACGAAATAAATGATGAGAGAGAGGCGTTTCTGTTTATATGTATTATGATGCTCCAGAGAGTGTTTTTTCCCCGAATGGGCTCAGGTTTGAGAAAGTGAATCCGAGCTCACCTTCAGCGGCTAAACAGCGACTCTTCAAGAACAAGGAACAGTGGGTGCAAGTTGAAACACGTTGCGTTACGGTCGCAAGCAGCAGTTGAAAAATATGCAGTCTCTGCCGTTTTGTTTCTTGTTTCTAGATGTGGAAAGTGCTGCATTTTGTATGTGTGATTTGTTTCACGCTTTAACTGATCTAGGTTGGATTGTTTTACCTCTGAGAAGCACTTTGTTGCACACAATGGGATAAATGGCTAGGTCACAAGGACCCCTAGAGCTCAGAGAAGATTAGGGGAAGGGGACCTACTGGAACAGCTATTGGGTGATAGATGGTAGCCTCCCGCCAAGACCATCCAGTGTATTCCTTAACATGGGTATTTTTTCTCGACTATTTTTTTTACAGACAATGGGATAAATGGCCAGGTCACAAGGACCCCGAGAGCTCAGAGAAGGTTAGGGGAAGGGAACCTACCGGAACAGCTATTGGGAGATAGATGGTAGCCTCCCGCCAAGACCATCCAGCGTATTCTTTAACATGGGTATTTTTTCTCTGCTATTTTTTTACAGACAATGGGCTAAATGGCCAGGTCACAAGGAAGGTTGGAGGGGAGGGGGGGGGAGTGAAGGGACCTACTGGACAGCTGTTGGAGACAGAGAGTAACCAACCGTCAAGGTCATCTAGCATGTTCTTTAAGTGTACTATGTATGTTGCACTTGGATGTTGGGCAAAAGAATGTGGGTTTAATAGATTTAATAATAATTTAATAAATTTATAGTTTTTTTTTTCAGATACGGTGTCCACGGCTACCATTCCTTGGGAATTGAAAATACTTGTGAACATAATCTTCCTTGAGCGAAATACTTGTCGGAGGATTGGGGACGCTGTTTTTCTTCCTCAATCCAAACATAGTTGTCGAAATTTTTGGGTGTTGTAAAATAATAAAACCCCGTCTTATCATCTGTGACAATGTGTGTTAACGTTTGGGGTCAGTAGATTCAAGCATTCTCCTCCAAATATTTGAATAATTTTTACGACTATCTGTGCACCACCTAAGTCGCCCGGAACACAGTTTGGTCCTGCGCTGCACTTTTTTGCGCACCTTGGTCTAAATGACCAGGTTACAAGGACCCCGAGGGCTGAGAGAAAGTTGAGAGACCCACTGGACAGCTGTTAGGAGACAGATGGTAGCCTCCCATCAAGATCATCTAGAGTGTTCTTAAAAGTGCACAGGGTATGGCTCTGATGCACATGAGGACATGGCTTTACATCCCATCCGAGGGATGGCGGCCTTTCCAAGCTCATTGGGTCCCCTACTGACCGTGGGCAGGGCGGAGAATTTGGCAGAGATAAATATCAAAGCTGGTCCAGATCGGAGTCGAACCTGGAAACTGCAGATTGTTGACCAGTATCAGAGAATTGGAGTGCTACCGATTGAGCTCCTCCCACCCCTGGCTGCTCTGGACTATGAGCAACGGTATGTGATATGCTACTCTGTTCATTATGTCATGCGTTACTGTGTTCGCTGGGACGGGAGGTGGCTCAATTGGTAACATGTCAGGCTCGTGATTTGCTGTTCGCAGCTTCGAGTGCCAGCTTTGAGATTTATCTTTGTAAAACTCCCTTCCCTGCCGTCGGCCAGTAGGGGACACCGATCTGTCAGATGGGACGTTAAGACATGACCCCAATGCGGGAGAGACATAGCCTGTGCACTTTAAAGAATACACTGGATGGTCTTAATGGGAGGCTACGACCTGTCGCCTAACAGCTGTCCAGTGGGTTACCCAACTTTCTCTGAGCCCTCGAGGTCTTTGTGATCTGGCCATTTAGCCCAAGGTGTGCAAAAAAGTGCAGCGCACAGCTTCGAGTGCCAGCTTTGAGATTTATCTTTGTAAAACTCCCTTCCCTGCCGTCGGCCAGTAGGGGACACCGATCTGTCAGATGGGACGTTAAGACATGACCCCAATGCGGGAGAGACATAGCCTGTGCACTTTAAAGAATACACTGGATGGTCTTAATGGGAGGCTACGACCTGTCGCCTAACAGCTGTCCAGTGGGTTACCCAACTTTCTCTGAGCCCTCGAGGTCTTTGTGATCTGGCCATTTAGCCCAAGGTGTGCAAAAAAGTGCAGCGCAGAGGTAAAGCAACCAAACTTTGTTCCGGGCACTTAAGTAGTGCAAAGATAGTCGTAAAAATTATTAAAGTATTTGGAGGAGAATGCTCCAAATATTTTAATCTCTCTCTCTCCTCCAAATGTTTTGGAGGAAAAACCTAGTGACCTCAAACGGTTAACAAGACCTTGTCACAAGCGATGAGAGTTGGTTTTATTATTTTACAACACCCAAAAAAGATCGACAACTATGTTTGGATTGAAGAACATAAATCGCGTCCCCCAAATCCTCCGAGAAGAATTTCGCTCAAGGAAGATGATATTCACAAGTATTTTTAATTCCCGAGGAATGGTAGCTGTGGACACCTTATCCGAAAACAAAATTGCCAATTGCCAATATTAAACCCACTTCCTTTCTCCCAAGATGGTTAAGGAGATGAAGGAACGACGTTGAACAACAGGTCAAGGTTCTCCTTCTTCACGACAATGTTAGTGTTCACAAAAGCTGGAAAATTATATCCTCTCTGGAGGAGGAAAAAATAAAACAATTCCCCCCATCCTGCATATTCACCCGATTTTGCAACATGCGTTTTTTGGTTGTTTCCAAAAATTAAAAAGAAACTTGCTGGGAAGCCTTCTTCGAGGGTGCAAGACCTTGCGATATGCATTCATTCAGAGTTACGGAGTATTCCCCAATAGGAGCCACCACCAAACGTTCCAGAATTGGCATAGACGTCTGCTCATAGATGCTGGAGGGGAGTACTTGGGTTGGGTTGTTTTACCTCTGAGCGGCACTTTTTTGCACACCATGGGCTAAAAATGGCCAGGTCACATAGACCCCGAAGGCTCAGAGAAGGTTGGGTGAGGGGACCCACTGGAACAGCTGTTGGGAGACAGATGGTAGCCTCCCGTGAAGGCCATCCAGCGTGTTTTTTTAACGTGCACAGGGTATGGCTCTCCCGCACACGGGACCACGGCTTAACGTCCCATCCGATGGCCTTTCCAAGTCCATCGGTGTCCCCTACTGACCGTGGGCAGGGCGGGGAATTTTGCGGAGATAAATCTCAACGCTGACCCAGCTGGGACTCGAACCTGGGAACTACAGATTACGAGCCTGGCGCGCTACCGACTGAGCCACCCCCGCCCCGGGAGTACTTGGAAGGACAGTAAAAGTTTTGTTGAGGTAAGTGCAATGTTTTTTGCTCTGCAGATGAATGCCAAGAACTTTTTTTGAACTCGAGGGGATAGAACCCTGATGGAGATTTTCAGACCAACGTTGCAAGAACTTGTAGAGCAACCGGGACAAAACTACTAGATCTCGAGTTCGAGTCAGAGAGGCGGGTTGCTTTTTTCCCCCCATACTTGTGTTCTTATCAAATATCAGTTGTGGATATTACTTCAATGAGTTTCACTTCCTGCTTTTCACACGTATTAATACGGTAATTTAACGCGTGGAGATTATTTTTTGACAGCTGTATTCTGTGTAAGAGCCACAATTTTGTCCCTTTTCGGGTAAGCGCTACGATTTTGATAAGATTACAGATAAGACAGATAAACAGTTCCTCATAAGAAAATAATACTCCCCCAAGCCGCTGTTTACCATAGAGGTCTGACAGGAACCTGTCAATTTATATGTCATAGTAGAAGGTCTGTGAGGATGACAGAAACCCAACAGAAAAACAGCACAAACATCCATGCCTTACCAGGGGCTGGAACTCAGGTTCAAAGGAAAAATACTTTGAAATTATTATGCAGGAATTTACAATAGTGGACAAAAATAAAGTTACAACTCTATGCTATGTAAATGGGAAGCGAACTTCGTAGCTATGCAATTCCTAAAGCGTTTCTTATTTTTGAAAAATGTGATAGTAGATATAGATCTCAACCAAATAAAGATTCAGTGAAATAGTATATAAAGTTCTCAACAATAGCAAATACCAATCATAAGAATTTGTCTCGGACTTAAGACTTAATAAGTAATTTTATTTCGAAAGTTTTAATTATTTAAAAAAAGTCTATATTTTCGAAGTTTCCTGGAAATTAATTCGCCAGTATTCGTCAATTTTGTTTAATTTCTTAGATTTTAATAATATTTAATTTTTCTTAGATATAAATAATTTTCTTAGAATTTAATAAATTTTAATTTATTGTTATTGCTAAATATTCAAACTTCCATGACTAATTAAATACTGAACGAATATTGTTAAAAATCGAGACATTGATATTTTTTAATTAGATCTTTATCTTCTATCACATTTTTCAATAGAAAAACACTTTTTTTTAGAAGTTATAGAGCTTTGACGTTAGCTTCCCATTGACGTAACATAGAGATGCAACTTAATTTCATCCACCTGTGTATTTATATTGGTCTTGATACAATTTTACAAAATTTCGTAGAACCCTGGCTGGAAAATGCTGAAGCAGATGCTATAAGAATGAACCGCTAGAAGAGATACAGCAATTAATTTTAAGCAAATTAAGAGTTAATCCAGCTGTTAACATGATCGATGGATTCGCTGCACAAAGATGGATCCACCCTTCATTTTCCCTCCATCATTTATCACACATCTTCTGGTCATCGAAAAAAATATTAATTCATTACAGCGCTTCTGAACGCAGGGTAGCGATTCCCCAAGGAATAACGGAGCAATTTCTTAAGTGTAGGAGATTTTCAATGCGTATGCCTTAAGGTACACTGCCTGGCCACATTATTAAAACACCTATTTAACATTTCGTCGTATCATGATACAGTCCCCAAATTAAAAAATTTTGAATTTTCTGCGCATAGTTCTCATTGAAATAGGTTTTGAAGTACTATTAGCGGTCATCTCCCTATCAGCTGACGAACTGTGGCAGCTCTGTTTGGCCGTACAGTTGGTGCTAGCAAACTCCTATCTCTGTCTGTCAGAGCATTTTTAACTCCTACATTTACCACGATTGGCGGACGTTATTTGAAGAGAGACGTATCCAGAGGGGATTCCCGGTGATTTGAATCCCTCTGAAAATCCTGTTGTTTTATACTAAATCTCAAAGTTGTCTATCTGCTTTGAAATCCAAAACAGTTGTCTTTGTATAATTTTATTTTATTCCCATATTTTATGTCCGACACTAAAACTATATAAAAAACAACAACAACAACAACAACAAAAGAACAAATATAAAATCTCATTCCTTGTAGAATATAATTTTAAACTTTCCTGTTCGTTGGAATATTTCAGTAATTGGGAAACCCTATTCAAGACTTATTTTGGGATCCGCTCCCGAAGTTAGATTCTCGGACTTCGGGAGCTCTTAAAATTAAATCCTAGATAAGTCCCTGATTTGAGATTTGAAACCATTGCTATTCTCCATAAACTTGGGATATTGTTCCTCGTGATTTTCCGCTGAGTTCCATCATCTCCATTATTGCTGCTCCTGGCCGTACAGCTCCAACAAATGAGCCCCTTTTCGAAGTCAGTAAAATTAAACTTTTAACCATGTAGCATTGGAATTTACTTGCCACCATTCCTTTACAGCTTTTGTAGTACTTAGTAGTGAGGTAGAACACTACGTCTGTGAGAAAATTTGCATACATTCACATATTTTATGGTATGTCACACACGATGCAATTTGCATCATAACTTGGACCAGGCAGTGGAGGAGAATTATTCGGAAGACACGTTTTCAAAGACAATTATTGGAAATACACTTCTTCCAAAGACAATTCTTAAAAGACACCTTTTGAAGACATTTATTTCCATAAATAAGCTTTTTAAAGACAGTTATTCAAAGACAATTCTTTGAAAGTCAATTCTTCAAAAGCTAGTTTCTCAAAAGTTTGGCCTAGGAATCAACATATACTGAGGTCTTAGGTACACCACCCCCTCCTCACATAAATGGTTCATTACACGTAATACTTCACGTGACCACTATGTGCGGTACAAATGAGACAGACCAGATCTTCGAGCAGCAGTTAGAGTTGGATTGAGCGTCAGAATTGGCAAAAAGAGCGACCTGAGTGACTTTGAACGTGGCATGATAGTTGGTGCTGGGCATGCTGGTTAATAGCATCTACCAAACGGCTGTCCTCCTGGGTTTTTCACTCACAATAATTTCAAGGATTTACTGAGAATAGAGCGAAAAGCTAAAAAAACCACCAGTGATCGGCGATCCTGTGGACGAAAACAGCTTGTGGATCAAAGGGGTCAAATGAGACCGGTGGAGAATTGTGCAAGCGAACAGACGGAAAAAGAACTGGCAAAAGGTAGCCTGATCCGACGAATCAAGGATATTTTGTATCATGCTGATGGAAAGATCAGAATTTGGTGCAAGTAATATGAGGCCATGGAGTCATCTTGCTTAGTGTCAACAGTACAGACCCGGGTGGCGGTGTGATGGTGTAGAAAATACTTTCCTGGCACACATTAGGCTTCTTAATACGCAGTGAAGCCAGAGCATATTTGGACATGGTTGCTTACCAAGTTCAATCCTTATGGCTACAGTTTTTTCTACACTCGGATGGACACGTTCAGCATGATACTGAACCTGCTCACAAGACACATATCGTCGCCGAATGATTTCTGGAACATTGCTTTGAAGAGTTTACCTTGCTTCATTGACCTGCACAGTCCCTATAGAGCATCTTTAGGATGAGGTAGTAAGAGCTGTTCGTAGCGAGACTGTGTCGTAGTCCAATGTGCAGCAACTGAGCGCCACATTCATTTCTGCACGGTACAAAACTCCTACACAACGTATCCAGCATCTTGTAAGTTCCATGCCCCGACGAATTAGGGTACTCTGAAGTCCAAAGGAGGCGCAAAACGACATTAGGTAGGGTACCTAAGGAACTGGCATCTCAGTGAATATTCTCAAGTTCACTCTTTGATAATCAAATCGTTTTATTGTTTTGTACTGCTGCTGGCGACGGTGTTGTTTATAGTCATGTGATTTAAACTCCATCACATCGTCGTTTGGAATTCTTACGAGAGAATCAAACACTCACATATAGACACACATGCTTCTGAAAATGATTTTAAATCCGTATGTTTAGAGTTGTCACATGGCTAACTGAAATTTTGAATATTTTTTATGATAAAGGTGTTGTCCCTAAGGATTTTACTAGAGCTATTATTATTCCTATTTTTTTTAAAAAGGTTATAGTAATTCTTGTGATAATTGTAGGGGAATTAGTTTCTGTTCCAGGTAAAGTTCCTTGCATGATTCTGTTTAATAGAATTAAGAATCTGGTTGAAGGGCAATCGCGTGATGACCAGCGTCGATCCAGAAGCGGTAGCGGATGTGTAGATCAGATTTTTTTACTTAGGCAGATTCTTGAGAAATGTTTAGAGTTTCAGAAACTTGAAAACTATTAGTTCTGCAAGCTGTGGTTACTAGCTTTGCAGATTTCAAAAACGCTTTTGACTCTGTTGATCGATAAAATTTGTGGTTGATCGTTAGATCATATGGAATACCAGAAAAGTTAGTTAACATAATGAAAGCTCTCTATAATAACACTGAGTCGTGTGTGAGAGTTTGTAAGGCTGGTAGCAATTGGTTTAGCTTTGCTTCTGGTGTTCGAAACGGTCATTTTGTCTCCTTTTCTCTTTAGTTTGGTTATTGATTATATTATGTGAAATTCACTGCAAGGGAAAGATTTTGGTCTAAATGGTCTAGAGATTTCAAAATTTCTGATTTAGATTATGCAGATGATTTGGCCCTGTTGGCAAATGGTATTGATGAGATGAACTTTTTCATTCGAGCTGTTGATGAGACTGGTAGTAGAGTAGGTATAGTTATAAACAGAGAGAAAACTAAAGTGATGAAAATTGGTCAGGCAGGCTGCGATTCAGTTAATCTGAATAGTTGCACTCTTGAGCAAGTGTCTCAGTTTAATTATCTTGAAAGCTATGTAACAGATAATGGTGATGTACGGCATGAGACAAATAGAAGAATAGGGTTCACTGGAACTTTTAAGAATCTATGGAGAATGTGGAAAAATAGGCGTATACACCTAAAGCTAAAATTAGCTTGTATAATAGTTTGGTTCTTTCTAAGGTTAGTTATGGTAGCGAATCATGGACCCTTTGCAAGCAGGAAAACAAGAAACTTGATGCCTTTGATTCTAGATACTTAGCAGTATCTTGGGCATTAGGTAGTTTGACTTTGTAAGTAATGATGAGGTTAGAAGAAGGAGTCATCAACCTCCTTTGAGCAGCATATTGTGCAGAGAGAGACTGCGTTGGTTTGGCCATGCTGCCCCCATGCACAGATGCAGATTGGCAAAGAGGATTATATACAGTGTGCCTAAAGGCTTCTGGACAAAGGGAAGACCTAAAATGCGATGGGCAGACAATGCCAAACAGGATCTAGCTAGAATTGGCCTGCAGTGGCGAAATGCAGCAACTGCAGCTCAGAACAGATATGTCAGAAAAGGAAAAAATTACAGTCTGGTGGATCTCCGTAGCCCATTATTGCATGAGGATATTGTCTGTATGTGTACCACGAAGGATACTTTCTTGAAGATGGCAATATCGTGGCATATTGCCTTCATTCAATGAAACATTCTATGTACATATATGATGTAGAAAATAAAAATATCAGTGGTAGTAAATTAACCCTAAAATTTGAATTAAAATTTAAGTTTGTGAGTAAATTATAAATGAAATATGCTGTACTCCCACATATGTATAAAAAACTTTAAGATATTTTTTGATACTCTTTATACTTTAGGAACAATTTTATGTTAGGGCATGGATGTTCGTGTCGTTTTTCTGCTGAGGTCCTGCCATCCTCTCAGACCTTCTACTCTGGCATATAAACTGACAGGGTCCTGTCAGACCTCTGTGGGAAGCTGCTGCTTGAGGGGGTATTTATTTTTTTTTTTAATTTCATATGAACGTTAACACATTATGTTTTTTATCGCCACCTACGGGCGACGAACATGCCTGAAATTGGGAAATACTACGTAGTTCGAACTAATTTTTGAAAATGTAATTAAATACACAGGTTTTTTGATAGAGGAATGACCAGAAAATGTGATATTGATTGAATTACGTAAAGAGCCAAATTAGAATTTTTTTTTGCTTAATCTTTGTTGTCATTAAGATTTACGAGAAATTAATTGCAGCCTTTTACTTTTTTAATTAAAAAATTAAATTAATTTAAATTAATAAATTAATAAATTAATTAATTTAAATTAATAAATTAATTAATTTTTTAATTAAAAATTACAAAAAATTTAATTAAAAAATTAATTAAAAGTTAACGATTACTGTTAAATGGCGCAACTGACCATTGCTTTGGTGCAAAAACTACCATAGTTAAGGTGCAGAAACGATCATTGTTAAGGTGCACAAAGACATTGTTAAGGTTTTTTTTTTCCGAAAAAGAAATCATCGTCCATGTGAGCTTTACAGACTTTCTCAGGTCAGGGCCGTCGCCAGATTAGATCGCGCCCTGAGCCAAACAATTAAACATCGCCCCTGATGGATTATAACACAAAAATATAAGTAAATCTCCAATTGCTGTTTTGTTTTTATTACAAGATTAATGCAAAACAATTATATAATAATATTAATTAAATGTTTGCTCTACGGGGATATCGCACAATAAAATTGTTTATACTCTCGTCTAAATTTTCACAAAATGAAATAATAATCCCAAAAATGATAAATAACGTAAATTAAGCAAAACTGGTTAAGGAAAAATAAAAGTGAACGGGTGGACCATCACAAGCGCCGTGAGGCAGGCTGCCTCTATGCTACACCCTGTGATGGTACTGCTTGGACTGCCTCTATGCTACACTCTGTCGACGGTACTGCTTGGGCTGCCTCTATGCTACACCCTGTCGACGGTACTGCTTGTGATACTCCTCATGTCACAAGCTTTCATTTGACATATAGCCCATTACTTTCGACCCTCGAATTCCGAAGCTATAGCGGCACAATTGCTTTTATATATCCCTTTTTTATTTTAGGGGGATGAAATATAAATCATAATTATAGACTACTGAATATAAAGTAAGAAATGAAATAACATTGAAATGCAAATAAGAAAACAGGGGTAAGGACCTTTTCTACTTACAAGAAGTTCATTTTTGTCCTTTAAGTGCTCAGGTATCTTCCTTCTGCAAGAACCAGCAGTAGTCACCCATCATTGCTAGGTCCCACCTGCCTTGGTATCTCTCCTCCATGATTCGGATATCCTGATGAAATCTTTCCCCTTGCTCATCACTGACAGCTCTTAAGTTCTTGGGAAAGAAGTCGAGATGCGAATGCAAGAAATGCATCTTCAAAGACATTCGTCAGCCAAGATTTTCATAGTTTTTGAGAAGATCTTGAATGAGCTGATGGTAGTTTTCCTCTTTGTGATTCCCCAGGAAACCCTGGACCACAGACGTGAAGGATTTCCATGCAGCGCGCTCCTTCATATTCAGTTTTTCTTCGAAAGAAATAATCATTCAGTAGCTTCCTGATCTGAGAACCAACAAAGATTCCTTCTTTGAGTTTGGCATCACTTATTTTTGCAAATTTTTCCTTCAAATGCGAAAACCCTTTACCAGTTTTGTCCACAGCCTTTAAAAAGATTTCCATTAAGTCCCAGTTTGATGGGTAGTGGTGGAAGAGTAACATCAGAGGGATCATCTACACGCTTATACCTCACATTACTCTTTCCAGGAAAAAAAACATCTCTTTTGGGCCAGTCTTTTGCTTCGTAGTGTTCCTTTCTGGCCCTACTGTCCCATAAACATAGAAAAGAGCAAAATTTTGTGAAGCCTCCTTGAAGCCCGAGCAAGAATGTTAGGACTTTTAGGTCACCACATATTGTCCACTTAAAATTGTCATATTTTATGGCAGTGAGTATTTTTTCCATGCTCTCATAAGTTTCCTTCATTCCCACAGCGTGTGTCACTGGAATGGAAGGTTTTTGATTTCCTTTATGCAAAAGGACAGGTTTTAAGCTAAATTTTGACGAATCTGTAAATAGACGCCATTCCTTAGGGCCGTGAAGTGTTTCAATTTCTTCCATCAGTCTTGAAATATCTGTTCAGAAACACAAACCATCTTGCATCTCGTAACAAATAGATAAAGCGAAACTTCTCTTTCTGAACATAGAAACTCTTATATCCTTGGCCAGAAGATTCCACTCTTGAAGTCTTGAACCTAAAATCTCAGCTTGTTGTTTGGAAAGTTATAAGTCTCGAACAAGATCATTTAGGCTGGGATTACGACCCTGGGATTTTAAAATATAATTTCCACACACATAACAAAACTTATCTGGCAATAAGCCAGATAAGTTTTGTTATGTATTAACAAAAGTATTTATTACACATCTGCGACGCTGCGTTTGTGCCATAAAAACTCAATCTTCAACGTACAGCACGTGTTACACCTACAATGAAAACAACAACAATGGCGGTCTGAGGTTAGGTTACTGTTACATGTTTTCTCCCACTTGGCAATCAGTGTTGCCAGCCATAAAAAGTAAAATGTGTCTGGAGCTGTTGGTATGGAAAGATCTTAATAGGTGCCAAAATTACCAATGACATAAAAATGTGACGTGTTAGTCATTCTTTGAGGCCAGATCTGAAATCAGCACCTGAAAATTAGTTAAAGGTAGTTATGATTGTTCATGTTGTAAAAACATTGTAAACCAGTGTAATTTGCAAAACCAAAAAAAAAATATCGTGTGTTTTGATTACAAAATAATTGATTAAAAATTTATTAAATTGAAATTTTTTTTTCGTTTTTTATTAAAGTCTGTGTCCCTGTCTTGCCGAGGTCGAGGTGGGATTAAGGGAAATAAATCGCCCTGCTGGTCCGTCAGTTGGGACTCTAACCTTCAACATTAGATTACTGCGCAGGTGCAGTAGGAGTAAACAATTCCCATTCTGACAAGGCTTTTGAAGTATTGTAATTTCTTGTAAGCATTCTGACCTCTATTGGACACTACGTCGAATCTAAAGTTTTATATTTTTTTGCTGAAATCTGGTCAATTGTCTTTCGATTCACCTTTTTAGTCCACATGGTTCCCGGTTAGATCAAAATTTGACATCAATTTAGATTTGAAGAGAATGATATATTTAAAATTTAGCAATTTTTCTACTATATACGACCGGACTACTAGGTACAAACTTTTAGAGCTAGACCACTTCTACATGATAACTGAAATTAACGTTATCCAACCTAGTGGCCTCACCTCATTAATGGCTACCTTGGCTCAGCCGGAGGCACAGAGTATAAGATACAGAGCATATACTCCCTATGCGTTCAATGGGGCTGGGTAGCTCAGTCGGTAGTGCGCCAGACTCGTAATCTGCAGTTCCCAGGTTCGAGTCCCACCTGGGCCATCGTTGAAATTTATCTCTCCAAAAACTTCCCGCCCTGCATTCGGTCAGTAGGGGGGCACTGATGGACTTGGAAAGGCTGCCGTCCGTCGGATGGGACGTTAAGCCGTGGCTCCGTGTATGGGAGAGAGCCATTATATTATACAAATCGAAGCAACTGCAGGTAAACGACGGCGTGTGTGAAGGTCATGAAACGGTAAAAACCTGATGCTGAGCTCTGTTAATCAGTGTTATTCTTATTCTTTAGTTGGGAAAGGCAGCGGAATTGAGTTTGAAAATGGCAAATTGTAATTGCCAGACGACTGGGTCAGAGAATTTCCGAGACGGCAAAGCTTCTGGGGTGATCATGGTGAGATGTGGTCAGTACCTTCAAAAGGTGGTCCGAGGAGGAAAAAATCACGAACCGCCGGCAAGGTGTGGGCCGACCACGGCTCATCTATGCTAGAGATGAGCGAAGGCAATCCCGTATGATACGAGCCAACAGAAAGGATACTGTGGCGCAACTCGCCTGTAATTTGAATGCTGATGACGGGAGTAATGTGTCACAACACACAGTACATCGAACCCTGAAAATGGGGCTGGGTAGCTACAGGACGTTCCGAGTGCCCATGCTAACCTCGGTTCACAGTCGAAAGCGCTACAATAAGCACGCGAGCATCGAAACAGGACCTTGAATGATTGGAAGAAGGTCGTCTGGTCTGATGAATCTCGTTCCTGTTGTACGATGGGGACTGCCGGGTAAGAGTGCGTCTTTTACCTGGGGAAGTGTTGGCACCAGGATGTATCATGGAACGAAAACAAGCAGGTGGAGGAAGTGTAACGATTTGCGCAATATTCTGTTGGGAAAGCGTGGGTCCAGTCATTCATATGTAGGAAACTGTGACGTCTACCATCTACCTAAACGTCACGCAGACCAGGTACATCCTTTCATGGTAACAGTATATCCTTTTAGTAGTGCCTTCTTTCAGTAGGATAATGGCGCTATGCCACACTGCCCGGATTGTTCGAGAGTGGTTCGCTGGTAATGTGTTGGTACCAGATACCACAAGACACCTTTAGATATATTGTAGCGTCCATGCCTCGCCGGGTAAGAGCTGGTTTGGTGGCACTTGGAGGACCAACATCATATTAGGCAGGTGGTCATAATGTTTTGTCTTTTCGATGTATAACTAGTTGAAAAGTAGATGGTATTAACGCCCCCATTATAGATTTGATAAAACGAACGTTTTCAGAAATTTCAAAATACGTTGGATTATTTTACTTCTGAGCGGCACCTTTTTTTGCACGGAATTGGCTAAATGGCAAAATTCACAAGGACCCCAAGGGCTCAGAGAAGATTTGGGGAAGGGAACGCACTGGACAGCTATTAAGAGTGGTAGCCTCCTGTTAAGGCGATCCATCATATTCATCAACGTGCACAAGGTATGGCTCTCCCACACACGAGGCCAAGGCTTTATGTTCCGTACGACGGACGGCGGCTATTCGAAGCCCATCGGTGTCCACACTCTCCCCGAAGGCAGTTGGGTTGTGTTTTGGGTTGTTTTACCTCTGAGCGGCACTTTTTTGCACACCATGGGCTAAATGGCCAGATCACATGGACCCTGAAGGCTCAGAGAAGGTTGGGGGAGGGGACCCACTGGAACAGCTGTTGGGAGACAGATGGTAGCCTCCCGTCAAGGCCATCCAGCGTGTTCTTTAACGTGCACAGGGTATGGTTCTCCCGCACACGGGGCCACGGCTTAACGTCCCATCCGACGGACGGTGGCCTTTCCAAGCCCATCGGTGTCCCCTACTGACCGTGGGCAGGGCGGGGAATTTTTGCGGAGATAAATCTCAACGCTGACCCAGCTGGGACTCGAACCTGGGAACTACAGATTACGAGCCTGGCGCGCTACCGACTGAGCCCCCCCCCCCCCCCCCCCGAAGGCAGTGGTTTATCGGATATAAATCTGAACGGTTGCCCATGCGGGACTAGAACATGTGAACTGCAGATTGCGAGCCTGGCGCGCTACTGCGCTGCTAAACATTTAGGGAAACGCTGATTTATTTGAAAACATATAGAAGCTGCAAACTAGAAAAGCTACTTAGCATTTCTCAGGTTGTTCATATTGAATATTTATTTTTTTTCCCTTTTAACTTTTGGCCTCTCAAAAAGTAATTTCAACCGTCTTCTCCACTATCTAAATCATTTTTTGCCTAATAAAATGACAGTTACGGTTGAACACACTTGTGAAAGATTAACGCATATCGGCCTCGCGACCGTAACCGGAGACTTCTCAAAGAACGCTGAATAAAGTTAAATTATCATTACAGAACTAACAAAATTAAAACCAAGAAGAACCGAGAGCCTTTCGGCAAAAGAAAAATCACACCCACTAAGAAGAGAGAAAAATCTGTTGCTTTTTTAAGTGTGGAAAAGTTTGAAACAAATTATCGATTCTTACGCCGTAAAGGTTTGCCTTTTATCACGCGGCAGGTAGTGGCACGTTTCTGCTGATGTCCTTTAATCAAATAAACACGATAGCTCTGCCAGAGGCCGACTCAACTGATCACGTATAGTGCCCTGCTGCATTTATGTAAATGATTCTCGCTGATGGTGGGTTACTTTTTTGTTTTCCCTTCTGAAATTCGATATGTGCGAACGAAAAGCGCTAATTTAAGGGGGCACAGGGAGAATGGCGATTTGTGAGAAAGAACGAATAAGGATCTGTGATTGAGGTGATAAATTATTTCATTTGAAGCAGTTTTTCGGTAATGGTTGGTCATTTTCAGGTAAAAATGACAGTATTAGAAACACATTAAATAAAGTAGCAGTTTGTAGAAGAGGATTCGTGATTCTGAAAAGATAAACCATCTTTGTTCAAGTACATTTCACCACCTGATCAAGAGTTCAATTGAAAAACCCTCTAGTTCAGTCAATTTCTCTTCTACATATCAAAGCTCAGTTGAAAATTTCCACTTCATTCACCTTCTCTTCCACACATCAAAGTTGAATTAATAATTTTCCAGTTGACTCTCTTCCACATATCAAAGTTGAATTAATGATTTTCTAGTTGATTCTCTTCCACACATCAAAGTTGAATTAATGATTTTCCAGTTGACTCTCTTCCACACATCAAAGTTGAATTAATGATTTTCCAGTTGACTCTCTTCCACACATCAAAGTTGAATTAATGATTTTCCAGTTGACTCTCTTCCACACATCAAAGTTGAATTAATAATTTTCCAGTTGACTCTCTTCCACATATCAAAGTTGAATTAAGGATTTTCCAGTTGACTCTCTTCCACACATCAAAGTTGAATTAAGGATTTTCCAGTTGACTCTCTTCCACATATCAAAGTTGAATTAAGGATTTTCCAGTTGACTCTCTTCCAGATATCAAAGTTCAATTGCAAAACGTCTAGTTGACTCACTTTATCTCCCACATATCATAGCTCAATTGAAAAGCCTCCAGTTCAATCACTTTCCCTTCCACGTATCAAAGCTCAATTGAAACGCTTCCAATTCACTCATTTACTCTTTCACATATCGAAGCTTGATTGAAAAGAGTCCAGTTAACTCCTTTCCTTTTCCATATATCAAAGCTGAACAGAATAGCGTCTGAGTTCCCTCCCTTTTTCTTTCACAAAATCAAAGCTCAATCGAAAAACTTCCAGTTTACTTACATTCTCTTCCACATATCAAAGTTGAATTAAAAGGTATCCAGTTTACTCTCTTTTCCACATAAGAAAGCTGAAAAGTACCCCATTTCACTCCCTTTCTTTTCTACATATGAAAGCTCAGATGAAAAGGCTCCAATCCATTCAGTTTCTCTTCCATGTATTAAAGTTCAATTGAAAAGCTTCCAGTTCACTCACTTTCTCTTCCACATGTCAAAAATCAGCTGGAGAGCTTTCGGTTCATTCATTCAGGATAAATGCGCTCTGCCACACTGCCGGGATTGTTCGAGAGTGGTTCGCTGGTAAAGCGTAGGTACCAGATACCCCAAGACACCTTCAGAAATCTTGTAGCGTCCATGCCTCGTCGGGTAAGAGCTGGTTTGGTGGCACTTGGAGGACCAACATCATATTAGTCAGGTGATCATAATGTTTTGTCGGTTGTTTGTTGCTGTCCAGTGCGTTCCCTTCCCCAAATCTTCTCTGAGCCCTTGGGGTCCTTGTGTCAGTGGAAAGGCGTCCATTAACTCACTTTCTGTCCCAGAACAACTCTCAGTTACTTTAATACACTTCCTAGGCAAAACATTTCACTACACCCATGTTATAAATGAAAATCAAATTTAAAAAGTCAGTATCTGAAAAATATACATTTTACGGGAATGAGAGTGAAAGTAAATTAAAGTTCGAAATATTTATTTCGAGCAATTTTTCGTTCAGTACTAAAAGCGTCATGAAAGCTGAAATACATAACAGAAAAATATTGCTAGTAGTAAGAATTCATTTCAAAATCTAATCAAAACACAAGTAGTAATTGTGATATCAAACCATTTACTAAAATAGTTATGTATTTTTAAAGTTTGTATAACAATTCCTTAAATTTTCATCAATTTTCATAAAGCTTTTTAAAAAAGTGACGCTTTTGTTTAATATTCCCGCTGCCATATCACTTTAAATACTAAACTCAAATAAACTGAAACGACACTTTAAAATAACACTTTAATTAACATTTAAAATAACACTTTAATTAACATTTAAAATAACACTTTAAATTATTGAAAGTGAAAATTTAGATAGACTTCATTTCGCTCTTTAACTTACTTTTAGAGCGGCACTTTTTTGCACAAAATGGGCTAAATGGACAGGTCAAAGGGTTGTTGGTTGTTTCACCTCTGAGAGGCACTTTTTTTGCACACCATGGGCTAAATGGCCAGGTCACAAGGACCCCGAAGGCTCAGAGCTTGGGGGAGGGGACCCACTGGAACAGCTGTTGAGAGACAGATGATAACCTCTCGTCAAGGCCATCCAGCGTGTTCTTTAACGTGCACAGGGTATGGCTCTCCCGCACACGGGACCACGGCTTAACGTCCCATCCGACGGACGGCGGCCTTTCCAAGCCCATCGGTGTCCCCTACTGACCACGGGGAGGGCGGGGAGTTTTGCGGAGATGCAGGTCACAAGGACCCTGACGTTTAACAGAAGGTCGACGGATGGGAAGCATGAAAAGTTTAATTTTTAAGATATTGTTTATCTAATTCTCTTCCCATTGTCGCAATATAGAAATTCTTTAATGTTGATAAAGTTTTGTGTAATCGTTATTATTACGAGCCCTATTTTTGAACTAGTTAGAAGTTTGTTTTTGTGAAGTTTTGTGAAGATTGTTCTCATACAGTTCTTTGAGAATGACTTGTCAGTTGTTCAAATATAGCTTTTTTTGTCAAGAGATAAGCTTAGAAAATGTAAAATTTGAAGTAATATTGCAAACGACGTACTTATTACTATATAATTATGGTCATGGAATGTATTAATGAAAAACAAAAGAATTAACAGGATAAACAGTATAAACAGGATAACGGGAGTAAAGGCAAATTAGCAGCCTGGATTGATTACTTGCTATCCCCATCCCGTAGTTGGGAGGTAAGAAAATCATCCTAAGCATAATAGTGCAATGAAACAGAAATATTCACTTTGAAAAAACAACAACAAATAAAGGTTTAAATAGTTTTGATATAAAGTCTTTGAAGGTCTTTCGAAGATCATATGATTTTTGAACGTTATGATAGTTCAAAAGTCACCAAGGAATCACACTGAAAATTTTCAAATGGAGCTGAGGAGGCAGGTGTCGTTCAGTAACTGCAGCAAAATTTTAGAAATCATGCACACAACATGAGAGTTTTTTTTCTTCTGTCCAGAATGGAGCTGATAGTAACATCTGTGATGTTGATCTGCTGGAGACTTGAAAGCATGTTGTTTCTTTGGAGGTCATAAAGTGGACAGTGAATTAAAGCATGTTCTACATTTTCAGGGTGGTCACAAGTTTGATAGAGGGGTGAAATTTTCTTTCCCTTTTTATGAAGTTTCGCTTAATGCACAGTGACCAATGGTAAGTCTATTTAAAGCCGATTCTTCTGTTCAGTTTAAACTTCCCTCGTGGACGGGGCGGGATGTCAAATATGTTTCTGTAAAATTACCCTCTTTCAGATCAGTTGTCTTGAAGTTGTGAGTCCACTCCTCTGAAGTTCTTCTATTAACCTCTAAAACATAAATCTCTATAACACAGAGGTTGTTTAACTTAGATGGCAAGGTTAAAGCTGCTTTTGCTGCAAGATCAACCCTCTCATTATCAGGGATATCAGAATGGCTGGGTATCCACTGGAGACAGACTCTATGAGAGTTGACAACAGAAAGTGTGTCACATATCTATAGGATGTCAGATATGATGGAACGTACAGTGAAGCCAGCGGGTCTGAAAGCAGAGGCTGAAGAGCGGACTTGCTGTCTGACAAGATCAGAATGCTTTTATTGTAGAGTGAGGAGGCCCATTGTACCGCTTGATAAATAGCTAAAAGTTCTGCAGCCATGATGCTAGTTGAATTTTACAAGGAGTAACAGGTTGTAGTATTCAGAGAAGGAATAAAGAAAGCACAAGATGTTTTATTAATAGAAAGACTCTTAGATCCATCTGTGTAGATTTGCAGAAAGCATCGATAGCAATCTGCAATGCAGGTCAAAGCAAAGGACTTCAGTTCCTGTGGAGGAAGCAGACTTTTCTTTTAAGAAAGAGGAAGATTTGATTGGATGAAAGGGTGAAGAATTTCCCAGATTGGGAATTTGGGAAATATATCACCTATAGGATGAGAATTGATGAACTGAATAAGTGGTTCTTCACAAGCAATGAGTTTGCTGATTTCTGATCTTCTGCAGTTATAGAGGATTTTGTTCAGGGCGGGGTTGACTGGGAACTTGGAATTCATTCTTGCAATCACTTTTATCAATCTTCATTTTGTTCTAATTTTGAGAGGGTGGATAGAATCTTCAGCTAGTGAAACAATAGTGGGTGTCCCTGAAAGCAGCCCTAGGCAAATTCTGATAGCTTCATTCTGGCAAATATCTAGTTTTTCAGGTACGTTTCTCAGGCAGAAGAACGCTATCATACTCCAAGACGGGACGGATCAAAACTTTGTAAGTTGAGAGAAGGCGAAAAGAAGTGCCCCCCCCCCCCTATGAGGGGAGAGAGTTCTGTGAGATATTTTAGAAATTTTATCTCACTTCTGTGAGATATTTTAGAATATTAAGTCTAGCATATGTGATTTATTTGAATTTTCCAAGTGAAAGTTTGGTCCAAATAAATACCCAGAAACTTATGTTCAGTGACTGTATCGATGCTTTCATCCTTAAGTAAAAATTTGATCATAGATCATGTATGGATATGCGATGTTCCAGAAAAAACTGGGGCGGGGGTGACTCAGTCGGTAGCGCGCCAGGCTCGTAATCTGTAGTTCCCAGGTTCGAGTCCCAGCTGTGTCAGCGTTGAGATTTATCTCCGCAAAATTCCCCGCCCTGCCCACGGTCAGTAGGGGACACCGATGGGCTTGGAAAGGCCGCCGTCCGTCGGATGGGACATTAAGCCGTGGCCCCGTGTGCGGGAGAGCCATACCCTGTGCACGTTAAAGAACACGCTGGATGGCCTTGACGGGAGGCTACCATCTGTCTCCCAACAGCTGTTCCAGTGGGTCCCCTCACCGAACATTTTCTGAGCCTTCGGGGTCCATGTGACCTGGCCATTTAGCCCATGGTGTGCAAAAAAGTGCCGCTCAGAGGTAAAACAACCCAACCCAGGAAAAACTTTACCCATTACCATCTCCATCTCAGAATATGCCCAGTTGGCATAAGTAAAAACATGTAAAGAGTAAACCCCCCGTGGTTGTGCCCCTAGAGGGTAACATGAAACACAATGGTACAAATAGCATATATCATTCACAAGAGATCTAAAACGAGTAGCTTTTCTCAGAGAAAGCCATCATTTTAGCCCTCTTGTTCTTATTAGAACATTATGATCATAATTAAGCAAAGAAGAAATAATCTCATTAGGATTATTTTTTAACAGCCTCAAAAAACCGTTTTGAGATGCATTTAATATGATTATATATGTGGTCGATGCCCAAGTCTTTATGAAGTTGTCTGTTAGTAACAAAGCAAGGGGCATCGACCGCAGACCTCAATATTTTATTTTGCAAGACCTGAAGCTTGCGTATATTCGTGGAGGTGGTGTTCGCCCATATGTGAGTGATTAAGGTAAGAAATTAACTGTCATATATATTCTAATTAAGTTTATTAATTAAAATTCGACCTTAGTTTCTTTTTTTTAATTTAGCACTTAATTTTAAAAATGTCAATAACACACTGGTTTTCTTAAATTAAAGAAAATTCCTGTGTTAAGTCAATGGGAAGCTAACGTCAAAGCTCTATAACTTCTAAAATAAGCTTTTTTATTTTGAAAAATGTGATTTCAGATAAAGATCTCAATCAAATAAATCAATATCTCGATTTTCAACAATATTCGTTCAGTATTAATGAGTTATGGAAATTTGAATATTTAACAACAGCAATGCCAGTCTTAAGAAACTTATACAAAACTGAAGAATAGTGAAAGAATTCATTACACAGACTTCTAAAATAGAAACTTATTTTATTAAACACTTTGATACAATACTTATTTTTAAGTTTTAATTAACTTCTGAAGTCAATTTTTGTGCCTTGCATTGTTATGGTTAAATATTCAAACATTCATAACTCATTAAATACTGAACGAATATTGTTGGAAATCGAGATATTGATTTATTTAATTGAGATCTTTATCTGAAATCACAATAAAAAAAAAACTTATTTTAGAAGTTATAAAACTTTGACTTTAGCTTTCCATTGACTTAACATAGGGATTTTCCTTAATTCATAAATTAATTATAAATAATTTACCAATGTACTTCAATATAGTAAAAATAAATAATATTTTTTTTACATTGGATGATGTTCTCTTAACACCAAGGAATAAGAAAATCCGTCTTTTTCATATCAAGGGATAAGAAAAATTCGACTTTTTCATATCAATAGATAAGAAAATTCCGACTTTTTCATATCAAGGGATAAGAAAAATCCCACTTTTTCATATCAAGAGATAAGAAAAATCCGACTTTTTCATATCAAGAAATAAATGAGATATGCCTTTTTGTGTTTTATAGGACTACTATTATAGTTTACATTTTCCAATCACCCATTAGTGCGAATTAATATTATTAAAAGGAGAAATATTCACAAACAGAATACTTTATTTTCTCCGAAAACGAACATCCGATATTCGCCAGAGGCGGATTATATCCTTCTAGTTAAATTAACTAGAAGGTTTTTTTGCTTCCAAATTTGCAGAATTATGGATTATACGATGGACTACAGGATATTCTGAGTGCTTTTACGAAAGAAAATATTGTTTTTTGGTGTTTCAGTGCCCTAATCCAAGGTCACTGAGAATTTGGTTGGGGAAGACATATATATTGTTACAACAAATGAACGTGCTTCAATAAAACCATGATTGATGTGTCATTGACGCTCGCGTGTGCTTCAGCGTGAGAATGACGTCACTAGTTGATTGGAACTGACAAAAACTTGAATATTGAACGATGTTTAAAAGAGAGAATTGAAAAGTTGTCGTTTGTAGATAAAAGTATATATTGTGTTAATCTTAGTAAAGGTTACAGAAGAAACTTTGCGATTAAAAGGAAGAGGCAATATGTTATTCGAGTAAGTGGTTAATATCTTCAGAAGAGTCATCGTATAAGGTGTGGTGACCAATATCTGCGAAGAATTGGTAAGATGAAACTTGGTAACCTTGTAAGTTCATTCACCAAGGTAATTGTGTCGCTTGATGAATATTGATATAAAAATTCTCTTTATGCTTTTGGATAGAGTTTGTAAGAATTGTAATACAATTACTTTTAATCTGGTCAAGAATTGTGAAGTTTTCTCTTGATGGTTTGACTTTGTGCTGACAATAGACAAATTTGTGTTTAGATTATATTGTTGTTCGTTTGTGATCTGGTTGCCTCCGTAATACAATTAATTCATTTATAATTTTTGTTGCTAAACATTCTTTTTAACTTGCGATCAAGATTTCCTATTAAAAATTTATAACAATATATTGAGAACAATAAACATTAAATATTATAAATCGATCCGGTTACTCTTGAGTTTTCATTTTTAGACCATGACTGCGACACCAGATCTAAAATTATTATTATTTTTTTGTTGTACGGTGCAGAAAGTCCCTATTCACCAATTTTTAGCTCTCTAGCAACGTTATATTGGAATCTGACCTTTGACCTTGAAGGACGTTTTGCATCCAAAATTTCACGTTCTGAGATTTACAACCCAAAACATCCTCAGATACTAATTTCTACATTTCTAGCATTCGTATATCAAGGTTCGGTTTCTAAGTAACCTTATTTGATCTTGAAGGACACGACGGAGGTCAAATATTGGATTTTTTTCTGATATCTACGATGTGGATTATCCATTGGTGCAAATTATCAGATAGGTACCATTTCTGTATCGTAATTAGAATTAGCGTGATCCTCTGTCAGTCACTCTTCGGTGCGAGCTCCTGTCTGTGGTGAGGGGACTACTCTGTGATGCCGGCTCGGTTACCTTCACAGGCTCCTGAACGCTCGCACGCGTGTTTGCCGTGCGCAGAGACCCGTGTCCCTGGAAAGAAGGATCCTGGCAGTTGCTCGGGGGTCCCCATATTCTCTCCCTGGCTCATGACTAGTAGGGTTCCCTTTGGTCCTTTTGCCATTGGGGAGCCTGTCTGTCGCGGGGCTGGGCAGCGGATTTGGGGGCCGCTGCTATACACTCTTTGGCCTCTGCTTCAGGTAAACGGGAGGTCCTGGGGCGGCCCCCTCAGAATCAATCGGCTGGTGGGCAGGTCCTGCTAGGGTGAACCGTGCAGATCGATGAGTAACCTTGCCCACGTCTGGGTAAAGGTTTACGAGTTTCCCCACATGTTCACTAATTTTATTGTTTTCTTTCTTTTGTAAGGCCAGTTCTTTCCACACACTTTATAAATTTTTTGCTTCTTTTCTTTTGTGAAACCTCAGATGAGTTTCTCACCATTTCTCTTTTTCTTTTCTTTTTGTTTTGTTGTGAGGACCTGGCTCACTGGCTGTGTGGGTATGTTACCCGGGCAGCCCTGGCACCCAACTGGGCGTCCCCTTGTTGGACTCCGTGGTTGGTGGAGGGGCTCCAACGGGCACTGAATCCCAAAAAACCAACATGAGTTCTCTAACTCATCCATGCAGCTGCCTCTCATGCCAACATGAGTTCTCTAACTCACCATCCATGCAGCTGCCTCTATTATTCCTCATAATTCACCGGCAATGCCGCCAAGCGGGCTCGCCATGAATCCCCATCTTCTTTGTGTTTGCCATCGTCTTCAATGTGTGTCTCCGTCTCTGCGGTTCCTGGTCATCCACTCTACTGGTAAGTATCCACCCTATCCATAGTACCCCATCCACCCTACTACTCTCCGTCCCACCTGGCAAGGTCTCCTGTGCTGGTGCGGTCATCAGAAAGCCGGTCGTTAAGATGGCTTCCTTTGCACTGCAGACCGATGTCAGCGTTCCACCTGCTTAATATTTCTCGCCTGCTGCTAAGTACCTCTTGATGCAGGCGAAGCAGATGTTTGTGTCAATCTCGACATCAACACTGATTTCTATTCCTCTGTCTGTACCTTCCACATCAATCTCCGGGTGGCCCCCTCCACCCCACCCACAGACAGCAAGACCTTCCAAGCCCAAGGGGCCCCCACCGGGGCCCAAAAAGAAACTCATCATACCTCGTCATGTGGCAGTCTCTGATCCGTGTCACTCGGACAACTCCGAGGACATGGAACCGACTGCCCCATATTTCCAAAACCATCGCTGGCGACGGTGAAAATAAATCGAAAGTCGTCCGCCAATTCTACCAAGATCTGAGATGGCCACATTCCTTCAATGGAACTGTTTTGGATTCCAGAGAAATATTGACGACATCAAGGTCCTCCTGAGAGCACATGAACCCATCTGCGTGTGCCTGCAGGAGACATTCTTGCAGACAGCCAACGATCCCACTATCCGGCACTTCTTTCTTGTTCACCGGGACTGAGATGGAGATGGTTCAGCTCGTGGGGGTGTCGCCATCCTCGTGAGCAACCATTCTCCATTACAGGTTATTCCCCTCATCACGAACTTAGAGGCGGTTGCCATCCAGCTCTTTGCGGGATTTTCGTTGACTGTCTGTTCTATCTATCTACCATCCGGAAGCATCGTTTTCCGGGATGACCTTGATGACCTCGTCTCTCAGCTGCCATTATCCTCATCATGTAGAACTTTAACTGACAGTGTTAACTGACAGCTTTAGTGCCCCAGAGTGGACACAGTCCACTCCGGGACAGTGCTGACACCAATTGGAATGGCAGGGTCCTGGAGCAGTGGCTCCTGGATCCATCGCTCTCCCTGTTGAACACCAGTGTCAGTACATACCTTCACTCCCCAACCCGCACATTCACTGCCATTGATCTCACCATCTGCTCCGCCTCGATCCTTTCACTCTTTACATGTGAGGTCGAGGCCCTATGGAAGCGATCACCTCCCTGTAGTGTGCATCATCTCCCGTGGAGGCGGGGGGGGGGGGGTTCCGCCCTTCTTCTGTATCCCGGTGGAGGCTTGATCGGGCTGACTGGAGTGGCTTTGAGCTCTTGTCTGAGCTCGATGAGCACTCTGTCAGCCAGGAGCCAATCAATGTTGCAGTGGCGGAGATCACGGACTGCATCATCCATGCAGCTGCCTCTATTATTCCTCAGACCTCGACTCGCTTTCCACGGTTCCCAAAACCGTGGTGGAATCCCGACTGCAACGCAGCTCACAAGGCTCAGAACAAAGCTTGGGGGGTGTTTCAGAGATATCCGACATCCCCCAGTCTTGAAGTATTCAAACGCGCAAGGGCGAAAGTCCGTTTCGTCCGGCGTCAGAGTCGGAAGGAATCTTGGATCAACCATACGTCTTCTGTCACCCGCACGACCAGTTCTAAGGTCGTATGGGATAAGGTTTGGAAGTTGAGTGGGAAGTACATGCTCCACTCATTATCGATCCTGGAGCACAATGGACAGGCAATTGTTGATCCTCGAGCAATTGCCGACACTCTGGAGGAGTCGTTCTTCTCCAACTCTTCTTTATCTTCCTACTCTCTCAATTTTGGCCCAGAAGAGCAAGGACGAATGCTCTCCACTGTCCTGCCATTCGAATGGCCTGGAGTCTTACAACAGGCCATTCACAGTGGAGGAGCTTCGCCTTGCTCTGCACTCATCTCGTGCATCTGCTGCAGGGCCAGACAATGCCCATTATGACATGCTCCAACATCTCTCACCATCGAGTAAGGATCGGCTGCTCGGACTCTTCAACAGTCTTTTCATCGAGGAGCAGTTTCGGATTCCTGGTGGGAGTCCATCGTTTTGGCCTTCCCCAAGCCAGGCAAAGATCCCAAGATTCCTTCGAATTATCGTCCAATTGCATTGACGAGCTGCGCTTGCAAGGTGTTGGAAAGAATGGTAAATACCAGGCTGGCCTGGTATTTGGAACATCACGGCCTTCTTTCCAACACCCAGTGTGGCTTTCGCAGGCACAGGTCTACTTTAGATTATTTGATCCGCCTCGAATCGGCGATCAGAAATTCGTTTTTACGTCGAGAGCACCTGGTGTCAATTTTCTTCGACATCGACATTCGACACCGAAACCCATTGGGTGATGGCCAATGGGTTTCAGTTCTCCCCACAGAAGACCGCTTGCGTGCACTTTTGCCACAAGCGTAATCTTCATATGAACCCCGAGCTGCAGCTCGGGTGGTAACATCATTCCAGTTGTGGTGGAGACCAAGTTTCTCTTTCTCATCTTCGACCGGAAATTGAACTTTTTACCCCATATTCAACATCTCAGGTCCAAGTGCATGTAGGCATTGAACATCCTCAAGATCCTCTCTTCCCTCTCTTGGGGGGGGGGGAGACCAATGTTCTTTGCTCTGCCTCTACCATGCACTTGTCCAGTCGAAACTGGACTACGGATCCCAGGTGTACGACTCCGCCGGGATTTGGTGGTGAAGATGCTCGACCCCCTCCATCATCAGGCCCCTTCGTGTTTGCACAGGGGCCTTCCACACTTCACCGGTCCAGAGTCTATACGTTGAGACCGACGAACCTTCCTTATCTATTTGCCGTCAGCAGTTGTCCTTGCAGTATACTGCAAAATTGCGATTCCTGCCAGGCCATTTTACTTGGGACTGCGTTTTCTGTCCCCAGTAGGAAATGTTTTACCAGAATCGGCCGACTGCCATTCGTCCTTTCGTTTTGAATGTCCAAGGTTACTTACGAGACATCAACACCAGTCTCGATATCATCGCACAGTCGACAGTTGAGTCACTTCCTCCTTGGCTCGTTGTTTCACTTCCTGCAATTTTTCCCTGTGCAGGATGAAGAAGGCCTTTACATCCGACTGTGTGTATCAGCAACTCTTTGTCAGCATCGTGCTGTGCACCCGGACTTCTTGCCTGTATTCACAGATGCTCGAATTCCGGTACATCTGTAGGATCGGCCATGGTCTATTGTGACGTAATTATTGCAGATCAGATTCCAAAGTAGTGTTTCATCTTCACTGTTGCATGCTATCAGCCTTGCATTGGATCACATAGCACCTAAGTGTCATCGTTGGTGTGTCCTCTACACCAACTCACTTAGCTCACTACAGGCTTTGATATCTGCGAGGCATCAGCCTCACCCTGTTCTCTCCAAGATCTGCCAGGAACTCCATCGTCTGGCAGCCACCACCACCATTCTCTTCTGTTGAGTGCCTGGGCACGTTGGGATCAGGGGCAATGACTTGGCAGATGCTGCTGACCTGGCAGCAGCATCTGCCAAGTCCCTATCCGAATCCTCCGCTGCTGGTTCTATACTTGGACTTCCGGCAGCGTTTTTCCATCGCGCTCTGGGCACAGTGGCAGAGATCTTGTTCTGAACAGATTGACAACAAGCTGTTGGAGATCAAGTCCATTGTCAAACCGTGGCAGTCTTGTTTACGCAGGAATCGCAAGGAGGAAGTTGTACTTTCTCGGCTCCGTGTAGGCCACTCGTTTATCACTCATTCATTTCTTCTTAGGCGAACGACGAACCAAAGTGCGAGTTTTGCAACACCATTTTAACTATTAAACACATTTTAATCAATTGCCCTGCTTTTACTTTTGACAAACGTTTATTTTTTAACTTTCACGATTTTACGGCCGAACCACTTACACTCGGCCATCTTTTATCTGATAACTCTATTTTACTCTCTGTATTTACCTTCTTACGTTTTACAAGTTATTTTAACAGATAGATGGCTTTGTCATTTATACACTGTCCAACCTGGGTTGGTTTTCCTTTATATCTTTATATTTATTGCTTTACACATCTTTACTTTTTTTGTATTTTTTATATCTGTTGGTTTTGTCCTTTACCTTTTACTATATTGACTTATAACTTTGGTTGCGGGTTCTGTTTCTTTTATCTTTTTATTTATCTCGTCTCGCGCATTATGGCCTCAGCTGCCAATGCGCCATAAAATCCGAAACCACCAACTAACCTCTCAGTCAGCCGTTAATCACTCACAATCGTCTTTATATATTTAATACTGGCAGATTTCTCCGGCGTTGTTCGGGTCTGAAACTTTCTACAATATAGAATAGATATACAGGGTGAATCTGAAAAAGTGAGCAAAACTTTACGGGGTGGTAGAACGCAGCTATACGAGCAATATTCGTCATAGAATGTATGGTCGGAACGCAAGCGGTGAGAAGTTAAAAGGTAGTTTTCCACTGTCACATTTAAAGAAAGAACACAAGAAGGAGAAGAGATACTCTGTGCCTCACTTGCATTCCCGTCCGCCGCACCGTACACAAAGTGCATATCCGCCATTTCGTGGTTAGTATAACCAGCCATCCTCTCGGCAATCCACGGTAGAAATGCCGTTGAGTGCGAGGACCGACCCTTTTATACCATTTCCAACGCCACCTAGCGGCTCGCCGTTTGCGTTCCGCCCATACTTTCCATGACGAATATTGCTCGTATAGCTGCGTTCTACCACCCCGTAAAGTTTTGCCCACTTTTTCAGATTCACTCTGTATATAAAATAATATATATAGATAATAGATAACATAGATAATAGATGGCACTTTCCACGTCGTAAGCTTTCATTTGGCATAAATATCATTAGGATTAGTCGCCTCCGATTTGATTTTCCTCCCTCTGTTTTAGGGAAGGAAAGAAATAGACATATTTCATTGTACCATGTGATCCTCCCCACGTCGGAAGTTTCTAAACCAAGAAATGGAATTGTCACCCTCAGATAATCGAACTTTTGAAATCATTTCGTACTCACAAGACTCCCTCGGATACAATTTGCCAGGCATATTAATTTTATACGAAAAGAAAATGAAATATCTGATGATCTATTGGGTCTGAGTTTGCCCAAAAAATGTAATAAGTGCTAATAAACAAATTACTTTTATTATTGAAAGACATTATTTATTACTTACCATATGAAAACTTTTGTTAATTAACATATTACGTTTATTAACTTTTACATATTTTTCAAATTAATTTAATGATTTTAATTTTCGAAACGAATTCTTAGTTTTTGAAGCTTTTCTTTGAAGAAAGAATCACGTGTCCCTCTCGTGCTTAATTAGAATGAATTCCATTTCCACTGAAACGCTCGTGCTCTTGACCCGACCAACCAAACAATGACTTGATCACGCGAAATCAGAAAGAAATTACCGTATATTTCCGCAGATAAGACGACCTTCAGATAAGACGAGGTATAAATTTTCGTCAAAGTTTTATAGTTTTAGCATATATCTGTCCTATAAGACGACCTCAAACTATCAACGGCCTATGAATTTAGTTTCGATCGGCGATCATCATCTGGATAATAATACTATATAGCGTATACGGAATTATGTCCTATTCGCAAACATTCGCACTGATTCGGGCATTCTGGTAATGACCTTGACTATTCACAAAAGCGTCGTATGGGCTATTCTATCTTGTGGACATACCCTACTCTGTACTAGTAAATAATTACGGTTTGTCCGTTTTTTCCTCAGTAGCTCAATAAACATAACTTTTAATATTTATTTAGTTTTAGTATTGTTTTACTATTACAATGTAGTGTATTATTTACTATTACAATGTAATGTATTATCATATAGCGTATTTAAATAATATGATAGATTTTTCGATAAGTTGTAGTAATTATCAAGATCAGTCGCAGTCGGTGGTGAGTGATTTGTTTTATTTTATAATGGTTTCAATTTATATAAATTTCAATCTAATTTTTTTTGTATCTGTCCCATAAGACGACCCGAATTTTGGGGGCCTTTTTTATGATTCAACTATCGTCTTATCTGCTGAAATGTACGGTAGTTTGAAGCATTCCATCTTTCAAATTTATTGGTGACAAGTTATTTTTGAATAATTTTTAACCGTTAAGTCCATGGGGATTTTGAGAAATTCAAATCCCTCCCACCCCAAATTTGGTTAACTCCAACGTGTTCACACATTGCATAAATTCTTCCCTTGGGGGAAAGGAACGTTGATGCAAAATTTGGTTCCTCTAGCTCTTTTGGGGGCCGACACACACAAACTTCCTTTATTTATCAGATTTTTAAACACATATTTCAACTAAACCTTTTGTGACCGACTTGTTGGGTAGGTGGTTGCTCAGAACCTCAGCCCGATTCTGCTAGAGATTGTCTTCTTTAGCCATTTTCAAACTGTCTTAGCCGATTCTGCTAGTGGTCGTCTTCTTTACCCAGTTTCAAACTGTCTCAGCCGATTCTGCTAGTGATTGTCTTCTTTACCCATTTTCAAACTGTCTCAGCCGATTCTGCTAGTGATTGTCTTCTTTACCCATTTTTAAACTGTCTCTGTCTTTTTCTTCTTTCCTGTAAATCTCTTCTCCTTCAACCCAGAGTAACTTCATGAATGTGAGAGTTATAAAATATTACTTAGTGTTTGTTAACAGTGTATGAGCTGCCTGAGGATGGATTCTTTTGTAAATGGAATAATTCGGATTTTTCTTTCATTTTAAGACCCAATAAGCAAATTTTATACAAAAGTATTTGAACAATTCGAAACCTTCGTTAATTCATAATTCAAAGTATAGCAATATTAAACAGTTGCCCTGTATTCATAATGCCAATGTATTTGTACCAGAATAATTAAAACAAAAATATGAAAAAAATAAATAATGTTCGTAAAAATTATGTGTTTGCGAACACAACCATTAAGTAACAACGAAAACATTTGTAGATATAAATCAAAAGACGTGCACCAGAAGCAGACTGCTGCTCCTAAAGAAAATATTGCAGCTAATCTCAATCCAGATGCATCAAAACGACAGGTACGAAAAGTGAACAATGGCAGCCAGGATATATTGCAAAATCCCAAGTCGTCACGTAATGGAGCTCAGCACGTGACTGATCGGCGAATTTGGGTTGGGTTGTTTTACCTCTGAGTGGCACTTTTTTCACATCATGGGCTAAATGGCCAGGTAACATGGACCCTGAAGGCTCAGAGAAGGTTGGGAGAGGGGACCCACTGGAACAGCTGTTGGGAGACAGATGGTAGCCTCCCGTCAAGGCCATCCAGCGTGTTCTTTAACGTGCACAGGGTATGGCTCTCCCACACACGGGGCCACGGCTTAACGTCCCATCCGACGGACGGCGGCCTTTCCAAACCCATCGGTGTCCCCTACTGACCGTGGGCAGGGCGGGGAATTTTGCGGAGATAAATCTCAACACTGACCCAGCTGGGACTCGAACCTGGGAACTACATATTACGAGCCTGGCGCGCTACCGACGACGAAGAACGCCAAGATAGGAAAATGTTTTGAATGAGAATACTGAATGTCAGGAAGACGAGACTTCAAATCAACTCGCACCAAATATATCTAATACCATTCTAAATGAACTCAAGTGGCTGAAAGCAGAAATTACAGATCTTAAAACGCAAATGAAAGACATTACTACAGAGGTTAAAGACCTTAAACAATCGATTGTGTTGTTTTTTTTTTCAGATCAATATGACGAATTAATAAATGTAATACAAAATTGTGAAAAAAAGCAAACTGAGTTAAGAGGAAAGATTGAACTGTGCTAAGCAAAAAACGCCGAATTACTAAAAGATGTTCATCACATGCAGACCCATATAAATGACTTGGACTAGAATGGGAGGAACAGAAACATCGAAATACATGGTATACCGGAAAAAATATGAAGAAAATCAAAATGATTTGAAAGCTGTTATAATAAAATGGCTATAACACTTGGAATCGACACCTTTGAAAATAGCCAAATTGACAATGTGCACAGAATTCAACCCAGAAACAAAAAAACAGTTCCAATAATAACACTGGGCAACAAATCTTCATAAAAGTCATGCTTCTCAGATAAAAGTAGCCATTTCGTAAAGATTTGAAGGTGCTGCACAGAATATGACAATGAAAATGCAAAATTGGCTATGATTTCTGAGAAATCCGCAATAGTTTCTTATATAATAGAGTAATACGTACATATGACATGTATCGGTAAAACTCCGCTTCTACTTCCTACGTCGTTTTGCCCGTCGCTTGTACAGCTGCTCAGGATCATCTCTGGCGAGCGTCCAACAGTAGTCAGCCAACGTTGAGGTGGACAAGTTTCCCTGGTATCCTTTCTCCATCATTGAAATGTCCTGGTGAAAACGTTCACCGTGCTCGTCACTAACCATGCTGCAGTTGTCGGGGAAGAAATCTAAGTGGGAATGGAGAAAGTGGATCTTTAAGGACATATTGCAGCCAAGTTTGTGACACAGAGACATGTCCTGAACCAGTTTCTTGTAGTTGTTTGCCCTGACATTCCCGAGGAATTTAGTTGACACTAGACGAAACGCGTCCCAAGCCTTTTTCTCGTCACCCTGAAGCAGGTTGCCGAACATCTGGCCTTTGAACAGCTCGCCAATCTGAGGGCCCACAAATATTCCCTCTCAAATATTCTTTACTTTTCGTTTCGTTGAGTCGAGGGAATTTGTCAGCCAAGTACTTGAAAGCTGATGCAGTCCGGTCCATGGCTTTTACGAAGTTTTTCATCACACCGAGTTTGATGTGTAGAGACGGTAGCAAGATTTTGTGCGTTTCTGCCAGTGCTGGGTGTTCCACGTTCTTCTCTCTGACCTTCAGAGATTTCCTCTGAGGTCAGATTCTCTTCACATAGTGCAAAGTCTTTGCTCGGCTGTCCCATTCACATAAGAAACAGCAGATACTTCGTATATCTCATCTGTAGGCACATCAACAGAGCCACTATCTTCAAGTCACAACAGAGATGCCAGCCATACTTGCTGTATTGAATACAGTTCAACAGCTGTTTTAGGTTGTTGTAGGTTCCTCTCATGTAGACAGCGTGTCCGACCGGAATGGATGGATGTCGATTTCCACAATGCAGCTACACCGTCTTGAGACTCAATTTCGAGGAGTCTATGAGTAGTCGCCATTCTCGAGGGTCATGTTTGATTCCGAGGGCATTTATCAGGTCATCTTCCTTTCTGAAGTAAGGCGCAAACTGCTCATGACGAATTCGAAACGAAGTCACTAGGACATTTTCCTTGAGAAGCTCCAGATCGCGAACAAGATCTTTCATTTCTTCTTTGGTGAGAATGTGTGGCGCAATTACGCACTGTGGCAGACGTATGGATCATCATCAGACACCGAAGGCTGCGGAGAACCCGACGTCGGTTTGCCTCCCTCCTCATCATCTGAATCGATAGAAAATTCTTTCGGAGGTTTAGGAACAGGAAAGCCTTCGCCGTGCGGAACTGGTCGGAGAGCAGATTGTATATTCGGGTACGCTATTGTCCACTTCTTTATCTTTGTGATGCCTCCAGAAACAGGTGGAACCATGCCGAAGTAGCAGTCATTTGCATGATTGCTTGGCTCGCCACTTTTTGCAACACAACAGCAAACGGCATCGCCACTTTTTCGCCTTTCAGTCACTTCGGAAGATTTCTTGATAGCATACGTGTGGGGCCTAGGCATTGTCCTGATCCCCGATCTTGCATCCAAAATAAAACTCATACGCTGCTTTTCACTATTGGAATGATGGCCCTTTTCTGGCTTGCAAACGTCACTTCCCCGCAAATGTAACAAAAGGTATCTGCACTATTACACAGTTAGGAGGCATCACTACTGCTGGATTAAAACTGCAAGGACCACTTGTGTTGTACTTATGATTCAGTAGTAAATGGGAGTCTCTCAAAAGACTTGCTCACCTTACGAGACGTCCTTACAACTAACGATTGCATCATCTTTTGTCAGCGATCGTAAAGCCGCGATTTCATGAATCAACTACATTGCATCAGACAATGATGCAACACCTTTGAGAGTTGTGCATATGGCGGGCTGATGCAATACAACGCAATATGTTGCAATCTGGAGTTTAAAATGCAGCGTTGTGAAATGGTTACCTATGTACTCAATTTGGACTGAGTTGTTTATACATGACCATCTCTGTCTCTCCTAAACAAGAGCCAATCGAAAAATTTTGTTGTCATTTTCGTGTTCAGCACCTCGGAATTAGTAAAGATTGGCTATTTTCATTTCAAAGCCTTTTTGTGTGTTACCCAGTATAATAGCTCAGTTCAGATCAAGAACAGAAAGAGAACACTAGATACAGAAAAAGAACCAAAGACTTACAACTGTCGGTGTAGGAATAAATGACATCTCCACGCCAATCTACATCAATGAAAACCTTACCTAGATAAATCGAGAAGTATTTTGAGAGGCTCGTACCGCAGCTAAACTAAAACAGTACAAGTATGTGTGGTACAAGAATGGTAAGATTATGTCAAGAAAAGAGCAAATAGAAAATATAGTAAATGTGGATACGTTTACTGATTTTGATAAACTTTAATATTGTATTATCTTAATATTATACCTTTAAATGATAGATTCTATCTTTGCAAGTAGTATTTCTATGGAGTAAAACATATATGTGAATAATAATTTAGAGATGGAAAAATGTTTATTTCTGAAAATGATATCGTAAATAAAAATAATAATATTAGAAGTCAAAAGAAATAATAGGAGATTTTTAAAATTATCACTGATAAATACTTGCATTTTTAGACATAATTATTCTAAGAGAAATTAATATTTCTTTATTGAAAGAGGTTTCTTAATTTAGAAGAATTTGATGTAATTTATCAAAACCTTTAAAAAAGAAATCAAGAGGTATTTTTATATATTATACAGATGCTATCGAAATAGAAAAACTAAATGATGAAATTATACCAGCAGAAACAATAAGTATTAAAATTACTAAAAGCAAGAAAATATATAATAACTTGGCTTTATATAGGTCACCCAGCACGACACAAATAACTTTTTTGAAAACTTTCGAAATTCGCTTGAGAACGCAAAAAAAATGTGTAACTAAATTCTTATAGGCGACTTTAACATAGACACACTAAACCTGAAAAAACACGGAACAGAAAAATATTATACTTTTTTATCGGAATGGGGATTTGAAAGGTTAGTAACACAGAGTACAAGAGAAGAACTTCTAAGTGAACAATTAACTAAAACAATGATTGATCACATTAATATCAAATTAGATAAAAATTTCAGGTTTTTACGAAGTGAAATTGCAGATCACTACTTAATTGCAGCAAATATTAGTGATTTTTGAAACGGGAAATATAATACTAGAAATACTGAAAAAAAGGTTATTAAAACAAATATGTGGATGCGACCATAAAAAAATAAATCAAGAAATCTCAACAACTGATTGAGTAGCTTTGATATCTGATTCTGTTAATGGAAAATATATTAACAAATCATTTAATAAATTTAAAGAAATTTATAATAAGATCTTAAAAAAAATAAAATTTCTAGAAACAATAAAAAAGTCAAGGAAAAGAGGCAATAAAAAATTTGGATAACAATAGAAATTGTTGATTTAATTGCAAGATGGGACAAAGTCTGGATACGTTTCAAAAACGATATAAAAATAAGCAATATTAAAATAATTATAAATCAATACGTAATTTAGTTACATCACGAATTAAAATTCAAAAGCAAAAATATTATAAGAGACAACTTTTAATAAAAAATAATGAAATGAGGGGAAACATGAAATCTAATTTATGAAACATTAGAAAATAAAAAAGTGAAATCCGTCGATGAAACTATTATTCGAAATATGCCTAAAGATATGTCTCTGGAAGAACTAACAAATAATTTAAATAATAACTAAAAGACATTAATCAGTTAAGTTGAAGAAAAGAATTATCAACTTGACAATGAATGCATTATTTTTAGCACATACAGAAATACACATTAAATTTTTATCCCAACGATTGATATACATCAAACAAGAGAGATAATTAATACATTAAATATTAATAAATCACCGGATTATGACAATTTTCATATCCAGCATATAAAAAGTAATATTCAAATTATGTCTGATATAATTACAAAAAAAAAAATAAATCAGAGTTTAGAAACTGGAGAAATTCCCTCTGATCTAAAAGTAGCTATATTAAGGCCTATATTTAAGGGAGGTAAAAAAAAACTGATTATTCAAATTACAGACCGATTGCTATATTACCGTTCATTGCTTAAATTATGGAAAGATATACAGGGTGAATCTGAAAAAGTGAGCAAAACTTTACGGGGTGGTAGAACGCAGCTATACGAGCAATATTCGTCATAGAATGTATGGTCGGAACGCAAGCGGTGAGAAGTTAAAGGGTAGTTTTCCACTGTCACATTTAAAGAATAAAACAACAAGGAGAGGAGATACTTCAGAAAACATTTTATTAACAGGAATGTAATTGAGGTACATGCTCAAAGAAATTGCTCAAAAGAGCTGCCGCCAGCTGTAATGCAGGCTTCACACCTACGGGATAGGGACCGACGCAGATTTGCGAAGACACCAGGCATTTCCCGAATATCGCCGGCAACAACGGTCGCGGCAACGTCTCTGTGCCTCACTTGCATTCCCGTCCGCCGCACCGTACACAAAGTGCATATCCGCCATTTCGTGGTTAGTATAACCAGCCATCCTCTCGGCAATCCACGGTAGAAATGCCGTTGGGTGCGAGGACCGACCCTTTTATACCATTTCCAACGCCACCTAGCGGCTCGCCGTTTGCGTTCCGCCCATACATTCTATGACGAATATTGCTCGTATAGCTGCGTTCTACCACCCCGTAAAGTTTTGCCCACTTTTTCAGATTCACCCTGTATACATGATATATTGTATTCATTCTTAAAAAACATAACATTTTAAATGATAATCAAATTGGATTTCAAAAAGGCAAAGATACTATAAAACCATTAACAAAACATACAGATAACTTAAATTCTTCATTAAATATAGGTCATAAAGTAATAGCCATATTTTTAGACTTACAGAAAACCTTTGATAGCATAGATAACAATCTCTTATTACAAAAACTTGAAAATTATGGGATAAGAGGTATTGCGTTAAGATGGTTTAAAAATTATTTATGTAACAGATACATTATTACAAAAATAAACACTGTGTACAGTTCCAAAGGTGTAAACAATTACGGTGTGTTACAAGATCTATATAGTACCCCCTCAAGCAGCTGCTTGCCACAGAGGTCTGACAGGAGCCTGTCAGTTTATATGCCACAGTAGAAGATCTAAGAGGATGGCAGGATCTGAATTTCTGCTATACATTAATGATTTTTGTAGCATTAACTTCAACAGTTCAGTTTACTTATACGCAGATGAAATAGTAATAATTAATAACAACAGAAAAATTAAAGTGATATGTAATGAAATACAAGAAGACTTTAATCACATTTTACGCTGGTTTAACCGCAATAAAATGTATTTAAATGAAAAGACAAAATGGATGATATTTCATTCTCCTGGCTATAAAGATGTAGAAAATATATTTATTAAACCGCACAAATCGGACTGTTTACATAAAGGAAACACAATTATTGAATATATTTGCAATTGTTATAAAATTGAAAAGGTACGAAAAATAAAATATTTGGGTTTATTTTTTGATGATATTTTTAGGTGGAATAACCATACACAATATATTTGTGATAAGTCTAAATTGCACAGTCTGGTTGGACCTCCGTAGCCCATGGCTGCTTGAGGTTGATGATGATGATGATGTTAAGATTGGCTGCAATAAAATTACATAAACTAAGATATACAATCGACAGCACATCATTATTTTACAAAGCAATTTGTGAATCTATATTAAACTATGGAATCACTATACACGGAACTACAAATATAACAAATATCAATAAAAATGAAAAAACTGTAATCATCAATAGCAAATATTATAATCATGATAATGGAAATGCTCATTTATTGACAAAACGAGAGAAATTTAAATTTTTAAATATGTTATAATTATTATATAAGATATTTCAAATTTCTATAAGTATAATACTGTATTGGAAACTCTCTTTGACGATACTTTTAAGACTAGAATAAACCATGAAAAAGAAACCAGATTTAAAAAAAGTTAACTTTTTAAAAAACTTTTTAAAAAAGTTAACTTTTTTAAATTACTAAACATCAAAAATAATTATGGAAAATCTGTAAGTGAATATAAAATATCTTTCGTCTATAATTCGTTACCCAGAGATTTACTATGCATCTGCGAATTTTCGACTTTGAAGAGAAAATTAAAGCTGTTTTTTTTGAAAACATTATATAATAGTGCGGATTTTAAGTCGCTTTCGAATAGTCTGATTTTTTTAGTTTGTCAATTGATAGTTTCATTTCTCTCTATAGATATGTACATTTAATATCATATATATTTTTCTGCTTTTTGGTTTTGTGAACTATGTAACCAGATGATACAACTATCCTTTGTTCAATTTTACTTTGATTTGTTTACTTTTTTACCCTCAAATTATTTAATCTAAGTAAATTTTGTAACTTTTACATTTCCTGCAGACAAGCCATGTAGCTTTGTGGGACAACTGTTAGTCGTTCTGTAACACATTATTATTATGAGAAAATAAAAATACATTTTATTATTTAAAGAAAACAATGCACGTTTTGCATACAATGGGCTAAATGGCTAGGTTACAATGACCCCGAGAAGGTTGGGATGAGGGGACCCACTGAATAGCTGTTAAGGAGACAGATGGTAGCCTTCCGTTAAGGCCATTCAACGTGTTCTTTAAGATTGCACTGGTTACGGCTCTCCCGCACACGGGGCATTCGACGGACGGCGGCCTTCCTACGCCCATCGGCAAAAAGTAGAAAAATCAGTGGTTTTACTACCGACCGCGGGCAGGGTGTTTTGAGGAGACAAATTTCAACGCTGGCCCAGCTGGGACTCGAACTTGAGAAATGCAGATTGTTTATTTTTTATTACCTATCTTCGTGTTACTTTTTGCTCTCATTTGTCGGTTTGTCAACTTGTTGTTTTGTGGATTTGTCAAAACAGTTGTTCCACCATATCTTTCGAACGCGACGGTCAAACTTAATGATTGATGTGTCAAATGAAAGCTTTTGGCGCGCGGAGTGTCACAGGCGATAAACAATTTTACCCCCATAGTTTCCCCCCATAAAAATGAAGAAATATGAAAACGATTGTTCCTTTATATCTCCAGAACGAGAATGCGGAAAGTAACAAGCTATGCGTCAAACGAAAGCTTGTGAAGCGGGGAATGTTACAGACTAAAAACATTTCCACCTCCCCTGTTTTGTACTCCATAAAAAAAAGAAAAATATGAAAACGATTATTCCGCTATATCTTCCGAACGCGAGGACGTACAATTATGAGTTTAAAATTAAAGTTCATGTGAGGACCGTCGAAAACTATTACGAATATCGCCCCCCGACCATTTTCCTTCCCCAAAAAGCGGATGATTTTTCGGGGGCTGACTTGATGAGTTATATCTCAAATTAAAGCTTTTGATGTGTCCGATGTTATGGGCTACTTTAAACACGAGTCCAAAACAGGAGGAGGAAAAATGTGGCGATGTTTTTAGATCAATATTATATGAAAGTTTCTAAAGGTAGGTGTTTTTAATGACAAAAAAAAATTTAAAAAATACCTATATATATGCTCCCTAAAATGTAGAAAATAAACCTAAAGCATATCGATGGTGCGATCAGTCACTGAGTTTGCATTACTTCAAAGGAATATAGGCCGCCGGTAATCTGGTTAAGTAGGTAAATCGACGCCCTATCTACCTAGGGAACGAATACGAACTCGGTGACTGATTGCACCATCGATACGCACTAGTTTTATTTTCTACGTTTTTGGATACCTATGGGAAGATAGGCATTTTTAAAAATTTAAATTTTTTATATTTTTTAATCATTACTATGCAAGAATTTTAATGGAAATACACTAGAACCTCATAAACCCGTTACTCGAAAATCCATAATTATGAAAAATTCCGCATTTTTTCAAAAGCCCACTTTTTAAAATTTTTGTAACTATTCCGCAATGGAATGGTGAACGAATTCACACCGAAACTCGCGAATTCTATAGCCAATTTGTCAGCCGCGAATCAAAACACATCTAACTACCAACTTACCAAATCATTAAGCAGGGTGGATTGTTTTACCTCTGAGCGGCACTCTTCTGCAAGTAATGGGCTAAATGGCCAGGTCACAAGAACCCCGAAGGCTCAGAGAAAGTTGGGGGAGGATACCATTGTTACAGTTGTTAGGAGACAGATGGTAGCTTCTCATCAAGGCTATCCAGCGTGTTCTTTAACGTGCACAGGATATCGCTCACCCTCATACAAGGCTATTCTAAATTAAAAGGGTTATAATTTTTTTTTCTGGAAAATTTAATCACTTAAAACTTTAAAATTTAAAATATCAGGGTTCCAAAATCGGGAGAGGGCGGGGGTGGCTCAGTCGGTAGCGCTCCAGGCTCTTAATCTTAGGTTCCCATGTTTTAGTCCCAGCTGGGAGAGCGTCGAGATTTATCTTCGTAAAACTCCTCGCCCTATCCTCGGTCAGTAGGTACTTAAAGGCTTGAAAAGACAGCCGTCCGTTGGATGGGATGTTAAGACGTGGCGCCGTGTGAGGGAGAGGCGTATTAAAGAACACGTTGGATGATTTTGACAAGAGGATACCATCTGTCTCCCAACAGCTGTCCAGTGGGTCTACTCCTCCCAATCTTCTCTGAGCCCTCGGGGTCCTTCTGACCTATCCATTTAGCCCATTGTGTTCAAAAAATGCCGCTCAGAGGTAAAACAACCCAATCCACGGGTGCCTGATTTATTTGGATTTTATTGTATGAGAAATATTGGGCAAAAACATTATTCTTCTCATGGTGAGGACTTAATTATTCCCAACGTTATTGAAGCTCATCATGACTCTTTTGTTTTCATGGTTATGGGAAAGATGGTTTACATCGATCTGAGTGCGTCGATGAGTCGGGTCATGATTGGATTGTGTACCGAAGAAATTGTGCAGATCTGGCTCTGAATGACAAAAAAAGATTTCTCTGATTGACGCTGCAATACAGCTTATTCTTAAAGGAAAAGAGTAAAAGAAAGATCTAAAGCTTGCTCTTTTTAATTAGCAGCAGGGTGAAGGATAGCTCAGTGAGAAGGAGCTTCAATCTGATAACAAAAATGATTGACACGATAGCTTGACGATGCAAGAGACAAGGAGACAAGATAAGGTTAATATAAAATTCTTTATCAGATAGGAAACACTTCGCGTAGGAAGAAGTAAAAGAAATGAAAAGTTTCAGGTGAAGTGATAGTAAGATAAATTGAAGGTGAAATTGTTCTTCGGAAATATGACCCGGTGTTCTACTTAGGTTCTACTTTTGTGGGGTTTTTTTTATCTTATAATGAAAGCCATACTTCTTTCATTTAATATTAATTCTTGGGACTAGATTTGAAATTTAAATCACTCATTGAAAACTACATAAATTTTGAAATGGAGGTAAAATTGGTAAACATAAAATTAGCCAGTGAATCTATTTATAGCTTTATTGATTAAATACTTAGATGGAGTCCGAAAAATAATGATGAGTTTCGAAAACCAATATGTAGGAAATTAATATACAGATGTACCTAAAGTGTACCTCAAGTGTACCTCAAACAGTTTTGAATATGATTATTGGATCTTGACTCTGCATATGTTACATATTAATTTCTTTACATTTCGCTCTATGTGTATATTACACATTCGTTTCTTTACCTTTGTCTCTTGAAATGCATTATTAATTTCTTTACATTTGGCTCTTTGTGTTTATTACATATTCAATTCTTTAAAAATTGGCTCTGTGTATATTACACATTCATTTCTTCACATTTGGATCTTTGTGTATATTACATATTTATTTTTTACATTTCGCTCTTTGTCTATGTTACATGTTTATTTTTTACATTTCGTTTTTTGTCTATGCTACATATTAATTTCTTTACATTTCGCTCTATGTGTATATTACATATTCGTTTCTTTACGTTCGGCTCTTGAAGTGCATTATTCATTCCTTTAAAATTTGGCTCTTTGTGTATATTACGTATTAATTTCTTTACATTTGGCTCTTTGCGTATATTACATATTCATTTCTTTACATTTGGATCTTTGTGTATATTACATATTTATTTTTTACATTTCACTCTTTTTCTATGTTACATATTAATTTCTTTGCATTTCGCTCTTTGTGTATATTACATATTCATTTCCTTACATTTCGCTCTTGAAATGCATTATTAATTTCTTTACATTGGGCTCTTTGTGTATATTACATATTCATTTCTTTAAGATTTGGCTCTTTGTATATATTACATATTCATTTCTTTACATTTGGTACATTGTTTATGTTACATATTTATTTCTTTACATTTCGCACTTTTATTTTATGTTACATATTTATTTCTTTACATTTCGCGCTTTGTGTATGTTACATATTCATTTCTTTACGTTTGGCTCTTTGTGTATATTACATATTCATTTCTTTACATTTGGCACATTGTTTATGTTACATATTTATTTCTTTACATTTCGCACTTTTATTTTATGTTACATATTTATTTCTTTACATTTCGCGCTTTGTGTATGTTACATATTCATTTCTCTACGTTTGGCTCTTTGTGTATATTGAATATTCATTTCTTTACATTTGGCACATTGTTTATGTTACATATTTATTTCTTTACATTTCGCACTTTTATTTTATGTTACATATTTATTTCTTTACATTTCGCGCTTTGTGTATGTTACATATTCATTTCTCTACGTTTGGCTCTTTGTGTATATTGCATATTCATTTCTTTACATTTGGCACATTGTTTATGTTACATATTTATTTCTTTACATTTCGCACTTTTATTTTATGTTACATATTTATTTCTTTACATTTCGCGCTTTGTGTATGTTACATATTCATTTCTCTACGTTTGGCTCTTTGTGTATATTGCATATTCATTTCTTTACATTTGGCTCTTTGTGCATATTACATATTTATTTCTTTTTTTGCATATTACATATTTTTTTCTTTACATTTGGATCATTGTGTATGTTACATATATTTTTCTATACATTTGGATCTTTGTGCATATTACATACTTATTCTTTACATTTGGATCTTTGTGTATATTTCATACTTATTTCTTTACATTTGGCTTTTTTAAAACTTTTTTGGAGCTGCGAATAAATACGAAATGAAATCTTTAATAAAAATCTACCCATATTGAAACAAATGGCAAACCCAGAGAGCTTGTGATAATGAGGAACTAAAGATTGTTCTCACATATCACACATATAGAAAGAAGATCAAGATGACACAAGTAGTAGAAGACAACAGAAATTCATTCTTTCCATAAATTCTTCTTTCTTCTCGTTTCCTTTCATCATTTCTTTAAAAGCAAGTTTACAGTAAGAGGTAAAAAAATATCTAAGATCCACTACCAAAAAATAAATTTTCCACGTTTCGTTTTTTTCTATTCCCTCGAGTCTTCAATATTGTTATCCAAGACATACAGATAACTATATTGGAAAGTGGCCACGAGTTACAGGAAGTAGGGAAGGGCAAGGCGATACAATAGCGAATTGCCAATGGAGAAAAAAAGAAAAGTCGCCTGAGGGGTCAAATTCAACTCTCATCGCATATATGAAGGCCAAATAGCGCAGACACACTGGAAGTTCCTCACATGTGCAGTCAGGGTCAATCGAAATGGAAACGGAGTATTCTACATTTTGTAGTGGCATTCGATAGTGCTTATTTTCGATTTTCATATCAAAATAAAGAGGAATTAAGAGTTTTGAAGTTCTGGGAATGGCATCGAATTAAATTTTCTCTTTATAGATTCTTCGTTCGATGTCTTAGAAGAAGAAAGTTTCTTCAAGTAAACGGGAAAATATCGTATCATGAAGATAATAATTTGTTTGCCTAATAATGGAATGGAGACATTTTATAAAAAGAAGTGCAGAATATTGAGATTTAAAAAACAATACCCCTTCAAGCAGCTGCTTGCCACAGAGGTCTGACAGGAGCCTGTCAGTTTATATGCCACAGTAGAAGTTCTGAGAGGATGGCAGGACCTCAGCAGAAAAACGACACGAACATCCATGTCTTACCCGGGGCTCGAACCCAGATCCCTTAGATTAGTAGCCAAGCGTGCTAACCACTGGGCCATGGGATAGCATTAGACCACTTTTATTGTATTAAGAGTGTTAAAACGTTACTAGGATCAAGGGTATCTTGGATCAAGGGTATCAAGGGGGGATCTTGGAGTGCAGCAAATGCACACAAAAGAAGTATTTTTTTCTATCTTGAGGCCAAATCATGATTATGAAGTTCACAGTTTATATTTCAATCTGAAAAATACACTGCTTATCAAAATTAGAGTACATACCGCAAAAATTTCGATTCAGTTAAACTTTTGTGCCAGAGTTAAGATTCATCTCCACTCGTCCTGCAGAAATCGATCATGGGAAAAGTGAAGAAATCATCTATGGGCAAAGTGCAGAAATCATTCAGAAATCATCCATGGGAAAAGTGAAGAAATCATCTATGGGCAAAGTGCAGAAATCATTCAGAAATCATCCATGGGAAAAGTAAAGAAACCATTCATGGGGATAATGAAAAAATCAATCATGAAATCATTCAGAAATCATTCATGGGAAAAGTGAAGAAACCATTCATGGGGATAATGAAAAAATCAATCATGAAATCATTCAGAAATCATTCATGGGAAAAGTGAAGAAATCATTCATGAGAAAAGTGAAGAAATCATTCATGGGAAAAATGAAGAAATCAATCAGAAATATTCATGGGAAAAGTGAAGAAGTTTATGGGAAGTCATTTGAGTGGAATATTCTTCCACACACTGGGTATAAAGGCAATGTCACAAGGATCCCATGGGCTCAGAGAAGAGTGGAGGAAGCGGACCCACGGGACAATTGTTAGGACACAGATCCTTCCAGTCAAGGCCAGTCGCTGTGTTCTTTAACGTGCACGGGGTATGGCTTTCCTGCAAATGGACCACGGCGTTACATCCCGTCTGAAGGACGGCGGCCTTTCTAAGCCATTGGTGTCCCATGTCTCACTGAATGCAGGACGACGAGCAAAGATAAATCTTAAGGCTGGCACAACTGAGATTCGAACCTGGAAACTGCAGATTAGGAGCCTGGTACGTTACCGACTTAGCCACCCCTGCCCCATACAGGTAAACCTTAGAGTGTTGATGTGTTGGCAATAAAGACAATGCAATGGAGGAAATATCAAACTAAACAAAAAGGCTTTATTAGATCTTCAAACTCATAACAAAACTCTTAAACAACAGGTAGAAGACTATCACATATTACAAAAATCGCGATTTTAATTAAACTGTTGGAAATATAGGGTAAAATTTGAGTGTTGTTGTTTTGGCAATAAATGCAATGTAAACGAAAAGAAATTTAATTTAAAAAAACCTTTATTATTATTTTTAAGATTCAATAAAACTTTTAAGGAAACGTATAAGAAGTTCTCGGGAAAATATATTTAATAAATTGAGGAACAACTTTATGTTATGTCAATGGGAATATAACGACGAAGTTCTATAACTTCTAAAATAAGTTTTCTAAAATAAGTTTTTTGTTTTGAAAAATGTGACAGCAGATATAGATCTGAACAAAATATATTGTTATGAATTAAACGGATGAAAACTGAGCGTGAGTTCAAAAAACAGCATTTAACAATTATAATTCTAAAATAATGTAATTTATTACAATAGTATGAATGAAAACATTTATATAAATTAAATTCAACCAACACAAATCTATATCAGTATAAAAATAAATCTTCAGAGGAACTTACCACCATTCATACAAAGATATGTTTTCTCTATAATTTCTACTATATACACCCAAAGCATAAAATTAAGGCTTTTTAAAACAGTTGACAAGTGGTACAATCATATTTGTGAACAATCTGCAATCTATTGAGAATAACCTTACCAATTCTTGCAAACAAAGATAACTATGCATCAAACGATGAAGTCTTCCTAGAGAAAAGTTGAGATCACTTCCGCTTGTTCGATTAACATAAAACCTCCTCAGCCACATTTTTTAAATATCTTAAGCATCCTTCTTTTTCTTGCCAGTCCGCTAACAGGATCAACACTAATAAACTTATTTAACTTTCCACGAACACACCAAATGAAAAGGTTCCTTCGATACACTCTACCGCACAGACTGAAACAAACTTCCTTTTCCTCCACATTCTAATTCCTCTTAATTATAACTCTTATTCTTTATTGTTTTTTAAGTTAAGTTCGTTCGAAGTAGATTGTGACGTAATTCTGACACTGTAGTTCACGCGAGCATCAAGACGAAACATCAGATCACAAGTTCATTGCAGCAGGTTCATCTGCCATAAAAATATCAATTACTCGATTTTCAACAATATCCGTTCATTATTTAAGGAGTTATGGAAATTAGAATATTTAACAATAACAATGTCAGTCTTAAGAAACTTATACAAAACTGATGAATAGCGAAAGAATTCTTTAGAGAAATTATTAAAATACACACTTATTTTTCATTTTGAAACATTCAGGACAAAAACGGCTCCTAGAAACTGCTACTAGTTTATGCAAGCCTTTTCATGCAAGGACATTCCCTACGAAGACCGAAGTCACTGCTGATCACTATGCCAGTTAAGGTTTTTTTCATTAAACACTTTGATACAATATTTATTACAAAACCTTATTCAATTTATGAAGTTAGTTTTTGTGACTGACATTGTTATTGTTAAATATTCGAACTTCCATAACAATATTGTTGATAATCGAAATATTGATATATTTGATTGAGATCTTTATATGCTATCACAATATAAAAAAATATTTTAGAAGTTATACAGCTTTAGCTTCCCATTGGAATAACAGCAATGTTCTTTAATTTATGGAGACAAGTGTAGTATGGTTTCCTATCAACAACAATACAAGTGTTACAACATTGATTCGGGTTGCAGTTCAAAGCATTGTAAAGTATCCAACAAAGTAACATGTTGGTAGCAATGATCATGATTCAAAGCACAGTCGGAGCTCGAGCGAGGAAGAGCAGGAGTGGGGAGGCAAGCACAGTCGGCAGCTCGCCAGTCTCACAATTTGCAGTTCTCAGGGTAAAAAAGAGGACACCTAAGGGCTCGAAAGAGCCGCCGTCCTCGGATGGGATGTAAAGCAGAGGCCCAGTGTGCTGGATAGATATTCCCTGTGCACGTTAAAGAACTTATTGGATACCTTAACAGGGAGCTAACGTTTCTCTACTAACAGCTGTCTGGTGGGTCCCTTTCCACCAATCTCTCCGAGTCCTTGGGGTCAGGAACATTTCAAATCGGGTGGGGGGAGGAGACCAGGAGGTCAGGACCTCCCACCTTCACTCCACCACCAGAAAATCCGATGGTCTTGTACGAAATCTCAGACTTGTCTACCTGCTTTAAAATCCATGTCTTCATATAATTTTTTTCTAGCTCCATATTTTTTTTCCGACACTAAAAATTGATTAAAAAACAACAACAAAACTATGAAATCGTATTCTGTATAGAATATCATTTTAACCTTTTTTGTCCCGTGGAATATTCAGTAAATAGGAAACCCTACTTAAGTCTCATTCTCAGCCTCCCTCCCAAAACTAAATTCTCGCCTCCCGCCACCCCTGAAACTAAATATTGGGTATATCATTGCTAAGAGACTTTTCGAACTGACCATTTAGCCCATTGTGTGCAAAGAGTGCCTCTCAGAGGACAAACAACACGACATTCCTGTATGAAGCCAACAGCTCCCGTAATATACACTGAACGACAATGAAACTTCCCTACCCAAAAGGAGCGAGGGGTCAGGGGTGAAATGTAGCAATACATATTGGCATACCATGATTTAATTTGTAGCCACTTACAGCGGTTAGAAGATGAGATAATGCAATACAATGTGACTGCCTCATTAGGTGGTTGCACCGCCGTGAACGGCAATACAGGCAGCAATACGGCGTGGCATGCAGTCATACAGTCGACAGATATGGTCCTGAGGAATTGCACACCAAGCAGTGTTGAATTGCTCCCATAATTCATCGAGATTCTGCATCGGCCGGTGAGAGGATTGCACACGTCGTCCAATGTGGTTTCACAGATTTTCTATTGGGGATAAATCTGGAGATCATGCTGGCCATGGCAATACTTGAACATGTTGGAAACATCATCTGGAGACCCTAGCAATGTCTACACGGGCTTTGTCATGCTGGAATATAGGCTGCTGCATGTCTCCCAGGAATGGTAACAAAACGGGTGGCAGAGCAGTGGTAACGTAATGTGCAGCTGTCAGTGTTCCCGTGATGCGGACAAGAGGTGACCTGTTCTCATATTCAATAGCACCCCATACCATTATGCCTGACTGACGGGCTGTGTGGCGGTCGCAAGCAAAAGCTGGATCTGTCATCTCGCCAGGTTGTCGCCATACACAGCCCCATTGATCGTCAACACCCAGAGAGAAACGGGATTCATCACTAAACACAACAGTGTTCCATTCGTGACCCCAGTTCGCACGACTTCGACACCAAGCCAGACGAGCACTGCGATGGTTTGCAGTCAATGGAATCGACGTAACGATTGCCTAGAGTGCAGGTGTGCCTCATGCAATCTTCGATTTACCGTTCGGGTCGTTATAGGGACGTCCATGGCTGCTAACACAGTCCGTCGAATATCGCCTGCAGTGCTCTGTGTGTGACGAACGAGTATGTCGAACAATGCGCCTATCAAGCTGTGCTGATGTCTGTCGGAGGGCACCCCCTCTGCAGACATATGTTAGAACCTTCATTTCACCACTGTTTCCAGGGCGGGGATGGCTCAGTCGGTAGCGCGCCAGGCTCGTAATCTGTAGTTCCCAGGTTCGAGTCCCAGCTGGGTCAGCGTTGAGATTTATCTCCGCAAAAATTCCCCGCTCTGCCCACGGTCAGTAGGGGACACCGATGGGCTTGGAAAGGCCGCCGTCCGTCGGATGGGACGTTAAGCCATGGCCCCGTGTGCGGGAGAGCCATACCCTGTGCACGTTAAAGAACACGCTGGATGGCCTTGACGGGAGGATACCATCTGTTTCCCAACAGCTCAACCCTCCCCCAACCTTCTCTGAGCCTTCGGGATCCATGTGACCTGGCCATTTAGCTCTTTGTGTGCAAAAAAGTGCCGCTCAGAGGTAAAACAACCTAACCCAACCCACCACTGTTGCCAACAGCGTCCAACAGTTCGTGAATCCCGATGAACACAGGCAGCTTCACACAGGCCTATAATTCTTCCTCTCTCAGAAGCATCGAAATGGCGATAAACCTGCCAACAGCGTGTACCAGACATTTTCGGCCTTCGCTGAACAATTTCCAAGCAGAACCACCTTTTTTACATCATTGCCTCTAGATTATCATCATTTGCAAATATGAATAATTCTTTTAAAAATCATGAATATTTATTAATAAATATTAATTTAAATAGAAGTATTAAAATACACCAGTAATAAAATAAAAGAAAATATATAAGGAATAGATTTTAAGAAAACCAGAGGAGAGCTGACGCCTTGACGTCGTACAGTGCAGACGTGAGTGCGTATGTTGTTATGTACATTTACATGTGGTAGACGAAAGCGGTGGAAAGGCGCCAAGGCAAGCAGCGGTAAGGAGAAGACAAAGATTTTTGAAGACTATTTCCAGAAGATAAGTTTCTCTTTTGTTCTTTAGTTCCGTTATACTCTACATAATGTAGATTATTATTTTTCACTATCTCAACCTGCGAAGTGCAGGTTCCTGTCACTTTTAAACAAGGTGTCTAAAGACTTATTATTTTTTTCAGACTTTTCTGGTTTTTTTTGTCCAACGACTTTAAGTCAAAATATTCTTAAGTTCTTGATAGCTTTCAAGAATAGCAAATGGCTGAACAGAATGATAATAAAAAAAAACGTAGCATGGAAAAACATGACCTACTATCATTAAAGCTAACTCCAGCAGGGACCAAATTTTTAAAAGATAATGAAATAGTGGAATTGGCTAAGCGCAGTGGCCTACAGAAATTCAGTATAATGATTAAGGGAAAAATCTATCCCAACTGCAAAACCACAAGCACTTAAACGAGCTTTATCAGTACACATTTCCAATCCTAATGAAGTTAAAGATGTAGTACTTTATTACTGAGACACTTACCACTTACTACTTTATTAAAAGAGACACTTACCACTCAATTTATCTTAAGAGATATAGAGCACACTATTACAGTAGAATGGCAAAAAGGGCTCATATTAGAATATCTGACGTCGCTTTTATCGTAGAGAAGGACTTCAATGCAACCCAACACAATCTGTTCTTGCCACTATTTTAAGACACTATTGTCCTTCGGAAGTTCATTTATGGTGGCAGCTACAACGACCATCCATATTCGTAGAAAGACCACGCCTCTGCATCAACTGCCAACGCTATGGGCATTCAACTAAAACTTGCCGCAGTAAACAACGTTGTAGTCGGTGCGGAGGCGCACATGCCTCCAACCTATGCCATGCACCCACTCCTTATTGTTGTCTACGTAAAGGACCCCATACAACCACTGACCAACACTGCCCTCTATGGATACAAGAAAAGGAGATATTAAACTACGAAACAACAACTCATGTTTCTTATCAAGAGGCAAGGAATAAGATTATTAAAAGCAAAATATCATATGCATCTGTCGTAAAAAACAGATTACACAAGACAATTCTAACAACATTACTAACGCATCATGGATTGAAACACTTCAGAGCATTTCAAAGAGAGCATTGCAAAGGCGATCTCGAATGTAGAAAAACATTACAGAGAGCATTGCAAAGGCGATCTCGGATGTAGAAAACTATTACAGAGAGCATTGCAAAGGCGATCTCGAATGTAGAAAAATATTACAGAGAGCATTGCAAAGGCGATCTCGGATGTAGAAAACTATTACAGAGAGCATTGCAAAGGCGATCTCGAATGTAGAAAACTATTACAGGGAGCATTGCAAAGGCGATCTCGAATGTAGAAAACTATTACAGAGAGCATTGTAAAGGCGATCTCGAATGTAGAAAACTATTACAGAGAGCATTGTAAAGGCGATCTCGAATGTAGAAAAATATTTCAAAGAACTGTTTAGTACAGTTATCGCATCTGGAGTAATACCTCGACCATCAGAAGAGAAAACCCAAACAGATATTCCTTCTTCGAAACAATTGTTGATAACAAAAACATCGCCTAAAATTGAAAATTCTTATATGTTATGAATAAATAAGCCTTCTTCATTTGTTTAACCAGCAACTCTTCAAATAAATTCGTCAGGAAATAAAAACAACATAACCCAACAAAAGAAAAGCATATCAAAACCTCTAGAAACGGAAGTTAGCCCTATGGAATATAACAACAATTTTCCATCAACTTCAAACAATAAAATACATAACAAAATTACTTCCGAAGGTGTAAAATCTAAAAATGATCTAAAATCAAAAGCTTCAGCCATAACAAAATGTTTACCAGTTTTAATTAATTATTCCCTTCGATATATTACAATGGAACTCTCGTAGCATGTTTGCAAACTCTCAGTTTCTCCAAATTCTTGTGGCTATTCAAACTCCTTCAATCATTTGCAATCAAGAAACTTGGCTGAAGCCTTCTCTCCTATTCCGCCTTTCTGGATATACAGTATTCCGCTCCGATCGACAAGACGGCCACGTAGGTGGTTTACTTACTGCTGTACGCAAAGACTTTCCACGTGAACTGTTAACTCCTAATGCTATTTCTAATTTAAATACTGGACAACTTCAAGTAGATTAATTGGGCGAATTGCTACGCACCTAAAGGAGAGGATGCTATCAAATTTATATGTTATCTATCTACTGCTTATCGCAACTTGGACATTATTTTGGAAGACTAATGTCCATCATCCTATGTGGGGATCTATAACTTCTTCCCGCTCAGGGGAGATGGTAACAGATTGGATACTTCAAAATAACTGGTGTTTGCTTAATGATGGATCCCTCACCTTTTTAGTACCGCAACAGGATCTGCTATCGATTTAACTTTATATCGGTGCTCATGGAAAACCATTGCTCCCATCTGGGGTTGGGTTGGGTTGTTTTACCTCTGAGCGGCACTTTTTTGCACACCATGGGCTAAATGGCCAGGTCACATGGACCCCGAAGGCTCAGAGAAGGTTGGGGGAGGGGACCCACTGGAACAGCTGTTGGGAGACAGATGGTAGCCTCCCGTCAAGGCCATCCAGCGTGTTCTTTAACGTGCACAGGGTATGGCTCTCCCGCACACGGGGCCACGGCTTAACGTCCCATCCGACGGACGGCGGCCTTTCCAAGTCCATCGGTGTCCCCTACTGACCGTGGGCAGGGCGGGGAATTTTGCGGAGATAAATCTCAACGCTGACCCAGCTGGGACTCGAACCTGGGAACTACAGATTACGAGCCTGGCGCGCTATCGACTGAGCCACCCCCGCCCCTCCCATCTGGGGAAGCGACCATTCCCCCGTTCTAATCAAACTAAAGCCTACCACAAATAAATTCTTACCACCTGGAGAATCTACTTACCAATGTAGTTTTACGAACTAGAAGCATTTTTCCAACATCCTTCTTCAACAAGACTGCAATCTCATACGCAGAACTAATTTCAACACTGCAATCGCTTTGCAATTTTCTACTCAAGTTCAACAATTACCAACAATTCGATCTCCAGACTGGTCGACGCCAGTTTGCCGCAAAGCTTTGCAGAAAAATAAGCGAGCCTTTAACACAGCAAAACGTTCTCTCAGAAGAGATGACTGGATTGCTTATAGAGACGAGACGCAGTTCTCCGCTGCACCATTCGCACTGAAAGATCTTGTTACTTGGAAAGAATGAGGGAAGAAATTTCTTCCCCTTCTGATTTATATGGTATTTACCGAAATTTTCGACAGCGATTAACCAAGAGCATAATGCTCAGTCTTATAAAATAATGGTCTGTTCTACCCCATGCACTGACGCACGGGAACAGGCAGAAATGTTTCTTAATCACTTCACAAGAAGACTTTCTCAACAAACAGCAGGTTTAATCTCTACATCAAAGGCTAATTATTCGACTGATATTGACCCACCATTTACCTTTGCAGAATTAAAGATAGCACTCAGCCGCCAAAGAAACACTACACGTGGAATAGATCAGGTTTCAGCAGAAATCTTGAAACATCTTCCTGAACATTACCAGATGCAATTTCTTAAGTTGCTTAATTAGTCATGGGACACTGGAACCATTCCACGTTCTTGGAAAACAGCTATAATCATTCCAATCCCGAAGCCGGAACTTAAGCATGATGCAGTGTCTGCTTTCAGGCCAATTTCTCTTTTATCTCATGAGCAAAGATTCTAGAACGATTTATTAGGCATCGACTTGAGCAAATAGTTTTAAAGTATAAAATTTTCCTGAAGAAGTGAATGGATTTTTACCACTGAAGTCACAATGCATGTTTTGGCCCCTCTACATATTTTGATTAATGAAACTTTGAAACGACGATATTTTTGCATATTATTAAAACTGGATATTTCACAAGCACATTATTCAGTTGATTTAGAAGTTCTACTCAAGAAACTCCAAGCAATAGGTTTTCAAGGAAAAAATCATTACATGGTTCAGAGTATATCTTCTTAATCGGAACAATCATGGTCAGATGGAGAAACATTCAATCTTCCATTAAAAATCAACCACTTGGTTTACCTCTAGGTACTGTTTTGTCGCCATTTTTATTTAATATCTATATACAGGATCTGCCGTCCCGTGGCCGAGTGGTTAGCGCGCTTGACTACTGATCTGCGGGACCTAGGTTCGAGCCACGGGTAAGGCATGGATGTTCGTGTTGTTTTCTGCTTAGGTCTTTTTAGTATTTTTAAATATTAATATTTTTAAAGGGAAGAAAATTTTGCTCTCTTATCCTTATTGGTATTTTTAAAGGGAGAAAAGTTTTGTTTTCTTACCTTTATTAGTATTCTTAAAGGGGCGGGGAATTCCATTTCAAATCTTAATTATCACCTTTTGCTTCTCTTACCTTATTGATATATTTAAAGGGGAGTGGATCAGTATTGGTCCTCTCAGATCTTCTACTGTGGCATATAAACTGACAGGCTCCTGTCAGACCTCTGTGGCAAGCAGCTGCTTGAGGGGGTATTTATTTTTATACACGATATTCCAAGTGTCATAAAGTCACCTTGCAAAATTGCTATATACGCAGATGTCATCACATTATACTGCAGTGGATTTCACATTGAATATCTACTAAAAAAGCGCCAACACTCTCTTAATTCACCTCTCAATGGTCTACAGACTGGGGCCTAACATTATCAGCCATAAAAAGTTCAGCCCTTTTAATCAGCCGTCGTCGACATTTAAAATATACTACGTTAAAGATTGGAACAGAACAGGTTCCTTGGACTGGCAACATATAAATACTCGGTATAAATTTCCAGAGCAATTTCTCACTGCAAACTCACTTTCAACAGCTTCGGAATACAGGCCTTCGACTATTAAATATAATTTACAGTTTAGCTTCACCACTCACATTTCTTCATCGCCGCTCTTTACTGCAGCTTGTCAATGCAACAATCTAAACAGCTTTTATCACTTTTACTATCTGCTCCAACTAGTTATTGAAATTCCATCTCTCCAACACACCATGCGGCGCTTCGAGCAGCTACAGGTTTCCCTAAAGTTACACCTCTTCCTTTATGCTGAAACTGGGACAGTAACACTTCAAACGTTTACTAAACATCTGGCCATCGGATTGGATTGGATTGGATTGTTTTACCTCTGAGCGGCGCTTTTTTGCACACCATGGGCTAAATGGCCAGGCCACAAGGACCCCGAAGGTTCAGAGATGGTTGGGGGAGGGGACCCACTGGAACAGCTTTTGGGAGACAGATGGTAGCCTCCCGTCAAGGCCATCCAGCGTGTTCTTTAACGTGCACAGGGTATGGCTCTCCCGCACACGGTGCTTAACGTCCCATCCGACGGACGGCGGCCTTTTCAAGCCCATCGGTGTCCCCTGCTGACCGTGGGCAGAGCAGAGAAATTTTGCGGAGATAAATCTCAACGCTGACCCAGTTGGGACTCGAACCTGGGAACTACAGATTACGAGCCTGGTTCGCTACCGACTGAGCAGCCCCCGCCCCCATCTGGCCATCAAAACTTCAATAAATGAAAAGACATCACCTATCTCCTCAATGTATAGAAACATTTGTAGAGAACCTGAATTTCTAAAATTCTATAAATGGTCAAAACAAACAACTCTTTTTCTGTCATTGACTGATCATTGGATGGAAGAAAACAATATTTCTCAACAAATAGCCATTAAACCACTCTTTGGCATCACACCCTGGCTACGAAGGCCTTATGAAATCATTACTGAATCTTTCGACTTTCAACCAGAATTTGGACTTGCTCTTTCTGACAAGGACCTATTATCAACATTTAATTCTGAAATTCTATCTACGTGGGCGGATACCATGTAGATTGGTACAGGCGCTTTTCGAGCAGGATCCCCCACACGGAAATTGAAATCGCCTGCCAAAATTACAAATATCAAATTTCCGAAAGTCTTCACGATCATACATCTATTTTTTCAGCTGAGGTATTTGCCGTTCATAAGGCTGTTGCAAATGCAATCAAAGGTCCTGATAAATATTTAATTCTGTCTGACAGCAAATCAGCATTAATAGCTTTACAAAATGCCAAAATCAAATCACCTACAGCAATACTGAATTTACATCAAACATTAATCTCTTCTGCTGCTCAGGGTTCGTCGATCACAATACTTTGGGTAGCCGAGGCATTCCTTTCATTGAAGAAGCAGAGTCACTTGCAAAACAGGCTTTTGACATTTCTTATGTTCATCCGGATTCACCATCTTATGCCGAAGATATATTAGGTATCACACCCTGTCAAACAATCTTCATTGAAGAAGCAGATTCACTTGCAAAACAGGCTTTTGACATTTCTTATGTTCATCCGGATTCACCATCTTATGCCGAAGATATATTAGGTATCACACCCTGTCAAACAATCTTCATTGAAGAAGCAGATTCACTTGCAAAACAGGCTTTTGACATTTCTTATGTTCATCCGGATTCACCATCTTATGCCGAAGATATATTAGGTATCACACCCTGTCAAACAATCTTCATTGAAGAAGCAGATTCACTTGCAAAACAGGCTTTTGACATTTCTTATGTTCATCCGGATTCACCATCTTATGCCGAAGATATATTAGGTATCACACCCTGTCAAACAATCTTCATTGAAGAAGCAGATTCACTTGCAAAACAGGCTTTTGACATTTCTTATGTTCATCCGGATTCACCATCTTATGCCGAAGATATATTAGGTATCACACCCTGTCAAACAATCTTCATTGAAGAAGCAGATTCACTTGCAAAACAGGCTTTTGACATTTCTTATGTTCATCCGGATTCACCATCTTATGCCGAAGATATATTAGGTATCACACCCTGTCAAACAATCTTCATTGAAGAAGCAGATTCACTTGCAAAACAGGCTTTTGACATTTCTTATGTTCATCCGGATTCACCATCTTATGCCGAAGATATATTAGGTATCACACCCTGTCAAACAATCTTCATTGAAGAAGCAGATTCACTTGCAAAACAGGCTTTTGACATTTCTTATGTTCATCCGGATTCACCATCTTATGCCGAAGATATATTAGGTATCACACCCTGTCAAACAATCTTCATTGAAGAAGCAGATTCACTTGCAAAACAGGCTTTTGACATTTCTTATGTTCATCCGGATTCACCATCTTATGCCGAAGATATATTAGGTATCACACCCTGTCAAACAATCTTCATTGAAGAAGCAGATTCACTTGCAAAACAGGCTTTTGACATTTCTTATGTTCATCCGGATTCACCATCTTATGCCGAAGATATATTAGGTATCACACCCTGTCAAACAATCTTCATTGAAGAAGCAGATTCACTTGCAAAACAGGCTTTTGACATTTCTTATGTTCATCCGGATTCACCATCTTATGCCGAAGATATATTAGGTATCACACCCTGTCAAACAATCTTCATTGAAGAAGCAGATTCACTTGCAAAACAGGCTTTTGACATTTCTTATGTTCATCCGGATTCACCATCTTATGCCGAAGATATATTAGGTATCACACCCTGTCAAACAATCTTACATTGACAGCCATAGAGAAGAAGAGTAGTAAATAACAGCCATAGTAAGAAGAATAGACTCCACAGCTCTAAGTGATATTTATCCACACAAACGTCTCGATTTCCAAAGACTTTGGACGTGGATATTTCCTCCAGGGCTATGGAGACTCTTATCACTAGATTAAGACTGAATGTAGCACCGCTATAGGATTTCGTGTTTTGATGTTGGCTCGGCTTAGTATTTCCAACAAGTGTCCTGCATATGGAGATTGGGAAACAGTTTCACATTTCCTTCTACAGTGGCAACGAAATGACAAAAGTCGTTCCTCAATGATCAATTATTTCAGATCACTTGGACTACATACGAGTGCACGTTATGCGATTTATGATATTTTTTCTTTATCTTCAAAGATATTTTATCCTGGACTTGAACGTTTCATCAGATAGTCCCACAGATTTTAAAAACTGCATCCTTTTTCCTGAAAATCTTTTCTTTCTCAGCAATAACGGACATTATCTGATCTTCTAGAACAGTGGTTCTCAACCTTTTATGCTTCACGTCCCCCCTGGAAATGTGTATGTAACTGGCATACCCCTTATATAGATAGATAAAACTATAGTTATAGAATAACGATGGGAATAAAACAAAAGGTATATATATATATTATTAGCGACTTTTGATCTCTCACGGCGTGGTACGTAGGAGTGGTACGTGGTTTTTCAACGCGGGGTACACGTACCCCACGTTGAGAATCCCTATTCTAGAAGAACTCATTGCATGACTCTTGTTAAAAATTGGGATCAAAAGTCAAAGGTGCTAAATAAAAAAAAAAAAACATTTTCAATTACAACGGCAATCAGAGGTTACGTCATAACTTAAATGGTCTGGCCTTTTGTTTATAGGAAGTGTTGCTCTTGTTCTACAGACAGCTACAATAACTGTCGGAATTAACCTTGCATAAAATTATAATTTCCCGAGAGATTTAAATTAAGTATTGCTCTTCATAAAGTGTTGTTAATTTAGTAAGACCACAATAAATCATTTAAGCGCGAGTCGTTTTATATTCGATCGATTCTGTTAATTATCACGCTATAGTTACACTTGATTATAACAGAGGAGCATTCTCTGTAGTCATTGAGATATGTGTTCATCACCAACTCTTACCAAACGATGCGAAAGGACATGTCTGGAGGGTTAATTTCGAGGTTTGCGTAGCGAATCAGAGAAAACTCTGTAGGCTATTGGGGACCTTGACGAAATTGCTGAGGAAGGAATTGAAAGATCTATTGGTGAAGTGTTAGTTATACCAGTGACATATTTAAAGCTTCACTTACCTAGATGAATTTAATCAACCAAACCTTTAGGTTGTTAACTTCGTAAGATTATCACCCCTTGAGAAATTAATCCTTAAACGATATAAATATATATATATCGGTGAGGTCATCACAAACATCAATAAACATCAGCTTCACAATGATCTTGAAATTGAAGGTATTAAAACCACGTTACGAAGATCTAATTATTATAAAACACTTTTTTTTTTAACTTTTATATTGTTTACAAATAGGCCCTGATATAGAAAAAAAATTCTGGGGGGGGGGGGACTCGATTTCCAATGCAGTATAACATTTCCCTCTCAATTTCATGGGGTTTTAAACAATTACTAGTAAAGTACATGAAATGAAAAAAAAATTAATAATATTTTGTCTCTTTTACCTTTACTCGCATTCCGAAAGGAGGGGGGGGGGAACAGGCCTCCGTGCCCCCCTAAATCCGGCCCTGTTTACAATTACATAAAGGTTTCCCATTGCTTTTTACAAGGTATCTATAACATAAAAAACTAAGTATGAGGGGGGAACTATGTGATTTAAAAAACTGGGAGTGGGGATAGTGGAACTCGATCCACTATAAAATTCCCCCCCCCCAATTAAAATGTTTCTTTTATAAGTCACAGTATAAAATTTTATCCCCTCCCCATTTAAATGATCTTTAAAAAAATTATCGATTCAAAAATCGCTTAATATATGTATTGGAGATGAGTTCTGACACAATTTTTCAATGTTGAGCCCGATTTCGAGAAAGCATTTTTCTGACACGTCATCTAATATATATAGACGATTGTGAGTGACTGACTGATAGGAGATAAATTCTAACTCTGATGCAGAAATGGTAAAGCTCTGAAAATTTGCACCTAGGGAAAATTTGCACTCGTAGATCTCGAAAAAATCCGAAATTTTATACCTTAAACGTGACCTTCAAGGTCAGACAGAGGTCACCCAGAGGTCAAACCTTGATCTACAAGAGCTAGAAACGTAAAAATTGGTGTCTGAGGTTGTTTCGAGTTGTAGATCTAAAAATTGTTACTAAATTTGGATTCGTGGGGGGGGGGGGGGGGGGGGCTTCAAGGTCAAAGGTCAAATTTGGATTTACCAATGCTAGAGAACTGATAATTGGTGTCTGGGTATATTTTGAGTTGTAGATCTCAGAAATTATGCCAAATTTCGGATGCTACTCAGAAATGAGAGGGATTTTCAAATCCGGTGACGGTTTCAAGGTCAAATAGGGGTCGGAATGACAGGTTAGAAATCAAAAGGTGCCAAAGGACACGATGGATTTCTAGTCATGATATTCATTGGCGTAATTCATTGACATATTCACGGCATTCAGCCATTGGCGTAATTCCAAGTGGGCGGACGAATGGGTGGGTGGGGAACACGTCTGACATCATCGGTGGCAGAAATGGCAGTTTCCTCGTGGTTCCGCGGTTACATGAGTGATCGGTCCCGAATTTGGTGGGGTGGTTATAGGGTTCCTAGCTGTCGCAGGTCGGGAGTGCTGGGGCGCTGCCACCGCCTACCTTGTGAATGGAGTAGTATCTGTGGAGACCTGTGAATGTTGTTATCGATGGACAGACGTTTGGTGGGATTTAATTGTGATTGGAATGGTTGAAATGTTTGAATGAACTTATCATGTTATAAGAGTTAACCATTCGTTTCGCGCCAAACGTTTCTTGTGGTTTGGAGTTTTGTTAAATGACTATACTGGCCTGACGTATCTAGATACTCCTGGTGTAGCCCCACGCCCCCTCCACCTCATGGCCTACTGTTGCCTAGCCTTTAACTACTATGTTATTTAAGCTTTTGATTTACTAAGTACCATAGCAAAAGTGTGCTTACTCTGATTTCTGATATTTTTAATTAATATTATGAGATCCAAGCCTATGGCTTATATCTTGAAGTCTAAAATAGTGGTCCGCAAAATTCCCTGCCCTGCCCACGGTCAGTAGGGGACACCGATGGGCTTGGAAAGGCCGCCGTCCGTCGGATGGAACGTTAAGCCGTGGCCCCGTGTGTGGGAGAGCCATACCCTGTGCACGTTAAAGAACACGCTGGATGGCCTTGACGGGAGGCTATCATCTGTCTCCCAACAGCTGTTCTAGTGGGTCTCCTCCCCCAACCTTCTCTGAGCCTTCGGGGTCCATGTGACCTGGCCATTTAGCCCATGGTGTGCAAAAAAGTGCCGCTCAGAGGTAAAACAACCCAACCCAACCTAAAATAGTGCCTGATTGGCAATAACAAAAGTAAAACACATTAACCCCAAAGGGGCCACACGGGCAAAACAAACTTGCTAAAGAAGCACAACTAAAAGTTAAACATGCGGGTGTCAAATACCACAATCTTAGGACGCTTGAATTGGTTTAAAACCAATGGATCATAATCAATCAAAGATCTAATTATATCATAAGGATTACCTCCCACTGCCTCGAAAATAGTCTGCGCGAGCTTCAGAATGAGAGTGTATATGTGGTCAGTGCTCAAATCAGTGTGAATGGTCTTGTTTTTCACAAACCAGGAGCATTGACCACAGATCTGAGGATTAATTAGCGACTTACACTGTAAGTCACTGAACTAGAATTCATCTGAAAAAGGTTAAAATATGTGTGCTTACTCTTTAGGTGTCGGATACTTTCTAAAATTAATGTATGTTTATATACTGGTGGCTAAAAATTGTATAATTTTATGTTATGTCAATGCGAAACTAATTTCGAAGCTCTAGAAATTCTAAAATAAGCTTTTTATGGTAAAATATGACTGAAGATGAATTAAATATTTGCAGTCGGTCCAAATCCCGATTTTCAGCGTTGGATTGTTTTACCTATGAGACGCACTTTCTTGCATACCATGGGCTAAATGACTAGGTCACAAGGACTCCGAAGGATCAGAGAAGATTGGAGGAGGGGATCCACTGGAACAGCTGTTGGTTTTGGCTGTTTACGTCCTATCCGACGGTTGGTGGTGGCTGTTGACGCCCCATCCGACGGACTGCGGCCTTTCAAAGGCCATCGATGTCCCCTATTGACCGTTATTGCAGGGCGCCAATTTTGCGGAGAGAAATCTCAGATGAGACTCGAACCTGGGAACTGCGGATTACGAGTCTGGCATGCTACTGACTGAGCCACACCCGCCCGTAATAATTAGGTATTTAAAGAGTTACAAAAGGTGCGAAATTTGATAGCAGCATTGACAATTATATTCACCTCAAAATTTAAACAAACCGAAGTAATAAGTATTTTTGCAAGCTGTTTAATAAAATAAGTTTATATTTTAGAAGTTTTTTTAAGTAGCTCTTTCAATATTTGTCAATTTTCATAAGTTTCTTACAGTGACGTTGATGCTATTAAATTATCCAGCTTTATAAATCTTTAAATGCCTTATTTTATAGATGGAAATGAAGATTTGAATAGATTTGTTTCAGAGCTTTTAATTCATTTTCAATGATATTTTACCATAAAAAGCTTATTTTAGAAATTGTAGATCTTCGAAGTTTCTTTCCCTTTGACACAACATAGGATTGCAACTTTAGTCCTTTAGTGTATTTTAGTTGTTTGTGGGTGAAATGTTTTTTAAAATGATTTAAAAAGTAATTAAAAAGGGAAATATTGGATTCTTGAAAAAATGAGCTTTTTTCATTCTCATTAATGTAGTATTTAGAGAGGGTAAAAATTTGGAAAAGGCAATTTTAAACACTAATCGTTATCTACACAGCAGTATTAATTAAGTGTTCAGCTGCGTCAGATTTTCCAGACATATACGAAACATTTGACTCCATTGATCATGATATTTAGTTAAGAAAGCTGTATTTAGCAGGTATCAGAGCTATTTGTAACTCCTGGTTTAGAAGCTACTTACAGAACAGAAAACATGCAGTGCGATTAGAAATAATCTGAGTAAATGTGAAACTGTTCAAAAAGGATACCTCAAGGATCAGTTCTTGGTTCAATACTGCACTTTATATACCTAATGATATGTGCTTTCTACATTAAGGAGTAAAATCACATGCTATGCAAATGGCGCTGTGCTGGTTTGCCTCAGCAGACGATATTAATGAACTGAAACTGGACATCGAATATGATTTACCGTTACTTAATAAGTGGTTTACCAAAAACAAATTAAAACTAAACACAAGCAAAACTAATGATGCAAATTAATAATATGATAAATATAAAATATCATGATCTTGAATGTAATTGAAGGACATATTGTAGTTGCTTATCAATTGAGTAGGTTGAAAAATAAAAATATTTAGGTATTGATGTAGACCAGTGGTTCTCAATCTTCTATGCTTCACGTACCCCCTGGAAATGTGTATGTAACTGGCGCACCCCTTATATAGATAGATAAAACTATAGTTATAGTATAATAATGCTAACTTAGCGATTTTGTTACTAGATCTAGCGACTTTTGAACTCTCACGTCGTACTCCAAAAAATTTTACCGCGTACTCCACGTTGAGAACCCTTGATGTTGACAATAATCTAAACTAGAAGACTCATATTATGTACTTAACGAAAAAAATCAAGATATATATTGTATAGATTTTATGCAATTCAAAGAGTAGTTCTAAGTAATTTTACGTGGACTTTCTATTATGCATGGCTCTACTCTGCTGTTCATTATGATTATGGTTTAAGTAGTTGGGGGGGATGTTATAAAGTGAACCTTGCAAAACGTAACAGTGTCTATTCTAAGATTGTTAAAACAAGGTCTCAATAAATATTGCAACACGAATTTAAAGAATGAACCAAAACATTTTTCTGGAATGAGACAAATTCACATGTATAGAATATTATTATTCCTTTTATTAAATCCTACTTATTAAATCCTTGGGTTGATGGAAAACATGAAACGTTTAACTCTCGAGTACAAAGAATTTTGCAGTTCCCAAGGGGAAAAAATATTTTGCACCTTTATTTTCTGTTTCTGGCTGATAGATTATTAATTTCGTTTAAATGGATTTAAATTTCGAGGTAAAAGGTCAAACTTAGATCCACTGGTGCTAGAGTGCTGAAAATTAGTTCCTGGGGGGTATTTTGGGTAGTAGGTTTCAGAAATGTGAAATTTTGGATGCCATGGGTCCTTTGAGGTCAAAAGTCAAATATCGATATGTGGAGAGCTAAAAATTAGAGAACAGAACAATTTCAGACATTAGAACTCAGAAATATGGAAAATGTTCAGATGCGGTGAGCAATCAAGGTCAAATAGGGGTCGTAGTGACGGTCTACAAATTAAGAGGTACCAAAGGTACCCATTGATTGATTTATAGTATCAAATATATTGCAGAGAGATGATTGTGAGTGATTGATTGAGGCTGACAGTGGATCATGCTAATTCTAAACATGATACAGAAAAGGTAGAGCTCTGAAAATTTGTACCTAGGTGTAATTTGGGGTCGTAGATTGCGGAAAAAATCCGACATCTGACCTCCGAAGTGTCCTTCAAGGTCACGCAGAGGTCAAAACTTAATCTATTGGTGCTAGCAACTTTGAAAATTGGTGTCTGGAGGGTGTTTTGAGCTGTAGATGTCAAAGGACAAATTTCGATATATCGGCGCTAGAGTGCTGGAAATTGGTTCCTTTGGGGTATTTTGGGTCGTAGATCTCGGAAATGTTGTGGGATTTTGATTGCGATGGGTTCTGCAAAGTTAAAGGTCAAATACAGATCTACCTGTGGCCAAGGGATAAAATTGATACTTCGGAACATTTTGAGTCGTGGATCTCAGTAATTCTGTTAAATTATGGATACGATGGTCGTTTGAGGACAACACTGAAAATTCCCATATACCTGCACTGTAAAGCTAAAAAATTGTGAATAGGGCTCTCTCACGGAGTCGAACCCAGAAATGAGAGGAATTTTCAGATGCGGTGTCGCAATCCAGGACACATAGTGTCATAACACATGTCTCTCCTACAATGAAAACAACAAGAATTGCGGTATGAGGTTAGGTTACTGTTATATAGGTTTTCTCCCACTTGGCAATCAATGTTACCAGCCACAAAAAGTTAAATATCTAGTATCCTCCCCGTTGCCTGGAGGTGTTGGTATAGGAAGATCTTAATAGGAGCCAAATGACCAATAACATAAAAACATGACGCGCTAGCCATTTTTTAAGGCCAAATCTGAATCAGCACCTGAAAAATAGTTGAAGGCAGCTACAATTGTTCATGTTATAAAAAACTTGTAAACCAGTGTAATTAAGGTTTAAAGTGGAATCCCCCTCCTTTAGAAATATTAATAAGGGTAAGACAGCAAAACTTTATCCCCTTTAAAAATACTAATAAGGGTAAGACAGCAAAACCTTTTCCCCTTTAAAAATACTAATAAGGGTAAGACAGCAAAACCTTTTCCCCTTTAAAAATACTAATAAGAAAAAAAAAAGCAAAAGGTTTCTCCCCTATAAAAATACTAATAAAGTTACAGACGAAAACTTTTCTCCCCTTAAAATAACTAATAAGGGTAAGAGAGCAAAACTCTTCTCCCTTTTAAAAATAACAAGAAGAAAATGAGAGAAAAACCTTTCTCCCCTTTAAAAATATTAATTAAAGTAACAGAAAAAAATAGTTCTCCCCTTTAAAAAAAAATTGAAGGGTAACAGAATGTCGGATCATAATTTTACCCCCTTTAAAAATACCAATAAGGGTAGGAGAGCAAAAAATATTTCTTCTATTTAAAAATAATAATAAGGGAAAAAGAGCAAAAGGTTTCTCCCTTTGAAAATACGAAAAAGGTAAGAGAGCAAGACAATTTCTTTCCTTAAATACTAATATGTGTAAGAGAGGAAAACTTTCCTCTCCTTTAAAAATAATAATATGGTCAATTCTCCCCTTCATTACGAGAGCAAAACATTTCTCCCCTTTAAATATACTAATAAGGATAAGAGAACAAAAATTTTCTCCCCTTCAGAAATACTAATAAGGGTAAGAGAACAAAAATTTTCTCCCATTTGAAAATACTAATAAGGATAAGAAAACAAAACATTTTCCCTTTTAAAACACCAATAAAGGTAAGAGAGCAAAATTTTCTCCCTTTTAAAAATATTAATATTTGAAAATACTAATAAGAGAAAGCAAAACATTTCTCCCCTTTAAAATACAAATACGGGTAAGAGAGCAAAATGATTCTCCCCTTCAAAGTTTATTCTCCCCTTCAATACTAAGAATAAGGAGAAAAACGTTTTCTCCCCTTCAAAAATACTAACAAGGATAAGAGAACAAAACTTTTTTCCCGTTTAAAAATAGTGATAAGAGTAAGAGAGAAAAATGTTTTCCCCTTTAAAAGTATTAATATTTAAAAATACTAAAAAGAGAAAGCAAAACATTTCTCCCCTTCAAAAATACCAATAAGGGTAAGAGAGGCAAAACGTGATAAATAAGGTTTGAAATGGATTTTCTCGCCCTTTAAGAATACTAATAAGGGTAAGAAAACAAAACCTTTTTCACTTTAAAAACACCAATAAGTGTAAGAGACAAAATTTTCTCCCCTTTAAAAATATTAATATTTAAAAATACTAAAAAGAGAAAGCAAAACATTTCTCCCCTTCAAAAATACCAATAAGGGTAAGAGAGCAAAATTTCTCTCTCCTTTAAAAATACTAATACGGATCAGAGAACAAAACTTTTATCCCTTTAAAAATACAAATAAGGGTAGGAGAGCAAAACTTTTCTACTTTTTAAAAATACTAATAAGGGAAAGAGAACAAAACGTTTCTCCGTTTGAAAATACCGAAAAGGGTAATAGAGCAAAACGTTTCTCCGTTTGAAAATACCGAAAAGGGTAATAGAGCAAAACGTTTCTCCGTTTGAAAATACCGAAAAGGGTAAGAGAGCAAAACGTTTCTCCCCTTAAATATTAATAAGGGTAACAGAAAAATTATTCTCCCCTTTAAAAATACTAATATGGGCAACAGAACAAAACTTTTCTGCCGTTTAAAAATATTAATGAGGGTAAGACAGTAAACCTTTTCTCCCCTTTAAAAATGCTATTAGTGTATGGGAGCAAACTTTTTCTCATCTTTAAAAATACTAATAAGAGTAAGAGAGCAAAATAATTCTCCCCTTTAAAAATACTAATAAGGATTACAGATTAAAAATTTCTCCCCTTTAAAAATACTAATAAGGATTAGAGATTAAAAAAATTCTCTCCTTTAAAAATACTAATAAGGATAAGAGAACGAAAATTTTCTCCCCTTCAAAAATGCTAATGAGGGAAAGGGATCAAAACGTTTCTCCCTTTGAAAATACAAAAAAGGGTGAGAAAGAAAAAAAAATCTCCCCTTAAATACTAATAAATGTAAGACAGGAAAACTCTTCTCCCTTCTAAAATACTAATATGAATAAGAGAAGAAATTTTCTCCCCTTTAAAAATACTAATAAGGGTAAGAGAGTAAAATTTTTGTCCCCTTTACAAATACTAATAAGGGTAGGAGAGCAAAAAATTTCTCTCCTTTAGAAATACTATAAGGGTATGGGACGAAAACGTTTCTCCCTTTAAAAATACTAATAAGGGTAAGAGAGGAAAAATTTTCCGCTTTCAAAAATACTAATAAGGGTAAGAGAGCAAAACCTTTCTCCCCTTTAAAACAGTAAAAAGTGTAAGATAGGAAAACTTTTACCCTTTAAAAAAAATAATAAGGGTAAGAGAGCAAAACATTTCTCCCCATTAAAAATACTAATAAGGATAAGAGAACAAAAATTTTCTTCCCTTTAAATATACCAATATGGGTAAGGGAGCAAAATTTTTTCCCATTTAAAAACACTAATATTTAAAAATAGTAATAAGAGAAAGAGAGCAAAACTTTTCTCCTCTTCAAAACATTAATTAATAAGTGTAAGAGAGCAAAATATTTATACCCTTTAATAATACTAATAAGGGTAAGAGAGCAAAATGTTTCTCCCTTTCAAAAATACTAATAAAGGTAAGAGAGAAAACGTTTTCTTCCCTTCAAAAATACTAACAAGGATAAGAGAACAAAATTTTTTCCCGTTTAAAAATAGTAATAAGGGTAAGAGAGACAAAATTTAATAGTTAAGTTTCGAAGTGGAATCTCCCCTCCCCCCTTAAATATACTGATAAGGTAAGAGGGAAAAACGTGATAATTAAAGTATGAAATGGAATTCCCTGCCCTTTAAAATATTAATTAGGGTAAGAGAATAAAACTTTTGTCCCCTTTAAAAATACTAGTAAGGATAAGAGATCAAAATGTTTCTCCCCTTTAAAAATATTAATAAGGGAAAGAGAGCAAAACATTTCCCCATTTGTAAATACCAAAAGGGTAAGAAAGCAAAACGTTTCTCACCTTAATTATTATTAACGGCAACAGAGGAAACTTTTTCTCCCTTTTAAAAATACCAATATGGGCAATAGAACCAAAACTTTCTGCCCCTTAAAAATATTAATAAGGCTAAGAGAGCAAACATTTTTTCCTCTTTAAAAATACTATAAGGATATGGGAGCAAACATTTTCTCACTTTAAAATTATTAATAAATATAAGAGAGCAAAATATTTCTCCCCTTAAAAAATAATAATATGGGTAAAAGAGCAAAATTTTCCCCCATTCAAAAACCCTAATAAGCGTAAGAGAGCAAAACGTTTCTCCCCTTTAAAAGTACTGAGGATAAGAGAAAAAAATCTCCCTTTGAAAACAGTAAAAAGTGTAAGATAGGAAAACTTTTCCCCCATTAAAAACACTAATAAGGATTAGAAATCAAAATCCCACCCCCCTAAAAATACTAATAAGGATTAGATCTCAAAACCCCACCCCCCTAAAAATACTAATAAGGGTTAGAGATCAAAGTTTTTCTCCCCTTTACAAATAATATTATGGGTAAGAGAGCAAAACTTTTCTCCCCTTCAAAAATACTAATAAGGGTAAGAGAGTAAAACGTTCCTCCCCTTTTAAAATACTAATAAGGTAAGAGAAAATTTTTTTCTCCCTTTAAAAACAGTAAACAGTTAAGATAGTACTTTCAAAGCGGAAAAGTTTTCCTAATAAAGGTAAGAGAAGAAAAATTTTCCCTCCTTTAAAAATACTAATAAGAGAAAGAGAGTAAAATTTTCTTCTCTTTAAAAATTCTAATAAGAGAAAGAGAGCAAAACTTTTCTCCGCTTCATAGACACCAATACGTGTAAAGGAGCAAAACATTTCTCCCCTTGAAAAATACTAGTAAGGATAAGAGATCCAAAATGTTCTCCCCTTTAAAAATACTAATACGGATCAGAGAACAAAATTTTTCTACCTTTAAAAATACGAATAAGTGTAGAAGAACAAAACTTTTCTACTCCTTAAAAATACTAATAAGTGAAAGAGAGCAAAATGTTTCTCCCCTTCAACATTAATAAGGACAAAAGAAGAAAATTTTCTCCCCTTCAAAAAAATCCATTATAGGCAAAAGAACAAAACTTTTCTGCCCTTTAAAAATAATAATAAGGGTAATAGAGCAACCTATTTCTCCCCTATAAAAATACTATAAGGGTATGGAAGCGAAATTTATATCCTCTTTGAAAACACTAATAAGGGTAAGAGAGCAAAATTTTTCTCCCCTTTAAAAATACTAATATGGGTAAGAGGGCAAAACTTTTCTGCCCTTCAAAAACACTAATAAGGGTAAGAGAGGAAATCGTTTCCCCCCTTTAAAAATACTAATAAGGATAAGAGAAAAAAATTCTCCCTTTAAAAAGAGTAAAAAAGATAAGATAGGAAAACCTTTCCACTTTAAATACACTAATAAGGGTAAGGTAGCAAAACGTTTCTCCTCTTTGAAAATACTAATAAGGGAAAGAGAGCAAAACATTTCCCCATTTGTAAATACCAAAAAGGATAAGAAAGCAAAACGTTTCTCACCTTAATTATTATTAACGGCAACAGAGGAAACTTTTTCTCCCTTTTAAAAATACCAATATGGGCAATAGAACCAAAACTTTCTGCCCCTTAAAAATATTAATAAGGCTAAGAGAGCAAACATTTTTTCCTCTTTAAAAATACTATAAGGATATGGGAGCAAACATTTTCTCACTTTAAAATTATTAATAAATATAAGAGAGCAAAATATTTCTTCCCTTAAAAAATAATAATATGGGTAAAAGAGCAAAATTTTCCCCCATTCAAAAACCCTAATAAGGGTAAGAGAGCAAAACGTTTCTCCCCTTTAAAAGTACTGAGGATAAGAGAAAAAATCTCCCTTTGAAAACAGTAAAAAGTGTAAGATAGGAAAACTTTTCCCCCATTAAAAACACTAATAAGGATTAGAAGTCAAAATCCCACCCCCCTAAAAATACTAATAAGGATTAGAGATCAAAATCCCACCCCCCCTAAAAATACTAATAAGGGTTAGAGATCAAAGTTTTTCTCCCCTTTACAAATAATATTACGGGTAAGAGAGCAAAACTTTTCTCCCCTTCAAAAATACTAATAAGCGAAAGAGAGCAAAATGTTTCTCCCCTTAAACATTAATAAGGACAAAAGAAGAAAATTTTCTCCCCTTCAAAAAAATCCATTATAGGCAAAAGAACAAAACTTTTCTGCCCTTTAAAAATAATAATAAGGGTAATAGAGCAACCTATTTCTCCCCTATAAAAATACTATAAGGGTATGGAAGCGAAATTTATATCCTCTTTAAAAACACTAATAAGGGTAAGAGAGCAAAATTTTTCTCCCCTTTAAAATTACTAATATGGGTAAGAGGGCAAAACTTTTCTGCCCTTCAAAAACACTAATAAGGGTAAGAGAGGAAATCGTTTCTCCCCTTTAAAAATACTAATAAGGATAAGAGAAAAAAATTCTCCCTTTAAAAACAGTAAAAAAGATAAGATAGGAAAACCTTTCCACTTTAAATACACTAATAAGGGTAAGGTAGCAAAACATTTCTCCTCTTTGAAAATACTAATAAGAGTAAGAGAGGACAACATTTATCCACTTTAAAAATACTAATAAGGGCAAGAGAGAAAACGTTTTCTCCCCTAAAAAATACAATAAGGATAAGATAACAAAATTCTTCTCCCCTTTAAAAATACTAATAAGGTTAGAGAGGAAAATTTTTCTCCCCTTTAAAAATACTAATAAGGGTAAGAGAGAAAATGTTTTCTCCCCTTCAAAAATAATAATAATAAGGGTAAGAGAACAAAACGTTTCTCCCTTTAAAAATACCAATAAGTGTAAGAGAGCAAAACGTTTCTTACCTTAAATACTAATAAGGTAAAAGAAGAAAACTTTTTCCAGTTTAAAGCTACTAATAAGGGCAAGAGAGCAAAACTTTTCTCCCATTTAAATATGCTGCAAGGTTAAGAGAGGAAACATTTTCTCCCTTTCAAAAATAATGAAAAGGGTAAGAGAGAAAAACGTTTCTCCCCTTAAAAAATATTAATAAGAGTAATAGAGGCAAAAACTTAATAATTATGGCTTTAAATGGGATACTAATACCCTTTGAAAATACTAATATGGGTAAGAAAGGAAATTTTTCTCCCCTTTATAAATATTAATAAGGGTAAGAGAGTAAAATATTTTTCCCCTTTAAAAATAGTAATAAGGATAAGAGAGGAAAACTTTCTCCCTTTTAAAAATACTAATAAGGGTAAGAGAGGCCAAACTTATTAAACTTTCATGCTCTTTTCATGAATTATTTTACATTTTTCCAGAAAGTTTAAAACCCTGTAAAGCGGAGAGAGAAATGTTATTTTTACCTTTTTTTCCCTATCGATTGAATCTCCCCGCCCCCCTATATTTTTCTAGAACCTCGGCTGATTCAGAACATCTATAAAATAATCTCTTCTTTTGCTTCCTTTCGATCTTCAACTTTTCAATATTCTTTTTTAAAAGAATATTGAAAAGTATTCCAATATTCTTTTTTAAAAGAATATTGAAATTCAGTTAAATATTTTTCCTAATTTCGACCTCATCAGTTTGTTAAAATGAGAAAGACTGTGAACAAAAGACGAAAAAATTGAACTTGTCGCCGTTCATATTTGAACCCATGAATTTCAGTTTGCTTATGCTTATAAGTATATTATATTTATGGACCATGCTTTTTATCTCCTGCTTCTCTTTACAAGCAAAACAGAGAAAGGAGCAGCCAGTAGCCCTTCCTAGATATACTGAGTGCTCATTAAATTTTCACCCCCCCCTCTCTCCATGTTACGTCAGTGTAAGCTAACTTCGAAGCTCTTTAACTTCTAAAGAGATTTGTGACAAAACGGAACTGAAGATAAATTAAAGATCTCAACCAAATCTATATAGATCTCAATTTTGATTAATATTCCTTTAGTATTTATAGAGTTATGGAAGTTTGGATATTTAATAACAGCAGTGCCAAACGTATTCAATTTCAATGCCATTACAATCTTACCTGTGTCTCAATTGTGTCTCAACACGATTTTAGACACTGTTTTACACGGTACAGATTACGTTTTTTTTTTCGTGTACATAGATATAATACATATTATGAAATAGCACTGATATATCTTTAAGGGAGATTATTAAAGTATCATCCCAAAATATAAATCAACTAAATGGTTTTAATTGATATCATTTATTTCAAGAATAAATAGATAATAGTAAATTCCTACATTAATAAAATGGTCATTTGTAACAAGTTATATTTATATTTCGTTAAAATTCATACTTTGGAATCGGCAGAGATAGCTGACTTTTCTAGACTGAATTAGATTTTACTAGTCTAATTTTCAGTAAAAACCGCGTTTCATTTCATTTTCAGCAACAAATTAAATTCTGGATTACAGTACTGTGCAAATTAGTTGGGACAAGCGAAGCCTGGAGAACCTCTTTGATTCGACCACATCCAGCAATCCCCCAAACACCCACCCAAGGTCATGTTTTGGGGATGTTTCACAGCTTCCGGGCCACAGACGCTTCACCCCATTGAAGGAATGATGGACAGCAAAAAGTACATAGGCGTTCAAGAGGCGAAAATGGTCCCAACACTGCAGAAGCTGTTTCCTAACGACGATGGGGTATTTCAACAGGATCTGGCTCCATGCCACAATTCTAAGCTTGCTCAGAGCTTCTTTACCCAGCAACATTTTAAGGTATTGGAGTGGCCAGGAAATTTACCCGATCTAAACTTCATCGAAAATTTGTGTTCTATTATTAAAGCGCGCATATCTAAGATGGAATGCACGACGAAAACCAAAATGATAGAAAGTGTCATGAAAGTGTGGTACCACGACCCTGAAGTAAAGGAGATGTGTGGAAAGCTAGTGGCATCAATGGTTGAGAGGGTGAAAGAAGCAATTAAAGCTAAGGGGGGTCACATTCACTATTAACTACACTATTAAACAAATAAATATTTTAGTTGTGTCTTTGTTACTGCATTTTCCTATTGTCCCAACTAATTTGCACAGTACTGTATATAGGTAAATACAGCTGATTCCTAATTTTACTGTTTCATAAAATATGATGTAAATACTAATTTTACAAACTAAAGCACTAAATGTTGATACAATTGCTTAATTTCTAATTTGAATTCAGTTCATACATATCCTTCTTTCAAATTCACTAATGTACTTCTACAATCAACGTTCTCAAAGTGTGTGTAGCAAAATTTCGGACATTGCAGCTATAGGGAAATTTATAAACCCTTTTGTTGCTATTATTTACCACTGCATCTTCATTTAACGTTTTTCGCTTAATCACAAACTTATCCAAATTAAATCCAAATTACACAAAATGTACCCATAACACATACGTACTAAACTCAATAGAGTCAGAACTTGAACACAATATCACCGCGTTTACAAACTCTCCACAGAAATGGCTATTTTGAAACCAAACTGGACATGCGCGAGTCTCCCGTAGTGTTGCCAACTTATATTTTGGTATGCCGCGAGTATTCACAGTGAAAACTAATACTAATGTGGCGTGACCAAAAAAATTTGAGATACACCGGTCTACATTAACGATGAGTATTTTTCGTGACCAAAATGAAATGTATGAAAAATTAATCGAAGCTTATCTAAATAATTTATTTATTTATTTATTTGTTTATTTATTTATGTAATGCGCTCACAAGAGATCAATGATCCAATAACAATGGAGACATATAAAGAGAGAATAATTCAAAATTAGTGCATATAAAGGTACATAAACATATCAGTACAAAAAATGTAAAGGACCTATACAACATTTTGAAACAATATATGCAACACACATAGAATTATAAATGAAATGAAGAACAAAGTAATATCACAAAGTGATTTGCAATTTTTTAAAGATACATTGTAAAGATATCGAGGATACTGTTGTACAAGTTAAAAAGGTTGATAAAGCTAACCATGGAAAAATTTACCAATGTATTTGATTTATGGAATGGAACTCTAAAAATGGAGTATTTCTCGTGGGATGCTTCGGTAAAGCAAAGCTCATTAAAAACAGTAGTTCGGTGCAATATATCATGTTGTTCAACAATTTTAAAAAAAGATTAGGCACAAAGCTTTTTTTCTTCTATTACTTAATAAGCAAACATCATACATATTTCTAAGTCGTTCAGTAAGAAAATCTGGAAGTTAAATTCCGGTGTTCTTGTAGTAAAACTATCTTAGTAATTTATTTTGAACTTTTTCAATATTATGAATATTATATTGATATTGTTGCGGATCACAAAAATGGATAGCCACTGAGCGTGAGTATTAAAAGCTATATTTCAAAACCAAATTCAATACAAGGTAAATTGTTACAAAGGAAATATGGATGAAGTATCTTATTAACAAATCAACTATTAACATGCACAAGTCATCAATCTTCCTGCATGAGCACACATCAGCTCTGTGTATTTTACTAAATACTACCTTTTACTTGATTTACCAGGTCACCCGAAGATCTTCACTCGTAAACCAATTCTCGTCCTGTGCTAATAACTTTTCACACACTAGCCGAACAAAAAGACAGTCCGTGTAGACATTCGAAGTTAGCCATAAAAGTTCCCACTTTTATACTTCCGCGTATACACAACACATCAAGTTACTTCTTGATACTTAACGATAAAAGATCCCACTTTTATCCTTCCGCGTATACACAACACATCAAGTTACTTCTTGATACTTAACGCGCACTGTCTCAGAACAGCCCACCGGCCATTTTCGAACTCTTCGACCGTTACAACACAACGACCATTAACGCTCCACTCTTCTTCTCCAAATTCTCCCAAAGTTCTTATTCGTTGGCTGAAACTTTTTGCTTTCGGTTGCCAGATTCCTTCTGTCGTAACACTGCCCCCTTCCTAGGTCTTGTTCGTCCCGAACAATTCTGGATTCCAAAGTTTCTTCAGTTCTTCGATGAAACGGGGTCAAACGATCCACGTGAACCATCTTGCTCTTTGTAGCTGGACGTCGACGAATGCGATATTCCACGTCTGTGTCAAAATGAAAGCGAATCTCATTATGACTTAGATTTCTTTTCTGACTGAAGCCTCGTCCACAAATATAATACGTGTAAGGCCTATAGCCCTTGTGAACACGTTTATGTCTCCGCAGGGAGAAGAATCGACTAAGAGTTTTCGTGCAAAACCTGCAAAAAGTTTTCTTCTTTGTCGAAAGTTTTCTTCTTTGGATTTTTACTTCTATCAACAGTAACAAGGAATGAAAGTCATTAGTGACATAAAATCTAGGGAGGAGTTTCATCCTCCAGTCTGACCCTTTTGTCAGTTGGATATAGCTCAGGACAGATATGCTTGGAGAACTAAATTGCGCTGTCTACTTGGACCTAAATTGCACAGTCCGTAACCCATAGGTGCTTGAGTATGATGATGAATGATGTTTAATTATGTTTAACTGAAATTTGAGAAAAATTACGCAAAAATAAAACTTTCAGTATATTGTTTATTAACAGCAATGATTATTTAGGAATCTATCCCTTCCTTTTTTTCCATAAGTTGTTACTCTCGATTTGCACCGTTTCGATTTACACGGTTGGGCTGTTTTATCTCTGAGCGGCACTTTTTTGCACACAATGGGTTTAATGGCCAGATCACAAGGACCCCGAAGACTCAGAGAAGGTTGGGGGAGGGGACCCACTGGAACAGCTGTTGGGAGACAGATGGTAGCCTCCCGTCAAGGTCATCCAGCTTGTTCTTTAACGTGCAAATCATTTACATGGTGATTTCTCGGAACATATCTGCAGTCAGAGCCTGACTTCTGAGGCCCTAAAACCTCTGAAACCTTCTGAGGCCCTAAGCTATGACAAGTTTGAGGCCCTAAACATTGGTAAGTTTAAAAGGCCCCAAAAATTCGAAAGTCGAAATATATATTTATTATACTAATTGAAGACAGCATCTACAAAATAAACACGAATTTGATGTGGTGAAAATATTATACTAGAATTAGTAAACAATGATGAACAATATTTGCAAAATAGATTAATTTAAAAACATTTCATGACACAGTAAACTTCAAACTCACTTTTCTTGAGGCCTCTCATAATCGTGAGTCCCTAAGTTGCAGCTTAGTTAGCTTATGCGTAAGTCCGGTCTTGTCTACAGTATAAATAGAGGGATGGGTTTATTATATATGTACACTTTAAATATGCGCGTCTATTATTTTGAAATGCACCAGATGCAATATATGTTTGTTTCTCAGGTGTTTCGAGAGCTATTTCTCTTTGAATTTTAGCTCAATCTAATACATAAAGAAGAAAGTTTGTTTGTGTATTTGTGTCTGTCAGCTTATGCACTCGGCTCCCAAAAAAGCTAGAGGCACAAAATTTTTGCATGAATGTTCCCTTCTGCCAGGTGATGAGTATAGGCTATGATTTTATAGGTTGTTTGGAGTTTCATGAGTGCAGGCTATGTGTGAATATAATAAATAACAGAAAATTATAGGCTATGTGAGTATGGCTCTGTGAAGGGGCTTGATTTATCGAAATTACCATAATTACCTTAATATTAGCGGTATCTCTCATAAATTTAGAACAAGCAGTTATTCAAAATCACATGGAAAATGCCATCTACTGCAATTTTAGAGAGTTTCAGATTTACCCTAAAGAGGAGAAGAAATATTTTACCGTGTGGGGGTGGAGAGAATCGATTGCAATTACTTTATGCCAAATGAAATATTGCGACTTGCGGAATGCCATCTACTGTACATTTTAGAGGCTTTTAGTCCCCCCCCCAAAAGTGGGGGAGAAAATTTTGGTTGAGAGGAACAGAAGCCTATAGATCATAATGAGTTTTATAGTAATGAAATCTTGTGACGTGGAGAATGCCATCTACTATATATTTTAAAGGGTTTCAGACTCTCCCCCCAAAAAATTGTGGGAGAGAAAATTTTGACTGAGGGTGTGAGGAGAGATTCAATCATAATGAGTTTTATGGCAACGAAAGCTTGCGACGTGGGGAATGCCATTTACCATCTAGTTTAAAGATTTTCAGACCCAAGAAACGACGGGTAAATCGTCTAGTTACGTCATATATTTTGCCTTCCCTATATTGATATATATATATATATTTTGCCTTCCTTATATTGATATATATATATATTTTGCCTTCCCTATATTGATATATATATATATATTTTGCCTTCCCTATATTGATATATATATATTTTGCCTTCCCTATATTGATATATATATATTTTGCCTTCCCTATATTGATATATATATATATTGCCTTCCCTATATATATATATATATATATTTTGCCTTCCCTATATTGATATATATATATATTTTGCCTTCCCTATATTTTGATATGTATTTTGCCTTCCCTATATTTTGATATGTATTTTGCCTTTCCTATATTTTGATATATATTTTGCCTTCTATTTCAATTCAATAGGACATATTTACAAAGCTTCATTTCACGAATTAAGGAAATGCATAAGAAAGACAATTATACTTATCACTGCCATTAAAATACCATTAAATTTTGTCAGTTACTACAACTTCCAAATCTCGTCAGAAGCGACAGTCTCTTGGAATGCATTCATTTACCTATCCCCAACAACAACGCCATTTTTAGCAAATCTATTGTTCCTAGTTTGCGATATAAATTCCGTCCCTTCGAGCCATGGCAATAAATAAAGCAATAATAATGATTGAGTTCGACGGCCGGAGTTATCAGAAACATTTTTATTTCCTTTACAGAGTCGTAATTTCCTATTAATTATTATTCTCCACATCTAGTTAGCTTCGAGAATTCATTTACCTCTCACGTAGTTAACAAGCAGTAGCAGCGCACATTTAAGCAAAACTAAATCTTTAGAAGACGAGAAGGAGAAAAGAGAGACTAGGCTGTGTCACTCCTTTCCTGGGCCAATGACAGAGCTAGGATAGGAGACTGTGCTGCTGTATCCTAGTGAGCAAAGAGTGACGGAGACGATCCCCAAGATAACCCTGTATCTCTTGCTTCCTCGTCTATACGCCCGGGGAGAACTTGTGCACAAGAGTGGGAAACAAATAAGGAGCACGGAGAGTTAGTCGATGCGGTCGCGTGATTGGCCGACTTGGTTGGGCCGGTAGCGGAGGTCTGCCCGGCCAATACAACAGGCCAGAGAAGGTCCTTTGTGAAATCTCTTCCTTTCCATAATTGATGCCGCCGGGGATTAGGGCGAGCACCAGTCAGGCCGGCAGTAATGGCGCTTTATTGTGATGGCAGCTAATGAAGGAGCAGGCCCCGCGGCTTCTGGCCGCGTGCCCGACACTCGAACCCACCAGTTCTGGGCCTCAGCGGGGCCGTCACCAGCTCCTGATCTCCGCGCAAGCCGCGAGCTGCAAGGATTGAGAGGTTGGAGGAGAAATGGGCTGATTGATGCCCATCTCCTCTCAGAGTAAGGGTCGTAAAAGTCAACTTTTGAAAGTCACAAGAGAACAAGGGACGTCCGCGACTACCATACAAGCCCTCCATGGTGAGAGTAAAGCGGGTAATCCAATAATTCGGCGAAGTAGTGAGCGGCTACCGCCGTTGAGCCGTCTTCTTCTCTCTGGCGCACTGTCTTGTTCGGCAAAGAAGCGAGGATGTAGCCGAAGCCGGTGAGCAGTTGACATAAAGCTCTGGGCTGCGAGGAAGCACGGAGGCGTGTAAGTGAGCATCAAGTGGAAATGGAAGTGGAAAGAGAAATAGTTTCGCGGTTGTACTGGTTACGCCTTTAAATGGAGGAGACGACGGCAGAGCGAGAGTGTATTGAAAAGCATATGGCCGACATTGTGGTGGGATAAAGTTTGCTTTATTCCAAGCTCGGTCTTGGAGCTGGGAACTCCAGAAATGAGTAGAGGATCTAAATTGTAAATTTTTTGGTTTTTTTTTACGATAAATAAGCAACCGAAGAGAAATAACTGCTCAAAAATCTGCGCTATGAGATTAAAGAAACTATTAATCTCAAACGCACTCTCGTCTTCTGACTTACACAATAGTTCAGTGTCAACTGAGATTGGAAATATTGGTCAGAAAAATGCAAGCAAATCTTGAAAGCAAGAGAATGAAACACAAAAGAAAAAGCTGTAAGGAAAGTAATCACGTGCGATTCTATTTTATGCAGTATTTATTTTTGTTAGTTTGAGGGAAAGAGTTGAAAACCGAAGTTCGAATGAATGTGGGGGAAGTATCTGCTCCCTTACTAAACCGAAAGGAAGATATTTCTGAGGGATGATTTCTTCCTTAAAGACAGAGTTGGCTAGTTTCTTGAAAAATCTTGGTAAGTGGTTATTCGGTTTAACTCGTAAAAATTTGATACTTCTTGGAAATATACGCATAAAAAATTGCCATGGAAGTTTGAAATCGTGCTGAAAGTGAAAAACTCCATAACAGCAAGCCTGTGAGTATTTCAAAACATGACAACACAGGAAAGACATGCTCAGTTTGAAGTTCAAACCGATTATTTCGTAATATAGTCAAATATCGTTAGAAGCCACTGATTCACTTGGTCGACTAGCAAAGATGAGCAAATTGCACTGTTCAGTTGAGATAAGATGAGCAAACTGGTCAGCCTGATTAAAGATGAGAAAATGACAATGGTCAGATGAACAATGGTGAGCAAAGGCACTGCTTAGGGGAACAAAAAAGGAACAAATTGCCCTGCTCGGTTGAATAAAGGTGAGGAAATTACACTTATCAGGTAAAGAAAGGTGAGGAATGATGGAACACAGATGAGGAAATGACACGGGTCAGCAGAGGAAAGACGAGCAAAAGGCATTGTCCAAAAGAACAAAGGTGAACAAATGACACAGGCCTGTGAGAAAAGATAAACAAATGACATTGGTTATCTGGGTTGGATTGGATTGTTTTACCTCTGAGCGGCACTTTTTTGCACACAATGGGCTAAATGGCCAGGTCACATGGACCCCGCAGGCTCAGAGAAGGTTGGGGTAGGGGACCCACTGGAACAGCTGTTGGGAGACGGATGGTAGCCTCCCGTCAAGGCCATCCAGCGTGTTCTTTAACGTGCACAGGGCATGGCTCTCCCACACACGGGGCCATGGCTTAACGTCCCATCCGACGGACGGCGGCCTTTCTAAGCCCATGGTTATCTGGGTCAAATGACCAAAGTTGAGAAAGAAGTGGTGAACTGAGCAAAAATCAGCATACAGAACAAGTCAGATGAGCGAATTTCAAATAAATATTTATAAATTCAAGTTGGGTTGTTTTGGGTTGTTTTGCCTCTGAGCGGCACTTTTTTGCACACCATGGGCTAAATGGCCAGGTCACATGGACCCCGAAGGCTCAGAGAAGGTTGGGGGAGGGGACCCACTGGAACAGCTGTTGGGAGACAGATGGTAGCATCCCGTCAAGGCCATCCAGCGTGTTCTTTAACGTTCACAGGGTATGGCTCTCCCGCACACGGGACCACGGCTTAACGTCCCATCCGACGGACGACGACCTTTCTAAGCCCATGGTTATCTGGGTCAATTGACCAAAGTTGAGAAAAGAAGTGGTGAACTGAGCAAAAATCAGCATACAGAACTAGTCAGATGAGCGAATTTCGAATAAATATTTATGAATTCAAGTCTCAATGAAAAACAATTCTAATACATACTAAGGGGAGAAGAAATTCTGAATTTCCACCGTTTAATATTTGATTTACTTCAAACAAGTCGGCAGTTTCGACTTGTTGCGGTGGATTTTCTGCTTCTTATATCATCATCGTAAGTAAGCATTGATGAATAATTTTTCAATTGAACTCGCCAAATCTTGACGGTCACGATATATACACAGAAAAGTTCAGGAGATTTATATTCATTCAGGCAGTTCCTGATAAATCAGTTTAAATTTAAATACAGAAACAAATTATAGTTTACAGACTATGTTTGCATGTCAGGAAAACAAGATAACTATTCTCGAACATGCTGCAAAATGATCTGAGATAATGATAAAGAATATTAGGAGAGAGACTATCTTTCTTCAAGGACATCAAGAAAACTTATATGCTAGGACATTTTTTTCCAATAATATGTCTGCTTTAATATCAGCATAGAAATTCCCAGTGAATATAATGGTATAAATATCAACACTAAAAACGTAATCGGTAACTGAAATGGTACAGAAAAAAAAAATAACATTTAATACTGCCTAAACATTTTGGGGCGGGGGTGGCTCAGTCGGTAGCGCGCCAGACTCGTAATCTGTAGTTCGTAGGTTCGAGTCCCAGCTGGGTCAGCGTTGAGATTTATCTCCGCAAAATTCCCCGCCCTGCCCACGGTCAGTAGGGGATACCGATTGGCTTGGACAGGCCGCCGTCCGTCGGATGGGACGTTAAGCCGTGGCCCCATGTACGGGAGAGCCATGCCCTGTTCACGTTAAGGAACACGCTGGATGGCCTTGACGGGAGGCTACCATCTGTCTCCCAAGAGCTGTTCCAGTGGGTCCCCTCCCCCAACCTTCTCTGAGTCGTCGGAGTCCTTGTGACCTGGCCATTTAGCCCATGGTGTGCAAAAAAGTGCCGCTCAGAGGTAAAACAGCCCAACCCAAAAGCCTAAACATTTTCCTAAAGTTGGCAAGATATTCAGAGATCAGAGATCATCATTGACATGGAACAGTACAGTACCTTACCTATTTCATCTGACATATCACCTATGGCATTAACAAAATATTTAAAATAAACCAAGATGGAGCAAAACGCTTTTACAATGACATTCAGATAAAGTAATAAACTAGTTTAGTACAGTCTTGTATCTCTTATACTGTTGTTGAACAGAAGCATCATAGTTGATGGCACTAGGAATAACCTGATTTCGGTGATTTCCTGCACAAGCAATCAAGTGCAAAAGCATTTGATTGCTTGTGCTTTGATGTATTCTTGTACTATTCGTACATTAAGATCTCGGTGAATGATCGTGTTTCTCACAAACCATGGTGCGGCCACAACTGATCTTAAAATTTGATTTTGGAAAGTTTAAAGCTTCTTGATATTGCTTTGTGAGTAATGACCCCAAACTAAAACTGCATAGAAAATTATAGGTTTTAGAATCATATGATAGATTGTCAACTTGTTATCGATTGATAGATTAGATTTTATGGAAATATGTGCATATAATTTAAACTATTACACGGGCCTTATGTGCAACAGAGGAAATGTGTTCATCCCATGCGAGTTTTCGGTTGAGCGTGAGAAGATATTTTGCCGATGATGATGATGATGATCATGATGATGATGATCCACATGATGATGATGATGATCCACATGATGCAATCTTTTGTGGGTGCAGAGTAGTGGTGTGCACTTGTAGGTGAGATTGCAACTGATCCACCATTTTATGCACCAATCCTCAAATGCATCTAACACATTTTGCATTCTGTTGCACGCGATTTACGGTGATAAGGAGGAAGAAAGGGATGCTGTGTCATCAGCGTATGTAGCTGTTTTTGTTAATAGTTATTGATGATGAAAAACAATGTCAATAAAAATATGACGGTTTTTAAGTGATGAATTGGCAGTCTTAATTTTAATTAAAAAATTGTATTTTGGTGATGAGACATAACGTAAAAAGAGGGAAATTAATCTAATTCATGCATTTACAGCTTTTAATCTTAAATTCATGATTATTTTTGTCGATTGTTTAAAAAACATTTGTACTCTAGCTTTAAGCTCTATTTTAGAGGGAACTAATAAAGAAGTTCAATAGTTTTTAGAAACGGAAGCGAAAAAAATATTGAATGAATGGATGAATCAGTTTATTTACTTAAATTAAAGCATTATTTACTTATATTATTATAAGCATTAGAGCAGAACTTTACAATATAACAATAAGTGAAAGAGAAAACATAAGAAGCCTAAGGATTTAAAACAATGTTTCCCAAAGGATAACTTTTTCAAATAATTGATTGAAACCTGCCATACTGAAATAAAACGTGTCATACTGAGATTCTTTTGCCTAAAGAATCACTAACACAATACTATATTAACGTTTCAAATCACACTATTTTCTGCATTGATAATAAACAATTTTTATATGAATATTTGAATTTATAGCAATGGATGATATATCATCTGGAATTTCGTCAATCCAATCTGGAACCTATAAAACCTTATCGAACGTTGCCAATAGTTTTCCTATAAAAGGATATTCTAATTCTATGTTGTCTGATATCATAGTCATGTATTCAATCTTTATTGAAAAAACTCATACAATTCGATTCATTACCTTAATTTTTTTTATAGCAAATATCATATTTTCCATAGCAAATTTATAGACATTGAGCATTCCATAAGAAGCCATTAAATGTTGCACAGGATCTCGATAATTTGATTTTAAAAAATATCTCTGAAGACAAAAATATAGCTTTAAAGTTATGAACACTGGTGTCTTGCCAAACACCAATACCATATTATATATGAATATACTAAAGCTATAGTGCCTATAAGTACTAAAGCATAACATAAATCAAACATAATTTTGTGACTGACAATATTCTTCAACCTTTTTATGTTGCCAATATTTTCAGAAATTGTAACTCTTATCTGAGTAACATGAAAATTCAAAGGCAAAAATTATTATTAATCCATAATCCTAAAAACTTCATTTCATTACATAATTCAAATTTATAGTCATTTATGTAGATATTTATCGGAGAAATATCAATCATTTTATTTTTATTACGCAGAATCATACATTTAGTTTTATTTATTTAATTTTATTCAAATTTATAAACATATCATATAATAATTGCAGGCGGTGGAACGAAAGGCCGGAAATGCGTTTATTATTCGTCGATGGTGTGACGTCATTGATGGCGGAAATTTTCGGTTCCCTGTGGTTCCGTAGGTACTTGAGCGATCGATCCCAAATTTGGTGAGGTGGTTCCATTTAGTCCTAGCCGTGATGGGTTAAGAGATTGGGTTCCTAGCTGCCGTGGATCTGGAGTAATCTCTCTGTAAGAATCCGCAACTTCTGGGAGAGCTGGCGTCTTCTGTCTTATGAATGGAAGGGTACGTTATCTATGGAAAGTTGTGAATGGAATAGTATGTTGTCGGTGAAAAAGTTATGAATAGACAAGTTTCTTGTCAAACTTTTGGCTGGTTTTAACTACAGGTTACCACGTGTAACCATGCATTACGTCATCAGTAGCAGAAAGTTTCAATTTCCCTTGGTTCAGCAGGTCCTTAAGCGATGGGTCCCAAATTTGAGGAGGTTATATTTCAAGATTTTTTTCAATACATTTTTAAAGACCTGTGGAACGGAGGGGAAAATGTTATACTGGAAAACAATGCCACTCTCTTCCCCCCCCCCCCCCGAACTTTTACATATTTTCAGCTCGTTGTGTTTCTTGCCCCTCCTCAATTTTGTTTCCTAGATCCGAGACTGTCTAGTTCTATATAAAATATATTTAAACTTACAAATAAGAAGTCAATCCAAATTGAAAACTTCTGGTGTTTCTGCATCATTCAGTCATGAAAATGCAACTTCCATGCAAAAGAGGTTTGTTAACTGGTGAAATTTTGGCAAAGGGTTATTTTATTTCATTTAGTATTCGTGACGTATTAATAAATAATCAAGCTAAAATAAAGAAAAAATAAAATACGGAGTTTAGAATCTCTTTCCGGAAGCACAGTTTTTAATGCTGCTCCAGTGTGGCTGGGATTGCAGGAAATCATCTTTGATTTACAGTTCGTTGCAACCAAGAAGACGCTGAATTTGATGAACAGTTCCAATCTCGGCATTCCATCAAAGCTGCTGGAACTTTACCAATCTAGGAAGCGTAGTAATTTCCGTCTGTCTTTTGGATTTTTTGGCGTATCAACCGGATCAGCCTGCTCGCGTTTGTTGTATCGGCCTGCACACTCGTATGGTGCTGTGTTCCGTTTTCAAATTAGTATTTTTAACAGCTACCGTAATATTAATAGTTTCCTAACAGTGCACTTTGAAATAACAGAGACTTCATTCCATTGCAGTTCTAAACATTAAGATATTTAAAGGATCATCTGTGCAATTTTAAACATACATTACTATTTCATCCCAGTCAGACGTATTAATGTGGTTCTCCTTTTTAATCAAGATGAGTGAACTGAATTCTTTTACCAATTATATTTGGTGTTCTTAGAAAGGTAAATATTTTTTGTATTTATGAAGAGATTAATATCTATCGTAGCATTCGAAGTATAACTCTCATGAGAGAAAGGGATACCATTGTTTGGTAAAAATAAGTTTCGGTTGAATTGTTTTGTCACATTTTCATAATGTCTTTTGTTTTTGTTACCAATAAGTCTAATGGATATTTTCCCATTTTTTACAGAGTGGGTATTAAAATATTTTTTCGTATTCGGAGATTATTTTCTTCCCCTTTGTGGTATATTACCTTTAATTTAAAAGTAGAATTTAAAAATCAGCATGTCAATCTTCGAATAGGAGGAAAATTCAGTCAATTTGCAACAATCATAACATTGTTGGAGTCAATCTTTAAGCACCCATCGATAATTGATTTCAGACATTAGCAGGTACAGATAAAAAGAAAAAGTAAAAAAGGTGGGGTTGGAGGTGGGGGTGGAGGGTGGCAGGGATGCAAATGAGCAGGAACATTTGTAAATCTGTGGGAGAGGCATAGACACTTGCCCCCCCCCCCCCCGAATTTGGATTGGCGGAACACAAAATTTTTCGTTCTTTGCGCCTTAAAACCGCAAACAACTAATTGTGTTTCGACATCAGTAACATTTCGTGAATGATACTAACAGTTGCACTTTCTGAAAACTCTACTTCGTATGCAAAGGAGCCGAGATTTAATTTAATTTTGTTTTTAAAGTTTCCTCGCATTTATAGTTCAGAAGTTTCAGGTGTTGCCACACTGAACAGATATCATCTTCAATGAATTCCTTATCCAAATTAATTTATTTGCTCTGAAATATTTTCTGAGAAAGAAGACTCACCATAAACGTTTCTCATCTTTTCGTAAATGTGTTTCCATGTTTTTGAAAGTAATTTAATCATTTAAAGGTCTTCCAATTTCACTGAATTCCCTGCATACACTCACAAAACAATGATAAATAATGCTCTTAGAAGGGCTGTTCTCGACAGATGGCCTTAACGTTACCTATGTACAATGAGAAGGGCAAGCCCTAGCAGACAGCACCGTAATTATCGTCTTAGGCATAGGCTTAATAGTAATTTACTGTTGTCACAACGATAAAATCCGATTATGTACGGTGGCAACAACAGGAAGGTGGTTGTCTATTTTAAAATATAATAGCAATTGCCTCGTATGATGACTGGTTTGTTACAATTCTACCACATGACTCAATTTTTCTCAATCGTTTTTCACATCGCGGCACACTAAGTATTGGATTCGTTTCATCGCGGCGCATCAAATATACTGGATTCATGTCGTCAGGTACTAGTTTTACTTACTTACGCACATCTTGTGCTGCATCAAATTTATTGTGGCACATCAATATCTAGATTTCCTTACTCTCGGCACATCTTGTGCTGCATTCCCTTTATTGTGGCACATCAATAACTAGATTTCCTTACTCTCGGCTCATCTTGTGCTGCATTCCCTTTATTGTGGCACATCATACACTGGATTCACTTCATCACGGAACACCAAGTACTAGATTTCCTTACTCTTAGCACATCTTGTGCTGCATTCACTTTATTGTGAAACATCAAGTACCGGATGTAACTTCATCATGGAACACCAAGTACTAGATTTTCTTACTCTCGGCACATCTTGTACTGCATTCGCTTTATTGTGGAACATCAAGTACTGGATTAGCTTCGTCCCGGAACACCAAGTATTAGATTCACTTACTCGCGGCACTCTTGTGCTGCATTCATTTTATTGTGGCACATTAAGTAATGGATTCACTTCGTCGTGGCATACCACGTACTGGATTCACTTCATTGTGGCACACCACGTACTGGATTCAATTCGATACAGCCCACCAAGTATTAGCTTCACTTTTTCTCAGCATACCACGTACTGGATTCACTTCATTGTGGCACACCACGTACTGGATTCAATTCGATACAGCCCACCAAGTATTAGCTTCACTTTTTCTCAGCACACCACGAACTGGCTTCACTTCGTCGTGGCACACCAGTAACTGGATTTATTTCGTCCTTGCATACTAAGTACTAGACTCACTATGTCACTGCACACCAAGTACTAGATTTACTTATTAGTGGCACATCTTCTGCTACATTCACTTATTTGTGACACACAAAAGTATTATTTTGTTATGTACATTTTAATAATTAAATATTTCTCTTCTATTGACAACATTAAATCACCATCATTTCAGAATTCACCCACAGTTTCAGAACGTCACTGTCCTGATTCACAGGATAGTAACGTGCCAGGCTCGTAATCTTCAGTTCCCAAGTTCAATCCTACCTGGTTCAGCTTTGAGATTTATCTCTGAAAAATTCTCTGTCCTCAATCAGTAGAGGTCTTTCGCTAACCATTACAGCTGTTCATTTAAATGATTATCTTTACAATCTGGATAATATTTCTCGCTCGTCAAGAATTTTGTCATTTTCATTTACCAAAAGAATAAGAAAAAGAGCTTCGGGTTGTAATAATCTATTACTCTTCGGTATTCAAAGTGAATAAATTGAAGGGATTTTTCGGAATTAAAGAGAGTGCGAAAAGTGCACTGTCAACACTTTCTGGCGGGAAGCGCTGCTTTAATCAGGGGGCAGGAAACGGAAATGCACACGTGACTGTGTCACTTTTGACCTTCAGGTCTCATTTACAACTCCGCTCTGTTCTCGGAGGGCGAATTCCAATCTATATCACAATAAAGACACCAAGAAAGAATTAAACTCTTAGATTCACGAATGCTAAGAGGTTTTAATGATTTTCAGGCACTTTTCTATGGAAATCTTAAATCCTTTGAAAGTTGATGGAAGAAACAAGAATTAAAGCTATTCATTCTAAATTGAATGACATTTTTTTGATTTGCAAACAGAAGAAAAAAATGGAAAGTTTGCTGTTTGAGAAATAAAACTTCGTTTTCAAGTGTTTTTGCTATGAAGTGTATTCTGTTGGATGGCTAAAAAAGATTTTTTATTTCATGTTCGTTATATGCTTAACAACCGGAAGTAACACAAGTTAGCTTTCATTAGCTAACTGAAGTATATTGGTTTGTATTACTTTTCAAAGGCTCTTTTGTTTTGTCCCCAGTGTCTCAGAGAAAGTTGCTGGAATGGTCGGGTTGGATTGTTTTTCCGCTGGTACGGCGCTTTTGTGCACGTATTGGAAAATGGCCATGGCACAAGAACCCCAATATCTCAGAAAAAGTTGCTGAAAGGGTTAGGCTGAATTGTTTTATCTCTGAGAGGCATTTTTGCACGTAATGAGCTAAACTGCCAGGTCATAAGGACCCAATGCCTCAAAGAAAGTTGCCCGAACGGTTGGATTGTTTTATCTCTGAACGACAATATTTTTCACGTAACGTGCTAAATGGTAAGGTCACAAACACCCTAATATCTCAGAAAAGGTTGCTGGAAGGGTTGGGTTGATTTGTTTTAAATCTGAATGACACTTTTTTTTGCACACGATATCCAAGTGATAACGACTCCAAGGAATTTAGAGAAGCTTGGGATGTGGTGACCTACTGACAGCTGTTAGGAGACAGATAGGAGCCTCCTGTCAAAGCCATCCAGAATGTTCTTTAACGTGCTTAGGGTATGGCTCTACTGCATGAGGAGCCACGTCTTAACTTCCCATCCGACGGAGAGTGGTTTTTCTAAGGTCATCAGTGTCCCTTTCAGAAAGAGAACAGCGTAAGGTTGAGTTGTTTTACCTCTGAGCGCCACTATTTTTGCACGCAATGGGCTAAATGGCCAGGTCACAAAGACCCCGAAGGATCAGAGAATATTGGGGGAGGGGACCCACTGGAACAGCTGTTGGGGGACATATGGTAGCCTCCCGTCAAGGCTATCCAGCGTGTTCTTTAACGTGCACAGAGTATGATTCTCTCGCGCACGGGACCACGGTTTAACGTCCCATCAGACTGACAGCGGTCTTTCCAAGCAAATTAGTGTTCCCTACTGACCGAGAGCAGGGCGGCGAGTTTTGTGGAAATAAATCTCCAGGCTGGTCCAGCTGGAACTCGAACCTGGGAACTGCAGATTATGAGCCTGGCATGTTACCGACTAGACCATTCCCGCCGAAAAGCCGAAGAATTACCAAAGCTGGATCGTAATCTATAATTCCCAGGTTCGAGTCCCAGCTGTGCCAACATCGAGATTCATTTCCATTAAACCTTCACCCTGGCCACGGCCAGAAAGGAGATACCAATGGGCTTGGTAAAAGTGCCGTTCGTTTGATGGGACGTTAAGTCGTGTTCCCTACATTAAAGAACACACTGGATGGCCTTGAGGGAAGGCTTATATCTGTCCCTAACTGTTGTCCAATAGGTCTCCTTTCCCAACCTTCTATGAGACATTGGGTTCCTTGTGACCTGCCAATTTCGCTCACTGTGCGCAAAAAAAGTGTCTTTCATAAGCAAAATAACCGAAAAACAGCCCAATTTGAATTCTGGTACAAAGTCTGGCTCGTTATCTACTGAGACTCTTCCTCCACCCATGTTTTCAGCACAAAAATACCATAATCATTAGCTTTTATTTAGATAACAATGTGAATTATCTTAAAATTAGTTTATATATTTTTAAAAATATAAATACCTCCTCAAGCAGCTGCTTCCTACAGATGTCTGACAGGAGCCTGCCAGTTTATACGCCATAGTACCAAGGTCTGTGAGGATGGCGGTACCTCAACAGAACAATGACACCGACATCCATACCTTACTGGGACTCGAACCCAGATCCCTTAGATCAGTAGCGAAGAGCACTGACACCCGGCCACGGGACGACTAATACAAGTTTCAAGGTAAGAAATTTAAACAATTATGTTCAATTTGTTTTTGAAAATAGTTAATATTTAAAAAAAAGGGTGTTTAATCTTTTTTTACTGGAAAATAGACTTTTTTGTCAGTATTGCCCGTCCCGCTCTCAACTCTGACTCTTTAACAAGAATTCAACATGAATAATTACACGACCTTGCTCACGTCATTGCTGACGTCAGCGCCGGCTCTCACAGCTCGTTGCTTCTTTTCTATGCAAACCCCTGTTATGATGCATAGAACCGTCCAGGCCTAGCACTTAATGTCCGACCACGCCTTCTCGTGGTGCAGGCCGTTAGTACCTTTCAAAAGAGATACTCTCTTGTGAACGGAAGAGGAGAGCTGCCAGATTAGTGTGGCCTACTGATTTGGACAACTATGTCTACTTCTCTTTTTTTTTCTACCCTGCTGAGGAGTGGTCAACCATACAGGGTCCTGTTACTGACCATATAAACCTACTGGACTGGACTGAAATAAGGCTCTGAGCTTGATTATGGATCCTGAATTTGCTGTACTTGTGGGCTTCTGTGGAGAGAAAATCTTCAGCTGTGTTTTCTGTTTGTTTGTGGGTTGACAGCCCCAAGTGAATAGATTCACAGGATATGTTTATCAGCTGGTGGATAATCCTGAGCAGAGGTCATCGCAGGCACCTGAACTCTTTGCTTCTATTGGCATTGTCAAATTCTACATTGGAGGAAGTTTTCCAGTGTAGATAGCTTCAGCCATTAGTGGTGGGGAACGAGTCTTTGCCCCATGCCTGCAATTAAGGGGCTGTTTGATATTGTCGGCATCCCTCTCTCAATAAACATAGTTTCTTTAAACATCCCACTAACCATTTTCTCTCCATGGGTAGTTGGAATGTGAGGACTCTGCACAGAGCTTTTTCTCTTGATGTCCTCACACAAGAATTAAACCATTATAATCTAGATATTCTCGGCTGGTAAGAGACCAGATGGACAGATAAAGGTCAGATTCCTAAAAATAATCTTAAATTTCTCTTTTCAGGGAGGGAAGAAAATAAACATCACCAAGGCGTGGGTCTGCTTCTCAGCAGACACACTAGTGTTGCTCTTCTAGGATATGAGTGCATTAATGAAAGGTTTCTTACAGCAAAATTTCAGACAAGCGTTAAAGACTTGAATGTTATCTGCTGTTATGCCCCCACTGAGGATGCCGACGAGGATGAGAAGGAGAGGTTTTATGAACAACTTCAGGATATTTTGAATTCTGTCAAGAAAGGATATATTACCCTTGTTCTTGGTGACTTTAATGCCAAGGTTGGTACTGACTCTCACCTTTGGGGAGGAGTGACAGGCCCTTTTGGTATTGGTAGCTGTAATGGCAATGGGCAACGACTCCTACAGGTAAGTAAACTCAATGGTTTCAGAATAACTAACACTTATTACAAACACCGCGACATACATAAGTACACATGAGTTTCACTTGATGGGCTGCATAAGAATATGATTGATTATTTATTAATTAACAGCAAATGGGGAAGTTCTGTTAGGAATACCAGGTCATATAGGGGAGCTGAAATTGGATCTGATCATTACCTTGTGAAAAGTGTCTTGCAACTTAAACTTAAAAAGTGTTATGCTAGAGTTAAAAAATTTACCTATAATACTGAAACTCTGAACGACCCAGTTATAACTAAAGCTTACCATGACAGGTTACTTAGTCATTGTGACAGTCATGGTTTGCTTACTACTGAAGTTGAAGAAGAATGGGATCATTTTAAACAGGCTTTTTTGTAAACGAACAGTACTCTTTTAGGAAAATAGGAGCAGAGGAGACAGAATTGTTTGAGTGATAAGGTACTTGAGCTTATTTCAGAAAGAAGGAAAGATAATCTGATAAGAACAGTTAGACAGTGCAGTTGACAGCATAACAGCAGAGAGCTGTACCAGACAGTTAATATTTTGTGTGGTAGAAAACGGACAGCTATATAGGGATTGAAGGATAAACAAGGTAAAGTTATAGAAGGTGAGGATTCTGTCATGGCTAGGTGGACTGAGCATTTCAGTGATGTTCTAAACAATGTGTTTAGTTCTACTCCCATTGTTAGTAATGATGATACATACATTGCAGGCTTTAATATTGGCCCCATAACACAGTCTGAAGTTATTTTGGCTGTTTCTAAACTTAAACTACATAAATCCCCAGGGGTAGATGAAATTACTACAGAAATGCTTAGAGCTGGGAATGTTTTGGTTACCACGTGGATGACTCAAACTTTTGAACATCTTTTATGATGAATCTTTTATGATAAAGGAATGGTTCTCAAGGATTTTACCAGAGCTATTATTATCCCAATTTTCAAAAAAGATGATCGCAGTTCTTGTGATAACTATAGGGGTATCAGCCTACTCTCTGTTCCAGGAAAAGTTTTTTTCATGATTGTGCTTAATAGAATTCAGAATCTGGTTGACAGGCAATTGCGTGATGAGCAATGTGGATTCAGAAGTGGTAGGGGATATGTGGATCAGATATTTTCAGTCTTTAGGCAAATTCTTGAGAAATGTTTAGAGTTTCGGAAACCTTTGTTTGCTGGCTTTGTTGATTTCAAAAAGGCTTTCGACTCTGTTGATCGTTATAATTTGTGGTTAATTTTGAGATCATTTGTGGTTAATTTGAGATCATATTATATGGTATACCAGATAAGTTAGTTAACATAATGAAAACTCTCTATAATAACACTGAGTCGTGTGTGAGAGTTGGTAAGGCTTGTAGCAATTGGTTTAGCATTGCTTCTGATGTTCAACAAGGGTGAATTTTGTTTCCTTTTCTCTTTAGTTTGGTTATTGATTATGTTATGCAAAATTCACTGCAAGGGAAAGATTTTGGCCTTAAATGATCTGGAGATACGAAAATTTCTGATTTAGATTATGCTGATGATTTAGCCCTTTTGGCAAATGATGTTGATGAGATGAATTATTTTATTCCAGAGTAGAGTAGGTTTAATTATAAACCTAGAGAAAACTAAAGTGATGAAAATTGGTCATGCACGCTGTTATTCAGTTAATCTGAATGGTTGCAGTCTTGAGCAGGTATCACAGTTTAATTATCTTGGGAGCTATGTAACAGATACTGGTGATATGCGGCATAAGATTAACCGGCGAATAGGGATTGCTGCCGAGACTTTTAAGAATTTATAGAAAGTGTTGAGAAAAAGGCGTATGCAACTAAAGACTAAAATTAGACTGTACAATAGCAGTGTGGTTCTTTCTAGGGTTACTTATGGTAGTGAAACTTGGATGCTTTGTAAGCAACATAACAGGAAACTTGATGCTTTTGATTCTAGATGCTTTACGCAGTACCTTGGGCATTAAATGGTTCAACTTTGTAAGTAATGATGAGATTAGGCAAAGGAGTCGGTGTCCTCCTTTGAGCAGCATATTGTGCAGAGAGAGACTCCGTTGGTTTGGCCATGTTGCCCATATGGATAATTATAGATTGGCGAATAGGATTATGAACAATGTGCTTAAAGGCCTCAGAAAGAGGGGGAGACCTAGGATGCGGTGGGTAGACAATGTTAAACAGGACCTTGTTAGAATTGGTATGCAGTGGCCAGATGCTGCAGATGTAGCTCATGGCTGCTTGAGGATGATGATAATATAGAGATTTTTATTTCCATTTCGACAGATTATCGCATCTCGTACTTCCCCATATTTTATCAGTGTTGTACATTGGAAGCTTATCGAATTATTATTCTGACGATTGATTTTGCTCAACTTGGCTTTACAAAATGAATCACCAAAAGCCTATCACTTTTGTACATTCCAAAGTCCCAGATGTTGAGATTTATCTCCACAAATCCCCACCCTGCCCTCGATCAGTAGAAGAGACAGATGGGTTTGGAAAGATAATTCTTCATGAATGTTGCCAGAAAGTGTCTTATAAGTTTGCTACAGAGAAAATATTCTCTGTAGATGAGGTAACTTTTTCATTCGAGCTGTTGATGAGACTGGTAGTAGAGTTGGTTTGGTGATAGAGAGAGAACCAAAGTGATGAAAATTGGCCAGGTAGACTGTAGTTCAGTTAATCTGAATGGTTGCAGCCTTCAACAGGTGTCTGAATTTAGTTATCTTGGGAGCTACGTAACAGGGATTAACAGACGAATGGGGATTGCTGCCGGGACTTTTAAGAATCTATGGAGAGTGTGGAGAAATAGGAAATAGGCGTATATGCCTAAAAACTAAAATTAGACTCTAATAATTTGGCTCTTTCTAGGATTAGTTATAGTAATGAAACTTGGACGCTTTGTAAAAAAATAACAAGAAGCTAGATGCTTTTGATTCTAAATGTTTACGCAGTATCTTGGGCATTAGGTGGTTCAGCTTTGTAAGTAATGATGAGGTTAGGCAAAGGAGTCGGCAAACTCCTTTGAGCAACATATTGTGCAGAGAGAGAGAGACTCCGTTGGTTTGGCCATATTGCCCGTATGGATAATTATAGATTAGCGAATAGGATTATGAACAGTGTACCTAAAGGCCTCAGAAAGAGGGGGAGACCTAAGATGCGGTATGCAGAAAATGTGAAACAAAACCTTGTTAAAATTGTAGCCGATGTAGCTCAGGAGAGATGTGTTTGTAGAACTAAATTGTACAGTTTGATTGGACCTCCGTAGCCCATGGCTGCTTGAAGATTCTGATGATGATGATGATATTTGTTTTCTGTTTGAAACTCAATTTGATTGCAGTGTGAAAATCTAGCATTTGTTAAAAAAAAAGAAGGAAATAATAAAATTTTTTCTTAAACAGTTGTTGACAGAGAAGTTTGAGAGGAACCTGTCATTATAATACGTCACAGAGATCTGTGAAGAAGGCAAGACCTCAGCAGAAAGAAAACAAGGAAACTTCCATGCTATATTCGCAATTCAAATGTCTTTTTGATCAGCAGCCAAGCACGCTAACCACATACCAAATAAATAATGCGCATAAATTGCTAATTCGTATGTTAAGCCCATTGTCAATGTATTGGATCCATAATAGATTTCTAAGTTTACCTACAGTGTGTAACAGAGCCTTATAAGAAAAGAATTTGCTTAAAGGCTTCTTCTATAAGAGTTTTTTTTATTCGTAGTGCATTTTAACTAGACAGAAGTTTGCTATAACTTTCTCCTGTTGTAGTCAGTCAAATGAAAACGAAACTGAAAGTCTTTTGAATTTACTTGAAAACATGTGGATATATTGAGTCACATAACACATAATCGTTAAAATTTATTCAAATTAAAAACTTTCCTTTTTTGATAGATCTCATGGTAATTAGACTGATGGAGAGTTTTTATCAAAGAATGTTTGCTAAACTTTGTTTGATACAAGTTACTGAAGATAATTTTTCTGCTCTTTCAAGAATCAGTTTCAAAACTAATTAACAGGATACATTCTAAAGGCATCGACATATTTATTTCTGGGCAAAAGATTTTGCCCACCTTGGTTCTTCGAAATGAATCACCAAAATACTTTATCGCTCTTGTATATTCGAAGTGTATCGAATTACCATTCTTGCAAATGATTTTGCTCACCTTCATTTTTCGAAATAAATCAGTAAAATACTTATCACTTCTTTACATTCGAAGTGTAGTGAATTATTATTGTGGCAAATGAATCTGTTCATCTGAGTTTTTGAAAATGAATCACCAAAATATTTTTTCAGTGTTGTACATTGGAAGCGTATCGAATTATTATTCTGACGAATGATTTTGCTTAACTTGGCTTTACAAAATGAATCACCAAAAGACTATTACTTTTGTACATTCTAGGTGTATAGAATTATATTTCTTGAAAATGACTTCGCTTACCTTGATTTTTCGAAATTAATCACCAAAATACTTATCACTTTTGTATATTCGAAGTGTATCGAATTATTGTTGTGACAAATGATTTTGTTCAACTTGATTTTTCGAAATGAATCATCAAAATACTTATCACTTTTGTATATTCGAGGTATGTCGAATTACTGTTATGAAAAATAATTTTTCTCGCCTTGGTTTTACAAAATTAATCATTAAAATACTTTATCATTTTTGTATGATGGAAATGTATCGAATTATTGTTCTCAAAAGGTATTTTGCTCACCTTGGTTTTTCGAAATCAATAAACAAAATACTTTATCACTTTTGTCTATTCCACGTGTAATTATTGTTCTGACAAATAATTTTGCTCACCTTGGTTTTACAAAATGAATCATTTGAAATGTATTGAATTATTCTTCTGACAATAATTTTGCTCACCTCGGTTTTTCGAAATGAATCATCAAATTTTTTTTTTCACTTTTGTATATTCAAAGTGTATCGAAGTATTGCTGTGAAAATGATTTCTCTCACCTTGGTTTTACAAAATGAATCACCAGAATGCTTCATCACGTTTGCCTATTCGAAATGTGTGGAATTATTGTTCTAACAAATGATTTTGTTCACCTTAGTTCTTCGAAATGAATCACTAAATTACTTTATAACCATTATATATTCGAACTCTATCGAGTTATTCTTCTGAAAAATGATTTTGCTCACCTGATTTTTCGAAATTAATCACCAAAATAATATTTTATCACTTTGTATATTCGAAGTGTATTGAATTATTGTTGCGACAAATGATTTTGCTCAAACGTGTTTCGAAATTAATCACCGAAATTGTTTATCACTTTTGGTATAATTAAAGTGTATCGAATTTTGTTGTGATAAATGATTTGGCTCACCTTTGTTTTTCGAACAGAATCAACAAAATACTTTATCACCTTGTATCATTCGACGTGTATGGAATTATTTTCCTTGCAAATTATTGTGCTCAACTTGATTTTTCGAAATGAATCAGCAAAATATTTATCTCTTTATATTCGAAGGGTATTGAATTATTGTTGTGACAAATGATTTTGTTCGTCTTGATTTTTCGAAATGAATCACCATAATATTTTATCACTTTTGTATATTTAAAGTACATTGAATTATTGTTCTGGCAAATGAATTTGCTCACCTTGATTTTTGAAAAGGAATCATCAAACATTTTATTATTTTCCTATATACAAAGGTTAAATTATTGTTCTTGGAAAGGATTTTGCTCACCTTGGTTTTTCGAAATGAATCGCCAAAACACTACTACTTTTCTGTATTCGACGTGTATCAAATTAGTTTTGTTGCAAATGATTTTGCTCACCTTGGTTTTTCGAAATGAATCGCCAAAACACTACTACTTTTCTGTATTCGACGTGTATCAAATTAGTTTTGTTGCAAATGATTTTGCTTACTTTTGTTCTTCAAAATGAATCACCAAAATACTTTATTACTTTCTGCGAACTTTTGCGTTGTCGATCCAATTTTAGAAGATATATCGATCACTTGATTATTGGTCTAGTTCGTTACCAAATTTATTCCCTGTGAAAGTAACTTTTATGCCTTCGTATTACCTACACCAGACTCCCACGAAACACGGCGGTAGCAATCCCGAGCCAATATTCACGGCAAGAGAGCTAAAGATGTAGATTCACTTCCGCTCTTTATAACTCGCTTAAATCCCACTTCGAAATCCGATTCGTCTACGGAAAAGGGAAGTTAAGTGTAAATCATCACTTGGCGAAATTTCTGCTCACCGTGGAAGAGAGAACGAGATGAAAACCTCTTTCTTCGCGTTCGGAAAGAGGAATGCTCTCACACAAGAGAGTAAGTGAGCTGGAGAGGGGGCGGGAGGGAGAGTTGGTGGGAGAGCGAGAGCCGCAATTCAACACAGATAACAAGCGCTTCCTTTTGCTGCGAACATGAAGAAGGTTAACCTGAAGACGACAGTGGAACGAAAGGCAGAAGTTTCTAAAAGAGCAACTGTCAACCGTACTGCTAGGGCGGGGGGGAAACTGTTGCCCGGATTACTATGGCCACACGGCGGATAGCGAGAAACATACTTATTTCCCAGTGTGTTTCAATCAAGGAGCAAATTGGCTGGGTGTCTTCTTTGTGGCCACTTGATTATCAGTAGCGGTGAAGGGACAATGGAATCAGGCTCTCGCCTGGCCCTAGCCCGATCGATGCTTCGCCGCTGTGCAAAGAACGGGCACGCCATCGATTGCCCCGCACAGGTAACTATCGAAAAGCCCCGGTGTCTCTGGGTCGGTTGGCTGCGGGCAGGGAAAGAGAGAACGAGAATGTGCAGTGAGAGGCTGCGAGTAGGTCTGACTGCGGGAAGGGGTCGGTGCGTCGTGTGGATGGCTGTACACATGCCATTTTGTTAGACGGCAGTCTGATGGGGTGGAGAGGATGCAGGGGCATAGAGGGAGCAGGAGAGCTGTCACAAGACACGTGGTTGCTCTGCTACAGAGGAGGAGGTGCGTCAACCGCAGTTCATTGATGCAAATCCCAGCTCCGTTGAGATTTTTTTGCATCGCTTCTTCCTCTGTTAAAAGGAGTTAGATGTGAAAGTAAGAATGCCAATGATTTTATCGTTATTTAACTTATCCAGTTTCGTTTGAGACTTATAAAATCTTATCCTGGATGTCATCAATAACTTCTTCTTTAAAGCTCCTAACAGGATACACCATTTCTGCCTGTAAATTTCTTTACTTTTCTTTCGGTTTTATGCATTGTTATGTCACTTTGTTCCAACCTAAAACAATATTATCTATGGCCATTATAACGTTATAGTTCTTCCATAACTGTTCAACGTTCGCATCGTCTTCCAAACCTGATATAATGTATCGCATCATCAACTGTAATATCTCAACTAGATGCGCAACTTGTGCTCGATCAAAAGGGGACATCGATGGGCTTGGAAGCGCCACAGTTCGTCGGATGGAGCGTAAAGCCGTGGCCCTGCGTACAGGATTTGGGTTGGGTTGTTTTACCTCTAAGCGGCACTTCTTTGCACACCGTGGGCTAAATGGCCAGGTCACATGGACCCCGAAGGCTCAGAGAAGATTGGGGGAGGGGACCCACTGGAACAGCTGTTGGGAGACAGATGGTAGCCTCCCGTCAAGGCCATCCAGCGTGTTCTTTAACGTGCACAGGGTATGGCTCTCCCGCAAACGGGGCCACGGCTTAACGTCCCATCCGACGGACGGCGGCCTTTCCAAGCCCATCGGTGTCCCCTACTGACCGTGGGCAGGGCGGGGAATTTTGCGGAGACCTGCGTACAGGAGAGCCATAACTTGTGCAAGTTAAACAACAAGCTGAATGGCTTTGATGGGAGGCTTCTCGGAACACTTTGATTCCAGGAGAGGGGGTTTGCTCAGTCGATAGCACGGCAGGCTGATCTGCAGTTCTCAGGTTCGAGGACCGTCTGGGCCAGCTTTATGATTTATCACCGCAAAAATCCCCACCCTGCTCTCGGTCAGTAAATGACACTGATGGGCTTGGAAAGACCGCCATCCGTCGGAGGAGACGTTAAGCCGTGGCACCGTCCGCTAGATAGCCATACCCTGTGCAGCACGTTAAAGAACACTGTGGATGGCATGAAGGGAGGCTTCCATTTCTCTCCCAACAGCTGTTCCAGTGGGTCCCCTTCTTCCAGCTTTCTCTGAGCCCTGGGGGTCCTTTTGACCTGGTCATTTAGCCAATTGTGTGTAAAGCAAAGTGCCGCTCAGAGGTAAAACAACCCAATTGAACCATAGGGGTCCTTGTGACCTTATTATTAACTCCATTGTGTGAAAAAAAAGGTGCCTCTCTGAAGTGAAACAACCCACATCACAACACCAAAAGTGAATAATAAGCTTCAAGTGCTACGATGATTCCTTGGTCCATTGGTTAGAATTTTTGTTTTGGGTCGTTTTACCTCTGAGTGGAACTTTCTTCGAACCTAATGGGCTAAATAGCCAGGTCATAAAGACCCCAAAAATTCCAAGAAGTTCGGTGATGAAGACCCACTGGACAACTGTTAGGAGACAGATGAGAGTCTAGTCAACGCCATCTAGCGTGTGCTTTAAGGTGCACAGGTATGGTTCTCTCATTCACTGGTCCACGGCTTTGCATCCCACTTGACATACGGATTCCTTTCTCCTGAGAGCAGGATGACAGCACTCGACGTTGACAAAGGTCGGACTCGAACCTGGATAGTGCATCATCATCGGAATCCAAACCTGACACAATGTATTACATAACCAACTGTAGTGTCACTTCCCTTAACCTTCTCTGATATCTTGGGTTGTCCAAAAAGTGTCGCACCCAGCCTCAACAACCGAAACAACTCCAAATGTGAAAAAGGAGTTTTAAAAGCTGCGATGATTCCCAGCTCCTTTGATTGGAGGCATTGTTTTAACTCTCGACGCGCGCTTTTTTTCACACACCATAGGCTAAATTGCGAGGTCTTCAGGACCCTATGGGCTCAGAGAAGATTGGGGAAAGAGAACCCATTGGATTGCTGTTAGGAGACAGACGGTAGTCTCTCGTCAAGGTCATTAAACGTGTTCTTTAACATTGGAATTACGTTGTTTTAACTCTGAGCGCACTGTTTTCTTCACAGTGAGTTAAATGACCAGGTCACAAAGGCCTGAAGGCTCAAAGAAGGTTTGGGGGAAGGGAGACCCATTAGGCAATTGTTATGAGACAGATAATAGCCTCTCGCGAAGACCATTAGCATCTGTGAAAACCATGCATCTTTAAGAAGCACAGGGTAGAAGGGCTCTCCCACACACAGCTTAATCCTTTCAGGACCATAAGGTTTCTAAGAGTAAATATTAGTATGTAACTGTTTATTTTAGTTTGTTTAGACGTAAAATAAATAAAAATCATAAGAAAAATACATAACAATGTGTAGTTTTTTTGGAATTTTATGGGAAATATTTTTCCCAATGGACTATAAAGGTAACACAAATTATAGTTAGGCTTATTATGCAATGTCTTTTATTTATTGGTTTATTAGAACAAAATGTTAACTAAAATAATACAAAATTATGATATAAAATTACTATACAAAATGATGTGCTAATTATGATATTCTGCGAAGCAATTTCTTTTGGTTGTGAAGCAAAGATGGACATTGCACAGATGCAACATTATTGCAAAGATGGACATGGACTAAACGTTCCCGTTTACGTAATTGCGTTCGGCATACGTTCTATTTTGACATTCTGTATAAAAAATGCAGATAAGGTTATAATTAAATACGACAATCACCAATTTTAAAATGGGGAAAGATGTTTCCCTTAGTCGTGAAAGGGTTAATGTTCCATCCGACGGAGGCAGCCATTCCAAGGCCATCAATGTCCCCTAACGACAGAGTGCAAGGCTGGATTGTTTTACTTCTGAACGGCACCTTTTTGCACATACTGAGCTAAATGACCAGGTCACAAAGACCTGACGGCTCACAGAAGGTTTGGGGAAGGGGACCCATTGGACAGCTCTTGGGAGACAGATGATGGCCTCTCGTCAAGGCTATTCAGCTGGTTCTTTAACGTGCACAGGATATGGCTCTCCAACATAAAGGGCTGCGGCTTAACGTCTCATCCGAGAGACAGCGGCTATTTCAAGCCCATCGGTGTCCCCTAATGACAAAGCACAGGCTGTGGAGTTTTGCTGAGATAAATCTCAAAGCTGGCCCAGGTGGTACTCGAACCTGGAAATTGCAGATAACGAGCCTGGTACGCTACCGACTGAGTCACCCCGCCCCTTTGTAGATGGAAAATGCAACGAATACTAAGCTCTTAACTATTGTAATGAATGCCTTTTTTATTTTTTGTGTTTGTGGTAATCAGTCAATAAATCCCAGTTCCCTCCGATAATTAAGTGAAATACAATTTTGCTTCTTTACACTTAATGTACTTTTGTTCTCTTTGATTATTGAACAATATTTTAATTCTTTTTTCGTGTTAATCGATTAACGATTTCCACAGCGTGGAAAAGGAATTCGTTTAGTAATGCAAAAATGAATAAGTTTATAATCATGCAAGCAAATATTTCTTTATAACAAAAATATCAAATATATTAGGAGGAAAAAAAAATCTCGGTTAATGACCTCATACAAGAGAGTTGGGTAGTTGGAGAGTTGGGTAGAAAGCAGCATCTGTACCAAAATAATTTTTGCACTTGTTTTTGCACTTTGAGTTGGGTTGTTTTACCTCTGAGCGGCACCTTCTCGCACACAGTGTGAAAAACCGCCAGGTCACAAGGACCCCGAAGGCTCAGAGAAGGTTAGGGGAAGAAGATCCACTGAACAGTTGTTAGGAGACAGATGGTAGTCTACCGTCAAGGTCATCCCGTGTGTTCTTTAACGAGCACAAGGTTGGGCTGTTTTACTTCTGAGCGGCACTTTTTTGTACACAATGAGCTAAATGGCCAGGTGCTAAGGACCAAAGGGCCCAGAAAAGGTTGGGGAAAGGAGAGCCACTGGACAGCTGTTATAGGAGACAGATGGTAACCTTCCGTCAAGACCAATAATAAAACCAATGGAACCGTGCACAGGAGAGTCAAAGTTATGGCTCTCCTGTACACGGCATAACATCACATCCAATGGAAGGTAGCCTTTCCAAGACTATATGTCAACGATGTTCCCATCCGGGCTTTCACGTTGCCTCTCCACTGTATGCTATTAGGCGAAAGCCATGAGTTACCCAGATGACCTGCGGAATTTGGACCAGCGCATCGTGGGATGCCGTGACGTGAGGGCTGCTACCTCTTATAGCGAGAAGGAAGGGAGGAGACCATCGGAGAAGGAAGGGACTTCTCTCCTGACATGATATGTTCCGGGAGTCAGCATATTTGAAGGACTTTTTAATAAAGTCCTGCCAACACTTAGGGAGTGTGTGACTGGATGTTCTCGGTGGGATTTATACTACAGGTGTCCTCAGGGCCGCCTCAAGCAGGTGTGCGAGGTGTGCATGGCACACCGGCGGCTGATTTTAGGGGCGGCCAGAAGACACGACAAAAATTTTGAAACTTTAATGCAATATATTAGGAAAAAATTATTTGTTTCTGCTAACTGTAGAAAAAAAATAATTTCAACAATAATTTATTTTATGAGTAAGTGCATCGGTATCAGTACTTTCAGTCATATTATTGTTTTCTAAAGTGCATTTTAACGAAGAGAAACTAATGCCTTTCTGAGTTCTTGTTCACATTTCAAAACGTCTCAGGGGGTGATGTGGTGGTGGTGGGGACTCCCTCCCCTGGAAATATAGAAATGCGATTCTAGAGTTATAAGAAAACTGGAGGATTACTTGTTTTTCTGACTTGTATTTATAAGATTTGTATTATTAAGAATTTTGCATAATAAATTTTTTTAACAAAATATTGTATTTAAATAGAAGAAAATTATTTTTTGAAGCTTGTATATATATATTATACCATTTTGGTGGAGGTAAATATTAGTGGGTTTAAAATTTTTTATTCCTTAAGAAATATTTTAACAAATGTTATCTAAAATTGTTACTACTGTATTTTGCTAATAAATTCAGTCAATGAGAAGAAATAGATATGATTGAACGTATTCTAAAATAATACGCCCATTATCTAAAGAAATAGCGAAGCTCTTTAAAAGATTGCTATTACTTCTCTAAGTCATGTTAGTTTCTCTTCGTTAGAAAACAATAATTAGCTTTTCTGAATTATGAGATACCACAAGGATGATATAATAGGCCTACTCTCATTTCTTGTATACATTAATGATTTATGTGTAACATTAACTTAAATAGTTCAGTGTACTTATATGTATGTGACATAGTAATAATTAATAACAACAGAAAGATTAAAGTGATATGCAATGAAATACAAGAGGATTTTAATCAATTTCTCCTTGGTGAAGTTTTTGCAGACGTCCATGAATCAGAAGTAAATTAAACCAACCTTCCACCATTTCAGAGCATGACGTCGACTCCGTTTATCTGAGTTGGGTTGGGTTGTTTTATCTCTGAGCTGCACTTTTTTGCACACCATGGGCTAAATTGCCAGGTCACAAGGACCCCGAAGGCTCAGAGAAGGTTGGGGGAGGGGACCCACTGGAATAGCTGTTGGGAGACAGATGGTAGCCTCCCGTCAAGGCCATCCAGCGTGTTCTTTAACGTACACAGGGTATGTCTCTCCCGCACACGGGGCCATGGCTTAACGTCCCATTTGACGGACGGCGGCTTTCCAAGCCCATCGGTGTCCCCTACTGACCGTGGGCATGGAGGGGAATTTTGCGGAGATAAATCTCAACGCTGACTCAGCTGGGACTCGAACCTGGGAACTACAGATTGCGAGCCTGGCGCGCTACCGACTAAGCCACCCCCACCCCCGGTTATCTGAAAGATCCGTCTCCTCGATATTATTCACAATGATATCTGACGATACGAATCTTCAGATTAGGTCATTTTGCCTCTGAGCGATCCTTTTATTGCCCACAGTGGGCTAAATGGCCAGGTCACAATGAATAGTAAGAAATTCCGGGAAGGGGACCCACTGGACAGCTATTAGGAGACAGATGGTAGACTCCCCTCAAGGCCATCCAGCGTCGTCTTTAACGTGCACAGGGAATGACTGTCCAACACATAGGGCAAAAGCTTAATATTCCATCTGATGGACGGCTGCCTTTCCAAACCTATCGATGTCCCTTACTGACCGTGGAATTTGTAGAGATAAGTCTCAATGCTGGCGCAGGTGGTACTCGAATTTGGGAACGGTAGATTACGAACTTGGTGCGCTACCGACTAAGCCACCTTTGGCCAAATCTTCAGATAATCGGGTTTTCGATTAACCATAAATTATCTCTCTTAAAATATAAATAATAAGGTGGGCAAGCTTCACAAATAAATGAAAATAAACATTTCCTCCAGCAGCTATTGCCACAGTAGTCTGACAGGAGCCAGTCAGTTTATACACTATGAAGGTCTGTGAGGAAGCAGAGGAAAGAAGGGGTTAATTTAAAAAAAATAAGATATTACTTTGAAAATATTGATAAATATTTTAATATCTTCTTAATAAATAAATTATTTTATTCTGTATAATTTAAAATATTACACAACTGAAATACTTAAATATTTATGTTTGTTCAATTTTCCTTCTTTTGATCAACGACTGTCCGGGCCTGATGTATTTAAAATGCCTTGGCCTTACCCGAGGCTTGAATCTAGAACCATTTGATCAGTATCCAACCACTTAGTTACTGGGAGCTCCAACCAAGTAAGTATTGTTATGTTGGGTTGTTTTACCTCTGAGCAGCACTTTTTTTTACACACAATGGAATAAACGGCCAGGTCACAAAGACCATGAAGGCTCAGAGAAGGTTGGGGGAAGAGACTCACTGGACAGCTGTTGGGAGACAGATGGTAGCCTCCCGTCAAGGCCATCCAGCGTGTTCTTTAACCTGCACAGGGTATGACTCTCTTGCATACGATTGGGGGAGTTGCTCAGTGGGTAGCACGCTAAGCTCGTAATCTGCAGTTCCCAGGTTCGAGTCCCAGCTGCGTCAGCGTTGAGATTTATCTCCGTAAAACTCCCCACCCTGCTCTTGGTCAATAGGGGACACCGATGGAGTTGGAAAGGCTACCATCCGTCGGATAGGACGTTAAACCGTGGTCCGTGTGCGGGAGAGAGCAATACCTTGTGCACGTTAAAGAACACGCTGGATGGTCTTAACTGGAGGCTATCATCTGTCTCCTAACAGCTGTACAGTGCACCTGGCCATTTACACCACTGTGTGCAAAAACGTGCCGCTCTAATGTAAAACAGCCCAACCCAACCAGTACATCAGGGCCAAGGCTATACGTCCCATCGGACGTACGGCAGCCTTTCCAAGCCCGTCGGTGCCCCCTACTGAACTAGGGCAGGACGGGGATTTGTGCGGAGATAAATCTCAACGCTGACCCAGGTGGAAATCGGATCTGAAAACTACAGATTACGAGCCTGGCGAGCTACCGACTGAGCCACCCCGCCCCAATTGGTGTTACGAGTGCGATTTGCAAATAAGTCTCTTCACAGTCCACATTAGAGTCTCTTGGGTCACCTTTGCCCGTCTTACCTCCTTTCCAAAGCTTGAAACACTTCTTCTCCATCTCACAAATTGCAGTTCTGAAGCCACAGGGAGAAACTAAAAGTTATCTCTGGCAATAACAAACATATTATATGAATAAATATCGAGAGATGGGGTAGTCAGGTGGCACGCAGGCCACGCCGGTTGTCATTTCCTGGGCCCACCCTTCGCGTGCAGTTAGCCAGGCACGTGACACGCCACTCCGCCAACGGACAGGAAATTATTCATTCGGCCCTGGCTTCCCGTGAGTGGCTGGGGAAGTGTGCATGTGTGCCACGTGCTCTGTGGAAAACTAGCGGCTTACACACATACACGTGGAGGGTAACCCCGGTAGTAATTGTAGCACACGAGAGCAGACGAAGGAACTCGATTCTGAGTTTCGGCTCTGGCAGACGTTGAAGGTGCAGCAAAGGCCACGGGGTCATCAATTGTTTATGGACCATTAAAGATGATGGGAAAATCATAGTTGTTCATTAAAAGGTTCATGATGAAACGTTAATAGTCGAATGTTCCATCCACAGTGAAATCAGTTTAGATGCTTTAAGGTGTTTTGAATGCTATCGATTTTCATGTCCACCCTTGCATTGATTATATCTAGGTAGGATGGATCTTTTTTAAATTAAACTCCCTCAATTCGAAGAATTTTGTGTCTGCGTGGGCTTTTTCTAGTTTTATAATTCTTTTTATATGCTTAGGAAAGCTCATATCTTGAGATTATATTATAGCTAGTCAGTTTCAATTTCAACGAAACCTTTTTTTTGCAATTAAACACCATCAATAGGAAGAACTTTGCGTCAACGAAGGCCTTTCCTTCTAGAAAAATAATTACTTTTTCTCTTATGTATTGTGGAAAAATTCCCATAATTGATGGCATTATACGACACTTTTTAATTAACCAATTTAAATTTTACCAAAACTTTATTTTTAAACTCCTTCATGGCCGAGTGGTTAGCGCGCTTGGCTAATCTAATGGACCTGGGTTCGAGCCCCGGATAAGGCATGGTTGTATGTGTTGTTTTTCTGCTGAGGTCCTGCCATCCTCTCAGATCTTCTACTTTGGCATATAAACTGACAGGCTCCTGTTAGACCTCTGTGGCAAGCAGCTGCTTGAGGGGGTATTTATTTTTTATTTTATTTCAATTCGGAGAATTTTGTGTCAGTGTAAGGTCCTTTGTCCTAATTATATAGTTACTTTTCCATTTACTCTCTGCTGTAAGAAAGCTCGCATCATGAGGTTATATTATAGGCTAATCAGTTTCAATTTCAAGGAAACTTTTTTTTTTTGCAATTAAACACCATTCAAAAAGAAGAATTTTGCGTCAATGAAGGCCTTTTATTCAAGAAAAATAATTATTTTTTCCCCTTATGTATTGGTAGATAACTCATATCTTAGGAACTAATTTAAATTTTATCGAACTAATTTTTAATTTTTCGTTTTAAACACCGTCAATCCAGAGAATTTTGTGTCAGTTTCGGCCTTTTCTTCTAGTTATATAATTACTCTTTCATTTATTATATGCTATAGAAAAAGTTCATACCTTGAGGTTGAACTATTATATCGGCTCAATTTTAATTTCGTTGAAAAGCCCTTTTTTAGAAGCTGAACAACATCAAATTAGTAACACAATAATAATAATAAAAGAAAAGTAAAAGTTATGTTTGGAACATAAAGTATATCTTATAAACGTGTTCTGAGATTCCATTCATAAGGTAGGGGACAACAACGGTCCTCAGAGGTTTCGGAAGCTTGCGGAGAGTTTAATCAACACCTCCTACAAGAGAAGGCCACATAACTACGTCAGTGTAAAATGCCTACGTCACCCTAGTTAGACCCACGTGCTGTTCCGTGTAACAGCCTGCCTACGTAGCTAGGTTAACTTGAGTTAGCTTTTGAGAAGGAGCGAGGTAACTATCGCTAGCGATTTATTCAGATTCACATATATTTGTATAGTTTGCTGTGTTAAATAATGACCTTTAGATGTAAGTGTTCCTTATTGCCGTGGGAATTACAGAAATGCGGCAAAAGTTTCCGTGTTTGGCTTTCCAGAAGATGAAGATTTGCAAAGACAATGGCTGGCTGCATTACCAAGAAAGGATTTCGTGCCAAGTAAAAGTGGGGCGGGGGTGGCTCAGTCGGTAGCGCGCCAGGCTCGTAATCTATAGTTCCCAGGTTCGAGTCCCAGCTGGGTCAGCGTTGATTTTATCTCCGTAAAATTCAAAGAAAAATAACACCGTCAATCCAGAGAATTTTGTGTCAGTTCAGGACACCGATGGGTTTGGAAAGGCCGCCGTCCGTACGTTAAGCCGTGGCCGTCTGCAGAAGAGCCATACTCTGTTCACGTTAAAGAACACGCTGGATGGCCTTGACGGGAGGCTACCATCTGTCTCCCAACAGCTGTTCCAGTGGGTCCCCTCCCCCAACCTTCTCTGAGCATTCGGGGTCCATATGACCTGGCCATTTAGTCCATGGTGTGCAAAAAAGTGGCGCTCAGAGGTAAAACAACCCAAAACAACCCAAGCCAACTAAAAGTTCGAAAGTAAGTTAACTTTAATGATTGTACATAGTTTGTATCCATTATATAATAAAAATATTTTCAATTTCCATTAAGTTTTGCATGCAAGTTGTATCTGAAATCACAGATATGTATTTATATAACATTGCAAACTGTAATTAAAATACTGTCCTCTACACGAAAAAATGGCGGCGCTAATTTCAAATCTAATCAGAAATTTCGGTATTCGTTATGCATAGGAATATTACAAACTAGAGACAATGTTTTTACTTTTCGCGTTCTTTACGTTTAAAGTATACAAATACTTCAAAAAGCTTTTTTTTTAAACTGTCTTCTCGTTATTGCTTTTAAAATTTTGTTGTCCGAGGCAATAAAATAAAGTTATTAATCATTTCATCTTTAGACCTGAAGCAAGATATGTAAATTAATCAATTAATTTTTATTCGCTTTATTAAAAAAGAAACATATTTTGTTATAGATGTACACGATTGAAGCCTGCATTTCTAATCTTGGCAGATATGTAAGAGATCTGTGAATGATTTTATTTCAGTTTACTTCAACTGTATACCGTAATATTTTTTATTCATGCTTCCATTTGTTAACACATCAAATTCAGTGAAATAGTTCTGTATTTTCAGTTTGAGAACGAATGTTTTAATATTTTAACTAACTATTTAGGTTTTTAGAACATAGAAATAGAAATATATTAGCCTACCACATTTCAGTAACATTTTGCGTTGAAAACCTCAATAATTTGGCTAAGGTTAATAAGAGTGACCTAATTCATATTGGAGATAAAATAAATGATTTAGCCATAAATATTACAAAGCTATAACATACAGCATGTATCATATCATTTATAAAATTGAATAGCTATGTTAATGTTAATTTTCTAGCACACAATTGTGATAAAATGGTTAGTATTAAGAGACACTTGTACAAGTTATACTCTGTAATAGTGGAATTGAATTGAGACATATTTAGAATTATCTGTTTTAACAAAGCAAACTGTTTTAACAAAACAGTTTTAGTTATGGGATTTTATGCAGTGTTTGAGCATATCTTTTTATATTTAACTATATAAAAATATGTGTTTAGGTTAGAAAATAATAAGGACTCATGCCTCCTCTTTTAGAAATTCATAGAAATAAAACCATAATTCTATAACAGGGTTTTCGAAACTTTTAACTTGGTGTCACTTCTCAAATCATTTATTTACTGTTACATGCTTGTGATAGAGTCCACCTTCCATGATGTTGCCATGTTATTATGCAGTATCATGGCCGAGTGGTTACCACGCTTGGCAACTGATCTAAGGGACCTGGGTTCGAGTCCCGGATAAGGCATGGACGTTTGTGGTGTTTTTCTGCTGAGGTCTTGCCATCCTCACAGACCTTCTATTACGGCATATAAACTGACAGGCTCCTGTCAGACCTCTGTGGCAAGCAGCTGCTTGAACGGGTATTATTATTATTTATTATTATTATTATTATGGTTTTTCATATATTTTTACGACACACCTGGGTCTTAGAAGGAACACACCAGTTGGGAATCACTGTTCTATAATTTCATAAACAAACTAGAAATATCTGAAGAGAATCCTTACAATAGAGACAGTTGTTAGTACATTTTATTAAACTCTCATTCACGTTAAGATGCCACATTCGCAATGCATTTTTATTTAAAATATTTATTTGATTATATTTGAATAAATATTTTGAATGAATACATTTGAATGAATTATATTTGAATGGTTATATTATATTGAATTATTGTTGAGAAGTAAGATTCATTTTTTTAACTCATCTGCTTTTAGATGATTAATGTTCTATACATAATATAAATTATTTGGCAAAGTTTTGAGAGTTTTTATTACTCTTAGGTGTGTGAAATCCATTTTGATGCAAAAGATATCTGCAGAATATCTGAGCATTATGATCAGAATACTGGTAAAAAGATACACGTAAATTTGCTGCAGCCAAGACTTCACGATGCATTCTATTAATTCACAATACTTGCAAACTCAAATTGTAGTTAATGAAAGTGATATTTTACAGTTAATTAATTTACTTCCAGTGTTAACTTATATATCAGGTTTTTGTGCTTATTCAGCATTAAAAAATTTAAATTATGTATACTGCAGAGACAACCTTGTATTAGAAAAAAATATAGAATGTAATGAAACCTGGGATCTGATAAATAAAACTTGATCGTGGAGGATTAAAATATTCCAGTGAACATGTCACTAACATAATTATATATAATTACATCATAATATCCAAGCTGTTATCAGCTGAATTTGAAGCTGAATGTTTAAAATCATGTAACCAAAGATCTGTTGTCTCCAGTTTAACAATGAATACCTTGAGTTGTAATGAGAAATATTTACCTGCTGATATATGTGATAATGGGCATTCAACTGATTTTGTTATGAAGTTAATTGTTTGTGCATCAACAAATACCTTGTTAAAAATTACTGTAAAAAAGTCAATTATATTCCAGTTTCTCATGTTAAAAAAAGGAAATTAAATACACTGACACGAGTAGCACCTCTGTAATTAGTACATTTATAATTTCTAGCAGTTTATTAACACAACTAGCTTTAAAGTAAATGCTCAAATCTTTATGCTTTTTTTTCACTGCTTCCTATTATGTTAGGACTGGTTCTTTACAGGTATTATCCAAATATAACAGTTTAGAAATATAATCAGAGTGCCAGATTATGATTCAGCAATATCATTTATCTATGTTAATTTTGCATTTATATTAAGGGAAATGTGGAAATAAGAATATCTGATTAAAGTGACTGATAATCATAGTAATTAATATTTTGTCACATGTGCTTAACATCAGTTTTATTTGATATGTTAAATTATGGAGCAATTATCAAATATTTATTGACTAATTTCAATAGAATTACATTTGCCAGTCTTTGAACACTGAAATTGAATAACTGCATTCATGACTGTGGATAATTCATAGGTGTGTGTATATTGAAAAAAACATAGGTGTGTGTATATTGAACAGTAACATTCATGACTGTGGATAATTCAAAGGTGTGTGTATATTGTATAAATAAAAAATAAAATAAATACCCCCTCAAGCAGCTGCTTTCCACAGAGGTCTGACAGGAGCCTGTCAGTACAATACCCCCTCAAGCAGCTGCTTGAGGGGGTATTTATTTATTTTTTTTTATATAACCGATTTCAGCACTTTTCTTCAATTGCCTATATGATAAAATTTTCTTCTCTTGAGAAAACCAATTTTGATCGTAATAAAATTTAAATATTCTGCTACTATTAGCAGATTTTATCGCTTTAAATATTTTCCGATCTTTTTAAGTTATCACCACTTCTAAATGTTGCCATTTCAAATAGAAAAAAACAATTCTAATTTCTATAAATAATTTTATTACCACATTAAAACATATGTACAAAAAACATATAATTCAAAAGCGCATTTTAAAAGTCAATAATTTATCCTTCTTGACACATGATAGTTACATACAAATACTACTCACAAGATTATTATAAGAATATATAATTTTTAGAACTGACTGATTTCCTACCCAACATAGGATATGCCATCATTCACTGGATTATATAAAAGGCTTATTGCCAAAAAATTAAACTTGATTTGTGTACACAAATCATAAACACAATTTTTTTAAACTGCTATTATGAAGATTTATAGGTCAGCATTTACATCTGCTGCATACACCTCTTTTATAATATCAAAGGCATATTATATTGAAATGAAAAACAATTTTGAATCAGATGCAATTAAATGCACTCTTATATATCTACGACTACCATAGAACAATTGATGAAAGTAAACCTCTTCTCTACAATACTTTGCAAAATAATTTTTTTCCAGCCAGAGCTATTCAAACTCAAGTTATCAACACTAAAGGCAATTCCTCTTACCATAAATGACTAATCCAAAAAATTACACATACTAATGGGCTATTCTCAAGCATGTATTTCCTCCAGATGTATTGCAGGAATCTATTATTTTCTACTTAAAATTCCTCCATCAAGTAAATACTGTAAATGACTACTAGCACTTGAGCTCATGGAAGGAGAAACCAAACCAAAATGAATAAAAATAATTTTTTTAACAGTGACTAAGCAGCAATTCCCACATGAGTTATCAGAACATATCTGACTGATCATAAACACACAATATTTCACATTGATGTGCACTACTGTACCAGTCTATAAGTATTATTATGAAGATATATGTCAGCATTTACATATTCATAAACCTGTTGTATAATATTAATGGCACATTACATTGCAATTAAAAACTGTTTTGAATCAGATACAATTAAATGCACTCTTATATATCTATGACTACCATAGAGCAACTGACGAAATAAAAATAAAAAAACTCTTGCTCTACAATACCTTGCAAAATATTTTCCTCCCAGCCAGAACTGTAATTTTCACCTTCAATTCAGAATATTATATGAAAACTAAAGGAATTCATCATCTCAAACACCTAGTGAAAATATTTAAACAAACTTGACTATCTATTTCATGAGTCCCATGTCAACAGGACATTTGTGAATATTTACGACTGAATATACAGTATATTGCCGTCCCGTGGCCGAGTGGTTAACACGCTTGGCTACTTATCTAAGGGACCTGGGTTCGAGCCCCGGGTAAGGCATGGATGTTTGTGTCCTTTTTCTGCTGAGGTCCTGCCATCCTCTAAGATCTTTTACTTCGGCATATAAACTGACACTTATTTTACATCTGCTACAGAGGTCTGACAGGAGCCTGTCAGTTTATATGCCACAGTAAGAGATCTGAGAGGATGGCAGGACCTCAGCAGAAAACAACACGAACATCCATGCCTTACCCGGGGCTCGAACCCAGGTCCCGTAGATCACTAGCCAAGCGCGCTAACCACTCGGCCACGGGACGGCTCGAAATCAGTTATATACTAATTGTTAAGTTTCAGCAGGAAATTTTCGGAGTAAAGCTTTAAAATAAAAACTTATAAGTTAACGATGTATTAAATCATCAAGTACAATAATAAAAAATGTTAAAGTAAACCTCGCGTTATATGGTTTAAAAACAATCCGGTGACAGTCACTATCATACAGTTAACAAGCGAAGTGCTCCTGACGAGACGAACGTGGGTCTAACTAGCGTGACGTCACGGAGTCTGTTGGATGGCCTTCTCTTGTAGGAGGTGTTGGTTTAATCCGGATCCACGTCAGCTATGAATCGAACATTAAACCCTACACAAGAAGAGAAAAGTGGAACCAACACGACAAACTTAGGACTGATTTGTCGAGGTACAGTCGCTCAAAAAATATCCGAACACTATGGTTGATTACAGAATTCAGAAAAAATATCTGGCAACGATTTTTTTAAAATTAGTGATCTGGCAACTTTCGTGTCACGTGACACGAAGGTTGCCAGTTGACTAATTTTTTCTCGGATATTTTTTTGAGCGACTGTACCTGTGGAAATCAGGAGAGCAGGAAAATTCCTCCACCAGTGACACCCCCCCCCCTGACTTATAAGAAATGAGTATCTGCTCACCCTTTCGGAATAGGCTTGGAAAGCTTGCTACTCTGAGCCATTTTACTACAGGGATGGACAGGAAAACGGAAACATCCTCATCTTAGGTCAATGGAAAATTAACTTCAGTCTCCGTAATTAGTTCATAAACTTTTATGGAAACATGTGACTGAAGATAAATAAAAGATGTCAATTAAACTGTCTAAATTTCGATTTTGAACATTTCCCGTTCAGTACTTAAAGATATTGAAAAACAGAGATGTCAGTCGTAAGAATTCAGCTCATAAGTTATTTGAAACTTAAAAAAGTATTACTTCAAATCATTTGATAAAATAAGTGTATTTTTTAGAATTTTATTGGAATAGTTCTTTAAATAAGTTACAGTTTTACACGTTCCTTAGGTTTGAATTTGCCGCTGTTCAGTTTCGAGCTTCCAAAACTCCTTAAATACCCAACAAATGTTGGAAAGCGAGATTTAGATAGATTGGAATGAGAATTAAATTTATCAAGTCTTATTTTCCTATAAAAAGCTTAGTGCAGATATTACGGATCTTTTGATTTAACTTTCCTTTGACTTAACAAGGGAAGGTTCAGTGGCGGCTCTCATATAGGCACTGTGGAACTGCAGCACCCCCAATTTCAACTTGATATTATCGATAACATTTAATATAATGAGTCCTTTTTTCTTTAATTCTTTCTTTATACTTGTACAATATATAATCCTTAAGCTTAATGTCAGTAGCCATCCCCCAGTTTATGAAAAAGATACAAAAATCTTTGTATGGAACTGTGCGCTTCACAGTACTAGCGGCGAGGTGTTTGACTGTTGTGTGCATGCGCACATAGGAAGCTACACGCGAGGCTGCAAGGGAAGAGAGAGCACTGTCGTTCCCGCAGTGCCGACCCTGGCGTGCTGGTTGAAGGTAGTTTTTTTTACTCCGCGTGTGTTGTGCTTAAAAACCGTGTACCATATTCTTGAACGTGATAAAGTGTAGAATTAGATTATTATCCTGCTTCCAGCTATTCTATTTGATTCATTTTTTTTTCGGTTTTTTTTTTTCTTTTACGCAATTTTAAAACAAAGGCTAAAATTTTTCTGGAGCAGCACCCCCCCTAATTTTAGCTACGAGCCGCCACTGGGAAGGTTTCCATTTTTCTTTTTCAGTATCTGTATAGGTTAAGCCCTGAACAACGTCGGGAATTCTGCTACTTATATATATTCCCACTAGTAAGGTATTTTCAAATTTCCAAAATAATTTTGAAATCCTATTCAGTGACAGCTAAAAAGTTTTAAAAATGAGTTTCTCGCATAACGTTTTATGAATAAAGAAGAAGCTCTCAAGAAGCTGCTTGCCACAGAGGTCTGACAGGAGCATCTCATTTAATGCGCCATAGTAGGTCTGTGAGGATGGCGGGACCTCAGCAGAAAGACAACACAAACGTCCGCGCCTTACCTTGGGCTCAAACCCAGGTTCCTTTAATCATTAGTCAAGGGTGGTAACTATTTGACCACGGGGAGGGCTACCGTTACATCATTTAGAATTTTAAGGAATATAAAGAAAAATTTCTGTTCTGGCAGAGTTGGGTTGTTTTACCTCTGAGCGGCACTTTTTTTGCACACCATGGGCTAAATGGCCAGGTCACATGGACCCCGAAGGCTCAGAGAAGGTTGGGGAGAGGACCCACTGGAACAGCTGTTGGGAGACAGATGGTAGCCTCCCGTCAAGGCCATCCAGCGTGTTCTTTAACGTGCACAGGGTATGGCTCTCCTGCACACGGGGCCACGGCTTAACGTCCCATCCGACGGACGGCGGCCTTTCCAAACCCATCGGTGTCCCTTACTGACCGTGGGCAGGACGGGGAATTTTTCGGAGATAAATCTCAACGCTGACCCAGCTGGGACTCGAACCTGGGAACTACAGATTACGAGCCTGGCGCGCTACCGACTGAGCCACTCCGCCCCTGTTCTGGCAGAGAGTATCTGGTATTGGTAGTGATGATGGTAGTGGTGGTGCTGGAAGGGGGGGAGGCAAGGAAGCCAATGCCCACTTTTTCCCTTTGAGAATGCTACTAATCGGAGCAGAGAAAAAAAAATCAGTTTTTTCAAGAGATTTGTTACAAAAACACTAAAATGAAAAGGAAGAATTATACCGTTCCGAGGTTCCGGTTCATTCTTTTGCATTTTATGTCATCTCCCCGACCCCTCTTTTCTTTCTCCCTAGATCCTGGCTTGTATTCTCGTATGGATGTAAAAGAGTTTCAAGTTTCCATGGAACGCTTCCTCATTTTCTATCGAGCTATAGATGAAATTGGTCCAATTAACCTTTCGACTTCTAATAAAGAGGCTGGGCCTCGAGAAAAGCTCAGATTTCTCATCAAATTAAAACTGTTTTGAGGAGTTTTATCAATTAGAGAATTAGGCAAAGTAAATTTATTCAGTTACATACGTCTTAGAGAGTAAAGGATTTAGAAATACAACACTGATTTAAATCCTCGGAATTTCTTGATGATTTCGTACAATTCCAAATTTTGAGTTTCAATTCCTCTTTCGATGATTATAAATAATTTTTTTCACGTTACTCGTATGCATAACTATAGATTGGCGAATAAGATTATGAACAGTGTGCCTAAAGGCCTCAGAAAGAGGGGGAGACCTAGGATGCGGTGAGCAGACAATGTCAAACACAATTGGTCTAGAGTGGTCTAGAGTTACAATTGGTTACAATTGGTCTAGAGTGGTCTAGAGTTACAATTGGTTACAATTGGTCTAGAGTGGTCTAGAGTTACAATTGGTTACAATTGGTCTAGAGTGGCCAGATGCAGCATTTGTAGCTCAGGACAACATGTTTGGAGAACTAAATTGCACAGTCTGTCTAGACCTCTGTAGCCCATGGCTGCAAGAGGATTCTGTATGTATGTATGCAGAACAGGGTCTGAGGGGAGGATGTCATGCCACGCCCATTCAAAAAGCAGGTAAGTGTAACAGAGGCAAAACTTATTCATATTTCATGCATTTTTCACTAAATTTTTAAAGACCTTTAAAGAGGAGAAGAAAATGTTATACTGCATTGGAAATCTGGTCCCTCGGTCCCTTTTATACTTTTTCTGCTCGATTGTGTTTATTGGCCTTGTCTCTGGGTCCCTTTTATACTTTTTCTGCTCGATTGTGTTTATTGGCCCTGTCTCAAGGTTGTTTCGTTACATGACAACGTCCACTAGCGTATTGCCTAAATAACAATAATGAAGTTTAAAATGTATGGTTGTCAGTACTTGGGATATGTATGTATTTTATAAAAGTCGTCTAAATGAAATGTAACCCATTAATTGAGACGCCCAAATTCACCAGGCCTATTGAGACATTGGTACTTACATAAAGTTACCAGTATGGTATCTTCTTTCTACAGGGAACTGACTGTTTTGACTGTTGCAAGAGGAAATCTTGGCAATATCCAGGATTCAGTTTCGGGGACGGGGGAGGTACCAGGAACGTAGCCAAGGCGGTGGGTCCGTTCCCCCGAAAATATGATCGTTTTCTATGAAATCTCAAATTTGTCTACTTGCTTTGAAATCCAAAACAGTTGTCTTTGTATAATTATATTTTGGCTACATATTTTATGTCTGACACTAAAAATAGATAAAAAAGAAACAACTGTAAAATTTTATTCCATACAGAATATCATTTTAATCATTTCTGTTCGATGGAATATTTTAGTAACTGGGAAACTCTAGTCAAGTCTTATTATCAGAGTCTCTCTCCCCAAAAAAATATATTCTCGGACTCCCCACGGAACAAAATTCTCGGCCTCCCCTCCCCGATACAAAATTCTCGGACCCCCCCCCCAAAATAAAGAATTCTTCCCTTCCCCCGAAACAAAATACTCAGACCCTCCGCGAAGCAAAATTCTCGATCCCCCATGAAACTAAATTCTTGAACCTCCCCCGTCCTCGAAATTAAATTTAAAATCTCAGACCTCCCCGGTTCTCGAAACTAGATTGAAATTCTCGGACCTCACCCATATCCGAAACTAAATTCTTGGACTGCCCCGTCCTCGAAACTAAATTTAAATTCTCAGACCCTCCCCCCCCCCGTCCTCGAAACTAAATTTAAAATCTCAGACCTCCCCGGTTCTCGAAACTAAATTCTTGGACCTGCCCCGTTCACGAAACTGAATCCTGGATATGTGCCTGCATAGCACCTCTTCACCCGAATTCAACTTGCTTCTTTTCATGGTGTTTCGTAGAGGTCCAGAAAAGCGAAAATCTAATACAGAAGATGCAACGATTACAGGGAGGATGTCCCAGGCACTGCCAACCATACATTTTCAATGTCATTATTGTTATTTGGGCAATGCGGACATTGTCATGTAACCATACAACCTTTTTACTCAAAAGTCCTACCACCTTCGACTTCATTTGCCTGCCTTCAAATGATCATAGTTTCTCAATATCTTGTACGAGTGGATGGTTTTACTCTGTTCACCACCTCACCAGGTACGTTAAGTAAACTTCAGTCCAGAAATTCAACCAATAGTGGACCGTGATAATAAAATAAAATCGTCAGCATGCTCCAAATTGTTCTGGCGTTTGGATGCAAACATACTAAGGATTTAGTTTCGGGGGGAGGAGGGAGGAAAATTTGGCTTTTAGCTTCGGGGTTGAGGGGTTAGGTCTGAGAATAATTCTTGAGTAGATTTTCCCAATTTCTAAAATATTCACCGGACAAGAAAGGTTTAAAATGATATTCCATATGGAATAAAAATTTACAGTTGTGTTTTTTATTTCTTATAAATTATGAATCTAAAATGAAATTATACAAAGATACCTGATTTTGGATTTCAAAGCAGAAAAACAAATTTGAGAACTTCTGTAAGATGGTACACTCCAGCCCGTGGCCATTAGCTGCCCTCGAGATGACGTTTTGTGGCCTGCCGGCGAGTGAAAACTTAACAAAACACTCAAATTATTGTGAATTAGTAATCAAGGGCGAATTGACAAAGTTGAAGCCATGGAAAAATGTTTTACTAAGCAGGGGGTTGGGTTGTTTTACCTCTGAGCGGCACTTTTTTGCACACCATGGGCTAAATGGCCAGGTCACATGGACCCCGAAGGCTCAGAGAAGGTTGGGGGAGGGGACCCACTGGAACAGCTGTTGGGAGACAGATGGTAGCCTCCCGTCAAGGCCATCCAGCGTGTTCTTTAACGTGCACAGGGTATGGCTCTCCCGCACACGGGGCCACGGCTTAACGTCCCATCCGACGGACGGCGGCCTTTCCAAGCCCATCGGTGTCCCCTACTGACCGGGGTCAAGGCGGGGAATTTTGCGGAGATAAATCTCAACGCTGACCCAGCTGGGACTCGAACCTGGGAACTACAGATTACGAGCCTGGCGCGCTACCGACTGAGCCACCCCCGCCCCTAAGCAGGGGGAGTAATTTAGTTATCCTCAGAGAGAAAGGTTTCCCCATCCCTGCTGTAAGACGACCGTATTTTCGGAGGAGGGGGGCTATTCTATTTCGCTGCATATACACTGTACGACATTGAAATTACCCCATCCAAAAGTAGTGAGGGGATAGGGGTGAAATGTAGCACACATATAGCAATACATATTGGTATACTGTGATTTAATTTGCAGCCACTTACAGCGATTAGAAGATGAGAAAATGCAGCACAATGTGACTGTCTCAGTAGGTGGTTGCACCGCCGTGAACGGCAATACAGGCAGCAATACGGCGTAGCATGGAGTCATACAGTCGACGGATATGATCCTGAGGAATTTCACACCAAGCAGCTTTGACTTGCTCCCATAATTCATCGAGATTCTGCATCGACCGTTGAGAGAATTGCACACGTTGTCCAATGTGGTTCCACAGATTTTCTATTGGGGATAAATCTGGAGAATGTGCTGGCCATGAAAATACTTGAACGTGTTGCAAACATTGTCTGGAAACCCTAGCAGTGTGTACACGGGCTTTGTCATGCTGGAAAATAGGCTGCTGCAGGTCTCCCAAGATTGGTAACAAAACGGGCTGCAGAGCCGCGTTAATGTAATGCGCAGCTGTCAGTGGTCCTACGATGCGGACAAGAGGTGACCTGCTCTCACATTCAATAGCACCCAATACTATTATGCCTGAGTGATGGGCGGTGTGCCGGTCGCAAACAAAAACTGGATCCGTCCTCTTGCCAAGTTGTCACCATACACACACCTATTGATCGTCAGCACCTAGAGAGAAACGGGATTCATCACTAAACACAACAGTTCGTCACCACAGAGCACTGCAGGTGTGCCTCATGCAACCTTCGGTTTACTGTTCAGGTCATTATGGGGACGTCCATGGCTACTGACCCACCCACCGAATATCGCCTGCAGTGCTCTGTGGTGACGAACGAGCATGTCGAACAATGCGCTATCAAGCTGTGTTGACGTCTGTCGGAGGGTAACACTCCCTCTGCAGACATATGTTAGAACCTTCATTTCACCACAGTTGCCAACAGCGTCCAACAGTTCGTGAATCCCGATGAACACGGGCAGCTTCACCTATAATTCTTCCTCTCTCAAAGCATCCAAATGGCGATAAACCTGCCAACGGCGTGTACGAGGCATTTTCGACCTTCGCTAAATAATTTCCAAGCGGAACCACCTAATCACAACCGTTTGCACGACTTCCACCTGCATAAACACAATACCATCCCTGTTCCTTCTTGCACCTTTTATCTCTTGAGCCACACACGTCATTGGTTACGGATTTTCATCATTTGCATATCTCAACTGCGCACCCCCATCCTTCTATTTCCATGTTTGTACGACATGTCCTCGGTGAGGCACTTTCAATGATGAGCAGTGTATATTATGACAGATTGCATTAAAATGTTCCAACAGGCTCAGGTATTCTTTACTTCATATTTTTCAAAGTTGTTGACATTGGGGAATGATTTCATCATCAAAGAAAAAGGTTTAAATCATTCGTTTATTACTCATTCATTTCTTCTTCGGGCAAACGACGAACCTAACTGCGAGTTTTGTGACAACATTTTAACTGTTAAACGTATTTTAATCCATTGTCATGCTTTATAACCTTGGCTTATTTTATGACTTTCACGATCTTTCATACGATGACTCACTCATTTCTATTCCCTGTTTTTGACTATTGACATTTAACTAATTAGTTTAATCGCATTTAATATTTTTTAACTTTTTTGATATTTTGACTTGTTGCCCTTTTATGATATGGGTCTATTTCAACCTGTTGTTTTTCTACGGTATTTTACATTTTTTTTGTTGTATTGTGCATTCCTCTTGCATCTTCCTTTTTAACTTTGGTTGTAGGTTTGCTTGACTTCTATCTTTTTTCCTTTTGATCTTTACTTCTTGTTTGGCGCATTATGGCATAAGTTGTCGCTGCGCCATAACACCTCAAACAACTAACCAAACAACAGAAGGAAAAGTCGAGGTGAAGTTAGACTTGGTTAGAGATCAACACCCGATAAAATGATTGGACAATTGCGCATTCAGAGTTAGATCGGTTACAGGTCAACACACTGTTTAATGGTTAGGCAATTGAACATTCACAGTTGGGTTTGGATTGTTTAATCTCTAGGTGGCACGTTTTTTGCACACAGTGGGCTAAGTGGCCGGGGAAGGGACCACTGAGAGCTGTTGCCTCCCGTGAAGTCTATCCAGCGTGTTCTTAAATGTGCACAGGGTATGGATCTCTTGCACACTGAGTCATGGCTTAAGTTTTCATCCGAATGACAGCGGTCTTTTCACGCCCATCCGAGGACGTGGAGGTGGAGAAGTGGAGGAAAATATCAACGCCGGCACAGGAGGACCCGGAAATGTGAACTGCAGATTATGAACCTCGTGCACTATTGAGTGAGACAGCCCCAGCCCCTCGATTTGAATGACTGCATCCAGAAGATGTCATGCAACTTTGATGCTTCTAAAATTTCCTACAGCAAAATTAGCACGGATTATAGAGGTATGAAAAAATTCACCAATGTTCTCCAAATTATTATTGAAAAATTACATTTGCCAAAACATACTGGACATTTTAAGGCAGATTCAGGGATGCGGTTTTCAAGGGTTTCTTCTCGCCTCATTCCTCTACCACACACCTATAAAGGAAAATACTGCTATTTGGCTTAATTGTGATCGAAGTATGTTCGATGTTTGCATTTAGGAGTATACTATATAGCATCCTATCGTCTTGAGCATAAAGAACATTTTTAAAAGTTTTATTGGCTGGTAAAAGTTCCTAAAACTTAAGTACATTTGTGAGGAAGGAAATTTTTTTTCTAGCATGTTCATAGAGTTACAAGAAAGCGCTGTATTTCAAACCTTTCTCCTAAGTTTGTGTTCCTAACAGCTCAAAAGCAGATTTTAATTTAACTTTCGCCCTATTACTGCAAATTTTCTAATTTCTTCCGCTCTCAAATTAACAGATGTTAAAGAGTCAATGCTCATCCATTCCTTACTTGGGGTGGGGGGGAGGTGGCTCCGTTTGTAGCTCGTCAGTCTCGTAATCTGCAGTTCCCAATTTCGAGCCCCACCTGGGTCAGCTTTAGATTTATATCCGACCTCGGAAAGTAGGGGACACCGATGTGCTAGAAAAAGTTGCTGTCCGTCGGATTAGACATAAAGCCGTGCCTCCGTGTACGGGAGATCAATGTCTTGTGCACGTTAAAGAACATGCTGGATGGCCTTGACGGCAGGCTACCATAAGTCTCCTAACAAATCTTCAGTGGATTCCCTTTCTCCAACCTTCTCTGAGCCCTCGGGGTCCTTGTGACCTGGTCATTCAGCCCATTATATGAAAAAAGGTGCCGCTGAGAGGTAAAAATAATCCAACACTTTTTTACTTGGCTTGTCCAAGGGCCACTTTGATACAACAGGCTTGAACACCCGTTGAACATTTCTTTGTTTCTTTTGTTCTTCAAAATAAAATTATTCATTACTAAGTTATTTAAAATTTTATGAATATTTTAAAATTAATTTGTAATTTTTTAAATAAATAACTACCACTTTTGTTTTAAAATAAACTACTTAATAAAAATAGCTATATATATATATACTGTATACGTTTCCATAAAGATAGAATTTTGGTAAAACCTAGGATTTTCGAGTGGAACCTGATTTTGCTAAATACTGTTGATAAAAGCCCAAAAACTTAACTTTTCGCATCTTATTTCAGAGTTTTACCAATAGGTCTTGGTAAATATTAGGATTTGTCATAAGCAGATGTATAAAAAAATGCAAAAACCAGCTCTGACTGGAGGGCCAGGGATTCAAAAAGTATAATTTTTTCAAAAAGTGTCTAACAAAAAAGTTCTCTTGCAAATCCTCTGGTATGTTATATAGTTCCAAATGTCATAATAGATGACTTTGTTAAAACAAGTAAGTCTTGAAACAGCCTTGAAAAAAAAATTCTTTCATGATTTAAATTCCGAAATTTATTTTTCTGTTTTTAAATTTTCATATTTTTTTTCTCCTTTTTTTTTATCTATTTTGAGTTCTCTTAGCATTTTTTAAAGTACAACTTTGATAACGAGCGTACGTTTGAAAAATTGCAATTTTTAAAACTGAAAATGGAAAAAATAACCCATTACAAGGGTGAGTTATTAAATTTATACTCTATTCTATATCTTGTCTATACATTTTTGAAAATTATAGACTCTTTTTTCAATAGTAACAAAATAGTTTTCTTACTTTTACGATTTTCTCGTGGAATATGAGATTTTACTAACAGGGTGAATGGTAAAACCCTGAAATAAGAGGCGAATAATTGGTACTTCGGGCTTTTACCAACACTGTTTGGTAAAACCTAGGTTCGACTTGTAAAACCTGGGTTTTATTAAAATTCGTGTTTTTTTACGGTAGCATATATTATCTTGCTATTGGTCCGGTATAATTGCTTGTTCAAGGCCACCTAGATACACCGGCCCAGACAGCAGTTGAACGAGGGAAATTAAATATTCAAAAAAATAAATAAAAGCAATTTATTTAAAAAAATCTGAACAAAATAATTAATTTATTACTACGTTATTTAAATACTATGAATATTTTAAAATTAATACCAAATTAAAAGTAAATAAATAACCACCTGTCGAATTTTAACATTTAATTAAAACAGCTTCATGTTTTAAGATTTATTCTTCTGTTAATGCAATGTCCAGGCTCTGTCTGATGTAAGAGTCGCTGTTAAATATTATTTGTTTGTTTTAAATTCATGAGAGCGAAGAATAAGTGTGCACATGTAAGAGCATTAGAAGTGGGTGCGAGGCCGCATGAGCATAAAAGCAAACCTCATTAATCACGAAAGCGGAAAAGACTTAGCTTCTGCTCAAATAAAATGGCCTTCGAACAAGCCCGCATTACGATGACTATCACAAAAGAAGAAGGAGTTCGGGAAAAAAAACACACACACAACGTTTCTTAATTGCTTGTTATCGTAAAATTTACTAAATCGAATTAAGTAATGCTTTAAATCTTTCAACTTGTGGAGGGAATTCCGCAATTTTCTCCATTCATAAAGCAAAAGACTTTTGAGTAGCCGGAAATCATCGTGACATTGAAGGCTGTCGAATGGTCTTTTGTTCTCTTACACTTTAACGATTGGAGAGCACGAAAGGCGAAGTCATAATGCAGAAGGAACATTTTATTACTTAATGGAATTCTGAAGAAGGAAAAAAAAAGCAAGTGTATTTTAAGGAATTTCTACAAAATAAAGCTGTGAATTCTTTCGTGGTGAAACGAACAGATGGTGGACAATTGAGCGTTTAAATAGCAATTTCGTTGCGTCTCTTCCATGGCAACGAAGAATACAGATGCTCTGTGAGGTTACATTGTCGCTCATGTTCTTCAGCAACTTTGAAGTGGCGTGGATTGGCTCAGTCGATAGCGTGCCAGGCTCATAATCTGCAGTTCCCAGGTTCGAGTCCTAACTTTGCCAGTGTTGAGATTTATCACCGCCAATCCCCACCCTGCTCGCCTAAAAGCTGTCCATCGGAAACCCTTCTCCTAGAGTTCTCTAAGCCCTTGTGATCTGGCCATTTAGCTCAATATTACAAAAAAGTGCCTCTCAGAGGTAAAACAAGCCAAATTGTTATATGAATACTCTTTGTATGTTTACGTTATCTATTTAATGAAGGTATTTGACAATATAGATGCTTGGGATACGACCAGAAAACACTATCTTTCTAGACACATATCTCAAGCGATTCTTAAGAATTTCGCTTATCCCGCACACTAGGAATCGAACCACTCCAAGTATCGAAAAGAGAAGTAGAACTGTTTGAATTGTATTTTCCTTTCGAATGGAATATGAAACGTTATCCAAAGATGCGGATATAGCAGCATGAGATATGGATGAAAACAGATGAAAAAAATTGGTATCAATAACAATATTTTACAAATGTAGAGGGTACAATAGATCTGGGGGGAGGATAATGTATTGTGTAAGAGGTAGCTTAATAGCTAACCAGATTATTAGTAATGATATTATGATTGCAGAATACCTAATCATTCACTTAAAAAACTCGATTTATATTTGTTGTGTGTTTATAGATCATATAGCTGTTCACCATTAACATTTTTAATTGAATTTGATAATTTTCTTTTGTCATTAAAAAGGCATGATGTAATTTTAATTGGAGATCTAAATATTGATATTTTACATGGCTATGATAATATAAGTGAATATTTGAATGTTTTGAGAACGCATGATTTTGAGTCATTTATTAATAATCCAACTAGAATTTAATAGGGTACTTTTTTGCGTAGATCATATATGTGTTAAAGTGAAACACGAATATAAGATTGATACTGCGATTTCTAGAATAGCAATATCTGATCATCACACCAAAAACGCTTTTTTTAAACTATGCAGTAGCCAAAAGAAAAATAAGCAAGATCTAAATAATACAGATTCGTTTGTTTCTAGTATTAATTGCAAATTATTAAACGAAAAATTAGATAAATGCTCCTGGAAAAATGTTAGGATCCAAGAGAATGCCAATATTGCATAGAGTTAATTTGTGAAAGTATTTCATCAAAAAATCAGACAATCAACAGTAAAAATTAATTAGCAAAAAGCTAAAATAAACTTTAAAAACTTTGGATTACTAGGTTAATAGGTTACAATTAAAAGATAAATTGTTCAAGAAATATAAAAGATATCACAGATTCGTTAAATGAAAAATAATTATTTTAAACCTAAATTCCTTAAATGTTCTAATGATAGTAGTAAACAACAGAAATTTTTTAATAGATTCATTGATAATTCAAGGAAAAATAATGTTGAGCCTGCTAGCCCTCAGCCATCTAATAATTTTAGCAAAGAAATAATTAAAAGTACAGCTAATAATCTAATTTCTTTCCCAATGTAGCAGAAAATATAAGTAAGAGAAATGAAAAAGATATTCTGAAAAAATCATGATATTACTTGGAATAATAATACAATATTTTTACTTCTCACTTGTGCAGAGCCGTCCCGTGCCGAGTGGTTAGCGCGTTTGTCTGCTGATCTAAGGGACCTAGGTTTGAGCCCCGGATAAGGCATTGGACGTTTGTGTTGTTTCTTATGCTGAGGCCCTGCCATCCTCACAGACCTTCTACTGTGGCATATAAACTGACACGCTCTTGTTAGACCTCTGTGGCAAGCAGCTGCTTGATGGGGTATTTATTATTTATTTACTTGTACAGAAATTAAAAGCATTATTTCTGTTTTTAAGCTTAATAGTTCTTCTGGTTTTGATGGAATTATTACTAATACAATAAGCAGTGTCAGGACTACATATTTCAACCGCTGGTTTATATTATTAATTTTTTTTTCGAACCTAGTATCTTTCCCATGGAAGATTTAAAACAAATGCCAAAATTCCAATTTATAAAAAAAAGAGTTAGGAATAATTATACAAATTGCAGGCTGATTTCTCGTCTACCACGTTTTAGTAAAATATTTGAATAAAGGTATTTAATCTAGATTACTAAATTATTAAATAACATGAACTTGTTATTTGGAAAATAATTTGGTTTTAGGATCGGTCTTGATACTGAGAAAGCTTCAGCGAGTTTTATTAATGAAGTTATTTCGTCTGCAGATAAGAGTCAATTAACACTATGAGGTTCTAGATCTGTAAAAAAACATTTGATACGGTTCATTACAATATCTTATTGCAAAAAATAAAATGTATTGGGATTACAGGTATTGTTTTGGATCAATTTCGAGATTTTCTTTCAAAAAGGACATAAGCTATAAAATTGCATAATATTGTAGGTGATCCTATAGCAGTTAAAAATGGTGTTCCTCAGGAATCTGTTTTAGGTCCGATATCGTTCCTTATATTAAAGATTTTTGTAAAAAATAAATAAATTGTCATATTAATGCTTATGTTGATGATAAAGTTTTGACCTTTAATGTTAATACTTTTTAAAAATTACATTTTTTATTAAATTCAGAATTTGAAAAAATTGCAAAATGGTCCTATGATAATAAACTATCTGCAAATGTGATCAAAAATAAATATATCCTGTTCCGTTTAAAAAAATGCAATTATGCCAATTTTGATAAGTTGCTACTGTAGATACATAAACCAAAATGTAAAGATAAAAAAATTGTCCTTGTCCTGAAACTGATAAAGTTTGCAATTTTCGATATCTCGGTGTTTTAATTGATCATAATTTAACATGGAAACTGCACATAAAACATCCTACTGATAAACTAAGATTAATATAAAAAAAAAGTTTTTACTGCTTGAAAAATATTATAGGCAAAATACTTTATTTTCTAGGAGTATAGTCTGTTATCCAATAAATATTTTAAGTTGGGGACGTACTTATATTACAAATTTAAGAAGTATTATTTCTGTTCAAAAGAAAATAATTAATATCACAATAAAGAGCAACGGCAGACAATTAGTGCAATTTGAAAAATATTGTAAATTATACATATTCCGATTAGACATTTATACATTTTTACAATGCTAAACTTTTTCTTTTCCAATAGTTCATTGGCGACTGTAAAAAAATTATATTATAATGGAAAACTCAGGGGCTTAAGTTACGCATTTCCAATCGTGAAAAAAGAAATTATGCATTGACACTTCTACTTTCTTGGACCAAAGATTTTTAATTGATTACCTTTATATATACGAAATTAATCAAATGCCTATCTTTATAAGTGTCTATCGAAGGATTGTCTTGAAAATAATAGCAATATAAAGCATTTTCTCGCTATTTTACAATGATTTAAAATTATCATTTTTTTTTGTCTCAAAAAATTAAATGTATATATATATTCCCTGTTGCTTTAAAGATAAAATTTAAATTTACTATTTTAACCTAGACGAGCTATTGCTCTTGGGTTATAAACTTCACATCACAAGCAAATATATGAATTCTCCGTTCCATCTGCTAAATGTATAAATATATGTAGTTATTAAAATCTGGTTCAATTGTATAAATGTACAGATATATAGATAAATGTAATAATCTTTGATTTCATATGATAATTTGGCTGATCGTTTTCAAACACAATCATTTCATGAAGCCAATGGACCAAAAAAACATTTTGGCTGAGTTTTGTTTTCAAATGCAGATAATGTAGTGAATAGGACCTCTGTATTCTTGCGAGGTATGTTCTTCAGGGCCAAACAGGACACTAATAGTTATCACGTGGTCATCAAGTTCATACAGAAGGTTACAAATAACAATTTTGTTCTCGACCTACTTTAAGAATGTCGAAATTCATTCCTTTCTTCAATTGCTGCATCAACAGAGTCGTGGAAGTGAATTCTGAAAGCATTAATAGAGATTTCTTTCCTTTAGAAACAAAGGAAAAGATTGTTCATTCCTTCTGGAAAGCAAATAGTTGGGTGCGTTCTCCCTTGATACATGTGAAGGAAACTGAGTGGATGTTTCTCTTTCGATTTCTTTTAAAGGGCTCATCAAAGACAATTTTTCACTTTCAAGAGCATTTTGAATAACTATCAGATGGTGTATCAATTATTTGGTCGAAACCTCCTATCATACCTGATACAGATTGCACTACTTGCTGCTAAATGTCTGCAGGAAGGAATTAGAAAGGCCGAAATGGAAGAAAGCAAGCAACCGTCACTAAAATATTCAATACTGGCTGAATGGCACGCGGTATTGCCTGGGTCTTTGGTTAAAAAAAATCAGATTCCTATCTGAAATGGGACCCATTAATATAACAATGTTTTTGGGGAATGTGGGGGATCTAACAACGGCAAAATTTGAAATGTTTTTATGATTTTTATATTCATAGTTAACGAGCAGTAAATGTCAACAATGATTTGGCAGAAAATAAATTTTCCTTAGGAATAGCATAGAAAATGTTTTTGCTTCTAGCAAGACTCCATTTTGGAAGGAGCGGGGTGTGTGTAATGCTACATATGTAGCTACATATGTAGTAAATTTCAAACATGCCTATACTATATTTTCATTTTTCCGAAAACTAAATTGATTTTTACTAAACAAACAAAAGAATCCGGAACTTTTATAACTCTTTCTTTATTAATGTTTCTATTAACTTAGTAAAAATTGATAAAATCGACATTGATCTATAAGTGGAAAATATTTTAAATCATTAAAAATATTCCACTTGTAAATGATTCATTTATTAAATGAACGATTAAACCTTAATGATATTTACTAATAATTTGTATCATTTTTACAGTTATCCTATCAATTTCAACTGCGTTTCTAGCATTCAGTTTTTTAATAATATTGCAGAGCTTCATTCAAAATTTTTACTATATTGTAAATCCGATTAGCTGTAGTTTCAACTAAGAGCAAAGAATTTGGGTTGTAGTCAGTGGTGGTAGGTGAATTATTCTTATTGTCTGAATGCAATAAGTTATCCTCAATAAATGTTCCCCCAATTAATAATATCAGCTGAGTGACATATATCCTTAGATTTATGTAATATTCTTTTCGTGCAATCTTTACCCAAAATTTCGTCAATACATTTCCACTGCTTTCTTAAATCTTTTCCGCATTTGCTAAGGGGCGGTGGTGGCTCAGTCGGTAGCGCGCCAGGCTCGTAATCTGTAGTTCCCAGGTTCGAGTCCCAGCTGAGTCAGCGTTGAGATTTATCTCCGCAAAATTCCCCGCCTTGACCCCGGTCAGTAGGGGACACCGATGGGCTTGGAAAGGCCGCCGTCCGTCGGATGGGACGTTAAGCCGTGGCCCCGTGTGCGGGAGAGCCATACCCTGTGCACGTTAAAGAACACGCTGGATGGCCTTGACGGGAGGCTACCATCTGTCTCCCAACAGCTGTTTCAGTGGGTCCCCTCCCCCAACCTTCTCTGAGCCTTCGGGGTCCATGTGACCTGGCCATTTAGCCCATGGTGTGCAAAAAAGTGTCGCTCAGAGGTAAAACAACCCAACAACCCAACCGCATTTGCTAAACTCTAAAATAAACGTTTTCTTCATCCCATTTGATTTTCCATCAATTTATTAAATTTTCATACTCGATTTTTACTCCAAGATTACAGTGTATCTTTCATGTTTCATATATAATATTTCTTCCATATTGATTAAGTAAATAATTTCATTAATGATCCATTCCTATTTTCCCAGAATTATTTTTAATGTGAATTTTGCTCACACCTTTTAACGAAAAAGCCATTTCTGTAAATATTTTATAAAGAACATTAACATTTAATATTTCAAGACGCATATTAATATAATAATTTTTTTATACAACTTTCAAAACTTACATAGTCAATTAGTTCAAAATTTTTACTTGGTACTTTAGATTTTTGAAAAATCCTGTTTGGTTATCTAATATTAAGCTGTAATGGAAAATGATCAATTGTACTAGTTTCAGATAAAGCACCCTCTACGTTATGAGGTTCAGATTTTCTCTAAAATATGGTCTATACAAGTTAAGCTGTTCCCCCACAATTCTTGTGAAAGCACTGGCGGAAATTGAAAAAAGAACACCATTGACAATTGAAGCATAATCTATGAGATTTATTTAGTAAAAACAACTTATTGAGAAAGGACAGTGATCACACGTGTGAAGTAATGAAATGTTTGTTTTACATTTTAATGAGTATTACATTTTACAGAAGGCACATTTTAAAAAGGTGTTGAACCTCCTCGAGCAGCAATACAAGCTTTCAATCTGGCATGCAAATGGTCGTACAAATGCTGGATATCACGCTGGGGGATACCATTCCATGCGCTTTCAACTTGGACGCGTAATTCAGTGATGGGTCGTTGCCTGCTGCGATCCGCTGAAGTGTCTTTGTCCGATCCAGCCCCAGACATGCTCGATTGGAGACAAGTCCGGAGAGCGTGCTGGCCAAGGGAGTTGGTGCCCTGCCTGAAGAGCATGTTGAGTTGCCCGGGCGGAGTGTGGACGGGCGATATCCTGCTGGAATATCGCATTTGGGATTACACTCAAATATGGCAGGATGACCGGCTATACGATGTCGCTGACGTACGTATTGCTATTCAGTGTACCCTGTACAAACACCAGACACGTACGAGAGTGATAGCTAATCGCTCCCCACACCATGATGCCCGGCATGGTCCCTGTGTGTCGCTGGCGGATGCACTACGGAAGAAGCCGTTCACCTTGTTGCCTTCAGACGCGTAAACGACCATTAAACACCACTAAGCAGAATCGGCTTTCACCCCTGAAGATCACAAACTGCCATTCTTCCCTCCAATGAACATTCTTGACACCACTGCAAACGTGCTCGACAATGACGCGGTGACATTGCTAACCGTGCCAGTGGCACGAGTGCCCATAGTTCTTCTTCCAAAAGACAATTTCGTATCGTTCTCGTAGACACTCTTGGTACGACAGAGGATCGAATTTGTGACGCCGTAGCCATCCGCTCTGCCACTGCCCCCTCCTGATACGCCGATCCTCTCATGTGTCCGTAACTCTGTGTTTCCCGGAACCACGTCTGCGAGTGTGCGAATACTCTTCTGACCATCGACGCCACCATCGTACCACTGCCGATACCTCTCGTTCCACGCGGTGTGCAATTTGACGAAAAGACCAACCTGCTTCCCGAAGACTCACTATACGACCTCGCTCAAACTCCGCTAGCTGAACAATGTAGCGCGCCTGCATCGTCTAGGCATGATAGCTTCTTCAAAGAGCACTGAACAACACGACACGAGACGAACAGCTTCTTTCTTCACGCCTTACTCCTTAAATACGCGCTGCATACTTTGCATGTTGTCGTCCTCAGTGAAGTCATTATTTCATCCAATGACTTTCAATCTTGGATCACGGTTTCTGCTGCTCTAACTTTAACATATTATAATATGACGTTTAAAGGAATTCCTTCTGGGTGTTCTTTTTTCAATTTCCGGCAGTGTATTAATATACTGTCTAAAACCTAATTCTGACATGTAATATTTACATTTACTTGCATCACTTCCATCTTTAAATAAGCCAAAGTTCACATCACCATTTGCCTAAACGATATTACTTTTTACAACTTTCATGATTGTGAAAATTCATCAGTAAACAAATCAATATTGTAAGCATGAGATCTATAGATTAAAATTACTGAAGTACTCTTATCATTATCACACAGATGTATACATTCTGCTGTAATCATATTCATATCGAAATGTACAAAATTTTTGAAATCAGAGATATCCTTTAACATGAAAAATTATTTCATTTCAACTTCCTCTTTAATTAAGTCTTAATTTTCTATAAATCTTCCTCACTTCGAAGTCAATATAACCTCACATTGTTATCTTTTCTTAGGAATGTTTTATTGTTCTTGATAGTTTCAAACTGAAATCCATTGTTCATTTTAAACTGCTTTGTTTCTTAGTGATTTTGGTTAGAAGCTCATTTCAGTATATCTTCTTATCTCCAAACCTGACATTAATATCCCTGGCTGAAATATCTTGATGTTCTTTTTCTTTAGCTTTCTTTAACCACAAATCTCTCTAGAAACTTTGAATCTCATTACAACAGGCCTAACCTCGTTTTATTAATTGTAGGCCTACGATTTGAAGCTACTATACTATCCACGCCAGAGATTTCTAATTTTCTAGAAATATTTTCCAAAATATCGGTTGTATTTTCTTTAGGATATTCTGGTATTCCTACAATTCTGATCTTAATTCTAATTCATTTAAACTTACAGTTATTTCCTTTAATTACTTAATAGAAGTAGCAACTGAAATATATTCACTCAGGGCCGGACTTTGATCTTCTGAGGCTCAAAGCTATACAAATTTAAGAGGCCCCAAATATTAAGAAGTCGCAATATAAATATTATTACGATATTATTATTACTAATGTTATGAAAACATTAGGGTAACAACGGTAAGTATAGATGAAGAGTGCTAATTTAATTTTTTATTATTTTAGTTAAATTAATTTAAATATAATTTTTTTTCGTAACAGTAAAACTTGAAATGCATTTCTTTGAAGCCCCTCATATTGCGAGGCCTTAAGCTGTAGCTTAGCTTATGCGTAAGTCCGGCTCTGAATTCACTTACTTGTGAGTAAGTGAATTAAGTGAACTATGAGTAAGTGAATTAAGTGAACTATGAGTAAGTGAATAAGTAACTATGAGTAACTATGAGTAAGTGAACTATCAGTAAGTGAGTAAGTGAACTATTTCGAACCCTGACTGGGGTCGTCATCCGAGGAGGTGAGTAGTTTGTTGCCAACCCACCGATCCCCCTTTGCACAGTGCTTTCCCCCCTATGACGTCATCGACCACGCCCCCTATGACGTAACAGGCCACGCCCTCCTATGACGTAACATTACGTAACATGACGTAATCATTACATAATCATTACGTAACAAGCCACGCCCCTTTATTAATAATTCCTCCCCCTTTATTAAACCCCCCTTTCACCCCCCTTTTCCCCCTCAGTGGCGCCATCTGTTGACAGTGAGAAGTACTATTTCCCCAAAAACCCTTTATTTTCACTCTAATTTCTCGTTTTCGGACCCCCCGGTCGACCTACCTATATTTTAAGCCCTCCCCCTTATTAAAAACCCTCCTGGCGCCATCTGTTGACAGGGAGAAGTACTATTTTCCCAAAAACCCCTTTATTTTCACTCTAATTTCTCGTTTTCGGACCCCACGGTCGACCTACCTATATTTTAAGCCCTCCCCCTTATGAAAAACCCTCTGGTTGACCATTTTAAGGCCCCACTCCTTCACTCGGTTGATGCAAGTCTCAGAATAATTGCATGGAACGATTGACTGTGTACTTTGCTACGTGTCACGCGTTTACCCGATGGGGTGATGTGTAAAGGTCACGGTTCTGGCTGTATATAACCGCTGAAAAAAGGTTTGGCCTTTTATTCTGAGCTACACGTTATGGACGACGACGACGACTTGGATTTTGGTCATAATTGGACGAGTGATGTAGACTCCGGCTACGAGAGCGATCCACAACACTTTCGAACGCGTATTCGTCGATTGCTACGTCGACCTGTGATTGTGCCACCTCCTCCGCCGCCACCACCACCTCCGGCCGTCACTATTAAGATGTTGCCGCGACCTGGGATTGGTGGTCCGATGCTACGGGCTGTTGTCGTGGAGGACACTACGCCGCCACCACCTCGAAGGCTGCGACGACCTCTGGTGATGAAGCCGCCCGAAACCTGGCCCCCGGGACTACCGCAGAGTGTTGTGCAGGCTCTGAGGCGTAAACGACAGAGACGTCTGTAGACCCTGCCAGTGTGAAGACGTCAAGTGTTTTCATCTCCAGATACTTGAACTAGTACAACTATGCAAAACATCTGTATGGTTCTAGACCTCGACGGTTTCCGTGTAAATGGTCGTTTCCTAGTGCGTGAACTTGGATATGCAACTCTGAATGGGAAATGTGGTGTCTATCGTTTCAATCTTCGACAGCACCAACCTTTGTCAGTAAAAGACAGAAGGACAGCCAACTACGTGTCTAAATATGTGATAGGTCTACCCTTTCATCCTCTGCCTCGAGAAAAGGTGTGGTCGTTAGATCACGTTCCTAACATCGTGAAATATGTTTACAAACTTGCACGTACTGAAGAAGCTACTGTGGTGGGTTACAAAGGAGGTACTGTGGAAAGAATTCTCTTGGAACAATTAAATCTTCCCAGTGTTAATCTCGAACTTTACGGCTGCCCCAAATATTGTGATCTCCCCAAAGTTTCTGAGTTCGAATGCGGATATCACACCGGAGAGGACGTCCACTGCTCTTTAGCAGAAACAGCTGCTTTCTTCGGATGGATCGATCGTCGAGAGCATGTCTCAACAAACACCTACTTATCAGCTCGTTCCTGATTGGTCGTCTCAGGTGGTGTGGTTCTCTAGTTAAATAGGGAGCGAGTGCTCTGTGCCGCATTGTTCACGATGCAGCCTAGCAATCCAGATGCGTGGTGTCTCGGTGAAGATGTGTACGTCGTGCCCTCACTGTTCAAAAATAAGTTTTCTGTGCACGTACGCCGCTACAAGAAATATGAAAATGGTGAACTCATCTACCCTACACCAACAGGGGTTACCCTCTCCATACCTGAATGGGAGGCTTTGTGTGCCGCGGTACCCCACATAGAGGACCAAGTGAAAATCGGTCCCGATCAACAGACATGGTACGTGATGCATGGTTTACGTGCCTACATGTATCGCACTGGAGGTGGTGAACGCTCTGTCGACTTCATCAAAGAATCTGCAGACCAGAGAACTCTACAGTTCCGTGTGGTGAGACGGTGTATAACATTGAACGCTTCGCAGTTGTTCACGCTGGCTATTCACTTAGACGAGGTGATCCGCATTGTGCACAACGTGTGCGGGACCCCCAAAGATCATCAACTCCGTACAACCATTATGGAACATTCTGAATCCATTCGTCCTTTCCTACTGAGTCCTGTTTTCGACGGTCCCGATTGTGTTTACCCGCTGCTGGTGAATATTTTTCAGCAAGAACTTACGCGCGTGATACCGTTAGATGGACTGCAGCCCGAAGAAAAAATACCGACCATCGTAGGGTGGTCTGGTGACCTGGACATTAATGGTATAGCGCAGGTATTTGTGGATACGGCCTGGAAGCGAGGTCTATTGAATTTTGTAGATTCTGGTTTTGTTTGCAATCTAAAATATAATGCTATTGTCGACGAGGCAAAAAATGAAATGTATAAATTAAATAAATAATTGTAACCTTATATAATGTGTCTGTCTTTTTCATCCTATGTCATTTTAGTCTTGGTATGGATAGGAGAAAGAAGGTGTTAGCTAGTGTGGGTAGTGTAATCGTGACATTGTTAACGATAGCCGTACTTGTATTAGAACTTGTAGCTCCTAATAAAAATATTCAGTGTGGGGAGTCAAAAGCCTTGGACGGCGAATACAAAATTCGTGTGTGCAACTTAACAGTGGATATCAGACAGTTTATAGGTGACGTTCCTACAGTGACAGGTGTTACACTTTCACTACATCAATGGCAAAACCTGGTGGGGTACGACGTCTGGGTGCAGCAGAAAACAAAACTTTGGAGTCCCATTATTTCGACCCCGAAAGAGGATTCGGTAGTGTAAAAAAGTTAGCACAGAATACGGGACTACCACTCAAACTCGTCCGAGAATGGTTAGAAAAGCAGCCTGCCTACACGTTACATAAACCTGTTCGCAGAAAGTTCCCTCGTAACAAAGTTTACGTCACAGGGCTAGACGAACAATGGCAAGCCGATCTCATGGTCGTGAAAAATCTAACTCGCTTCAATGACGGGTATCGCTACATATTAACAGTCATCGATGTGTTCTCGAGATACGGGTGGGCGGTGGCCATGAAGGCTAAAACGGGGAAAGAAATGGTCTCAGTTTTCAAAAAAATCCTTTCCAAGGGTCGATCCCCAATGAATTTAAATACGGATCAGGGTACGGAATTTACCAACAGAGTGTTCCAGAAATTCCTGAAAAAGAAAGGTATTCGGTTCTTTGCTACATACTCCGACAAAAAAGCAGCTTTGGTGGAGAGATGGAATCGTACCCTACGCGAGAGACTGGGGAGATATTATACACGCAATAATACCTACCGCTACCTGGATGTGCTACAGCGTGTTGTAAGGGGATACAATGCCACCGTTCACAGTGCACACGATATGGCCCCCAAGGACGTGACCTTACGCAACGAAGACGTCGTGTGGGTTCGACTCTATCGCAATCCGACTGTAGTAAAAGAAAAACCAGCATTTAAAGTGGGTGACACAGTTCGACTAGCCAGTGTAAAAGCACCTTTCAAGAAGGCAGGCACACATTTGTGGACCGAAGAAATATTTATAGTCGACAAGGTATTACAACGACAGCCCCCTGTGTACGTCATAAGGGATTCCGAGGGAGAAGTGTTGAAAGGCACATTCTATAAATCGGAGCTTCAAAAAGTGACAGAACCCGAACTTTACACGGTCGAGAAAATAATCGAGAGAAAAGGTCAAAAGGCACTGGTTAAATTTCGCGGATATCCCAAGCCTTCCTGGATCCCTAAAAAATGGATAGTTTCTACCTGACTCTCCCCTCCACGGCTAGTCAGAATATTTATCCGAACAATTCGCAGACCGATTTCACAGTCCGTCTGGCACAACCCCTAAGACTGAGCGGAAAATGGAAAGTGGGACTAGCAGAAGTTCACTTACCTGTGAGCTGGTACAATGTGGACAGTTCTAACGACACGTATGAATATTACGCTCCTTCCACCCCCGAAGAATACAGGAAAATCAAACTTAAACCGGGTAAAATAACTCGAATGGAGCTGTTGTCTGTCCTCACCACACAGCTCCCCAAAGAAATAATAGTTTCCTATAACGGTGGTTACTGGGTATTCAAACCGAGTGAGGGGTACGGACTGATGTTTCCTAAAACGAATTTCGGTAAACTTCTGTGTATCGGCGAGGGAGAAGTTGACAAACCCTTCCACCAACGATTTGCCAGCAAACTTTGCAATACACCAACTTTCGACATAGATGACGAGTGTTATTTCTACGTGATCCCTCCAGGTAGTTTCCAAGAACGAAAGGTACCCCACGGACGATACGAAACTGCCGAATCGTTATTCGATGCAATGAACCAGATGCTACCCTACAGGCTGAGAAAAGCTTACCGTTTCAAGCAACAGGCAGATCACACCGTATTGATGGATACAGACAAGTCGCATTACATTAAATTTCCTCGATCGAACCCTGGATTAGGAGAAATGCTAGGAATTACTAAATTAGATATACCACTGAATAAAGTCCTGGGTGACTATCCCATCGATATGAACAGAGGAATGTATGGTATTTATTTGTATTCAGACCTGATTGCGCCTCAGTTGTTAGGTGATACTCACGGTGAACTGTTGCGTGTCGTGAACCCCGCCGTCAGAACCAGTAATAACGAAGCCATTGTTGCAGTGTATCAGCAACCTGATTACTACCCCCTTGCAAGGAACAGTTTCGAGAGTGTGAGAATCTTCCTTCGTACCGACACCGGAGAACCTCTGCATTTTAAATTCGGTAAAGTTTTAGTCAAGTTACATTTCCGCCATGAGGGTTAAATTCGTTCCCCCTTCCGCAGATGCCTACGTGAGCTACTACAAGAGCCAAACGGGGAAGGGTGTGTTCCGTGGTCCTCGTTATCAGAGAGGCGACGGGCTAGGAAGCATCTTTGCTAGGATCGGACGTTTCATCAGCCCTCTCGTACGCCCTCTCGTACGACCTGCGCTGTCCACCCTACGTAAGGGTGGGCTACGGTTCGTTTCAGAGATGTCCCAGGGGCAAAACTTCAAATCTGCAGCCAAAGCGGGGCTCCATGAAGCGGGTGCCGACCTCTTGCAGCGTGCCAGTTCAAAGCTGCAGGGAGGGAAAGGAATAAAACGTCGTCGTCAGCATCCCAAGGTTCATAAAGTGAAGAGACACTGCACTGTGCAGGACGTGTTTTCATCATGAGCATTCAGAAAATTCACGCTGATTCTGGCGACTGTGCCAATTCAGAACTGGATCTGTTTCTGGTTCCACCCACTGTCTCACAATTAGAAAGAGGCTGTTATGTCAATTATTTACCTGTGGCTTCCCTGGAAGGTAATGCACCACTCGAATTCATCGTGAAGGGGACGGACGATTACATTGATCTATCTCGATGTCACCTACGTCTCGTCTTGAAAATTGTAAAATCCGATGGTACAGCACCGTCGGAAGTGATTGCCCCCTGCAATCATTTCTTCCATGCCCTCTTCAGCCAGGTAGACGTCTTCCTCAATGATCACCTAGTGAGTGCTTCTCACACCCTGTACCCCTACAGGGCGTATCTAGAGACTCTATTGAATTACGGGACCGATGCCACACGAAGTCAGCTAGGCACCTCGCTCTGGTACCTCGACACCCCAGGTAAAATGGAACTGACCAGCAGGGAGAACGAGGGGTGGCATCAACGCAAGGGGTACGTCAAACCAACAGGTATCGAACTCATCTCGTGGATCCACGCCGACCTGTTTAATCAAGATCGTTACCTACTCAATCAAGTCGACCTGAGACTGCGTTTGCTGAGATCCAAACCCGAATTCTGCCTCATGACAGGTGAAGCAGACCCCTCTTACAAAGTACAGATACACGAAGCTGAATTTTTCGTGCGTAAAGTCAAACCCACTTCGGGTGTCATCCTTGCACACGCTCGCCTGCTGGGTACGGAGAGTGCCAAGTACCCTCTGCGAAGAACGGATTTACGTATGTTTTCCATCGCTTCGGGCCTGACGAGTGTGAACCGTGACAATTTATTTCTCGGCCAGCTCCCTGTACGACTTGTACTGGGTATGCTGGAAAGTACCAGCCTGAATGGATCGTACGAAAAAAATCCCTTCAACTTCCAACATTTCGACTTAAACTACATCAGTCTTCACATAGACAGTGATCATCAGTCCTACACCCCCGACTTTGCGAATGGGCGCTATCTCCGCTGTTACCAAGGATTATTGGAAGCTGTGGACGCCTGGAAATCCGATAGCGGTATTAACTTATCGCGAAAAGCCTATGGAGAAGGTTTTACATTATTCGGATTCCAATTGACCCCCGAGCAACGTGAATGCAATCAAGTATTTTCTTTAATAAAGAGTGGGAGTGTGAGAGTCGAATTAAAGTTTGCCAAGCCGCTACCCGCATCGGTCACTGTGATCCTGTATGCCGAGTACCAGAATTTGTTGGAAATCCCATTGGATCGTAAAGTCCTGTTTGACTACAGCTCATGAATTCCTATCAGTTAGAATCCATCCTTTCGATGTTACCCACAAGTCTCGGAGTGTTCCCCCGTGACAGACTACCTCACAGAATCAATCAGTCAGAAGCCTTGTTTATCTACAATACCGATCCGTCCTCCCTGCCTGGAACCCACTGGATAGCGGTTTACAAGAAAGGAGTGCAAGTGGATCACTTTGATCCCCTGGGTACGAGTCCCGATGCCTCCATGCAAGAATACTATAGTCGACTAGGCATACGTCACGTCTTACACTCCTCGATACCTCTGCAGGACCCCCTGGGAGACACTTGTGGGGCTCACTGTCTGTATTTCCTGTTTAAAAGATCGTGTGGTTCGACTCTTCCCACAGTACTGCATCGTGATTACACGTGTCGAGTAGACTTTAACGACTGCATGGTGGTGCGATGGCTCTCCGCACTCCTTCAAATATTATAATTGCAGCACCTTCACAGTGTGGGAAGACGACTTTCACTCTGAAACTCATCAAAGAAGCAGCTCAAGTATTCGAACCCCCACCCCAGCGTGTCGTTTACTGTTACGGTGAGTGGCAGCCTGCCTTTGAACCCTTCAAGAAAACGGTGGAATTTTATGAAGGACTACCTACGGATCTGGAATTTGATCCTCACAGACCTACACTTCTGGTACTGGATGACTTGATGGAACAGTCTGTAGCCAGTGAGCGCATATCACAATTGTTTATTCGTGGTGGTCATCATAAAAATATCACGATTGTCCTGATCTTACAAAATCTGTTTTTAAAGGGAAGACATTCGAGGACTATATCGCTCAATGCTCACTACATGTTTTTATTTCGCAATTGTCGGGATGCTTCACAAATAACCCACCTGGCGAGACAAGTGTACCCCCATCAATCTAAACTCCTGACGGATGCCTATAGACTGGCTACACAGGTAACCTGCGGTTATTTGTGTATTGACCTTCATCCCAGAACGTTGGACAGTGAAAGGCTCCGTGCAAAGATTCTTCCATCAGAAGAACCCGAAATACTTTACGTTCCAAATGAAAGTTAAATCTCAAGGTCCGTTCCTTCAGTGCTTACCAAAGCTAGGGGGAAAGCAGCGTACAGCTCTGATGAAGCACATCTCTGACCCCCAGATGTATGCGTTATGTGAAGTGTGTTCCAATTTCTTAAAAGGAAATATACCTGTTTCCCACAGAGTATTAAAGAATTTACGCCAGCACAAGACGGTCATAAGGAGTCTAGCGTCCAAACGTGCATCTTTACGCCACAAGAAGCATCTCCTGCAGCGTGGTTCAGGGTTCATTATACCACTATTGACTGCTGCCCTCCCCCTACTGGTCTCGTTATTTAGAAAAAAATGATTTCAGTGAAAGCAGTGCAGAGGAGAAACATAAGAAAAAAAGTGTGTGATTTAGACTCAGAGATGAAGAAAATATTAGAGTCTGGTGATGCTGACGATAAGTCTGAAAAGTATCTGACTGCTTTGAAAAATTATTTGTTATTCTCAAAACAGCTTGACACTCCACAGGAAGTAAAAGTCAACATTCCCAGAAATCATATAGCTGAAGAGCGGCCCCCAAAAGACATTGCTGTTCCCATCCGGCGTAAGAAAAGAAAATTATCCGAGTGGACGGCGTATTGAAAATATCTGTAAAAAAAAAAAACTTTCCAAGACTTGTGTGCTTGAAGACTTATGTTCAAAACAATGTATTAAAAATCTGTATCCAATAAAAGAAAGTAAAACTGATAATTTGCCTTTTGCCATTTTTACGTCTCTTCCCATTCAATGTTTTCACACTGATGGTTCATTCAATGCTTGACATCCGGAAGTGATCTGCGCTCAGATGTACGTGCGCTGCTACACTCAGTAGTACAGCAGAGGGCGTTAGTGTCGATGGGCGGGGAAATGAGAATGCTGCTGCAGCAGCGAGACTTGGAGGGGAGCAGCGCGCGTACATCTGAGCGCAGATCACTGATAAGACTTACGGAGCACCTGAAAAAACAAAGTTACCTCTTGCTTTCTACCACCATAGTGTCTTCCAGTTCTGAGAAATAAAGAGACGGATTTTTTGAAACCTTTTTTATTGAAACAATTCACAGACAATAATTTACATGACAGATCCGCTGTAGTTTTAAATACAATAAGTTAAATACAATAATTCAAAAGCTGACGACGCCTCAGTGCTGGGTCATTACGTGTGAAATACTAAGGTTCACTAGGAACATTGAAATAAAGTGTGCAGTGAAATAAATAAAGCGTGTAATGAAATAATATGTACATTGGTGAGCAACGAAATAAAGTGAGCAACGAAATAAAGTTGTAATACTATGCACACTGAAATAATAAATGAAGATGCAATAATAAATAAATAATAAATGAAGATGCAATAATAAATAATAAATTAGTTTACAATAATACATTAGTGTGCAATAATAAATAAAAACTGTGCATTTACTCATCCATGAGTTGGATAAGGGTATCCAGGCACAGGTCATTGTAACCATAAGGTACAGTGAGAGTCGAACCCGGGCTGAGATACCGCTTATCGAGGTTAGCCTTAAACCTTTTCACCATGGGCTTATTCGTAAGTGACCCATCCACTTTATTACGAATTACATTGAAAGGGACTTCGAAGGTCTCGCTGGCTGGGGAGTTCCCTAGCACCATGGATTTTAGAAGTTCAAAATTGTATGTGCACCGGTTTTTCTTCGTGAGTGATATGCCCTTGGCGCGAAGAATTTCATCCCCGTTGCTCAGCCGAAGGGCATAACTTTTGGCCCCGGCGCTGACATAGTCAGTGATGTGTACACCGGAGCCGTACTTTGAAGAAATTTCATCCACGAGACCTCCGAGAAAGGGATGTTGTGGTGGTGTGTAGGTGTCGCGAGGAGACGTTGTATAAATTACTGAGTCAGTATCCGAGTACAATGCACGACTATCTAATTTCGATAGAAGCTCGTACAGCTTTAGTCGGGCGTGACTCGTCACCATTGCGGCGAGAATCAGGCTTCCACGGGTGTTCGCTGGAGTGGCAGACTCCGCCGGCTTGTGCGTGACAAGCACGGCCTGATCACTGATAACAGCGACGTCAGTGATGACTAGCGATGCGTCCGTCAAGAGCTCCATGTACTTGACAGGACAACTCACAATGGTCGTCTGGGTTCGACTCATGTTCTGCGCATGCTTCCCCCATGACGAATTAAGCGAGACCTTGGAAAGAGTTCGCTTAAGGTTGTTTTTTTCAACTTCCGAGGGGAGGATCCGAACCCCCTCCGCCTGGAAGAAGGCCTCACAGAAGGCTTCCTTTTGCTCCTCGGTCTGCACGTCAGGGGGAAACCCGGAGTAGCGCTGCTTCAGTCCCAGAAAAGTGTCTATGTACCCAGCATAGACACCTCCCTTTTTTGTTGTAGGATCGTATTGCAGGATGGTATTAAAGTGCCACACATCGTGGAACTGGAGAAGTTTGTAGCCAGCACGCATTGCAGCGTAAATTTCGAACGTAGGCCAAGATCCTGTCAATGCGCGCTGGTTCACGGTGTGCCGACAAGGGGGTGCCAGCTGTCCATCCGCACAGATCCTACAAAGGGGAAAAAGCAGCTTCCCATTACACCTATAGGGCAGTACAGGGATGAATAAATCGTCGGGGGGTAACAGTGTGGCGTGTGCAATGCCAAAATAGTGGTCGAGGTCCGTGGCGAAATCGGAGGTGATCCGAACCGGGTGACCTTTACCGAATGGAGCCTTCTTGCAAACATAAGGGTACAGGCTGTTGTAATCAACGTAGTTAAGGCTACATCCTAAGTCAACCGATGCAAAGATGGAGAACACCTCCACGCGCCCTCCGTAGAGGTAGTCACGGGCCCCTATACGCCTGATAGGCTCGACGGATTTATAAATTAATGCGACGGACTGGTTTTTGCACATCAACTCGTCGAATTCGTGCTCCCACATAATTTTGCATGTGTACCCGTTCATCAGCACTTTCAAGGTCTCAAGACGATCCATGGTCCGGGTGTTTAACAGACCAAATGGCTTTCTCGTGCGCTGATCTATTTTTTCAGGTTTGAAACATTTCAAGCAGCAATGATAGTAACAACCTAAAAATTCGTAATAACAGCGGGTACTGTGGCACACGCCATCCAATTTGTACTGCCCTATCTTATACTCGCCTCCGGGTGATCGCGCAGTTTGAATTACGATGTTGTCCTTGGAAGCCTCATACTCTAACCATGCGAGAGCTTTCAAGGACTGCCGGTCGTTACTCGCCGAATACCCTTGGGCGGGACACACACCGAGGGTATTCTTTTGCAGAAACTTCCCACGGAAAATTCGAAGACAAGCGCCGGCAATAGTCAGGTCACGCGCAAATGGGTCTACGCCTGTGAGATTTAAAAATTCCTCGCGGAAAGCTTGGGCGCCTCGTCGCAACAACTCTGTATCTGCCTTGCAGTAATACAGAAGCTGTTGTTGAAAATCCCAGGGTTCAAGGCTTGCTGCGGCATACCACTCGTTGAATACTGACAGAGTTTCAGGCTCCATGTCTTCCGGCTGGAAAAAAAGCCGATCAGGGATGGGTCCTGCATACTGTAGATTTTCCTCCTTCACGAATTTAAAGGGGAAAAAGCCTTTCACCGTCTCCAAGTTGAAGGTCTTCGTGAATGATCGAAGAGGAGCCTGAATAAAGGACAACGTGTCGATGAACCTTATTTTAAGGCCAGGTAAAAATATACCTAAAATCTTGGATCCATCGAACACGAGATCCGGTTTTAAAAATTTTCTGTACAGGTAACTAATGATGAACATGCCGTCAAAGCCTTTCAGATTATGTGCGAGGACTGTGGCGTCCTTGAATCGTTGAACCCCAGGACGTTCTTCAGCCAGAATCCAATCCATAAAGGCGTCCGTTTCCGGGAATGAAGCATAGACCCACTCGTCGTCCACTTGGTATGTGACCACACATAGTATCGGTTTTAGCAACCCGTCGGCACACTGCACAGTCTCTACGTCAAAGTAGAGGTAGGTCTGACCGACAGGATCAATTTTGCAGGGCTCGACGAATTTTAAGGTGTCAGCCTTACAAACGTGCTTTTTCAGGGGATCGTAAATGCTAATGCACTTAACACAGCGACGCCGTGTCTGACATGCCTTCAGCAGGTGCGCCTGAAAGCATTCAGCCCCGCGCAAATACACACAGCACACCGTGCAAAGCAACAGCTCCCCTGTATGAAGCACATCGACTGACAGGCACCTGTTGCAGGTTCCCTTGCAAACGTGGCCCTCTGTATTTAACCCCTTTAAGCAAATGTGGCAGAATTGTCTAACCCCAAAAAACCCTGATGGTTTGGTAATCACATCATAATGCCCTGCACTAAACAACAAATAAAGGTTGTCCCCTCCTTCGGGACCAATGAAGATGGGGAGGAAGGCGTCATCAGCAGAATACACAACAATCCTGAATTGTGTCAGGTGAGCTTGAAAGAGACGTACTTCCGGGAGTCCACAGGGACCCTCTGGTACGGCTGCATCCTGATGTAGTTGACGGGCTTCCTGCCTCTGCAAAGGGGAGCGATAATCGCTGATCCTAGTATAGTTGTGCGTCAGCCCCTTATTTTTTAAGCAAAGCTCTCGTGCGACGACGAGAGCCCTTGCAAGACAGATATCGTCACGGTTGACGATTCTCAAAACGCTCCCCTTCTTGACAATGAATGACCCGACGTCAGCGACGCGACGAGTCTCGGGGCCTGTACGTCTTCCATCTCCACCGCTACCGACCCGGTCCAGGTTGGCACAAACGAAGTCAAACTCCAATTCGCTCCCGGGACCAAGAGACTCATTTGACTGCACTACTTTGTCTAGTGCAGCCATGAATCTCTCCCCCGTCAGGGCATTACGCCGAATTAGTGCCAGGTTGACGGGGTTTTTCAAATCCCGGGAGCGTAAACACAACCGAACATGGCTATACTCCCCTGTGGGGACGACGTCGGTCAACATTTTCTCATGTAGGTCGTGCAGGACCGGGAGGAAATTATAAGGTTCCACATTCTCCATTCCGCCAAGCCGCACACTCATTGAAATAAATTGTGTGCGAAACTTGGCGGAGTTGTAGTGGCGTGTGTTCACAATGCTGTAGTAAGGTGCTGCAGCAGGTCTGACTGTGGTGGATGGTCCTGGAACGTTGAAGGACTCGACAGACCTAGATAGATAATTTATTCTCAGAATATGCAGTACTTTACGCGTTTTTTATCTTAGAACTGAAGTTATAATGCTGTATTGCTCAGATACATACTTTTAAAGTATTACATTTTCCCCTGACACACATTTTTAAAGTATTACACTTTTAAAGTATCACATTTTCCCCAGATACACGTTTTTAAAGTATTACATTTTTAAAGTATCACATTTTCCCCAGATACACACTTTTAAAGTATTACATTTACTAATATTCTTCTTTATACATAGTTTGTCCAATAAAAATCATATATTTATTCACATATATATAGAAATTTTACCTACAGTACAAGTCTGAGAAAAAAAAAAATGTTCCACGTGAGTAAACACTCGACTGTGGAAAAATTTAACAGTTGTAATGAAAGACAACACACACACATTGCTAGTATAATTTTGCCTACAGTACAAGTCTGGGAAAAAATGTTCCACGAGAGTAAACACTCGAAGTTGGAAAAATTTAACCGTTGCTAGCTCAAGCAAAAGACCTAATTAAAATTTAACTAATTTATAAGCAGAATAAAGAAAGTAAAATGGCTTTACAGGCTATAAAACTATATATGCTTTAGTAAATGATTGAGCCGTTTAAGACCTGCTCAACATCAAATGAAATTTCATTTACCTGACTGCAGCTGAAGACCCCGCGCCTGTGAAGATTGCCGTGGTGCCGTCAGCACTGGCGGGGTCGTTGAGGGGCGTAGCCGGCACTGTCAATGACGAACGGGTCATGGGTGGCTGAGGCTTGGTTAGCACACTCTCCGTGGGGGCCCTACATTGATAGATAATTCAGTCTCAGAATATGCAGCACATTTACATGTTTTTTCATCTTAGAGCAGAAAAGACAATATGCAGTACATTTACTAGTCTGAGCAAAAATCTAAGTAACTAAAGTTTGAAAATTAGGTTTTAGAATAAAAGACAGCACAGTTTGCTAGCACGCGCAAAAAAAAAAAAATCTAAGTAACTAAAGTTTGAAATTTATCATTTAGACTTTACTAGATAGAAACAAATATAAAACTCTATGTTGTGATAAAAGACAACATACACCACAGTTTACTAGCCTGAGCAAAAAAAAAAAAATCTAAGAAAATATTTAGCTAATTTATAAGTAGAATAAAGTAAGTAAAAATGACTTTACTGGATAGAAACAAATATAAAACTCTATGCACGTCAGTAAATGATTGTGTGTCTTAATGACAACATAGCATTAAATAAAGGTTTATTCACCTGCTAGCCGTTGAAGAACCCGGGACGGGTGAAGTCCTCATCTCCGCTGCTGCTTTTGCTGCGGCGATGCGCTTGCGGTGTGTTAAAGATAGCCTCATTGTCCTCGGTCGTAATATTTCCCCGGCCTCCATCTGACGACAGACACGCTTCACACTTCTGTCCTCTGTCTCCATGCTTCTTTTGGAGACATCGGAGAGGTTCTGGACTGCTGCGAGAAGTTTCTCAAAGCACTGCGTGGTGTTCCTAGATAGATAGATAATACGGTCTCAGAATATGCAGTACATTTACTAGCGCAATCAAAAATATCTAAGTAACTAAAGGTTTGAAAATTAAGTTTTAGAATAAAATGACTTTACTGGATAAATGGTTGAGTACCTTAAGGGCAACACAGCATTAAATAATTTATAAGGCAACACAGTATTAAATAATTCTTAAGTGCAGCACAGCATTAAATAATTCTTAAGTGCAACACAGCATTAAATAATTCCTAAGTGCAACACAGCATTAAATAATTTATAAGTAGAATACAGAAAGTAAAAACGTCTTAAGTGCAACACAGCATTAAATAATTTATAAGGCAACACAGTATTAAATAATTCTTAAGTGCAGCACAGCATTAAATAATTCTTAAGTGCAACACAGCATTAAATAATTTATAAGTAGAATACAGAAAGTAAAAACGTCTTAAGTGCAACACAGCATTAAATAATTTATAAGTAGAATACAGAAAGTAAAAACGTCTTAAGTGCAACACAGCATTAAATAATTTATAAGTAGAATACAGAAAGTAAAAACGTCTTAAGGACAGCATTAAATAAAATTTTAGTTACCTGTTAGCAGATGATGATTCCACCGAAGGAATGTTGGAGGCTCGTTCACCAGACATCTTGAGGAGTTTGACAATCAGGTGCCAGAGTATCAGCGTTGACAGTTGAATGACATTGGAGGATGCTGTCCTCCGCATTTTATACACACAGCCAGGCCGACTGACACGTATTACAAGAGGTCAAACTAACATCACGCGATCGAGACAACAACAACAATTTCTATTTTGAAACCTTATCAGCATCATATGTAAACAAAGTGTGGTGCTGGACACTGCCCTCTTGAACCCTCACCGATCGGACCACGTCGCGTGATGTTTTTGAAAGTCTTGTTGCTAGCCCCGATAAGCACTTGAAAGGAATACCGCTTGCGATAAGGAGTTTGAATTTTCTGAGAGCAGATCATAACACGGCACTATTCGACAGCTATTACGAATAATTTAAACCATTCGTCCCGGACCGTAGGACGATTTTTAATGTGGGAATTTTAACCAGTGCTTAATTACTAGGGAGTTTAATAGCCGGGAATTTTAATTATAAGAAAATCGTTTAACCGTCTTGGTGGAATAAATACAGCTTTGCGAGTTTGATTTACAATTTGAGATCCTCATTCAAAAGAGTTCAGTGGTAGTGTCGGTTTTGATGTAAGAAATACATAGAAAAAGCTAGTTATAAAGAATGCTAGGTTAATATCTGACCCGTTCGACACGCATCTAAGCCACAGCAAGTACACGGCATAGTCCTGGAATCCACAGAGCGAGCGACGATTATTTTTTTCCGGTGAAACACATCTACAGAAACCGATTATTATTTCGACCTTGGAGTGATTTTAATAAAGGTGAGGAATATTTTAATCAGTGCTTAATTACTAGGGAGTTGATTAACGGAGTTTGAAAATTTTTCCACTGCAGACGCGTGTTATAAAAGCAGATTTAACATGTCATCCCTACGAATAATTTAAACCATTATTAATTTCACCCTATGGTATTTTCTATGGAAACAGTAAGAGTAAAATGAGTTTCAACTGTAGGATGATTTTTAATAGAGGTAAGGGAATTTTTGATGAGTGTTTAATTACTAAGGAATTTTGTATCATTCCTTTCTGTACAATTATTCTAAGACCAGTCAATCGTTCCATGCAATTATTCTGAGACTTGCATCAGCCGAGTGAAGGAGTGGGGCCTTAAAATGGTCAACCAGAGGGTTTTTCATAAGGGGGAGGGCTTAAAATATAGGTAGGTCGACCGTGGGGTCCGAAAACGAGAAATTAGAGTGAAAATAAAGGGGTTTTTGGGAAAATAGTACTTCTCCCTGTCAACAGATGACGCCAGGAGGGTTTTTAATAAGGGGGAGGGCTTAAAATATAGGTAGGTCGACCGGGGGGTCCGAAAACGAGAAATTAGAGTGAAAATAAAGGGTTTTTGGGGAAATAGTACTTCTCACTGTCAACAGATGGCGCCACTGAGGGGGAAAAGGGGGGTTTAATAAAGGGGGAGGAATTATTAATTATTAATAAAGGGGGCGTGGCCTGTTACGTAATGATTATGTAATGATTACGTCATGTTACGTAATGATACGTCATAGGGGCGTGGCATGTTACATCATAGGAGGCGTGGCCTGTTACGTCATAGGGGCGTGGTCGATGACGTCATAGGGGGGAAAGCACTGTGCAAAGGGGGATCGGTGGGTTGGCAACAAACTACTGAGGTGACCCTTAGACAGGGATTGAAATATTAGGATATTTACTTATAAGTAGCCTTCCCATGGCCGAGTGGTTAGCACGCTTGGCTACTGATCTAAGGGAGCTGGGTTCGAGCCCCGGGTAAGGCATGGTTGTGTGTGTTGTTTTTCTGCTGAGGTCCTGCCATCCTCACAGACCTACTACTTTGGCATATAAACTGACAGACTCCTGTCAGACCTCTGTGGCAAGCAGCTGCTTGAGGGGGTATTTATTTTTTATATTACTTATAAGTAAGTGAATATATTTGTCTTCAGTGGCTACGTATATTAATCTACCTATTCTAAGACAGCCATGGGTTGGGTTGTTTTACCTCTGAGCGGCACTTTTTTGCACACCATGGGCTAAATGGCCAGGTCACATGGACCCCGAAGGCTCAGAGAAGGTTGGGGAAGGGGACCCACTGGAACAGCTGTTGGGTGACAGATGGTAGCCTCCCGTCAAGGCCATCCAGCGTGTTCTTTAACGTGCACAGGGTATGGCTCTCCCGCACACGGGGCCACGGCTTAACGTCCCATCCGACGGACGGCGGCCTTTCCAAGCCCATCGGTGTCCCCTACTGACCGTGGGCAGGGCGGGGAATTTTGCGGAGATAAATCTCAACGCTGACCCAGCTGGGACTCGAACCTGGGAACTACAGATTACGAGCCTGGCGCGCTACCGACTGAGCCACCCCCACCCCAAGACAGCCATGAATACAATTACTATTTTAATTATTTTCTAAGCGTTCCATTTTTATTATTTAGTTTTTCGTTTTCTTCCTTCAGTGTTACTATTGTAATTTGCAATGCATTCACATTTTTTGTTATGTTTTGCAAGCAGTCACCATTAATACCCCAGGGATTTTTTTATTATCTTCAACTTTTGCTATCTTTTCTAGTTTCTTTACCATTATTCCATAAACTATCACTATCTTCTCGTATTCCATTCCTCAATTCTTTCAGAATTCGCAATATTTCATCATTATAGCTCTGAAAAATATATTTAAGACTGTCATTATTATCTTTCTCAAAAGCGTTACTTTCACTCAAAGAATTTTTGACTCTGTAACCGAAATTTTTATTTTACTTCCAGCGATATTTTGGCTGTAAGCCAACCAATTAATTCTGCGTCATTTAGTCTCTTTTCCTCTGAACATTTTTCTAAAATTTCCATCACTGATACCAACATAAGCAGAGTTGAAGAATTAAATTAATTAATTCGTTGTAATTGATTAATTTAACTCGTTTTGATATAATCAAATCTGATTCACCATGCTTGAAACACAGAGCGATTTTTAAGTGGTACAGTCGCTCAAAAAAGTATCCGAACACTATGGTTGATTACGGAATTCAGAAAAAATATCTGGCAACGATTGTTTTAGAAATGAGTGATCTGGCAACCTTCGTGTCACGTGACACGAAGTTATTCCAGACCAGTTTGCCAGATAACTTCGTGTCACGTGACACGAAGTTATCTGGCAACCTTCGTGTCACGTGACACAAGTTGCCAGATAACTAATTTCTAAAAAAAATCGTTGCCAGATATTTTTTCTGAATTCTGTAATCAACCATAGTGTTTGGATACTTTTTTGAGCGACTGTACAAAAGCTTCACAGGCTGCCGCGATCTCAAGATCTGAGCAATCAAGTATTGTTCTCCATACACATGAATCATTTCTGACGCTGAATGTGCGCCACTTTCCGTTGGATTGTCTTTTTTTTCCCCTCTGAACGACACTTTCCCCCCACACACATTGCGTTAAATGGCCAGGTCACAAGGACCATGAGCGCTCAGAGAAGGTTGAGGGAATCCACTGAAGAGCTGTTGGGAGACAGATGGTATCCTCCTTTCAAAGCCATCCAACGTGTTCTTTAACTTGCACAGAGAATGGTCTCCCACACGCAGAGTCACGGCTTAACGTTCCATCCGACGGACGGCGGCATTTCCAAGCCCATCAGTGTTCCCTACTGACCGAGGGCAGGGTGGGGAGTTTTCCGGAAATAATCTCAATAGTAACCCAGCTGGGACTCGAACCTGCAGATTACGAGCCTGGCGCTACCGACTGAACCACCCTCGCCCCACGTTGATTTGGACTGGTTTGATAGAACTCTTCGCTGATGCTAAACGTTACCTACATTACAATCAGAATCGCGCAGATCTTCTAATTCGAAAATTGCCTTATATGCTGGGAAAATGTGACAACACCGTAAAAAAAAACATTATGCCACCACGTGTAGAGAGTATCTTTGCCACGAAGTAAGATCGGCAAAAATGCGCGAGGGCGATAAACAATAATATTGTGATCTCTTTCAGCTGATGAACTGTAAACCTCTGTTTTTCCGTAGAGTTCGTGCCAACAACTTAAGCCTCGTTGAACACACTAACGTAACACATACCACACCTCAGTTTCTAGATAGGCTATACCGTGCAAAGATATAACGCACACTAAAACGAACACCTTTCCAAAGCGAAAAAGCGACAGAGACTGACTACACATTGTTCTACTGTTACTCGCGATTGTATCGCAACGTGTTTCAACTTGCACACACTGCTTCATACCCTTGAAGAGTCGCTGTGTTGCCAAATATAATCTAATAACTCAAGCGAAAGGCTGCTGATTGTTGGCGACGGCATTTCACGAATTAAATGACCCACCCTCGTATGCATTAAGTAGATTATAAGAACACTCTCTTCTTTAAGCAGCCACGAAGTCTGGCAGGAGCTTGACACCGCAATTCGCCATAGAAAAGCCTGTTAGAGGAGAAAAGATTGTTGAAGTGTATCGTCGGAAAGACAACAGAACACGAAGAAGGATCTTCACAAAAATATTGCTTGGAGCATAAAAAAAGAAAAAAAACAAAATAATAATTTAGAGACGTAGCTTTTGCACGTGCTGTAAAGAGAATCACTCAGAGAGATTAATTCCAAATTCCTGTCACAAGTGTAACAACCCTTAATTTGCAAAATCTCCTCTCCACACAGATAAATGGCAAGGACATTGAAACTGCACTGACAACTCCATTGTTCTTTGGCCTTCTGCATTTAGCATTCCCTCGAGGCAATAACACAAATGATCCTATTTGTGGAGAGAGACTTCCTTCATCATTAGCTCCAGAAACAAGAGCAAAAATCGTTCCTGGTTTCATTTCTGGCATGTAATTTGAATTTGGGAATTCTTCTTCTGCACCACGTGGAACGACTAGCGCATTTAATAAATGCCACTATAACCGTGCGCAGAAATAAATCAAAATAATAGTCTGAGTAATGAGTCATTTTAAAATTTAGAATATATACACTCATCATATTGCTATTTAGTTTTTTCTTGAAATTCGTAGAAGTACAGTTGTTTGCAAATTATAATGTATAGAATTATAGTTACAAATCTTAGTGTAAATTTCAATAGAAGAAAAAAACATATTTTTTTCTTTTTGTCGAAATATTGACAATAATATCTTAATATTTAAAGAGATGGGCGGAGATTGGTTCAGCCTGGGTGGGTTGGGTTGTTTTATCTCTGAGCGGCACTTTTTTGTACACAATGGACTAAATAGCTAGGTCACAGGGAAGACTCAGAGAAGGTTGGGGGAGGGGACCCACTGGAACAGCTGTTAGGAGACAGATGGTTGCCTCCCGTCAAGACCATCCAGCGTGTTCTTTAACGTGCATAATGTATGGCTCTCCCGCACACTGAACCATGACTTAACATCCCATCCGATGGACGGCGATCTTTTCTAGACAGTGGGTGTCTCCTGCTGCCCGAAGACAGGGTGGGAGTTTTCCGGAGATAATTTATTAAGAAATCTCAAGATAGAATTCGAACGTGGGAGCTGCAGATGGCGAGCTACAAACTGAGCCAACTGCCCCCCCCACCCCTAGGATCGTAATCTGCAGTTTCTAGGTTCATAGTCCAAATGAACCAGCATTGAGCTTTGTCTCCGCTAACCGCACCCTTCCTTAGGAAAGGCCGCCGTATTTCTGATAGGACGCAAATCCATGGCGCCCTGCTCAGGAGAGTCATACCCATTACACATTAAAGAACACATTGAATAGCATACAAAAGGGAAGCAGCCACACTCTCCTAGGAGCTATCCAGTGGGTCCCCTTCCATAGTTCTCTGAGCTCTTGGGGTCCTTTGACCTGGCCATTGTGTCCCACGGTGTGCAAAAAGCATTGCGTCCCACTATGTGCACAAAAACTGGCTATTGTGCCCCATTGTGTGCAAAACCTGACCATTATGTCCAACCTGTGTGCGATATAGGCCATTGTATCCCGCTTTGTGCACAAAAACTGGCCATTGTGTCCAGTTATGTGCACAAAAACTGACCACTGTGTCCTAGTTTTTGCAAAAAAAAAAGTAGCCATCGCGTCCCACTGTGTGCAAAAACTAGCCATTGTGTTCCACTATGTGCGCAAAAACTGGCAACTGTGTCCCATTTTATGAAAAAAAAAAACTAGCCATTTCGTCGCACCGTTTGCAAAAAACTGGTCATTTTGTTCCACTGTATTCGAAACAGTGCCTCTGGCAGGTTTAAACAATGAACCATGACTGGACAATTTTCTTTGTTTTGCAAGATTTCTTACTACTTACTGTTATCGACCTTTGGTAGGCAGCCGACAAAAAGAGCGTGCTCTCGCCCATTTTATCCTCTTTTTATTGTTTTGCACAATAATATTGTTACGACAGATGAACGAGCAACAATGAAACCGTGATGTGCTGCATCATTTTGATACTCGCGTGTGAATTACGTCACGAGTGAATTAGAACAGTCGAATTAGAAAGTTAACGTCGTTCTGAGAGGAATGAAAAAATTGACGTGTATTAATTGATCGAGTGAGATTCTCGGAAGAAATAATGTCAAGTAGAAAGTTAATTGTATTTGGCTTTCTGCGCGTTAGACCATGAAGAAATATTTTATTTCGTGTGTGCGCGGGAGAATAAAAGAGTTTATTAAGGTGGATCTTGTTAGTAAACTAGTAAGAAAAAAGGGTTGGGTTGTTTTACCTCTGAGCGGCACTTTTTTGCACACCATGGGCTAAATGGCCAGGTCACAAGGGCCCCGAAGGCTCAGAGAAGGTTGGGGGAGGGGACCCACTGGAACAGCTGTTGGGAGACAGATGGTAGCCTCCCGTCAAGGCCATCCAGCATGTTCTTTAACGTGCACAGGGTATGGCTCTCCCGCATACGGGGCCACGGCTTAACGTCGCATCCGACGGACGGCGGCCTTTCCAAGTCCATCGGTGTCCCCTGCTGATCGTGGGCAGGGCGGGGAATCTTGCGGAGATAAATCTAAACGCTGACCCAGCTGGGACTCGAACCTGGGAACTACAGATTAAGAGCCTAGCACGCTACCGACTGAGCCACCCCCGCCCCAAAAGAAAAAAGGAAGAATTCATCGTCTGATGCGTGTTGATCAACGTCTGGAAAGAATTGGTTCTGAAAGACCAGTATACTTAGCTGCAGTTTTAAAGTACGGGATGACTAGAATCCTGGAAGGAAGTCATTTGGTGTATAGTTATATTTTAGAATCATGTAAGTTATATTTAGTTTGTTTAAAGAATTGGGTTGGGTTGTTTTACCTCTGAGCGGCACTTTTTTGCACACCATGGGCTAAATGGCCAGGTCACATGAACCCCGAAGGCTCAGAGAAGGTGGGGGAGGGGACCCACTGGAACAGCTGTTGGGAGACAGATGGTAGCCTCCCGTCAAGGCCATCCAGCGTGTTCTTTAACGTGCACAGGGTATGGCTCTCCCGCACACGGGGCCACGGCTTAACGTCCCATCCGACGGACGGCGGCCTTTTCAAGCCCATCGGTGTCCCCTACTGACCGTGGGCAGGGCGGGGAAATTTTGCGGAGATAAATCTCAACGCTGACCCAGCTGGGACTCGAACCTGGGTACTACAGATTACGAGCATGGCGCGCTACCGACTGAGCCACCCCCGCCCCTTAAAGAATTGGTAAGGTTACTCTTGGTAGATTATAGGTTTATGTGCAAATGACACTTATTGAGTACTTTAAAAAACCTTATTTTATGCTTTGAGTAGAGATTGTAAGAATTATAGAAAAACAACTATTTGTAGGAATAATGAAAAGGCGCTATATTCTTCTGATGGTTTATGTTCATACTGATGAAGATGAAGATTTGTGTTAGTTGAATTTAGTTTATATAAATGTTTTTATTCACACTTTTTTTTTAATAAATTATCTTATTTTAGAATTATTGTTGCTAAATATTCTTTTGAACTCACGCTCAGTTTCCTTTGTTAAATTTATAACAATATTTAAAAAAAATTCTCACTCCGGGGCCCGACGTCAGTTTGCTGGTCACTAATTTTTCTATTCAAAGCTTAGTATAAAATTTGTGAGTTTTCATTTTCAGATAGAGAGTATGCATGTTTTTCGTCATAAAATATAAGAAATTCTTTCTGATAGCTGATAGCCGTCCGTCGAATGGGGCGTATAGCCGTGGTCTCGTGTGGGGGAGAGACATGCCTTTGCACGTTAAAAGAACTAGCTGGATAGCCTTGCCGGAGGCTACCATCGGTCTCCTAACAGCTGTCTAGTATGAGCGCTCGGGATCCTTGTGGCCTAGCATTTTTTCTCCTCCGGCAATTTTTTGCACACAATGGGCTAAATGGTAAAATGCCACAAGGGATCAGGGAAAGTTACTGGGACCCACTGGACAGCTGTTAGGACACAGATGGTAGCCTCCTATCAAAGCCATCCAGCGTGTTCTTTAACGTACACAGGGTATGGCTCTTTGGCACACGGACCACGGCTTAACGTTCCATCTGATGGTGACCCCTACTGACTGAGGACAGAACGGGAAGTTCTGCGCAGATAAATCTAGACGATGGCCCAGGTGGGACTCGAACACAGGGACTGCAGACTACAAGCCTGGCGTGCAACTGACTGAGCACCCCACACACACACATTGAGCACCCCACACCACACACTGAGCACCCCACACCACACACTGCCCGCCATTCCATTTCAGTTTTTATATGCGGCCCGCCATTTCGTTAATTAGTTTTCATTAATTAATTTTCATTAATTAGAAAGTAAGCATTTGTAGCAACACCTAGCGATTTATTTAGTAAAATTTTCATTTATATATTTTATGAAACTGTATTTACGAATCGACTGTATTTAGGCTATATAAGAGTATACAAAATTAAACTTTTTTTCTAAAAATGAGATAAAGCACGGTTTTCTCTAGTCTGAAAAATTCAGTCTAGAAAAGTTAGATCTCGCTGCCGATAAAAAAAAAAGGTTTCCTTTCGTTAAAATGCCTCGAGACAGATTGCATTACAATGGCAAGAATATACTTTTAACGAAAGACTAACTATAACGCTTTACAGATAACGATTTTATTAGCAGAATTTACTATTATCTATTCATTCTTCAAAATAAATGATATGAATTGAAACCATTTAGTTCATATTTACTTTGGGATGATAGTCTAATAAATCTCATAAACTTTTAACTTAACTCTAAAAGAGTACCGTGTAAATCGAGGGATACACAAAGGGAGCAATGTATTTCGGGTTATTTTTCATGTGATTCAAATTGCCTCTTTGAAATGAGGTAATCTTGACAGTCACATTTTTTCTCTGTTAATTGCAAAAGATAATTACGTATCTTTCATATTTTCTCTTATTTTCCCTTCTCAATTGTTTCAGTCGATTTAAAATTAGGTATAAGTATCGCAACTGAACAATTATAAAATCAGCCTACTACCAGTGAAAAAAACTAAACTGGCTTTCATCCTATAAAGAGGATTTGCAAACGTACTACATTCTAATTAATATGTTCTTAAAGATTCACGTGCCATGCGCAGAATCCGTGTAGTCATTAAGAACAATCAGGAAGGAAGCATTCTGAAGGAGTCATTTATGGGCCTCATTTTTTTTTTATTTCCTTTTTGTTTACGAAGAGATGTTTATCCTGGGACAAAAAACAAAAAGATGAGAGGGAGAAAGATAAAAAAAAAACCGTCATAAAAAATGAAGAGGAGATTCCTTCCAATGAGATTCTGGAGTATAAGTAAATGGCAGTAAGTGTATGGAGTGACTTTGCATAATCTCGAAGGCTGGTGAGGTGAGGATGCACATAGCAACAGCCCCCCCCCCCCTCCTCAGATGTCGATTTGTCGAATCGACCACAAGAAAACAACGATGTCGGCTTGATTTGTGTGTGTGTGTGTTTCTGCGATGGTAAGTACGTTAGACGAGCCTGATCCGAAGACAGAGGCAATTTGGACTGAGCTGTATGGTCTGTAAAGACGGTCGTAATTGTCTTGTTGTTTGTTGTGTCGAAGACTACTGCTTGCCTTTGACCTTCTCTATGTGTGAAGCAGGTTTGCCTTTAGACAGGTGACTTGAAGGACAAGTAGCAGCTGATCCTTTTCTCTTCCTTCAGGCTAGAGAAATACTCTGTAGAGTACTTCAAGGATCTGGGCCTGCTTTAATTGTTCATCGACTGCTAATTAACGATTCCGGATTTCCTTTCATTACAACTGTTTAATGTAGAGTTCTTCAAAACAAGACAAATAATCATTACGTAGTCTGATACCGTGTAACGGTTATGATGAAAAGAATTAACAGCAATGCGCACAAAGCATATTTAAAAAAAAAATTGTTTTTATTCTACATTTTTTTTTCATATGCTTTGTCAAAAGAGTTTTATTGGTTTTTGTTAAGTATTGAGCAATTAACTTATACATGGTTTGAGGAAGTTCGCAAAAGTATAATTCTTTTATCCATGAATTCAAACATTTGATTATTATAATTTAGCAGGGGAATTACATTTGGAATTTACATAAAAGAAATGACTGTGCTTTCATGCTTTATATTTAAATTAATTTTAATTATAATGATAATAAGTTCTTATCTGAAAAATGGCCCTCAATTTATTTTATTTTTGCTACTTAGTCTCATTGTATTTCATTGTAAATAACGGCAGCATCCAATTACTCCTTGCGACATCTGTACAACAACAAATATGTGTTGTCCATTCACAGAGAATAGTCTTTTCAAATTTCATTTTGAGTTCTAAAGTTGTATTTTACCATCCGTTAAATTCGAGTTTGTTATATTAGTTCGTTATAATAACTGTTATTGTTAAATTCGTTATTAGCAGCTAATCTGAAATAAATGTGAAATATGACATCTCTACACATCTTAAAATCAATCGGGGAATACCTCAAGGAACCATTATTAGCCCACTTCTCTTTAACCTTTTTGTTAACGATCTTCTAGAATCCTCCACCAACTACAATATTTTTAATGTATGCAGACGATTGTCTTATTTTTTTACGTCAAGTTCTCTCACTTCTCTAAAACAAGAAATAGAAAACAATATTCATGATGTGCATCGTTGGTATACTAAAATGGATTCACTGTCAATATCAAGAAAACCAATATTGATTTTCTTTCAACTTCAAATTCTTTTCTGCCTGACACAAACATTAAAATTAATAACACCCATATTACAGTTTCCACTTCCAAGAAGTACTTAGGTATGACGATAGATCTTGAGTTTTGAATTCACATTAAGAAAACCGTCGCTTCAGCTTCTAAAAGAACATATATATTGAGGCACATTCGAAGTGTAACGTTGTTGTATTACTCGAAATTCCCACAGACTTAACATTAATGGTTAAAAACCAGTGTGTACCATTGATTTAACATTAACAGTTTTGAAAGAAATTGTTCATCGTCAATGATGTTAAAACAATAAATTCTTCGATTAATTGCCTTCTAATGTCGAATGATAAAGTCATTATTGTTTCAGAAATGGACAAGTAGCACGAGCCATTTTGTGAACATTGAAGTCGTTCGATAGACATGAGCACTTTTGAGAACATTAAAGTCGTTTGAAAGATCACGAGTGGGACATGAGTATTTGGTGAACACTGAAGTCGTTCGAAAGATCACGAGTGGGATGTGAGTATTTGGTGAACACTGAAGTCGTTCGAAAGATCATGAGCGGACACAAACCTTTTTGTGAACATTGAAATCGTTGGAAAAGATCACGGCGAACACGAGCCTTTTTGTGAGCATTGAAACCTCTCGAAAGATTTCGAACTGGCACTAGCCTTTTCGTGAACATTGAAGTTGTTTGAAATATCATGAGTGGGACACGAGCTTTTTGTGAACATTGAAGTTGTTTGAAATGTCATGAGTGGGACACGAGCCTTTTTGGGACATTGAATTTGTTTGAAAGATCATGAGTGGGACACGAGCCGTTTGGGGAATATTGAAGTTGTTTGAAAGATCATGAGTGGGACACGAGATTTTTGGGAACACTGAAGTTGTTTGAAAGATCATGAGTGGGACACGAGCCTTTTTGGGAACATTGAAGTTGTTTGAAAGATCATGAATGGGACACGAGCTTTTTGGGGACATTGAAGTTGTTTGAAAGATCATGAGTGGGACACGAGCCTTTTGGGGAATATTGAAGTTGTTTGAAAGATCATGAGTGGAACACGAGCCGTTTTGGGAATATTGAATTTGTTTGAAAGATCATGAGTGGGACACGAGCCTTTTTGGGAATATTGAATTTGTTTGAAAGATCTTGAATGGGACACGAGCATTTTTGTGAACATTGAAGTTGTTTGAAAGATTACACGAGCGGGACACGAGCCTTTTCCAGAACATTGAAGTTGTTTGAAAGATCATGAGTGGGACACGAACCTTTTTGAGAACATTGAAGCTGTTTGAAAGATCATGAGTGGGACACGAGCTTTTTGTGAACACTGAAGTTGTTCGAAAGATCATGAGTGGGACACGAGCCGTTTTGGGAATATTGAAGTTGTTTGAAAGATCATGAGTGGGACACGAGCCTTTTTGGGAACATTGAAGTTGTTTTAAAGATCACACGAGAGGGACACGAGCCTTTTTGAGAACATTGAAGTTGTTTGAAAGATCATGAGTGGGACACGAGCCTTTTTGGGAACATTGAAGTTGTTTGAAAGATCATGAATGGGACACGAGCTTTTTGGTGACATTGAAGTTGTTTGAAAGATCATGAGTGGGACAGAGCCTTTTTGGGAACATTGAAGTTGTTTGAAAGATCACACAAGCGGGACACGAGCCTTTTTGTGAACATTGAAGTTGTTTGAAATATCATGAGTGGGACACGAGCTTTTTGTGAACATTGAAGTTGTTTGAAAGATCATGAGTGGGACACGAGCTTTTGTGAACTTTGACGTTGTTTGAAAGATCACGAGCGGGACAAGAGCCTTTTTGTGAACATTGAAGTTGTTTGAAAAATTATGAGTGGGACACGAGCTTTTTGGAAACATTGAAGTTGTTTGAAAGATCAAAAGTGAGACACGAGCTTTTTGGGAACACTGAAGTTGTTTGAAAGATCATGAGTGGGACACGAGCTTTTTGGGAACACTGAGGTAGTTTGAAAGATAATGAATGGGACACGAGCCTTTTCGGGAACATTGAAGTTGTTAGAAAGATCATGAGTGGGACACGAACCTTTTTGTGAACATTGAAATTGTTTGAAATATCATGAGTGGGACACGAGCTTTTTGTGAACACTGAAGTTGTTCGAAAGATCATGAGTGGGACACGAGCCGTTTTGGGAATATTGAAGTTGTTTGAAAGATCATGAGTGGGACACGAGCCTTTTTGGCAACATTGAAGTTGTTTTAAAGATCACACGAGAGGGACACGAGCCTTTTTGAGAACATTGAAGTTGTTTGAAAGATCATGAGTGGGACACGAGCCTTTTTGGGAACATTGAAGTTGTTTGAAAGATCATGAATGGGACACGAGCTTTTTGGTGACATTGAAGTTGTTTGAAAGATCATGAGTGGGACAGAGCCTTTTTGGGAACATTGAAGTTGTTTGAAAGATCACACGAGCGGGACACGAGCCTTTTTGTGAACATTGAAGTTGTTTGAAAGATCATGAGTGGGACACGAGCCGTTTTGGGAATATTAAAATTGTTTGAAAGATCATGAGCGGGACACGATCCTTTTTGGGAACATTGAAGTTGTTTGAAAGATCACACGAGCGGGACACGAGCCTTTTTGTTAACATTGAAGTTGTTTGAAAGATCATGAGTGGGGCAAGAGCCTTTTTGTGAACATTGAAGTTGTTTGAAAGATCATAAGTGGGACACGAGATTTTTGGGAGCACTGAAGTTGTTTGAAAGATCATAAGTGGGACACGAGATTTTTGGGAACACTGAAGTTGTTTGAAAGATCATGAGTGGGACACGAGCCTTTTTGGGAACATTGAAGTTGTTTTAAAGATCACACGAGAGGGACACGAGCCTTTTTGAGAACATTGAAGTTGTTTGAAAGATCATGAGTGGGACACGAGCCTTTTTGGGAACATTGAAGTTGTTTGAAAGATCATGAATGGGACACGAGCTTTTTGGTGACATTGAAGTTGTTTGAAAGATCATGAGTGGGACAGAGCCTTTTTGGGAACATTGAAGTTGTTTGAAAGATCACACGAGCGGGACACGAGCCTTTTTGTGAACATTGAAGTTGTTTGAAAGATCATGAGTGGGACACGAGCCGTTTTGGGAATATTAAAATTGTTTGAAAGATCATGAGTGGGACACGAGCCGTTTTGGGAATATTGAATTTGTTTGAAAGATCATGAGTGGGACACGAACTTTTTGGGAACACTGAAGTTGTTTGAAAGATCATGAGTGGGACACGAGCCTTTTGGGGAATATTGAAATTGTTTGAAAGATCATGAGTGGGACATGAGCTTTTTGTGAACATTGAAGTTGTTTGAAAGATCATGAGTGGGACACCAGCCGTTTTGGGAATATTGAATTTATTTGAAAGATCATGAGTGGGACACGAGCCTTTTTGGGAATATTGAATTTGTTTGAAAGATCTTGAGTGGGACACGAGCATTTTTGTGAACATAGAAGTTGTTTGAAAGATCACACGAGCGGGACACGAGCCTTTTTGAGAACATTGAAGTTGTTTGAAAGATCATGAGTGGGACACGAGCCTTTTTGTGAACATTGAAGTTGTTTGAAAGATCATGAGTGGGACACGAGCCTTTTTGGGAACATTGAAGTTGTTTGAAAGATCATGAGTGGGACACGAGCTTTTTGGGGACATTGAAGTTGTTTGAAAGATCATGAGTGGGACACGAGCTTTTTGGGGACATTGAAGTTGTTTGAAAGATCATGAGTGGGACAGGAGCGTTTTTGGGAATATTGAAGTTGTTTGAAAGATCATGAGTGGGACACGAGCCTTTTTGTGAACATTGAAGTTGTTTGAAAGATCACGAGCCGGGCACGAGCCTTTTTGTGGACTTTGAAGTAGTTCGAAAGATCACGAGAGAGAAACGAGTTTCTTTTTGAAATCAATATTTCGAAAACTATGAAGTATTCAAATCGGATGTTAAAAATAATTTGGGTAAATTGAGAAACGTTTATTTATTACCTATATCTTATTAAAATATTTAAAACAATAAACGTATATTTCATAAAATACCGAGTGCACATGAGAACGTGCAACAATTATTCATCATAATGTGTGTGTATTTGGTGAGGTGCTCCACGTGTTGTGAAGAACAATGAACTGGAATTAAACTCAATGTTGTTGAATTTGTGATTGAATTTAGTTTTGTTGAAGTGGAATTGTGATTGAATTCAGTGTTATTGAATTTTGATTGGATTCAGTGTTGTTAAATTGTGATTGAATTCAATGTTGCTGAATTGGAATTGTGATTGAATTCACTTATATTGTGCTTTGAGGTGTAAGCCGAATGTAGGTTAATGTTGCCTTGTATAAGGGATTATGAAAAATAGCCACTTAGTTAATTGATGAGTGAAAATAAATAATAAGTTTGTTTATATTTTGTTTAAGATGAAGCCGAATTCCATTGGTGATAGTAAAAGCCAACAGCAAAACAAAGAGAGTACAATCCAGTTGTAGGCCCGTGTCTTTCACTAAGAATACTTTTTTCTGTATGATAAAGTGTAGTACGCTATTAATACAAGAAGTTTTATTATTAAACATTTCTTAAGGTGTTGATTCGGAAATCAGATGTTTTGATTTGTAACTATTTGGTTTGTGTATAGCATAACAGAAGCCTCAAAAATTACTTCATTTTGTTTTTATCTGTCGCCGTCCGTCGGATGGGACTCTAAGCCGTGGCCCCGTGTGCGGGAGAGCCATACCCTGTGCACGTTAAAGAACACGCTGGATGGCCTTGACGGGAGGCTACCATCTGTCTCTCAACAGCTGTTCCAGTGGGTCCCCTCCCCCAACCTTCTCTGAGCATTCGGGGTCCATGTGACCTGGCCATTTAACCCATGGTGTGCAAAAAAAGTGCCGCTCAGAGGTGAAACAACCCAACCCTGTCAGCTGAATAGGTACAGGGTGATGCATAAGTCGCATTGATGCACCACATAATTTGTTCGTACAATGTATATTATGTAATAGTCGAACGAACGAAGGGTAGGCGGAAATGTGTGATGTCATTGGTAGCAGAATATGTTTTCGCGAGTACCTAAGCGATCGGTCCCAAATTTGATGTGATGGCCCCACTTTGTTCTAGTCCTATTGGGATAACAACTCAGATTCATAGCTGATGTGGGTCGGGAGTGATTCCTCGAAAAGTGTCCAAACCTTACGGGAGTGCTGCTGTCGCTTACCTCGTGAACGGATTTGTTCCGTTGTTTTACCTTTGAGCGGAACGCTTCTGCACACAATGGTCTAAATGACAAGGCCACAAGGACCCCGAAGGTTCAGAGAAGGTTGGGGAAAGGGGATCCACTTAATAGCTGTTAGGAGACAGATGGCAGACTCCCATGAAAGTTATCCAGGGTGTTCTTTAACGTGCACAGCTGGTATGGCCTTCCCGTACACGGCATCACGGCTTAACCTCCCATCCGATGGACGATGATCTTTCGGTGCGACGATGGTCAAATCCCAACGTTGTCCCAGCTGTGGCTCGAACTTGAGAACTGCAGATTGCGAGCCTCGCGCGCTACCGATAGAACCACCCCGCTCCTCCCTGTGAATGGTGTGGTACGTTTTAAGTAGTACGTTACCGGTCGAAAGCTGTGAATGAACTTATCGGTGGAAAGAGTTATCATGAATATACGTTTCGCACCAAACTTTTGGCGTGGTTTAACTGCTAATTAAAAAATAAGTGGCGAAACTACTTTCCCCAATAGAAATTGATCTGCACATTTCTTTATTCCAGTCAGTTTCATGATAATTTATGCTGTAACCATCAGTCATGTCTCACTGTGCAGCTTTTAAAAAGGAGGCCCCTCTGTTCAAACAGTCCATGAAAAATCACAGAACCCTTCTTCCCATATTTTGTGGCGACTGGCAAAAGTCTGCGCAATATGTTCCACTAAAATTCAATAGTTGCTTTTTGATTTCTAGACAACCATTTACACCCCTTTTTTGAATTTGAACAGGGCAGTGGATCTGAACTTTCTTAATATTGCTGAGATCAGCAGCCTAGATAAGACAGGTGTGACATCAATTATTTGCTTTCTAGCACCGGTAGAGTAAAATTTGAGTTTTGACGTCGAAAGACTATCACATCCAAAATTTGACAACGGTTTTGAGATTAACGACAGTAAAATCCACCAATTTCAATTTCTCTAAGCACCGGTAGAGCGAAATTTGACTTTTGACCTTAAAGGACCCATCACATTCTCAAAATTTGACAACGGTTTTGAGATTGAGATCAAGAACTTAAAATTAAGATTTATCTTGATTTGACATCTTGACATCAATTTTGTATCTCTCTAGCACCGGTAGAGTGAAATTTGACTTTCGACTTTAAATGACCCATCACATCAAAAATTTAACAACGGTTTTGAGACCTAGGACCTAAAAAAATATTCTCAGGCATCAATTTGTAGCTCGGTAGAGTGAAATTTGACTTTCGACTTTAAATGACCCATCACATCAAAAATTTAACAACGGTTTTGAGAGCTAGGACCTAAAAAAATATTCTCAGGCATCAATTTGTAGCTCGGTAGAGTGAAATTTGACTTTCGACTTTAAATGACCCATCACATCAAATATTTAACAACGGTTTTGAGACCTAGGACCTAAAAAAATATTCTCAGGCATCAATTTGTAGCTCGGTAGAGTGAAATTTGACTTTCGACTTTAAATGACCCATCACATCAAAAATTTAACAACGGTTTTGAGAGCTAGGACCTAAAAAAATATTCTCAGGCATCAATTTGTAGCTCGGTAGAGTGAAATTTGACTTTCGACTTTAAATGACCCATCACATCAAAAATTTAACAACGGTTTTGAGACCTAGGACCTAAAAAAATATTCTCAGGCATCAATTTGTAGCTCGGTAGAGTGAAATTTGACTTTCGACTTTAAATGACCCATCACATCAAATATTTAACAACGGTTTTGAGACCTAGGACCTAAAAAAATATTCTCAGGCATCAATTTGTAGCTCGGTAGAGTGAAATTTGACTTTCGACTTTAAATGACCCATCACATCAAAAATTTAACAACGGTTTTGAGAGCTAGGACCTAAAAAAATATTCTCAGGCATCAATTTGTAGCTCGGTAGAGTGAAATTTGACTTTCGACTTTAAATGACCCATCACATCAAAAATTTAACAACGGTTTTGAGAGCTAGGACCTAAAAAAATATTCTCAGGCATCAATTTGTAGCTCGGTAGAGTGAAATTTGACTTTCGACTTTAAATGACCCATCACATCAAAAATTTAACAACGGTTTTGAGACCTAGGACCTAAAAAAATATTCTCAGGCATCAATTTGTAGCTCGGTAGAGTGAAATTTGACTTTCGACTTTAAATGACCCATCACATCAAATATTTAACAACGGTTTTGAGACCTAGGACCTAAAAAAATATTCTCAGGCATCAATTTGTAGCTCGGTAGAGTGAAATTTGACTTTCGACTTTAAATGACCCATCACATCAAAAATTTAACAACGGTTTTGAGAGCTAGGACCTAAAAAAATATTCTCAGGCATCAATTTGTAGCTCGGTAGAGTGAAATTTGACTTTCGACTTTAAATGACCCATCACATCAAAAATTTAACAACGGTTTTGAGACCTAGGACCTAAAAAAATATTCTCAGGCATCAATTTGTAGCTCGGTAGAGTGAAATTTGACTTTCGACTTTAAATGACCCATCACATCAAATATTTAACAACGGTTTTGAGACCTAGGACCTAAAAAAATATTCTCAGGCATCAATTTGTAGCTCGGTAGAGTGAAATTTGACTTTCGACTTTAAATGACCCATCACATCAAAAATTTAACAACGGTTTTGAGAGCTAGGACCTAAAAAATATTCTCAGGCATCAATTTGTAGCTCGGTAGAGTGAAATTTGACTTTCGACTTTAAATGACCCATCACATCAAAAATTTAACAACGGTTTTGAGAGCTAGGACCTAAAAAAATATTCTCAGGCATCAATTTGTAGCTCGGTAGAGTGAAATTTGACTTTCGACTTTAAATGACCCATCACATCAAAAATTTAACAACGGTTTTGAGACCTAGGACCTAAAAAAATATTCTCAGGCATCAATTTGTAGCTCGGTAGAGTGAAATTTGACTTTCGACTTTAAATGACCCATCACATCAAATATTTAACAACGGTTTTGAGACCTAGGACCTAAAAAAATATTCTCAGGCATCAATTTGTAGCTCGGTAGAGTGAAATTTGACTTTCGACTTTAAATGACACATCACATCAAAAATTTAACAACGGTTTTGAGAGCTAGGACCTAAAAAAATATTCTCAGGCATCAATTTGTAGCTCGGTAGAGTGAAATTTGACTTTCGACTTTAAATGACCCATCACATCAAAAATTTAACAACGGTTTTGAGAGCTAGGACCTAAAAAAATATTCTCAGGCATCAATTTGTAGCTCGGTAGAGTGAAATTTGACTTTCGACTTTAAATGACCCATCACATCAAATATTTAACAACGGTTTTGAGACCTAGGACCTAAAAAAATATTCTCAGGCATCAATTTGTAGCTCGGTAGAGTGAAATTTGACTTTCGACTTTAAATGACCCATCACATCAAAAATTTAACAACGGTTTTGAGAGCTAGGACCTAAAAAAATATTCTCAGGCATCAATTTGTAGCTCGGTAGAGTGAAATTTGACTTTCGACTTTAAATGACCCATCACATCAAAAATTTAACAACGGTTTTGAGAGCTAGGACCTAAAAAAATATTCTCAGGCATCAATTTGTAGCTCGGTAGAGTGAAATTTGACTTTCGACTTTAAATGACCCATCACATCAAATATTTAACAACGGTTTTGAGACCTAGGACCTAAAAAAATATTCTCAGGCATCAATTTGTAGCTCGGTAGAGTGAAATTTGACTTTCGACTTTAAATGACCCATCACATCAAAAATTTAACAACGGTTTTGAGAGCTAGGACCTAAAAAAATATTCTCAGGCATCAATTTGTAGCTCGGTAGAGTGAAATTTGACTTTCGACTTTAAATGACCCATCACATCAAAAATTTAACAACGGTTTTGAGACCTAGGACCTAAAAAAATATTCTCAGGCATCAATTTGTAGCTCGGTAGAGTGAAATTTGACTTTCGACTTTAAATGACCCATCACATCAAATATTTAACAACGGTTTTGAGACCTAGGACCTAAAAAAATATTCTCAGGCATCAATTTGTAGCTCGGTAGAGTGAAATTTGACTTTCGACTTTAAATGACCCATCACATCAAAAATTTAACAACGGTTTTGAGAGCTAGGACCTAAAAAAATATTCTCAGGCATCAATTTGTAGCTCGGTAGAGTGAAATTTGACTTTCGACTTTAAATGACACATCACATCAAAAATTTAACAACGGTTTTGAGACCTAGGACCTAAAAAAATATTCTCAGGCATCAATTTGTAGCTCGGTAGAGTGAAATTTGACTTTCGACTTTAAATGACCCATCACATCAAAAATTTAACAACGGTTTTGAGAGCTAGGACCTAAAAAAATATTCTCAGGCATCAATTTGTAGCTCGGTAGAGTGAAATTTGACTTTCGACTTTAAATGACCCATCACATCAAATATTTAACAACGGTTTTGAGACCTAGGACCTAAAAAAATATTCTCAGGCATCAATTTGTAGCTCGGTAGAGTGAAATTTGACTTTCGACTTTAAATGACCCATCACATCAAAAATTTAACAACGGTTTTGAGAGCTAGGACCTAAAAAAATATTCTCAGGCATCAATTTGTAGCTCGGTAGAGTGAAATTTGACTTTCGACTTTAAATGACACATCACATCCAAAGTTTAACAAGAATTTTGAGATCTAGGACCTAAAATAGTTTCAGTCACCAATTTTTAGCTATCTCGCAGTAGATCGGGATTCGATCTTTGACCCTTAAGGACCCATCAGATCCAAAATATCCTAACATTTCAGAGATCTGCTAACTGAACTCACCTCTCCAAAAGACAGCAATATTCAAGTTTCTAGCACTCGTAAGTCAAAGTTTGACCTATAATGACCTCTATTTGACATTGAGGGACACATCGGATATAAAATTTTGGTTTTTTTCGCGATCTAAATTATTTTTATAATTCTAATTTATTTTCGCGATCTAATTATATGATTTGCACCCTCTAAAGGTGAAACGTTTAAAATTTTAAGTAAGATGCAGAACGCATCATACTTAAAATTTGTGTGATCCCTGATGAATTCCTCAATGACTTTTTCTTTTCTTATCAATTCAAAAACGAGAACTAACTTGATAAACTCTTTTTTTCAGCTCTCCCACACACACTCTTAATAAAAACGTTTCTTATTTCGACTATCGCGCGCAGACACAAACAAGTTACTTTCTCTTTCACATTATTCTTTTATTTTTAAGTTAACTCATCGTTCGAACTGGTTAGTGACGCAATTCTCACTCCGAACGATATCTCGAGTGTCATATCGAAGCACAGTCTCGCTAGAAATTAGTTTGGTGCTTATTGATTTCTAGACTGTTACTTCGCCCTCTATTTGACCTACAACACCCATCGTAACCAAGATTTCGCAATATTTCTGAGTTGTACTATCGGAAATCCTCCCAGTCGTCGAATTTTAGATCTCTGGCGCAGATATATCGAAATTCGACTTTTGATCTCGAAGGATTCATCGCATTCAAAATATGACAACATTTCTGAAATATACGATCGTTCCCCAGTCACCCATTTTTAACTTTCCAGCACAGGGGGGGGATGGCTTTGTCGGTAGGGCGCCAGGCTCTAATCTGCAATTCCCAGGTTCGAGTCCCAGCTGGGTCAGCGTTGATATTTATCTCCGCAAAACTCCTCGCCCTGCCCACGATTAGTAGGGGACACTGATGAGCTTGGAAAGGTGGCCGTCCGTCGGATAGGACGTAAAGCCGTTGTCCCCTTTCTGGAGAGCCAAAACCTATGCACGTTAAAGAACACGCTGGATTATCTTGACGGGAGGCTATCATCTGTCTTCTAACAGTTGTCCAGTGGGTCCCTTCCCACAACTTTCACTGATCCCTCGGTGTCCTTGTGACCTGGCCATTTAGCCCATTATGTGCAAAAAAAGGCCGCTCAAAGCTAAAACAATCCAACCGAACTCTAATGCCAGTAGACCGTTATTTGAGCCTTGACTTCGAAGTACTCTCCTCCACTCACGAGATCGGGGCGGGGGTGGCTCAGTCGGTAGCGCGCCAGGCTCGTAATCTGTAGTTTCCAGGTTCGAGTCCCAGCTGGGTCAGCGTTGAGATTTACCTCCGCAAAAATTCCCCGCCCTGCCCACGGTCAGTAGGGGACACCGATGGGCTTGGAAAGGCCGCCGTCCGTCGGATGGGACGTTAAGCCGTGGCCCCGTGTGCGGGAGAGCCATACCCTGTGCACGTTAAAGAACACGCTGGATGGCCTTGACGGGAGGCTACCATCTGTCTCCCAAAAGCTGTTCCAGAGGGTCCCCTCCCCCAACCCTTCTCTGAGCCTTCGGGGTCCATGTGACCTGGCCATTTAGCCCATGGTGTGCAAAAAAAGTGCCGCTCAGAGGTAAAACAACCCAACCCAAACCCACTCACGAGATCCGAAAGTTCGTAACATGTGTCTAGGGGTGTTTCACCCTTAGAGACCAATTATCATGTTTCTAGCAATCGTAGAAGGTTTGACCTCTACGTAACCTATATTTGCCCTTGAAGGACACACGAGACAAATTTGGGATTTTTTCCTAAGATTTACCACCGGGATTACCTCTTGGTGCAAATTTTCACAGTTTTACCGTTTGTTCAGCTTGGTATTTTCTTTATTTTAGCGCACCCACGCCACCTAGTGGCACTGACACTAACTAATTTTTTTATTCGCAAATTCTCTACCCCAAGTTCTTATTAAGGTAGAGAAACCACTATGCCGCGAATCCTCTGTCAATAATGATCTTTATATAATAAAATTATGTTTACTAGAATAGGCCCGGATTTAGGAAAGAATAATCGTTAAAATCAAGATAAACCTTAATTTCTTCAAACAAATGTACAGTCGCTCAAAAAAGTATCCGAACACTATGGTTGATTACAAAATTCAGAACATGACACGTGACACGAAGGTTGCCAGATCACTAATTTCTAAAAAAAATCGTTGCCAGATATTTTTTCTGAATTCTGCAATCAACCGTAGTGTTCGGATACTTTTTTGAGCGACTGTACTGAATGTCCTCTATTTAGCAGTTATTAAGGTTAGTTTTAGTCTTCCTGTCACTCGAAGCAATTGTAGATTGTACTCTTACCAAACTTTTGGTTTCATACACATTACATTTAAATTATTACAGCGAAACTTTATAAAAGAAAATTCCATGAAACGTATACAATTAATTATTTATTTAATAATTTTTCAATAAATTCTCTTTATATGCATAATCTAACTGTTTCTGAAAACGTCTGTAGTAATCTAAGTCTTCAGCAAATAATTTTTTAAATTCTACTCCGTAGATAAAAAATTATATTATTTTTTAGAACAAATCACAGTTATATGACATTATTTCGAATAGTACAGTCGCTCAAAAAAGTATCCGAACACTATGGTCGATTACAGAATTAAAAAAAGTTACCTGGCAACGATTTTTTTAGAAATTAGTGATCTGGCAACCTTCGTGTTACGTGACACGAAGGTTGCCAGATCACTGATTTCTAAAAAAATCGGATCGTGTGGGCTCACTCACGGAAATATTGAGCGTGTGCAGTTACCGTTCAGAGCAAACTGGAGCGTGTGCAGTTACTGCACACGCTCCAGTTTGCTGTGAACGGTAACTGGAGTGTGTACAGTTGCTGTACACGCTCCAGATATTTTTCCTGAATTCTGTAATCACGTGACACGAAGGTTGCCAGATCACTAATTTCTAAAAAAATCGTTGCCAGATATTTTTTCTGAATTCTGTAATCACGTGACACGAAGGTCGCCAGATCACTAATTTCTAAAAAAAATCATTGCCAGATGGTTTTTTTTAATTCTGTAATCGACCATAGTGTTCGGATACTTTTTGAGCGACTGTACTTTTTTAGCCTTCAGTATAGAGGACGTTCCATAAGATTTATAGATTCAGAAAATCTTCTAAAGATTAGACCTTCAGAAGTTGAATACCCTAATAATATTTATGCAGTTAAACGCAATATTAATCACAAATAAATAACTGTTTGTGAACGAAACGAATGCAATTTAGCTGATACTCAAGTTGTTTGTTCTATAATATGGATTGCGACAACATCAGTCTGCATTTGAAGGAAGATATTTGTTGGACGAAAAGCAAAATAATACAAATTTTGACGTCTTTGTTTACACAACCATCGGTTTGTCAGAAGACATCACTGATAGCAGTATTCAACAAAATTAACGTTAAGCAAATATTTGAATGTTCCCAATATATGCTATACTATTATCTTCATGCTTTGAAACTGCGGATGTGAAACAATGAGAAACAAGAATCATTTTATTTTTCTCGTTTTCAAAGGAAAACGTTGTAAAGTTTCGCTTTGTAGTCTGTCTGTCCGTAGACATCGAACTCTTTGTTTTCAAAGATAAATTCAAAATTCTTTTTCGAATCTCTCTAAAGTTATAATTACGCCCCCTAGCGGTGGAAAAAGTTGAAAATTCCAAAATTTCAAACGAATATTGCAAACGATGTATTTATGCTAGAAGTTTGAAATTTTGGTGGTGGGATGTGAAGGTCACGGAATTTTATTGCCAACAATGAGTTGGCGCCTTAGACCCAAGGAGGGGGAACACATTTTTTGTTTTAGCAGATAATTGTTTGCATTTAGAGATGAATGATAACTTCCTTTTTGGGGTACATAGAAATTGATAAAATATTATGATTTGAACTTTCGAATTCTATGGAAAACTGTGATTGCGCCCTCTAACGGTGAAAAAAAATGTGAAAAATTCAAAAATATCATAAGAATTTTGCAATGATGATTAATGATAAAAATTTTAAATTTTGGTGGTGGAATGTGAACGTCATGAGGTTTCCATTGGAAGCAATGAAAGTGATAATTAGAAAACTATTTTAGTTGAATTGGTACTAATGAAATATAATTAGCAGTTTTCAAATACTTAGTTAGTTTTAATAGGTATATATCTTTACAGCTCACTAAATACGGAAACGGCACAGCTGTTATCAAGTTTTTCAAATACTATGTATATAATAGAAATTTGATAGTAGATCGTAGATCGTGTATGGATATGCGATGTTCCGATTAAAATACTACCCATTACCATCTCCATCTGAGAATAAGTCCAATTGGCATAAGTAAAAACATATAATAAGTAAACCACCCGTGAGTGGGCTTCTAGAGGCTAACAAAAAACACAAACTAAAAATAGCATATATCATGCACAAGAGACCTAAAACGAGTAGCTTTCCTTAGAGAAAGCCATCATTTTAGGTCTCTTGTACTTATTAAGAACATTATGGGTTGTGGGTTGTTGTTTGGGTTGTTTTACCTCTGAGCGGCACTTTTTTGCACACCATGGACTAAATGGCCAGGCCACAGGGACCCCGAAGGCTCAGAGAAGGTTGGGAGAGGGGGACCCACTGGAACAGCTGTTAGCTTCCCGTCAAGGCCCTCCAGCGTGTTCTTTAACGTGCACAGGGTATGGCTCTCCCGCACACGGGGCCACGGCTTAACGTCCCATCCGACGGACGGCGGCCTTTTCAAGCCCATCGGTGTCCCCTACTGACCGTGGGCAGGGCGGGGAAATTTTGCGGAGATAAATCTCAACGCTGATCCAGCTGGGACTCGAACCTGGGAACTGCAGATTACGAGCCTGGCGCGCTACCGACTGAGCCACCCCCACCCCAAGAACATTATGATCATATATAATATTTTATTATGAATTTTAGGTCTCTTGTACTTATTAAGAACATTATGATCATAAATAAGCAAAGAAGAAATAATCTCATTAGGATTATTTTTAACAACCTCAAAAAGCCTTTTTGAGATGCATTTAATATGAGCATATATGTGGTCGATGGCCAAGTCTTTATGAAGTTGTCGGTTAGTAACAAACCAAGGGCCATCGACATAAGATCTCAATATTTTGTTTTGCGTATATTCGTGGAGGTGGTGTTCGCCTTAGAGGGTAAGCATAGGTGATTATGGGACGAATGGTCATGTTGTACAATAATAATTTATGGTCAATCATCAAGATAGCATTTCTCCAAAGGAGAGATACTAATTGGCATCTCACTGCATTGACTTTAGTTATAATATCATGAATATGAGTAGAAATTTGAATTTTTAGGTGTTGCTTTTTAAGAGATCAAGACAGCAATAATCTACCCATTTTTCCGAGAGAGGTATGGAAAATGAAACTTTTTAAATATAAAAATTAAAAGACGATACCTCTTTATGTGGTATAATTACTAAATATATTCTATTTACATTTTTCTTATCATCCGCTGCCTCGAATTAAAACTGTTAAATAGTGAAAGAGGGAAGTACTTCTTTCTCTGCTAAGGAGTGGGGCGGGGGTGGCTCAGTCGGTAGCGCGCCAGGCTCGTAATCTGTAGTTCCCAGGTTCGAGTCCCAGCTGGGTCAGCGTTGAGATTTATCTCCGCAAAATTCCCCGTCCTGCCCACGGTCAGTAGGGGACACCGATGGGCTTGGAAAGGCCGCCGTCCGTCGGATGGGACGTTAAGCCGTGGCCCCGTGTGCGGGAGAGCCATACCCTGTGCACGTTAAAGAACACGCTGGATGGCCTTGACGGGAGGCTAACATCTGTCTCCCAACAGCTGTTCCAGTGGGTCCCCTCCTCCAACCTTCTCTGAGCCTTCGGGGTCCATGTGACCTGGCCATTTAGCCCATGGTGTGCAAAAAAGTGCCGCTCAGAGGTTAAACAACCCAACCCAATCTTCTAAGGAGTAAAGTAAGAACTTCATTTTCTCTGAAAACGAGATTAACACAGGGGATATCTTCTAGACATTAAATCCATGAATACTTAGCTGGAAATATTAGTTTTACTGTCAGCTGGACTCGAACCACATCACTTGAATGTCAGGTGTTCTCACAGTGTATGTTCCGACAGCAGACATGCATTCAGGAAACATGGGTTTGAGTCTCACTCTTGGCAAAACTAAATTTTTACATCTAAGTATCCATATTACATTTATTTGTGAAGAATAATACCATTTCACAATCAAAATGCATTTCTCAATGACATTTCGATACCAATGAAAAGTGAAATTACGACTGTTAGCATTACTAACAAATATTGTAGGGTGTGTAGATTTAGCTAGTTTTGATGAACCAGAGGCGATATGCGTTCTTCTAGTTATACTACCTTATAGTTGGCAACAAAAGCTTTACTACAGTTAACGATAAACAACAGGTTTAGAACTGCACTCTGCTATTTGTAACACTTCACCTATTTTCGTGAAACGCAAAAGTGATAATTTATTGAATTACACCCTCAAATATTATTTATACATCAGGAAAGCATACAATACACTGTATGCCAAGTTTCAGTAAAATTATCTGATTCAAATTTTAAAACCTGTAGCCGTCCATAACTTTCTGTAAACATTCATGGATACAAAGAAATATAAGGGTGGGAGAGGAGAGGGATACGATCGAGCAGGAAAAGGTAAAGAGTTGGGGGGGGGGGGGGGGAGTTAGAACCTGAATTTCCATTTCAGTGTAGCATTATTCACTGTAGAGTTTTTTTTATTGCGCCAAACATGCATAGGTTAAAAAATTTTGGCCACCTTACCAGATTATTGGGGGGGGGGGGGGGGCTCTGTCTCGGAGTAATCAGGTGCACCATGATACAGTCGCTGAAAAAACTATCCGACCTAATATATAGTTGATTACAGAATTCTGAAAAAAATATCTGGCAACGATTTTTTTAGAAATTAATGATCTGGCAACGATTTTTTTAGAAATTAATGATCTGGCAACCTTCGTGTACGTACATGTAATCAACCATAGTGTTCGGATACTTTTTTGAGCGATTGTATTTATACCATGATGTACATGATTATCAAAGCAGGAGAGATCCACCTGATCCAAACGAAGGAGAGTGATGACGTCATTGGTATTAATTGTGGGTACATAGAGTGTTGAGGCATACGAAGAGGAAAAATTTATTTTTGAAATAGAAAATATTTCTTTATTATAAGTAGTCAAAGGTCATTATTAAACAACCCAAAGATATTGAAATTTAAAAAAAATGAATATTCCTTCAAGGGCTTTTTTCTGCTTGCCACAGAGATCTGCTAGGAGACTGCTAGTTTATTACGCTATAGTAGAAAAACTGTGAGGATGGCGGGACCTCAGCAGAGAGACAACACAAATATTCATGTCTTACCCGGGGTTCGAACCCAGGTCGGATTTATATTTTCGTCGGTATATTTGGGAGTTTTTTTTATCGAAAAGATATAACTTATATTGCCTTTTATAGACTTCGGGTTCAGATTTTGTCGGACTCAATATACCACAGGCAACTTTGGACGACTAATTTCGATATTTTTGTGTACTAAAACGTTAACGTGGAAAAGATATGAGGATGATATATAGTTAATCTGGCGTTGTTTATATCAACATTTATATGAAATCGCGTCAACGCGAAATTTACGAAAGTTAGGGAATAACTGTACATTAATTTCAAATGCCTGATTGCTATGGTAATCTCCTTACTAAACTCTAATATAGCTTTTTTTCGCAGAATAAGATGTAATAACGTCATTTGAAATAACAAATTAAATCTTAATTTTTTTTCAAAGCATTCAAATTCGTTGCGATATTGTTGTTTACATATTTTCAATTTATTGAGTTGTTTCTACTATAGCGTATAATTGAGTTGGGTTGTTTTACCTATGAGCGACATTTTTTTTGCATACAATGGGCTAAATGGCCAGATCCCAAGGACTCCGAAGTCTCAGAGAAGGTTTGGGGGAGGGGACCCACTGGACAGCTTTTGTGAGACAAAGGGTAGCCTCCCGTCAAGGCCATTCGGCGTGTTCTTTAACGTGCACAGGGCGTGGCTCTTCTCACATGGGATAATGGCTTAACGGAGGCCTTTCCAATACCGTCGGTGTCCCCTACTGACCGTGAGCAGGGCGGGGAGTTTTACGGAGATAAATCTCAACGCCGGCCCAGTTGGGACTGGAACCTGGGAATTGCAGATTAAGTGCCTGGGCAGCAAAAGAAATATCTATAGTCTGGTCCTCATTTTCAATTGAAAAGATCACTTAATCACTATAATTGAAATTGTCATAGATAATGGTGCAGCAGTATGAAACAACCACAGAATGCTTTTTATTTTGTCATTGGAACGATACAGAGAAAGTACTGTATTATTTTTCATGAACGTTTCAAGATTTTAACGAAAATTCTGGTTCCAGGCATCCCCGTTTTGGCACCAATACCATATGTCCATTTGTCTGGCTATTCCTCTGAAATTTCAGAAAATCCAATATCATAGCAATTAAAGCACCGGGATCTTTTTTCTTTTCTTAGAGTACTTGGAGTTTCCTTGATTGGATTATACCACTGGTATTTGGGGAAGAAAAGAAATTGCCGAAACTTGATAACACGGAATGTAAATGCAGGCTTAACATTAGAGACTAAAATGGATGAAGATAAAGGAAAATCGAAATAAATAAAAGGTATATACCTTAAAAAAAAATTAGAGAAATGAGTTGATAATGAAATAGTCAACTGTATCGTTCGAAATGCAATTAATTTAACCTTAACTATCTACATCCCGCTAAAAAATTTGGGACCGAAAGATAAAACTTTTTCAATCATTGAGAGCATTTCGTTTTTCGACGCGTATATCTCCATCCATTACTTCTCGTCTTTTGGCACATGTATCTCCAATGACAACTTCTTTCTTTCGGCATTTATACCACCATTTTCCGTGTATATTTACATTCATAACTTTTCCCCTTTTGGCGCGTCTTTCTCTATTAATACCTTTTCCTTCTTTTGTGTACATATCATCATTAATAACATCTGCTATTTTCGCGCGTGTATCTCCACCCATAACGTACTACTCCATTCATAATTTTCTGGGTTTCGAGACGATAGCAGCGTCACCAGAAATTTTAGGCCCTTGTAACGGGTTTAATCGCGAATCACATCAGTTAGGAACCCTATCAAAAATGGGACCACCGCATTAAATTGGAGACCATTCAGTGAAGCACCTTTTGCATTAAGGGGAGCTGAAAACTTCTGTCGTCAATGAGGCCCAGAGAGAAAGTAGATGAAAAGCGTGTCGGCCCTTTCGCCAAGGGGACTCCTCTCCCGTCGATCCCTCATTGCTGGCTCACTTCTCTCTCTCCTTTACGATGAGTGACTCATCAGATCCCTTACCAGATTTCAAACACAGAAAATATTATCAAATGTTAATCTTTGTACATCACAGGAAATCGAGGTTAAATTTTTTTAACACAAAACAATTCATTTAAAAATGCAGCTTAATTGGAAAATTTTTACCCCACACTATTTATAATTCAGTCAATCAAAAATATTACGCCTTAATGTACGAACTATTCAATCTGACTGTGCAATCCAGTTACCATTCAATGAAAACTAATCTTCTGTTAACCTAGCAAAATAAATATTTCAATTAGAAATGCCGACTTATAATCAACTGATGCAGCAATTCAGGCGAATATTTCACAACAGACTTTCAAGTATTTAATTATCATTTGCTTTTTCGATCTTCATGATGCATTTAAGTTCGAAAGTCGTCAGTACCACGTTTTATAATTGTTAGAGCTTATTTTGCAATTATATATTTATCCAAAAAAAAAAGAAAAAATTCGATGTCTATAGACCGACTGACGGAAAAACAGACGACAAAATGAAAACATTAGCTCGTTTTTTCCTTCTGAAAACGAGCTAGAAACGAGCAAATATTTTAACTTTATCGTTTCTCTGTCGGTTTGTAGACATCACCTTTTTTTAGAGATAAATTACAAATTATTTTTATGTTGCATAAGCGTTAATGAAATACGAAGATTCTCATTTTCCGAAACTCCCAAAAATTTAATTCCGCCCTCTAGCGGTGGAAAAAGTTGGAAATTGTAAAACTTTAACTGAATATTGCAAACGATGTATTTATGCGAGAAATTTGGAATTTTATGTGTTAGAATGCCAGGAACAAGAAGTTTGCCTAGAGAGCAATAATTTGTCCCCCCCCCTCCATCTTACCCCTCAAAGGGGGGGGGGAGATTTTTAAAGAGAAAATTGAAAAACTCTTTTTTAGTTGGTAAATATTAATGAAATAGTATGATTTACATTGTTCAAACTTTACAGAATGTTTTAATTCCATCATCAGAGGAGGCTAAATGTGCAAAATGAGAAAATTTTAAACGAATATTACAAATGATCTATTAATGCTGGAAATTTTAAATTCCTGTGGTAGAGTGAGTTACTCAAGGGATTACATTGACAGTAAGTTTTGCCCCTTTTCCTACTGGATTGGGAAAAACTGAGCTTTTTCATTTTAAGGAATAAATGAGAAATTCATTTTATGTCGTTAATTTAAATCACTGTTCTAAACTATCTATTTTTTTGGAAGTATCAGTCTATACTTTTGAGTCTTAAAAAGATAGGAAAGGCATACAACCCATTATTCTACTTCAAATGCGTTTCGTTGTAAAACTTCTAATTCTGCGGCTGTTGTTTCAATGTCTCCCTTTGCTTCTTTGAGTCTCCTCTTCGCTGCTTTCTGTCTCCATTTCGCTCTCTTATGTCTCCACTTCAGTGCCTTGTATCTCCACTTTGCTTTCTTATGTCTCCATTTCAGTGCCTTGTGTCTCCACTTTGCTGCCTTCTATCTCCATTTCACCTTCTTATGAATCCATTTCAGTGCCTTCTGTCTCCACTTCGCTGCGTTCTATCTCCATTTCGCTTTCTTATGCTTCAATTTCAGTGCCTTGTGTTTCCAATTCGCTGCCTTCTATCTCCATTTCGCTTTCTTATGCTTCAATTTCAGTGCCTTGTGTTTCCAATTCGCTGCCTTCTATCTCCATTTCGCTTTCCTATGCTTCAATTTCAACGCCTTGTGTTTCTAATTCGCTGTCTTCTATCTCCATTTCGCTTTCTTATGCTTCAATTTCAGTGACTTGTGTTTCCAATTCGCTGCCTTCTATCTCCATTTCGCTTTCTTATGCTTCAATTTCAGTGCCTTGTGTTTCCAATTCGCTGCGTTCTATCTCCATTTCGCTTTCTTATGCTTCAATTTCAGTGCCTTGTGTTTCCAATTCGCTGCCTTCTATCTCCATTTCACCTTCTTATGTCTCCATTTCAGTGCCTTCTGTCTCCACTTCGCTGCGTTCTATCTCCATTTCGCTTTCCTATGCTTCAATTTCAACGCCTTGTGTTTCTAATTCGCTGTCTTCTAACTCCATTTCGCTTTCCCATGCTTCAATTCCAGTGCCTTGTGTTTCCAATTCGCTGTCTTCTATCTCCATTTCGCTTTCCTATGCTTCAATTCCAGTGCCTTGTGTTTCCAATTCGCTGTCTTCTATCTCCATTTCGCTTTCTTATGCTTCAATTTCAGTGCCTTGTGTTTCCAATTCGCTGGCTTCTATCTCCATTTCACCTTCTTATGTCTCCATTTCAGTGCCTTCTGTCTCCACTTCGCTGCGTTCTATCTCCATTTCGCTTTCCTATGCTTCAATTTCAACGCCTTGTGTTTCTAATTCGTTGTCTTCTATCTCCATTTCGCTTTCTTATGCTTAAATTTCAGTGCCTTGTGTTTCCAATTCGCTGCCTTCTATCTCCATTTCGCTTTCTTATGCTTCAATTTCAGTGCCTTGTGTCTCCACTTCGCTGCCTTCTATCCCCATTTCGCTTTCTTATGTTTCGATTTCAGTACCTTGTGTCTCCACTTCGCTGCCTTCTGTCTCCGTTTCACTTTCTTGTATTCCATCTCAGTGCTTTATGTCTCCACTTCGCTGCCTTCTGTCTTCATTTCGCTTTCTTGTGCCTCCAATTCTCTGCCCTGTGTCTCCACTTGGAGTGAAGAGAAAGTGTAATCAGGAAGAATACATGAAACTGGCTACCAAGAGCACAAACGTAAGCAAAGTCAGCGATCTTGTGCTTATTTTTCCACTGCATTACTCACTGGATTAATTTAGATGATTTTGATTGGATTAAGGAAACCAGCGTATATATATTAATATTTTTCTGGTGTGTCATTTGACAAAAGGTCAGCGAAATAGAGACAAAAGGTCAGCGAAATGGAGATACAAAGTCTGTGGAATGGAGAAACAAGGTCTTCGAAATGGAGATGGAAGGAAATAGATTTCCCCCTCTACATTGGAGAAGAAAAATCTAATTCTAATAAAATAATTAAGGAAACCAGTGTTGTTATATATATTTATATTTTTCTGGTATGTCATTTGACAGAAGGTCAGCGAAATGAGACAGAAAAAAATAGATTTCCCCTCCACATAGCAGAGGAAAATCTAATTCTTTTTTACCTATGTGTCTGGTCACGTTTAAATTCTGGCAAAAATAAGCTCAAGATCTTCCTTCTTACGTTGCTAACATAGTCTCTAAAGTACCATGTACGAATTTTTTTTGCAGACGTGGGCCAAATTGCCAAGTCACCAGGACTCCAAAGATTCAGAGAAGTTTAGGGGAACAACCCACTGAACAACTGTTAGGAGACAAGATGTAAGCCTCCCTTGAAAGCCATCCAGCGTGTTCGTCAACGTGCACAACGTGTGACTCTCCTGCGTTTCCGCTCTCCTACGTTAATGCTCTCCTACACACGAACCATGGCTGAATATTCCATCACACGGACGGAAACTTTTCCAAGTCCATTGCTGTGTCCTATCTGACTGAGGGCAGGGAGGAGATTTAGAGGAGATAAATTTCAACGTTTAGGTAGGACTTGAACCTGGGAACTGCAGAATGCAAGTCTGACGCGCTTGGTCAACCCTCGCCTCTAAGTATGGCATTGGAGCCTTGCCACCTCCTTGAGAACGCTAGTAACGAAATGGAGGAGCAAAAAATATTAATATATATTACACGTATTTCTTCAAGAAATGTTTTAAATCCACTAAAACGGAGAGAAAAATTTTATACTAGAAAGGCGTTCCGGGCTTGATCTTGCCCCTGTCCCTCTTAATTTTTTTTTATAAATCCGGGCCCTTTATATATATATATATATTTACCATAACTGCTGAGGTGGTTGTGACTCTGTAAGTAGCGCGCCACGCTCGTAATCTTAAGTTTCCAGGTTCGAGTTTCGCTTTGAGATTTATCTCCGCAAATATCCTCGCCCTGCCTCGGTCAGTAGGGGACAACGATGGGCTTGGAAACGCCGCCGTCCGTCGGCTGGGACGTTAAGCATGGCCTGTGTGTGGGAGAGCCATACCCTGTGCACGTTGAAGAACACGCTGGATGTCCTTGACGGAAGGCTACCATCTGTCTCCCAACAGCTGTGCAGTGGGTTCCCCTCCTCCAACCTTCTCTGATACCTTGGGGTCCTTGTGACCTGGTCATTTAGCCCATTGCGTGCAAAAAAAAATCCGCTAGGTCAAACAACCCAACCCATAACTGCTGAAATATATCTAGAGGAAATATACTGTCTTTCTCGTATTGTTAAATCATATACAAAATGAAGTCAGCCATATCCATATCAAAAATATAATTCTTTTTCTCACGTATTAAAAAAAAAACGCTGGTAAAATAATCTGAGCAAATAAAGGCTAACTTCCCAACAAGTTCTCCTTTCAGAATAGGAAAAATGACTCCACCTTCACAGATGCGTGTAAACCATTCAATTTCCTTTTTATTTTCATTTCTCTTCACCAGGAGTCACATTAACATCTATCACATACGTTTTGGAAGTGTCTGGCATGTCAGATAAGAGGATTCCAAGCCAAATATACAACCGTGGGATCAGCAGAAACTACTTTTATATATTGCGTAATCGCATACCAGCATATTGACAAACGTCCAATTTTCAACGACACAGATTTCAGCTCGTAAGTTTCCTTCTGATAATCCTATTTCTCCAGTGATTCTCTGAGCCACTCTCAACCAGTCTGGTGTGCGGTTTCACTTTTCTCTCATGCAACCCAATGCTGGCATCCTTCTCCCAATCTCTCCACTGATTGGGGAAAAGCTATAACTTTCGGCGACTACAGTTCGGACGAGAGTGCGAATTGTCAGCGTTCGCGTGGATGCAGCATCCCGCGCGCGGTGCCTCGTGATCTATGAACAGGTGTAGCTGAGAAGTATCGATCCGCTAGTTTCGCATTTCGCCGCCCGGTGTCGCTGGCCCGACCGAGTCTCTTGAGATAGTGTAGGGAACTACTGGAAGCTGGAGTTGTGGGTGAGACTGAGGAAAGGCTAGCATCAAAGCCCACGATGCTTGGTTGTGCTGCACTGCTTTTGCTGGTTACTATTGGTAAGTTATTTGCCTTGGTGTCGGACCGGCCGCGATTCTGTATGCAGTACCCACATTGGTTTACCGAAGTGCAATTTCGCCCTGCTGGCAAGAAGATTATCTCCGTTAGCTACTTTTAACCAGGTTTATTTTCAGAAAGTGTCTTCTCGAAAAATATTTCTGTTTCAGTTTCCAACGCCGCCGACCCAAAGGTTTCCGCAATGAAAGCTGATATTTGTGTAATTATGATCCTGCTCTTACTTTGCTCGCTTCGCAGTAAGTATTTCAATGTTCAGGGTGTGTTTTTAAAACTTTTTGATTTGTTTGAAAGACTTCGTGCCGACATTTCTCGGAGTTACGTCATCACTGTCTCTCGTTACGTCACAGTCGAAGATGTTGCATAATTTGACAGATCGCTCCGGGACTTCCGTCACTTCTTACCAATCAATGTTTCTGAGCGTTTCTTATCAACTTAACTTTTCAAATCAGTATATGCTGAAACTGAAGAATTCGTATTGTTTTTTTCCAGCATTAGATGTGAGGAAAAATTTTTTTGATTAAGACATTTATTTTTATTTAAAAAATCGTTGCATTTTTTGGGATTATTTAGCTTATCGGTCATAAAAGTCTATTTAAAGTGTAGAATTTGATTCTAATGTTATATACGTCTAAAATGTTTCTATAATTCATCTTAGGAATTAAATTTTCATTGTCTTTATAATAAGACTGTTTGGAGGAGCTCAGTAATTAAGGTTCCAGTGAAACAGAAATACAAATGGAGGTGATTTTGTTATTAAGAAGAAATGCAAGAATTTTGGTATTGAAATGTACTGGAAATTGCAATGAAAGTAGTTAGTGTTAATCCATAGTAAATACACAGACTACCTGTAGAAATAGACTTCAACAATAATTAAAACTTCTGAAAAAAATTATCGCTGACGCGGCGGAATCGAACCCGCAACTCTCCATATTCATGCCAGAGCGCGCTACCGTGAGCGCGCACACCATTAGCGTGTGATGCGTGGTGTAACGGTAGCGCGCTTTGCTTGAATCTGATTTGCTTGAAAAGAGTTGGGGATTCGATTCCCGCTTCGACAGCGATAATTTTTTCCAGAAGTTTTAACTGTAGTTAGTGTTATTTCAGAAAGTTCTAAATAATGCAATGAAACCGTACGACAAAAACAATGAATAAAAAAGAGTTTCAAATTAATTTTCAACAATAAATTGCAGTAGAAAAAAGGTCGAAATAGTTTATTTACATTGAAATTCAAATTGGTTGATTGGTCATGAAAGAGGATAAACAGAAATGCTTTTGAGTAAATAATTGTGTGAAGGTAAATGCGTTTTTTATCTAACATTCTGAAAAAAAATAAAAGGAAAATATAAGAAAATAAACAACTTATAATAGCCTTTTTATTCAAAAATAATTTTCACGAGAAGTGAACTTTCAAAAAAAAAGGAACAATGGGCTTAAAACCGAAGAAAAGAAATAATAAAAAGAAAAACTAAAGTAAATTTTGAAAATTAAGAAAGTCTGCTGAATAACAAACAATCACAGGTAAGCATCCGTAGGTGATATAAGTTAAAATGCATAGAAAAAAAATGTCATTAGCCGGGTGAGATCCGAACCCAAGAGCTCTTGATAACATGTCAGGTGCTATAATGACCTATTGACCTTTGGTCAAGAACTACTCTATTGTGGTTTTAAGCCTTATACCAAGTCACTTGACTCTTGATGTGGGCAAGTCGTGTGCACTAACCTGGAAAATCCAGAATCTTCAATTACAGTCAGATAGATTTCCAATGACTAACTCTATGGTATAATGCTTAAGCCGCCAATATATATCTTGCGGCAGGTAGCTCAGCGGTTGGAGCACCTGATATATTATCAGGAGATCGTGGGTTCGGGTCCCACCAGGCTATTGACAATTTTTTTTCTGTACTTTCTTAAAGAAAGTTTGGTGCTCCTGCTATACTTGGGAAGCTATGCAAGATTAATAAGAATATTTTGTTTTCATTTGAAATATGAGAATTAAGAAAGTGGAAATCAATATTCCTACTTCATGTTTGTTTTCTAGATGACGCTTTCCAAGAATATAATTTACATGTATCAAATCAGTATAATTTAAAATATTTTAATATTCACGTTTATTAGGGAAGTAATTATTAGGGTGTGATATTTAAAATTCGTTTGCCAATATAACAGAATTTAAGAAAAGAAAAAACGCTTATTAAGTTAAAGTGAAACGGATTTTGATTCCAATAAATAAATGGAGCGCAACAAAACTTTATTAATCCTCGCGAAAATCTGGGTGCTGCAAAGAATGAAAAGCCTTAAAGAAAATCGCAGCAGATCTTAATACTTCAAAGGCAAAATATATATCTAGTATTGTGAGAAAAGAGATGTAAGCTTAATGGTGTACAAAAGGGCTTTCTGGCCACAGCGGTCTTCTTTCTTTGACATGCAATTCGCTAAGAAATGTGCCTCTGTTACTGTTATTATCATCGACCTTGTGTTAATTTACGGTAGAATGCTTCCCGACAAAGTAGGTTGTTGTTCAGTGATAAATGTTTAAATGTCAACACGTGACGACGGAGCTTACATGGGTGAGAGTGCATTTCGACAAGCATCGATATTTATTTTAATTAGCGCGATGTCTCAATAAATTTTCTCTATTTTTAATGACGTTCGTGCAAATAATGTGTGTATTAATATAAGGCCCAGATTTAGAAAAACATTGAGCCGGAAAAATATAAAAGGAGGGAGGACAAGAGACTGGATTAAGAAAAAAAAATCGATCCGGAAAAAATATAAAAGAGGAGGACAAGAGACTGGATTAAAAAAAAATCGACCCGAAAAAAATATAAAAGGGGTAGGGCAAGAGACTGGATTAAAAAAATCGATCCGGAAAAAATATAAAAGGGGTAGGGCAAGAGACTGGATTAAAAAAATCGATCCGGAAAAAATATAAAAGGGGTAGGGCAAGAGACTGGATAAAAACACCCAGCCGGAAAAATATAAAATCGGGGGGGGGGGGGAGAGACTGGATTTCCAATGAAGTATAACTTTCCCCCCTACTTTTTAAAGGTCTTTAAAAAGTTTGTTGAAAGATGCATGAAATAAAAATAAATTTAATAATTTTTTGCTTCTGTTACCTTGACTACCGTTCTGTACGGACCCCTTGCTTTCCTTCCTCCTAAATCCGACCTTGATTAATATAATTTTAAACGTTCAAAAACGTTATTTATTCGGCTGGAATTACTATTAATTTGACTAATGCAATTAACTAATTAATGTTTTCGTGCTAATACCCTTAGTTGCTGAATCTATATAATGGACTTTGCATAAAATATATTTACTTTATAAGATTCTAAACTAGCTCTGTTTTAGTTTTTGGTATATGTGTAAATGCATTTTTGAAGCTTATGCACCCAATTTATCGAGATTAATACACTCCCAGTAAAGAATAAAAATATATCGTTAAAATGTAAAGGGAAGTTACGCTTCCTAAATCAATTATTAATCTCAAAACGTAGTCTTCTTGTTTTTAAGAGTGCTTCTGGCTCGAAATGTGCTCAGTTACCTGCAGGTCTTTCGCAGTTGCAATATTCACGTTCCAGAACTCTTATACAACTTTAATCACTTTAAAAATGTATAAGTTTGAGGTAAGAAATAACATTAATTATTGAACGGGATAGAAGTTAGAAAGATCGCAGCAAATGCTTAATACAGGTGAAAGATACATCGGAAACGAAATTTTCGTACTGAAACTTATTACAACACCTATCAGAAATTAACAGGATTGCAGGTGTTCTAGAAAATCTAGTAGTTTGAATTTCGATTCTCCGTGAAACGTGTAGAAAGTTGGTAAATAGTTTTTCGGTTCGAACAGGTATTTAAAAAGTTGGTAAATATTGTCGTAGAAAGTGTAAGAATATAAATGATAAAGACGAGCAGGATTCACTTAAGGTCAGAAAATAAGACAAAACGCAGTTTTTTCCGTGTGAATATTTGGATTTTCTGAGTTTAGCCAAAAAAATATCGCTTTAAGAAATAGGTCGATGTCAATTTGTATCCGATTCAGTATTTTGCGCTCCCAAGTATACACAGTCGTATCAGAATAATATGACCACCTCCCATAGTATTTGTATGGTAGGTGGTCATATTATTCTGATACGACTGTGTATATTGCGAAGTTTAAGACTAAGGGAAAAAATTACACTCTGCAGTTGTATACAGTCATTGGAATTAATTCTTTACTTCTAGAAATCTTTCTAACAGAGGCTGCTTTATTAGGCTCTTGTATTTAACGTTATTTTCATTTATGCTGCAGACTTTTGCATTAAGATGATGCAGACTTTGTATTGATGATGCAGACTTTGTATTTAGCATTAATAAATATAATAAAATAAATACCCTCTCAAGCAGCTGCTTGCCACAGAGGTCTGACAGGAGCCTGTCAGTTTATATGCCACAGTAGGAGATCTGAGAGGATGGCAGGACCTCAGCAGAAAAACGACACACACATTCATGCCTAACCCGGGGCTCGAACCCAGGTTAGCATTACTATTTATATTACAAATTCTTGTTTTTAGCATTATTATTTATCCTGCAAGCTCTTGTATTTAGCATTATTATTTATTTTATACTCTTATATTTAGCTTTATTATTAATTCTAAGTCTCTTGTGGGGCGGAGGTGGCTCAGTCGGTAGCGCGCCAGGCTCGTAATCTGTAGTTCCCAGGTTCGAGTCCCAGCTGGGTCAGCGTTGAGATTTATCTCCGCAAAATTCCCCGCCCTGCCCACGGTCAGTAGGGAACACCGATTGGCTTGGAAAGGCCGCCGTCCGTCAGATGGGACGTTAAGCCGTGGCCCCATGTAAGGGAGAGCCATGCCCTGTGCACGTTAAGGAACACGCTGGATGGCCTTGACGGGAGGCTACCATCTGTCTCCCAACAGCTGTTCCAGTGGGTCCCCTCCCCCAACCTTTTCTGAGCCTTTGGGGTCCTTGTGACCTTGCCATTTAGCCCATGGTGTGCAAAAAAGTGACGCTCAGAGGTAAAACAACAACCCAACTCTAAGTCTCTTGCATTTAGCATTATTATTTACTAGTTGAATGGCATCTGGCGCTGTCCGAGTTCACTTTTAATTTGTATATTCTTATTTTCTCTGCACTAAAGGAAATTTTCTAAGTACTACATCCCCCCCCCCCGACACTTTAGCCCAGATTCAACATAAAGAAATTTTCCAGGTGTTTGCTTGGGTAGTTGCTGACGTCAGCCTCTCGCTCATACCCGGTGGCTTAGTTTCTACCTAAACTATCGAGATTTTCATTTCTGTTACGCCAGATTTTTCTGCCCTATTGGCTCCCGTGATACTTGACCGCATGGTACAAATTTCTTTCACGGCTTTCCCGTTTTACCCGGTAGTTGGTTTAAATATCGGGTTTCCTAGTCGGCCCCTGGCTTCGTTTCTATACAAATTATCACAGCTCGGGTCTCATCTTTAATCTGCATATTATGATTTTTACTGCAGTAAAGGTTATTTTTTTATGAGTATTTTCCCCTTCCCCTCAAATTTCACCACAGTTTCAACACGAAGTCTGGTGTTGCAAAGATCATTACTGATTCAGAGCGCGCTCTCATAGCCCGTGACTTCGTCGCAGACTATCGAGGTTTTTATTCCAACAGATTTTGGTGTTCTCTGATTCCGGACGTACATGACCGAAAGACCCCAAATTTCATAGGCGGGTTCTCCCTGCCGGACTCCGTGCTCGGTTAAAAAATCAGGTCTCTAGTTACAATGATGCGCCTTAACAACAAAATAACGTTGGGAAATGTGGAAAAACTAGCATCCATAGCAGATTTAAATGTTATTTTTACTTTTAGTGTCACAGTTAGGGAGCTGTAAATGGCAACAATAAATTTGGTAGCAATTGAATTTTTCCGTAGGATTAGCATGGTAAATAGTTCTAGCAAGTCAACCTTTTGGAATTTCTACTTGAAATTTGGCACTGCAATCCAGACCACAATCAGAAACATTTTGTGAAAAATTTGAAGCTTCTACCACGATTTCCCAATGAGGTATATTTGCCACAGACACAGAGACACACGCAGACATTTTTTATTATTTTGATTTTACAGACTCTTGTGTTCAGCATTATTATTTATGATAAAGACTTGAATTTAGGGTTATTATTTATCCTACAGACTCTTGCATTTAGCATTATTATTTATAAATAGACTCTAGCATTTAGCATTATTTATTATACAGACACTTGCATTTAGCGTTATTATTCATAATACAGATTCTTGCATCTGGCATTATTATTTATGTAATAGACGCTTGTATTCCGGGTTATTATTTATGATGAAGACTTTTATTTAACATTATTTGATTAGCGACATATAAAACAGAGGAGAATCCTAGAAGCTGTTCCTAGTTTTTACAGGCCTTCTCATACAAGGACATGCCATACTAAGACCAAGAAGTCACTGCTGACTACTGCCGCAGTTAGAGCTAACACAGCACAGAAAAAATGCCTTGCTGAAAGAGTGGCTAGCTCCCTAACCCCTATTCTAGTTTATGGCTACAAACCCCAAGATTGCGCATATCCATAAAGGCGCGTTGTTCATCGTCCGGTGTCGGTAGAATCCTTCATTGCGAAACCTTTTCTTAATGCGCGCGGATTGGCCTGCAGTAGCGAGATGCTTATCTCGTGTCACCTGCATGCCACGCTGTGGGTGTGGATGATGTCTCTACGATGCGCAGTTTTTATCGTTACAAATGACGAACAAAGAGGTCCCTCCCTTTCGCAGCAAAATTAATTTGCACCAAGACACTCAGACAGTATCAGATATGGATTTTCATTTTCAAAATATACTTAAAGTGATGAAATGCTTTTCAGCTTTTGGTGTGATGTTGCATTTTGTATACAGATGATGGATTGTATAGGTGACTTTGAACGTATCTTAATTTCCCCGATGCCGAAGCGTGTAGGGGTGAGTTTATATATATATGTATACACTGCCCTATCAAAATATTAAGAAAGTTTACATTATGCCAATGGGAATATAACTTCGAAGTTCTATAGCTTCTAAAATGCGCATTTAACGGAAAAATGTGAATGAAGATTATTTAAAGTTCATATTCAAATTTATTTAAATATTATGGAGGCTGGAATTTCTAACAATAAATTATATTGTTTTATAAAATATTATTCATAATTGTGATATTGAAATAATCATGACGTAAGATTCTAAAGTTTAATATATATTACATGGTTTGAAATAATACTTTCAATTTAAATTTTAATTAACATTTTAAGTTAAAGTCTTACGATGCATTACTGTTAATAAATATTCTAGCTTCCATAATTTTTATTTTGTTTAAAAAAAACGAGACATAGTTCCACAATGTCGACTGTCTATCTCTCTGTAGTCATCGAACTTTTTTGTTTACAGAGATAAATTAAATATTTTTTTTCTTCTGGATAGGTATTGATGAAATATTACGATTGTGGACTTTACGAATCGTTCTAAAGCTATAGTTACGCGCTCTAACGGTGGAAAAAGTCGACAATTCCAAAATTTCAAACGAATATTGCAAACGACGTATTTATGCTAGGAATTTGAAATTTTAATGGTGAAATATGAAGGTCTCGAAGTTTCCATTGTCAACAATGAGTTGACCTCTTAGACCTAGAGGGGGTAGAAAACACACTTTTTAAATTTTAGGAGAAAATAGTTTGTTTATAGAGATTAATGAAATTTTTTTTGGATAAGATAGGAATTGATAAAATATTATGATTCACTCTTTTTAAATCCTCCAAAAACTATAATTGCGCTCTCTAACGGTGGAAAAATTTGCAAATTCCAAGATTTCAAACAAATATTGCCAACGACATATTTAAACTAGAAATTTGAAATTTTGATGGTGACATTAAAAATGTCACGCTATTCCTATTAGCATCATTGAAGTGACCTCTTAGACCCAGGGGTGGTGGGGGTGGGACAACACAATTTTTTGTTTTAGCAGATAATTGTTTGTATTTGGAGATAAATGAAAAAAACTTTTTAGGGTTAGATAGGAATTGATAAAATATTATGATTCGCACTTTCGAAATCTTTCGAACACTATAATTGCGCCCTCTAACTGCGAAAAAATTCGAAAATTTCAACGAATATTGCAACGATGCATTAATGATAGAAATATGAACTTTTGGTACTGTAATGTGAAAGTTATTTCATTCGAAATAATGAAAATGATAATTAGAAAATTCTTTTTTTAATTTGATTGGTACTAATGAAATATAATTCGTATTTTTCAAATATAGTTTTAATATACAGTATATATATATTTAGAAATCACTGAAATGATGAAACGACAAAGTTTCATATTTTACAAATAATATGTATATAACAGAAATTTAAAAAATTAGTGGTAGTTTTTAAGAGATGACAGAAATATACCCACTTTTCTGAGAGAGGTGTGGGAAATGGAACTTTTTGGATTTAAAAATTAAAAGACGAATACTTTTATGTTGTATAATTACTAATGTAACACTATTTGTATTTTTCCCATCATCCGCTGGTTCAAATTAAAACTTTTAAGGAATGAAACAGTAGGTACAGGAAAAACTGCTTTCTCTTTAAAAACGAGATTCTCATATGCGCCAGAGGCGATTTTGCGTCCTTCTAGTATAAATACTGAACGAATAATGTTGGAAATCGAGATTTAAATAGATTTGATAACGATTAATCTTCAGTCACATTTTCCCATTTAATGCATGTTTTAAAAGTTATAGAGCTTCAAAAATTTCCATTTACGTAACATGGAAATTTTTTTAATATTTTGGTAGGACAGTGTTATACATCTGATTTCCAGTTTGGCGAATCGGTTTGCTACACGGAATATTCCAAATTAATGTGAATATTCTCATTGAATTATGATCACCTCTCTCCATGTTATGTCGGTGAAAGCTAACTTCGAAGCTCTATAATTTCTGAACTAAGCGTTTTATGAGAAAATGTACCGGAAGATAAATTAAAGATCTCAATCAAATCTATCTAAATCTCGATTTTCAATAATGTTCGTTTTGTATTTAAAGAGTTATGGAAGTTTGAATATTTAACAGCAACAATGTAGGTCTTAGGAAAATTGAAAAAAAAACGAAAAATTATTTACATTAACCATTTAAATTACATCTGTTTTATTAAATGGTGTGAAATAATACTTCTTATTCAAATTATAATTTACTTCCGAGTTAAATCGTAATGTTAAGCATTGCTGTTGTTAAATATTCAAACTTCCATAACTACTTAAATACTAAGAGAATATTTCGCTACTTGGTAGTTAATGCCAGTGAACTTTGACGACCTACCAAGTTCATGAATGAAAGTTTAGTACCAAGTAAATATTTATATGAATTACAAATGAGTGTGTATTACTGAGTTGGAAAAAAAAAATTGGCTTTCTGGGATTCGAACTCAGAAGCATGCCAGGCGTCTTAACTACTAGCCCAGCGAGGACTACTGATAGTTCCTTACTGGTCTAGTGGTTAATATGCCCTGCATGCTTCTGGGAGACCTGGGTTCGAATACCAGTCAGAACGACCAATTGCTTTTTCAACTCAATTTTCCAAGAGTTCCTTGTCTACAGGATTTTTCCTGTGATAATTTATTACTGAATGCGTATTAGGTTGGGTTAGATTGTTTTACCTCTGAGGGCCCTTCTTTTGTACACAATAGGCTAAATGGTCAGGTCACAAGGATCCTGAAGGATGAGGGAAGGTTTGGGGGAGGAGACCCACTGATGAGCTGTTAGGAGACATATGGAAGTCTCCCATCAAGGCCATCCACCGTGTTCTTTAAAGTGCATAGAATATGACTTTCCTGTATAAGGAGCCACGGCTTAATATTTTGACAGACAGAGGTTGGCCTCTCGAAACTCATAGAAGTCGTTTCCGACCCATCTCCTCAACGCTGTAGGACATGGGTTTGAACCTAGGAACTGCAGATTACGATCCTGCCGCGCTACCGATTGAGCCAACACGCCCCTACCCTTCTGAGTCCGTATATACTATGATGATGTAATAATATATATATTATCTAAACAAGCGTTTCTCTTTTTTTGTAATTTTTAATGCCATTTTTCAAACAATAATTTGTATGTAATTAAAAATAAACAGCTTGGGTAATGAAATGCAAGGCATGTTTAAGATATGAGAAATTGTGTAATGAAATGAGTGTTGTTTTAAGGTGTATGCTTGCTAAAGTTTAGAGTTAGTCTTAAGCTTGAAAGAAATATTGTACATAAAAAATAAAGATTGGTTTCTATGTATTAAGGAACAACCCTATGTTATGTCCATAGGTAGTTGGGTTGTTTTACCTCTAAGCGTCACTTTTTTTTTGCACACAATGGACTAGATGGCAGGTTACAAGGACTCCGTGGGCTCAGAGAAGTTGGGGGCGTCACTTTTTTTTTGCACACAATGGACTAGATGGCAGGTTACAAGGACTCCGAGGGTTCAGAGAAGTTGGGGGCAGGGGATCCACTGGATAGCTGCTGGGAGACAGATTGTAGCCTCCCGTCAAGGCCATCCAGCGCGTTCGTTAACGTGCACAGGGTATGGCTCTCACGCATACGGAGCCATGGCTTAACGTCTCACCCGACTGACGGCGACCTTTCAAGCCCCTCGGTGTCCCAAACTGACGGCGACCTTTCAAGCCCCTCGGTGTCCCAAACTGACCGAGGGCAAGGCTGAGATGTTATGTCCATGGGAAACTAAATTTAAAACTCTATAACTTCTAAAATAAATTTTTCCGTTTTAAGAAATGTGATAGCATATAAAGATCTTAATCAAGTATATCAATATGTCGGCTTTCAATAATATTTATTCAATATTTAATGAGTTATTGAAGATTGAATATTTAATACTATCAATGCCTGTCACAAAAATTGAATTCAGGTTTGTAAAACTCAGAATTACTCAGAATTCAGAGTAATTAAAACTTAATAATAAGTATTGTACACATCAAAGTGTTTAATAAAATAAGTAAATTATTTAATAAATTTACTTATACCCTTATTTTTAATAAAATAAGTAAATTTGTATTTTAGATGTTTGTGTAAAGAATTCTTTCACTATTCATCAGTTTTGTATAAGTTTTTTAAGTTTGTCATTGTTATTGTTAAATTTGTAAACTTCCATAACTCATTCAATATTGAACGAATATTGTTGAAAATCGAAACATTGATATGTTTGATTGAGATCTTTATCTGCAATCCCATTTTTCAAAACGAAAAAACTTATTTTAGAAGTTACAAAGCTTCGAAGTTAGCTTCCAATTTACTTAACAAAGGTTTGTTCGTTAATTTTTGGAAACCAATTTGTTCCAGATGTGTATACGAGCACGCATATCAGAGTAATATTTTTCTCCTGATTAAGGTTTAGGTATATTGTGATGCATTCTTTTTTTGGTATTATGTAGTTTGAAAAATCTAATTCTGCAGATGATCCTTTCTTTTATTCTTCACTGCTGAAAACGTTATTCACGCAGACATTCAACCGCAAAATTGCGATACACATGGCATGTCATAGATAGAGAGTCCTTCGCGGAGAGTATCCTCAATCTGCCCGTATCCTCAAGGTCTAATATCAAGCCAACATCAGCAAAATTATACAGCACCCCATTATAGCAGATACTTAACAACTGTCGATGTTTTGCAAATGCTTGAGGTCTGATGTATGTTTCAGAGTAGGCAATCACTGTAATGATTCATTAAGGAATGTTAATTAACGAAACTAGAAGAATATCAGCAGATCGCCTCTGGCGAATATCGGATGCTCGTTTTCAGCGAAAATGAAGTTTTTCGTTTTTCCGAGTTTTGCACTTTTTAAAAGTAATAATTCGTACTAATGAGTAATTTTAAAATGTAAATAATAATATATTCTTAGTCCTGTAAAACGCAAAACGCATATCTCATTTATGCCTTCAAATGAAAAAAATGCGTTTTTTTCATCCTTTAGGATTAAGGGGAAAAATCGGTTAATTCATATAAAATAATATCATTACTATTTTAAAATGTTATTGAAAATTTTCGAAATTAAGTCCACTTATCCCTCGATTACACGGCAGATAAGTTCCGGAGACTCACCGTCTAAATCGAAACAAACAACTTATGCAAAAAATGTGGGGATAGGTTCCGGAAAACTCCTTGTCTATATAATAAAAGAAGGTGTCTATCTGTGTGTCTGTAGGTCTGTGAATCTGTCTGTGACAGCCATAACTCATCGGGAATTCAACGTATACGCTCTAAATTTTCAGAGAACGTTTCTGGTTGTGGTCTGGTTGCAGTGCCAAATTTCAGGTCGAAGTTCAAAAGGGGAGCTTGCTAGAACCAAAAATATTTACCATGCTATTCCTACGGGTAACGAAAATCGCTGTCAAATTTACTGTTGCCATTTATTGCTCCCTAACTATGAAAGTAAAGTGTTAAAATAGCATTTAAATCTTCTGCTGCAAATCTGATGTCGTTGCCAGATTTCCCACATTTCCAAAAGCATTATTTAGGCGTTCCATTGCAGCTAGGGACTTGATTTTCTAATCAAACATAAGGTCTGGCACGGGAAAACCGCCTGCGAAATTTGGGACCTTTCTGTACAGTACGTCGGGAATTACAGAATGCCAAAATCTGACGAAATAAATATCTCGATCTTTTGCCATCTCTGAGAGCTCGCGCAGAGTCAGCAATGACTTTTGCAACACCGGGAAATTCATGTTGAAAGTGTGATAAAATGTCGGGGGGATGGATACTCACAAAACTAAAAATTAGTGCAGCAAACAACAGTTACATGCAGATTAAAAGGGATACAGAAGCTGTCACAATTTGTGTAGAAACGAAGCCACGGGACAAGTGAGAACCTGATTTTTTAACCAATCACCGGGCCACACAGGGTACGCTGCGTAGGAAATTTGCACTGAATATCACGGGAGCCACAGGGCGGCAAAATCTGTGGTAACGGAAACAAAATCTCGATAGCTTACGCAGAAACTAAGCCACGGGCTGTGAGAGAGCTCGCTGACGTCAACAACGATACGGGCAAATTTCTCCCTGTTGAAAATCTGCATTAAAGAACCGGGGCTTACAAAATTTACCTTTAGTGTCATGAAAATTAAAAAAAACATAAAGATTAAAAGTGATACCCGGGCAGCGCCTGGTACGATCAGCTAGTTAAGAATAAAACGCACATTGAAGGTTTTATTTATATATATTTATCTCAAATTTCAAATCAGCAGTGATAATAAGCATTAATGTAACATTAGTTTGTACTTTATTTGCGCTAATTCAGATAAACTTAGATTAATTGCTCATACATTTCTTTTTGGTCACGAAAAATACTCATCGTTAATGTAGACGTAAGCTTTCAAAATTGAAAAAAAAAAAAGAATATGTTTGAACTGAATATAAATTAGATATTACGCGTTTGTAGCAACACTTAGAGTTTTATTTTGTAAAATAAGTATTTATATAATATTTTATGAAACATTGTACTTACGAATCAGTTGTATTTAGTCTATAGAGTAGTTTATTTAAATTTGTTGCTGAAAATGAGATAAAACACGATTTTTATTACTGAAAACTTCAGTCTAGAAAAAATCAGATCTCTCTGCCGATTCAAAACCAGTTTCATTTCACTAAGATGCCGCGAGACAGGTTGCATTACAATGGCAAGAATATTATTTTAGCGAAAGAATATAACCGTAACTTTTTACAGATTACGATTTTATTAACATAGAAATTTATTATTATCTATTCATTCTCGAAAGTAAATTATATAAATTTAAAATCATTTATTTCATTTTTTTGGGATGACATTCTAATAACCTCTCTTGACGCTGTACCACTGCTACTTCATAATATGTATTATGTCTACAAACGTAAGAAAAAACCTTAATCTGTACCGGGTAAAGCCGAGTCTAAATCTTGTAAAATGAAACTGGTTGGATTTTCTAAACCGTGTAAAACCAAAACAGCTTAAAATGAGTATCTTGTATATCGAGGGATAGGTAATAACGTTTTAAAAATAAAGAATAACCGGTCGAATTTTAATCAAGAAAAATTTAACTGACTCATATAGGAATATGAATTATGCTTCTGTTAATAAGTTATCTGTGTATCTGTTCTTCATCAAAACATTATATGAAAAGAATTTCTAATTTCTAGCATAAATATATTAATATTTTTCGAAGTTTTACGTTTTCTACATTAGCGTCCTCTGACGATGTAAATTTAAAGCCTTTTGAAGATTTGAAAGCTATGAATCATAATATTTTGTTAGTATCTATTCAATTCAAAAATAATTTTTTTATTAATCTCTTAAAAGGAAAAGTTTGATTTCCCACACTCTTGGAGGGGGGGGGGTGGAGGGGCAAATTGATGCTGCTAATGTAAACCTCTTGATCATCACACTCCACCACTAAAATATAAAAATTCTAGCCCAAATAGATCGTTTGCAATATTCGTTAAAATTTTGAATACTTCAAATTTTTCCACCGTCAGAGAGTGCAATTAAAACTTTTGGGAGATTCAAAAAGTGTGACTCGTAATGGTTTATAAAAAAGCTATGGAATTAAAAAAAATTTTTTTGTTTTGTTTCTAAAAGGAAACAATTATCTCTTAAAACAAAATAATTCCTTTCCCTCTCTCCCCGGGGGTAAAGGTGAAAACTATTGTTGCCAATATACTTCATCACCATCGTATTTCAACACCGAAATTTTAGATTGCTAAACATAATTACATTGCTTGCAATATTCGTTTAAAATATTGCCATTTTCAACCTTTTCAAATGTTAGAGGGCGCAATTAACCACACAGACAAAATATCCAGATAATATCCATAGGACATCTAAAATCAAAAATAGATATCTTAGGGATATTTTGGGAATATTTTGGTTCTGTGGGGATATGTATTGGGAAATTCTGAAAGTGGGAATCATAATATTTGATTGATATATAATTATCGGTAAAAACAAAGCAGTTGAATGTCTACAAACGGACACCAAAGTGAAAACATTAACTCTTTTTTTTCTGAAAAATATGCTGTGATAAAATAAACTGTATTTCAGAAAAATATGCTTTACTGAATATTACAAAATTCCTTTGAGGCAATTTTTCTCTTTTAAATACAGTTATCCGGAATTATGTGAGGCCTCTCCTTTTTATTACCTAGTACCTATCCTCTACATTTCACTCTGTAAACTTCGTGATCTCCACGACTGATTTGTTAAGCAACACCCGAGTACGTTTTCGAACTCATATTTTCCTGTGAGCAAAAAATAATTTTTTTTCATATAAAATAAGTTTTTCATTTATGACTTGATCCTAATGTATTTTTTTTCTTTAAAAATGAATATCATCACTGAATCTTCAAATCAGCTTTTCTAAATCATGTAGTCTTTTTTTTCACTCCTGTAATCCATCAATAACGTAGTAATATTAGCCCATGATGCTTACAGATGCTATACGCATTAACATTAATTATTCATTTGCAGGGGTCCTTTAAAATGCGGATATCTGCATCCACGCAGTGCTCTATAGATAGATATGAAAATACCGTTTTCTGTATTCCTAAATACTATTACGCTTTTATATATTTATTTTCATCGAAATAAGTATTACTTCTTTTTCTGCAGTTTATATAGTTTTCAAAACAATGATTCGTATGCAATTAAAAATCATACAATTTGGGTAATGATATACATCGCGTGGATGATGTTTCAAGGTATTAGTTTCCTAAAGTTAGGGGGTAGGGGCCCCGAGAAAAAGTCTTGAATAGGGTTTACCAGTTACTGAAGCATTCCATCGTATATGAAAGGTTAAAACGATATTCTATATGGAATAATATTTTATAGATGTTCATTTTTATATCTATTTCTACTTTCTGGAGTCTAGCACGGGTCTAAAATTATAGAAAGAAAACTTTTTAATATCAAAGCAAGTAATTTTCTAGAGGTCGTGTAAAACGTTAGGATTTTGGTGGGTCAGGACTCTCTGAACCCCCCTTCCCCCTTGGGTATATCCTTGTACGTATGTAAATAGATTTTTGAAATGTGTGTAGATTCAAACACATTACGGCATTTCTTTTTCATGAAATCTAATGTTTAAGTTCCGGTGGCCGAGTGATTAGCATGCCTGGCTACTGATCAAAGAGGACCCCGGGTTCGAGCACCGAATAAGTCATGGATGTTTTTTTATGTCACTATTCTCACAGATCACATGTATGACGAATTGTATTGATATTATATACCCAACCCCTCCTTTGCGAATGCTAGTAAAGGCAATGGGTTAAAAATTATTAAATTGGGGTGCATATTTATTTCACGATTTTTTCAAGAAATGTTTTAAAGACATCTAAAACGAAGGGCGAAAAAAAATTTAATAATTTAAATGTAGAAAACGTTATCGCTGACGATGAAGGATTCGAACCTACGACTCTCAAGATGCATGCCAGAGTGCTCTAACTACTGAACCAACCATCGGACGATAACTTATTTGCACATTGTGACATTCATATATTTCGCTGCATGTGTCGTACCTTGCGCCATCTGTAATCAAGAAAGACAACTTATTTTTCAAATTTTTGTTAATGAATCAGATGTTAATGAGCAAGTCACTCACACTTAAGCGTTACTAATGGAAATATAAATCCATAGTAAATACACAGCACAACCAACAATATTTGGGGATATACGAAGAATATATTATAAAACCTAAAACCAACGGAAAAGTTTCTCTCTTTTGTTGTTTTTTTTTTTGTCTTCTTTGTTTGCTTTGTATACTAAAAAAAATCTGTTTAATGGGAATTGTCTATTCAGTTTATGCTACAGATTCTTGTGATGCTCGTTCAATAACAAACGTCTATGTGATGGCTACAATAACTGGAGATTCAAAACCACTGAGTTTTTAACAAGAAATTACTCTTTTGGTTTAAAGAAGCATAAAACGAGCAAAGCATGACTGACTTCAGCGTCTCGCCGAATTTGAGTTTCAGTTTGCTACATGCATTTATAATCCTCACGCACCCTTGGGCTGCAGAGGTCCAACCAGACTGTATAATTTATTTCTCCAAACATGCCGATCCTGAGATACAACTGCTGCATTTGGTCACTGTTGACCAATTCTGAAAAGGTCCTGTTTGGCATTGTCTGCCCACCGCATCATAGTTTTTCCTTTTCTTCTGATGCTAAAGGCTTTGCAGAAGTTTGCCTTTTAAAATGCTCTAAAAATGCTCTAAAAATGCTAAATTTTCTCTTCGTTTTTGGGTCGTATTTTACCTGCGAGCGGTATTTTTTGGCACATAATGGGCTAAATGGCCAGGTCACAAGCACCCTAAAGGCTCAGAGAAGGTTGGGAAAAGGAATCCATTAGACAACTGTTACTAGGGTTGGGATGTTTTACCTCTGACGGCACTTCTTTGCACACCGTGGGCTAAATGGCCAGGTCACATGGACCCCGAAGGCTCAGAGAAGGTTGGGGGAGGGGACCCACTGGAACAGCTGTTGGGAGACAGATGGTAGTCTCCCGTCAAGGCCATCCAGCGTGTTCTTTAACGTGCGCAGGGTATGGCTCTCCCGCACACGGGTCATGGCTTAACGTCCCATCCGACGGACGGCGGCCTTTACAAGCCCATCGGTGTCCCCTACTGACCGTGGGCAGGGTGAGTAGTTTTGCGGAGATAAATCTCAACGCTGACTCAGCTGGGACTCGAACCTGGGAACTACAGATTACTATCCTGGCGCGCTACCGACTGAGCCCGCCTCCCAACAACTGTTACTAGAGAGATGGAAGTTATTTTGGGCAATGCTCTTGTTTTATACATAATTGTATCTTCCATATCTTGACGGGATGCTTCCTTCTGTCGCCCAACAGTTCTGGAGTGGTCCCCTCCCCAAACCTTCTCTGAGCCTATGGGGTTAATGTGGCCTGGTCATTTACCCCATAATATGTAAAAAAAGTTCGATTAAATGTAAAACAACTCAACTGTATCTGCTTTGATATCTTTTCCCCATAGTTGAAATGCCCTGATGGAAGCGATATCCACGTTCATAAAAACGATTCCTAAGCAGGCGCGGATGTAGAAAAAATAAAGGGCGGTAGTTGTGTGTGCAAGTGACGCAATCAAGCGCGAAAAAAGTATCAGGAGGATGGACAGGACAAGACATTTCATCTCTTTTGCAAAATCACATTTTCGTATCTACTTCAGAGCTTGTTAAACGTTTATTGAGAAATGTGTGTAATATCAAAGGTGTAAATAATTTTTGGCTTCTCTGGAATTCTCAAATTCTCGAAAGGGCAGGACAGGCTGCCTTGCCCCCCCCCCCCCCCAGTTCTCTAGATTCAGCTATGTTCCTAGGTTAGGCAGAAAATTACAAAAATACTGATAATTCCATAAATGTAACGAGGGTTGTTCCAAAAGTCGTCAGCACGCGAATATCAATGATTCCATTGGTTCTAAAACATTTTAGCATTGCGATTCCCTAGACTGTAATAAATTAATATAATCCACTAGAAATGTAATAAAATTATGCGACCCATAGTTTAAAAATAAATATACAGGGTGAATCTGAAAAAGTGGGCAAAACTTTACGGGTGGTAGAACGCAGCTATACGAGCAATATTCGTCATAGAATGTATGGTCGGAACGCAAGCGGTGAGAAGTTAAAAGGTAGTTTTCCACTGTCACATTTAAAGAATGAACACAAGAAAGAGAGGAGATACTCTGTGCCTCACTTGCATTCCCGTCCGCCGCACCGTACACAAAGTGCATATCCGCCGTTTCGTGGTTAGTGTAACCAGCCATCCTCTCGGCAATCCACGGTAGAATGCCGTTGGGTGCGAGGACCGACCCTTTTATACCATTTCCAACGCCACCTAGCGGCTCGCCGTTTGCGTTCCGCCCATACTTTTTATGACGAATATTGCTCGTATAGCTGTGTTCTACCACCCCGTAAAGTTTTGCCCACTTTTTCAGATTCACCTTGTATATGACTCCCTAGAATTATAATATTTTTTGCGACTCCCTTAGAAATGTAACAAATATATGGAATTCCCTAGAATTTCTACAAATTTATGCCACCCGGTAGAATTGCAATAAATTTAGGCTATTCCCTAAAATTGCAATAAATTTATGCGACGTCCGAAAATCCGAGAAAAAAATGCGGAACCCTTTAGAAACGCAGATAAATTATTCTGTCCTGTAGATTAGCCGATAAACTTATGCGACCTCCTAGAATCACAGAAAAAAATTTGCGACTCCCTGGAATCATAGATAAAATTTTGTGACTCCCTAGAAACGTAGATAAAATTATGCGACCCTTTAGAATCGTAGATAATAGTATGTGACCCACTAAAATCTTTCATAAAATTATGCTAGCACCTAGAATCTAAGATAAAATTATGCTATCCCTAGAATTTTGGATAAAATTATGCTAACCTCTAGAATCTTAAATAAAATTATGCTATCCCCTGTTGTAGATAAAATTATCCTAAACTTTAGAATCCTAAATGAAATTATGCTAACCTTTAGAATCCAAAATAAAATTATGCTAACATTTAGAATCCTAAATAAAATTATGCTATCCCCTAGAATCGTAGTCAAAATTATGCTAACCTCTAGAATCTTAGATAAATTATGTTAGCCCCTAGAATCTAAGATAAAAATTGTTCTACCCCCTAGAGTCGTAGATAAAATTATGCTTCCCCTAGAATTTTAGATAAAATTATGCTCCCTCCTAGAATCTTAGACAAAATTATGTTACCCCTAAAATCGTAGATAAAATTATGCAAACCACTAGAATATTAGATAAAATTATGCGACACCTTAGAATTGTAAAATTAGGTGACCACCGAGGATCGTTGATAAAATTTTGCTACCCTCTAGAACAGGGGTGGGCAAATAGCGGCCCGCTAATAGTTTTTTGTGGCCCGCCCAGACAGTCAGAAAAATCCGCCTTGAACGAGATTTCCTTCCCCTGCGCAACCGAATATTCGTCTCGTATTTTCCACTAGGACGGCCACGTCAATACGCATGCGCAGTGTAGATACGAAAACAATTGCCCACCCCTGCTCTAGAGTAATTATGGAGATTTTTTTTGATAGAGGCGATTTTTACTTGCGGATTTTACTACAGCTATTTTTATCCCCATTTTTAAATACGGTGATCGTAGTTCTTGCGATAATTATATGGGAATTAGTTAACCTTCTGTTTCAGGTAAAGTTCTTTGCATAATTATACTTAATAGAATTTAAAATTTGGTTGAAGGGCAACTGCGTGATAAGCAGTGCGGATTCAGAAGTCATAGCCGATGCATTGATCATATATTTTCACTTAGGCCGATTTTTGCGAAATGTTTAGAGCTTAAGAAACGTTATAGATTTAAAAAAGGCTTTTGACTCTGTTGATCGACATCATTTTTTCTGGTTGATCGATAAATCACATGGAATACTGATAAGTTAGTTAACATAATGAAAACTCTCTCTATAATTGACACTGTGTAGTGTGTGAGAGCTGGTAAAGCTTGTAGCATTCGGTTTAGCATTGATAGTGGAGTTAGACAAGGGGGCATTTTGACCCCTTTTTTCTTAGTTTGGTTATTCATGATGTTAGGAGATATTCTTTGCAAGGGAAAGATTTTGGTCTAAAATGGTTCAGAGGTTTCAAAATTTCTAATTTAGATTATGCAGATGATTTGACCCGGTTGGCTAATGATGAAATGAATTCTTTCTTTAAGGCTGTTGATGAGAATGATAATAGAATATGTTTGGTGATAAACAGAGAAAAAAACTAAAGTGATGAAAATCGGACACGCAGATTTGTGTTGTTTTACCTCTGAACGACACTTTTTTGCACACCATGGGCTAAATGGCCAGGTCACATGGACCCCGAAGACTCAGAGAAGGTTGGGGGAGGGGACCCACTGGAACAGTTGTTGGGAGACAGATGGTAGTCTCCCGTCAAGGCCATCCAGCGTGTTCTTTAACGTGCACAGGGTATGACTCTCCCACACACGGAGCCACGGCTTAACGTCCCATCCGACGGATGGCGGCCTTTCCAAGCCCATCGGTGTCCCCTACTGACCGTGGGCAGGACGGGGAATTTTGCGGAGATAAATCTCAACGCTGACCCAGCTGGGACTCGAACCTGGGAACTACAGATTTCGAGCCTGGCGCGCTACCGACTGAGCCACCCCCGCCCCGGACACGCAGATGATGCTTCAGTTGCTTTAAATGGCTGTACTCTTGAACAAGTGTCTCAGTTTAATTATCTTGGAAGCTATGTAACAGATACTGGTGACATGCGGCATGAGATAAATAGAAGAATAGGAATTTTAAGAATCTGTACATTTAGACTAAACTTACGCTGCATAATACGTTGGTTCTTTCTAAGGTTAGTTGTAGTAGCGGTACATGGACCCATTACAAGCAGGATAAGAAGAAACTTGATGCCTTTGATTCTAGATGCTTATGCAGTATCTTGGGCATCAGGTGGTTTGACTTTGTAAAGAATGATGAGATTAGAAGAAGGAGTCAGCAACATCCTTTAAGCAGCATTTTGTGCGGAGAGATACTGCGTTGGCTTAGCTATGTTCCCCGTATGCATAGCTGCAGATTGACAAATCGGATTATGAACAGTGTGCCTAAAGGCTTCAGGAAAAGGGAGAGACCTAGGATGCGATGGAAAGACAACGTCAAACAGGACCTTGCTAGAATTGGCCTAGAGTGGCCAAATGCAGCAGCTGTAGCTCAGAACAGACATGTCTGGAGAGCAAAATTACATAGTTTGGTAGGACCTCCATAGCCCACGGCTGCATGAAGATTTTGTTTGTATGTATGCATGTACAATCGTTGGTAAAATTATACAATATATGTGTATAAATAATGTAAAATTATGCATCTCTCTAAAGTCATAGATAAAATTATATGACTTCTAGAATGAGATAAAATTATGATACCTCTAGAATCGTAGTTTAAAATTTGCAACCTCCTAGAATAGCAGATAAAATTGTGGCAAACTCTAGAATCGCAGATAAAATTGTGGCAAACTCTAGAATCGCAGATAAAATTGTGGTAAACTCTAGAATCGCAGATAAAATTTTGCGACCCCCTAGTATTGCAGAAAAAATTTTACGATCCATTCTCTCTTTACTACAAAGGAGGACTTGCGTATTTGAAAAATAAATTCACTAAGCATATTAGCAAATTTAAACCTATCATAGCTTTGCTACAACAGTTTCAGAACTCATCATCATCATCATCATCATCATCATCATCATCATCATCATCATCATCATCATCATCAAGCAGCCATGGGCTACGGAGGTCCAACCAGACCGTGCAATTTAGTTCTCCAAGCAAGTCTATCCTGAGCTACATCTACTGCATCTGGCCACTGCACACCAATTCTAACAAGGTCCTGTTTGACATTGTCTGCCCACCGCATCCTAGGTCTCCCCTTCTTTCTGAGGCCTTTAGGCACACTGTTCATAACCCTATTCGCCAATCTATAATTATTCATACGGGCAAGATGGCCAAACCAACGGAGTCTCTCTCTGCACAGTATGCTGCTTAAAGGAGGTTGCAAACTCCTTTGCCTAATCTCATCATTAGTTACAAAGTTGAATCACCTAATTCCCAAGATACTGCGTAAGCATCTGGAATCAAAAGCATCTAGTTTCCTGTTATCTTGTTTACAAAGTGTCCAAGTTTCAATACCATAACTAACCCTAGAAAGAACCAAACTATTATACAGTCTAATTTTAGTCTTTAGGTGTATACGCCTATTTCTCCATACTCTCCATAGATTCTTAAAAGTCCCGGCAGCAATCCCTATTCGCCTGTTAATCTCATTCCGCACATCACCATTATCAGTTACATAGCTCCCAAGGTAATTAAACTGTGACACCTGCTCAAGACTGCAACCATTCAGATTTACTGAATCACAGCCTGCCTGACCAATTTTCATCACTTTAGTTTTCTCTCTGTTTATAACCAAACCTATTCTACTACCAGTCTCATCAACAGCTCGAATGAAAGAGTTCATCTCATCAACATCATTTGCCAAAAGGGCTAAATCATCAGCATAATCTAAATCAGAAATTTTCGTATCTCCAGCCCATTTAAGGCCAAAATCTTTCCCTTGAAGTGAATTTCGCATAACATAATCAATAACCAAGCTAAAGAGAAAAGGAGACAAAATGCACCCTTGTCGAACACCAGAAGTAATGCTAAACCAATTGCTACATGCCTTACCAACTCTCACACACGACTCAGTGTTTATATAGAGAGCTTTCATTATGTTAACTAACTTGTCTGGTATACCATATGATTTCACAATCAACCACAAATTATGACGATCAACAGAGTCGAAAGCCTTTTTGAAATCAACAAAGCTAGCAACCAAAGGTTTCTGAAACTCTAAACATTTCTCAAGAATCTGCCTAAGTGAAAATATCTGATCCACACATCCCCTACCACTTCTGAATCCACATTGCTCATCACGCAATTGACTGTCAATCAGATTCTTAATTCTATTAAGCACAATCATGGAAAGAACTTTACCTGGAACAGAGAGTAGGCTGATACCCCTATAGTTATCACAAGAACTGCGATTACCTTTTTAGAAAATAGGGATAACAATAGCTCTGGTAAAATCCTTAGGAACCATGCCTTTTTCATAAAAGATATTCAGAATTTCAGTCATCCAAGTGGTAACCGAAACATTCCCAGCTCTAAGCATTTCGGTAGTAATTTCATCTACCCCTGGGGATTTATGTAGTTTAAGTTTAGAAACAGCCACAATAACTTCAGATTGTGTTATAGGGCCAACATTAAAGCCACCAATGCATCTATCATCATTGCAAACAATGGGAGTAGAACTAACTACATTGTTTAGAACATCACTGAAATGCTCAGCCCACCTAGCCATGACAGAATCCTCCCCTTCTATAACCTTACCTTGTTTATCCTTCAATCCTTGTATGCCAGTCCGTTTTCTACCACACAAAACATTAACTATCTAGTACAGCTCTCTGCTGTTGTGCTGTCTAACTGCTTCCTCGGCTTTGTCAGCCAAACCATCAAGCCAAAGATTCTTATCAGCAGCTAACTGATATTTTACACGTTTATTAAGTTCTCTGTAATGCTTTCTATTAGGACTAGTAGGGTATTGATTAAAGACATTCCTGCAGTTCTTTCTTTCCGAAATAAGCTCAAGTGCCTTATCACTCAGATAATTCTGTCTCTTCTGCTCCTTTTTTCCTAAAAGAGTACTGTTAGTGTCCATAAAAGAATGTTTAAAGTGATCCCATTCTTCCTCAACTTCAGTAGTAAGCAAACCATGACTGTCATAATGACTAAGTAACCTATCATGATAAGCTTTGGCTATAACTGGATCTTTCAGAGCTTCAGTATTAAAAGTAAATTTTTTAACCCTAGCACAACACTTTTTAAGTTTAAGTTGCAACACACTTTTAACAAGGTAATGGTCAGATCCAATTTCAGCTCCCCTATATGCCCTGGTATTCCTAACAGAACTAGCCCATTTGCTGTTAATTAATATGTAATCAATCATATTCTTATGCAGCCCATCAGGTGAAACCCATGTGTACTTATGTATGTCGCGGTGTTTGTAATAAGTGTTAGTTATTCTGAATCCATTGAGTTTACTTACCTGTAGGAGACGTTGTCCATTGCCATTGCAGCTACCAATAACAAAAGGGCCAATCACCCCTCCCCAAAGGTCAGAGTCAGTACCAACTTTGGCATTGAAGTCACCAAGAACAAGGGTAATATCTCCTTTCTTGACAGAATTCAAAATATCCTGAAGTTGTTCATAAAACCTATCCTTCTCATCCTCATCGGCATCCTCAGTGGGGGCATAACAGCAGATAACATTCAAGTCTTTAACGCTTGTCTGAAATTTTGCTGTAAGAAACCTTTCATTAATGCACTCATATCCTAGAAGAGCATCGTTAGCGTGTCTGCTGAGAAGCAGACCCACGCCTTGATGATGTTTATTGTCGTCCCTCCCTTAAAAGAGAAATCCAAGATTATTTTTAAGAATCTGACCTTTATCTGTCCATCTGGTCTCTTACAAGCCGAGAATATCTAAATTATAATTTTGGAATTCTTGTGTGAGGACATCAAGAGAAAAAGCTCTGTGCAGAGTCCTCACATTCCAACTACCTATGGAGAGAAAATGGTTAGTGGGATGTTTAAAGAAACTATGTTTATTGAGAGAGGGAATGCCGACAATATCAAACAGCCCCCTAATCGCAGACATGGGGCAAAGACCCGTTCCCCACTATTAAAGGCTGAAGCCATCTACACTGGAAGACTTCCTCCAATGTAGAATTTGACGATGCCAATAGAAGCAAAGAGTTCAGGTGCCTGAGATGACTTCTGCTCAGGATTATCCACCAGCTGATAAACATATCCTGTGAATCTATTCACTTGGGGCTGTCAACCCACAAACAAACAGAAAACACAGCGGAAGATTTTCCCTCCACAGAAGCCCACCAGTGCAGCAAAATCAGGATCCATAATCAAGCTCAGAGCCATATATCTGTCCAGTCCAGTAGGTTTATATGGTCAGCACCAGGACCCTGTGTGGTTGACCACTCCTCAGCAGGGTAGAAAAAAAAGAAAAGTAGCCATAGTTGTCCAGATCAGTAGGCCACACTAATCTGGCAGCCCTCCCCTTCCGTTCACTTCCACAATAGAGTATCTCTTTTTAAAGTTACTAACGGTCTGCACCACGAGAAAGCGGGGTCGGACATTAGGTGCTAGGCCTGGCCGGTTCTATGCATCATCACAGGGGATTGGTGCATAGCTCTCCTTCCAGTGACTATCTAGCTACCATTTACAGACCGCTACCATTTACAGACCCAGAGTTTTTAATTTACAGGACCAGAGTTTCAGAACTGGCTTGTATCAATTGCTATTGTACCAATATAAGATGAATATCAGAGTCTATTATGCACAATATGGGTCTCGCGAATGCTCACTTCAACATATGCTATTCCCGCATATTGATATGATTTGTTTTTTCCACTTAGGAACTATTTTTTTTGTGGCGGAGAGTGGGAGAGGGCAGTGAGAAACTGCTCAATAGTTCTCTCTGACTCTTTTTCTTAACCTAGTTAACTCTGTAGTCCATACTCTAGTGGCCACTGAAGCACCAGAGAGAAGTGCTTGCAATGGCATTATGTTTCGTCCACGTGAAGTAATTTTAAATCCTTGCAGAATATCCTTTCTTTTTCGAACTATTGGAAGACGATTTGAGAAACCAGCAAGTTGAAAACTATGATTCAGCAAGGCTTGAATAATTGAGGCATGTTGGTACCGACTTGTAACGCAGGGCATTTCAGTGGGTGTGTATGTTAAAGAAACTTTTAAAGAAGACGCTTGGATGATCTTGAAGGGAGACTATGATCTTTTTCTTTAACAGTTGTCCGGGGTCTTCCCCAACTTTCTACGAGTGTCCTTGGAGTCGTTGTGTTCATCCCATTTAGTCCATTGTGTGCACAAACAGTGCCATTCAGAGGTACAACCCAACAAATTGGATATTCATGAAACGATAGTTTCAACGAAGTTTCAACTGAAATTAGAAGAGCGGCAATGTTAAGTTTTTAAAGCGGTTAGCAACCACTTTCTGGGGAAAAATCAGTTCTAAAATTAAGCTTTCCCAAATGGAGGAAATGCTTCAAGGTTCAATGGGTGCGAATGTCCAGAGATATGTATTTTCTGCACTTTCTTTAAAGATTTTTTTTTATCACACATGGAACTGTTAGTAATGAGTATAAAAAAAGTCTCACGTTGACAATTTCGATATTAGTAACGAACATAAAAAGTTCTAGTCATCCCGTGGCCGAGTGGTTAGCATGCTTGGCTTGATCATATGGATCTGGGCTCGAGCCCCGGGTAAGGTTTGGATGTTCGTGTTGTCTTTCTGCTGAGGACCCTCTATCCTCACAGACCTTCTACTATGTCTGATTAAATAGGCTCCTGTTAGACCTCTTTGGCAAGCAGCTGCTTGAGGGAGTATTAATTTATTTATAAAAAGTTCTTGCTGAATAATTCTGTTATTATTAACGAGTAAAAAGGTTCTACCAGAATAATTTTTTCCTGCTATTTTTGACGAGTGTAAAAAGTACTACGTTGTTGGTAATGAATATAAAAAGTTCTACCGGAAAACTTTTTCTATTATTGACGAGTATGAAAACTTATACCGGAATAATCGTGTTGTTATTAACAAGTATAAAAAGTTATAGCTGAAAAATTCTGCTATTGTTAACGAGTATAAAAAATTCTACCGGAATAATTTTGCTATTGTTAACGAGTATAAAAAGTTACACTGGCATAATTTACCTATTATTGTCGACTATAGAAAGTTATATCTGAATAATTCTGCTATGATTGACGAGTATAAAAAGTTCTACCGGAAAAATTATGCTGTTATTAACGAGTATGAATAGTTATACCCGAATAATTCTGCTATTATTGACAAGTATAAAAATTATTCCTGAACAATTCTGCTGTTATTAACGAATATAAAAAGTTCTATCTGAACAGTTCTGCTATTATTGATGAGTATAAAAAGTTCTACTAGAATAAATCTGCTATTGGTAATGAGTATAAAAAAGTTCTAGCGGTATAATTCTGCTAATATTAACGATTATAAAAAGTTCTAGCGGTATAATTCTGCTAATATTAACGATTATAAAAAGTTCTACCTGAATAGTTTTACTATTATTGATGAGTATATAAAGTTCTATCGGAATAATTCTGCTAATATTAACAATTATAAAATGTTAATACTACTGGAATAATTCTGTTATGGAAAATGAGTTTAGAAAGTTCTACTGGAATAATTCTGTTATGGGAAACGAGTTTAGAAAGTTCTACTGGAATAATTCTGCTATGGATAATGAGTTTAAAAAAGTTTCATCGGGAGAATTCCGGTATTGGTGAAAAGTCTAAAAGCTTTCTATCGGGACATTTGCGCTATTGGTCATCATCATCATCCTCAAGCAGCCATGGGCTACGGAGGTCCAACCAGACCATGCAGTTTAAGATGAGTAATAATGAGTTGTACGGGATAATTCCGCTATTGTCAATACACATAAAGAGTTCTACAGGGGCAAATCCGCTACTAGTGATAGGTATAAAAATATTCTACTGAAACAATTCCACTATTAGTAGCCAGTATAAAAAGTTCTAAGGAACACTTCTATTATTTGTGAATAATATGAAAAAGTTCAACTGGACAATTCTGCTGTTGGTAAAGAGCATCAAAAGCTCTTCTGGGGAAAATTTCACTATTGGCAATGAGGAGAAATTAATTCTACGCAAAAAATTCCGCTTCTGGTGTTGGGCATAAAAAGTTCGTGGAATGCTCGTCTCTTTGTTGGTTTGTGCGCATGGTCAAAGTGATTGCTTTTAAATTCGGTCCATAGAGTCTTCACACAAAACTTCGGCTCAGTTTGGAAGATGAATTACTTTCCCTTGTTGGAAATATTTAGAAATTACTTCTAATGACTGACTACAGCTGTTTTAGAGGGAATCTTGATCGCTACGAGCTATCTCCGAGATAGAGCACCCGGCGTGCATTGAAAATATTGCTGATTCGTATTCTACTCACTTCAAAATAATATTTATGCTACACGTACCGTACTTCTTTGCTTTTACCTCTTATTCACTTGTATTTGGTTTACCTCTGAGCTGCATTTTTTTTTGCACACAATGGCCGGCCACGAGGACCGGAATGCACAGAGAAGGTTGGGGGAGGAAACCCACTGGACAGCTGTCCCATCAAGGCCATCCAGCGTGTTCTCTAACGTGCATACGGGGTCACGTCTTAACGTCCCATCCGATGGACGACGGCCTTTCCAAGCCCATCGGTGTCCCATACTGACCGTGTGCAGAGCGGGGAGTTTTGCGGAGATAAAATCTCAACGCTGGCCCAGACGTGACTCGAACCTGGGAACTGCAGATTACGAGCCTGGGGTGCTACCGACTGAGGCCCCCTTCCCCCAATTCATTAGCATGAATCTCAATATTTATGTAAAAAAATTGATGGAACAACATCAGTAGCTGTCACTAAGGGGCGAATAATTTTTCGTAACTAAAACTGATTTGTACGAAAGGTGATTAGGAAATAATTTTTGAAATTTCGCTTTAGGATAAAGGTTTTAGCTAATTGCATCTTTTAACGATACTTTGTGTGAAAGAGGCCGTTGCTTTATGCAGCAATTCCAGGTCAATAGTCTGTCATACAGGTTGATACCTCATGCCCAATCTCTTTATGTTCATCATCACGTATGCGGAAGTGTTCGGCGAACTGATTAAGCAATTTGTATTCTTTATTTATACGTCGTCGAATATTAAGCCTCTCTGGCACATGACTGTTTTTGTTTAAGGGATGCTTTTAACGAAACAAGTTGATAATTTTTTATTTCGTTTCACATCACTTCCTATGCTAACTTGGCGAACAATTGCAATTCGAAGGCTTTTTATTGTTACTGTTATTATCAACGGCTACCATAAGATAACAATTCGTAATTATTGCTTTTTGGTTCAGCTAGGGTGGGAAAGGGCTTTAAAATTATCGTTATGAAGACGCGCAGAAGACTTTTGTCTTTTTCTGCCAGTGTGTCTAAAGGCCTCAGGAAAAGGGGGAGACCTAGAATAGAATGAGGAGACAATATCGAACAGAACTTTGCTAGAATTGGTCTACAGTGGCCAAATGCAGCAGCTGTAACTCAGGACAGACATGTCTGAAGACGAAAATTACACAGTCTGGTAGGACCTCTGTAGTTCATGCTGCATGAGGATATTGTATGTTTATTATCGTTGTTACTGCACTGAATGATCATTGAAATATGACCACTTCATCCAATGTTGTATAAATAGGGCGCTAACCCGGAAGAATTATGGGGCGGAGACTTATACGTCCCATTTCACAACAGTATTCGTTCTCATTCAGCATTATCAGTGTAGCAGTAAAATTTGGCCCAAAATGCAATGATGGGGACTATTTTGACGACTTGTAGCACATAGAGAGGTAACACATCGACACAGCGCATAAAAAAAGGAGTCCCAAAGAGGACTTTCAAAAATATTTCGAACCATGGAAGAGCAGAATGGAGGAGGGCGTTAGAACCAACGGATTGTACTTTATTTAAGAATGACAACCTATGAGTTCTGAATATATTTTTTTAAATAATAAAAGCTTTTCTTTTTGTACTTTGAAAAGACTTTTTGGTGCTGGGAGTGCTTTGGCGGGATTTTGATTTTGTAATTGATGTATGTAATTTTCAATATTAATATTTTCATTGACGTTGTCTTGTTTCTTTTCTGATATTTTGGAGGGATGGTTTGGTACTTTTTCAATGCTTTGAGTACTTTGACGGGGAAACATTTAATTCGTGTAATTTTCTAATCATAAAAATTTTATTGACGTGTGTCGTTTTTCTGCTGAGGTCCTGCCATCCTCTCAGATCTCCTACTGTGGCATATAAACTGAAAGGCTCCTGTCAGACCTCTGTGGCATATAAACTGAAAGGCTCCTGTCAGACCTCTGTGGCATATAAACTGAAAGGCTCCTGTCAGACCTCTGTGGCAAGCAGCTGCTTGAGGGGGTATTTATTTTTATTTATTAGTCTCGTTTCTTTTTTTTTTTGCTACACTTCATAGACGTTAGCAGTTTTACGGTCACCACGACCTCGCCAAGTTCGTTTTCCACGTTTTCGATCTGATGTTCCCTGCAGCCTATTGTCAGCATATGGTAGAAAGTCTCTACAAAGAAAAAGGCCTATTCTTCCATACCGTGTTTGCACAGAGTTGCATGAATGCATTGTCCACCCATCCTTGCTCCCAGCAGTAGAAGAATTGCAGCGCAAAATAGGGAACAAAAGGCGCCAATAGTAGACGTTTTGCTCAAGGAACAATAGTAACAGAGATGCACAGCTGGAGTTGTTCTGTGAAATACGAGTGAGGAAATTACGAGAGGAATAGGATTTGGTTGGGTTATTTTACCACTGAGAGCAATTTTTTGCACACAATGGGCTAAATGGCTAGGTCACAAGGACCCCCGAGGGCTCAGAGTAGGCTGGGGGATCCACTGGACAGCTGTTAGAAGACAGATGGTAACTTCCCCGTCAAGGCCATCCAGCGTGTTCTTTAACGTGCACAGGGTATGGCTATCTCGCATATGGAACTACGGCTTAATATCCCATCCGACGGACGGCGGCCTTTCCAAGTCCATCGGTGTTCTCTTCTGACAGTGGGCAGGGCGGGGAGTTTTGCGGAGAAGAATCTGAACACTGATTCAGCTGGGACTCGAATCTGGGAACTGCAGATTACGAGCCTGCTACCGCCTGAACCACCACCCCCGCCCCAGAGGAATACGAACAAGTAAATCGTACCGATATTGAAATAATTATATTAAAGCCTAATTGACATGAAATGTTCATAAAAAACAACAATCGTTCATTTGCAGTGACAGAATTCTTGGTACTGTGAGCAATGGGCTATGAGAAGTCGTCGTGATGTTTGTGCAGCTCTTTTGGGGTCATCATACTCCTTATTAACCTTCCTGTTCCGCTAAAATAGGTCCCTTTGCTATGGATATTACTTCATTCATTTCCATAACTCATGGAAATCACGTGATTGATTTTCACATAATGAGCTAAATGGCCAGGTCACAAGGACCCCAAGGGCTAAGAGAATTATTTGGAAAAGGATTCCACTGGAGAGCTGTAAAAAGATAGATGAAATCCTCCCTTTAAAGTCATCTTGTGTGTTCTTTAACGGTCATCGTAAAGATGTTTTGTCGGGATCAAATCATCACAGATGACTTCGGAATAAATTAAATTTAGAATATTTCTCGAAACTGTGAAAAAAATAGTAAAATTATTAATGTATTTTTAATTAAAATTCAACATTTTAATCGGTCTTCCCATGGCCGAGTGGTTAGCGCGCTTGGTTACTGATCTCAGGGACCTGGGTTCGAGTCCCGGGTAAGGCATGGTTGTTTATGTAGTTTTTCTGCTGAGGTCCTGCCATCCTCTCAGACCTTCTACTATCGCATATAAAACTGTCAGACCTCTGTGGCTAGCAGCTGCATGAGGGGGTATTTATTTTTAGTAATTAAAAATAAGAACCATGCAGCATTTGATTATATTTTTTCATATTCTCTTTTTAAAAAAAAAAAAACTCATTAAACTTTCTAGCGTTTTTCTTTCAAAATAGCATTAATATTTTAACTTTTTTTTAAGAAAATGATTATAATTAATATAAGAATAAAACAAATTATTTACGATATGAATTTCTGAATATTTGTCTTATGAGGAGTCAGAGAAAATGTTTACCCAAAATTAAATTGTCGAAAAGGTTTGGGCACGGGATTCAAAGAATTGAGCATGATGTCACCTCTAGTGCACAGGGTAAGACTCTCCCGCACACGGTTCCACGGCTTAACGTCCCATTCGATGAACGGCGGCCCTTTCAAGCCCATCGGTGTCCCCTTACTGACCGAGGGAAGTGCAGAGAGTTTTGCGGAGATAAATTTCAACGTTGCCCCACGTCAGACGTGAAACTGATAACTTCAGATTAAGAGCTGCTGCGCTACCGATTGAGCCACCCCCGTCCCGGGAATAGTTAAGATTCGAATCCAGGAACAGGAAATAACGGACCTGGCGCTCTATCGACTTATCCAGTCCCCATTCCCATCTTCGAAGCAGGAAAACTCATAGAATACACGAAGGAAATGACGTTATTACAGCTTTCCAATTGTTATATTTTTATCTATTTTAATTTCCCTTAAAATCTCACGATAATAAATTATCGAAACGTGAAATATAATGATCAAGCTCCTTCTAATTGACGCATTTCAATAGATAAATTCGATTTCGGATTTTTTACCTAAAGTCCTACTGTGCTTTACTCCTCCCACGAAGTCTTGGCCCCATCTTACTTTCTATTCCCGTATTGTAGCCTTGGATCAAATATCCTTCTTATCAACCGGAAATAATGGAAATGTAAATAGCTCTGGCGCCCTTTTTTTGCCGAAAGAGTTATTTTGACTTCCACGCGGGAATTGAGTCACACTAGCCCTGGAAATTTGCCAAGATTTCTCTTTCCTTGCAGATGGAGTCGGCTTCTGGAAGCGCGTGGGTGCTAAACTGTTGTTTGCTTCCACAGATGTTCTCTGCGATTGAAACTTTATTGCCAGAGAGAAATTCTTCGTGAAGATTGTTAGGGTAGAGGTACTCGGTTACGGGCTAGACGGGTAATCCTATATTCTAGCTCAATTCTTCCCTTTATATGCAGATATATTTTGTATGAATTCAATGCGTACGATAACTGGAGGATATCGTTGCTTGGATTTGTGCTTACATTAATTGTTCTGTTCTCTCTGGGATTTAGAAAAACTTTTCAAAGAAGAAGAGTGGGGGATAAATGAGAATTCTGATGAAAAGAGCAGTGATTTTAATCGTTATGAAACACTTTATGATAGAAAGTTTTAATTTTGTATAAAGATCGAATTTCCGTGGGGTAGAAGTAGGCAGAAATATAAAAATACTTCATAACTGCGATAGAAAAACACGATTTTGCTTTGAAACTATAAAATAAATACCTTATTTATTACCTTATATATTAAGCAGGCCAGGATTTAGGGGAGATTGGGCCACTTTGCGTGCCCTTTCCGTTGCGTTGGGTTGTTTTACATCTGAGAGGCACTTTATTGCACACAATGGGCTAATTGGCCAGGTCACAAGGACCCCGACATATTAGCTCAGAGATGGTTGGGAGAAGGAGACACGCTGAACAGCTGTTAAGAGACAGATGTGAACTTCCCGTCCGGGCCATCTAGTGTGTCCTTTAAAGTGCACAGGTTTATATTTCTCCTAAATACGGAATAACACGAATGTTTTACACAAGGGGTTATCAACGTGGGGTACGCGGTAAAAACTTTTGGGGTACGCCGTGAGAGTTCAAAAGTCGCTAGATCTGATTACCCAGTAAAATGTTTATAATTTTATGAGATTTGTTAAATTGTTTATGTCATTTTTTGTGTTTATCGATATATGTAATTTATGAATACAAAATTTAATGTGTATATATAAGTGTTTTATTTTATTCTCGTTGTTATACTATAACTATAGTTTTATTTATCTATACAAGGGGTACGCCAGCTACATACACATTTCCAGGAGGTACATGGAACATAAAAGGTTGAGTTTTACACAATTGGTTAAATGGCCAGGGCTCAGCCAAGAGCTCGGAGAAGACTGGGAGGAGACCCACTGAATGTTCGGAGAAAGTTGGGAGAAGACCACTGAATAACTTTGGAAGTGATCCCTTTCTGTCCGAGGTTACGATGATTAGCGGAGATAAATCTCAGCGCTGTCAGAGGACGAGACTCGAACTTGCGAAATGCAGATTTCGAGCTTGGCGCGCTACCGACTGAGACAACCTCCATTACCCTTCCCTTTGCGGAAGGATGGAGATCATAAGGACTCCGGTGGCTCAGGGAAGGTTGTGGGATGGGGATTTACTAGAGAGTTGTTAAGAGACAGATGGTAGCCTCTCGTCAAGGCCATCCAGAGTGATCTTTAACGTGCACAGGGTATGGCTCTCCCGCACATGGACTCACGGCTTAACTTCCCATCCGATGGGTGCACGCCTTTCCAAGCCCATCGGAGTCCCCTACTCACCCAGGGCAAGGCGGGGAGTTTTGCGGAGATAAATCTCAGCTGGAACTCGAACCTGGGAACTGCAGATTATGAGCCTGGCGCGCTACCGACTGAGCCACCCGCGCCCCCTTTTGGCGGAGGTAAATCTCAACTCTGTCACAGGTGGGACTCGAACCTGGGAACTGTAGATTACGAACCTGGCGCGCTAACAACTGAACCAACTCTTTCCCCAATAGGATAAGTTCGCAAGAGGTTTGGAGGGATTAGGTTTATAATTCCCACTCCCGCTTAAGGAGTTGAATAGCATATATTTACAAATTGCTGTCCGAAAATCCGACTTATGAAGGCCATCGACCCCCGTCCCCTTCAAACTGAAAGTTACTAGCCGATGGAAATTTTTAAATGAATAAATCAACCATATAGAAAAAAACACTGCAACCTACAGATTTTTTTTAAATCGTTTCTTTTACTATATTACTACGTACTTATTATCAGTATAGAGAAATTTTTCCGCCTGGCTTGTTGGTTGGATGATAGTTGGGTTTCTAATAAACACTCAAGGACCACTTTTTTTAGGTACAGGTTCATGTTTTGTGAATAGTAAGAACTCAAAAAAAGCTTTTATGAACAACAATTGACTGAAGGTATTTTAACTATCTCAGTTAAATGTATTTCAATATCAGAGATGCGTTCGGGCATTGTCGGGCTGAGCCCAGCCGTACTCGGGCTCAAAATTAGTACAGACGATTTAAGGTTCGAGAAATTTCGGGTTCAGAGTAATTTAAATTAAAAATATTTTTAATAGTAATAACAATATTTTTATTCATTCATATTTACATTAGCAATGCAATTTCAAATCTTTAACCTACAAGAGTTATTACAACTCGCCAGTGGAGTTTAAATACAACGTTTTTGCAAATTTCATAAAATTATAAAACATTAGATACAAAAAATTTTGTAAATAAAAAAATTAAAACACAATTTTCTAAATTATAATTATTGGAAAAAAAAAACATCTCAAATTAGCTCAACAACCATTTTCTAACTTCGTTTTCGAATTTTGTATCATCTACTATTTCATTCAGATAATTTGGTAAACAACTGTATTATTTTACGCTAAATAGCCGAAAAATCTTTTTAAAATCTCTTTATTTGGTTTAGACACCATTTCCCTTTTATTAAATGTGTTTGTCGCCCTCTGAAACACAAAAGTATTTTTATCAATTAATATTAAGAATTTCAAAGCAAAAATCTGTTCGAGATTTAAAACTTGCAAATCAAAAAACTTTTGGATTTAAGAATCAAATTTTCTTTTAAATGTTATAATTAACTATTTATGCATATATTTCATAGGTTTAAGTGAGTTTTCAAATATTCCTTCTCAAATAAAAAGATCATACTGTATTCTTGAATAAATGACAGCGTAATAATCTTTTTTTAGTCTATAGACTTAATATGTCTCTTAGTGTATAAAACTGAGGTAGGATTCTATTAATTTTGGAAACAAATTTTCGAATACGATCATTCCAATTTAATTGTTTATCAAAAAAAATTGTCAGATATTTTATGCTATTTGTAGACATTATTTTCTGACAACCACAGACAGATCTCAAGCTTGTATCCTTTAATGACAATAAACATTAAAATAGTAATAGTAAAATTCCCTAGATTAATATCATTCCCTGGTTGTATATTGAAATACATATCTTTTGTCTTGCAGATATTAATAGAGAGTATATTTTTGTCAAACCACTCCCTCGAAACAGTCAAATACATGCTAATATTCCGCTGCAATTCAGTGTCGGTATCAGCAATGTATGCTAAAGCCACGTCATCAACAAAGCAAATAATGCTACATTTAAACGATCAGTTATATATGGCGAAATTAATTGTGGTCCTAAAACGGAACTTTGAGGTACTCAAAAATTTATTGTTTTAGAACTATTCCAAACAGTTTCAATTTTAATTTTCTGCGTTCTCTTTGTTAAATACGATTTGAACCAATCTAATAAGGTATCCATATTCCATAATTTTCCAATTTTTTAATTAAAATGCAGATGGATAACGATCAAAAGCTTCAGAAATATAAACAAATAAAACAGCTGGCTTTTTTGTTTTCATTAAGTCCTTTATATATTTTACCTGTGAGCATTGCAATAGCTTCTTCAGTACCCTGGTTTTTGAAAAACTCAACTTGATTATCAGAAAAAATATTGTTTTTATTCAAGAAACCTTGCAATTTTACATTTACAAATTTTTCAATTAATTTTGAGAAAATTACTTGTATCAAAATGGGTATATAATTATTTACATCAAATGTCTCTCCTGATATAAAAATAGGGATTACCAAGGAGTTTTTGAGAGCAGATGGAAAAATTCCTTTTTCGAAGGAAAGGCTAATCATTTGTTCTAAATCGTGACAAACATAAGGAATAATTTCTTTAATATAAAATATTATCGTCACCTGATGATTTATTTAATTTAAAAGCATTTACAATACTTATTATCTCGCTTTCAGTTGTTGGTAAAGTGCCATTGAATATATGAATTTCTGGATCAATAAATTGGAGAATTGCAGTTGCGAAAAATAAAGTAAAAATATAAATTTTTTTATTTTAATTTCAATCTTTTAAATATGTCTTTAGTAATTAAAAATAAGCACCATGACGAATTTTATTTCATTATTTCTCTGTTTTTAATAAATGGCTCCTTGTTTCATTTGCAATGATGTTACTCACGAACTTTCAGTTTCCATTAGTATTTCTATTATTTTTCGTTCCAAGTAAAAATAACGTTTCAATTTTGTCATAGAATGATTAAACTTAATTATATTGGAATGAAATAAATGATTAGAGGAAAGAATGTCTGTATAAATATATAGTTTTCGTGGAGGTCAGAGAAATTTATTCCCTGATCTCGAAATAGTTCAGGCTTGGTCGAGCTTGTGCTCAATAACTTCAAGCCCGAAAGGACTCGTGCTCAATAACATTAAGCCCGAAAGGACTCGTGCTCAATAACATTAAGCCCGAAAGGACTCGTGCTCAATAACATTAAGCCCGAAAGGACTCGTGCTCAATAACATTAAGCCCGAAAGGACTCGTGCTCAATAACATTAAGCCCGAAAAGGACTCGTGCTCATTAACATTAAGCTCGAAAAATTGCTTTAGCCGAAAACCAGAATACTTTAATAATCGTGTAAGTAGAAAACTGGTATTAATTTAATAATCGTGTTAATCAAAAAATGGTATTAGTTTAGTAATCGTGTTAGTCGAAAACTGGTTTTAGTTTAATAATCGTGTTAATCAAAAACTGGTATTAGTTTAATAATCGTGTTAATCAAAAACTGGTATTAGTTTAATAATATTGTTAAACAAAAACTGGTATTAGTTTAATAATAGTGTTAATCAAAAACTGGCATTAATTTAGTTTAAAAATTGTAGTTGTGAAAAGCCAGCACTGCTTTTAAAGTCGCTAGTGTCGAAAACCAGCACTACTTTAAAAATCGCGCTAGTCGGGGACTGAATGTACACGAAAATTTAAAGATTTTTGAATTAACAAGTCTTTACTGAATACGATTTAAACAGTAAATATTGAAAAGTAAATATTTTCGGTTAACGAAAAAAAAAAACGCGGCTTTACTTTTTTTTAGGAGAGAAACGTTTTGAAATTATTCGACAGAGCAAAGGAATATTAAGCGGATAATTCAGTGCGAAAAAACAAACCCAAAAACAAAAGTGTTGAAAGAAAAGAAATTGTGACTGCCTTCACCAGCTGCTATAACGTTAAGACTTCACACGACTTAAATAACTTCTACTTGTCTTCTTGTCTGTCTGACGTCATGTAACTGTAACGTAATAAAACGCGTCCCCCTCCCCGAGCTCCGTTCCGTCACCAATTATCCAGGGTGGAAACTAACGAGCGTCGAAAGGTCTGACTCCGACATCACGAGAACCAAGCCAGGTAAGACTGCATTAATCAAGTAATGCACCCAAGAAACTGACACCGGCACTTCGTGGAGAAAACAGCCAGTGCTTCGCAAAGAGAGGATGATGAGATAGAGGATGGTGATGTTTGATTCTGAGATACAGAGAGAATTTTCTTCTTCTTATCAGAGATAAAAGTGTGTGATAAGATTTCTCAGTTTCTCTTTTTTTCTTGCCATTTGGTGTAACGTTGCAAGGAATACTGCCGTACCAAATATGTCGCGAATCTGGGAATCTAATTTCGAAACTCTATAACTTCTAAAATATGCATTTAATGGAAAAATGTGACTGAAGATAAATTAAAGATCATATTAAAATTTATTTAAATCTCGAAATTTAACGTTATTCGTTCAGTAATTTAAGAGTTACGGAAGATAGAATATTCCCCAACAGTAATACATTCTAAGAATTTGCCTCTAAAATTAATTTAAAACTTAAACAATAAATATTTTTATTTATGTAAGCTAGAATATTCTCCAGCATTAACGCATCATAAGAATTTGCTTCTAAAATTAACTTAAAATTTAAGCAATAAATATTTTTAGTTATGTAAGCTATAATATTCCCCAACAGTAATGCATCATAAGAATTTGCTTCTAAAATTAATTTAAAAAAACAATAAATATATTTATTTATGTAAGCTAGAATATTCGCCAGCATTAACGCATCATAAGAATTTGTCTATAAAATGAATTTAAAATTTAAACAATAAATATTTTTATTTACGTAAGCTATAACATTCCCCAACAGTTATGCATCACAAGAATTTGCCTCTAAAATTAATTTAAAATTTAAACAATAAATATTTTTATTTATGTAAGCTAGAATATTCGCCAGCATTAACACATCATAAGAATTTGCTTCTAAAATTAATTTAAAACTTAAACAATTAATATATTTATTTATGTAAGCTAGAATATTCGCCAGCATTAACGCATCATAAGAATTTGTCTATAAAATGAATCTAAAATTTAAACAATAAATATTTTTATTTATGTAAGCTATAACATTCCCCAACAGTAATGCATCATAAGAATTTGCCTCTGAAATTAATTTAAAATTTAAACAATAAATATTTTTATTTATGTAAGCTATAATATTCCCCAACAGTAATGCATCATAAGAATTTGCTTCTAAAATGAATTTAAAATTTAAACAATAAATATTTTTATTTATGTAAGCTATAATATTCGCCACCATTAATGCATCATAAGAATTTGCCTCTAAAATGAATTTAAAATTTAAACAATAAATATTTTTATTTATGTAAGATAGAATTTTCCCCAACAGTAATGAATCATAAGAATTTCCCTTTAAAATTAATTTAAAACTTAAACAATAAATATTTTAATTTTTGTAAGCTAGAATATTTCCCAACAGTAATGCATCATAAGAATTTGCCTCTAAGATGAATTTAAAATTTACACAATAATTTTTTTATGTACGCTAGAATATTCGCTAACAGTAAATGCATCATTGGAATTTGCCTCTAAAATGAATTTAAAAGTTAAACAATTAATATTATTTGAAACAATCTGAGAAGATAGATATGCATTTTAGAAATTTCCATCATGTATTTCATTATTAGACACTTCTGAATGATTTTTATAAAATTATTTATTGCGAAATATTTCAGCTTCAATAACGATTGAAATACTGAACTTATAATGTTAAAAATCGATATTTGAATAGATTTTATTATGATTTTTATCTTTAGTATGATATGTCTTCACTATAATTTTTAATTTATATATAATCACGTTTTCCCAATAATTGCGAATTTAAGAAGTTATAGAGCTACGAAGCTAGATTCCCACTGACTGAATACTGAAATTTTCTAATATTTTGGTAGGACAGTAGACGTAATAAAGACAGATCTGTAACGGCATACTGCTTTCATATCGTTAAAAAAGTGTTTGGATTTTTAAAGCTAATAATTCATTGTGTCGCTTTGTCAAAGTGATGGACATAATGCTTTGTTTGCTTTAACTACGCCGAAGAAAAAAGAGTGTAATGTTACACCAGTTTATGGTGTGTCCTTACACCGTTTTCATTTTAACATCATACTCTGGTGAAAGAATAACACCATATTTTGGTGAAAGATAACAACAACCTTGAAGAGAAATCATGTTCTTAAATTTGACATTTAAACTGTCATATTCTATTCATAAATTTGATATAACTTTTAATATTATTTTACACACTGGTTTCCATAAATTAAGAATGGGATTATTTGGCCAAATATCTGAGATTTATTTCAAAAAAATTTCATTTCAACAAATGCCCTCTAACAACAACCCTCTAACACAGATAAATCTATATTTGACCTTTGACCACAATAGACAGATCGCATCAAATATTTCGCAACATTTCCGAGATCTACGACTCAAAATACCCCCAAGAGCAAATTTTTACCTTTCTACTACTGATAGATTTAAATTTTACCTTTAACTTTGAATGATTCGAAAATTCGTAACATTTCTGGGTTATGTAACCTGAAACACAATCAGACATCACATTTCACGTTTCTAGCACTCATAGATCATGATTTGACCTCTATATGACCTCTATTTGATCTTGTAGGACAAGATCATGACCCGGATTACCCATGGGTGCAAATTTGCAGAGCTCTACCACTACTGGATCATAGTTAGATTTAGCGTAATCCCTTATTAGTAGATAAGTTACTCACAATCGTCCATATCAGTGGTTCTCAATCTGTTATGTTTCTCGTACCTCCTGGAAATGCGTATGTAACTGAGTACCCTTTGTATAGATAAAATTATAGTTAGAGTATAACAATGGGAATAAAATAGCACATATATATGCACATTAAATTTTGTATTCATAAATTACATATATCGATAAACACAAGAAATGGCATAAACAATTTAACAAATTTTATAAAATTATAAACATTTTACTGGGTAATCAGTGAAACAGCTCTCACGGCGTACCCCAAAACATTTTACCGCGTATCCCACGTTGAGAACCCCTAGTCTATATAATATATATATATATATATATTAGATATACACTGAGTGGTCATTAAATTATGACCATTTCTTTCCATGTTATGTCAGTGTAAGCTAATTTGGAAGCTCTATAACTTCTAAAAAAGAGTTTTGTGACAGAATGGGAATGAAGATAAAGATCTCAATCAAATCTATCTAAATCTCGATTTTCAATAATGTTCGTTTTGTGCTTAAAGAGTTACGGAAGTTTGAATATTTAACAGCAACAATGTAAGTCTTAGTAAAGTTGAAAAATATCGAAAAATTAATTTTCAAATATACATCTGTTGTATTAAATAGTGTGAAATAATACTTCTTAATCAAATTATAATTAACTTCTGAGTTAAATTCTAACGTTAGGCATTGCTGTTGTTAAACATTCAGACTTCCACAACTCTTGAAATACTAAAGAAATATTGTTTAAAATCAAGATTTAGACAGATTTGATTGATATCTTTAATTTATCTTCGGTCCCATTCTATCACAAAACTCTTTTTCAGAAGTTATAGAGTTTCGGAGTTAGATAACACTGACATAACATGGAGGGAGGTGGTCATAATTCAGTGAGCACTGAGACTATGCATTTAATTCCAGATATTTAACTCTTTACCAATTTTGTTTCCAATTCTAGCATAAATATACGTATTTCATTGCTTATAATATCAACTGTGCCAGCATGGAAGAGCGATGGGCTTTAAAAGGCTGCCGTTCCCCGGAAGGTACGTGAAGCCGTAGAGCCGGCAGAGGCATACCCTGTGCACTTCAAACAACAGGCTGGATGACCTTGATGGGAGGCTATTATCTGTCTCCCAACAGCTGTCCAGTGGATCCCCTCCCCCAATTTTCTCTGAACCCTCGGGGCTCTTGTGACCTGCCATTTAACCAATGTGTGCAAGTGCAACTCAGTGGTAACAACCGTGTGTGGTAGAGACATACCCTGTGCACTTCAAACAACAGGCTGGATGACCTTGATGGGAGGCTATTATCTGTCTCCCAACAGCTGTCCAGTGGATCCCCTTCCCCAATCTTCTCTGAACCCTCGTGGTTCTTGTGACCTGATATTTAGTCAATTGTGTGCAAGTGCAACTCAGTGATAACAACCGTGTGTGGCAGAGACATACCCTGTGCACTTTAAACAACACGCTGGATGACCTTGATGGGAGGCTATCATCTGTCTCCCAACAGCAGTCCAGTGGATCCCCTTCCCCAATCTTCTCTGAACACTCGGGGTTCTTGTGACCTGATATTTAGTCAATTGTGTGCAAGTGCAACTCACTGATAACAACCGTGTGTGGCAGAGACATACCCTGTGCACTTTAAACAACAGGCTGGATGACCTTGATGGGAGGCTATCATCTATCTCCCAACAGCTGTCCAGTGGATCCCCTTCCCCAATCTTCTCTGAACCCTCGGGGTTCTTGTGACCTGACATTTAGTCAATTGTGTGCAAGTGCAACTCAGTGATAACAACCGTGTGTGGCAGAGACATACCCTGTGCACTTTAAACAACAGGCTGGATGACCTTGATGGGAGGCTATAATCTGTCTCCCAACAGCTGTCCAGTGGATCCCCTCCCCAAATCTTCTCTGAACCCTCGGGGTTCTTGTGACCTGACATTTAGCCAATTGTGTGCAAGTGCAACTCAGTGATAACAACCGTGTGTGGCAGAGACATACCCTGTGCACTTTAAACAACACGCTGGATGACCTTGATGGGAGGCTATCATCTGTCTCCCAACAGCTGTCCAGTGGATCCCCTTCCCCAATCTTCTCTGAACACTCGGGGTTCTTGTGACCTGACATTTAGTCAATTGTGTGCAAGTGCAACTCAGTGATAACAACCGTGTGTGGCAGAGACATACCCTGTGCACTTTAAACAACAGGCTGGATGACCTTGATGGGAGGCTATAATCTGTCTCCCAACAGCTGTCCAGTGGATCCCCTCCCCAAATCTTCTCTGAACCCTCGGGGTTCTTGTGACCTGACATTTAGGCAATTGTGTGCAAGTGCAACTCAGTGATAACAACCGTGTGTGGCAGAGACATACCCTGTGCACTTTAAACAACAGGCTGGATGACCTTGATGGGAGGCTATAATCTGTCTCCCAACAGCTGTCCAGTGGATCCCCTCCCCAAATCTTCTCTGAACCCTCGGGGTTATGTGACCTGACATTTAGCCAATTGTGTGCAAGTGCAACTCAGTGATAACAACCGTGTGTGGCAGAGACATACCCTGTGCACTTTAAACAACACGCTGGATGACCTTGATGGGAGGCTATAATCTGTCTCCCAACAGCTGTCCAGTGGATCCCCTCCCCAAATCTTCTCTGAACCCTCGGGGTTCTTGTGACCTGACATTTAGCCAATTGTGTGCAAGTGCAACTCAGTGATAACAACCGTGTGTGGCAGAGACATACCCTGTGCACTTTAAACAACACGCTGGATGACCTTGATGGGAGGCTATAATCTGTCTCCCAACAGCTGTCCAGTGGATCCCCTTCCCCAATCTTCTCTGAACACTCGGGGTTCTTGTGACCTGACATTTAGTCAATTGTGTGCAAGTGCAACTCAGTGATAACAACCGTGTGTGGCAGAGACATACCCTGTGCACTTTAAACAACAGGCTGGATGACCTTGATGGGAGGCTATAATCTGTCTCCCAACAGCTGTCCAGTGGATCCCCTCCCCAAATCTTCTCTGAACCCTCGGGGTTCTTGTGACCTGACATTTAGTCAATTGTGTGCAAGTGCAACTCAGTGATAACAACCGTGTGTGGCAGAGACATACCCTGTGCACTTTAAACAACACGCTGGATGACCTTGATGGGAGGCTATAATCTGTCTCCCAACAGCTGTCCAGTGGATCCCCTCCCCAAATCTTCTCTGAACCCTCGGGGTTCTTGTGACCTGACATTTAGTCAATTGTGTGCAAGTGCAACTCAGTGATAACAACCGTGTGTGGCAGAGACATACCCTGTGCACTTTAAACAACAGGCTGGATGACCTTGATGGGAGGCTATAATCTGTCTCCCAACAGCTGTCCAGTGGATCCCCTCCCCAAATCTTCTCTGAACCCTCGGGGTTATGTGACCTGACATTTAGCCAATTGTGTGCAAGTGCAACTCAGTGATAACAACCGTGTGTGGCAGAGACATACCCTGTGCACTTTAAACAACAGGCTGGATGACCTTGATGGGAGGCTATAATCTGTCTCCCAACAGCTGTCCAGTGGATCCCCTCCCCAAATCTTCTCTGAACCCTCGGGGTTCTTGTGACCTGACATTTAGCCAATTGTGTGCAAGTGCAACTCAGTGATAACAACCGTGTGTGGCAGAGACATACCCTGTGCACTTTAAACAACACGCTGGATGACCTTGATGGGAGGCTATCATCTGTCTCCCAACAGCTATCCAGTGGATCCCCTTCCCCAGTCTTCTCTGAACCCTCGTGGTTCTTGTGAACTGACATTTAGTCAATTGTGTGCAAGTGCAACTCAGTGATAACAACCGTGTGTGGCAGAGACATACCCTGTGCACTTTAAACAACAGGCTGGATGACCTTGATGGGAGGCTATAATCTGTCTCCCAACAGCTATCCAGTGGATCCCCTTCCCCAGTCTTCTCTGAACCCTCGTGGTTCTTGTGAACTGACATTTAGTCAATTGTGTGCAAGTGCAACTCAGTGATAACAACCGTGTGTGGCAGAGACATACCCTGTGCACTTTAAACAACACGCTGGATGACCTTGATGGGAGGCTATAATCTGTCTCCCAACAGCTGTCCAGTGGATCCCCTCCCCAAATCTTCTCTGAACCCTCGGGGTTCTTGTGACCTGACATTTAGCCAATTGTGTGCAAGTGCAACTCAGTGATAACAACCGTGTGTGGCAGAGACATACCCTGTGCACTTTAAACAACACGCTGGATGACCTTGATGGGAGGCTATCATCTGTCTCCCAACAGCTGTCCAGTGGATCCCCTTCCCCAATCTTCTCTGAACACTCGGGGTTCTTGTGACCTGACATTTAGTCAATTGTGTGCAAGTGCAACTCAGTGATAACAACCGTGTGTGGCAGAGACATACCCTGTGCACTTTAAACAACAGGCTGGATGACCTTGATGGGAGGCTATAATCTGTCTCCCAACAGCTGTCCAGTGGATCCCCTCCCCAAATCTTCTCTGAACCCTCGGGGTTCTTGTGACCTGACATTTAGGCAATTGTGTGCAAGTGCAACTCAGTGATAACAACCGTGTGTGGCAGAGACATACCCTGTGCACTTTAAACAACAGGCTGGATGACCTTGATGGGAGGCTATAATCTGTCTCCCAACAGCTGTCCAGTGGATCCCCTCCCCAAATCTTCTCTGAACCCTCGGGGTTCTTGTGACCTGACATTTAGCCAATTGTGTGCAAGTGCAACTCAGTGATAACAACCGTGTGTGGCAGAGACATACCCTGTGCACTTTAAACAACACGCTGGATGACCTTGATGGGAGGCTATCATCTGTCTCCCAACAGCTATCCAGTGGATCCCCTTCCCCAGTCTTCTCTGAACCCTCGTGGTTCTTGTGAACTGACATTTAGTCAATTGTGTGCAAGGGCAACTCAGTGATAACAACCGTGTGTGGCAGAGACATACCCTGTGCACTTTAAACAACAGGCTGGATGACCTTGATGGGAGGCTATCATCTGTCTCCCAACAGCTGTCCAGTGGATCCCCTCCCCAAATCTTCTCTGAACCCTCGGGGTTCTTGTGACCTGACATTTAGCCCATTGTGTGCAAGTGCAGCCAGATGAAAAACAACCCAACCCATCCGTGCAAGCAATGAGATTTACTCCGCTAACTGACATTCTTCCCTTGTGAGAAAGTGGACACTGATGGACTTGAAAAGCTCGCCGACCTTTGGATGGGATGTTAAGCCATGGCCAAATATGTAGGAATGCTATACCCTGTGTACGTTAAGGAACACGCTTAATGGCCTTGACGGGAAGTTCTAGTCTGCTAACTGCTGTCCAGTGGGTCCCCTCCCTCCAACCTTCTCTAAGCTTTTGGGGTACTTGTGACCTGGCCATTTAGCCCATTATATGAAGTCCCAACCTTGTGCACATTAAAAAAAATACTTGACAGCCTTGATGTGAAGCTTATATCTCTTGATGGCTGTCTAGTGTATTCCTTTCCCTTATCATATATGCCTTTATTACCTTGGGGTTCTTGTGACCTGTCCATTTAGCCCATTTTGTCTACAAAAGTGCCGCTCAGATATAAATCAAGTCTATCGAGTACAAAACAATACACACCTCACCAAGTGCAGGAAAAACGATAAATAATTACATCACCTTGAAGGGAAATAAATAGCTTAGAAACATTTGGAAGCAAAAGCTAAATGTATAAAAGTAAATGGTGGGAAAATTATAAGCCTCATAAAATGCTTGTCTTGTTTATAGACAAAGCGGTGTATAACTTCAAGCTCGGTAAAGCAATAAATGAAGAATATGGGCCATTTGCTGTCCTCGACACAGAATCATTATATTCTGCTTACAGAGAAAAAAGTGTTTTGCAAACGATCTCTTTCATTTGGGGCTCTTCAATCTGATTTACTTAAGACTTACTTAAGGTTTCACCTCCTTTCCTGTTAAGCTTTTTCTCTTGACACGAGCTTACTCAACTGTATCTAGTTCATTCGCCGAAAAAAAAAAACGAACAACAAATAGTTTTTTTCTCTCATTTTTAACCTTTGGTGCAGTGAGTCGTATACTTTTTCCTCGTTCTGAAGGATTCTTATTCAAAATCTCCATCAATTTTGAAACGAAAGAAAATATGACCAAACGTTATTTAAGTGCTGGACAGTTATCTCAGCTGCATATTTTATATGCAGGGATTTAATGACCAGGTCACAAGAACCCCGAGAGCTAAGAGAAGATTGGGGAAGGGGGTCCCCTGGACAGGTAATATGGTTAATGATAGGACCCAGATATTCCGCAATAATGCACTACATCTCGTGGGATAATGCCACGTTTTACCACTATCCACCGTAGCGGCTGACAGAACCGTAGGAGTCCAGGCTTTTGCAAAACTTAACTTTAATATTTGTTCTGGGTCGCCACAAACAAGGATATTGAGAATACAAGTTGACTCGGCGTCAGTTACGGAAAAGGTCCACTGGACAGTTGTTATGAGAGAGATAGAAGCCTCCCTTCAAAATCATCCAGCGTGTTCTTTAACCTGAATAATCTAGCATGTTTTAGCGTGCGCCATCCAAAGCATTATTTAGAATGCACCATCCAGCGTATTTTTAACGCAAACCATCGAGTGCGTTCATTAGCATGTACCAGCCAGCGTGTTAGAATGCACCATCAAGGGTGTTTTTTAACTTGCACAATCTAGCGTGTTCTTAAGCATGCACTATCAAGTGTGTTCATTAGCACACACACTATCACAGTGCTCTTTAGCAAGCACCATCCAATGTATTCTTTACAATGCTGCGTCTAGCGTGTTATTTAGCTTGCACCATCCAGCATATTCTTTAGTCTGAACGGTCCAGCATGTTCTTTAGCCTGCACCAACCAGCGTGTTCTTTAGCACAAAACATGCGCGAGTTTATTAGCACGCACCATCCACTGCGTTCTTTATCATGCACCATCGAGTGTGTTCGTTAGCACGCACCATCACGCATGTTCTTTAGCATGTATCATTCTCTTTATTATGATATATCACTTTATCGCGATTATCACAATATATCGATTATGCACCATTTAGCGTTCACCAGAGGTTGTCCATTAGTACGCGTCATCCAGCGTGTTCTTTAGTGTGCACCATCCAGCATGTTCTTTAGTTTGCACCGTCCAGCATATTCTTAAGCTTGCACCATCCAGCATGTTCTTTAGTTTGCACCATCCAGCGTACTCTTAGGCTTGCACCATCCAGCATGTTCTTTAGTTTGCACCGTCCAGCGTATTCTTAAGCTTGCACCATCCAGCATGCTCTTTAGTTTGCACCGTCCAGCGTATTCTTAAGCTTGCACCATCCAGCATGTTCTTTAGTTTGCATCGTCCAGAGTATTCTTAAGCTTGCACCATCCAGCTTGTTCTTAGTGCAACACCATCCAGCATGTTCTTTAGCCTTTGTATGTATGGCTCTGGTGCACAGAGAATGCATTGCCTAACATCCTATCCGACGGAAGGCGGCTTTGCCAAGTTAACTAGAGGGCCTCAAATCTGTAAATCGAAGATTACGAGTCTGGCGTTCTTCCGATTGAGCAATTCCCGCTCATTCAGGTGTATAAAGAAAACCAAAAAATGTGGCTAGTAAATCGAAGAGCAAGAAATTTTCTCGTAACAAGAATCAGTCTTGAAAGTAAGGAATTTAATATGATGAGAAATGATTCACATCGGAGTTTAATAAGTAGATGCTAATTTTATAAGCTGAAATCTTTTTATAGTTTTAGGAAATCTTTCTTTACGCATTTAGCTTTAGCTTTAGCCCCAGCGTCGGCTTTATTAGGTATACGTAGTTCCGTGCAATGTAAATAGTAATTCAGATAAAGCACTCAGAAACTTCTTAAAAAGCTGAATATAATTTATAACTCTCAATCAATCCATTTAAATCTCGTTTTTCAACAATGTGCGTTCAATATTAAAAAAAATTAGGAATTTATTTACAAGTAATATACAATATTTAAAAAATTAGGAATATATTTCAAGTAATATACAATATTTAAAGAAGTAGGGATATATTTACAAGTATTATACAATATTTAAAGAATTTATTATATATTTACAAGTATTATACAATATTTGAAGAATTTGGAATATATTTACAAGTATTATGTAATTTTCATACTTACAAGTATGATGCAATATTAAAGGAACTAGGGATATATTTTCAAGTATTATGCAATATTTAAAGAAATAGGGATATATTTACAAGTAATATAGAACATTTAAAAATTAGGGATATATTTACCAGTATTATATAATATTTAAAGAATTAGGATTATATTTAGAAGTAATATACAATATTTAAAAATTAGGGATATATTTACAAGTATTAGACAATATTTAAAAAATTTGGAATATATTTATAAGCATTATACATATTTAAAAAATTAGGAATATATTTACAAGCATTATACATATTTAAAGAATTAGGAATAAATTTAGAAGATATATATAATATTTAAAAAATTAGGGTTATATTTACAAATATTATACAATATTTAAAGAATTTGGGATATATTTTAAATATTACACAATATTTAAAGAATTTGGGATATATTTACAAGTATTATAAAATATTTAAAAAAATTTTGGATATGTTTCAAATATTATGCAATATTTAAAGAATTTGGGATATATTTACAAGTATTATAAAACATTTAAAGAATTTGGGATATGTTGACAAGTACTATAAAATATTTAAAGAATTAAGCATATATTTACAACTATTATATAACATTTAAACATATACACTTGGACAGATATGGGTTACCTAGTTCTGCAAAATATTATTCGAAGTTATCTAAAATTGACATAATTACTGTATTACTCGAGCTGCTAAAAATATTCTTACACCTGTTAGTGAAGTTTATTATTTACTGCTTTCGTTTTAACAGATTTTTATTAACTTTCAGAGCTATTATTTAAATCGATAATGTTGCTGTGAATAATTTCTCTGACATTCCAAATGCCAAGCGAATATTGTCGAAAAAACGCGATTGAAATAGATTTGATTGAGATCATTAAATTATCTTCAATCAAAAAATGGGAAAATGCTGATAATTCATAAAATAAAAATGTTTCATAAAATGCTTATTTAAGAAGTTACTTATTAAGAAGTTACTGAATAACAGTTCCATTTTATCTGTGTTGCTATAAACATAAAATGGAACTATACTTATTAAAATGGCCTATGAATGTATAGATACATAAAATTAGGGACAAAATACGTGCAGATAAGTTACAAAGTTAAAATAGCAAACTAAAATTGTACTAAATAGCTTGCATTAATAGCGATATATATGTATATTTCCCTTTTTCTTCCATTTTATTTTTGTAGTTGAAATTTACCTTTGAAATGATTTCAGTTTTTCTTTTCCTCAGTAAGTTTAGAACCAACTTAGCTTCAACGCGATCTTTACTCTGAGGTTAGAGAGTATTGTAAGAGTATAATATTTTTCGCATGTAATGTTTTCGTCATATTCCACAAAGTCACCAATCTAAGTTTTGTGGTGAATCAAAACATTGTGATGCTGTTTCATTTTCTTCTCCAAAATTATCCCTATCATCCAAACATAATCTCTCTCTTCAGTGTCAGCTCCCTCCTCAACACCATTTCCCTATGCAAAATCATATCCCTTCTCTACGTCTCCTATCTCCTCAACATCACCACACTCTGCAACATCTTCTACCGCTTTAACATCGTCTCCTCTATCAAGATCAACTCCCTATTCAACATCATCTCCTCCTCCAAATCAAACTTTTCAGGCAACATCACCTCCCTCTTCAATATCAAATCCTTACGGACATCAGCTCGCTCTTCAACATCATTTCCTTTCTCAAAAGCATCTCCCTCTTAAATATCATCTCCATTCCCCTCCTGAGTATCACTCTGCACCATCCTCTCAGTAACATCGTCTCCCTCTTCAACATCAGTTCCCTCCTCAACATCAAGTCCTTATGCAACATCATTTGCCTCTTCAACATCAAATCCTCATGCAACATCTCTTCCCTCTTCAACACTATTTCCCTCCTCAATATCGAATCCTTATGTAACATAAGCTCCCTCTTAAAAATAAGGTCTCTCCTCAAAAGCATCTCCATCTTCAACATCATCTCCCTCTTAAACATCACTCTGCATCATCCTCTCTGCATCATCTTCTCTGTAACATCACATCTCTCTTTAATATAATTTCCCTCCTCAATATCAAATCCTTATGTAACATCACCTAGCTCTTCAGCATCATTTCTCCCTCAAAATCATCTCCCACTTCAACAACATCATCTCCCTCCTCAATGTCACCTCTCTCTTCAACACATTTCCCTCCTCAAAAGCATCCCTCTCCTGAACATCAGTCTGCATCATCCTCTCCGCAACATCACCTCCCTCTGCAACATCATTTCCCCCCTCAACATCATTTCATTGCTTACCGCTAAGTGGGAGGAAGAGAACTTGGCGAGCTGCAGAAATCCTCAGTTTGATAAAGAACTTTGAAAAGAAAAGAGAAAAAATGAATATGAATTTATTAAAATCTCACAAAGACAATTAGTTGACCATTTAGTTGTGATTCAAAAGTCTTAATATTTCGATCCTTCCATGGAATCGTTATCAACGCCTGCAGTCATGTTGGAATGTTGATCTTTGTGTCTGAATGATATCAAGACTCTCTGCATACCTGCCACGCTCTTGTATACCGTCGATTTACATTTTGATTAGCATGTTAATGGAAGGTTGCCTTGAAAGTATTGAAAATGCACATTTCATATCCAATCAAATACTAAGCCGATAATGAGCAGGACAACTTTCCGGTTACGGTCCAGAGACAACAGAATTTGTAATCTATCTACGCACTCCGGTTTTCAAAATCAATCTGCATCTTTTACAGTTACCGAATTGAAACGATCAACTAGATGCCGCTATTTTTACAATCACAGCGTGTGCAGTTCATGACGTGTATAGAACCGTACGTTGTATGCATGGTTACGAAGTTCAAAGAAGCTCATCCTCTCTAAAATGGCTAGAAAAACCAGCCCACAAATTAGCCCTTTCCTTAGAAATCAATGCTAAACATATTTTAAGAAAAGGCTATTTTGAACACTGAAGCAAACAAAGGCCCGATTCTTACTTTTTTTACTACCGTTTTAAAAATGAACATGAATAGAATTTTTCTGAATTACCTAAATTAGTGGGGAACAATACTCTTCATATTTTTTCAGCAAAGAATTTATCGAGCGAGTATTTTTCCAGGAAGCAAAATTTATGGACATACTAGCTGAACGACACCCTGCGTTGCCCGGGTCGCACTTTTAATCTGCATATTTTGTTTTTTACTGTACTAAACTTAGGTTTGTGAGTTCTGCCTTCCTCCCGACACTTTCTACAATCAACAAGAAGAATTGCCCGCGTTGCCGAGATCGTTTTTGACGTCAGCGCAGGCTCTCAGAGCACGTGGTTTCATGACAAACTATCGAGATTTTTATTTCGATAGATTTTGATATTTTGTGGTTTCCGATATACTTGACCGAAAGGTTCCAAATTTTATAAGCGGGTTTCCCCTAGATGACCCCGTGTTAGGTTAAAATATCAGGTCCCTAGCTGCAATGAGACGCCTTAAAATAATAATTCCTTTGTAAATGTGGGGCATGGCACATAATTTAAATCTGGCAACGGCACAAAATTTAAATATTATTATGACTCTTTCTTAGTTAGGAAACTCTAAATGGCAACATTAAATTTGGTAGCAATTGACATAGGAATAACATGGTAAATAGTTTTGCATCTAGCAAGGCTCCCTTTTGTAATTTCAATTTGAAATTTGGCACAGCAATCCGGACAACAACCAGAAACATTCTCTAAACATTTGAAGCATTTACCATGATTTCCCGATGAGTTATGGCTGCCACAGACACTTTATTTATATGAATCCATTTGCTTAAATATGTACATGGTGAGGCAGAATTGTGCACAAAAAATGATTATTTTTTGAAGTGTGCAAAATATTTAGAGTGTAATCAGAAGATGGAGCAAAAGAATTTGTTGAGAAGTTGTAAAGAATATTAAAATTTTGATTTGAAATTTAAGAAAAAACATTTAGATTAATAATACTAATAGTATTATATTTATATAGCCGTCCCGTGGCCGAGTGGTTAGCGCGCTTGGCTACTGATCTACGGGACCTGGGTTCGAGCCCCGGGTTAAGGCATGGATGTTCGTGTTGTTTTCTGCTGAGGTCCTGCCATCCTCTCAGATCTTCTACTGTGGCATGTAAACTGACAGGCTCCTGTCAGACCTCTGTGGCAAGCAGCTGCTTGAGGGGGTATTTATTTTTTTTATTATTATATTTATAATATATAGATATAATAATAATAGATTAATAATAAATAATTTAAAAAATATTAGATTAATAAAAAATTTATTAATTGGTAAATTTTAAAACAAAAACAATGATTACTTCAATAAATTGTTGAATATATACATCGTTATTATTTGCTACTTCATATTTCTTTTGGTGGGGGGGGAGGGATTTTACTTATTGCCAACTTCACGATCTCCGGATTATCAAATCTCGGAAGCTGTCAGCCTTATTATATTGAGAAATATTTGATGCATTATTTTTTGTGAAATTTCATATTTCATTCCATAAGTTTAAGTTCCAAAATGTACTTAAACAAAAATGTGTGGATAATAATAATAATACTGAAAAAGGGATTAGGACTCTAAGAATAAAAAACAATTGGTCTTGATTTCTTTATTATCTTCAATCTCTCCCAGAGGTTGAGCGTTGTCTACTGATGAAATAGATCCGATTTTGAGCCCCAGATAAAGTACGGGAGCTTCCTTCTTCTAATTGTCCTTCTGTTCACATCCTTGTCCTTTATGTTCACATCCCTGTCCTTTCTTCTCACATTACTACTTGTCAGACTTCTTGTGTTTTGTTCCTGTCTGACTTCCATGACAAACAGTTTGTTCCTATTTTATATGTAAAGCTATAACTTTTATTCAAGGGATAAATATACAGCGATATCTTGTAAAGAATATACAGTAGAATAATCAGACTAGGACTTTGAAGATGAACGGGGGGTGCTCTCACTTGGTACAAAGATACATATCATCCAGGCTTAGACATTGCAGTAATAGAAGAATGAATCTTTAAGTATGCAGATTCTTTAGATATATATTTTGTAAAATTCAGCTGGTAGCAACTAAATTTCAGAAATTTGGTAATCATTTTGAAATATTTAAAAATATTGTAACGTCGTAATGAATATATTATTTTATGTTTATGTAATGTAATGTTTAAAATAAAAAAGATTTTAGTTGAATTTTAAAGAATAATTAAATATCCCTTCAAGCAGCTGTTGTCACAGGTTATCTGTCAGTTTATACGACATAGTAAAAGGTCTGTGCGGAAGGCGAGAACTCAGCAGAAAAACACAATGCCTTACTCGGGCCTCAAACCCAGGTGTTTGTGATCAGTAGCCAAGCACGCTAGCCACTCGCCCGAGGGATTTTTTTCGGTCTCGGTGACAAAACGGGCCCCGATGGGTTTGGAAAGACCACTGTCCGTTAGGTGGACATTATGCTGTGCTATCGTGTGCAGGAGAACCATACATTGCAGACGTTAAAAAGCACGCTGGATGGCCTTGACTAGAGGCTTTCATCTGTATCTTAATAGCTGTCCATTGGCTACCTTTCTGGTAAGACTCTCTAAATTAAGTGAATGCCTGCCCCGCCAAAAACGGTACTACAGGCTAAATATAGCTACTCTAAAATTTTGTTCTTCGCGACGGGTCTGCTTGAAGAACACCATCATTTTTCTTTTACATCTTTCTCTTTATTTAAACTAATAACATATATACAAGTATATACAGGTAGGGTACACTCTGGTACCGTTTACAAAAATAAACAATTACATAATACATTTTCAGTTAAATACAACATAACAATTGGCTGAAGTTTTCTGTCTTCTAATTCCTTCTTCTTAAAGTTTAGACCACTTCATATATTATAATCTTCTCATCACCGTAGGAGGATAGCCTAGTCTCCTCCCTTTAGTCTATTATAACAAGATTATGACCGTTGTCATAGACGTATTTCATGAGGTCTCTAGCTTGAGACCTAAACGCCTCCATCTCCCACAGTAGATTTAATCTGTCAGGACCAACTCCAATTAGGTTATTTCCTCTTATTGCCACTAACTGTGGACAGTCAAATATGTAATGTAGGGCTCCCGCTTCACGGGAACCACAAGCACATGAGCAGTTTTTGATATTAAATCGATTGTAGTATTTCGGAAAATTTTCATGATCCGTGTAAATCTGATTTGAATAAAAATCTGTAGAGGTTCTTTTTTATAGAAACCTTCCTTATAAATTTAAATGTATGTCTCCCTGTAGAATCCTCTCGTTCCCATCTTGATTGCCATATTCTTAATCCCATCTTGATCTGCCATATTCTTCTTCTTTTTTGTCTTAGTCTTGTTATAAGGCTATCTTTTGAGTGGGTTGTTTTACCTCTGAGTGGCACTTTTTTGCACACCATGGGCTAAATGGCCAGGTCACATGGACCCCGAAGGCTCAGAGAAGGTTGGGAGAGGGAACCCACTGGAATAGCTGTTGGGAGGCTACCATTTGTCTCTCCGTCCAGCGTGTTCTTTAACGTGCACATGGTATGGCTCTCCCGCACACGGTACCACGGCTTAACGTCCCATCCTACGGACGGCGGCCTTTCCAAGCCCATCGGTGTCCCCTACTGACCGTGGGCAAGGCGGGGAATTTTGCGGAGATAAATCTCAACGCTGACCCAGCTGGGACTCGAACCTGGGAACTACAGATTACGAGCCTGGCGCGCTACCGACTGAGCCACCCCCGCCCCAACTATCTTTTGAAGTAAGCACTTCAATATCAACTAGTGATCTTTTGCATGCTTTCTTAGCATGTTCATATGCTAACTCGTTTCCTAGACAACCTTGATGACTCTTCACCCAATAGAAATATATCTTCCTATCTATTTCAAGTTCTGTTACTATTCTCTTAATTTTATCCACAGATGGGTTTTTATGGTTTATCCTTTGCAAAGCATAAAATGCTGGTTGACTATCCGAGTACAAGTCCACGTCTTTATCTGTACTAGTGGTTGCAAACCACTCTACTGCCTTTAGAATCGCAAGTACTTCGGCTTGAAAAGCCGTAGCCGAGTCTGTTAATCTATATCCTTTTTGAACTATAGGACTCGCACCCTTACATATGCACATGGATTCTCCAGTGTGCTCTTCCATTCTGTGGCCGTTTGTATATATTTTTATTTCATTATATGATTCCTCTGGTGGGATCTTGTCCCACCCTATTTGAGTTTGTTTAGCTGGATGCATTACCCATTTATTTCTTTGCTTTTCAAAAAGAGCGTTTTCTACTGACTTCTCCCATAGTTCCACATTCTGTTCCAATGTGAAACTTCTGTAAATCGCTGCTTCTTGTTCTGTTACTAGTTCTAATGGAAGTGTTACCGCAAGAACTTGAAGAGCAGATATTGTTTTGAAAGATCTTGTAATCCCGAAAAGGGCTAATCTTTGAATTTGTTGTAATTTCTGCACTATTCTTACCGTTCCACCTGGTGGCCACCGTGTCCCACAGGCATAGGTTACTATTCTTTCAACGTCCCTTTTGTAGAGCTCTTTCTTAACTGTTCCTTTTAACCCCCATGTCCTAGTTGACATCCTATGTAGGGCATTTAGTATTCTCACACAGCTATCTTTGATCTTATTTAGATAAGCTAACCACTTTCTTCTGTCATCTAGCCACACTCCTAAATACTTCAATACCTTGACCAATTTCACTGGTTTTTCTTTAAACCTTAGGCTTGGAAGTCTTTTCATTTTCCCTTCTTTGGGAAACACTATTATGTTAGTCTTTTCTGGACTAAATTCAAGTCTCGTTTTTCCAGCCCATTCTTCTAAATCAGCTAATACTTTCTGACAATCTTGTTCCAATGTATGTCTTCCTGTTGCCGAGACAATAACTATTATGTGATCGGCATATGCTTGAATGTGTGTTCCCTCTTTTGTTTTAATATTCAGAGCGGAATACGCCACTATATTCCATTCTTGTATTGGACCCCTGTCGACAACCTTTGTAATATTTCAAGAGATTTCAATTACTCCATCATTCACCAATATTCTTCTGTTTGACAGATAACTACTAAAGACTTAAACAGGTTCTTTGGGCATTTATGTCTCCTCAGTTCATCTAGTAAAAAGAGCCTCCATACATTATTGAACGCCCCTTTCACATCAAAGTATACAACACATGTGTGTTTCTTTTGCTCCTCATTTCTGTCTATATTAGCCATCAGCTTCGAGATAGCCATCATGGTACTTTTACCTAGTATAAATCCAAATTGATTTCGATTTAGTTTTCCATTGCTATGGAGGAAGAAGCTTAATCTATTTGTCAATAACTTGTCGAGCAATTTGCTCCATGCCGACAGTAGAAATATAGGCCTGTAGGCCGAGGGATTTTTCCCATCTTTTCCTTCTTTGTTAAAAAGGATAAGTTCTGCTTCTTTCCAACTGTCTGGAAAAATTCCTCTTTTAAGGCATTCGTTTAAGATGCTTACAAACCAAGTTCTATTCACCTCAAAAAGTTCTTTTATAATTTCAAGGGAAAGCCCATCCAGCCCTGACGCTTTTCCCTTGTACATTGAGTCCAAGACTTCTTCAACCTCAATTATGGTAAATGGGCTCTCATCCTGCGTGTTAACAGGTCTCCTTGATCTATTTCTTATATTTCTATGAAAATCGTTGTCTTCTTCCCTATTATCTAGTGGGAAGTAATATTCAAGTAATCTACTTAAAGATTCCCTTGCACTTTTGGTAAGAGAGACATCTTCTTGAGCTATTGACGAAAGCTAAAATGCTCCTCTAGTTGCTTCTTTTGCAACTTTAAAATGCACCCCAAAAGGTTGTTCTTTAGTAACTTCATCACATAGCTTTCTCCAGCTATTATTTTTAGCCAAATTTATGCTCTTTTTGTATTTGGCTTCCCATAACTTAAACTCTTCTCTCAGGTTCTTTCTCTGAATTTCATCTGTGTAACATCTTTGAAAACTTCTTCTGTTTTTAACTTCTTTTCTGAGTTGTGTCAATTCTTTATTCCACCATGGGACTTTTATGTAACCTGATTTAGTTTCTTAGTTAATCTGCTTCAAGTTATCTCTACACAGTTTTTGTAGTGTCTTTGTAATATTTATAATATATTCATCTATATTTCTTTGATTTTCAACTTCTGTTGAAGAGATTGTCGAGAACGTTTCTAAGAGTTCCTTTCTAAATTCCAGCCAGTCGAGGTTCTTAACAGAATACTTCTGTTTTGTACTTGTAGTTGTTTTGATGAAGTTTAGAAAGTAACTTACATATGCATGATCACTACAACTGATCTCGTCGTCATGAGACGAAGTCTTGATTTAAGACTATGTAAAGTAATATCAATCCAGCTAGTGCCAAGACTGCTGGTGAAAGTTGGATCACTGTTCGGATCGTTTACAATTGTGAATCCATTTTGATTGATAAATTCTAAAACTTCCTTGCCTCTTTGGTCCTCTCTCTGAGGACCCCAGAGTCTACTGCTTGCATTGAAATCTCCTCCTAGGACAATGTCCCAGTCAGGGTATAAATGAACCATATTAGAAATGATTTGGAAATTTTATTTCAAAGAGTCTTTCGGTGGGCAGTACACCGAGATCAGCACACATTTCCGATCTCCTTTTTCTACTGTAATAACTACTACATCTCTGGAGGTATGAATTTCTGTGGCACTTATATTTCTTTTGCCAATTACAATTGCACATCTTGGCATTGGGTGGGATGCTCCAAAGATCCTCCACCCTTCTTGAAAACCCATTATTTTATCCTTGTAAATATAAGGTTCTTGTACTAATGCTATTTCGAAATCATTTTCTTCCATATATAACACCAGTCTGTTTGTTGCAGCTCTGGCATGGTACAGATTTATCTGAACTGTTTTAGGCAAGTGCATTTTAGTATTGTATGCGCTTGACTAATAAATCGAGCTCTCTTCTATAGCATGAGCAGCCCATGTCCAAACTGGAATGTTGGACATCTAACTTTAATCTGTATTTGCTGCTTTACAATTTACACATTTTAGGACTTTGTGGTCATTTTGACCACATTTTCCACAGTTCTGGACTTCATTTAAACAATTGGTCTGGAAATGACCAAATTTATTACATTTAAAACATCTCACCACTTTTAGGTGTTCTTTGACATTTAGGCGGGACCAACCCACATTGACTTTTTTCTCCTTCATAAAGACTTTAAAACTCTTAGAGTCTACCTGCACTATCCAGTGCTTATTATTTTTGCCGTTTATCTAGAACTTTGCCTCCATTGAGGCTTCCATCAAAGCTGTATTCTGTGCTTTGATTCTTTCTACTAGAACTTCTTTTTCAATGTATCCATCAACATCATATATTATGATTTGAGGCAATTTCATTTTGGGCTCTCTTGCCGCACATTTGTCTTTTAAGAATGTATTTCTCTGTATTTCTGTTTTTAATATTTTCTTATCAAACTCATCAGTACATTCTATTAGTACTCCACCTTTTTATATCTTTTTGACATTTTTAATGCCAATTTTCATCTTAGTTGGATCTAGGTTACTCAAGAGATCCTTTTTGAGTTCTTCTGAACTCTTACCTTCATCTTGAGGGTATACCAACATTATATGTTGTTGGTCTCGCTTCTTAGGCTTTGGTGTCAAAGACCATTTTGCCACATCAGCATAACTTTTAGAGACTGACGCCTTGATTTTGGCAGTCATTTCTCTTTCAGCCAACCTGCCCTCGAGGTTGCTGATTTTCAACTCTTGTTCATGCACTACATCTTGTAGTTTGCTAAACAGGCTTCTAATCTCAGCTCCTTGCTGCTTAGTCACCTTACGTGCACTACTGTTTAAGATAGAGTCCAATTCTCCAAACAGTTCACTAGTTTCATTATGGCACTCTTCACCTGAGAGGCCATTTCACTCACTTCACTCACTTCGCTAGCCATCACTACCTGGTACCCTGGGGTTCACACCAGGCAGCTACTTCTACTTTTCTGAGAGAGTGTTAGACCCTCCTCCAAGGAGGGAGCCCCTAGACCGCGGTAAGGTCCTCTTTCAACGAATTGGTTCTGATTGCACAAGTTACAACAAGAATCTGGCCAATGGCCTTACAATCGCTATATTACTCGTATAAACGCACAGAGCTCACAAAATCAAAATCAAAACCAATTCCCCCTAGGGGTACCCTTCTGGTAGGGGCGGGGATGGCTCAGTCGGTAGCGCGTCAGGCTCGACTCCCAGCTGGGCCAGTATTGATATTTATCTCCGAAAATCTCACCGCCGTGCCCTCGGTCGGTAGACGACATAGATGGGCTTGGAAAGACCGCCATCCTTCAGATGGTATGTTAAGCCGTGGCGCAATCTGCTGGAGAGCTCATACCCTGTGCACATTAAAGAACACGCTGGATGGTCTTGACGGGAGGGTACCATCTGCCTCCTAACAGCTGTCCAGTGAGTCTCCTTCCCCCAACCTTCTCTGAGCACTTGTGACCTAGCGATTTAACCCATTGTGTGCAAAATAGTGCCGCTCAGAGGTAAAACAACTCTTCTGGTATACAACTCTCATACCTTGGGCTCTTTGCGACTTGGATATTTTGCCTATTGTGATCACAAAAGAGCCACTCGTATGCAAAACAAATCGAACCAAACTTTACAAGTGCCTAAACCTTGTTCAAACATTTTCAAAGATGCAAAATATATGCATATTTAAAATAGTGCAAACACACTCTATGAAAACAATCTTTTACCACGAACTATACGAATATCGTTGTGAATGCTTGAGTCATGAATGAGATTTGTGATCTCGTTTACGCTATGAGAACGTGATGTCTTCCCTTACCTCATACTTTTCTTCATTTGCCTCATTTCCGTCTGCTCATAGAGTACTTTGGGAACTGAAAAGGGGGCGGGGGTGGCTCAGCCGGTAGCGCGCCAGGCTCGTAATCTGCAGTTCTCAGGTTCGAGTCCCAGCTGGGTCAGCGTTGAGATTTATCTCCGCAAAATTCCCCGCCCTGCCCACGGTCAGTAGGGGGCACCGATGGGCTTGGAAAGGCCGCCGTCCGTCGGATGTGCACGTTAAAGAACACGCTGGATGGCCTTGACGGGAGGCTACCATCTGCCTCCCAACAGCTGTTCCAGTGAGTCCCTTCCCCCAACCTTCTCTGAGCCTTCGGGGTCAATGTGACCTGGCCATTTAGCCCATGGTGTGCAAAAAAGTGCCGCTCAGAGGTAAAACAACACAACCCAACCCGGAACTGAAAAGTTTGACTCTATAATCTCGTGGTTCATCGATAAAGTAATGAAACGATGTCTTAGCATTATAAAGTGGAGATTAGTCAAAGCTTTCGAAGTGAAGGGAAAATGGTCGAATAAGAGAGGATTAAGAGGAAACGTTGTTGAACAACGGGTGAAGTAGAAGTTGAGATCCCAAATGTTAACTCTAGAGAAAAGGTAAGTGGAGTGAGAATGGTAAAGGATGTATTCTTAGAACATTTCTGCTCATCGTAGTTCTCAGGGATTATTCTTGTCTTTGTATGGGGCGGGGGTGGCTCAGTCGGTAGCGCGCCAGGCTCGTAATCTGTAGTTCCCAGGTTCGAGTCCCAGCTGGGTCAGCGTTGAGATTTATCTCCGCAAAATTTCCCCGCCCTGCCCACGGTCAGTAGGGGACACCGCTGGGCTTGGAAAGGCCGCCGTCCGTCGGATGGGACGTTAAGCCATGGCCCCGTGTGCGGGAGAGCCATACCCTGTGCACGTTAAAGAACACGCTGGATGGCCTTGACGGGAGGCTACCATCTGTCTCCCAACAGCTGTTCCAGTGGGTCCCCTCCCCCAACCTTCTCTGAGCCTTCGGGGTCCATGTGACCTGGCCATTTAGCCCATGGTGTGCAAAAAAGTGCCGCTCAGAGGTAAAACAACCCAACCCAACCTTGTCTTTATATGCATGTGTAAACAGAACATGTACGATGGATATATCAACTGTGTATCGACTATATATAGTGCTTTGCCAAAGTTCTCCGAACATTGGATCGTGGAACCATGGAACATGCCAATGCAGGCAAAATTTAATATTTTCGTAAGCATTCTGCGTTACTACGAAGTTCTATAAAGGTCGTAAAGGCATTGATGGAAAGCAAAGTCAAATGCAGCATGGGTAAAAAGGCTGATGTGTCTCACTTCAAAAGGGTGCTCATTATTGGAGCACGATGGGCATTGATAAAATGTTTTAAAAAACGTAGTGGAAAATCAGTAGTAAAGAATCACAGGATGTGTCCTGTAGACATGGAACTCATGAAACAATAAGTTGAAAAAAAATTGGTTTAGCCATGAGTGGGATTCGAATCCACGTCTCCTGGAAACATACCAGTTACGTCCTTGATGGTGTAGTGGTTAGCATAACTGGCATGTTTACAGGAGACCTGGGTTCGAATGCTACTCATGGCAAAACCATTTTTTTTCAGCTTATTATTTCATAGTGGGAAATGTTATACTGCATTGGAAATCAAGTCTATCCCTCCCACCTCATTTACATTATTTCGCATCGATTGTGTTTGATATCCCTCCCCCTCGATATGTTTCTTGATTCGGATCTATTCCCGAAGATGTGTTGCCAAAACTTCCACAGAAGACATGCTCTCTATTCTCATCCAAAGATTTGAGCAACGGCAACATTTGAAGGCATCACTGAAGAAGAGAGAACACTTGCTGCTGCTGTCGGGTTGGCGAATTGTGACATTTCCTTTCATTGAGTCTGCAAGATCGGGGTTTAGATCGAGGAAGAATTAACAGGGATCAGATTGTCTTGAAGAGGCAAATGAGGTTATTCCATTGGTGAGTTACTCCAGCCTTTCTTTCTCGTACTCCGTAAAACTCCTCACAACTAAAGCAGTATAGATGGAGAAACGAAATAAGAAGTACTGATGCAGTGCACAAGTGGATCTCTAGTTAATAAAGTGGTCTCAATAGAGGAGTTGATTAAAAAGTTGGCAGAATGGAGAGGAGAATTCAGAGCCTATCCCTGTCAGAGCCATTTTCCTCCCGCATTTCCACGATTGATGGAGGTTTATGGCACTGATACCATTCTCCATACACTTGGGATATTGTATCTCGTGATTTTCTTCTGAGTCCCATCACCTCCGTTACGGATGCTCCTGCCCATCTCTCACCAACGATGAACCCCCTTTTGAAGTCAGTCGGATCAGCGTTTTTACCCATGTTGCACTTTGCTTTACACCATGTCTTTACGACTTTTATAGGACCTCGTAGTCACATAGAATACTTAATACAGTAAGAAAATTTGTATACATTGGCATGTTTCGTGGTACTTTACGTACGTTGCAGTGTTCGTAATAATTTGGCCTCGAGAGTATCAAAACGAAAGTAAAGCAAACGGTGCACCAGACCTTTTCCTTAAAAAATTGAGAATGGTAATTCTTTTTTTTTAAATCTCTGACTTGTACTTCTGTGCACACAATGTTGTGGGGCGGGGGTGGCTCAGTCGGTAGCGCGCCAGACTCGTAATCTGTAGTTCCCAGGTTCGAGTCCCAGCTGGGTCAGCGTTGAGATTTATCTCCGCAAAATTCCCCGCCCAGCCTACGGTCAGTAGGGGACACCGATGGGCTTGGAAAGGTCGTCGTCCGTCGGATGGGACGTTAAGCCGTGGCCCCGTGTGCGGTAGAGCCATACCCTGTACACGTTAAAGAACACGCTGGATGGCCTTGACGGGTGGCTACCATCTGTCTCCCAACAGCTGTTCCAGTGGGTCCCCTCCCCCAACCTTCTCTGAGCTTTCGGGGTCCATGTGACCTGGCCATTTAGCCCATGGTGTGCAAAAAAGTGCCGCTCAGTGGTAAAACAACCCAACCCAACAACACAATGTTCTAAATGGCCAGGTTACAAGACCTCCAGTGTTAAGAGAATGTTGGGGAAGGAGGCCCACTGGACAGCTGTTAGGAAACAGATAGAAGATTCCGTTAAGGCCATCCAGTCTCTTTAATGCTCACAGGATGTGGCTCTCTCCTGCACACGAGCCAAGGCTTAATGTCCCATCCGACGGGAGGCGGCTTTTCGAACCCATCGCACCGAAGGCAGAGGGGAGAGGGGTTGTAGAGATAAATTCAGGCCCAGATAGAGAGGCTTCCTGAAATATACTGCAATATAAAAAATATTCTTTTAAAGAATTCTTTTATTACATCATTATTTTTTTCTATCATTTATTAAAAGAAATTAAAATTTCTTTCAATAGACAGAAAATCTTATTTTTTGAACTATGTATAATATACAGACGATTGTGAGTGATTAACTGACGACTTACTGACTGAAGTACGGATGACAGGGGATCATGCTAATTTTAATTATGATGAAGAAAGTTAGAGCTCTGAAAATTTGCACCTAGGGGTAATCCTGGTTGCAGATCTCGAGATGAATCCGAAATTTGACCTCTGACATGTCCTTTAATGTCAAATAAAGTTCACGCAGAGGTCAAACCTTGTCTACAAGTACTAGAAAAGTGAAAATGAATGTCTCGCGGATGTTTCGTGTTCTAGATGTCGGAAACGTTGTAAAACTTTGTTGCGATGGGTTTCTTGAGGTCAAAGATCAAATTTCTATATCGCGTTACTGAAGAGCGAAACGTTAGTGAATAGGGCTATTTCGAACAGTTGAACTCATAAATGTTAGGCTGTTAAGATCCGGTGTTGGGTTAAAGGTCAATTGGAGGTCGGAGTGACGGGGTCTAGAAATCAAGAGGTACCGAAGGCACCGAATAATTTCTAGTATATATAGGGGCGGGGGTGGCTCAGTCGGTAGCGCGCCAGGCTCGTAATCTGTAGTTCCCAGGTTCGAGTCCCAGCTGGGTGAGCGTTGAGATTTATCTCCGCAAAATTCCCCGCCCTGCTCACGGTCAGTAGGGGACACCGATGGGCTTGGAAAGGACGCCGTCCGTCGGATGGGACGTTAAGCCGTGGCCCCGTGTGCGGGAGAGCCATACCCTGTGCACGTTAAAGAACACGCTGGATGGCCTTGACGGGAGGCTACCATCTGTCTCCCAACAGATGTTCCAGTAGGTCCTCTCCCCCAACCTTCTCTGAGACTTCGGGTCCATGTGACCTGGCCATTTAGCCCATGGTGTGCAAAAAAGTGCCGCTCAGAGGTAAAACAACCCAACCCAATCTAGTATATATATATATCCATTTGAGACACCACTGAAAATTGCTGTCGTGATATTACGTATGGAGGTAGATTTATATGTGGGCCGATTGGACACTTTCTATTAGAGAAGCCTGTGGATCAAATTATGACATCACCATTGGTAGTCCTATGATTCAAACAATTCTAATTTAATTTATTTCTACTATTATTATCATTGGTGTACTTATATGTCAATATATAATGATGTTTATTTATTTATTCATTATTTAGAAAAATATTAGCATTTATTAGCATTATAATAATATTTATATTTATTAGCATTATAATAATATTTGTATTTATTAGCATTATAGAAATATTTGTATTTATTAGCATTATAGAAATATTTGTATTTATTAGCATTATAGAAATATTTGTATTTATTAAGATTATCATAATATTTATATTTATCAGCATTATCATAATATTTGCATTGATTAGCATTATCATAATATTTGTGACTGTCATCTCTGCCTACATACGTGCCTGCCGATATTCATAAAAGTCTATGCAACGGACTATAAGGGATATTTCGCCTGTATTTTAAGTAAATGAATAGTTTACCTGACCAATGCGCTTGGAAAAAACCTACTAGTAATAATAATAGAGCCGTCCCGTGGCCGAGTGGTTAGCGCGCTTGGCTACTGATCTACGGGACCTGGATTCGAGCCCCGGGTAAGGCATGGATGTATGTGTCGTTTTTCTGCTGAGGTCCTGCCATCCTCTCAGATCTTCTACTATGGCATGTAAACTGACAGGCTCCTGTCAGACCTCTGTGGCAAGCAGCTGCTTGAGGGGGTATTTATTTTATTTATTTATATATTTAATAATAATAGAATTCATTAATTTCAAAGACAAATTCTAAAGGAAGAGATGAAGAGTATTACTGATGACGAATTCTTAATGAAATCTCTTCTCAACAGAAGCTACAGTCAAAGCGCTTGATTCAAAAATTTTGAATTCGCAACTCAGATTCTTGAAGGAAAATTCTCTAACACACAGAATCTAAATTTACCCTTTGCTAAAAATTAAGCTTTAGGAAGAAAAATATAGGTGTGTGAGGGGGGGGGGGGAGAGAGAGAGAGAGAAATATACCTGCAATGTAAAACCTTGATGTTTCAAGAAAAATGCATTTTACACCAACTTTTTCTACTGACAAGTATTTCAAACGATAACATCGCGATTATTTTTAGTTGTGGAAGTGAAGAGAAACAGCCTGCTTCTTGACTGCCTGGAGATCTACTGACCCTCCGGGGTCAAGGTCAGCCCTTGTGGCTCGACCCTTTCTCCCCCATAGTGGGGAAGTACTACTGTTCTACTCAGTTACAGATATCCTACGGCTTTGGCCAAAGGAAGTTTACCCATAAAAAAATGTTCAATGAGGTGGAAAAAATTGTGGCTCAGTTTACTTTTTTATACTTTGTTTGATTTGTTGATTTCTGTTCTTGAAGTCTATTTTGGTGCAGAAAGGAAAATCAATTGGGATCCAAGAGTATTGGAACAGAGAACGTTTTTCTTTGCTCAAGTCGGAACGTTTAAAAATTCAGAAAACCTTTAATTTTAATTTTATTTTTACCTACATTGTGATTTATATGTCCTAATTCTTTGCTTGGGATAGCAGGAAGCGCAAACTTGAGGGGGAACTTCCACATTTTAATCTATTTGTTAGTAAGAACTTTTTTTCTAACCTTCCAACCATATTTTAATCTATCTGTTAGTTAGGCCTTTGGGATAGCAGAAAACCCAAAATTCATGAGCTTCTAACTTTCCCACTATATTTTAATCTATCTGTTAGAAAGAACTTTGGGGTCGCCGGAAATCCAAAGTTGAGGTATTTCGAACCTTCCCACCATGTTGTAATCTCTCTGTTAATTAGACCTTTGGGTTCGTAGGGAGACGAAATTTGAGGAGTTTCTAAACTTCCCAGCACATTTTAATATTTCTGTTAGTTAGGCCTTTCGGATAGCAGGAAGCCCAAAATTGAGGGCTTCTGACATTCCCATCGTATTTAATATATCTATTAGTTAGGCTTTTGGGGTATCAGAAAGACCAAATTTGAGGGGCTTCTAAGCTTTCCACAACATATTAATCTATCTATTAGTTAGGCCTTTGGGATAGCAGGAAGACCAAAGTTGAGGAGACGGTTCAAACTTAAATCCTGCATATTTTCAACAAAGTCGCTCGGTATTTAGAGAGTTACTGAAATTGGAATGTTTAACAGCATCAATGCCAGTTTAAAAAATTGCTCTAAAAAGTTAATAAAAGAAAATTAAACCGAAAACAATAAATTTTATAATAAACTGTACAAAAATGTGAAAGAGTATTTTTTAGAAATTCGCGTAAAAAAGTTTATTAATTTCGCTAATTTTAACTTTAATATATTTTCGTTTATATTTATATATGCATATGTATACATTTTTTTGGCTAAATGTTTGCTAAATGTTGCTCCTTTCATAATTCTTTAAATACCGAACTCATATTGTTGGAAATTGAAACAGATTTGATCGTAATCTTTAAATAATAGTCAGTCATATTTTTTCAAAACAGCTTTTTTAAGAAGTTATCACTGAGTCCTGTATCTGAGTTACTATAGACATAAAATGGAACGGTACCCAATAAAATGGCCACTCAGTGTTGATCGATGGTTCCCAATGGGGCGTTTTCATAAATTCCTAAATACCATCAATATGGTTTACGTCCAGTTTTACAGCAGGAAAATCATTTAATTTAAATGAAGCGTGATTGTTTTATGCTTTATAAGACTGATACCTGGTAAAACTAGGATTTAAAAAAATAATGTATGGTAAAAATGTGTTTTAGAAAAATAATATTTGGTAGAAAGAAGCTTTAGAAAAACAATGCTTGATCAAAAATGGGCTTTATAAAAAAATGCCTGGTAAAAGAGGGCTTTAGAAAAAGATTATCGAAAAAACTGTGCTTTAGAATAATAATATTGTTGCGGATCACAAAAATGGATAGCCACTGAGCGTGAGTATTAAAAGCTATATTTCAAAACCAAATTCAATACAAGGTAAATTGTTACAAAGGAAATATGGATGAAGTATCTTATTAACAAATCAACTATTAACATGCACAAGTCATCAATCTTCCTGCGTAGAGCACACAATATCAGCTCTGTGTAATTTACTAAATACTACCTTTTACTTGATTTACCAGGTCACCCGAAGATCTTCACTCGTAAACCAATTCTCGTCCTGTGCTAATAACTTTTCACACACTAGCCGAACAAAAAGACAGTCCGTGTAGACATTCGAAGTTAGCCATAAAAGTTCCCACTTTTATACTTCCGCGTATACACAACACATCAAGTTACTTCTTGATACTTAACGATAAAAGATCCCACTTTTATCCTTCCGCGTATACACAACACATCAAGTTACTTCTTGATACTTACGCGCACTGTCTCAGAACAGCTCACCGTCCATTTTCGAACTCACAGACCGTTACAATACAACGACCGTTACAACACAACGACCGTTAACGCTCCACTCTTCTTCTCCAAATTCTCCCAACGTTCTTATTCGTTGGCTGAAACTTTTTGCTTTCGGTTGCCAGATTCCTTCTGTCGTAACAATATTAAGAAAAAGAAATTTTAGAAAAATAATGATTGATAAAAATAGGGTTTTAGAGAAAATATGTTGGTCAAAAACGACTTTAAAAATAATGTTTGGTAAAACTGTGCTTTAGAAGAAGAATATTAGACAAAAGAAGTTTTAGAAAAGTAATGCTTGATAAAAATGGAGTTTTAGAGGAAATATGTTGCTTAAAAACCGCTTTAAAAATAATGTTTTGCAAAACTGTGCTTTAGAATAATAATATTAGGCAAAACGAGGATTTAAAAAAATAATGTTTGATAAAAATACGGTTTTAGAGAATATATTATGGTAAAAAAAGGAGCTTTAAAAATAATGTTTGGTAAAATTGTGTTTTATAATAATAATATTAGGCAAAAAGGAGATTTAAAAATGCTCGATAAAAATGAGGTTTTAGGGGAAAATGTTTGGTCAAAAAATGGGTTGTAGAAAAAATAATGTTTGGTAATAGTATTTGCCAACATACAATATTTTTTAAAAAGAAGAAAAGCTATAAATTTTCGTAAAAAACACGATTTAAAAATAATGTTTGGCAAAATTCTCCTTTAGAATAATAATATTAGGCAAAAAGAAGCTATAAAAATGCTCGATAAAAATGGAATTTTAGGGAAAAAATGTTTGGTAAAAAAATGGGCTTTAGAAAAAATAATGTTTGGTTTAAAAAAATGGACTTTAGAAAAAATAATGTTTGGTCTGTAAGTGGTAGCACAGGAAGTACTAGTAGTAGTCACAGGAAGGAGAGCTATGCACCAATCCCCTGTGATGATGAGTAGAACCTGCCAGGTTATTTACAGAGAGTTAAATAAACATGTAAAGGATCAGTTAGCTGCTGATAAGAATCTTTGGCTTGATGGCTTGGCTGACAAAGCCGGTGAAGCAGTTAGACAGCACAACAGCAGAGAGCTGTACCGGATAGTTAATGTTTTGTGTGGTAGAAAACGAACAGGTATACAGGAATTGAAGGATAAACAAGGTAAGGTTATAGAAGGTTAGGATTCTTTCATGGCTAGGTGAGCTCAGGATTTCAGTGATGTTCTAAACAATATGGTTAGTTCTACTCCCATTGTTTGTAATGATGATAGTGCAAATAAGAGTTTAATTAAAACTAGTAGGCTTTAATGTTAGCCGTATAACACAGTCTGAAGTTATTTCGGCTGTTTTTAAACTTAAACTACATAAATCCCCAGGAGTAGATAAAATAATACGGAAATCCTTAGAGCTGGGAATATTTCAGTTACCCAAAGGATGATTGAAATTTGGAATATTATTTAAGATAAGGTATGGTTCCTACGGATTTTAGCAGAGCTATTATTATCCCTATTTTCAAAAAAGGTGATCGCAGTTCTTGTGATAACTATAGGGGTATCAGCCTACTCTCTGTTCCAGGTAAAGTTCTTTGCATGATTTTGCTTAATAAAATTAAGAATCTGGTTAACAGGCAATTGCGTGGTGAGCAATGTGGATTCAGAAGTGGTAGGGGATGTGTGGATCAGATATTTTCACTTAGGCAGATTCTTGAGAAATATTTAAAGTTTCAGAAACCTTTGGTTACTAGCTTTGTTGATTTCAAAAATGCTTTCGACTCTGTTGATCGTCATAATTTGTGGTTGATTGTGAGATCGTATGGCATATCAGACAAGTTAGTTAACATATTTAAAGCTCTCTGTAATAACACTGAGTCGTGTGTGAGAGTTGGTAAAAAATAAAAATAAATAAATACCCCCTCAAGCAGCTGCTTGCCACAGAGATCTGACAGGAGCCTGTCAGTTTATATGCCAAAGTAAAAGATCTGAGAGGATGGCAGGACCTCAGCAGAAAAACAACACATACATCCATGCCTTACCCGGGGCTCGAACCCAGGTCCCGTAGATCAGGGGGCGGGGGGTGGCTCAGTCAGTAGAGCGCCAGGCTCGTAATCTGTAGTTCCCAGGTTCGAGTCCCAGCTGGGTCAGCGTTGAGATTTATCTCCGCAAAAATTCCCCGCCCTACCCATGGTCAGTAGGTGACACCGATGGGCTTGGAAAGGCCGCCATCCGTCGGATGGGACGTTAAGCCGTGGCCCCGTGTGAGGGAGAGCCATACCCTGTGCACGTTAAAGAACACGCTGGATGGCCTTGACGGGAGGCTACCATCTGTCTCCCAACAGCTGTTCCAGTGGGTCCCCTCCCCCAACCTTCTCTGAGCCTTCGGGGTCCATGTGACCTGGCCATTTAGCCCATGGTGTGCAAAAAAGTGCCGCTCAGAGGTAAAACAACCCAACCCGTAGATCAGTAGCCAAGCGTGCTAACCACTCGGCCACTGGAGGGTTAGAGAGTTGGTAAGGCTTGTAGGAATTGATTTAGCATTGCTTCTGGTGTTCGCCAAGGGTGCATTTTGTGTCCTTTTCTCTTTAGTTTAGTTATTGATTATGTTATGCGAAATTCACTGCAATGGAAAGATTTTGGCCTTAAATGGTCTAGAGATACGAAAATTTATGATTTAGATTATGCTGATGATATAGCCCTTTTGGCAAATGATGTTGATGAGATGAACTCTATCATTCGAGCTGTTGATGAGACTGGAAGTAGATAGGTTTGGTTATAAACTGCTGCCGGAACTTTTAAGAATCTATGGAGAGTGTGGAGAAGCAGACGTATACACCTAAAGACTAAAACTTTAGACGTATACACCCAAAGACTAATAGACTGTATAATAGTTTGGTTCTCTCTGAGGATAATTATTGTAGTGAAACCTGGACGCTTTGTAAACAAGATAGCAGGAAACTTGATGCTTTTGATTCTAGGTACTTACGCAGTATCTTGGGCATTAGGTGATTTAACTTGATAAGAAATGATGAGGTTAGGCAAAGGAGTCAGCAACCACCTTTAACAGCATATTGTGCAGAGAGAGACTCCGTTGGTTTGTCCATGTTGCCCGAATGGACAAACCAACGGAGTCTCAGAAAGAGGGGGAGATCTAGGATGCGGTGGTCAGACAATGTCAAAAAGGATCAAGTTACAATTGGTGTGCAGTGGGTCAAATGCAGCAAATATAGCTTCAGGACAGATATGCTTGGAGAACTAAATTACACGGTCTGGTTAGAACTTCGCACCCCATGGCTGCTTGAGGATGATGATGATGATGATGAAAAGTATTTACCAACATGCAATGTTGCTTCGAAAGAAGAATAGTTAACGTTTTAATAAAAAAAACAATGATAATTTTCTTTTAGAAGAAAAAAAATATTGTTTGGTAAAAATAAGTTTTCGAAAATAATGTTTGATAAAAATGACTTTTTAGAAAGAAAATATTTCATAAAAAATGACTTTAGAAAAAAAATTGCTTGTTAAAAGGGGGCATTCAACTCAAAAGAAGTTTGTTAGAACAACTGGTGTTGATTTTATACAGCACGGCATTAAAAAAAAAGATTTAAATAAAATTCCAATAAGAAAATTAAACAGTTTAATTTCAAAACATTCTTGTTTAATGTTCTTATAACTGAAAACGTTAGATGCGAATAAACAGATTTCAACGACATTGGGAAAGAGTAAAAAAAAAAATCTATGGCAGACTGTGTAATTTCAAATGACGACAAATCCACTGTTTTGCAATCTTATAATGTTAATGATGCATTAAAGCAGATTGTTTGCTGTGAGAGAAATTTGCAATTGGTGGTTCTACTCTCATTCATTATTAAAATGTGAGATTTCTATGGGAAAAAAAATAAATGAAACATCTGCAGATTTTTCGCGTACCTTTCCTAGAATATTAAGCCGATAATGCTGAGTTTACGGTAGCTACAATATATAAAGACTTCAATACCTTCTGAAAAGTTTGTGTGATGATCTCTAATGAATTCCGTCCACACGCAACATCACATGAAATATTTTACAAAAAAATGCATTTACTAAAGAACTCCATTGCGGGGTTTTCTGGAAACATTTGTATATATTTAAAAAAAAGCTTAGCAGTTGTTTCGTTTATGGATTTAAAAAAAAATCTGATTAAATAGTTTGCTGCGAACCATTTTTCACGAAACACGTTTTCTTAAATGCTAGATGTAGGTATTTCTGCATACAAGGACGTACTGGGGGAGGAGGAGGGGGAAAGAGGAAATAAGGGGTACATCCCTCCCCGAAATCTTATCCTCTTATATGGAATCTCAAACTTGTCTACCTGTTTTGAAATCCAAAATCCGAAACAGGTGACTTCGTATAATTTTATTTTGTTAGCCCCATATTTTATATCCCACACTAAAAATAGATTAAGGAAAAAAACAACAACAACTATAAAATTTTATTTCGTATAGAATATCATTTTAACTTTTCCTGTTCGGTGGAATGTTTCAGTAATTGGGAAACTCTTCTCAAGTCTTATTCTCAGACCCGTTCCCCCAATCCCTCTCGAAGCTAAATCATGGGTAACTGCCTGTCTGTGTAAGTTTGTAGTATTTGAATTGGGTTGTTTTGCCTCTGAGCTGAATTTGTTTGCTCAAAATGGGCTAAATATCCGAGTCACAAGAACTCCAAAGATTCAGAGAAGTTTTGAGGAAGGGAACTCATTGGGCAGTTGTTAGGAGACAGATGAAATCGTCCAATCAAAGCCATCTAGAGTATTCTTCAACGTGCAGAGCGTATCTAGCATCTGGACCACGGCTCAAAGGCCCCATTCCACTGACGGCCGTTCAAAACTAATCGATTTAACAGGGAGGGAGTTTGGATGAGATAAATCTGAATACTGGCACAGGTAGGAAATCGAGCTTGGAATCTATAGATTACGAGCCTTGCGCACTACTGACTGAGCCATTTTTTTAAATTTTTATGCTTGATAAAAGTGGGGTTTTAGGGGAAAATGCTTTTTAAAAAAGGAGCTTTACAAAATATATTAGCAATACAAAAAATAAAATATATATACAAACATTATATATATTAAAAAATATATATAATGTTTGGTAAAAGGGAGTTTTATAAAAATAATACCAGATAAAAATGTGGTTCTGGGGGAATTTTATTTTACAAAAGAGGATTTAGAAAAAATAATATTTGATAAGAGTGGGCTTTAGAAAAATAATATTTGGTAAAAAAGGAGCTTTACAAAAATAATGTTTGATTAAAATGGGTTTTGAGGGAAAATACTTTTTATAAACGGGGCTTTAAAAAAATAATATTTTATAAGAGTGGGCTTTAGAAAAATAATGTTTTAGTAAAGAGGAGCTTTAGAAAAATAATGCTTGATAAAAATGTGGTTTTAAGAGAAAATGCCTTTTTTGTAAAAGTGGCTTTAGAAAAAATATTGTGCGTAAAAAAGAAGCTTTAGAAAAATAATGCTTGATAAAAATTAGAATTTAGGGAAAAATGTTTGATAAAAAGGGATTTTAGAATAAATAATGTTTGGCAAAGGTGGATTTTAGATTATTCCCTCCCCCCATAAAGCATTGGTATGTAACTGACATCCCTTCCACCCTAATTAGACCCTTGAATAGAGGGCTCAGTGCAGCGTTATTAAATTTTTAATCTTTGTATTTTTTTAGTTGTATGTGTGGCGAATCACAACTTAGGGTTCATTTCCAGAAAGAACATGAACGATATTATTTCAGAACTTACGAAATTTGGAATATTGCTTTTCATTTTTATAACATGGGAGTTAATTTTAATTAAGGTGTTTCAAACGTAAAGGTTATCTGTTTATACAATATGTAGCGGTTATTTGTCTGTGAAGAGAATGGATTGTTTTACAGTTAGAAACGTTCAGTGAGTGCAAATAACTATCCTAATCCAAACTTGAAATATAGAAGGTTTATAACTGCAAGCGTATTGTACTCACACACATTCGTCCGCTTTGTTTATTATTGTTAACTTAATATAGAACAATAAACCCTTCCTCATAACATCTGTAAGTGTAAGTTAAAAGATCTTTCTTCCTGTAATCTGCCAGAAGGAAACGTAAACCTAAGCGAAGTCTGTAATGTATGAGGTTTACAATTGGAAGTGAAATGTATTCTCACACAATCGCCATTTCGTTTAGTGTTGTAGCTTATTATAAAACTCTAAACACTTCTAAGCGTCAGTAAGTGTAATTTAAGAGCTTTCGTTCTTTGTAATCTTTATAAGCAAACGGTAAGCTTAAACGATGTCTGTAATTATGAGGTTTATTAATGTAAGAGAAATGGACTCTCACACATTTGTCCCTTTCGTTTATTTCTTATTTCAAAATAATAAACACTTCCTTTAAACACCAGTAAGTGTAATTTAAAAGCTTTGTTTTCTATAATCTTGAGAAGAAAACCGTAAACCAGAAGGAAATTTGTAATATATGAGGATCATCATCATCATCATCATCACCAAACCACCACCACCACCACCACCGTCGTCGTCGTCGTCGTCATCATCATCGTCGTCGTCGTCGTCGTCGTCATCATCATCATCATCATCATCATCATCATCATCATCATCATCATCATCATCATCATCATCATCATCATCATCATCATCATCATCATCATCATCATCATCATCGTCGTCATCATCGTCGTCGTCATCATCATCATCAAGCAGCCATGGGCTACGGAGGTCCAACCAGACCGTGTAATTTAGTTCTCCAAGCAAGTCTATCCTGAGCTACATCTAATTGCATCTGGCCACTGCACACCAATTCTAAAAAGGTCTTGTAGAATTGTCTGCACACGGCATCCTAAATCTCCCCTTCTTTCTGAGGCCTTTAGGCACACTGTTCATAACCCTATTCGCCAATCTATAATTATCCATACGGGCAACATGGCCAAACCAACGGAGTCTCTTCACAATATGCTGCTTAAAGGAGGTTGCAAACTCCTTTGCCTAACCTCATCATTACTTACAAAGTTGAACCACCTAATGCCCAAGATACTGCGTAAGCATCTGGAATCAAAAGCATCTAGTTTCCTGTTATCTTGTTTACAAAGTGTCCAGGTTTCACTACCATAACTAACCCTAGAAAGAACCAAACTGTTATAAAGTCTAATTTTAGTCTTTTGGTGTATACGCCTATTTCTCCACACTCTCCATAGATTCTTAAAAGTCCCGGCCGCAATCCCTATTCGTCTGTTAATCTCATGCCACACATCACCATTATCTGTTACATAGCTCCCAAGATAATTAAACTGTGACACCTGCTCAAGACTGCAACCATTCAGATTAACTGGATCACAGCCTGTCTGACCAATTTTCATCACTTTAGTTTTCTCTCTGTTTATAACCAAACCTACTCTACTACCAGTTTCATCAACAGCTCGAATGAAAGAGTTCATCTCATCAACATCATTTGCCAAAAGGGCTAAATCATCAGCATAATCTAAATCAGATATTTTCGTATCTCCAGGCCAAAATCTTTCCCTTGAAGTGAATTTCGCATAACATAATCAATAACTAAACTAAAGAGAAAAGGACACAAAATGCACTGTTGTCGAACACCAGAAGCAATGCTAAATCAATTCCTATAAGCCTTACCAACTCTCACACACGACTCAGTGTTATTACAGAGAGCTTTAAATATGTTAACTAACTTGTCTGATATGCCATACGATCTCACAATCAACCACAAATTATGACGATCAACAGAGTCGAAAGCCTTTTTGAAATCAACAAAGTTAGCAACCAAAGGTTTCTGAAACTCTAAACTTTTCTCAAGAATCTGCCTAAGTGAAAATATCTGATCCACACATCTCCTACCACTTCTGAATCCACATTGCTCACCACGCAATAGCCTGTCAACCAGATCCTTAATTCTATTAAGCAAAATCATGCAAAGAACTTTACCTGGAACAGAGAGTAGGCTGATACCCCTATAGTTATGACAAGAACCGCGATCACCTTTTTTGAAAATAGGGAAAACAATAGCTCTGGTAAAATCCTTAGGAACCATGCCTTTATCGTAAAAGATATTCAGAATTTCAGTCATCCAAGTGGTAACCGAAACATTCCCAGCTCTAAGCATTTCCATAGTAATTTCATCTACTCCTGGGGATTTATGTAGTTTAAGTTTAGAAATAGCCAAAATAACTTCAGATTGTGTTATACGGCCAACATTAAAGTTTAGTGGTTTTAATTAAACTCTGATTTGCATCTATCATCATTACAAACAATGGGAGTAGAACTAACCATATTGTTTAGAACATCACTGAAATGCTGAGCTCACATAGCCATGACAGAATCCTCACCTTCTATAATCTTACCTTGATTATCCTTCAATTCCTGTATATCTGTTCGTTTTCTACCTCACAAAACATTAACTATTTGGTACAGCTCTCTGCTGTTGTGCTGTCTAACTGTTCCTTGGCTTTGTCAGCCAAGCCATCAAGCCAAAGATTCTTATCAGCAGCTAACTGATTTTTTACACGTTTATTAAGTTCTCTGTAAGGCTTTCTATTTAAAACTAGTAAGGTACTGATTAAGGATATTCCTGCAGTTCCTTCGTTCTGAAATAAGCTCAAATACCTTATCACTCATATAATTCTGTCTCTTCTGCTCCTTTTTTCCTAAAAGAGTACTGTTAGTGTCCAAAAACGCCTGTTTAAAATGATCCCATTCTTCCTCAACTTCAGTAGTAAGCAAACCATGACTGTCATAATGACTAAGTAACCTATCATGGTAAGCTTTGGCTATAACTGGATCTTTCAGAGCTTCAGTATTAAAAGTTAATTTTTTAACCCTAGCACAACACTTTTTAAGTTTAAGTTGCAACACACTTTTAACAAGGTAATGGTCAGATCCAATTTCAGCTCCCCTATATGCCCTGGTATTCCTAACAGAACTAGCCCATTTGCTGTTAATCAATATGTAATCAATCATATTCTTATGCAGCCCATCAGGTGAAACCCATGTGTACTTATGTATGTCGCGGTGTTTGTAATAAGTGTTAGTTATTCTGAATCCATTGAGTTTACTTACCTGTAGGAGACGTTGCCCATTGCCATTGCAGCTACCAATACCAAAAGGGCCTATTACCCCTACCCAAAGGTCAAAGTCAGTACCAACTTTGGCATTGAAGTCACCAAGAACAAGGGTAATATCTCCTTTCTTGACAGAATTCAAAATATCCTGAAGTTGTTCATAAAACCTATCCTTCTCATCCTCATCGGCATCCTCAGTGGGGGCATAACAGCAGATAACATTCAAGTCTTTAACGCTTGTCTGAAATTTTGCTGTAAGAAACCTTTCATTAATGCACTCATATCCTAGAAGAGCATCGCTAGCGTGTCTGCTGAGAAGCAGACTCACGCCTTGGTGATGCTTATTGTCGTCCCTCCCTGAAAAGAGAAATTTAAGATTATTTTTAAGAATCTGACCTTTATCTGTCCATCTGGTCTCTTGCAAGCCGAGAATATCTAAATTATAATGGTGCAATTCTTGTGTGAGGACATCAAGAGAAAAAGCTCTGTGCAGAGTCCTCACATTCCAACTACCTATGGAGAGAAAATGGTTAGTGGGATGTTTAAAGAAACTATGTTTATTGAGAGAGGGAATGCCGAAAATATCAAACAGCCCCCTAATCGCAGACATGGGGCATAGACCCGTTCCCCCACTACTAAAGGCTGAAGCCATCTACACTGGAAGACTTCCTCCAATGTAGAATTTGACGGTGCCAATAGAAGCAAAGAGTTCAGGTGCCTGCGATGACTTCTGCTCAGGATTATCCACCAGCTGATAAACATGTCCTAAGAATCTATTCACTTGGGGCTGTCAACCCACAAACAAACAGAAAACACAGCGGAAGATTTTCCCTCCACAGAAGCCCACCAGTGCAGCAAAATCAGGATCCATAATCAAGCTCAGAGCCATATATCTGTCCAGTCCAGTAGGTTTATGTGGTCAGCACCAGGACCCTGTGTGGTTGACCACTCCTCAGCAGGGTAGAAAAAAAAAGAAAACTAGCCATAGTTGTCCAGATCAGTAGACCACACTAATCTGGCAGCCCTCCCCTTCCGTTCACTTCCATAAGAAAGTATCTCTTTTGAAAGTTAATAACGGTCCGCACCACGAGAAGGCGGGGTCGGACATTAGGTGCTAGGCCTGGCCGGGTCTATGTATCATCACAGGGGATTGGTGCATAGCTCTCCTTCCAGTGACTACCGAGCTACCACTTAAAGACCATGAGGATTGCTACTGCAAGCATAATGTATTCTCACATATTTGTCCCTCTGATCTGTTATTGTAAGCTTATTTTACAATAAACACCTCCTTTGCACATCTGTAAGCGTAATTTAAGAGCGTTTGATCTCTGTAATGTTTCAGAAGTAAACTGTAATCCTAAACGAAATCTGTAGTGTATGAAGTTTGCTACTGCAAACGAAATACATCCTACACATTCCTTCCATCGTTCCGTAAGCTGCGCTAGATGTTTTCAGAAATATTCAATGATTTTTTTCCTCGTTGCATTTCATAGCGTTGTGTTGTTCGAGAAACTTCACATCCAGCTAGATACCACCAAAGACAAACGAAAGTCACTGATGCCAACGTCCAGTGCCTTTTTCCCTCAAACATCCCTTTCTTATCTACCACTAAAAACCAACGAAACACAAGTTACAATTTTGTTAGCTGTAAAAACCCCAAGCTGTTTATAGTTTGCTGTCTTGGGCAGCAAGTCGATAACACACATAACATGGATTTGATTTCAAAGTCCGCGGCAGTAAATGTTTAAGAGCAGTGATGATGCCTCCGTCACGACGAAGAGGAAGAGAGATCGAAAGAGGATGCATTTAATGTGGATAAGTCTTTTGCGAAGATGATGAGCCTTGTATCGTATGTAGTATCGCATCCGATTATTCGTCGGATGTTGATAGAAGGTGGATGCATATAATATGGAGAAGTCTTTTGCGATGATGATGAGTCTTGTTCTATTGTATGCTAATCGCACTTGCCTAAACAGAATGCAACTTATGATCGACTGAGGGGAGAGCTCAGTCTGTAGCGTGCCAGGCTCGTAATCTGAGTTCCCAGTTTCGAGTTCACACTTGGAACAGCTTTGAGAGTTTTCTCCGTAAAACTTTCGCCTTGCTCTGGACAGTAGGGTATTCTAATGGGCTTTGAAAAGCCGCCACGCCATCCGTCGAATCAGTCATAAAGCCGTGGCCCACTTTCGTTTTGAGCATAATGGCCACTGTTGCCATTGCGTCATAAAACCCCAGACACTCAACCAGGACCTGATCTAGGGGAGGGATGCCAATGGGGCCATGCCCCTCCCCTTTCATAATGCGAATAAGGGTAAAAGAGGCAAAAAATTACTAAACTTATTTATAATTTTATTCATTTTTCAAGAAAATTTTTAAAACCCCGTAAAACGTAGGGGGAAATATTATAGTGCATTAGAAATCAGTCTCTTGCCTAATGTGTAAAATGTTTGAAAATTAAGTAAGATCAGACCCAATATGGAATAAAAATTCCATCTTGATTTTCAATGCTTATAACATATCCCCTTGTTTAATATTTTTTTGGCTAGATTGCGTTTCTTGTCCTCCCCATCCCTTGATTTTTTTCTAGATGAGCCTGAAACCAACCAACCAATCAAACCCGTGTGTAGGAGAGCAGTGTTACGAGCCTGGCAATGGACCGTTTGTGGAATAAATCCCTCAGATCTCGCGCAGCACCTTTACATACTGTTTTCAAACAACGGGCTTTCATATGATTAAAAGGCAGAAGTGCCGTCAGGTATCGATCACTTGTTGTCTCTTGCCTAATATGGGGAGATCTCAACAGTGAAAAGACTTCCTGCATTTAAATCTAACAAAACAGTCAGAATGACGTTTGCTCAATGTTTACGAAGTTGCAGTGTTTTGCTATCTGAATATCAATACAATGGAAGAGAAGATGATCTAAGCTCATTTGTGTAAGTATCAATATTCTAACTTAATTCTAAATTTGTAGTTGAATATTGTAATTTAATTTGTATAGGTATTAATAGCGAACTTAATTTGTATGAGTATCAATATTCTTACTTGATTTGTGATAAGCATCAATATTCTAACATAATTTATTTTTAAGAATGAATATTCTAACATTTTGTATAATTATCAATATTCTAACTCAGGGGAGGAGGGCGAGTCATAGCGAGTCTAGGAGGGCGAGGCATGGCTCTCCATGCCCCCTTTCAGAATGCAAGTAGGGATAAAAGAGGCAAAAAAAAAGAAATTATTAAATTTATTTACATTTTAGTCATTTCTTAAGAATTTTTTTAAAAACCCGTGAAACGGAAACCCTGTGCGAGTTAATAAACACGTTGCATGGTGGGAGGCTAATATCTGTCTACTAACAGTTGTCTAATGTGTCCACTTGCCGCAGCCTTCTCTGAGTCCTCGGTCTGACCAGCATCGATCCTTGTAAATTAGAAGATCAATAGTTATGCAAACTAAGTTAGAAGATTGATAGTTATACAAATTACGTTTGAATATCGATAGTCATATAAATTATATTAGAAGAATGACAGTTTTAAAAATTTAGTTAGAATAATGATAGTAATAAAAATTACGTTAGAATATTAACAGTGGTACAAATTGCAGTGCATCATTAATAGTTATAAAAATTAAATTAGAATATTGATAGGAATGAAAATTAAGTAGACCAGACCCAATATGGAATAAAAATTTCATCTTGATTTCCAATGCCTATAACATATTCCCCCCTCCATTTCAGGGGTTTTAAAAAATTCTTGAGAAATGCGTAAAATGTAAATAAATTTAATAATTTCTTTTTTGCCTCTTTTACCCTTACTTGCATTCTGAAAGGGGGGGGGGGCAAGGAGAACCATCTCCCTCTATCCTGGACCTGGCTCTGAGTTAGAATATTGATACTTATACAAAATGTTAGAATATTTATACTTATAAAAAAATTATCTTAGAATATTGATGCTTATTACAAACCAAGTTAGAATATTGATAGACATACAAACCAAGTTAGAATATTGATAGACATACAAACCAAGTTAGAATATTGATAGACATACAAATTAAGTTCGCTATTAATACCCATACAAATTAAATTACAATATTCATATGCAAATTTAAATTATTGATATTTATACAAATTGAGTTGGAATATTTATACTAATTAAAAATTTTGTTGGAATGTCGATATGTGTACAAATTAAGTTAGAATATTGATACTTACACAAATGAGCTTAGATCATCTTCTCTTCCATTGTATTGATTGATATTCAGATAGCAAAACACTGCAACTTCGTAAACATCGAGCAAACGTCATTCTGACTGTTTTGTTAGATTTAAATGCAGGAAGACTTTTCACTGTTGAGATCTCCTCATATTAGGCAAGAGACAACAAGTGATCGATACCTGACGGCACTTCTGCCTTTTAATCATATGAAAGTCCGTTGTTTGAAAACAGTACGTAAAGGTGCTGCGCGAGATCTGAGACAGGGATTTATTCCGCAAACGGTCCAATGCAAACAAAAGGTGCTGAAGAGATTGCAGAGTTAGGCTCGAGACTTAAGTGGATTAATTTAGGCTATATCTAGACTCAAGGTTTCGAAGTTAAGTTAAATAATCGTGAATATTTCCGGGATTTGATCTCTTTGACTACATATGAATAGCGTATTTGGGGCGAATGCAATACCAGCAATGTTTTCTTATTATTCACTATTGGTAAGAAACATCCGTAATATGAAATCAACTGCAAGGAACACACGAATTCTAAATATATCCAACTTCCATGAAGAAAAAAGAGAACTTTTGTTTGGAGAAAATGGTATCGAGAAGGGGTCGGCAATTTTTTGCTAACCCGAGTCACATTTAGGGTATCCATACGTCTCGGTTACCCGGGAATTGTCCCAATTTCTAGATAACTATTCGGTATCCTGACACAAATTTTCAGGACATATAGATCTCTCGATTTTCTTTTGTGTCGATATAAAGTCTACTCTCGATTTACGTGGATTTAAGTACCGCGTTTTGTAATATCTCTGCCACTGTATTTACACCTTGTTTTTTAGATTACATATTTGTTTGTTTGTTTTTTGTGGAATAACGCTGTTTGCACTTAGCGTCAAAGAATCGGTGCACCCTGATGACATTGTTGATTGTTGTCGACGAGTTATGAACACTACCGCGAGCACTGCACGTGAAAGTTGAGTTGTTTTACCTCTGCGCGGTATTTTTTTGGACACAATGGGTTGAATGGCCAGGCCATAATGACCCCAAGGGCTCAGAGAAGGTTGGGGAAGGGGACTCACTGGACAGCTATTAGAAAACAGATGGTAGTCTCCCATCAAGGCTATGTAGTGTGTTCCTTAACGTGCACAGGGTATCGTTCTCGTCCCATCCGACGGACCGATTTGTTTAACTATCAATCTTCTAATCTACAAGGATCAATGCCGGTCAGACCGAGGACTCAGACAAGGTTGCGGGAAGGGGACACATTAGACAGCTGTTAGGAGACATATGGTAGTCTCCTACCATCCAGCGTGTTTTTTAACTGCCACAGGGATGGATCTTCTGCACACGGGTTTGATTGGTTGATAGGTTTCATGCCCGGATCTAGAAAAAAAATCGACGGAGGGGGGGGGGGGCAAGTAATACAATCTAGCAAAAAAAATATTAATGAGGAGGGACATTAGGCAAGAGACTGATTTCCAATGCACTATAACATTTTCCCCTCCGTTTTACGGGGTTTTAAAAAATTTCTTGAAAAATGAATAAGTTATAAATAAGTTTAGTAACTTTTTTGCCTCTTTTACCCTTATCTACAATTATTATTACTTAATCTACAAGGATCATTTATTACTTAACAATTATTTTTTAATCTACAAGGATCATTTACTACTTAACAATTATTACTTAATCTACAAGGATCATTTATTACTTAACAATCATTACTAAATCTATAACGATCATTTATTACTTAGCAATTATTACTTAATCTAGAAGGATCATTTATTACTTAACAATTATTACTTAATCTATAAAGATCTTTATTAATTAACAATTATTACTTAATCTATAAAGATCATTTATTAATTAACAATTATTACTTAATCTATAAAGATCATTTATTACTTAACAATTATAACTTAATCTATAAGGACCATTTACTACTTAACAATTATTACTTAATCTATAAGGATCATTTACTACTTAACAATTATTACTTAATCTATAAGGATCATTTATTACTTAACAATTATTACTTAATCTATAAAGATCATTTATTACTTAACAATTATTATTTAATCTATAAGGATCATTTATGACCTAACAATTATGACTTAATCTATAAGGATCATTTATTACTTAACAATTATTACTTAATCTACAAGGATCATTTATTACTTAATAATTATTACTTAATCTACAAGGATCATTTATCACTTAACAATTATTACTTAATCTACAAGGATCATTTATTACTTAACAATTATTACTTAATCTACAAGGATCATTTATTACTTAATAATTATTTCTTAATCTACAAGGATCATTTATTACTTAACAATTATTACTTAATCTACAAGGATCATTTATTACTTAACAATTATTACTTAATCTACAAGGATTATTTATTACTTAACAATTATTACTTAATCTATAAGGATTATTTATTACTCAACAATTATTACTTAATCTACAAAGAGCGATGTCTGACGTCTTTTTTTAATTTGTATACATATCAATGTTCTAACTTAGTCCATAAAATTAAATATTACAATTAAATTTTTATAATTATCAATATTCTGATTTAAAAGGAATTTCAGTATTCTAACATAATCTCTATAACCACCAACAGTCCAACTTAATTTGTATAGAATCAATATTATAACTTAAATCTGTTTAACTATGCATTATTCTGTCTTAATTTTTATGCCTATCATATTGCAACTTAATTTATATAAAAATCAGTATTCTAAACTTAATTTTATAAAGAGAAATATTTCAATTTAATTTTTATGACTATCAATATTCTAGCGTTATCTGTCCAAGTATCAGTATCCTAACTTAAACTGCATAACTATAACTATTCTAATTAAACTGCATGTTTATCAAAGTGTAATTGAACTCATCACATAAATTTTCTAACTTCTTTTGTATAGCTGTGAATATTCTGAATTAATATCTATAACTTAATGTCTATAACTATTAATATTCTAATATAATTTTTTAAATAAAATTTCAACCCAATTTTATGAGTATTTTAATATTCTAATTTGTCTAGTTATCAATATGCTAAATTTAATATTCAATATTTAATTAATTTTCTATGACTGTAAATATTCAAATATTAATAACACATTTTATGACTGAAATTATGTATTACAATAATAGTTATGAGCCTTATATTTATTAGCCATGAAAGCTCAAATTTTCGTGATAACTTCATTTGTGTTTTAGAGAATTGCAATTCAGCTCACAAATCAAGTACAATAAATAGATTATTCGTTAGTTGAAGTTCCATAAAGGCATAACCACCTTTCCCAATTATGCGTTCTTCTCAATGAGTGTATTTATTTAAAATATTTTCTCAATGAATGTCATTTCTTCAATATCTTCTCAACGAGTTAATTTTTTCAACATCTTCTCAATGAGTTTCATTTTTTTTCAGCATCTTCTCAATGTTTTTTTTTCAATATCTTCTCAACGAGTTTAATTTTTCAATATTTTCTCAATGAGTTAATTTTTTCAATATTTTCGCAACGAATTAATTTTTTCAATATCTTCTCAATGAGTTTCATTTTTTTCAACGTCTTCTTAATGAGTTTTTTTTCAATATGTACTCAACGAGTTTCATTTTTCAATATGTTCTCAATGAGTTTCATTTATTTCCAACATCTTTCAACGAGTGTCATTATTTTTTTCAATAGTAAATGTCTACGTTTTCTAATATCCCAGTTATCCAGCAATCGTTGCAATATCTATTGCAAAATAGAGAGTAATTCCTGAATTTATAATGTACAGGAGGACCCAGTTTTCCGTGGTTAATTGAGATCAGAGTAAGTCACTTAAAGCTAATCGTCTTTAAGTGGAAAATTTCCGCCTATAGAAAAATAAGACAAAAGGGTTAATAAGGACCATATCTTAAATATTTCCAACTTATTCCAACTTGATTTGTAAACTATCAATATTCTAAACCTAATTTCATAAGTTAACATTTAATAGCATTTATTTAAAGATGTTTCTTTGACTTATAACTTACTCTAAGTTATCGATCTATTTATCTTAAAAATAAGACACTTGTTTTACATTCTCTGTGTGTGTTTGTATGCGTATGAATTTGTATATATGAGTGCGAAGAGTAATTTATTTTCACAAAGAAACATTAAATAGTAGTGAATAATTTGTTTTAACAAATTGTTTCAACAAATCAATGCCTTTTATTACCTTAAAAAAAGTTAAAATAATTTATAAAATAACTGCCTTCCTATATGCTCCCTAAAGAGTAGGAAATAAACCTAAATATATCGATGGTGCAATCAATCACTGAGTTCGTATTCACTTCAAAAGGAGATAGGCCTCCGGCAATCTTGTCGAGTAGGTAAATCGGCGCCCTATCTTCCTTTGAAGTGAATACGAACTCATTGACTGATTGCACAATCGATATGATTTAGGTTTATTTTTATACCTTTAGAGTACATAGGGGAAGATAGTTTTTTTTATTTTTTAATTTATTTATATTTTTATCTTTGTTATTAGAAAGCACTTTTCTTTAGAAACATTCATTTGATATGTGACTCATAAACATCGACCACATTTTCCTACCCTTCTTTTGCCGTCCTGTTTGAAGTAACCAGTGACATTGGAGACGTCACAAGCTTCATTTTTGAGATAAAACTCGTTAAGGTAGACCCTCGCGAAATTTCCGTCTCTTTTTGGGGGAAGACAGAATGGTAAAGGGCATAATTCGACGTAGTCTACGACGGTCATCATTTGAGCTTTCATTTCACAATTAACTCGTCACTGTTGGCCCTCGCTTTCAGAAGATTATAAAAGTGACTTTCACATTTTCAGAGAGAAAGAGACCAAAATGGGTGTGGTAAATTTTGATAAGCCATAACAATCCCCACGTCACAGTTTGTTACATCCGGCCCTTGGGACCGAAAGTTATAGCATAACGTTCCCCAGGCCCCAACTTGTTACTTTCGGCCCTTGGGTTCGAAAGTTAGAGCACAACGATCCCCACGTCCAACTTGTTACCTTCGGCCCTTGCGTTCGAAAGTTATAGCATAACGATCACCACGCCCCAACTTGTTACCTACGGCCTTTGCGTTCGAAAGTTATAGCATAACAATCCCCATGCCCCAACTTGTTACCTTCGACCATTGTGTTCGAAAGATATATCATAACGATCCCAACGCCCCAATCTGTTAACTTTGGCCATTGCATTAGAAAGTTATAGCATAACGATCCCCACGCCCCAACTTTTTACCTTCAGCCCTTGCGTTCGAATGTTATAGCAAAACAATCCCCACCTCCAAACTTGTTATATTCGGCCCTTGCGTTCGAAAGTTATAGCATAACGATCCCCACGCCCCAACTTTTTACCTTCAGCCCTTGCGTTCGAAAGTTATAGCATAATGATCCCCACGCCCCAATCTCTTACCTTTGGCCCTTGCATTAGAATGTTATAGCATAACAATCCCCACGCCGCAACTTGTTACCTTCGGCCCTTGCATTCGAAAGTTATAGCATAACAATCCCCACGTCTAAACTTGTTATATTCGGCCCTTGCGTTTGAAAGTTATAGCATAACGATCAACATGCCCCAACTTTTTACCTTTTTCCCTTGCTTTCGAAACTTAGAGCATAACGATCCCCACGCCCCAGCTTGTTACCTTCAGCCCTTGCGTTCTAAATTTATAGCATAACAATCCCCACGCCCCATCTGGTTATCTTCGGCCCTTGTGTTCGAAAGTTATATCATAAAGATCCCCACGCCCCAATCTGTTACCTTTGGCCCTTGCATTGGAAAGTTATAGCATAACAATCCCCATGCCCCAACTTGTTACCTTCAGCCCTTGCGTTCGAAAGTTATAGCATAACAATCCCCACGTCCAAACTTGTTACCTTCGGCCCTTGTGTTCGAAAGTTATATCATAACGATCCCCGCGCCCCAATTTGTTACCTATGGCCCTTGCATTAGAAAGTTGTAGCATAACAATCCCCACGCCCCAACTTGTTACCTTCGGCCCTTGTGTTCGAAAGTTATATCATAACGATCCCCACGCCCCATCTGTTACTTTTGGCCCTTGCATTAGAAAGTTATAGCATAACAATCCCCACGCCCCAACTTGTTACCTTCGGGCCCGTTCATAACAATCCACACGTGCAAACGTGTTATTTTCGGCCCTTGCGTTCGACAGTTATAGCATAACAATCCTCACGTTCAAACTTATTACTTTCGGCCGTTGCGTTCGAAAGTTATAACATAACAATCCCCACGTCCCAACTTGTTACTTTCGGCCCTTGCGTTCGAAAGTTATATGATAACGATCCCCAGACCCCAATCTGTTACCTTCGGCCCTTGCGTTCGAAAGTTATAGCATAACAATCCCCATGCCCCAACTTGTTACCTTCGGCCCTTGCGTTCAAAAGTTATAGCATAAGAAGTCCCACGTCCCAATCTGTTACCTTCGGCCCTTGCGTTCGAGTGTAATAGCATTACGTTCCCCACGTCCCAACTTGTTACCTTTGCCCTTGTGTTCGAAAGTTATTGCATAACAAGCCCCACGTCCCTACTTGTTACTTTCGGCTCTTGCGTTCGAAAGTTATAGTATAAAAACCCTTCATATATTTTACCCACATTTGAGGAGAGGGAGGAAAGAAAGCACGAGAAAAATAATTTTTAAAACCTGGGACACTCCCTGTTACACAAACTTTCATTTGACGCATAAGCCCGTTACTTTAAACCCTGAGGTTCCGAAGATAAACGGAACAATCGTATTCATATAAAAGTACTAAACAACATTAAGAGTAGCTTGTTTTGGACGAAAGAGTGAACTTCAAATAAGGCTACGAATTAATCTAGAGATATTTTTCAGATTAATAGAGTTCTGAAAAGTGAAATTTCCTTGCATAAATCAGTTTTTTAACCTAAACTTTATTTATGACAGAAAAGTGTTTCCTTTCAAATGTGTTTCATTTATGACCGAAGTAACAATAATATCCAAAAAAGAAAATTAATCTAATTTCACTGTTGATATTCAGCGTATACTTTATAATTTAGAAACCATTCCTGCTAGGGGAGGGGAGAATGGGTTTACCATTTCGTAAACTATTCCACCGGACATGGTTGGGTTGTTTTAGCTCTGAGTTGCACTTTTTTTTTGCACACCGCGGGCTAAATGGCCAGATCACAAGGGCCCCGAAGGCTCAGAGAAGGTTGGAGGAGGGGACCCACTGGAACAGCTGTTGGGAGACAAATGGTAGCCTCCCGTCAATGTCATCCAGCATGTTCTTTAACTCTCGCGCAGGGGCGGGGTGGCTCAGTTGGTAGCGCGCCAGGCTCGTAATCTGCAGTTCCCGGGTTCGAATCTCAACTGGGTCAGAGCTGGGTCCGTAAAACTCTCCGCCCTGCCCACGGTCAGTAGGGGACGCCGCTGGGCTTATAAAGGCCGCCGTCCGTTGGATGGGACGTTAAGCCGTGGTCCCATGTGTGGGAGAGCCACACCCTGTGCACGTTAAAGAACACGCTGGATGGCCTTGACGGGAGGCTACCATCTGTCTCCCAACAGCTGTTCCAGTGGGTCCCTCTCTCCCAACCTTCTCTGAGCCTTGGGGTCCATGTGACCTGGCCATTTGGCCCATTGTGTGCAAAAAAGTGCCGCTCAGAGGTAAAACAACCCAACCCAACTCTCGCACACGGGGCCACGGCTTAACATCCCACCAGATGGACGGCGGCCTTTCCAAGCCCCTTAGTATCTCCTACTGACCGTGGGCAGGGCGGGGAGTTTTGCAGAGATAAATCTGAACGCTGACCCTCGAACCTGGGAACTGCAGATTATGAGCCTGTCCCGCTTCCGACTGAACCTCCCCCTCCGGACAGGAAAGTCAATCTGATATTCTGTATAGAAAAGTTTTCATAGTTTATTTTTTTTTAATCTATTTTTAGAGCAGGTTTGCGTTGTTTACCTCTGAGCGGCACCTTTTTTTGCACACCGTGGGCTAAATGGTGAGGTCACAAAACCCCCGAAAGTTCAGAGAAGGTTGGGAGAGGGGACCCACTGGAACAGCTGTTGGGAGACAGATGGTAACCTCCCGTCAAGGCCATCCAGCTTGTTCTTTAACGTGCACAGGGTATGGCTCTTCTGCAGACGGCCCCGGCTTAACGTAACATCCGACGGATGGCGGCATTTCCAAACCCATCGGTGTCCCTTACTGACCGTGGGCAGGGCGGGGAATTTTGCGGAGATAAATCTCAACTCTGACCTAGCTGGGACTCGAACCTGGGAACTACAGATTACTTGCCTGGCGCGCTACCGACTGAGCCACCCCGCCCCTTTTAGTGCAGGTAATTATAATATGGGAACAAAATAAAATTATGCAAAAGACACCTGTCTGATTTCAAAATGGATAGACAAGTTTGTCGGATAAAAGTCCAGAATCATAATTTTTTCTTGTGTGTGTGTGTGTGTGGGGGGGGGGTTGTTTCCCCTGGGTATGTGTTTAGTATAAATCGTCCCGAAAATTGCAAACTGTTAGAAATATCAGAAATCAGTAAACGGGAGCTTAAGACATAAGATAATTATGATTTTTGCGCAGTTTGTTATGCGAAACACGTGAAATCAATGGCATTTGAGAAATGCAGCAAAACTGTGCCAAACTAAGCAGACAGAGTTATCTTCAACGCTATTGTATATAATTTCTATTACATCCATATATGGCGCCAAATTCTAGTACATTACCTCATGAAATAATAATCTGGAAAAAATATTTGTTTTGCCGTGAATGGGATTCGAACTCACGTCTCTTGGAAACATGCCAGTTATGCTAACCACAATACCATCATCGGTTAACGTTTTTTCTTCAGCTGGTGTAACTTATAAACTTTCCGGATTTTTTATTTGTAATGGCCCCTTAACCATCACGTGGCCGAGTGGTTAGCACGTTAGGCTACTGATCTACGGGCTCTGGGTTCCAGCCTCGGTTAAGGCATGGATGTGTGTGTTGTTTTTCTGCTGAGGTCCCGCATCCTCACAGACCTTCTACTATGGCATATAAACTGTCAGACTTCTGTGGCATGCAGTTGCTTGAGGGGGATTTATTTTTTATTTTAGCGGCCTCGTCTATCCGGGAGGTGGACAACTGTGATATCACAGAGATGGAATTTAATATTTGCCTCACGTTCCATCACTTCTAAACAAGGGGGTAACTGATGGGTTTGGAAAGGCCGCCATCAGTTGGATGAAACTTTAAGCTGTGGTGTCGTGTGCAGAAGAGCCATACCTTGTGCATCAACGTTAAAGATCACGCTGGATGGCCTTGACAGGAGGCAACTCTGTTTCCCAACAGCTGTCCATGGGTCCCCTTCCCCTTACATTCTCTGAGCCCCGGGGTCCTTGTGACCTGGTCATTTAGCCCATTTTGTGAAAAAAATAGTGCCCCTCAGAAGTAAACCAGCCCAACCCAACTCCTAAATGAAAGAGGCGATTGATGGTCTTCCTTGTGGAATAAATTCCTTGTGAATGATTCCTCTAGAATCGGAAAAACAACAACATCTCATTATTTTTCAGACGCATTATGAATTTCTTAGTATCTACAAGATACTCACCCTTTCTTAACGAAATTGAAATTTCTCACTATGTGTATGATCTTTGTATATTTAAGATACTCAGCATTGCTTAAAGAAATTTAAATTTTCTGGTACCTCATGGATCTCAGTATCTTCAGCATTATTTTAAGGAAGTTGAAATTTCCCAGTACCTCATGAATCCCAGTATCTTCAGCATTTATTAAGCAAATTGAAATTTCCCAGTACCTCATGAATCTCAGTACCTTCAGCATTATTTTAAAGAAATTGAAATGTCCCAGTACCTCATGAATCTCAGTATCTTCAGCATTTGTTAAGCAAATTGAAATCTCCGAGTACCTCATGAATCTCAGTATCTTCAGCATTATTTTAAAGAAATTGAAAATTCCCAGTACCACATGAATCTCAGTATCTTCAGCATTTGTTAAGCAAATTGAAATTTCCCAGTACCTCATGAATCTGAGTATCTTCAGCATTATTTTAAAGAAATTGAAATTTCCCAGTACCTCATGAATCTGAGTATCTTCAGCATTATTTTAAAGAAATTGAAATTTCCCAATACCTCATAAATCTCAGAATCTTCAGCATTTGTTAAGGAAATTGAAATTTCCCAGTACCTCATGAATCTCAGTATCTTCAGCATTATTTTAAAGAAATTGAAATCTCCCAGTACCTCATGAATCTCAGTATCTTCAGCATTATTTTAAAGAAATTGAAAATTCCCAGTACCACATGGATCTCAGTATCTTCAGCATTTGTTAAGCAAATTGAAATTTCCCAGTACCTCATGAATCTCAGTATCTTCAGCATTATTTTAAAGAAATTGGAATTTCCCAGTACCTCATGAATCTCAGTATTTTCAGCATTATTTTAAGGAAATTGAAATTTCCCAGTACCTCATAAATCTCAGTATCTTCAGCATTTGTTAAGGAAATTGAAATTTCCCAGTACCTCATGAATCTCAGTATCTTCAGCATTATTTTAAAGAAATTGAAATTTCCCAGTACCTCATGAATCTCAGTATTTTCAGCATTATTTTAAGGAAATTGAAATTTCCCAGTACCTCATGAATCTCAGTATCTTCAACATTTGTTAAGGAAATTGAAATTTCCCAGTACCTCATGAATCTTAGTATCTTCAGCATTATTTTAAGGAAATTGAAATTTCCCAGTACCTCATGAATCTCAGTATCTTCAACATTTGTTAAGGAAATTGAAATTTCCCAGTACCTCATGAATCTCAGTATCTTCAACATTTGTTAAGGAAATTGAAATTTCCCAGTACCTCATGAATCTTAGTATCTTCAGCATTATTTTAAGGAAATTGAAATTTCCCAGTACCTCATGAATCTCAGTATCTTCAACATTTGTTAAGGAAATTGAAATTTCCCAGTACCTCATGAATCTCAGTATCTTCAACATTTGTTAAGGAAATTGAAATTTCCCAGTACCTCATGAATCTTAGTATCTTCAGCATTATTTTAAGGAAATTGAAATTTTCCAGGACCTCATGAATCTTAGTATCTTCAGCATTATTTTAAGGAAATTGAAATTTCCCAGTACCTCATGAATCTTAGTATCTTCAGCATTTGTTAAGCAGATTGAAATTTCCCAGTACCTCATGAATCTCAGTATCTTCAGCATTATTTTAAAGAAATTGAAATTTCCCAGTACCTCAAGAATCTCAGTATTTTCAGCATTATTTTAAGGAAATTGAAATTTCCCAGTACCTCATAAATCTCAGTATCTTCAGCATTTGTTAAGGAAATTGAAATTTCCCAGTACCTCATGAATCTCAGTATCTTCAGCATTATTTTAAAGAAATTGAAATTTCCCAGTACCTCATGAATCTCAGTATTTTCAGCATTATTTTAAGGAAATTGAAATTTCCCAGTACCTCATGAATCTCAGTATCTTCGACATTTGTTAAGGAAATTGAAATTTCCCAGTACCTCATGAATCTCAGTATCTTCAACATTTGTTAAGGAAATTGAAATTTCCCAGTACCTCATGAATCTCAGTATTTTCAGCATTATTTTAAGGAAATTGAAATTTCCCAGTACCTCATGAATCTCAGTATCTTTAACATTTATTAAGGAAATTGAAATTTCCCACTACCTCATGAATCTTAGTATCTTCAGCATTATTTTAAGGAAATTGAATTTTTCCAGTACCTCATGAATCTTAGTATCTTCAGCATTAATTTAAGGAAATTGAAATTTCCCAGTGCCTCATAAATCTCAGTATCTTCAGCATTTGTTAAGGAAATTGAAATTTCCCAGTACCTCATGAATCTTAGTATCTTCAGCATTATTTTAAGGAAATTGAAATTTTCCAGGACCTCATGAATCTTAGTATCTTCAGCATTATTTTAAGGAAATTGATATTTCCCAGTACCTCATGAATCTTAGTATCTTCAGAATTTGTGTGGCCTCATGTTCTCAGCCTTAATGTTTCAGCCTAATGAATATTAGTATCCTCAGGATATTCAGCATTTCTTAGTATCGCAAAGATCTTAGTATTCTCAGGATACTCAGAATTTCTTAAGGAAATGGGAATTTGTTACTACTTCAATATTTCTTAAGGAAATGAAAATTTCTCAAGTATTTTTGTATCCATATGATACCCAGTATTTCTTAAGGAAATGAAAATATCTCAATATCTGAAGGATCCCTACACACACTCAGATTTCTTAAGGAAAGAAAAATTTCTTATTATCTCACAGATCTTAGTATTTTCAGGATACCCGGCATTTCTTAGCATCTCACTGATCTTAGTAACCTAAGGATACTCCATATTTCTTAGAATCTTAAGAATCATAGTATCCCCAGGATCCTTCGCATTTCTATGCATCTTGTGGACCATATACATTCTCAGGATACTCCGCATTTCTTAGCATCTTAAGAACAATATATATATATTCCCCAGGACACTCCGCATTTCTTATATTTTGGACCATAGTATCCGCAGGATACTCTGCATTTCTTAGCATCTTATGGACCATATATATCCCCAGGACACTCCGCATTTCTTATCATCTTAATGTCAATAGTATCCACAGGATACTCCGCATTTCTTATCATCATAATGACCATAGTATCCGCAGGATACTCTGCATTTCTTAGCATCTTAATGACCATGGTATCCACAGGATACTCTGCATTTCTTAGCATCTTAAGGAACATAGTATCCCAAGAACCCCGCATTTATTAGCATCTTAAACATCATAGTATATATCCCCAGGATACTCAGCATTTTTAATGAAATTTAAATAGCTTAAAATCTCAAGGATCACAGTACCCATAAGTACTCAGCATCTTCTATGGAAAAGGAAAATCTCTTAGTCTCCGAGATCTTAGTATCCCTAGGATACCCAACATTTTTTTTGGCATATCAAGAATATATCAGCATTTCCAAATAGCTATAGGATGTATTGCTTTTATTTTGCTCCCACACACAAATAAATTTGATGAAATTTTTGAGAAGCAAAATTCCACATTTCCTTGGTCGTTTTCCACATCGCATTGCTCAGCATCCATTTCCTTCCCACCTCTCCGCTCTATTAGTTTTGCGAGGCTTTTCCTGTGCGATTTCATTCAATTATTACCAGTGGGTGAGAGACGAAATAATGCTGTCTCTGAGAAGGAGCCACAGGAAAATCCCCTCAACTAAGACGCTAAGTCCGAGAATAATAGAGAAGAAACTAAACTTTCTTTGCCTCAGGATGAAACACCGTAACCATCGTTTTCTGCCCATCCGAGGAGGGTTTACCGTGAACGATTCCACGCACCTAGGTGACTACTACTACACGAATCGATCTCGAACATGTTAGCTTGATTATGAACTGTATGTGTGTGTGACGATACTGGACAGAGAGTAGAGATTGACAGAGTGAAGAATGAGTTTCCTACCCATCATGCTCCGCAAACAGGACGGAAACTGCAGCACGAGTTGGAGGTACATCCTTTCGCTTTCAGGAACATCCGTTGGTGTCATACTTGGATGACATGTGACAAGCACGTGGAGTAAATAGACCTTTTCCTGTCGTCTCTGAGATCACTAAAAACTATCGAAAGCTTATTAATTCTTTGACGAGGAGACTAGAAAAAATGGTGCCTGTAGGGTTATGAGAAGAGAGGAGGAAAGAAAAACATTCTCGGATGTGACGATGTAATGGGAGAGTTAATTTAATATTTTAGAAAGGGCTCGCGAGTTAATTGAAAGTGAGAAGAGAATTAGTGGAGAGAGTATACCCAAGAAAAACATTTTATTTTGAAAGTGTCAAAAATATTGGTTTGAGGTAAAGTAAAAAACATAGATGGTTTCGCGCACTTGTTCGTTGTGGCTATGCTACCTATCCTTCCTGGCGTAAATATCTGAGGACAGGCATATCAAAGGAAAAGACAAAGGTGGGTTGGGTTACCTCTGAGCGGTACTTTTATGCACACAATGGGCTAAATGGCCACGTCACAAGGACCTCGAGAGCTCAGAGAAGGTTGGGGAAAGGGACCACCGGACAGCTGTTGGAATGCAGATAGTAGTCTCACGTCAAGGCCATCCAAGTATTCTTTAACGTGCATAGGGTATGGTTCTCCCGCACACGGAGCCACGGCTTAACGTCCCATCTGACAGATGGCGGCCTATCTCAAGTCCATTGGTGTCCGCACTGATCGAGGGCAGGGAGTTTTGCGGAGATAAATCTCAACGCTGGCCCAGCTGGGATTCGAACCTGCGAAATGTAGCTTACGAGCCTGATGCGCTACCAACTGAGCCACCCTCGCTCCAGCTGTTTTCTCTGCATCTAGGATAGGGATATTCTGTTGTACACTGCTCTAATAAAATATTAGAGAATTTTTAGTTATAGCAATGGGAATTTTACTCTGAAGCTCTATAACTTTTAAAATATGCATTTAATGTAAAATTGTCACTGAAGATAATTTAAAGAGCATAATGAAATCTAGTGCCGATTAGCGTGCTTGGCTAATTAGCCAAGCACGCTAATTGGCACTAGATGTTTTTTGCTAAATTTTTGCTATGGATGCTAGGATGTTTGCTAGAATGATTTGCTAGGATGTTTTTTGCTAATCGGCTAGATTTTTTTGCCGATTAATCAATTAATGCTTGCCGATTAGCGTGCTTGATCAAAGGGACCTGGGTTCGAGCCCTGGGCAATGCATGGGCATTTGTGTTGTCTCTTTGCTGAGGGCCCGCCATCTTCACAGATCTTCTACTCTGGCGTAGAAATTGACAGGCTCCTGCCAGACATTTTGTGGCAAGCAGCTGCTTGAGAGGAGATATTTCATTTGCATTTATAATGAAGTCTATTTAAATCTTGATTTTCAAAAACATTCTTTAAGTATTTAAAGAGTTATGGAAGTTTTTCGAAAAAACATATAGTGGGACCTATATTTACATCCTTTCACGCTTCATATATCATATTCACCTTGATATTGCGGCTCTTTATTTATCTTATTTATGCGCTTCATATATCATATTAACCTTGAGATTGGGAACTTTTTATTTGTATTATTTATTCGCTTTATGTACCATATTTGCTTTGACATTGAGGGCTTTTTATTCACTCTATTTTCCAGCTTCATATACCATATTAACCTTGATATTGAGGACTCTTTATTCACTTTATTTTTGCGCTTCATGTGCCATATTAACCTTGATATTTATGACTCTTTATTCACGTTATTTTCCAGCTTCATATATCATATTCGCCTTGATATTGCGGCTCTTTATTTATCTTATTTATGCGCTTCATATATCATATTAACCTTGAGATTGGGAACTCTTTATTTGTATTATTTATTCGCTTTATGTACCATATTTGCTTTGACATTGAGGGCTTTTTATTCACTCTATTTTCCAGCTTCATATACCATATTAACCTTGATATTGAGGACTCTTTATTCACTTTATTTTTGCGCTTCATGTGCCATATTAACCTTGATATTTATGACTCTTTATTCACGTTATTTTCCAGCTTCATATATCATATTAACCTTGACATTGGTGGCTCTTTATTCACTTTATTTTCCAGCTTCATATTCCATATTAACCTTGATACTGAGGACTCTTTATTCACTTTATTTTTCCAGCTTCATATTCCATATTAACCTTGATACTGAGGACTCTTTATTCACTTTATTTTCGCGCTTCATGTGCCATATTAACCTTGATATTTATGACTCTTTATTCACGTTATTTTCCAGCTTCATATATCATATTCGCCTTGATATTGCAGCTCTTTATTTATCTTATTTATGCGCTTCACATACCATATTAACTTGAGATTGGGAACTCTTTATTTGTATTATTTATTCGCTTTATGTACCATATTTGCTTTGACATTGAGGGCTTTTTATTCACTCTATTTTCCAGCTTCATATACCATATTAACCTTGATATTGAGGACTCTTTATTCACTTTATTTTTGCGCTTCATGTGCCATATTAACCTTGATATTTATGACTCTTTATTCACGTTATTTTCCAGCTTCATATATCATATTCGCCTTGATATTGCGGCTCTTTATTTATCTTATTTATGCGCTTCATATATCATATTAACCTTGAGATTGGGAACTCTTTATTTGTATTATTTATTCGCTTTATGTACCATATTTGCTTTGACATTGAGGGCTTTTTATTCACTCTATTTTCCAGCTTCATATACCATATTAACCTTGATATTGAGGACTCTTTATTCACTTTATTTTTGCGCTTCATGTGCCATATTAACCTTGATATTTATGACTCTTTATTCACGTTATTTTCCAGCTTCATATATCATATTCGCCTTGATATTGCGGCTCTTTATTTATCTTATTTATGCGCTTCATATATCATATTAACCTTGAGATTGGGAACTCTTTATTTGTATTATTTATTCGCTTTATGTACCATATTTGCTTTGACATTGAGGGCTTTTTATTCACTCTATTTTCCAGCTTCATATACCATATTAACCTTGATATTGAGGACTCTTTATTCACTTTATTTTTGCGCTTCATGTGCCATATTAACCTTGATATTTATGACTCTTTATTCACGTTATTTTCCAGCTTCATATATCATATTAACCTTGACATTGGTGGCTCTTTATTCACTTTATTTTCCAGCTTCATATTCCATATTAACCTTGATACTGAGGACTCTTTATTCACTTTATTTTTCCAGCTTCATATTCCATATTAACCTTGATACTGAGGACTCTTTATTCACTTTATTTTCGCGCTTCATGTGCCATATTAACCTTGATATTTATGACTCTTTATTCACGTTATTTTCCAGCTTCATATATCATATTCGCCTTGATATTGCGGCTCTTTATTTATCTTATTTATGCGCTTCATATATCATATTAACCTTGAGATTGGGAACTCTTTATTTGCATTATTTATTCGCTTTATGTACCATATTTGCTTTGACATTGAGGGCTTTTTATTCACTCTATTTTCCAGCTTCATACACCATATTAACCTTGATATTGAGGACTCTTTATTCACTTTATTTTTGCGCTTCATGTGCCATATTAACCTTGATATTTATGACTCTTTATTCACGTTATTTTCCAGCTTCATATATCATATTCGCCTTGATATTGCGGCTCTTTATTTATCTTATTTATGCGCTTCATATATCATATTAACCTTGAGATTAGGAACTCTTTATTTGTATTATTTATTCGCTTTATGTACCATATTTGCTTTGACATTGAGGGCTTTTTATTCACTCTATTTTCCAGCTTCATATACCATATTAACCTTGATATTGAGGACTCTTTATTCACTTTATTTTTGCGCTTCATGTGCCATATTAACCTTGATATTTATGACTCTTTATTCACGTTATTTTCCAGCTTCATATATCATATTCGCCTTGATATTGCGGCTCTTTATTTATCTTATTTATGCGCTTCATATATCATATTAACCTTGAGATTGGGAACTCTTTATTTGTATTATTTATTCGCTTTATGTACCATATTTGCTTTGACATTGAGGGCTTTTTATTCACTCTATTTTCCAGCTTCATATACCATATTAACCTTGATATTGAGGACTCTTTATTCACTTTATTTTTGCGCTTCATGTGCCATATTAACCTTGATATTTATGACTCTTTATTCACGTTATTTTCCAGCTTCATATATCATATTCGCCTTGATATTGCGGCTCTTTATTTATCTTATTTATGCGCTTCATATATCATATTAACCTTGAGATTGGGAACTCTTTATTTGTATTATTTATTCGCTTTATGTACCATATTTGCTTTGACATTGAGGGCTTTTTATTCACTCTATTTTCCAGCTTCATATACCATATTAACCTTGATATTGAGGACTCTTTATTCACTTTATTTTTGCGCTTCATGTGCCATATTAACCTTGATATTTATGACTCTTTATTCACGTTATTTTCCAGCTTCATATTTCATATTAACCTTGACATTGGTGGCTCTTTATTCACTTTATTTTCCAGCTTCATATTCCATATTAACCTTGATACTGAGGACTCTTTATTCACTTTATTTTTCCAGCTTCATATTCCATATTAACCTTGATACTGAGGACTCTTTATTCACTTTATTTTCGCGCTTCATGTGCCATATTAACCTTGATATTTATGACTCTTTATTCACGTTATTTTCCAGCTTCATATATCATATTCGCCTTGATATTGCGGCTCTTTATTTATCTTATTTATGCGCTTCATATATCATATTAACCTTGAGATTGGGAACTCTTTATTTGCATTATTTATTCGCTTTATGTACCATATTTGCTTTGACATTGAGGGCTTTTTATTCACTCTATTTTCCAGCTTCATACACCATATTAACCTTGATATTGAGGACTCTTTATTCACTTTATTTTTGCGCTTCATGTGCCATATTAACCTTGATATTTATGACTCTTTATTCACGTTATTTTCCAGCTTCATATATCATATTCGCCTTGATATTGCGGCTCTTTATTTATCTTATTTATGCGCTTCATATATCATATTAACCTTGAGATTGGGAACTCTTTATTTGTATTATTTATTCGCTTTATGTACCATATTTGCTTTGACATTGAGGGCTTTTTATTCACTCTATTTTCCAGCTTCATATACCATATTAACCTTGATATTGAGGACTCTTTATTCACTTTATTTTTGCGCTTCATGTGCCATATTAACCTTGATATTTATGACTCTTTATTCACGTTATTTTCCAGCTTCATATATCATATTCGCCTTGATATTGCGGCTCTTTATTTATCTTATTTATGCGCTTCATATATCATATTAACCTTGAGATTGGGAACTCTTTATTTGTATTATTTATTCGCTTTATGTACCATATTTGCTTTGACATTGAGGGCTTTTTATTCACTCTATTTTCCAGTTTCATATACCATATTAACCTTGATATTGAGGACTCTTTATTCACTTTATTTTTGCGCTTCATGTGCCATATTAACCTTGATATTTATGACTCTTTATTCACGTTATTTTCCAGCTTCATATATCATATTCGCCTTGATATTGCGGCTCTTTATTTATCTTATTTATGCGCTTCATATATCATATTTGCTTTGACATTGAGGGCTTTTTATTCACTCTATTTTCCAGCTTCATATACCATATTAACCTTGATATTGAGGACTCTTTATTCACTTTATTTTTGCGCTTCATGTGCCATATTAACCTTGATATTTATGACTCTTTATTCACGTTATTTTCCAGCTTCATATATCATATTAACCTTGACATTGGTGGCTCTTTATTCACTTTATTTTCCAGCTTCATATTCCATATTAACCTTGATACTGAGGACTCTTTATTCACTTTATTTTTCCAGCTTCATATTCCATATTAACCTTGATACTGAGGACTCTTTATTCACTTTATTTTCGCGCTTCATGTGCCATATTAACCTTGATATTTATGACTCTTTATTCACGTTATTTTCCAGCTTCATATATCATATTCGCCTTGATATTGCGGCTCTTTATTTATCTTATTTATGCGCTTCACATACCATATTAACTTGAGATTGGGAACTCTTTATTTGTATTATTTATTCGCTTTATGTACCATATTTGCTTTGACATTGAGGGCTTTTTATTCACTCTATTTTCCAGCTTCATATACCATATTAACCTTGATATTGAGGACTCTTTATTCACTTTATTTTTGCGCTTCATGTGCCATATTAACCTTGATATTTATGACTCTTTATTCACGTTATTTTCCAGCTTCATATATCATATTCGCCTTGATATTGCGGCTCTTTATTTATCTTATTTATGCGCTTCATATATCATATTAACCTTGAGATTGGGAACTCTTTATTTGTATTATTTATTCGCTTTATGTACCATATTTGCTTTGACATTGAGGGCTTTTTATTCACTCTATTTTCCAGCTTCATATACCATATTAACCTTGATATTGAGGACTCTTTATTCACTTTATTTTTGCGCTTCATGTGCCATATTAACCTTGATATTTATGACTCTTTATTCACGTTATTTTCCAGCTTCATATATCATATTCGCCTTGATATTGCGGCTCTTTATTTATCTTATTTATGCGCTTCATATATCATATTAACCTTGAGATTGGGAACTCTTTATTTGTATTATTTATTCGCTTTATGTACCATATTTGCTTTGACATTGAGGGCTTTTTATTCACTCTATTTTCCAGCTTCATATACCATATTAACCTTGATATTGAGGACTCTTTATTCACTTTATTTTTGCGCTTCATGTGCCATATTAACCTTGATATTTATGACTCTTTATTCACGTTATTTTCCAGCTTCATATATCATATTCGCCTTGATATTGCGGCTCTTTATTTATCTTATTTATGCGCTTCATATATCATATTAACCTTGAGATTGGGAACTCTTTATTTGTATTATTTATTCGCTTTATGTACCATATTTGCTTTGACATTGAGGGCTTTTTATTCACTCTATTTTCCAGCTTCATATACCATATTAACCTTGATATTGAGGACTCTTTATTCACTTTATTTTTGCGCTTCATGTGCCATATTAACCTTGATATTTATGACTCTTTATTCACGTTATTTTCCAGCTTCATATTTCATATTAACCTTGACATTGGTGGCTCTTTATTCACTTTATTTTCCAGCTTCATATTCCATATTAACCTTGATACTGAGGACTCTTTATTCACTTTATTTTTCCAGCTTCATATTCCATATTAACCTTGATACTGAGGACTCTTTATTCACTTTATTTTCGCGCTTCATGTGCCATATTAACCTTGATATTTATGACTCTTTATTCACGTTATTTTCCAGCTTCATATATCATATTCGCCTTGATATTGCGGCTCTTTATTTATCTTATTTATGCGCTTCATATATCATATTAACCTTGAGATTGGGAACTCTTTATTTGTATTATTTATTCGCTTTATGTACCATATTTGCTTTGACATTGAGGGCTTTTTATTCACTCTATTTTCCAGCTTCATATACCATATTAACCTTGATATTGAGGACTCTTTATTCACTTTATTTTTGCGCTTCATGTGCCATATTAACCTTGATATTTATGACTCTTTATTCACGTTATTTTCCAGCTTCATATATCATATTCGCCTTGATATTGCGGCTCTTTATTTATCTTATTTATGCGCTTCATATATCATATTAACCTTGAGATTGGGAACTCTTTATTTGTATTATTTATTCGCTTTATGTACCATATTTGCTTTGACATTGAGGGCTTTTTATTCACTCTATTTTCCAGCTTCATATACCATATTAACCTTGATATTGAGGACTCTTTATTCACTTTATTTTTGCGCTTCATGTGCCATATTAACCTTGATATTTATGACTCTTTATTCACGTTATTTTCCAGCTTCATATTTCATATTAACCTTGACATTGGTGGCTCTTTATTCACTTTATTTTCCAGCTTCATATTCCATATTAACCTTGATACTGAGGACTCTTTATTCACTTTATTTTTCCAGCTTCATATTCCATATTAACCTTGATACTGAGGACTCTTTATTCACTTTATTTTCGCGCTTCATGTGCCATATTAACCTTGATATTTATGACTCTTTATTCACGTTATTTTCCAGCTTCATATATCATATTCGCCTTGATATTGCGGCTCTTTATTTATCTTATTTATGCGCTTCACATACCATATTAACCTTGAGATTGGGAACTCTTTATTTGTATTATTTATTCGCTTTATGTACCATATTTGCTTTGACATTGAGGGCTTTTTATTCACTCTATTTTCCAGCTTCATATACCATATTAACCTTGATATTGAGAACTCTTTATTCACTTTATTTTTGCGCTTCATGTGCCATATTAACCTTGATATTTATGACTCCTTATTCACGTTATTTTCCAGCTTCATATTTCATATTAACCTTGACATTGGTGGCTCTTTTTTCACTTTATTTTACAGCTTCATATTCCATATTAACCTTGATACTGAGGACTCTATATTCACTTTATTTTCCAGCTTCATATTCCATATTAACCTTGATACTGAGGACTCTTTATTCACTTTATTTTCGCGCTTCATATTACATATTAACCTTGACATCGATGGCTCTTATTTTATGCTATTTTGCAGCTTCATATTCCATATTAACCTTGATATTAAGAGCTCTCTATTCACTCTTTTCCAGGTTCATGTTCCATATTAACCTGACATCGAGGGCCCTTTATTCACTTATTTGAAAATTTGACCGAACTCTATCGAATTATTGACCAAAGTCACTGCTATCTCAGTTAGAGCTAACAATATACATGAAGTTTGTCTTGCTGGGTTTGAGTTGTTTTTCCTCTGAGCGGCACTTTTTTGCACACCATGGGCAAAATGGCCAGGCCACAAGGACCCCGAAGGCTCAGCGAAAGCTGGAAGAGAGAACTCATTGTAGCCTCCCTCAAAGCCATTCAGCGTGTTCTTTAACGTGCATAGGGTATGGCTCTCCCATACACGGCGCCACGGCTTAACCGACGGACGGCAGCCTTTCAAGCCCACCGGTGTACCCTACTGACCGTGGGCAGGGCGCGGAGTTTTGCGGAGATAAATCTCAACGCTGTCTCAGCTGAGACTAGAACCTGGGAACTGTAGATTACGAGCCTGCCGCGCTACCGACTGAGCCACCCCGGCACCTGTCTTGCTGGAAAAGTAGTTATCTTCTTAACCACTATATAAGTTAAGGATATTTTATATCAACATTGACAGTAAAGAATCTAACTTATAGGGGCGGGGTGGCTCAGTCGGTAGCGCGCCAGGCTCGTAATCTGTAGTTCCCAGGTTCGAGTCCCAGCTGGGTCAGCGTTGAGATTTATCTCCGCAAAACTCCGCGCCCTGCCCACGGTCAGTAGGGGACACCGGTGGGCTTGAAAAGCTGCCGTCCGTCGGTTAAGCCGTGGCGCCGTGTATGGGAGAGCCATACCCTATGCACGTTAAAGAACACGCTGAATGGCTTTGAGGGAGGCTATCTATCTATATATAGATAGCCTCTATCTATCTCAAATCGAAATATCTATCTATCTCCGCAAAATTCCCCGCCCTGCCCACGGTTAGTAGGGGACATCGATGGGCTTGGAAAGGCCGTAGTCCGTCTGATAGTACGTTAAGCCGTGGCCCCGTGTGTGGTAGAGCCTTACCCTGTGCACGTTAAAGAACACGCTGGATGGCCTTGACGGGAGGCTACCATCTGTCTCCCAACAGCTATTCCAGTGGGTCCCCTCCCCCAACCTTCTCTGAGCCTTCGGGGTCCATGTGACCTGGCCATTTAGCCCATGGTGTGCAAAAATGTGCCGCTCAGAGGTAAAACAACCCAACCCAAATCTAACTTATAAATCCATACTTCAGTTTCATTGAAAAATATTTATCTCAAAACTACATATACATTCTTTGACTCTTGTTTGCTTGAATAGCTTTTCATATAGATATCGATCGTCATCTAATACATAGAGACAATTCTGAGTGAATTTTGGAACGATTGACTGATTGACAGGGAATCACGTTAATTCTGACATGGTGCATAAATGGTAGAACTCTGAAAATTTGAAACTTAGAGTAATCCGAATCGTAGATCTCTGTAAAAACCCAATCCGACATGTCTTTCAAGGTCAAATAGATTGTTAAATAGATTGTCAAATAGAGGTCAATCGTGATCTACGAGTGCTAGAAACGTGAAAATTGGTAACTGGAGGTGTTTTGAGTTGTAGATGTCGGAAACATTGCGAAATTTCGGTTCGGGAGGGTTCTTCGAGGTCAAAGGTCAAATTTATATCTACCACTGCCTAGAGAGGCAAAAGTTTGTTCCTTGGAGTATTTTGAGTCGTAGAGCTCAGAAATTATGCAAATTTTGGATACGATGGGCCATTTCAGGTTACTGGTCAAATTTTCATGTACTGGTATTGAAAGAACTGAGAATTGGTGCATAGGGCTATTTCGGTCTGTAGATCACAGAAATATGAAGAAATTAAATCCGGCATTGCGTTTAAGGTGAGATAGGTCGGAGTGACGGTGTAGAAATTAAGACTTGCCGAAAGCATCGATTAATTTTTAGTGTGTATATATATATATAGCTGATTTTGATCGCATAACAGGAATGGGGCTGCGAGAGTGGCTCAATCAGTAGCGTGCCAGGCTCGTAATCTGCAATTTCCATGTTCGAGTCCCAACTGAGTCAGCGTTGAGATTTATCTACGCAAAAAATTCCCCGCCATGCCCACGGTCAGAAGGACACCGATGGGCTTGGAAAGGCCGCCGTCCGTCGGATGGGACGTTATGCCGGGGCCACTGTGTGCGGTAGAGCCATACCTTGTGCACGTTAAAGAAACGCTGGATGGCCTTGACGGGAGGTTACCATCTGTCTCCTCACAACTGTTCCAGTGGGTCTCCTCACCCAACCTTCTCTGAGTCTTCGGGGTACTTGCAGCCTGGACGTTTAGCCTATGGTGTTCAAAAAGTGCCGCTCAGAGGTAAAACAACCCAACCCATGACAGAAATAACGCTAATTCTAACTCTGATGTAGAAACGATTGAGTTCTGAAAATTTACACCTAGGGATAGATCTCGAAAAAAATCCTAAATTTGATATCCCACATGTCCTTCATGGCCAAATAAAAACGAAACCTTGACCTGTAAGTGCTAGAAACGTAAAAATTGGTCCCTTAAATTATTTCCAAAATTTACTTCTGCAATAAAAATTAAATTTATCATTTCATTTAGTTCAACGAACATAATATGAGTTGTATGGACTTTCATTAAGCAATTATTTCCACTAAGACACTTATTTGTTTATAGAACATTAAATTACTTTTTAAAAACGACAATGCAGTGCTGCATTATACTGTACAAATTACTATGCGAGATAATGGGAAAAGTTTTCTGTTGCCAATTGCAAAAAAATTATGCGTAAACAATTTGATTATTTGGCCCCTAAAATGTTTAATTCTTTACCGTTATATTTCGAAATGAAACAAATTTTATGCATTTCAGAGTTCTCACTGCTTATTATCTAATGAACATTACTAATGCTAACAGCCTGTTTTCAGTGTTAAAGTAAAAAATGCTTTAATTCGTTTTTATAAATTCTCTGCTGTTTGTTTGTATATCTTTTTCTTCTTTATGTGAAGCTGAGTTTCAACGTTGCCAAATTTATGTACTTAAAAAATATTTGTGTTAATGAACATGAGCTTAGATGCTCTTGGGTTAATAAGAGTATTACAAATATATGTTATTTGCAACCAAATTATTATTATAAACTGATTGACTGACTGAAGAAATAATCCACAATTAAATTAATTCGAAATTCCTTCAGTATTTACATTTAAAGATGATTAAAAAAACAAAACATCTAACACCATTTTCCATATCTTTGGATCTTTAAGGGCGAGGTTAAATGATGGCTTCTGAGTGTGATGTGTGTTTTACTCTATTTTCTGTGGTAGGGTGTGGAGCCTGGTTAAGTTACCACTAATAAGAGTAAGGAACAGTAAACTTAGGAGCCGAGATAATTACATTACGTGCTCTGTTTAAATCAGACTCAGTTTCGACCTTTATAAATTGTTTCGCTTAAATTCGGGTTTCACGACCTGTGGGGCACTCCACAGACGCTCTGGAACAGTAATGGACGAACTGCGCCCGGTAATAGCTTTTAATCCGTCCAGCGAAGAATGTCTGAATCCAGGAAAAAACTAAAGTGAAATTTAAACATTTGTGTTCTTATTAATACACATTTAATCTGTATTAATTTTATTTTTTTTTTGTATCTTTAGCATCATTCGATTAATAAAAGAAGTAAATAATGTTTCATTTAATTTTTTTATGGTAGGGAGCTGAAATTTTGTTGGGAGGGGCTGGCTCATCCTGTAGCTCACCAGGCTAGTAATCTGCAGTTCCAAGGTTCGAGTCTCACTTGGGTCAGCATCGATATTTATCCCAGCCCTCGATTAGTAGGGGACATCGATAGGCCTGGAAAGACCGATATCCTTCGGAGGGGACGTAAAGCTGTAGTCCTTTAAGCGGGAGAGCCATACACTGTGCACGTTAAAGAACACACTGGATGACCCTGATGGGAGGCTGCCATTTGTCTTCTAATAGCTGTCCAGTGGGTCTCCATCTCCCAACCCTTTCTGAGCCATTGGGAACCTTTGTGACCTGGCTATTTAATATGTGCAGCTCAGTGGTAGAATAATACAATCTAAAATATTGGCCTGTCAAATAATATTGAACATCAGAACTGGACAGAAATAAAATCGTTCTCACAAAACTGCTTTAGGATCACGGGGGGGAGGGGGCAAATAGTAATTCACGAAGGCATTTAATATGGCCGCGGGTCGCATATGGTCCACGATGACATTAATATTGCCCGCAGGTCGCAGTGGTCCGCAAAGGCATTTAATATGGCACGCGGGCCACATGTGTCCCAGGAAGGCGTTTAATATGGCAAGCGGGTTGCATTGGCCCACAGAGTCATTTAATATGACCAGTGGGTTGCAGTGCCCCTCAGAAGCATTTAATATAACCCGTGGGTTGCATTTACCTACAGTGGCATTTAATATGGCCTGCGGGCCTCTGTGACCAACGAAGGCATTTAATGAAGATCTCGAGGATATTCTGAAATTGACATTTATATACACCAGCAGAAAAATTTTCTGCGTGGTAAAATAATTTTCTTTACATAATTCTCGACTAATATTTAATAAGGTAACACTGATTTCAAATCTGTCATTTCACTTAACGTTTAATTGAAAAATTAATTTTCGCCTCGATTTATAGCCTTTGTTGCATCTTGTAGTATGCAAAATAATCTTGTAATTAATAGCTCAGATTCATAAAACCTCAGGAACTTTGATGATTGAGAAGATTCTTGTTGCTATATCCTCATTAAACCATACACTGGTTTCAATAAACTCATTTAAATTTAATTTATTGAAATAGTGTATGGTTTAAACCATACACTGGTTTCAATAAATTAAGGAACAACTATGTTATCTCAATGGGAGACTAACGTTCAAACTGTATAATTTTTTAAATATTTTTTTTGTTTTGAAAAAAGGAAAACCAGATGAATGAAGTACAGTGTAAGAATAATAGATTGAAGGAAACAAACTTAATGTTTGGAAAAAGAGGTATTTGTATTGAAGAAGAAGTTGAATGATATGCAATAGTACAGCAGTATCAGAAATGTAGAACTAGTGGGCATTCCCAAGATTTAAATATAAATTAATAATATAAGTTTTGAAAACTGACACAAAATGTCTGGATGTGGAAGCTATTCATCGGGTTCCAGTTATAAACAAGAATAAAATAAAACCCATCGACGTTCAGTTTGGCTCTAGGAAAATTAAAGAGATATGGATAAAGAGGTGGAATGAAAAGAATGAGTTATTATCAAAAGAAGTTGATGAATCTTATGGTGATGGTAGGATATATATGAATGAACACCCAACACAGGAAAATAAGTAACCCTTATTCAAGTCAAAAGAGAAACAACGTGAATTAGGTTATAAATACGTTTGGGTCCGCAGGCTAAAATATTTCTGAGAAAAGCGGACGGCCTCAATGCTATTAGAATTAAGAATTATGAAGATCTAGTTAAATTGAAATAATATTAATATCTGAGGACTTGTTTTTTGTCTGTGGCATTATTTTAAATATTAATGGCAAATTCTATTGGTTAACGAGATTCGAAATAGTATTGGGCATTCTGAATTATGGGATGTTAATTGTATGGTTTCTGGAGATGTTGGTGTCGCAGATCCATTTCTTAATAGTTATCATGGGGTAACAAACGGTTCTACTGATTGTTTGTATTCTATGCAAACTTTTATTAATAATACTAACACAAATTTCGGTGATGTTGCTGATGATATTTGTGGCGATGTAGGGTACGGCGATACCACATTGTAGGGGTACATTGTATGAAAATTCATCTTTTAATTGAGGAAATGGTGTATATGTACTTTCTGATAATGTAATAATTTTAAGAAAAAGTTTTGATCACATTATAATTTTTTAAAAATTTATCTGGATTTTTTCCAAATATAATCATTCTCTCGGAAATTTGGGTAAAAGAAAATGAAATTCAATGTTATCAAATTAATGGTTATAATGCTTATTATAAATGCAGACAAAATAATAAATCTGGTGGAATTATAATGTATGTAAAGGAATATACCCAAGTTTTGTATTTCAATTCAGATTTCAAAACTGCTAATTTATTACAGTGCAGAATGAAAATGAATAATTTTTTTTATAACTGTCTTTAGTTTTTACAGATATCATACTTATTCCAAAACAGAGTTCAGTAATGAACTTGAGGGGAAACCTAAAGATTCTTGTGAATAATAAATACTGTTACTGGGTGGTTTAAATATTGATTTAGTAGAAAGCTATAATTTCTGTAGTAGAAAGATTTGTTCAACTGTTAAATATAAATGTTTTTTTCTTGTCATGATGAAGTTACTAGAGAAGTGTCGGGTACTTGCCTTGATCATTTGCTTGTGAGAAATTTAAATATGGATCAGTTAATAGCTTTATTATTAAATTACATATATCTGACCATTATTTTGTTAGTTTAAATATTGAATGTAAAGATATTTCATATCATACTGAGAACGATAATACATTTAAATAACGTAAAAATATGGTAATTATAAATAAATTACAGGAATTATTAAGAGACAAATATTGATCGATTATACATAATGAAATAAATATAAATGTTTCTTTTGAGTACTTTATAAATGAATTACATAAGATGATTATGGAAGCATCTTATGTTTCCCCAAACCGAAACCCAGTTAAAAAATTAAAACTTTGGATATCGGATGCTTTACTAAACTCTATTAAGGAAAGAAACAGAAAATTCAAGTTGAAAAATAATAATAACTCTGATATAAATTTGGTACCATAATATAAAAGATATAGAAATGCGCTAACTAGTATTATTAAAGAATCTAAGTCAAGATATTACACTGATGTAATTATTAAAAGCCAAAAAATTTTAATAGCCAGTGGAAAGTTACAAATGTGTGGTAAAAATATGTGGTAAACATATAAACCGATCCAAATTTCCAAATGTAATTTCAAGTACCAAATATAACTAGAGTGTTAGGGATAATCCAATAGATTTGGCAAACATGTTCAATGATTATTTTACTATTATTATAAAGGATATAACAAAATTAATTCCTGAGAATAATTGTAGTGGTTTGCATAAATTGAAGATATTGTCGAATGCGTTTTTTGTTGAGGAAATACATGAAAATGAAGTTGAAGATGCAACTAAGAGTTTAAACTCTGCAAAATCCTCTAGCACAGACCACGTTTCTGTATTTATCCTTAAAAAGGTAGCGTCAAGTATTAAAGTACGTGCTACATCTTAAGTACTTTGCTTAATAAATCTTTAATTTCAGGATGCTTCCCTAATTGTTTAAAAACTGCCACAATTATACCAGTATATAAAGGTGGCTGTGATAAGAAAATTGAAAATTTTTGACGAATATCCATCTTGTCTGTCTTTTTTAAAATAATAGAAAAAAACAGTCAAATATAAAATGTAAAATTTTTTGAATAAATATAATTTATTTTCTAAAATTCAATATGGTTTCCGAAAAAACACGGGAACAGAGGATTCAATTTTAAAAATGACATCAATCATATATAAAAGCATTAATCAAAATTTTAAGATCGTTGTTTTATTCCTTAAGGTTAAAAAAGCATTTGACTCTGTCCCACATTTAATTCCATTGCATAAATTGGAAGCAGCTGGAATGAGAGGTGAAATGCTATCTTGGCTCTCTAGCTATCAGACAGGTAGAAGCCAAAAGTTTAAAATAAAAAATTGTTACAAATGCTAAGATGAATTTCGGTGTTTCTCGAGGATTGGGTCCTTTATTATTTCTGTTTTATTTTAATGATCTTTGTGACTTAAAATTGTACGGCAGGAATATAAATTTTGCAGATGATATATCTTTAACTTCTGCAGACAAAACTGAGGAATTGATAGTGCAAATAAATGATGATACAAAAAAACTCAAAATTGGTTTATTCAAAATAAATTTGTTTTAAATGTTTGCCAAATCGAATTGCGTAAAATTTAGATTACAAGAAAATCAAACAGATGTCTTCTATCATGATCTAAACTGCAATGAGATATACTGTAAATGTTCAGCTTTTCAGGGTGTTGAGTGCTTCATATATTTGGGTGTCTTCCTTGATAAAAAGGGGCGGGGGTGGCTCAGTCGGTAGCGCGCCAGGCTCGTAATCTGTAGTTCCCAGGTTCGAGTCCCAGCTGGGTCAGCGTTGAGATTTATCTCCGCAAAATACCCCGCCCTGCCCACGGTCAGTAGGGGACACCGATGGGCTTGGAAAGGCCGCCGTCCTGCGGATGGGACGTTAAGCCGTGGCCCCGTGTGCGGGAGAGCCATACCCTGTGCACGTTAAAGAACACGCTGGATGGCCTTGACTGGAGGCTACCATCTGTCTCCCAACAGCTGTTCGAGTGGGTCCCCTCCCCTAACCTTCTCTGAGCCTTCGGGGTCCTTGAGGCCTGGCCATTTAGCCCATGGTGTGCAAAAAAGTGCCGCTCAGAGGTAAAACAACCCAAACAACCCAATCCTTGATAAAAAAAAAACGTCCTTGGAAAGCGCATATAAGTAAAATAATTAAAAGCATAAATATTACGGTTTCAAGATTATATTACATAAGAAATTTTATAGATTTGTAAATGTTAAAAATTATTTATGATTCGTCGATAAAATCCTATTTGAAATATGTCATTATATTTTGGGGAGGTTTATATGAGACAAATCTGAAACCATTACAAGGTTCTAAGAATTGCGTAATAAGATGTATTACGTAAGAAATTTGATAAGTAAGAATTACGTAAGAAATTTGATAGTATAAAAAAAATTATAAAAACTTAAATATCTTACCAGTTAGAATATATATATTATAGTTTATCACCTATTAGTATGCAATATTCAAAATTGGGATGAGTTTAATGTTAAGATCTTTCCCAAATATACACGTTTATCATATACTGCGCATTTATTCATACCGTTTCCTAAAGAAGCTATCATCCAGAAACACTACGTTTATCTGGCAACGAAACTTTTTAATGCTCTGCCGGCTAACATTAGAAATGAAAGAAACATTTATGCTTTTAAAAGATTAATTTCGGATTGGTTAATGGATTGTGATAACGTTGAGAAATATCTATAGAGATAAAACTTTAGTTTCAATATTTAATTTCTATAATCAATGTTGCAACTAAATCTGTAAACGTTATATTCGTGAACTTCTCCACACACGAGCTTGGATTTAAGTGTAGTATTCCTATTTATTTACTTTTTTCATATTGTTCAGTTTGTTTGCTTAAATAACTACCTATAAAATAGACTGTAATTTATACTTTACAATATAATTTATGTTAATCATTCCATGTGTATGAACTTTTGATAGGGATTTGTGTATGACAATTTATGTAAAAGTATGTTTTTTGTTTCGGATTTTTGTATTCACTATACTGGTGTTGAGAGTAGTGAATAAAAATAATCCATCTATTAGGAAGATTAAAGATAGTGTGAAACAAGGTAAAGCGGCGTTAGAAAGGGCAAAAAGGTGTTAAACAAAGAAGCGTTAGAAAAGGAGCCTTAGAAAGTGTAGCGTGGGACGTTATAAAAAGTAAAGGGGCATTAGAAAGGATTAATGTGGTGTTAGAGATAGTAAAGCGGTGTTAGAAAGGGTAAAGGGTGTTATACAAAGTGAACAGCCGTTAGAAAGGGTAACGGGAACATTACAGAAAGTAAAGGGTAGTTAGAAAGGGTAAAGAGGCATTAAAAATGTTAAGGTGGCATTATAGAATATAAAGGGGCGTTAAAAAGGGTAAAGGGGCGTTAAAAAGTATAAAGGGACATTAGAAATGGAGAAGGCGGCGTTATAGCAATGGATAAGGTGACGTTATAGGTGGCGTTATGGAAATTACTATATAGAAACTGTGTATAGATAATGGATAAGATGACATTAGAAATGGATAAGGTGGCGTTATAGAACCTGAAGGGGCGTTATAGAGGGTAAAATAAAATAAAATAAATAAATACCTCCTCAAGCAGTGGCATATAAACTGACAGGAGCCTGTCAGTTTATATGCCACAGTAGAATATCTGAGATGATGGCAGGATCTCAGCAGAAAACAACTCGAACATCCATGCCTTACAGCGTTATAGAAAGTAAAAGGCGTTAGAAAGGGTAAAGGCTGTTATACAAAATAAAGGGCATTTGAAAAAGTAAAGAATCGTTATAGAAAGTGAAGGAGCGTTATCAAAGTATAAAGGGGCGTTATAAAATGAAAGGGTCGTTAGAAAGGATAAAGGGGCGTTACAGAAAGTAAAGGAGCATTAAAAAGGATAAAACGGCGTTATGCAAACTAAAGGGTCGTTAGAGTTAAGAGGGCTTTATATATTGTAATGAGGTGTTAGAAAGAGTAAAGGGGTGTTACAGAATGTAAAGGGCATTAGAAGGGGTAAAGGCTGTTGGGTTGGGTTGTTTTACCTCTGACCGGCACTTTTTTGCACACCATGGGCTAAATGGCCGAGTCACAAGGACCTCGAAGGTTCAGAGAAGGTTGAGGGAGGGGACCCAATGGAACAGCTATTGGGAGACAGATGGTAGCTTCCCGTCAAGGCCATCCAGCGTGTTCTTTAACGTGCACAGAGTATGGCTCTCCCTCACATGGGGCCACGTCTTAACGTCCCATCCGACGGACGGCGGTCTTTCCAAGCCAATCGGTGTCCCCTACTGACCGTGGGCAGGGCGCGGAGTTTTGCGGAGATAAATCTCAACGCTGACCCAGCTGGGACTCGAACCTGGGAACTTCAGATTACGAGCCTGGCGTGGTACCCCCGCCCGCCAGGAAAAGGCTGTTATACAAAATAAAGGGGCATTAGAAAAAGTAAAGAATCGTTATAGATAGTGAAGGGGCGTTGGAAAGGGTAAATGAGAGGTTATAAAAGTAAAGAGGAGTTAGAAAGGATAACAGGGGTGTTATGCAAAGTAAAGGAGTGTTAGAAATTGTAAAGAGGGCGTTATATAAAAAAATGAGTGTTAGAAATGGTAAAGGGGCGTTTTACAAAGTAAAGGGCTTTGAGAAATGGTGAAAGGGTGTTAGAAAGAATAAAGGGAGTTAGAGGGGTTAAAGGGATTGTTGAGCAAAAAAGGATTAGGAACCGCTGTGAGAGAAAACAATATTCTCTGATACGATTTTAAAAAATCAAAGAGACATAAAACTGAAATACAGGTTGTGAAAAGGAATCAAATAATTTCGGTGATGAGGAGTTTGAACGGTAAATGATGATTGTGAAATCAAATAGTACGCTCAGATTGAAACACGCAGAGTAGCTCATGGTGCTAGAAGACTTCTTCCTGTGTGCCCTCTACGGGTGAAAGAGCGCGGAAATTAATGATTTAAGCAAAAAAAAAAAGAGGTTAAAGACCTTAATCGGTGTAGTGGTCGGCGAACCTGCTTACTAAATCAATGGGCTGTGTCCCCTGTAAGTGGTTGTAACAGGATAAAGCTTCTGAGTTATCTTTGCGGCCGAGAGCGATCTTTTCTATTTAAAAAAAAAGGAAAAGCAGGGAAAATTTGGAAGAACAGGAAATGATGGTTAATTTAAGAAAGGAAAAGCAAGATAACTGACATGCATATATATTGCCCCTACCAAAATATTAGAGGTTGTTTTACCTCTGAGCGGCACTTTTTTGCACACCATGGGCTAAATGGCCAGGTCACATGGACCCCGAAGGCTCAGAGAAGGTTGGGGGAGGGGACCCACTGGAACAGCTGTTTGGGAGACAGATGGTAGCCTCCCGTCAAGGCCATCCAGCGTGTTCTTTAACGTGCACAGAGTATGGCTCTTCTGCACACGGCCACGGCTTAACGTCCCATCCGACGGACGGCGGCCTTTCCAAACCCATCGGTGTCCCTTACTGACCGTGGGCAGGGCGGGGAATTTTGCGGAGATAAATCTCAACGCTGACCCAGCTGGGACTCGAACCTGGGAACTACAGATTACGAGCCTGGCGCGCTACCGACTGAGCCACCCCCGCCCCCACCAAAATATTAGAGAATGTTCATACTGTGTCAATGGGAATCTAATTTCGAAGCGGTATAATTTATGAAATATGAATTTAATTGAAAGATGTGACTGAAGACCATAATCAAATCTATTTAAATCTCGACTTTTATACAATATTCATTCAGTATTAATAGAGTTACGGATGCTGGAAGAGTTAAAAATAAATTATTTTTGTTTTATAAAAGCCATTCGTAATTGTCTAATATCGAAAAAAAAATCATTATGCAAATTTCTAAAACGTATTTTTATTTTATAAAATGGCTTGAAACATATTATTTAAGTTTTAATTAATTATTACTATGAAGTTTCGAGATTTAAATAGTGGGTTGTTTTACCTCTGAGCTGAATTGTTTCTGCACACAATGGGCTAAATAGCCAGGTCACCCCGAGGGCTCAGAGAATGTTAGGGAGAGTAGACTCACGGGACAGCTGTTGGGAGACACGTGGTAGCCTCATGTCACGGCCATCCAGCGTGTTCTTTAACGTACACAGGATATGGCTCTCCCTCGCATAGAGTCATGGCTTAACGTCCCATCCGACAGAAGGCGGCCTTTCCAAGCCCCATCGGTTCTCCTACTGAGGGAGTTTGGTGGAGATAAATTTCAACGCTGGCTCAGGCGGGTACTCTACTGAAAGAGTCACTCCCGTCCTGATTTAAGTACATTCGATTATGATCTTTATTTTATCTTTAGTCCTATTTTTCCATTAAATGAATATTTTAGAAGTTATATAGCTTCGAATTTAGATTTCCCACTGATATGGAACTGAGTAATATTTTTGGTATGGCAGTGTGCAATTTGATTTAATTTCAAAGAAGTATTCACAACGGTGTGAGGGAATTGATTTAATAAATAAAAAGGACAAGGAGTCAATTTCTTCGTAAAAAAATTGCCTCCTTTTAGTTTTCATTAAATGGAGTTATTCTGCTATAACTCACTTATGACATGAAAAAATGTTTAGAGCAAGTTTTCGTTCTTTTACAGCAAGAAAATTCGAAGTTTAAATTTTAATGTAATGCGATTCGTTACAAACATTTCATGGTCCACACTTTGAAAACACCCAGCCAATGAGGATAATCGAATCATTATTATTTTCTTTATTGCTCTACATACAGAAGATAACGTCTTTAAATGACAGTGGAATGAAGCAGCGAAAATATAGAATTAATGAAATTTTTTATGGCATTTTTGTATGGAATTCATTTTTGTCACTTTATACTCATTTTTGTTGTTGTTTGTAAAGGATATATAGCAAGAAGAACTGTTATCCACAATTCAATGACCCCCCTCAACTTTCTTATCCATAATCCCATAACTTCCTCCTTCAGCTCTGTTATTCATAATCCAATGACCTCCTTCTTCAACTCTGTTATCCATAATCCAATGACTTCCTTTTTCAACTCTGTTATCCATAATCCAATGACCTCCTCCTTCAACTTTCTTATTCATATTCCAATGACCTCCTTCTTCAACGCTGTTATCCATAATCCAATGACTTCCTTTTTTAACTCTGTTATCCATAATCCAACGACTTCCTTATTAAACTTTGTTATCCATAATCCAGCGACCTCCTTCTTTAACTCCGTTATTCGTAATGCAGCGACTTCCTTCTTCAACTCTTATATTTATAATCCAATAATCTCCTTCTTAAACTTTGCTATTCATAATCCGATGACCTACTTCTTTAAATTTGTTATTCATAATCTAGTGGCCTCCTTCTTCAACTTTGTTATCCATAATCCAATGACCTCCTTCTTCAGCTCTGTTATTCATGATCAGATGGCTTCTTTCTTCAGATCTGTTATTTATAATACAATGACCTCCTTCCTGAACACTCTTATTCATAATCCAATAACCTCCTCCTCATCTCTGTTCTCAGACTAGGATTTCTTCTGACATAACCAGTTAGCCCATTGCGCAGCAATGAGCGTGGATGTTGGATACCATTAAAGCAAAAGAGAGAACTGATTCAAGAGATAACCTCTGTTTGCGTGCCTACTTATTTTAGAAACTGAACCTTGTTTTATTATGCCCATTTGAAACAACTGAGACATTCCAAGAGAGAGAAATAATTTCTTCCAGCCTCTCGCATCACTCATTTTAAAGCAGCCTCACAAAAATATTTACTGCCTGTCACTTTTTGAACTTTTAAAGTTGTTCTCCCTTCTTGGCACGTTGGCCATCATCTCACTGCTATTCTTCCTTCCATCTATCCCCTAACAACTTCCATCCCCGAAAAACAAATCAAGGTTTTCCTTGTAATGCTAACAAAGAAAAAAAAAATCCAACCTTATCATGCAGGCATCTTTCGAAACTAAATTACCTTAAATGATAAAAAAAAACATACATAATTTAACTATGAAACCAAGAGGGAAAAGAATAAAAACTTCAACCACTTTCATAAGTTCCACTGCCGCAGAATATGGCACGTTCTTACTGTGAAGCATCGTCCAGTGAAGAGCAAGAGCTCTCCTCCCTGCCTCTTTCTTCCCTCCAGCTTCGCCAGCGCTGTAGGACACCCCGAGTCGCGTGCAAGCACCAGGACGCGAGAGATCACTAAACAGCCGCCATCCCAGCGGCTGCTGTCAATCACTGCTGAGAAGGAAGAGAGAACCAACGAGGCCACTCTGAGGTAATCTGGTAATGACCTGGCAGCTGCTGATAAACGTCGGGCGGCGGCGAGCAGGGTGTGGTCTCCGGTAATCACAATCTCGGACCACGAAAGGCACGTACGGCTGTCTTGAGCACTACCAGCAGCTACAGTCTCCAGATAGCTAATGCACACACATGGACACACGGCCAGGTGTGTTGTGACTGCTGCTCCTTTGCCATTCCATGCCGCCGCCCCCCCCCCCCTCTACTTCACGAACCCACCTGCTTCTCTGCGAGCCTTTGCGTTGCGTAGCGTGCGAGTGGCCACCTGGGTTGGGAGCATTATGGGCCAGCAATAGGATGTCCTCTTATCCAACATATCCTGTAATTCCCGGCTCTATTATATTTATGAGTGGCAGGCTTTACTTTCTACAAAACGGACGAAGGAAGTTAAATACAGTAGAGCCCAACTATTACGGAAACCGCGCGGTAATGTAGTTACTTCGGTAAGCTAGACAAACTGTAACGAACATGCTTTTTTTTTTCTATTCCACACGAAAATAAGTAAGTTTGTATAAACTCTCCAGGGTGTTTTTTCTGTAACTATTGGTGTTTCAAATAGTAGGGCTCTTCTGTTCTGAAGCTTGCTATTATGGATTCTTTTTATAGAGGGATAAATTATAGGGAGAAAAATCCAACAGAATATTTATGCTTTCTGTACATGCTTACTGACACTATAAATGTTTTAAGGAACGTTTCAAAAAATATTATTATATGAAGTGATGATATCTTTTTGTGGATGGAAAGTTTAATACGTTTCTGAAGCAATTCAGTAGTTATCGGAAAATGATATTAGATTGTTTTCGGGTATTATAATGGTTGAAGGGTATTCTGATGTATTCTGATTTTTTTTTTATTTTTGTGTTTATTGGGGTTAAAGATCTGGATTGTTATGAGAGATAGCAGTGCCGGAGCTTGGTTCTTTTACAAACACTTTAAAGAGAAATCAGTAATATATGCGTGGAATTAATACTTAGTATAGCGGAGGTAATTTTGTTCTCTAGTTTTCAATCGTTGCATTGCAAATATAATTCGTTTGTGTTATACTGAGGGGGGGACACTTTTTCAACCTTAAGTGACAAAAATGTCCAGGTAAACATCCAGAAAACAGGGAGGGATTCAGGACGCAAATTCGCTAAAAAGTTTACCTTAAGTGCAGATGAAGATTGAGGATGACATGATGATGAGATAGATGAAATTGAGGATGAGATAAGTGAATAGTGAGGATGGTATGAGGATGATATATGTGAATACTGAGGATGGTATAAAGATGCGATATATGCAGATCAAATTGATGATATGAAGATAATATAGATGAAAGAAGAAATTGAGAATAAATGCAGGTAAAAATTGAGATTAATATGGAGATGATTGAGGGAAGATTGAGAGGATGCTCAAAGGAAGATTGAGGATGATATGAGAATGAAATAGATGCATATGAAGATCGTGGATGATATAAAAATTATAGATGCAGATGAAATTGAAAATATGAGGATGAAATAAGTGAAGATTAGGAATGATATGAAGATGGGATAGATGTAGATGAATATTAAAAATGATATGAGAGAGATGCAAGTGGAATTTGAGGATAATATGGGAATGAGTTAGATGCAAGCGAAGATTAAGGATACTATGAGGATGTATAGATGCAGATGAAGGTTGTGGATGGTATAAGGATGAAATAGATAGATGCAGATGCTGATTGAACATGACATGAAAATGAGATAGATGGGGATGAAGACTGAGGATAATATAAACATGAGATAGATACAGATGAGGATGAGGAAAATATTAGTTGAGATAGATGAAGATTAAGGATGATGAGGAAGAATAAGAATGATACGAGGATGTGATTGATGCATGTTGAAATTTAAAATAATGTGAAGATGAAATAGAAGTAGATGAAGTTTGAGGATGAGGATGACATGAAGATGAGACAGATAAAAATTAAAGTTGATATGACGATGAGATAGATGCAGATAATCGACGGAAGTTGGAATCTGCTCTGCGGGAACTACATTTTAAAGTCAATCATTCCATAACTCTTTAAATAACGAACACAAATTTTCAATGTCAAAGTTAAGAATTCTTTGATTTTTTACGTTTTCGTAGCTAATTTATCCATATACGTTAAGAAGCTTTCAATTTAACATTTATTTATTACATCCTAAAATGATCATAATTATAACTCATATATCCTTGTTTAATAATATCTATTATTATATTTATATTATAATTTTTTAAAACATCGTTAATATTGGATTGAGTTGTTTTACCGCTGAGTGAAAATGAGTTGGGTTGTTTTACCTCTGAGCGGCACTTTTTTGCACACCATGGGCTAAATGGCCAGGTCACATGGACCCCGAAGGCTCAGAGAAGGTTGGGGGAGGGGACCCACTGGAACAGCTGTTGGGAGACAGATGGTAGCCTCCCGTCAAGGCCATCCAGCGTGTTCTTTAGCGTGCACAGGGTGTGCCTCTCCCGCACACGGGACCACGGTTTAACGTCCCATCCGACGGACGGCGGCCTTTCCAAGCCCATAGGTGTCCCCTACTGACCGTGGGCAGGGCGGGGAATTTTTGCGGAGATAAATCTCAACGCTGACCCAGCTGGGACTCGAACCTGGGAACTACAGATTACGAGCCTGGCACGCTACCGACTGAGCCACCCCCGCCCCAAGTGAAAATGAAAATGTGCTAAATGACCAGGTCACAAGGATCCCGAAGGCTAAGAGAAAGTTCGAGGCAGGGATTTTAACAATAAGAACAACAACAACAGTTTATTCAATAACAGGCATATGCATTTACAATTTTATTTGCTATTACTTGTCATATAAAATTATAAAAACTTGAAATAAAACAAAATTTTGAAAACTCTATATTACATAACAGCCACTCGAGAAGTACTTGCATGTGCGAGCACTGAAGAGTAAAAAACATTTGTACATCTCCGAGAATCCCGTTAAGGCTGGGACGGGGGTGGCTCAGTCGGTAGCGCGCCAGGCTCGCTCTTTGTAACAAGTTGAAACCGAAGCCAAAACTACATTGATCGATAAAGCCAAAGACGTAAAATCAATAAACCCCAACAAGCACTCACAGCAGGAAGAAAAAGCGATTTGTACATATTTTTCCCTCCATTTTTCTATCGTTCAAATCTTCGACGAAAACTGGGGACCAAGCAAGAAATAGCAAATTGAAACAATCTACAAAGGTCTTTACGACTTCAGGGGCGGGGGTGGCTCAGTTGGTAGCGCGCCAGGCTCGTAATCTGTAGTTCCCAGGTTCGAGTCCCAGCTGGGTCAGCGTTGAGATTTACCTCCGCAAAATTCCCGCCCTGCCCACGGTCAGTAGGGGACACTGATGGGCTTGGAAAGTCCGCCGTCCGTCGGATGGGACGTTAAGCCGTGGTCACGTGTGCGGGAGAGCCATACCCTGTGCACGTTAAAGAACACACTGGATGGCCTTGACGGGAGGCTACCATCTGTCTCCCAACAGCTGTTCCAGTGGGTCCCCTCCCCCAACCATCTTTGAGCCTTCGGGGTCCATGAGACCTGGCCATTTAGCCCATGGTGTGCAAAAAAGTGCCGATCAGAGGTAAAACAACCCAAACAACAACCCGCTAAGGCTTATCCGCAGGGAATGCAATCTATGTTTCAAAAAGTGTGTAAGTTATGGTGTTTGTTGTTTTAGTTCATTTTAATTTACCTTCGAAGTAAACAAATTTTTAATGATGGGTTGTTTTAACTCTGAGCTGCACTATTTTTGCACATAGAGGGGATAAATGGCTAGGTCACAAGGACCCCCGAGAGATCAGAATTCACTGGACAGCTGTTAGGAGACAGATGGTAACCTTCCGTCAACGCCATACAGCGTGTTCTTTAACGTTACACCATCTGCAGAAGGGTGTAAAGAATTTATGTCTCATCCGACGGAATTCTCTCCAATCGGTGTTCTCTCCATCGGTTCTGACTGTGGGGGGGGGGGGGTAGCGGAAATAAATCTCTATGATCAATTGTTTATTTTCGGAAATGGCTATTAGAAGTATAATACTTGCAGCTGCGAGATCGCTGCAATCAATTAAAAGCTTTCTTTAGTCACTGATTTTAAAAACCCAACCCTTGCAGCTACGAGAAGACAGATTCTTCTGCTTTCCTTCTTTTATTTTAAAATTTAAAAATTTATTTAAGGTTTTATATACTTGCTCAAACTCCGAAATGCCTGGATTTCTTTTGGATTTTCTACACAATTATTCTTTAGTATTGTTATGACAGATGAACGTGCTACAGTGAATTTATGATAAACGTGTCATGAACGCTCGTGTTGTTTTACCGCTGAGTCTGTTCTTCAACAAACAACTTCTTCTGCGTGTGAAAATTATGTAACCAACGAATTGGAATACAGAACCTATTTGAGAAATAAGACAGAATTGTTATGTTGGAGTTGTGGATATCCGAAAGGAGGCATAATTAGTTTCAGTATGTACGCGGTGGGTGTATAAAGTGAAGAAGCATTTTATATGGTGACTGCGCGGAGTTGATTAGTTTATTGGTGTGGATCGAGTTGGTAAGCTGGCAAAGGAAAAGAAGAATTCGTCGTCTTGTGTGTGGTGATCAACGTCTGATAAGAATTGGTTCTGAGAAACCAGCACACTTAGCCGCAGTTTTGGAGTACTTGATGACTAAAACCTTAGAAGGAAGTCATTAAGTGTATAGTTAATTTAGTTTGTTTGGGAATTGGTAAGGATATTCTCGTTAGATTGAATATATATTAACCAACATGATTTTATTGTTCATTAAATGATATTAGCCTTGTTTTGTGATTTCGATGTGAATAGAATTGAGATAATAGATTCGTCTGAAAGTTTATTTTTGTATTGTTATAGAGTTTCGTGCCCGTTAACTTAGTCTGTTTATAAATAATTTCATCCATACTTTTGTAATAAATTGCGTTGTTTTGTAATTATCATTGAAATATCTTTACTTGAACTCATGCTCAGGGCTCATCCATTTTAATTTGCAACTGTATTTATGCATTCAATTAAATCTTTAGTTATCCATGGTTTATTAACTTTAAATTTAGACCTTATTTTAGGGTATTCCCACTTATATTCCTTTGGAAATACCATACCAAGAAACATTTCTTATAACATATTAATATCAGATATGTGAAAGAAATCATCTTTAATTGTCATATGGCTAATATAAGTTTTATATTTTTTATAATCAAATATCGTTACGCTATTTACGAGTTTTTCTTTATTTCAAGTGCTAGAGTCAGGAAATTGGATTCCAATTAAAATTGTAAAATAATTAGTTATTGTTGTCATTCATCATCATCATCATCATCATTCGGGGCGGGGGTGGCTAAGTCGGTAGCGCGCCAGACCCGTAATCTGTAGTTCCCGGGTTCGAGTCCCAGCTGGGTCAGCGTTGAGATTTATCTCCGCAAAATTCCCCGCCCTGCCCACGGTCAGTAGGGGAACCGATGGGCTTGGAAAGACCCCCGTCCGTCGAATGGGACGTTAAGCCGTGGCCCCGTGTGCGGGAGAGCCATACCCTGTGCACGTTAAAGAACACGCTGGATGGCCTTGACGGGGGCTACCATCTGTCTCCCAACAGCTGTTCCAGTGGGTCCCCTCCCCCAACCTTCTCTGAGCCTTCGGGGTCCATGTGACCTGGCCATTTAGCCCATGGTGTGCAAAAACAATGCTGCTCAGAGGTAAAAGTACCGAACTCATCATCATTCATCATTTTCAATAAGGCTATTTCTATTTCTTATGAACACATGGTCTAAACTGCTGGAGCTAAAGTTTACATATCTAGTTGTAATGTTTACATACTGCCTAAAACCATGATTGATTAAAACATGAATGTACAAAAATGAATGATGAACATGATTGATTAAAACATGAATGTAACAAAGATACTCATTTGTTACCCAATCATCTTTCAATAAATCAATGTTTATATCCCCTACTAGATAAATATTGTCATACTTTATACCTTTAAAGTTGAGTTCAATTCCACATTAAATTGATCGACTGAAATATTATGAGATCTATATAATATGAAAATGGATAAATTGTATTTATATTCATGCAAATAAATGCTTTCTGCTGTAAATGCATTTAAGTTCAATTCTACAAAATTTAATTTCTTATTATCTTCATAAATTTGGTGACCTATTTATCCACTGACCTATTTAATTCCCTGCATTTGTAATACTTAGAATAGCTTTCGATATTATATAGATTTTGTTCTCTTTCATCCATATCTCGGATAAAGGAATTAAAACCAAGATATTACCAAGATATTACCAAAACACTCAAGTTCATCAAAATGTTTTCTAACACTTCACATATTCAAGTGTATTATGTTCAAGTCTGCATGACAATTTTAAATACGTTCATTGAAATTTCCCATTTACTTGATGAGCACTGTATTAACCTCAGTCTGCTCTTCAACTAAGTCCTTGTTTGCTATCTTGACTCTTGAGTTTATCTAAATTGTCTTCATTTCTAATTTTGGCAATCTTACTTATATCTGTTTTTCTGTGGTAGAATTCCCATTTTTACTCATGCATGCTTAACCCTTTCAGGACCATAAGGTTTCTAAGAGTAAATATTAGTATGTAACTGTTTATTTTAGTTTGTTTAGACGTAAAATAAATAAAAATCATAAGAAAAATACATAACAATGTGTAGTTTCTTTGGAATTTTATGGGAAATATTTTTCCCAATGGACTATAAAGGTAACACAAATTATAGTTAGGCTTATTATGCAATGTCTTTTATTTATTGGTTTATTAGAACAAAATGTTAACTAAAATAATAGAAAATTATGAAATAAAATTACTATACAAAATAATGTGCTAATTATGATATTCTGCGAAGAAATTTCTTTTGGTAGTAAGGCAAAGATGGACATTGCACATAGTACATATATTATGCGTCCTGACAGTTCTGTTTTTGTTTTCTAAACGTTCCCGTTTACGTAATTGCGTTCGGCATACGTTCTATTTTGACATTCTGTATAAAAAATGCAGATAAGGTTATAATTAAATACGACAATCACCAATTTTAAATGGGAAAAATGTTTCCCTTGGTCGTGAAAGGGTTAAAGTTATTTTCTAACCTAAACTGTTTCATCTTGAAGAATAATTGCTTTATGTGCTTGGTTAGATGTTCATTAATAAATATTCTAGTATCCTTAAATTTACTATTAATCATGTTTGCTTTTAATATTTTCATGTCCTTAGCTCAATCTGGGACGAGTGGATAAAAAAAGCTATCTTTGAACTTTACTATTATTGGTTTGATCTTGTTCTTATTGATTGTGGATACTCTCTGAGCCACAATGATGTCACCTGTATTTGCTAACTGTAGTATTTCAGCTACTCTAATTATTACATACGAAATATTTCCTTTTGGCTCTTCAGGTATGCCTGTCAATTCAATTTTACAAGATTTTGATCTTATTTCCGATTCATCCTACTCAGTTCTAACAACCTTTATCTCTATTTTTAATGCATCGTTTTCCTTCACAAGAGGTTTATTTTCTTCTTGCAAAATTAACACTTGAGTCTTAAAATCTTCCATAGCTTTTTTATAATCTTGGAATGTGTCATAGTTGTATTCAAGTGATTTTAAGTCTTTCATATTTTCTTTCAGACTATGGTTATTAACGGTTATTTCTCTTCGAAGTTCTACAATTGTTTCTCTGTATTCTGATTTCATCAGGCTTATAACTTCTTTCGAACTCATTACTTCTCGGTCTTCCTCAGCAAGAGCTAAATTTTCTACCTTACCCGTTTCTTCAGCTCTCGAATCCACATGTCTTGCTTTTTTCACAGTTTGCTATAAAGAACTTTGATTAGAATAGTTAATGCATTTCCAGTGTTTCTTTTTCTCTTTGGATAATTTACGGAAGCTTGATTCACTCATTCCGATACATGCAGGGTGATCAAATATTTTACAACCCTCGGAACACTCCAAAACTCCTTTTTCGACAAATATGTGAGAAAAACAACTATTACAAATCATCTCAAATTTTTAGATTTACCAAATTAAACAATGGCGCCATTTATGCTAGGGATTTTGTAACAGTTAAACGAGTATGTTCAAAACATCAACTGGAGAAACTAATTATGTATTTTAAACTCTTACATTTTTCATTTCTTGAGGCCTCAGGACTTCTCTTCACAGAGCTTCAGTGAACAAAATGTAAATTCAATTTTTTTTTTTGAAACAAGTTCAAATTATCACTGTTTGAAAAATCGTACTACGGCAAGAACCACACTGTTGCCAGATGAGAAACACATCTTTTTCAACTGCAAGAGCACTCCATTCAATTGAAAGCTTTCTTCAGTCATTGCTTCTAGAAACACAACCCTTTCATCTGAAATATCACTCCTTTCAAATAAAATCTTTCTTCAGTCATTGCTTCTAGAAACACAACCCTTTCATCTGAAATATCACTCCTTTCAAATAAAAGCTTTCTTCAGTCATTGCTTCTAGAAACACAACCCTTTCATCTGAAATATCACTCCTTTCAAATAAAAGCTTTCTTCAGTCATTGCTTCTAGAAACACAACCCTTTCATCTGAAATATCACTCCTTTCAAATAAAAGCTTTCTTCAGTCATTGCTTCTAGAAACACAACTCTTTCATTTGAAATATCACTCCTTTCAAATAAAAGTTTTCTTCAGTCATTGCTTCTAGAAACACAACCCTTTCATCTGAAATATCACTCCTTTCAAATAAAAGCTTTCTTCAGTCATTGCTTCTAGAAACACAACCCTTTCATCTGAAATATCACTCGTTTCAAGTAAAAACTTCTTCAGTCATTGCTTCTAGAAACACAACCCTTTCATCTGAAATATCACTCCTCTCAAATAAAAGCTGTCTTCAGTCATTGCTTCTACAAACACAACCCTTTCATCTGAAATATCACTCCTCTCAAATAAAAGCTTTCTTCAGACATTGCTTCTAGAAACACAACCCTTTCATCTGAAATATCACTCCTTTCAAATAAAAGCTTTCTTCAGTCATTGCTTCTAGAAACACAACCCTTTCATCTGAAATATCACTCCTTTCAAGTAAAAGCTTTCTTCAGTCATTGCTTCTAGAAACACAACCCTTTCATCTGAAATATCACTCCTTTCAAGTAAAAGCTTTCTTCAGTCATTTCTTCTAGAAACACAACCCTTTCATCTGAAATATCACTCATTTCAAATAAAAGCTTTCTTCAGTCATTGCTTCTAGAAACTCAACCCTTTCATCTGAAATATCACTCCTTTCAAATAAAAGCTTTCTTCAGTCATTGCTTCTAGAAACACAACCCTTTCATCTGAAATATCACTCCTTTCAAGTAAAAGCTTCTTCAGTCGTTGCTTCAAGAAACACAACCTTTTCATCTGAAATATCACTCGTTTCAAGTAAAAGCTTTTTCAGTCATTGCTTCTAGAAACACAACCCTTTCATCTGAAATATCACTCCTCTCAAATAAAAGCTTTCTTCAGTCATTGCTTCTAGAAACACAACCCTTTCATCTGAAATATCACTCCTCTCAAATAAAAGCTTTCTTCAGCATTGCTTCTAGAAACACAACCTTTCATCTGAAATATCACTCCTTTCAAATAAAAGCTTTCTTCAGTCATTGCTTCTAGAAACACAACCCTTTCATCTGAAATATCACTCCTTTCAAGTAAAAGCTTTCTTCAGTCATTGCTTCTAGAAACACAACCCTTTCATCTGAAATATCACTCCTTTCAAGTAAAAGCCTTCTTCAGTCATTGCTTCTAGAAACACAACCCTTTCATCTGAAATATCACTACTTTCAAATAAAAGCTTTCTTCAGTCATTGCTTCTAGAAACACAACCCTTTCATCTGAAATATCACTCCTTTCAAGTAAAAGCTTTCTTCAGTCATTGCTTCTAGAAACACAACCCTTTCATCTGAAATATCACTTATTTCAAGTAAAAGCTTTCTTCAGTCATTGCTTATAGAAACACAAACCTTTCATCTGAAATATCACTCCTTTCAAATAGAAGCTTTCTTCAGTCATTGCTTCTAGAAACACAACATTTTCATCTGAAATATCACTCCTTTCAAATAAAAGCTTTCTTCAGTCATTGCTTCTAGAAACACAACCCTTTCATCTGAAATATCACTCCTTTCAAGTAAAAGCTTTCTTCAGTCATTGCTTCTAGAAACACAACCCTTTCATCTGAAATATCACTCCTCTCAAATAAAAGCTTTCTTCAGTCATTGCTTATAGAAACACAACTCTTTCATCTGAAATATCACTCCTCTCAAATAAAAGCTTTCTTCAGTCATTGCTTCTAGAAACACAACCTTTCATCTGAAATATCACTCCTTTCAAATAAAAGCTTTCTTCAGTCATTGCTTCTAGAAACACAACCCTTTCATCTGAAATATCACTCCTTTCAAGTAAAAGCTTTCTTCAGTCATTGCTTCTAGAAACACAACCCTTTCATCTGAAATATCACTCCTTTCAAGTAAAAGCTTTCTTCAGTCATTGCTTCTAGAAACACAACCATTTCATCTGAAATATCACTCCTTTCAAATAAAAGCTTTCTTCAGTCATTGCTTCTAGAAACACAACACTTTCATCTGAAATATCACTCCTTTCAAGTAAAAGCTTTCTTCAGTCATTGCTTCTAGAACACAACCCTTTCATCTGAAATATCACTCCTTTCAAGTAAAAGCTTTCTTCAGTCATTTCTTCTAGAAACACAACCCTTTCATCTGAAATATCACTCATTTCAAATAAAAGCTTTCTTCAGTCATTGCTTCTAGAAACTCAACCCTTTCATCTGAAATATCACTCCTTTCAAATAAAAGCTTTCTTCAGTCATTGCTTCTAGAAACACAACCCTTTCATCTGAAATATCACTCCTTTCAAATAAAAGCTTTCTTCAGTCATTGCTTCTAGAAACACAACCCTTTCATCTGAAATATCACTCCTTTCAAGTAAAAGCTTCTTCAGTCATTGCTTCAAGAAACACAACCTTTTCATCTGAAATATCACTCGTTTCAAGTAAAAGCTTTTTCAGTCATTGCTTCTAGAAACACAACCCTTTCATCTGAAATATCACTCCTCTCAAATAAAAGCTTTCTTCAGTCATTGCTTCTAGAAACACAACCCTTTCATCTGAAATATCACTCCTCTCAAATAAAAGCTTTCTTCAGTCATTGCTTCTAGAAACACAACCTTTCATCTGAAATATCACTCCTTTCAAATAAAAGCTTTCTTCAGTCATTGCTTCTAGAAACACAACCCTTTCATCTGAAATATCACTCCTTTCAAGTAAAAGCTTTCTTCAGTCATTGCTTCTAGAAACACAACCCTTTCATCTGAAATATCACTCCTTTCAAGTAAAGCCTTCTTCAGTCATTTCTTCTAGAAACACAACCTTTTCATCTGAAATATCACTACTTTCAAATAAAAGCTTTCTTCAGTCATTGCTTCTAGAAACACAACCCTTTCATCTGAAATATCACTCTTTTCAAGTAAAAGCTTTCTTCAGTCATTGCTTCTAGAAACACAACCCTTTCATCTGAAATATCACATATTTCAAGTAAAAGCTTTCTTCAGTCATTGCTTATAGAAACACAAACCTTTCATCTGAAATATCACTCCTTTCAAATAAAAGCTTTCTTCAGTCATTGCTTCTAGAAACACAACATTTTCATCTGAAATATCACTCCTTTCAAATAAAAGCTTTCTTCAGTCATTGCTTCTAGAAACACAACCCTTTCATCTGAAATATCACTCCTTTCAAGTAAAAGCTTTCTTCAGTCATTGCTTCTAGAAACACAACCCTTTCATCTGAAATATCACTCCTTCAAATAAAAGCTTTCTTCAGTCATTGCTTCTAGAAACACAACCATTCATCTGAAATATCACTACTTTCAAATAAAAGCTTTCTTCAGTCATTGCTTCTAGAAACACAACCCTTTCATCTGAAATATCACTCCTTTCAAGTAAAAGCTTTCTTCAGTCATTGCTTCTAGAAACACAACCATTTCATCTGAAATATCACTCCTTTCAAATAAAAGCTTTCTTCAGTCATTGCTTCTAGAAACACAACCCTTTCATCTGAAATATCACTCCTTTCAAATAAAAGCTTTCTTCAGTCATTGCTTCTAGAAACCCAACCCTTTCATCTGAAATATCACTCCTTTCAAGTAAAAGCTTTCTTCAGTCATTGCTTCTAGAAACACAACCCTTTCATCTGAAATATCACTCCTTTCAAGTAAAAGCTTTCTTCAGTCATTGCTTCTAGAAACACAACCCTTTCATATGAAATATCACTCCTTTCAAGTAAAAGCTTTCTTCAGTCATTGCTTCTGGAAACACAACCCTTTCATCTGAAATATCACTCCTTTCAAGTAAAAGCTTTCTTCAGTCATTTCTTGTAGAAACACAACCCTTTCATCTGAAATATCACTCCTTTCAAATAAAAGCTTTCTTCAGTCATTGCTTCTAGAAACACAACCTTTTCATCTGAAATATCACTCCTTTCAAATAAAAGCTTTCTTCAGTCATTGCTTCTAGAAACACAACCCTTTCATCTGAAATATCACTCCTCTCAAATAAAAACTGTCTTCATTCATTGCTTCTAGAAACACAATCCTTTCATCTGAAATATCACTCCTTTCAAATAAAAGCTTTCTTCAGTCATTGCTTCTAGAAACACAACCTTTTCATCTGAAATATCACTCCTTTCAAATAAAAGCTTTCTTCAGTCATTGCTTCTAGAAACACAACCCTTTCATCTGAAATATCACTCCTTTCAAATAAAAGCTTTCTTCAGTCATTGCTTCTAGAAACCCAACCCTTTCATCTGAAATATCACTCCTTTCAAGTAAAAGCTTTCTTCAGTCATTGCTTCTAGAAACACAACCCTTTCATCTGAAATATCACTCCTTTCAAGTAAAAGCTTTCTTCAGTCATTGCTTCTAGAAACACAACCCTTTCATCTGAAATATCACTCCTCTCAAATAAAAGCTTTCTTCAGTCATTGCTTATAGAAACACAACTCTTTCATCTGAAATATCACTCCTCTCAAATAAAAGCTTTCTTCAGTCATTGCTTCTAGAAACACAACCTTTCATCTGAAATATCACTCCTTTCAAATAAAAGCTTTCTTCAGTCATTGCTTCTAGAAACACAACCATTCATCTGAAATATCACTACTTTCAAATAAAAGCTTTCTTCAGTCATTGCTTCTAGAAACACAACCCTTTCATCTGAAATATCACTCCTTTCAAGTAAAAGCTTTCTTCAGTCATTGCTTCTAGAAACACAACCATTTCATCTGAAATATCACTCCTTTCAAATAAAAGCTTTCTTCAGTCATTGCTTCTAGAAACACAACCCTTTCATCTGAAATATCACTCCTTTCAAATAAAAGCTTTCTTCAGTCATTGCTTCTAGAAACACAACCCTTTCATCTGAAATATCACTCTTTTCAAATAAAAGCTTTCTTCAGTCATTGCTTCTAGAAACAAAACCCTTTCATCTGAAATATCACTCCTTTCAAGTAAAAGCATTCTTCAGTCATTGCTTCTAGAAACACAACCCTTTCATCTGAAATATCACTCCTTTCAAGTAAAAGCTTTCTTCAGTCATTGCTTCTAGAAACACAACCCTTTCATCTGAAATATCTCTCGTTTCAAATAAGAGCGTTCTTCAGTCATTGCTTCTAGAAACACAACCCTTTCATCTGAAATATCGCTCCTTTCAAGTAAAAGCTTTCTTCAGTCATTGCTTCTAGAAACACAACCCTATCATCTGAAATATCACTCCATTCAAGTAAAAGCTTTCTTCATTCATTGCTTCTAGAAACACAACCCTTTCATCTGAAATATCACTCCTTTCAAGTAAAAGCTTTCTTCAGTCATTGCTTCTAGAAACACAACCCTTTGATCTGAAATATCACTCTTTTCAAGTAAAAGCTTTCTTCAGTCATTTCTTCTAGAAACACAACCCTTTCATCTGAAATATCACTCATTTCAAATAAAAGCTTTCTTCAGTCATTGCTTCTAGAAACTCAACCCTTTCATCTGAAATATCACTCCTTTCATATAAAAGCTTTCTTCAGTCATTGCTTCTAGAAACACAACCCTTTCATCTGAAATATCACTCCTTTCAAATAAAAGCTTTCTTCAGTCATTGCTTCTAGAAACACAACCCTTTCATCTGAAATATCACTCCTTTCAAGTAAAAGTTTTCTTCAGTCATTGCTTCTAGAAACACAACCCTTTCATCTGAAATATCACTCCTCTCAAATAAAAACTTTCTTCAGTCATTGCTTCTAGAAACACAACCCTTTCATCTGAAATATCACTCCTCTCAAATAAAAGCTTTCTTCAGTCATTGCTTCTAGAAACACAACCCTTTCATCTGAAATATCACTGCTCTCAAATAAAAGCTTTCCTCAGTCATTGCTTCTAGAAACACAACCCTTTCATCTGAAATATCACTCCTTTCAAATAAAAGCTTTCTTCAGTCATTGCTTCTAGAAACAAAACCATTTCATCTGAAATATCACTCCTTTCAAGTAAAAGCTTTCTTCAGTCATTGCTTCTAGAAACACAACCCTTTCATCTGAAATATCACTCCTTTCAAATAAAAGCTTTCTTCAGTCATTGCTTATAGAAACACAACTCTTTCATCTGAAATATACTCCTTTCAAATAAAAGCTTTCTTCAGTCATTGCTTATAGAAACACAACCCTTTCATCTGAAATATCATTCCTTTCAAATAAAAGCTTTCTTCAGTCATTGCTTCTAGAAACACAACCCTTTCATCTGAAATATCACTCCGTTCAAATAAAAGCTTTCTTCAGTCATTGCTTCTAGAAACACAACCCTTTCATCTGAAATATCACTCCTTTCAAATAAAAGCTTTCTTCAGTCATTGCTTCTAGAAACCCAACCCTTTCATCTGAAATATCACTCCTTTCAAGTAAAAGCTTTCTTCAGTCATTGCTTCTAGAAACACAACCCTTTCATCTGAAATATCACTCCTTTCAAGTAAAAGCTTTCTTCAGTCATTGCTTCTAGAAACACAACCCTTTCATCTGAAATATCACTCCTCTCAAATAAAAGCTTTCTTCAGTCATTGCTTATAGAAACACAACTCTTTCATCTGAAATATCACTCCTCTCAAATAAAAGCTTTCTTCAGTCATTGCTTCTAGAAACACAACCTTTCATCTGAAATATCACTCCTTTCAAATAAAAGCTTTCTTCAGTCATTGCTTCTAGAAACACAACCATTCATCTGAAATATCACTACTTTCAAATAAAAGCTTTCTTCAGTCATTGCTTCTAGAAACACAACCCTTTCATCTGAAATATCACTCCTTTCAAGTAAAAGCTTTCTTCAGTCATTGCTTCTAGAAACACAACCATTTCATCTGAAATATCACTCCTTTCAAATAAAAGCTTTCTTCAGTCATTGCTTCTAGAAACACAACCCTTTCATCTGAAATATCACTCCTTTCAAATAAAAGCTTTCTTCAGTCATTGCTTCTAGAAACACAACCCTTTCATCTGAAATATCACTCTTTTCAAATAAAAGCTTTCTTCAGTCATTGCTTCTAGAAACAAAACCCTTTCATCTGAAATATCACTCCTTTCAAGTAAAAGCATTCTTCAGTCATTGCTTCTAGAAACACAACCCTTTCATCTGAAATATCACTCCTTTCAAGTAAAAGCTTTCTTCAGTCATTGCTTCTAGAAACACAACCCTTTCATCTGAAATATCTCTCGTTTCAAATAAGAGCGTTCTTCAGTCATTGCTTCTAGAAACACAACCCTTTCATCTGAAATATCGCTCCTTTCAAGTAAAAGCTTTCTTCAGTCATTGCTTCTAGAAACACAACCCTATCATCTGAAATATCACTCCATTCAAGTAAAAGCTTTCTTCATTCATTGCTTCTAGAAACACAACCCTTTCATCTGAAATATCACTCCTTTCAAGTAAAAGCTTTCTTCAGTCATTGCTTCTAGAAACACAACCCTTTGATCTGAAATATCACTCTTTTCAAGTAAAAGCTTTCTTCAGTCATTTCTTCTAGAAACACAACCCTTTCATCTGAAATATCACTCATTTCAAATAAAAGCTTTCTTCAGTCATTGCTTCTAGAAACTCAACCCTTTCATCTGAAATATCACTCCTTTCATATAAAAGCTTTCTTCAGTCATTGCTTCTAGAAACACAACCCTTTCATCTGAAATATCACTCCTTTCAAATAAAAGCTTTCTTCAGTCATTGCTTCTAGAAACACAACCCTTTCATCTGAAATATCACTCCTTTCAAGTAAAAGTTTTCTTCAGTCATTGCTTCTAGAAACACAACCCTTTCATCTGAAATATCACTCCTCTCAAATAAAAACTTTCTTCAGTCATTGCTTCTAGAAACACAACCCTTTCATCTGAAATATCACTCCTCTCAAATAAAAGCTTTCTTCAGTCATTGCTTCTAGAAACACAACCCTTTCATCTGAAATATCACTGCTCTCAAATAAAAGCTTTCCTCAGTCATTGCTTCTAGAAACACAACCCTTTCATCTGAAATATCACTCCTTTCAAATAAAAGCTTTCTTCAGTCATTGCTTCTAGAAACAAAACCATTTCATCTGAAATATCACTCCTTTCAAGTAAAAGCTTTCTTCAGTCATTGCTTCTAGAAACACAACCCTTTCATCTGAAATATCACTCCTTTCAAATAAAAGCTTTCTTCAGTCATTGCTTATAGAAACACAACTCTTTCATCTGAAATATACTCCTTTCAAATAAAAGCTTTCTTCAGTCATTGCTTATAGAAACACAACCCTTTCATCTGAAATATCATTCCTTTCAAATAAAAGCTTTCTTCAGTCATTGCTTCTAGAAACACAACCCTTTCATCTGAAATATCACTCCGTTCAAATAAAAGCTTTCTTCAGTCATTGCTTCTAGAAACACAACCCTTTCATCTGAAATATCACTCCTTTCAAATAAAAACTTTCTTCAGTCATTGCTTCTAGAAACACAACCCTTTCATCTGAAATATCACTCCTTTCAAGTAAAAGCTTTCTTCAGTCATTGCTTCTAGAAACACAACCCTTTCATCTGAAATATCACTCCTTTCAAGTAAAAGCTTTCTTTAGTCATTGCTTCTAGAAACACAACCTTTTCATCTGAAATATCACTCCTTTCAAATAAAAGCTTTCTTCAGTCATTGCTTCTAGAAACACAACCCTTTCATCTGAAATATCACTCCTTTCAAATAAAAGCTTTCTTCAGTCATTGCTTCTAGAAACACAACCCTTTCGTCTGAAATATCACTCCTTTCAAATTAAAGGTTTTTTCAGTCATTGCTTCTAGAAACACAACCCTTTCATCTGAAATATCACTCCTTTCAAATAAAAGCTTTCTTCAGTCATTGCTTCTAGAAACACAACCCTTTCATCTGAAATATCACTGCTTTCAAGTAAAAGCTTTCTTCAGTCATTGCTTCTAGAAACACAACCCTTTCATCTGAAATATCACTCCTTTCAAATAAAAGCTTTCTTCAGTCATTGCTTCTAGAGACACAACCCTTTCATCTGAAATATCACTCCTTTCAAATAAAAGCTTTCTTAAATCATCGATATTAGAAACACAAGCCTTGAAGCTACGAGATCGCTCCACTCAATTATAAGCTCTTTTTCAGTCATTGCATTTCATGCCTGATCTGGAGATCTACATTACAAGAGTAACTGTTGTATCCGAGTAGTGCATTTTGAGCTGCTTTTTATACCCACTAAGTCTCAACAATTATCCTTTTCTATATCACTGTATATGCATTTTTGCGAGGGGGTAGGGAGGTGGAAGTGGAAGTTGTGTTGTTTTACCTCTGACACAATGTGTCAGATCATCTGGTATCATATAACCCCAAGGGCATAGAGAAGGTTGGGGGGAACAGGACTCACTGGATAACGAGTAGGAAACAGATGGGAACCTCTCGCCAAGACATTCCAACGTATTTTTTAACATGCACAGAGTATGGCTGTCTCGCACACGGGCCACGGGTTAGCGTTGCATTTACAAGCCCATCGGTGTCCCCTACTGACCGAGGTTAAGCTGGGAGTTTAGCGGAGATAAACCTGAACGCTGGCACATGTGGGACTTGAAATTTGGAACTGCAGATTACTGAGTTTGATGCTCTACGAACTGAGCCACTCCTCACCCCCAGGGCGCGATTAAATATTTATTCAGGGGCCTCTCATTGAATGAAGTTTTAAAACCACTTGTGAACATAATAGTGAAACTCAAGCTTGAAATTTTATGAACCAATAAACTGGTGTGTGGAATATATTGATGATTTCCTACAATTTTATATTTGACTATCAAATGTTGAATGTTGCAGATATCCTCGAAATTTCCGATTATTGCTCATCCGGTATGATGCCAAGTAATAATGTGTTCCGAACCACGATTGTTCATTAGAGAAGATTCACTTACATTGGTCACAGTTGGCATCATAGCCATACTTTTAAGATAATCTGGATGGGGATGATAGCAAATAGTTAATTCGTCAATGCTCACAGCACTGCATTGGCGGAAACTCTGATGATTTCAACTATTCCCAGAGAGGAAAATCTCTCTGTCAATCTAGGTACACTACATTACCAAAGCATCGGGACATTTCATGTTATGTGAACTGAGAGCAATGTTCAAAGTTCTTTGTTGGGTGGAGGTTAGCCCAGTTGGTAGCGCCAGGTTCGGCCTCTCATTAAATGAAGGGGCCTCTCATTAAAAAGTAAATAGTGACAAGTGTGGCCAACGTTGAGATTTAACTCCACAACACTCGCTGCCCTGCCCGCGGTCAGTAAGGGACACCGATGGGCTTGGGAAGGTCACCGTCCGTCGGATGGGATGTTAACGTGTGTACGAGACCCATAACTTGTGCACGTTAAAGAACACACTGGATGGCCTTGACGGGGGGGGGGGCTACCATCTGTCTCCCAACAGTTGTCAAGTGGGTACCTTCTCCAACTGTTCTCTGAACCCTGGGGGGTCCTTGTGACGTGATCACTTAGCCGATTTCATGCAAGAAAGAGCTGCTGAGAGGTAAAAAAACCTTACCCTATTCCTAAATGGGCATTTCAGAGCAATACCACCTCTGTATCTTAGCTACAAATAGCATTCAACAGCTACTATATTAGGTACAATTACATGTTGGGTTGCTTTATATCTGAGCGGTTTATTTTTGGCACACAATGGACCAGGTCACAAGGGCGCCAAATGCCCAGAGGAAGCTAGGAGAAGTGGATCCACTGGATGGCTGTTACGACACGGATAGGAATCTCCCAAGGACCATCCAGCGTGTTTTTAGCATGCACAGCGTATAACACTGTGCTCGTGCTATAGAGTGTGAACAGCGACAAGTGAGCAGTGAGCAAAAGTGAACAGAGTGCACAAGTGAGCAGTGTGCACTAGTGAGCAAGGGCAAAGGCATTACATGCTACTCGACAGGCGCAGCCTTTCCAAGCCCAATCGTGCCCCCTTTCACAACGAGAAAATAACAGGAGTTAGCACAATAAATCTAATTACTGGCACAATTTAGAATTCGAAACTGGAACTGCACATTGCGAGCCTGATGCGCTACCGACTGAGTCTACCACCCCACATCTTTTTGAATTAATGTACATCGATCTGTATATTAATTAGAAATTAGTTTAAAAAAAAGGAAGGTTTAGCAGTAACAAGAAATTTTTTCTCACATTCTGCACAATAAATAAACTGGAAGTAATGCTCAAATAATTTATTTTAGCATCATTCATGCATTAACGTCTCCAGTGTGTCAGAGCTCGTTCCGAAAGGAGAAGCAGCCTTCCCATTCTGTCATCGCTATTTGCAGCGAAAACGTCCTTTCCTTCATTCGTTACTCTTGTTTTTGCCTTCCCTTTCTGACTGATTCTTCATTAGAGAAATAAACCCCAAAGCGGACGCGGACGAGAAGTGAGCAACGTGCATGTCATGGGTGGGACCTTTTCAATTTCCACCCGAACGAACCTATTATTGACTGACAGTTCCATGAACAAAGAAGGAGTCCCATTTGGGGACATCGTTTGCATGCTTACAGTTCATCAACGCAGAGGATGCGGCGATGAATGAATTGGAAGTTGGCCTCGGATCAAGTAGGTCGTACCTCACGCTTCTATCTCTTTGCAAATTGGATTAGATTCAGGTAGAGAAAGCTTCGGAGAAATTGTTAGGTTGGTGATAGACAGCAAGAGGGTTGAATGAAATGAAGAGGTGCGTCCTTTTGGCTGACATCTGAACACTAATTAAACGAAAGAGAAAATGCGTGAGGAAGATCTACAGACTGATCTCTCCATAAGGGGAAACTATGAAAAAATCTATAGTCTGATCTCTCCATAAGGAGATGTAACGAAAGAAAAATTTATAGTCTGATCTCTCAATGAAAGAAAGATCTGTAGTCTGATTTCTCCATAAGGAGAAATAATACAAGAGAGATCTGTATATCTGATCTCCCTAAGGGGAAATTATTGAAGAAAGATTATTGGTCTGATCTCTCTATAAGGAGAAATAATGGAAGAAATATCTATAGTCTAATCTCTCCATAAGGAGAAATAATGGAAGAAAGATCTGTTTTCTGTCTCTCTTCTGATGATCATAAGGGAAAATTATGGGAGAAAGATCTATAGTGTGATCTGCATAAGGAGAAATAATGGGAAAAAGAGCTGTGTCTGATATCTTCACAAGGAGAAATAATGGAAGAAAGATCTGTGTCTGATCTCTCCATAAGGGAAAATTATGGGAGAAAGATCTACAGTATGATCTCTGCATAAGGAGAAATAATGGAAGAAAGATCTGTGTCTGATCGCTCCATAAGGTGAAATAATGAAAGAAAAATCTGCAGTCTGATCTCTAAATAAGGGGAAATTATAGGAGAAAAATCTGTAGTCCGATCTCTCCATAAGGATAAATAATGGAAGAAAAATCTGTCTGATCTCTCCATAAGGAGAAATAATGAAGAGAGATTTATAGTCAGACCTCTCCACAAGGGGAAATTATGGAAGAATGATCTATATTCAGACCTCGCCATAAGGGGAAATTATAGAAGAAAGATCTGTAGTCTGATTTCTCTATAAGGAGAAATAATACAAGAGAGATCTGTATATCTGATCTCCCAATAAGGGGAAATCAGAATTATTGAAGAAAGATCTATAGTGTATCTCTCCGTAAGGAGAAATAATGGAAGAAAGATCTGTGTCTGATCTCTAGGTAAGGATAAATAATGGAAGAAAGATCTATAATCTGATCTCCCCATAAGGAGAAATAATGGAAGAAATATCTATAGTCAGACCTCTCCAGAAGGGGAAATTATGAAAGAAAGGTCTGCTGTCTGATCTTTCCATAAAGAGAAATAATGGAAGAAAGATCTATAGTCTGATCCCTCCATAAGAGGAAATTATGGAAGAAAGATATGTGTCTGATCTTTCCATAAGGAGAAATAATGGAAGAAAGATAGTCAGATCTCTCCACAAGGGGAAATTATGAAACAAAGATCTATAGTCTGATCTTTCCATAAGAGGAAATTATGGAAGAAAGATCTATAGTCTGATCTCTCGGTAAGATGAAATAATGGAAGAAAAATCTGCAGTCTGATCTCTCCATAAAGGGAAATTATGGGAGAAAGATCTATAGTCTGATCTCTCTATAAGGGGAAATTATGGAAGAAAGACCTATAGTATTATCTGTCTATAAAGGAAATTATGAAAGTTCTTCAGTCTGATATCTTTCTAAGGGGACGATTTAGGGGAAAGAGAGACGAACGATTGGTTTAGATTCTAAACCATCAATCAAATATCAAATTTACACAATCTAAACTTTAGATTGTTTCACTTGTGAGTGTGAGATATTTGCACAAAATGGGCTAAATGAGCAGATCACAAGGACTCAAATGTCTCACTAATGATTGAGAACACTGGACAGCTATTAGGAGACACACTGAAATATCCAGTGAAGGCCATACAGTGTGTTCTTTAACGTGTACAGGATATGATTTTCTGTGTACATTGAAAAAAGGGTTGGCTCAAGATGTAGCACGCGAGTTTCGTAATCTCTAGCTCTCAGGTTCGTGTCCTACGCCAGAGATATATTTTCCATCAACCCCCACCCTGTTCTTGGTCAGAAAAGGGACACTGATGGACTTTCAACGGTCGCCATAACTTGGATGTAAAGCCATGTCACTGTTCCGGAGAGCCGTATCCTGTGCACGTAAAAAAATAAGCTGGATGGACTTGACGGGAAGCTACCACTTGTCTCCTAAGAGCTGTTCATTGCTTTCCCCTCCCTCAACTTTCTCTGAGCCATTGGTGATCTTGTGACGTGGCCACTTAGCCCATTTTTATTTGCAAAAAAGTACCCATCAGAGGTAAAACAACTAAATATAGAATCTTTCCTTGACACTGATGAGCTTGCAATGACCGCCGTCTTTCGATACATCCGTGTGCAGGAGAACCCTTGGGCTCCTTGTGATATGAAGTGGGTTCAGTTATTTTACCTCTTAGGGCACGTTTCCACACAGAATGGGCTAAATGACCAGGTCACAAGGACCCGAATGTCTCAGTAAAGATTGAGAATACTGTGCCGCTGTTAGAAAATACACTGAAATCTCCCGTCAAGGTCATACAGTGTGTCCCTTAACGTGCACAGGGTATGATTTTCCTGTACACTGGAAAGGGACTCAAGATCAGCGCGTGAGGCTCACAAAATGGGCTAAATGATCCATTTTGTGAAAACACATTTTGACTCATTTTGTGGCCCATTTTTTGCCACTAAAATCTCCAGGGCTGAGACAAGGTTGGAAGGAGGAGATCCACTGGGCAACCGACAAAGCCATCCAGCGTGTTCTTTAACATGCGCAGGCTGTCTTTGTGATCCCTCCACTTGTGATTAGTGCATTGTGTATAAAAAAGTGAAGCTCCGAGGCTATTCTCCCACACTCCGGGAATAATGGGACAAATTATTGCTGTCAATGTAAACCACTTTACCATAATAAATAAAAAAAAAATACCCTCTCAAGTAGCTGTTTGCCACAGAGGTCTGACAGGAGCCTATCAGTTAATATGCCAGAGTAGAAGGTCTGAGAGGATGGCAGGACCTCAGCAGAAAACAACACGAACATCCATGCCTTACCCGGGCTCGAACCCAGGTCCCTCAGATCAGTAGCCAAACGCGCTAACTACTCGGCCACGGGACGGCTTGCTACATTAGACTTTGCTATATTACACTCTAAAAAAATGCAATGAATACCTCCTCAAGCAGCTGCTTGCCATAGTGGTCTGACAAGAGTCTGTCAGTTTATAAGCCTTAGTATAAGGACTGTGAAAATGGTGGGACCTCAGCACGAACATCCATGACTTACCCGGGACTCGAACCCAGGGCCCTTAGGTCAGTAATCAAGCGCGCTAACCAATCGGCCACGGGACGACCTTACACTCTATCGACGAAATTTCAAATATCTAACATAAACAGCTAGGTTTCAATATTTGTTTAAATTTTTGCAATATCTTACTTTTTCCCATCGTTACAGGGAACTGTTAAAGCCATTGGTAGATTTTGAAAGTCCGAATCAAAATATTCTATCAATACCTCTCCAGGCCAAAAATAATATTTAATTTATCTCTGTAAACAGAAGTGTTATATGTGTACAAATGGGCAGACAATAATCTGAAAGAATTAATTCGTGGATTAAAATTAAAACGGGCTAAAAGATTGATTATTCACGTTAAAACTATTTTAGAGAGAAGAACCATTTTAGAGAGAAGAACCAATTTTTTTTTCTCTTTTATTTTATTCTGTCGCAAGGACGTGCAATTATCCGTGGTCGAAAGTAGCTCTTAGGAACCTCATTAGCAGATTCACGTGTGTCTGCTAACGTTGCTGGTGCAGCTCTAAGTGGGCGTCCTAGAATCCCAGAGGAGATCATTGCAGATGCTGCTGCGGCACTGGTCAAGAAGCAACGGACAGTAAAGCAAAACAATTCAAGTCGCTTCGGGTAAATTTCACGAAACAGCACGAGACCTTTTTCACGTAGATTTTGAAATGTACAAAACCTGCTTTAATATATATCAACAAAAAGCGCTGGATTTTCGTTATGATTTACGTTTTTTCGGATACATACTGTACATATTTCCTTCATATTGAATATGAAAATATTTCTCTTTTACTAAATACAGTAATTTGCTGCACTAGGAGCAAATGGGATGGTATTGCCGAAATTTATATGCTCTAAGGGTTGGGTTGTTTTACTTCTGAGCAGCACCTTTTGCACATAATGGGCTACATGGCCATGTCACAAGGACACCGAGGGATCAGAGAAAGTTGGAGGAAGGGGATCCACTTCATAGCTGTTAGGCGACAGATGCTCAGACCCCTCCCATCAAGGCCATCCAGCATGTTCTTTAACATGCACGAGGTATGGATCTCTTGCATATATACAGGATGAATCTGAAAAAGTGGGCAAAACTTTACGGGGTGGTATACGAGCAATATTCGTCATAGAATGTATGGTCGGAACGCAAACGACGAGCCGCTAGGTGGCGTTGGAAATGGTATAAAAGGGTCCGTCCTCGCACCCAACGGCATTTCTACCGTGGATTGCCGAGAGGATGGCTGGTTATACTAACCACGAAATGGCGGATATGCACTTTGTGTACGGTGCGGCGGACGGGAATGCAAGTGAGGCACAGAGACGTTGCCGCGACCGTTGTTGCCGGCGATATTCGGGAAATGCCTGGTGTCTTCGCAAATGTGCGTCGGTCCCTATCCCGTAGGTGTGAAGCCTGCATTACAGCTGGCGGCAGTTCTTTTGAGCAATTTCTTTGAGCATGTACCTCAATTACATTCCTGTTAATAAAATGTTTTCTGAAGTATCTCCTCTCCTTGTTGTGTTCATTCTTTAAATGTGACAGTGGAAAACTACCTTTTAACTTCTCAACGCTTACGTTCCGACCATACATTCTATGACGAATATTACATGTATAGCTGCGTTCCTACCACCCCGTAAAATTTTGCCCACTTTTTCAGATTCACCCTGTATAAATAGGCGGCTTTACATCCCATCCGACAGATGGAGCCTTTCCAAGTCCATTGGTGTCCCCTACTTAGTTTTGCAGGGATAAATCTCAATGCTGGCCCAGGTGTGGCTGGAATCTGGGAACTATAGGTTACAAGCCTGGCGCGCTACTCTCTGAGCCACCCCATCCATATATGACCAAGAGGCCTAAGCAGAGAGTTCCTATTGCTTTGGAGGCTGGAGCTGAATCATTCCTTAGAGAGCCTGGCTCGTAATCTATATGTATTTTTTGAGTTGCGACTTTAAGTGTTGGTTCGAAAGTATAGGCTAAAACTAGGGCACATGTAAGAAAAGCACATCAGGGTTTTTTCCCTTCGCATGGATAAAAATTCTAACAGAGATTTCTTTCTTTAATACCTCTTATCCACCGTTTTTTTACCCGAGAAATCTCTCCAATAAAATTTTCACCACCCATCTAAAGGATATATAAATAGAAGAAGGAAAGCATTTACCATGTGTAAGTGGTGCCGCCTATCGATTTTTTGGCGAACCCGATCGTGACAAATTAAAGATTTGTGAGAAAAGCAACTGTTAGGCGCTCTGAAAGACATTTAATAATATAGCAGTGTTTTATAGAAATACACTGAAAGCGCAATTTATTATACACATCCATCCACAAAATTTCCCTACTCAGCCAAGTACTTAAGTAAAGCGCTCAGCTGAAATCACTCTCACGCTGTAAATGGATCAGATAACTATCTGCTTTATAGCGTGCCTGCGATTATTATGAGGGGTAAACATGGGCGATTATTATGAGGGGCGAACTGAGCAAGTCGATAGTGGACAGATAATCGGTTCGAAGAAGATGGGATACTTCATATCTGTGACTGAAGAATGTCTGGGATTTCCACATATGACCGTCACACGTGTGTACCAAGACTACATCAAAACTGCCAAAATCACCATCCGCTGGGAAAAATGTGGCTATAACAGGACCATTGATGTTCAAGGTGAGAGCCGCCTCTTCCATATCATAATGTGTGAATGGAGGGCCACACTGCAGATGATAATGTTGGCATTCAGGGACGGAGCAGCTATGAAGGTTTGTGCAAAAACCATTCGATGCACTACTAGGCTGTGGAAGCCAAAGCCCACATTGAGTACCCTTCGTAACAGCTCATCAATGGGGTTTGAGGCTGCAGTGGGCGTAGAGACATTGCAAATAGACCGTGGAAGAATGGAAACGGGTAGTTTGGTTCGACGAATCGAGGTTCCAACTATAACATACTGAAAGGGAGTTTGCACGTGTGGCATAGACCACATGAGGCCATGGACCCCAACTGTCAAGTCGTAGTGTTACAGGTCAGTGGAGGCAGTGTCATGTTCTGCGTCTTGTTTACATGGGCCATTTTCCCACCTATAAAGACCACCATCACTGCAGAAGGCCAATGTTGACGTACTTGCCGACCACCTACATCCGTTCATAGCTATCCATTTCCCACAGCAGGGTGCCTCCTTTCAACAATGCCCAATATCATCGCTTCCGTTTGGCGAAGGATTGGTTGTATTTAAATTTGGGGCCCCTTGTACCTATCTAGCCGTCCCGTGGTCGAGTGGTTAGCGCACTTGGCTACTGATCTAAAGGACCTGGGTTCGAGCCCCGGGTAAGGCATGGATGTATGTGTCAAATCATGGGCATTATCTTTGGCTAATTTACTGACAGCCGTCCCGTGGTTAGCGCACTTGCCTACTGATCTAAAGGACCTGGGTTCGAGCCCCGGGTAAGGCATGGATGTGTGGGTCGTTTTTCTGCTGAGGTCCTGCCATCCTCACAGACCTTCTGCTGTGGCATATAAACTGACAGGCTCCTGTCTAGACCTCTGTGGCAAGCAGCTGCTTGAGGGGGTATTTATTTATTTTATTTTATGTACCTATCAAGATCACCATCACTGCACAAGGCCAGTGTTGACATACTTGCCAACCACCTACATTCGTTCATGGCTATCCATTTCCCATAGCAGGGTGCCTCCTTTCAACAATGCCCAATATCATCGCTTCCGTTTGGCGAAGGATTGGTTGTATTTCAGTTTGGGGTCCCTTGTACCTATCAAGATCACCATCACTGCACAAGGCCAGTGGTGACATACTTGCCAACCACCTACATCCGTTCATGGCTATCCATTTCCCATAGCAGGGTGCCTCCTTTCAACAATGCCCAATATAATCGCTTCCGTTTGGCGAAGGATTGGTTGTATTTCAGTTTGGGGTCCCTTGTACCTATCAAGATCACCATCACTGCACAAGGCCAGTGTTGACATACTTGCCAACCACCTACATCCGTTCATGGCTATCAATTTCCCACAGCAGGGTGCCTCCTTTCAACAATGCCCAATATCATCCCTTCCGTTTGGCAAAGGACTGGTTGTATTCCAGTGAGTTCACAACCCTCGAATGGCCCTCTCAATCTCCATATTTGAACTCCATTTTACATCTACAGAGCAAAGTGGAGCAACGCATTCGAGCCTGAAATTCACCGCCTGCAATTTTTAGTGCTTTACGGATGACTGTCCTGGAATCATGGGTCGCAATACCACGCAAACATCTCCAACACTTGGTAGAGTCCATGCCACAACGTGTTACTGTTGTTCTTAGGGCTAAAGTTAAACCCACACTTTATTAGGTAGGTGTGTATAAAAAAAGTGTTCCTCCAGAATTTATTAATATATAAATTGGTAAACCCTATTAAAATATAAAAAAAAAACTTTTAATAATTATATTAGAAGGTACCGAAATTTTCTCAGAGCATAATTTTGTTTCCTTTATGATACTACCACTAGTTTTTCTTAATATTTCCTTTATTTAAGTTTGCTTCAGTTGTTTCAATGTGGCCAAAGCCTTTAATAAGGTTTGGATAGATGGTATCCTATGCAAAGTTGTTAGAGCGGAGATTCTATTGGGAATTAAAAGTCATATATCCATAAACGTAGCCTCTCCAGTATTCATGACATTTAAGTTGGAATACCACAAGGCATACTTCTTTGACCAGGGCTATTTTATGTTTACCTTTATGATTTTCGTGTTATTGACAGAATTACTACAGCAATATATTCCGGTGACTTTGCTCTGCTCTTGGCCTCGCTAGTGCATCTATTGCTATTGATAGATTGCAACGAGGCTTAGGCGAGATGAAACAATGGTACAGAAAATGGAAGATACGTATTAAAGATGAGAAAAGTGCCTCGCTTTTATTTACTACTAAGAAAGTAACTAACCCTCAAAAACCTAACATTGATTGATACTCCACATTCAACTGGCACACCGATGGGCTTGAAAAGGCCGCCGTCCGTCGGATGGGACGTTAAGCCGTGGCCCCGTGTGCGGGAGAGCCATACCCTGTGCACGTTAAAGAACACGCTGGATGGCCTTGACGGAAGGCTACCATTTGTCTCCCAACAGCTGTTCCAGTGGGTCCCCTCCCCCAACCTTCTCTGAGCCTTCGGGGTCCATGTGACCTGGCCATTTAGCCCATGGTGTGCAAAAAAGTGCCGCTCAGAGGTAAAACAACCCAAAATTCAACTGGCAGGAAACTATTAAGTATCTGGGTTAAGTACCTTACGTAATAAACGGAGATGGGACAAGCACATTAGAAATGTTTTGCAGAAAGCAAACATGATTAAATGCCAACTTGGCCCATTAAATGGGTAGGAATTCTATCCTCTCCATTTATCATAATTTACTACTATACCATACCGTTCTTTGACCTGTTATAACATGCAGCACCTCTCTGGGCAAATACAACAAAAATGATCGAGATCTATCAAAATAAAATTTTAAGACATGAAGTAAATCTCCATGGTTCGTAACCAACAGACAGATACATGGGGACTTAAGTGTTAAACATATTTACACCATATAAAGCAGATTTGTAAGATCTTTTTAAAAGAAAAAATTTTAGATTTGTAAGAAACAAACCCTCATGATTTCATCACAAACATTTTGAGGTTTAATCGTGTCCTAAGAGTAGATTCAAGATAGCTAGACTATTGGTTTCCGAGCACGAAACCTTTTTGGTTTTGCACTCTGATCTACGGTATTTATCACTGTTTTTACTACCCTTTTTTGGCTCACCTTTTGGTAATTCTTTTCTTGTCCCTGGTGGCTCAGGGACAAGGAAAGATGGAGAAGGTTATGGGATCTTGAACCTGGTACTTTGAAAATCATTATTAAGCTACAAGCTACATGCAGTATTTAAGTTCTAGATTATATTTCCTTTCATTGGAAATTATTTTTCGTGTTCCTAAATTTACCTTATGGATGTAAAAACTTAATTGAGTAACTAAACATAAGGTGACCAGACGTTTTCTGGGGACAATCCTTGGATGAAAAGTTTTGTCTCCGGCAAATCAATGTCCTCAGAACTGTCCCCATAATTTATTTTTAAGCATTAAATTAACAAGAACAATATAAGCAATTTGTTTATTAATATAATAAGTGGTAACACTATTATAAAAAAATTCCCTCAGTAAATGCAAGTGACTGAAACATTGAAGCACGAATTTTAAAAAAGAATTCTGTTTGTAATGTAAGCGACTGAAACACTGAGGCACGAAATTTAGAAATTTCTGCTGGTAATGCAAGAGACTGAAACATCGCAGTACGAATTTTAAAAAAATTCTGTCGATAATGCAAGTGACTGAAACATTGCAGCACGAATTTTAAAATGAAAATCTACAATTGCGAACTATTAATCTATGGTGACCAAACCTCTCCAGAAAACAAGGATGTTTGATCACGTTAGTTTGACAACTCGCGCCTGAATTTTAAATTCCCCGGATCTTTTTCTGCAATCTGGTCACCGTACAAAAGAGGAAAAATATGCAGATATCCCCTGTATTATGAAGTGATGACTTCACTGTAATGTAGGCATTTTTCACGTTTTGGTGGGGCTGTAGTCTCACAGCTTACATTGTAGCACTTGAGCGTTGCCACCCGATGTTCCTGGGCGGGGGTGGCTCAGTCGGTAGCGCGCCAGGCTCGTAATCTGTAGTTCCCAGGTTCGAGTCCCAGCTGGGTCAGCGTTGAGATTTATCTCCGCAAAATTCCCCGCCCTGCCCACGGTCAGTAGGGGACACCGATGGGCTTGTAAAGGCCGCCGTCCGTCGGATGGGACGTTAAACCGTGGCCCCGTGTGTGGGAGAGCCATACCCTGTGCACGTTAAAGAACACGCTGGATGGCCTTGACGGGAGGCTACCATCTGTCTCCCAACAGCTGTTCCAGTGGGTCCCCTCCCCCAACCTTCTCTGAGCCTTCGGGGTCCATGTGACCTGGCCATTTAGCCCTTGGTGTGCAAAAAAGTGCCGCTCAGAGGTAAAACAACCCAACCCAACCCAACCCGATGTTCCTCTATACAAGATATCATAATAAAAAAATAAAATAAATACCCCCTCAAGCAGCTGCTTGCCACAGAGGTCTGACAGGAGCCTGTCAGTTTATATGCCACAGTAGAAGATCTGAGAGGATGGCAGGACCTCAGCAGAACATCCATGCCTTAATCCGGGGCTCGAACCCAGGTCCCTTAGATCAACAGACACAGTTTAAACTCTTCTCCTTCACACATTCTTTAACCCATCTACTCATCGCAATCGATGCAAACATAAAATTTCCGCGCCGTAGGGCCTGCGGAAAAAAGATGACCAGAGCCTGCAAAGGAGTTCAATCTAGGCCTCTTGTGTGCTCAGTGATAAAAATTTTCAGTGTGAGGATTTTTTCAGAGTACTCCTGGATAAAATGTTTTTAACAATATAAGACATCTTTCCTCATTGTTATGTAAATGGAAAGTCACATTCAAAGCTTCCGAACTTTGAAAAACAATCTTTTTACGAAAAATTATCATTAGAGACAAAGTTTTCCCTCAAATCTCTCCAAATTCCTTTTTTTCCACATCAGTCAGAGATCATAAATGACTATACTAGAGTACCGGGTGCATTGTATCCAAACCTCCTTCATGTAAAAAAATTATTCATCAATAAATAAATATATCAAAAAATGATGTCACAAGCAAGAATTTGCATGGAGGTCTAACAAACATATTTTTTTGCTGTAGAAGTGGCAAATCAGGACAAAGCTGAAGCTAGAGGAAAATGGTTAAGGCTTTAAAAGTAAGGACCTAACCCTCTTGTACTTCTGTTTACGGTTATAGTCATAATCTAAAAGTTTAGTGATGACCAAATTAGGATGCGATTCCATCTGCGTGAAGAAGTTTGTCGAAGTAGTTCTGATAAACATTTTGACAGAATCGACGTTGAGGTAATCGACGTTGCAAGTTGCTGTTTTTATGAACAATGATGCTGATGCAACAGTTCTAAGTATTTTGTTTTGAAAGGTTTAGAGTCTTCAGATGGTCGTATTCTTTGTACATTCCCGAATTGGGCAGGCATACATAATAAACGGTCGGATGATCATTTTGTAAATTAATAACTTGTTGTATATGTAAAGTTTAGAGTTCTTTCTAAGCAGTATGTTCAAGCTTCATTTAACGCTTTTGCGCTTATTCAGAATATTTGTGACAGTTAATTCCAGCTGAGTCTTTGATTCAGGGTTGATTCCCAGGTATGGTGCAGAGTCCTTCCATTCGATATTGATGTCGAAAATATAAAATCTAGGGACTCAATGCATCCCTCTATGGGTAAAAATTATTGTGTTGCTCTTTGTTGTGTTTATTTTAATCCGCCATTTTGTAAACCAGGCTTCTAATTCATTAAGTTCTCCTGCACTATTCTGTCTGCAAGTTCGGGACTTAAAGATGGAGAAACGTCACAAATGAAAAAGTTAAAAATGATGGGATCCAAAAGTGATCCTTGAGGGACTCCTGAGTTAACGGATTTTTATTTCTGAGAGAGAATCTTATTATGTTCTTTCAAGCAAATAAGAAGAGATAATTTTGACAAGTGGTTGCGGAAAGTTCTTTCCAATGAGCTTGTAGAGAAGGCCATTATCCATATTTTACCGAAGGTCTTCGTAAAATCGAGGAAGGCCGCCACAATCGATTCCTTTTTTTATTCAGACTTTCGGTGATAGTCTCCACTACACATAATAATGATACATCATCGAATGTTGGTTTGAAAAACAAAATTATGTTGGTGGGATAATTTTTATCTTGTAGAAACGTCTCTATTATGTTAAGGATAATTCTTTCAAACACTTTGCCAATGCAGGATAACAGACTAATAGGCCTATAATTTTGTGCGAAATTACAGGCCTGTCCTGGTTTATGGATCAATGAAAGCTCTCTTCCAAGAGTCTGGGAATTGATTGTGTCTGAGAAGCTTGTTGAAGATGCAACGAAGTCGCGTGATTGACTTTGTTGGCAATTTCTTGAGCAGAAGGTTAGTTACCCTGTCTGGTCCAGGTGCTGTTTTCGTTTTCGGTTTCTTTCACTGTGGTGAATTTGATTTTTTTCCGTAATGTCCTTTCTATGAAATTTTCGAAATGATCTGTCACATTTTCTATGAAACCATCGTGTGACGGATGAACATTTGGGAAAAAATGCGTCTCAAGAACATCTGCAAAAGCCTCTGCCTTATCTGAGAATGCAAGTCACATTAAATCACGCAGAGGTGTAACATTTCATTTTAAAGCTTTAAGAGATCTTAACATACCCCATAATGGATGGTCTTCAGTGTTAACTAAAAAGACTTTCTTATTCCAGTTATTGGCTTAGGTTTCTCTAAATCTTTCTTTAACTTGAGTTGGTAGTTTATTATACAAATTTTTATCTCTACGATATCTGGGCCTCTGCCAGACTCCTCTTGCCTTGTTTTTATCTCTGATTGGAATTTTAACCTCTTCTGGTAACTTACGTTCCACGAATTCTAATATTTTGGTTTTGCTTGAATCATGAACAACGGTAGCAAAGCAGAGTGTGAGGTCTTAAATAACATGATTTATTTTTTCCATATCACTATATTGCTCATCTGAAAATGGAATCTATCCCAGTTAATAATAATTTTCTCTTGTATTTTTTCTATTCTGTTCAGTGAAAGTGAGAGGATCACTGGGATATGGTCTGATGACAAGACAGTCACTGCACGCATGGAATATTATGGTAGAAAATGACTCATTCCAATAACATATAGTACATCGGTCTGTGATTTGAAACATTTGGCTGGAATGTGGGTTCAATTGGTGCATCAACCATCAGTCTCTTGACAGTCGATTACTCTAACAGCACTCTCTATTTCTGTTAGTTGTCCTAGAGTGTCAAGTAGGATGTTTGGCGTTCAAATTCCCTGAAAGTATCACTTGGATCTTGTTGTCAAATATTTTTCTTAGGTCGTTTTCGTTTAGTTGTTTGTTCGGGGGGTTAAAAAAAATAAAAATAAATACCCCCTCAAGCAGCTGCTTGCCACAGAGGTCTGACAGGAGCCTGTCAGTTTATATGCCAGAGTAGAAGGTCTGAGAGGATGGCAGGATCTCAGCAGAAAAACGACACATATTCTGCTAAAAGCTGCAATTTCCCAAAGAAAATTTTCCAGAACCACCGCAGTTGCCTCAATGTCTTTCAGTCTGAAATAACAGATTCATGGTGAGGATGTATCATTTGATCAGAATAGATATTCTCTCTCCTTTATTATATGCTCTGAGCAACTTTTAATTCGTCATTAACCCTTAGATGCATCTCAGTAATCAAGGTCACATCAATGCCATAATCAAATGAAATGTTTCTAAATTCGTAAAAGTCATTTTAGATTCCGTTAGAGTTCCAGAAGTGAATCTGATTATTGATTTTTTCGCAAGGCAGCTTTGTTCATTGTCTATCAAAGATTTCAGCAATTAAATCTGCTCCCTTCAATCCAATAGCAATTTTGTCCATTGGATTTTTAGACTTCTCAAATTCTAATACCACGTCCTTAAATTTCTATTTGATTAAAAGGTTACATGAAATTATAACCTTTTAACTTCAGACGTTTAAAGAAATCAATAAATTCTCTAATCTCAGCGAGGATATTTAATTCCTCTGTAGTTTTTCCTTGTTTTTGTGCAAGCATTGTGGTGGCTGAGCTGACTTTTAGCTCCATTTATTTTCTCTGATTTTAAGGAACAACTTTGTTTGCATTGAAAGCAGCAGCTTGAGCATAAGATTTTCTTTTGTTCATTTCATTAACCGTCTTCTTGCTAGAATATGTTATGTCGTTACTGTCTTTATCATTTACTAGTAGATTTACCCGGCATTAGGGGCGGGGGTGGCTCAGTCAGTAGCGCGCCAGGCTCGTAATCTGCAGTTCCCAGGTTCAAGTCCCAGCTGGGTCAGCGTTGAGATTTATCTCCGCAAAAATTCCCCGCCCTGCCCACGGTCAGTAGGGGACACCGATGGGCTTGGAAAGGCCGCCGTCCGGCGGATGGGACGTTAAGCCGTGACCCCGTGTGCGGGAGGCTACCATCTGTCTCCCAACAGTTGTTCCAGTGGGTCCCCTCCCCCAACCTTCTCTGAGCCTTCGGGGTCCATGTGACCTGGTCATTTAGCCCATGATGTGCAAAAAAGTGCCGCTCAGAGGTAAAACAATCCTACAATCCAATTACCCGGCATTACTCGGGTCTGAAACTTTCCGAAATATAAAATAACTCCCCACGTCGCAAGCTTTCATTTAGCCTAAACATCATTACATTCGATATTCTCTCCCTCTCAGAGTGACTTAGTCGGCAGCGCGCAAGACACATAATATGTAGTTCCCAGGTTCGAGTCCCAGCTGGGTCAGCATTGAGATTTATCACTACGAAACACTCCGCCTTGCCCACGGTCAGTAGGGGACACCGATGGACTTGGATAGACTGCAGTCCGTCGGATGGGACGTAAAGGTTTGGTTGTTTTACCTCTAAGCGGCACGTTTTTGCACACCATGGGCTAAATGGCCAGGTCACATGGACCCCGAAGGCTCAGAGAAGGTTGGGGGAAGGGACCCACTGGAACAGCTCTTGGGAGACAGATGGTAGCCTCCCGTCAAGGCCATCCATCGTGTTCTTTAACGTGCACAGGGTATGGCTCTCCCGCACACGGGGCCACGGCTTAACGTCCCATCAAACGGTTCCAAGCCAATCGGTGTCCCCTACTGACCGTGAGCAGGGCGGAGAATTTTGCGGAGATAAATCTCAACGCTGACCCAGCTGGGACTCGAACCTGGGAACTACAGATTACGAGCCTGGCGCGCTACCGACTGAGCCACCCCCGCCCCCGATGGGTCGTAAAACCGTGGCTCCGTGTGCAAGAGAGCCATATCCTGTGCACGTTAAAGAAAACACTGGATGGCCTTGACGGGACCTGTCTTCCAATAGCTGTTACAATGGATCCCCTCACCCAACCTTCTCTGAGCCTTCGGAGTCCTTGTGACCTGGCCATTTAGACCATTGTCCGCAATAAAAAGTGCCACTCAGAGGTAAAGCAATCCAACCTCCCCCTCCGGTTAAAATTTTCTCCCTTTCTTTTAGGGAAAAGAAATGGACATAATTATAGGTACCCATAATCCTCCCCACGTCAGAAGTTTATAAACCAAAAACCGGAATTTCCTCGCTCAGATAATCGATCTTTTCAAATCACTTCTTCCCACCAGAGTTCCTCGGATACAATTTGCCAGGCATATGTAACTTCATAGCAAAAGAAAATGAATTATGATCTGAGGTGCATAAAATATGTAAAGATGCAAAAAATATTATTATTAAGCGAAATTATTTATTACTTAACATAATATTTAAAACATTTAATAATTATTTGTGTATACTTTAATTGGCTTTTGCATATTTTTCGTATTAAGTTAATGATTTTAACTTCCGATAAGAGTTTATTTTTTGAATCTCGTGTTCTGCTAGTGCTTAAGTAGAACGACTTCAGTATCACGCGAAATCAGAAATCAATTAGTTTCATGCATTCATTATTTCAAAAGAAGATGGCAACAGTTATTTTGAATAGCTTTCAACTGTTAATGTTTAATCACGCGAAATCAGATATTAGTTTAGTTTGATGTATTCCTATTTTGAAATTTATTAGTGGCAACAGTTATTTTGAATACCTTTCAACCGTTAATGTTAAGTCTATGGGAATTTGAGAAATTCAAACTCATCCACCCCAATTTTAGTTTACCCCAGCGAGTTCGCGCATAGCCTATATTCTTCCCCTAGGTAAAGAGAACGTTCATACAAAATCTGGTGTCTCTAGCTCTTCTGGGGTTCGAGTACATAAGCGGACAGAGACACACACAAACAAACAGTTATTTTGAATACCTTTCAACCGTTAATGTTAAGTCTATGGGAATTTGAGAAATTCAAACCCATCCACCCCAATTTTAGTTTACCCCAGCGAGTTCGCGCATAGCCTATATTCTTCCCCTAGGTAAAGAGAAAGTTCATACAAAATCTGGTGTCTCTAGCTCTTCTGGGGTTCGAGTACATAAGCGGACAGAGACACACACAAACAAACAGTTATTTTGAATACCTTTCAACCGTTAATGTTAAGTCTATGGGAATTTGAGAAATTCAAACCCACCCACCCCAATTTTAGTTTACCCCAGCGAGTTCGCGCATAGCTTATATTCTTCCCCTAGGTAAAGAGAACGTTCATACAAAATCTGGTGTCTCTAGCTCTTCTGGGGTTCGAGTATATAAGCGGACAGAGACACACACAAACAAACAGTTATTTTGAATACCTTTCAACCGTTAATGTTAAGTCTATGGGAATTTGAGAAATTCAAACTCATCCACCCCAATTTTGGCTGACCCCAGCGAGTTCGCGCATAGCCTATATTCTTCCCCTAGGTAAAGAGAACGTTCATACAAAATCTGGTGTCTCTAGCTCTTCTGGGGTTCGAGTACATAAGCGGACAGAGATACACACAAACAAACAAACTTTCTTCTTTATACATTCGATATTGACAAATGCAGATTTTGGGTTTGGGGAAATTTATACAACCCTTATAGCTTGCAGTTTGTCCCTTTTTTCCAATTTGCATATAAAGGAGACAACTATCTATTTTTCTAGAGCGTGCTGTTGTTAGGTGTTCCCCTGCACACTAGTTGTTGTTAAATAACTTGATTTGAAATACAACTTGATTGTTAAAACAACTTGATTGGAAATGCCCAAAACTGACATTTATGGCACTGGTTAGGGCCAGGTCATTTCTATACGGTTCAATGTCAACCTTGAGATGAAATAGGTCACTGACTTGAAATATCTTCTTTCCTGCGGTGTCCTTGTAAGTTCTACCATGAAGATAGGAAGCGGAATATTATTAGAACTTTTCCTAAGCTATTGGATGATAAACAATGGATAACCAAGGTCCAATAGTTCTTTTCGGATTTCTTCGTTATATCAGCTAGCAAGTTATGAATAAACCCACTTTCAAATTGTAGTTCTGGTTTAGCAGATAGGTGTGGAAGGATAGTTTGTGGTCTTCAAGTTTCTTCCCAAAGTTTCTGTAATCTTTCACACACTCATTGTTTGAACTCTTAATAAATTCTCCTGCCATTTTGGAGAAAAGATTTCAACAGCAATTCCACCCAGTTCTTTGTGGATTCCCAGTCATCCGCTTTTCATCCTGATAATGAGAGATGGTATTTTATTTCGGGTTGGCCTTTGTATTTGATCTGTAGCTACACCAGCATTTGGCATTTCCTGTTCCAAATTATTATCATCTGTGTCTGCAAGTGGCAGAAATCGATTTTTTGTGCTAACTGAACTGTGCTCTGAGGAAGGAAGAGGCCTTTCCTAACTGGAATGAATGTTCTCTCCATTACAGGAGAATGGACAGTTGCTTTTAATAGTATATCCTACGAAACTCGCTCTTTACAATCGCAGAATATATCGATATATGGTTTTCAATTTCCCTCTCCAGGCAATAATGCTGCATAAACATATTTCTAATTTCATTTTGTTTTATCTGAACTTAGAACATCAGTAGCCTCTCGATTTGGATACGTTTTAATTCTTTCATCTAGCACTGCAAATTGTTTCTTTTTTCTCTTCGAAGTTATTTATATTTCATACGGAGTAAGGCAGTATATTTAGATTCAGTTAACGAATCAGAATGAAACAGATCTCCCCTGTGAATCCTCTTGTGTTCTGTGATCAAGGCATCACCCCGAGATGTTACACCGTAGGATCGAGAAGAAACAGTCCTACCAGTGAACGAATTCATAATAACGGTAATAGAATACTTTCCAATGGTCTTTCCCGCTCTTTCACACAGCAACATTCACAGATTTCTTGAACACCACCATGAAAGCCGGTATCATTTTTCAGACTCAAATGTAAACGGAAAAGCAGCTTGCTTACAAACTGACTCGAAACAAAATTAAACTTCACTAAAACGAAAATTAGTGCACAAATACTTGACGAGTTTAAACCAACTGCTAAGAATACGTCCTAAGGGTCTATCATACAAGTCACTACTCACTTCAGGTTCCTGTTTTCCGAAATATTCGTTTATTTTGGAAAATAATGTTGTTGTTTTCCTTTTGTGATAAAGTATGATTGAGGCTTTATTTGGAAAGTGTTTAATATTGTATGGGATTTCAGTAAAAATAATTTGACAGTATAGTGTTGGAAAAAACCAATTTTATGTTAAATGAACTTATTTAATAGATAAAACAAGATGTTGTTTACAAGACTTACGACAATTTGAATAATTTATGTAATGAATAAATGATAAAACTACACTCCTATAAAATCCTTAACTGATTAACTTATATGATGCAATTGAGCATAAAAGATAATTATACTTAGTACAAGACACAAAACTTACTGGATTACACTTTCTTTGCTTTTTCTGTTGGCTTCCTATTACTATGAGCAGTGAAAGTAGACCTCTTATTACTATCACCAATGAGACTAGGCGTCTTATTGCTATCTCCAGTGAAACTAGGCTTCTTGTTACTATCCCCAGTGAAATTTGGCTTCTTGTTACTATCCCACTAGTGAAATTAGGCTCCCTATTACTGTCCCCATTGACACTAGACTTCTTGTTACTATCCCACTAGTGGGGCGGGGGTGGTTCAGTCGGTAGCGCGCCAGGCTCATAATCTGTTGTTCCCAGGTTCGAGTCCCACCTGGGTCAGCGTTGAGATTTATCTCCGCAAAATTCCCCGCCCTGCCCACGGTCAGTAAGGGACACCGATGGGCTTGGAAAGGCCGCCGTCCGTCGGATGGGACGTTAAGCCGTGGCCCCGTGTATGGGAGAGCCATACCCTGTGCACCTTAAAGAACACGCTCGATAGCCTTGACGGGAGGCTACCATCTGTCTCCCAACAGCTGTTCCAGTGGGTCCCCTCCCCCAACCTTCTCTGAGCCTTCGGGGTCCATGTGACCTGTCCATTTAGCCCATGGTGTGCAAAAAAGTGCCGCTCAGAGGTAAAACAACCCAACACAACTATCCCACTAGTGAAATTAGGCTCCCTATTAGTGTCCCCAGTGACACTAGGCTTCTTGTTACTATCCCTAGTGAAACCAGGTTTCTTGTTACTATCACCAGTGAAACCAGGATTCTTGTTACTATAAGCAGTGTAACTAGACTTCCTATTACTATCACCAGTTAAACCAGGCTTCTTGTGACTATCACCAGTGATCAAGTAGGTTCTTCTTACTATAAGCAGTGTAACTAGACTTCATATTGCTATCACCAATAAAACCAGGCTTCTTGTTACTATCCCCAGTGAAATTCGGCTCCTTATTACTGTCTCCAGTGAAACCAAGCTTTTTGTTACTATCACCAATGAACCTAGGTTCTTATTACATAAGCAGTGAAACTAGACTTCATATTTCTATCACCAGTTAAACCAGTCTTCTTGTTGCTATCACTAGTAAAACTAGGCTTCTTATTACTATCACCAGTGAAACCAGACTTCTTGTTTCTATCACTAATGAAACTAGGTTTCTTGTTACTATTACCAGTAACAAGAACAGGCTTCTTATTGCTATCACCAGTGAAACTAGGTTTCTTGTTACTATTACCAGTGAAACCTAGCTTCTTATGCTATCACCAGTGAAACTAGGTTTCTTGTTACTATTACCAGTGAAACCAGGCTTCTTATTGCTATCACCAGTGAAACTAGGTTTCTTGTTACTATCACCAGTGGAACCAGGCTTCTTATTGCTATCACCAGTTAAACCAGTCTTCTTGTTGCTATCACTAGTAAAACTAGGCTTCTTATTACTATCACTAGTAAAACTAGGTTTCTTGTTACTATTACCAGTGAAACCAGGCTTCTTGTTTCTATCACTAATGAAACTAGGTTTCTTGTTACTATTACCAGTGAAACCAGGCTTCTTGTTTCTATCACTAATGAAACTAGGTTTCTTGTTACTATTACCAGTGAAACCAGGCTTCTTATTGCTATCACCAGTGAAACTAGGTTTCTTGTTACTATTACCAGTGAAACCAGGCTTCTTATTGCTATCACCAGTGAAACTAGGTTTCTTGTTACTATTACCAGTGAAACCAGGCTTCTTATTGCTATCACCAGTGAAACTAGGTTTCTTGTTACTATTACCACTGAAACCAGGCTTCATCTTAAGCAAAAGCTAAACAAACCTTTCACTTAGGTTAGTTCCATTACAGACATGACGTATCTTTCACAGTACGTGGAGCATCTCATGATACAATACACACGCTTTTACGAGTTGCATGTTCTTCCGTGGTTTCAATATATAACATGAAAGTCATATATCTCCTTGAATCTACCATCAGGGAAATTTACTTCATTTATTATAAGTTTCAAACTTTTTCTTTTAAGATAGTTTAAAACATTCTTCTAGTCAAGCGGAAAGATTCGACAAACTATATGAACTCCAGGGAATAAAAAAATGCTTTCATTTCAATGTTCCGCTTAAAAAATAACAACTCTTAAACCTTATGGATAATATCTGCACAGAGCCACTATAAACCTCTCTTGAGTTTGACAAGATCATCCAGCTAAAATTTTATTTAAAGACTAGTTTACGCATAAGAAGATGAAAATCAATAACAAGAGAAGTCTATAGTACCTATGCGAGACTTGCTAATTCATTGACAACTCATGTGGAAAATTAGTTTCAGCACAGAATGGGAATTAAGTGTTGGAAGTGTGGTCTGCTCCTAAAATGTAGGACGCCATCAGGCAACATTGCACACTTGCCTGGACAGAGGAGTTGTTGGGTCTTGTTGATTCTTAATATATCGCCTTGACAATGCAGTCAAGTTTCAGCAGAAGTCAAAGCAGGGTTGGCGTCTCTGCGTGTGACATGTTGAAATTTGATACTCTGAAGAGTTTTCGTGACTATGTCCCAAACGAAACTAACCTGACATCATTTTTCACGACTTTAGGAAAATATTCGAGAATTTTCGTCTTATGTCTATGATAATCCAACTTCGAAACTCTATAACTTGTAAAATATACATTAGCTGGAAAAATGTGACTAAAGATAAATTATAGGTCTTAATAAAATCTATTGAAATCTCGATCTTTTTCAACAATATTCGTTCAGTATTTAAATAGTTATGGAGGCTGGAATATTTAACAATAAATGATCTTGTTTTATAAAAATCACTCATAATTGTCTATTACGGAAATAATCATTACGCAGAATTCTAAAATGTGCATTTATTTTATTGAACTGTTTGAAATAATACTTTTTATTTAAGTTTGAATTAATTTTTGAGGTAAATTCTTATGATGAATTATTATTGCGAAATATTCAAGCTTCCGTAACTCCTTATATTGAACGAATACGATTGAAAATCGATATTTAAATAGATTCGATTATGATCGTTAAATATTATCTTCAGTCACGTTTTCATTAAATGGATATTTTAGAAGTTATAGAGATTGGAAATTAGATTCCCATTTACGCAACATTCATATGAGTTGGGTTGTTTTTACCTCTGAGCGACACTTTTTTATGCACATGATGGGCTAAATGGCCAGGTCACAAGTACCTCGAGGGCTCAGAAAAGTTGGGGGGATGGAATTCCTGGACAGCTACTGGGAAACAGATGGTACCCTCCTTTTAAGGCCAACTAGCATGTTCTTTAACGTGCACAGTATGTAGCTCTCCCGCACGCGGAACGAAGGAATAACGTCCCATCAGATGGACGGCAACGTTTTCAAGTTCACTAGTGTCCCCAATTGACAGAGTGCAGCCTACGGTTTTGCGGAGATAAATCTCAACGCTGGCCCAGGTGGGACTCGAACCTTGGAACTGCAGATTAAGAAACTGGTGCGCTACCGACTGAGCCACTCCCGCCCCATAGTCACGTGGTTTTCTTCTGTAGAATATCATAGACCAATGAAGAACAACCATGTTTCAAATTTTATTCAAAGTATAGAAATGTATGCTGTTAGCAAAAAAATTATATCTGCAGTTGCATCTCTGAACTTCTGGGATTAGCAACAGAACATCTTGGAGTAGCTTTTGAATATTTGCAAAACACGAAACGTTCAACCCACGTATATAATAATCCCAACAACGAAAAAAATGAAAGTGGACTTTTGTTTTTTGTTCAAGGAGTACAGAATAATAGAACTAAATCAATACCTGGGGTTGGAGTCAGTGCATAAGATAAAGAAAAAACACATGAACATTACAGAGGAACAGTTATTGCTGTAAATCATATTCTCTCAACTATCCCACACTCTATTTACAATTACACTCTATATTTACAGTTCCAAGCTCTAAACCAACGCATCTTAGGCAGCGAAAAGGTCAAACCCGTAAAATATTCAAATATTCATTATTCTGTTGTTAACCGCTAAAAACATCAACGTAACACCTCACATCAAGAATTTTTGATGTTAAGGAAATGTTTCAAAGTAGGTATAAGAAAGGAAATCCTGTGCATTACTTCCCACATTCTGAATTGATTTACTGCAGTACTTAATCCGTCTCATAGGTCTGAATTGATGTACACTACACTGCAAGAAGTAAACGTACAGTTCCTTACTCTGGGAATAGAAAGCAACAATCAAAGCTCGCTAACTTTCTAAATAGTTTTTTTTTATGAAAAAATGTTATTGGAAAAAAAACTGAAGATCTTACACAAATCTCTCCATATATCTATTTTCCGCCATATTTGTCAAATATTTTTGCAGATTTTCAAGTTGTATTTTAATATTTGGCAACCGTGCGTGAATTCATAATGAAAGACATATTGTAAATCAACGATTTAATAACTAATAAACTTAAATTAATAACATTATAATTTCAGTCATTTAAAACTTAAATTAATAATCAAAAAAGTTAAGTTGTTTTACCTCTGAGCGGCACTATTTTTGCACACAATGAGCTAAATGATCAGGTCACAAGGACCCCGAAGGCTCAGAGAAGATTGTGGGAGGGGACCCAATGGACTGCCGTTAGGATACAGATGCCTCCCGTCAAGGCCATCAAGCGTGTTCTTTAACATGTACAGGATATGGCTCTCCCGCACACGGAGCGGAGAGTTGAATCATCTAGTTGAATCTTGATCTTGAATCTTTTCACCATTAGAGGGGACCATTAATAAATTTATATTCCATTGGTTCTTTAAAAATATACAGTATATATAATTTTTCTTAGTGGATGTTTAAGAATCTATGTTTTTTCTTGTGGTTCTTTAAAAATGACTCTAATGGTGAAAAATATTTAATACATATTATAAATTTTTCACCATTAGAGGGAGCTATTTATGCTATTGCGATATTCGGAGAAAATGGTAATATTTCTTCAGTAGCTATAGAACGAAAAAAGAAATTTAAATTTATTTCTCCACCTTGCCCTCGGTCAGTAGGGGACACCGATGGGCTTGGAAATTCCTGCCTTCCATCCGATGGGACGTTAAGCCGTGTTTTGAATATTTTACGGTTAGCAAAAAAATTATATCTGCAGTTGCATCTCTGAACTTCTGGGATTAGCAACAGAGCATTTTGGAGTAGCTTTTGAATAGCTAGATTCAAGATCAAGAAAGTTTTAAAAGTTTTAAATAGCCACTAGGAAAAAAGTTTTAAAGAGCCGCAGGAAAGACAAATTTATATACTTAAAACGCTGCAGAAAAAGCTTATATTTTTAAAGAACCACAAGAAAAGAACTTAGATTCTTAAACATCCACTAAGAAAAATTATATATACTGTATATTCTTAAAGAACCAATGGAAGAAAAAAATTATATTCTTAAAGAGCCTCTAGAAAAAAAAAGTTTTAAAGAGCAGCAGGAAAGACAAATTTATATACTTAAAACGCTGCAGGAAAAGCTTATATTTTTAAAGAACCACAAGAAAAGAACTTAGATTCTTAAACATCCACTAAGAAAAATTATATATACTGTATATTCTTAAAGAACCAATGGAAGAAAAAAATTATATTCTTAAAGAGCCTCTAGAAAAAAAAAAAGTTTTAAAGAGCCGCAGGAAAAGCAAATTTATATTCTTAAAATGACGCAGGAAAATTCTCTGCTTAAAAACAAAAACATACTTTTCTAATGAGAAATCAATTGAAAAAAATAAAAATATATTTTTAAAGAATCAAGAAAAGATTTTGATTAAGAAACAAAAAAAATATTTTAATGAGTATTATGAAATGACAAAATGATTTAGTAATGCGCCTGAAAATGTTTTGTGAAAAACGGGGAGATTATTTTATAAACCGCAATATTTTTTGCAATGAGCCACGGGATTGCAATGAGCCTTGGTTATAAGGGATAAAATTGCTGCAGTCAATATAAACAAGGAACATCCATCTACTGGCCTTGTTTATATTGATTGCAGCAATTTCACCCCTTATACCCAAGGAGGTGGTAAAAAAGCAACAATTATATTATAAGAGATGAAAAAAAAATTCAGATTATATTTTATAGGCACTAAATAAAATATTGCGAATTAAATTTTTCCAATCATCGATTAATTGGAATTTCCAGCGTTAGAGGGTGCTTAAGTCAAAGAATAAAATTCTTTGTTCTGTTTGAAAGCGAGCATTCTACTTTCAATTAAGGACAAATGTTATTCTTTTAATTTATTCTTGAAACCATAAAAAAGAATTTCATGATGAGATCATCTTTCGAAGTAATTCATGCACAAGTCATCATTCTTTCACGAAGAAGAAATTGAAACTGAAACGACTCACCTTATTCACCCAAATTCGCAAAAAGGAATTTCCGTTTTGACAAAAAAGAATAATTTAAAACTGTTCTTTATAAAAACTGATGATCTCTGCAATTTAATGAGAATGTTTTAGGAAAATCAAATTGTTAAATATTGTTCGTCACAGAAATAAATAAATGTAAATAGATTCATTTTATACGAAAATGCGAATAACTCGCCTCAACGTTGTTTCAACACATCGAAAGAAATAAAAAAGATGGGAATCAAAGATACTGGATTTTCATTGCAGTATAATATTTTCCGCTCCGTTTTAGAGATCTTTAAAAAGTTCTTCAAAAATGCGTGAAATAGGCCCAGGCTTATTAATATTTTGCCTCCATTATCGTTACTAGCATTCTCAAGGACAGAGGGAGGAGAAATGGCCACCTTGGCAAGGTTGGTTGGGTTGTTTAACCTCTGAGCGGCACTTTTTTGCACACCATGGGCTAAATGGCCAGGTCACATGGACCCCGAAGGCTCAGAGAAGGTCGGGGGAGGGGACCCACCGGAACAGCTGTTGGGAGACAGATGGTAGCCTCCCGTCAAGGCCATCCAGCGTGTTCTTTAACGTGCACAGGGTATGGCTCTCCTGCACACGGGGCCACGGCTTAAAGTCCCATCCGACGGACGGCGGCCTTTCCAAGCCCATCGGTGTCCCCTACTAACCGTGGGCAGGGCGGGGAATTTTGCGGAGATAAATCTCAACGCTGACCCAGCTGGGACTGGAACCTGGGAACTACAGATTACGAGCCTGGCGCGCTACCGACTGAGTCACCCCCGCCCCACCTTGGCAAGGAAATAAGCCCATTTCTGCAGTAACATAACTAATTTTGAAATATATATATATGCGGAGCCGTCCCCTGGCTGAGTTGTTAGCACGCTTGGTTAGTGATCAAAGAGACGTGGGTTCGAGCCCCGGTAAGGAATGGATGTTTGTGTTGTCTTTCTGGTGAGGTCCCGCCATACTCACAGACTTACTATGGCCTGTAAACTGATAGGCTCCTGTTAGACCTCTGTGGCAAGCAACTGCTTGATCGAATAAGAGAAAGAGCACTTTCTGATATATATTTATCTCTGAAAATTTTACTGGTAATTATACATTTTTAAAACTTGGAAATTAATTTAAACATTTTCTTGCATTTTCATTAGTATCGTAATGAATAAATTTTTTATAGTTTGAAAATAAATAACCTTTAAAATTTAGATTATTGAATCACTTCAAATTTTATGCATAATTAATTTCCCTCTTTTTTGCCACCTTTTCCTCAACGACTGTCCGGACTCGGTGCATCAAGGTGACCTTGCTCTTCATACCCCTAGATCTTGTCCTGACCATGTATAAGTTTCGATTCCCACCGTGGCCTGCGTTGAGATTTATCTCCACTAATCCCCACCCTTCCCTCTGTCAGAAAGGGACACCTATGGGCTTGAAAAGACTACCGTCTGTAGGATGGGACGTTAAGCCGTGAATCCGTGTATGCAGGAGAACTGTGCACGTTAAAGAACACAGTAGATGGTTTGGGAAGGGGCTACCATTTGTCTCCTAACAACTGTTCGTAGGTCCCCTTCTCCCAAACTTCTGTGAAACTTGGAGTCCTTGTGACCTGCCCATTTAGCCTTTTGTATGCAAAAAATGTTACTCAGATGTAAAAACAACAGCAGCTACAACATAAGTTAAAAAGCACAATTAATGGCCTTGACGGCAGGCTACCATCTGTATGTTTTCTAACAGCTGTCCAGTGGGTCCCGTCCCCTCAAACTTCTCTGAGCTCTTAGAGCCCTTGTGATCTGCCCATTTAGCCTATTTCATGCAAAGAAATAATCTTATTGTGTGCAAAGAAATGAGTCTATTTTGTGCAAAGAAATAAGCTCATTTTGTGTAAAGAAATAAGTTCATTTTGTGTAAAGAAATTGGTTCATTTTGTGCAAAGAAATAAGTTCATTTTGTGCAACGGAATAAGCCCATTTTGTGCAAAGCAATAAGCCAATTTTGTGCAAATAAATAAATAAATAAACTAATTTTGTGCAAATAAATAAATAAATAAATAAACTAATTTTGTGCAAAGAAATAAGTCCATTTCGTTCAAAGAAATAAGCCCATTTTGTGCAAAGAAATAAGCCCAATGTGCACAATAAGTGCTGCTTATAGACAAAAGAACCTAACAACAACAAATCCGTTTTATTAAACAAATCCCTGTGATGACGCGCAACACAAAAAATCGTTCAGAAATAATAACCAGCAAAAATACGACGAAACAGAACGTTTAAACAATAACCAGCAGAAGTACAATGAATCAGAACGAAAAATTAAATCAACGTTTAACTTTTACTCCAGCAATTGAATTCGATGTCATCGTTTAGCGTTGCAAGTGCATTCCCTAGATTTCTTGAAGAGCGTTTATTTTTTTTACCTTTCCTCGATGTCTTCTCTTTCTTGACTCTCAGTCTTCGATTCTTTATTTTCTCATCTCAACGTTTTTACTCTTCAACTGCAGCTCTTTTTTTTTACATCCGACTTCAATGTCCATTGTTTCTGAATTGAGCTCGCAGCTGAATCCTTCGTACAGTCATCGGACGCGAATGAGGAGGAGCTTGTTTACGGATGCTGGAGAGAGGAAAAATCGGCAGCAAGCTCATGACCCAGGGGTCAGATTGCAAAGACGTTGCTTACAAAACAAGCCTCCATTCATTACCCGACAGACAATAGAGGAAGAATGGAAGGGAACGACGGATTCGGAATCTGACACGGACATGGCAAACGCTCTTTGTAGAAGGGCACGGTCACATAAAAAGCGGCTTCAGCGATTCAGCTTTATGAATTTTATCGAATTTTAAACGTCGAAAAATTCCCCTGTTACCATCGCCAACAATGCGGCCTCATAAAAAAAGAAGCGTGCCCAGTACGCTTCTGTTTTTATGAGTCTTTCTCATTTTCTTTACACTGCCAAAACATCACCAAAAAAAGCCATTCATGTTGCCTTCATGATTTTACGTTGCTATAAGAAGTGCAATAGGCTCACTCTTTTCAAGGTATTCACTACTTTTGTTTTGCCTATCCTTGAGTATGCATCTCATGTCTGGTCTCCCAACATGATCTCTCACATCCACATAGGGAAAAAAACCATCATAGACAGCAGAGGAGGTCTCATAGAAAATTGAAGTGTGTAAAATAATTTCGCCCCGTGACAGAAACCGAAACCTGTGCAATAACTGTATCCCGTGACAGAAACCGAAACCTGTGCAATAACTATATCCCGTGACAAAACCCGACACCTGTGTATTAATTGCAACCTGTAACAAAAAGCGAAACTTGTGCAGTAAATGTACCCCGTGGCAAAAACTGAGACCAGTGCATTCCTTGCACTCTGTGACAAATTCGAAACCTTTGCAGTAACTGCACTCTGTAACAACAAGCGAAACTTATGCAGTAACTGCACCCTGTGACAAAAACCGAAACATGTGCAGTAAATGTGCCCCGTTGCAAAAACCGAAATCTGTGCATTACCTGCACTCTGTGACAAAAACCGAAACATGTGCAGTAAATGTACCCCGTGGCAAAAACTGAAACATGTGCAGTAAATGTACCCCGTGGCAAAAACTGAAACATGTGCAGTAAATGTACCCCGTGGCAAAAACTGAAACATGTGCAGTAAATGTACCCCGTGGCAAAAACTGAAACATGTGCAGTAAATGTACCCCGTGGCAAAAACTGAAACATGTGCAGTAAATGTACCCCGTGGCAAAAACTGAAACATGTGCAGTAAATGTACCCCGTGGCAAAAACTGAAACATGTGCAGTAAATGTACCCCGTGGCAAAAACTGAAACATGTGCAGTAAATGTACCCCGTGGCAAAAACTGAAACATGTGCAGTAAATGTACCCCGTGGCAAAAACTGAAACATGTGCAGTAAATGTACCCCGTGGCAAAAACTGAAACATGTGCAGTAAATGTACCCCGTGGCAAAAACTGAAACATGTGCAGTAAATGTACCCCGTGGCAAAAACTGAAACATGTGCAGTAAATGTACCCCGTGTCAAAACAGGAAACCTGTGCATTACCTGCACCCTGTGCAAAAACCGAAACATGTACAATAAATGTACCCCGTGGCAAAAACCGAAAAATATGCATTACCTGCACTCTGTGACAAAATCGAAAGCTGTGTAATAACTGCACCCTATGTCAAAAACCGAAACATGTACAGTAACCGCACTCTGTGACAAAAACCGAAACTTGTGCAGTAAATGCATCCCGTGACAAAAACCGAAATCTCTACAGTAACTGCACCCTGTGACAAAAACCGAAACTTGTGCAGTGTCTGCACCCTGTGAGGAAAGCCGAAACGTGTGTTGTAACTACACCCTATGACGAAAACATAAACCTATGCAGTTAATGCACCCTGTGACAAAAATGGAAACCTGTGCAGTAACTGCTCCCTGTGATAAAAAAACCGAAACCTGTGCAGTAACTGCTCCCTGTGGCAAAACTGAGGCAAGTGCAGTAACTGCACGTACCTCAGGTTTTTCAATTTGAAAATTTGGTACCAAAAGCGGTTGGGACATTAAGCGGCCACATGTTTAGGGAGAGAGGAAGCCATAAGCTGTACACATTAAGGAAATAGTGGAGTTCTTTGACGAGTGGCTGCTCTCCGTCTGCTAACGGCTGGCCACTCTGTCTCCCCCACCATCCTTCTCTGAGTCGTAGGAGTCTTTGTGACCTGGTTAATTAGCCCACTGTGTTAAAAGAAAGGGTTGCTCAGAGGGAAACAACCCGTCAATATTTTACCAGATTGCCTACAAAGGATACTCTTCAATTAATCTACCATAAATACACTGGCGTAAATTGAAAAAAGAACACCATTAACAATTGAAGCATACCGTAATTTTATATATATAAAATGTACGCAGCGCGAATTTAAGGACTAGGGCGTGAAGAAAGAAGTTATTCGTCTTGTGTCGTGTTATTCAGTGCTATTTGAAGAAGCTGCCATGCCTGGACGAAGCAGGCGCGCAACCTTTGTTCAGTTAGCGGAGTTTGAGCTAGGTCGTATAGTAGGTCTTCGGGAAGCAGGTTGGTCTTTTCGTCAAATTGCATACCGCGTTATACGAGAGGTATCGGCAGTGGTACGATGGCGACGTCGAATTTATCTATGAGAATTTAGTAGAAACTATCTGTTGAGAGAGTGGACAGTGATAACACGGGTGAACTGATTCAATGTTTATTTTACTTTTTAATGAGTATTGCATTTTACAGATGGACCATATTAATAAGGTGTTGAACTTCCTCGAGCAGTAATACAAGCTTCCAATCTGGCATGCAATCGGTCGTACAAATGCTGGATATCACGCTGGGGGATACCATTCCATGCGCTTTCAACTTGGACGCATAATTCAGCGATGGTCGTTGACTGCCGCTGTCCTTGGAATACTCGATTGGACATAAGTCCGGAGAGCGTGCTGGCCAAGGGAGTTGGTGCCCTGCCTGAAGAGTATGATGAGTTGCCGGGCGGAGTGTGGGCGAGCGTTATCCTGCTGGAATATCGCATTTGGGATTACATTCAAATATGGCAGGACGACCGGCTATAAGATGTCGCTGACGTACGTATTACTATTCAGTGTACCTGTACAAACACCAGACACGTACGAGAGTGATAGCTAATCGCACCCCACACCATGATGTCCGGCTTGAGCCCTGTGTGTCACTGGAGGAGGAACGATGGAAGAAGTCACTTATCTATTCGCCTTCGGACGCATAAACGACCATGAGATGCTCTTAAGCAGAATCGACTTTCATCACTGAAGACCTCAAACTGCCATTCTTCCCTCCAATGAATTCGTTCTTGACATCACTGCAAACGTGCTCGACAGTGACACACGTGCCCGTAGTCCTGCTTCCAAAGACGATTGTGTATCGTTCTTGTAGACACCCTTGGTACGACAGAAGATCGAATTTGTCACACCATAGCCGTCTGCTCTGCCACCGCCGTCCTCCTGATGCGCCGATCCTCTCGTGCGTCTGTAACTCTGTATTGCCCAGAACCATATCTGCGAGTGTGCGAATACTCTTCTGACCATCGATGTCGCCATCGTACCACTACCGATACCTCTCGTACAACGCGGTGTGCAATTTGACGAAAAGACCAACCTGCTTCCCGAAGACCTATTATATGACCTAGCTCAAACTCCGCTAACTGAACAAAGGTTGCGCGCCTGCTTCGTCCAGGCATGGTAGCTTCTTCAAATAGCACTGAAGAACACGACACAAGACGAATAACTTCTTTCTTCACGCCCTAGTCCTTAAATTCGCGCTGCCTACATTTGCATGTTGTCGTCCTCAGTGACATCGTTATTTCATCCAATGATTGTCAAACTTGGATCATGGTTTCTGCTGCCCTTAACTATTAACATATTATAAATATGACGTTCCTAAAGGAATTCCTTCTGGGTGTTCTTTTTTTCAATTTCGGTCAGTATATGAAAGAGATAAGTGTGAAAGTTTTGTTTTAAAGTTCTGTCACACGCAAAGTTTAAACATCAAACGTTTCGTTAACGCTTCCAGGAACCTCTGAGATGGTTTCATGGAACATTAAAACGCTTTCACGGAACCTCTGAGACACGTTTACAGAACCCCTGAGATGCTTTCACAAAATCCCTCATATACTTTCAAGGAACCTCAGAGATGTTTTCACCAAACCACTGAGATGTTTTCAAGGAGCCCCTGAGAAGCTTTCAGCAAACCCTAGACGTGCTTTCAAGGAACCTTTGATATGCTTTTATGGAACCCCTGAAATTCTTTCACCGACTCCAGAGATTCTTTCACCAAACCACAGAGATGCTTTCAGAACAACCAAGAGATGCCATAGGCTCAAATTTTGTCACTAGCTCAAAATTTGCCACATGCTTATCACATTTTGTCAGACGTTGATCAAACTTTTGTTGATCACATTTTGTCACACGTTGATCACCAAATGTTTACATTCTGTCACCAGCTCTCACTACATCACACAAGTTCACATTTTGTTACTGGCTCACATTCTGTCACTGTCTCACATTCTGTCACTGTCTCACATTCTGTCACTGTCTCCCATTTTGTCCCAAATTCATATTTCCAGTTCTTCTTTTTATAAAATATTTGGTTAGCCCCTCTTGAAATGCCAAATTCCCCTCCCTTCCCTATTGCTCTGAGCTGGCTTACGGTCTCAGTCAATCCAATCCAATCTAATCCTAGGAACAGAACAATATCTACGTTCTGGCAAACTTTGACAGTGTTCAATAACAAGAAGTTATTGAAACGATGCTGCATGATATAGCCCTTATTGTTTATTGTCTTAGAAAGCGTCAAGGCACGATAATATATAAATGCAGCAAGCAGGATTCTGGTGAGAGAAATTCTTAAGATATTCTCCAATTGAACCGAAAAACAGGCATAAGTTTAGTTTCTTGAGGAATTCTTTTGCCGACGGTCCCTCGTCAACTCCCCATTGTATCGCATGTTACCAGATACTTGACATTCCCAGTCTTCTTTCCATCTACGAGTGCGAGGTGCAAATTACTCACTCGCTTTCTTACAAAGGAGAAAGTCAGCAAACACATTCTGGAGGACGAAGTTGCGTGATTTCCCATATGCTATTTACGCTCAGCGCTTGCGTTGTTATTTACAGAGCGATTGAATTTACAGTCATCAGAACTCTTTGGAAACTAAGGCGTAGAAACAGAACTAATCATTATTTAAAACTGAAATTCTGTTTTTTTTTTTTTCTTTTATGTTTTTTATTCCCTCCCGTGCTATTGCTGCAGTAAAGAAGTTGCAGTTTGATTGTTACTTTCTAGGTCAGAAACTTTGGCAAATAACGGACTAATTCTTCGGTGTTGTGGCTCAACACAACGTATCCTAGATGAGTGAAAGGGCTCAACACAACGTATCCTAGATGATAGTTTGGGCGATTTAATGGTAAACAAACCTTATGGCTTTGAGATTAGAGTCTACCGTGTTGTTTGTGCCAAGTTAGAAAGTTTTAAATTTGCTTATGTGACTGCTTACAAATGGTGGTAAATACTGAAGTGTTTGAAGTTTTTTTAAATTTAAAATTGTTTGCTGCAAGTGTTTCGCATTTGAAGTGTGTAAGCAATTTAGTGTGTCAGGCTTTTTCTATAACTTGCTTGAAGTGCTGGAGAAATTCGGCATTTTAAGTTGTTTCTTAAGAAAAGTTTTTTTTTCTAGATACGTTGTTGGGTTGTTTTACCTCTGAGCTGCAGTTTTTTGCACACCATGGGCTAAATGGCCAGGTCACATGGACCCCGAAGGCTCAGAGAAGGTTGGGGGAGGGGACCCACTGGAACAGCTGTTGGGAGACAGATGGTAGCCTCCCGTCAAGGTCATCCAGCGTGTTCTTTAACGTGCACAGGGTATGGCTCTCCCGCACACGGGGCCACGGCTTAACGTCCCATCCGACGGACGGCGGCCTTTCCAAGCCCATCGGTGTCCCATACTGACCGTGGGCAGGGCGGGGAATTTTTGCGGAGATAAATCTCAACGCTGACCCAGCTGGGGCTCGAAACTGGGAACTACAGATTACGAGCCTGCCGCGCTACCGACTGAGCCACCCCCGCCCCTGCTAGATACGAGAGGTGGTTTGAAACTATTTGTAATTAATCCAACTTTCTCAGTGAAGAACGTCCCCATGAAAGAAACGACTTTAACTATTGGGTTGTTTTAGCTCTGAGCGGCACATTTTTGAGCTAAATGGCCAGGTCACAAGGATCTCGAGGGCTCAGAGAAGGTTAGGGTAAGGAGACCTACTAGACTGTTGTTAGGAGTGTAACCCCTTCAAGGCCATCCAGCGTGTTTTTTAATGTGCACGGGATATGGCTCTCTTTTACACAGAGTCACAGCTTAACGTCACATCGGACGGGCGGCGGTCTTTCCAAGCCCATTGGATCGAAGCCTACTGACTGAGATCAGGGAGGAGATTTTGCGGAAATAGATCTCAAAGCTGACGTAGGTGGGACTGGAACCTCTAAAACTGCAGATTACGAGCCTACTGACTGAGTCGCCCCCGACACGTACTGGTCCGATAAGTACTGGCGCGCTACCGACTGAGCCATCCCCGCACCACCCCGTGTGTGGGAGAGCCGTATCTTGTGCACGTTAAAGAACACGCTAGATAACCTTGACGAAGGCTACTATCTGTCTCCTAATATTTGTCCAGTGGTCCTCTCCCCCAACTTTCTCTGAGCCTTCGGGGTCCTTGTAACCTGACCATTTAGTCCATTGTGTGCAAAAAAATGCCGCACATAGGTCACACAATCTAGCCATGCATCGTCGGATGGATCGTGTTCCAGCAGACAATAGTTGTTATTTTATTTCCGCACCCTTTTTTAGAAAGGAAATAATCAACTTACAAAATACGGTGTGGGTACAAAATCACATCTCTGACAAGGCTTTGTAGTCTATCACACAAACCACATGACGCAAACTTGACATCGAATATTTCAATTTATATTCTGCAACATATATTTTCAAAACTAGATTATCTTTTGAAACATCCACATATTTTTTTAAGGAATACATTTAGAAATATTTGAACAACAATAAATATGTGTTGTGATATACACACACACACCTACCATAAAAGTAACTGTTGAAAAGAAGTGCATATATCCCTGTTGAAATGTCTCAGGAAGTATATATACTATGCTCATGCATTGAACGACACCTCTGGGATAAAAGCCAAGAAGGCGGATCATTTTCCCCTGACTTTTCTAAAACAAGAAATGGGTTGCGGCGCTGGTAGCAGCTCAGTCATGAACAATAAACTAAATTTATTTGCTTCGGTACCAAATGCATTCCCCAACTTATAGCTGGGAGTGTAATTCAGTATTCAAATGAAGTATCCTCTCTATGAACATCTTCTTCTTAGGGGAAAGCTTCGTTACAATGTACTGAAGTATCACCATCTTTCAAGTTTTAGCTAAATTCAGTAGAAGGCGAAACATTGAAAAAGAGGTCAGGTCAGGTTGTTATTTACATCGTCAATGGATATGGCTCTTTCAACAAATAGATTTTTTGTTTTTTGAGAGAGAGAAATAGTCTTTTTGATGATGCTCGAAAAATGATGATGTCAGGAGAGTAATAATGACTTTATGGCATGTACAGCATTTGATGTTGGTAATATGTCTTCAGAAAATGAAGAACAATGGTGTAGTTAGGTTGTTTTAACTCTGAGAGACACTTTTAAGCACATAATGGGCTAAATGACCAGGTCACAAGGACCCAAGAACTTGGAGAAAGTTGTGGTATGGACAGGCTTATACCCAGGATTTAGTTTTAGTGTTTGGGGTGGGAAGGCGGGGTCCTAGAATTTAGTTCAGAAAAATTTAATTTTTTGGTGTTCCGAGAATTCAGTTTCAGGGAATTGAGGGGCTGAGAATGAAAGTAGGGTTACTCAATTACTAAAATATTCCATCGAACAGAAAAGGTTAAAATTATATTCTATATGGAATAAGTTTTTATAGTTTTTTAATCTATTTTTAGTGTCGTACATAAAATATGGGGCTAAAAATTAAATTATACACAGACAAACTATTCTGGATTTTAAAGGAGGAAAATAAGTTTGAGATTTATTTTAAGACGACATGATTTTCGGGGGGGGGGGGGGATCCGTATCCGAACTCCCTCTCTGGACAGGTCCCTAGGTGAAGGGACCCACTGTACAGCAGTTTGGAGGCAGAAGGAGGCCTCCCATCAAAGCAATCCAGCGTGTCTTTAACATGCCCAGAGGTATGTTGTTGTTTGTTTAACTTCCCACAAATTTGAAAATTCCAAAACTCGTTCAAGATTGAGTCTTGACTCATCCAGACCAGAGGTATGATTCTCCAGAACATTGTCCCACGGCCTTAAGTCCTATCCGACCGACGGCGGCCTTTCCAAGCCCATCGGTGTCCCCTAATGATCGAGGGCGAGCGTGGAGTTTCTCAATGCTGACTCAGGTGGGACTCGAACCTGTGACCTACAGATTACGAGCTTGGCGAGCTACAGACTGGGCCCCATGCACCCATGTCAAGAAGGGGAATATCGATTGGAAAAATGCGGACGCACGAACCGTGCTCATTATATTCAAAACCATTGAAGTACGTTTCAATTAAAATGTTGCTTTCTTGAATTCCGCATCAATCAAGGAATACGTACATTAAAAAAATAAATATATATATAAGGGAAGATGGTATTGCCCTACGCAAAGGTCGGAGATAACCTAGAAACTATATTGGACTTGCCCTGCTTTCTCTCTGGGGGCGGGGGTGGCTCAGTCGGTAGCGTGCCAGGCTCGTAATCTGTAGTTCCCAGGTTCGAGTCCCAGCTGGGTCAGCATTGAGATTTATCTCCGCAAAATTCCCCCCCCTCCTGCCCACGGTCAGTAGGGGACACCGATGAGCTTGGAAGACCGCCGTCCGTCGGATGGGACGTTAAGCCGTGGCCCCGTGTGCGAGAGAGCCATACCCTGTGCACGTTAAAGAACACGCTGGATGGCCTTGACGGGAGGCTACCATCTGTCTCCCAACAGCTGTTCCAGTGGGTCCCATCCCCCGGCCTTCTCTGAGCCTTCGGGATCCATGTGACCTGGCCATTTAGCCCATGGTGTGCAAAAACGTGCCGCTCAGAGGTATAACAACCCAACCCTGCTTTCTCGCACAACATAAAAACTCATACACAGGGGGAACACTCTGGTATAGACGTCAGGTATTCTAACACTATACCATGCAGGGTCGGATCTTTTATAATGTAAGGGTAAAAGTAGCAAAAAATATTAAACTTAATTATATTTTATGCATTTTTCAAGAAATTTTCCAAAAAAAAAACCCCCTTAAAACGGAGGAAGAAATATTGTAGTGCTTTGGATATCAAGTCTCTTGACTCCCCTTCATATTTTTTCTGTTCGATTGTGTTTCTTGCCCTCCCCCCCCCCCCCCGCCCTTAATTCATCGGGGTCTCATACCAGGTATGTGCATTATTTTCGGACATACTGCAGGAAGAAGAAATTTAATATTTTCGTTTCTCTCACTCAGAGTATGTTTACGTGAATCTAACATGATGCGGCATGAGATTAACAGACGAATAGGGATTGCTGCCGGGACTTTTAAGAATCTATGGAGAGTGTGGAGAAATAGGCGTATACACCTGAAGACTAAAATTAGACTGTATAATAGTTTGGTTCTTTCTAGGGTTCGTTATGGTAGTGAAACTTGGACACTTTGTAAACAAGATAACAGGAAACTAGATGCTTTTGATTCCAGATGCTTACGCAGTATCTTGGGCATTAGGTGGTTTAACTTTGTAACTAATGATGAGATTAGGCAAGGGAGTTTGCAACCTCCTTTAAGCAGCATATTGTGCAGAGAGAGACTCCGTTGGTTTGGCCATGTTGCCCGTATGAATAATTATAGATTGGCGAATAGGGTTATGAACAGTGTGCCTAAAGGCCTCAGAAAGAAGGGGAGACCTAGGATGCGGTGGGCAGACAATGTCAAACAGGACCTTGTTAGAATTGGTGTGCAGTGGCTATATGCAGTAGATGTAGCTCAGGATAGACTTGCTTGGAAAACTAAATTGCACGGTCTGGTTGGACCTCCGTAGCCCATGGCTGCTTGATGATGATGATGGTGATGATGATGATGAACATGATGCCTCGAAAATACACAAATTATAAATAAACCAACGACGTTTTAAAACCATTAAAATTTCCATTCCTGCCTGTATTGAAAACTATTAACTTTGGGTTGTTTTACCTCCGAGCAGAACTTTTTTGCACACCATGGGCTAAATGGCCAGGTCACAAGGACTCCGAAGGCTCAGATAAGGTTGGGGACCCACTGGAACAGTTGTTGAGAGACATATGGTAGCTTCCGTCAAGGCCATACAGCGTGTTCTTTAACAAGCACAGGGTATGGCTCTCCTGCACACGGGGCCACGGCTTAACGCCCAATCCGACGGGCAGCGGTCTATCCAAGCCCATCGTATCCCCTTATTGATCGGGTGGGCGGGGAGTTTTGAGAATATGAACCTCAACGCTCACCCAGCTGGGACTCGAACCTGGGAAATGACGATTACGAGCGTCATGCGCTACCGACTGAGCACCTCGCCCCGCATATTGACGTACCACAGAAAAAATAAAAAGAGACGTTAAAAAATATTTACTTTAAAATAGGTTAAGGGTTACTTCCCTTCGTTTTATCGTTATCTATATAAAAAACATGCATTTGTCTGCTTCAAAAGTTTAAATTTTTTACTCTGAAATGATATCTGGAGCTGCCGCATGATTGATATTCTCCGCGTGATGACGTCCGAACAATGCCTACGAGGGACGCTGCGGTGCACCAGCAGTACAAGTGTCGCGCCTTTGATAAAGTGTTCTGTTTAAAAACAATGAAGTATGCATCGGTTTCGTGCATTTATTTCGCCTTGGACGATGTTTGCTGAAGGCTATACTTCACTCTGGCTAGAGTACAGCTCAAAGCTGAAGACCATACCTCAGTGTGGCTAGAGCACAGCTGTAATGCACTTCCTCCGATTTGATTAAGAAACGATGAAAAAGAAGGCGTCCTCACTTCAAAGTAGCATCGATTGTTTGCGATTGTAAAGAAACAAAAAATATACGTGAAAGGAATAGCAACTCGCAAAGAAAACAATAAGAAATGGCGACAAAAAAACTCATTTTTTTTTACAATATGATTTTAAAACTTTTTATTTATACATGTTCAAAACGAAAAGTAATAAATGATTGATCAAGTTTTTTTTCTTTAACATGGGCGGGGTTCGCCCAGTCGGTAGCGGAAGTAACATCTCCCACTCCCTCCCTCCCGCCTTTGAGAATGCTATTAAAGATAATGGAGACCAAAAATCATTAAACCTGTTCATATTTCACGTATTTTTAAAGATTGCTTAAAATTAAAAAAAAAATTCTAAAACGAAAGGGAAACAAATGTTGCACTACAGTACAAATCCATTCTCTTGCCCACCGCTTAATATTTTTCTAGATGCAGGCTTGGTCCAAAGGATCTAAAGTTATATACTTCAGATGGTTGGTCACTTTCTTCTGAATGTTCTGAATCGTGAAAAAAAATTATTTCATCTTAATTTTAACTTCGAAAAAAAGAAAGAAGTCAGTCGTTGCCACGTCTAGCAAAAAAGGAAAAAGGGTCACCTTCGTTTAGATGTTCTGAATGGCAAAAAATTATTTCTCTTTCATCTTTATTCTCGATTTCGTAAGAGAAAGACGTCAGTCGGAGCCACGTCTAGAGAATAGCGAAGGGGAGTAACCTTCGTTTGGGTTTTATGAATGGCAAAAAATTATTTCTCTTTCACCTACATTTTCCACTTCGAAAAGAGAAAGAAGTCAGTCGGAGCCACGTCTAGAGATTTGGAAAAGGGGGTCACCTTCGTTTAGATGTTCTGAATGGCAAAAAATTATTTCTCTTTCATCTTTATTCTCGATTTCGTAAGAGAAAGACGTCAGTCGGAGCCACGTCTAGAGAATAGCGAAAGGGAGTAACCTTCGTTTGGGTTTTATGAATGGCAAAAAATTATTTCTCTTTCACCTATATTTTCCACTTCGAAAAGAGAAAGAAGTCAGTCGGAGCCACGTCTAGAGATTTGGAAAAGGGGGTCACCTTCGTTTAGATGTTCTGAATGGCAAAAAATTATTTCTCTTTCATCTTTATTCTCGATTTCGAAAAGAAAAAGACGTCAGTCGGAGCCATGTCTAGAGAATAGCGAAAGGGGGGTAACCTTCGTTTGGGTTTTATGAATGGCAAAAATTTATTTCTCTTTCATCTACATTTTCCACTTTGAAAAGAGAAAGAAGTCAGTCGGAGCTACGTCTAGCGAATAAGTAAAGGGGGTCACCTTCGTTTGGGTGTTCTGAATGGGAAGAAATTATTTCTCTTTCAACTTCATTTTCGACTTCGAAAAGAGAAAGATGTCAGTCGGAGCCACGTTTAGAGATTTGGAAAAGGGGTCACCTTCGTTTGTGTGTTCTAAATGGCAAGAAATTATAACTATTTCATCTTCATTCCTGATTTCAAAAAGAGAAAGAAGTCAGTCCGAACCACGCCTAGGGAATATCGAAAAGGGGGTCACTTTCTTTTGGGTGTTCTGAATGGCAAGAAATTACTTCTCTTTTTATCTTCATTCTCTGTTTCGAAAAGAAAATAAAGACAGTAGGAGCGACGTCTAGTATATTGGGAAAGGGAGTCAGCTTCGTTTGGGTGTTCTGAATGACAAGAAAGTATTTCTCTTTCATCTACATTTTCCACTTCGAAAAGAGAAAGAAGTCAGTTGGAGCTACGTCTGGCGAATAAGGAAAGGGGGTCACCTTCGTTTGAGTGTTCTGAATGGGAAGAAATTATTTTTCTTTCATTTTCCTTTTGGTCTTCGAAAAGAGAAAGGAGTCAGTCGGTGCCACGTCTAGAGAATAGGGAAAGGGGTCACCTTTGTTTGGGTGTTCTGAATGGCAAGAAATTATAACTATTTCATCTTCATTCTTGATTTCGAAAATAGAAAGAAGTCAATCGGAACCACGTCTACAGAACAGCGAAAAAGGGGTCACTTTCTTTTGGATGTTCTGAATGGCAAGAAATTACTTTTCTTTTTATCTTCATTCTCTATTTCTAAAACAGAATGAAGACAGTAGGAGCCACGTCTAATATACTGGGAAAGGGAGTAAACTTCGTTTGGGTGTTCTGAATGACAAGAAATTATTTCTCTTTCATCTACATTTTCCACTTCGAAAAGAGAAAGAAATCAGTTGGAGCTAGGTCTAGCGAATAAGGAAAGGGGGTCACCTTCGTTTGAGTGTTCTGAATGGGAAGAAAGTATTTCTCTTTCATCTTTATTCTCGATTTCGAAAAGAGAAAGAAGTCAGACGGAGCCACGTCAAGAGAATAGCGAAAGGGGGTCACCTTCGTTTGGGTTTTATGAATCGCAAAAAATTATTTCTCTTTCATCTACATTTTCCACTTCGAAAAGAGAAAACGTCAGTCGGAGCCACGTCTAGAGATTTGGAAAAGGGGGTCACCTTCGTTTGGGTGTTCTAAATGGCAAGAAATTATAACTATTTCATCTTCATTCCTGATTTCGAAAAGAGAAAGAAGTGAGTCGGAACCACGTCTAGGGAATAGCGAAAAGGGGGTCACTTTCTTTTGGGTGTTCTGAATGGCAAGAAATTACTTCTCTTTTTATCTTCATTCTCTGTTTCGAAAAGAGAATAAAGACAGTAGGAGCGACGTCTAGTATATTGGGAAAGGGAGTCACCTTTGTTTGGGTGTTCTGAATGGCAAGAAATTATAACTATTTCATCTTCATTCTTGATTTCGAAAAAGAAACAAGTCAATCGGAACCACGTCTACAGAATAGCGAAAAGGGGGTCACTTTCCTTTGGGTGTTCTGAATGGCAAGAATTACTTCTTTTTTTACCTTCATTCTCGGTTTCGAAAAGAGAATGAAGACATAAGGAGCCTCGTCTAGTATACTGGGAAAGGGAGTCAGCTTCGTTTGGGTGTTCTGAACGGCATGAAATTATTTCTCTTTCATTTTCATTTGGTCTTCGAAAAGAGAAAGGAGTCAGTAGGAGCCACGTCTAGAGAATAGGGAAAGGGGGTCACCTTCGTTTGGGTGTTCTAAATGGCAAGAAATAATTTCTCTTTCATTTTCATTTTGGTGTTCGAAAAGAGAAAGGAGTCAGTCGGAGCCACGTCTAGAGAATAAGGAAAGGGGTTCACCTTCGTTTGGGTGTTCTGAATGGGAAGAAATTATTTCTCTTTCATATTCATTCTCGATTTTGAAAATAGAAAGAAGTCAGTCGGAACAACATCTAGAGAATAACAAAATGGTGTCTCCTTTGTTTGGGCGTTCGGAGACGTCTAGAGGGGGGTACGTTCGGAGACGTCTAGAGAAATAGTTTCTCTAGACGTCTCCGACTGACTTCTTTCTCTTTTCGAAGTCGAAAATGAAGATAAAAGAGTAATAATCTCTTGCCGTTCAGTTCACTGACTTTTCTCTTTTCGAAGTTGAAAATGAAGACGAAAGAGAAATAATTTCTTGCCATTCAGAACACCCAAACGAAGGTGACCCCCTTTCGCTATTCTCTAGACGTGGCTCCGACTGACTTCTTTCTCATTTCGAAGTCGAAAATGAAAATGAAAGAGAAAAAAGTTATTGCCATTCAGAACTCCCAAACGAAAGTGTCCCCATTACGCTATTCGCTAGACTTGGCTCCAACTGACTTCTTTCTCTTTTCAAAATCGAGAATGAATATGAAAGAGAAATAATTACTTGCCATTCAGAAAACCCAAACGAAGGTGACGCCCTTTCGCTAATCTCTAGGCATTGCTCCGTTTGACTTCTTTCTTTTTCGAAATCGACAATGAAAATAAAAGAGAAAAAATTTCTTGTCATTTAGAACACCCAAACGAAGGTGACCCCCTTCTCCCATTCGCCAGACGTGGCTCCGACTGACTTCTTTCTCTTTTCGATGTCGGAAATGAAGACGAAAGAAAAATAATATCTTGCCACTCAGAAAACCCAAACGAATGTTTTCTTCCCTTTTCGTTATTTGCTAGACGTAGCTCCGAATGAGTTCTTTCTCTTTTCGAAGTGGAAAATGTAGATGAAAGAGAAACAATTTCTTGTCATTCAGAAAACTCAAACGAAGGATAACCCCTTTCGCTATTCTATAGAAGTGGCTCCGACTGATTTCTTACTCTTTTCGCAGTCGAAAATGTGATTATTAGTCTTTCATCTTCATTTTCGACTTCGAAAAGAGAAAGAAGTCAGTCGGAGCTACGTCTGGCGAATAAGGAAATGGGGTCACCTTCGTTTGGGTGTTCTGAATGGGAAGAAATTATTTCTCTTTCATCTTCATTCTCGATTTCGAAAAGAGAACGAAGTCAGTGGGAGCCACTTCTAGAGAATAGGAAAAGGGGGTCACCTTCGTTTAGGTGTTCTAAATTGTAAAATATTATTTTTCTTTCATCTTCATTTCCGACTCGAAAAGAGAAAGAAGTCAGTTGGAGCCACGTCTACAGAATAGCGATAGGGGGTTACCTTCCTTTGGGTGTTTTAAATGGCAAGAAATTATATCTCTTTCATCTTCATTTTTAATATCGAAACGAGAAAGAAGTGTGTCGTATCCACGTCTAGCGAATCGCGAAAGGGGGTCACTTTCGTTTGGGCGTTCTGAACGGCAATAAATTATTTCTCTTTCATCTTCATTTTCGACTTCGAAAAGAGAAAGAAATCAGTCGGAGCCACGTCCAGCGAATAGGAAAAGGGTTCACATTTTTGGGTTTTCTGAACGGCAAGAAATTATTTCTTTTCGATCTTCATTTTTAATATCGAAAAGAGATAGAAGTGAGTCGGAGCCACGTCTAGCGAATACGGAAGGTGGTCACCTTCTTTTCGGTGTTCTGAATGGGAAGAAATCATTTCTCTTTCATCTTCATATTCGACTTCGAAAAGAGATAGAAGTCAATCGGATCCACATCTAGCGAATAGTGAAAGGGTGTCACCTTCGTTTGGGTGTTCTAAATGGTAAGATATTATTTTTCTTTCATCCCCATTTTCGTCTTTGAGAATAGAACGAAATCATTCGTATCCACGTCTAGCGAATCGCGAATGGCGGTTACTTTCGTTTGGGCGTTCGGAATGGTAATATATTATTTCTCTTTCATCTTCATTTCCGACTTCGAAAAGAGAAAGAAGTCAGTCGGAGCCACGTCTAGCGAATGGGAAAAGGGGTCACCTTCGTTTAGGTGTTCCGAATGGCAAGAAATTATTTGTCTTTCATCTTCATTTCCGACTTCGAAAAGAGAAAGAAGTCAGTCGGAGCCACGTCTAGCGAATGGGAAAAGGGGTCTCTTTCGTTTGGGTGTTCCGAATGGCAAGAAATTATTAGTCTTTCATCTTCATTTCCGACTTCGAAAAGAGAAAGAAGTCAGTCAGAGCTACGTCTGGGGAATAAGGAAATGGGGTCACCTTCGTTTGGGTGTTCCGAATGGCAAGAAATTATTTGTCTTTCATCTTCATTTCCGACTTCGAAAAGAGAAAGAAGTCAGTCGGAGCCACGTCCAGAGAATAGGAAAAGGAGGTCACCGTTTAGGTGTTCTAAATGGTAAAATATTATTTTTCTTTCATCTTCATTTCCGACTTCGAAAAGAGAAAGAAGTCAGTCGGAGCCACTCTAGGGAATAGCGATAGGGGGTCACCTTCGTTTGGGTGTTCTAAACGGCAAGAAATTATTTCTCTTTCATCTTCATTTTTAATATCGAAACGAGAAAGAAATGTGTCGTATCCACGTCTAGCGAATCGCGAAAGGGGGTCACTTTCGTTTGGACGTTCTGAACGGCAATAAATTATTTCTCTTTCATCTTCATTTTCGACTTCGAAAAGAGAAAGAAATCAGTCGGAGCCACATCCAGCGAATAGGAAAAGGGTTCACATTTTTGGGTTTTCTGAACGGCAAGAAATTATTTCTTTTCGATCTTCATTTTCAATATCGAAAAGAGATAGAAGTGAGTCGGAGCTACGTCTAGCGAATACTTAAGGTGGTCACCTTCTTTTTGGTGTTCTGAATGGAAAGAAATTATTTCTCTTTCATCTTCATATTCGACTTCGAAAAATAAAGAAGTCAATCGGATCCACATCTAGCGAATAGGGAAAGGGTGTCACCTTCGTTTGGGTGTTGTAAATGGTAAGATATTATTTTTATTTCATCTTGATTTCCGACTTCCAAAAGAGAAACAAGTCAGTCGGAGCCACGTCTAGGGAATAGGAAAAGGGGGTCACCTTAGTTTGGGTGTTCTAAATTGCAAGAAAATATATCTCGTTCATCTTCATTCTTGGTTTCGAAATGAGAAAGAAGTCAGTCGGAACCACATCTAGAGAATAGCGAAAGAGGTCACCTTGTTTTGTGTGTTCTGCATGGCAAGAAAGCGTTTCTCTTTCATTTACATTTTCGACATGGAAAAGAGAGAGAAGTCAGTCGGAGCAATATCTAGAGAATAGCTAAAGGGGGACACCTTCCTTTGGGTGTTCTGAATGGGAAGAAATTATTTCTCTTTCATTTTCATTGTCGATTTCGAAAAAGGAAGAAGTCAGACGGAGACATGCCTAGTGAATAGCGAAAGGGAAATTCAGAACACACCAACCTTCGTTTGGGTGTTCTGAATGGGAAGAATTTATTTCTCTTTCGTCTTCATTTTCAACTTCGAAAAGAGAAAGAATTCATTCGGAGCCACGTCTAGCGAATAGGAAAAGAGGTCACATTTGTTGGGTGTTCTGAACGGCAAGAAATTATTTCTCTTCCATTTTCATTTTTAATATCGAAAAGAGAAAGAAGTGAGTCGGAGCCACGTGTAGCTATTTGGGAAAGTGGTCACCTTCTGTTGGGTGTTCTGAATGGCAATAAATTATTTCTTTTTCATCTTCATTTTTAATATCGAAAAGAGAAAGAAATGAATCGGAGCCACGTCTAGCGAAAAAGGAAAGGGGTTACCTTCTTTTGGGTGTTCTGAATGGCAAGAAATTATTTCTCTTTCATCTTCATTTTCGACTTCGATAAGTGATAGAAATCAGTCGGAGCCACGTCTGGCGAATAGGGAAAGGGGGTCAACATCGTTTGGGTGTTCTAAACGGTAAGAAATTATTTCTCTTTAATCTTTATTTTTGACTTCGAAAAGAGATAGAAGTCAATCGGAACCATCTCTAGCGAATGGTATAAGGTGATCACCTTCGTTTGGGTTTCTGAATGACAATAAATTATTTCTCTTTTATCTACATTTTCCACTTCGAAAAGAGAAAGAAGTCAGTCGGAGCTACGTCTAGCGAATAAGGAAAGGGGGTTACCTTCGTTTGCGTGTTCTGAATGGGAAGAAATTTTTTCTATTTCATCTTCATTGTCGATTTCGAAAAGAGACAGAAGTCAGTCGGAGCCACGTCTAGAGAATAGCGAAAGGGGGTCACCTTCATTTGCGTGTTCTGCTTGGAAAGAAATTATTTCTCTTTCATCTACATTTTCCACTTCGAAAAGAGAAAGAAGTCAGTCGGAGCTACGTCTAAAGAATAGCGAAAGGGGGTCACTTTCGTTTTGGCCGTTTTGAATGGCAATAAATTATTTCTCTTTCATCTTTATTTTCGACTTCCAAAAGAGAATGAAGTCAGTCGGAGCCACGTGTATAAAATAGCGAAAGGGGTCACCTTCGGTTGGGTGTTCTAAATGGTCAGATATTATTTTTCTTTCATCTTCATTTCCGACTTTGAAAAGGGAAAGAAGTCAGTCGGAGTCACGTCTAGCGAATAGGAAAATGGAATCACCTTCGTTTGGGTGTTCTGAATGGGAAGAATGTTTTTCTCTTTTATCTTCATTTTGGACTTCGAAAAGAGAAAGAAGTCAGTCGGAAACACGTCTAGAGAATAGGGAAAGGGGGTCACCTTCGTTTGTGTGTTCTGAATGACAAGAGATTATTTCTCTTTCATATTATTTCTCGATTTTGAAAAGAGAAAGAAGTCAGTTGGAGCCACGTCTAGCGAATAGCGTAAGGGGGTCACCTTCGTTTGGGCGTTCTTAATGGCATGAAATTATTTCTCTGTCATCTTTATTTTCGACTTCGAAAAGAGAAAGAAATCAGTCGGATCCACGTCTGGTGAATAGAAAAAGGGGTCACCTTCGTTTGAACGTTATGAATACCAGGAAATTATTTCTCTTACAACTTCATTTCCGACTTTGAAAAGTGAAAGAAGTCAGTCGGAGCGATGTCTACCGAATAGGGAAAGGGTGTCACCTTCGTTTGGGTGTCTGAATGACAAGATATTATTTTTCTTTCATCTTCATTTTCGACTTCTAAAAGAGAAAGAAATCAGTCGTATCCACCTCTAGCGAATCGCGAAAGGGGGTCACTTTCGTTTGTGCGTTCTGAATGGCAATAAATTATTTCTCTTTCATCTTCATTTTTGACATCGAATAGAGAAAGAAGTCAGTCGGAGCCACGTTTAGAGAATAGCGAAAGGGGGTAACCTTCGTTTGAGTGTTATGAATGGCAAGAAATTATTTCTCTTTCGTCTTCATTTTCAAGTTCGAAAAGAGGAAGAAATCAGTCGGAGCCACGTCTAGAGAATTTGGAAAGGCGGTCACCTTCGTTTGGGTTTTCTTAATGGGAAGACATTTTTTCTCTTTCATCTTCATTTTCGACTTCGAAAAGAGAAAGAAATCATTTCGAGCCACGCCTAGAGAATAGCGAAACGAGGTCACCTTCGTTTGTGTTTTATGAATGGCAAGATATTATTTCTCTTTCATCTTCATTTTCGACTTCGAAAAGTGAAAGAAGTCAGCCTGAGCCACGTCTAGCGAATAGGAATAGAGGTCACCTTCGTTTGGCTGTTCTGAATGGCATTAAATTATTTCTCTTTCGGCTTCATTTTCGACTTTGAAAGGAGAAAGAAATCAGTCTGAGCCACGTCTAGCGAATAGGGAAAAGGGGTCGCCTTTTTTGGTGTTCTGAATGGCAAGAAATCGTTTCTCTTTCATAGTCGTTTTTAACATCGAAAAGAGAGAGAAATCAGTCGGAGCCAGATCTGGGGAATATAGTAAAGGGGAAGAGGGACTAATCTTAGCAAACCGATTTTGAAAAAGAAATCTTCTAAGAGTTTTAGCCGAATGCGAAACAAAAACAGCCAAATGAAAAACAAATATTCAAAAAATTAACTCATTATGAAAATCGTCCAAAATATACGACATTTGACTCTATATATTTATTATGCCTCTCTTTTAATTGTTGAAAGCATTTTCTAAAATCTTACAAATTACTTTCGATGATTTTAACAACAACAGGTTATTGTGACCCCTACCCTCTAAAAAACGGAATCACGAATTTTGATCTTTGACTCCGAAATACCCATCGCACCCAAAATTTGACATGAGATAATCGACTCAAAATACTTTCATGCGCCAATTGGTAACCCTCTAACACTGGTAGATATATATTTGACCTTTGATCAAAGGGACACATAACATCCAAAATTTCACGTTTCTTAGATCTATGATCCGAAACATTCCCCAGATAATAATTTTCACGTTTCTACGAACGTGAAAAAGGTTCAAAACAAAGGTTCTTGACATGCATCTTCAGAACAAAAACCACTGCTCTTACCTCAACAACACTCTTCTGTCGTTCAAAGATGAAACTGAAGTTAGTACTCCCCTCAAGCATCTATGCAAAAGTTCTACACTTCTACGCCAATTCTGGCACGCTTGGTGGTACAGCTGTTGTGGAACACTCCGCAGCTCTGAATGAACGCATTTTGTAATGTCTTGCACACTTGAAAAAGGGTTCCCAGCAAGTTCATTTTAAATTTTTGAAAACAACCAAAAATCTCTTGGTGCAAAATCGGGTGAATATGCACAATGGGGTAGCTGTATTGTCATGAAGAAGGAAAGACCTTGACACACCTATTGCTGTAGTATTGGCCATTTATAGCCATTTTTCAGGTAAGGTGTCCACTGCTACCACTCCTTGGGAATTGAAAAACTTTTTGAACATCTTCCTTGAGCGAAAGTCTTGTCGGAGGATTTGGGGACGAGGTTCATCTTCCGCAAAACAAACATAGTTGTCGATCTTCCTGGGAGTTGTATAGTAATAAAACCACGTATCATCACCTGTGACAGTGTCTGTTAACAGTTCGGGGCCACTATGTTAAAACATTTCCAGCATCTCCTTGCACGAGTCAACTCTAGCCCTTTTTTGCCGTTCTGTCAGTTTTGTGGGACATTCATTTGGCACAGATCATTCGGAACTTTAAATGTTGACGAAAAATTATTTCTACACTGCCAATATGTACAGCGACATTTAAACGTATTTCCCGAATGGTGAGGTGTGGGCTTTCCTCAATGAGTTCACGAACAGCAGCGACGGCTCTCTCTTTCACGGCGTCCTTGGGTCTTCCTGCATGAGAGAGGTCTTCAAAGCTCTGTCCTCTGACTTGACTTATCCATTCCGAAAGAGCGCCATACGAACAATCATGATCCTCATATACATGTTATAAACAGGCATGATTTCTTTCCGTTTCGTCCCAAACTGCACCCTTGCGAAAGTGTTAAATCTTTCCCCTTCTTTAGTATGCTGTATAGCAACAACATATTTCGCAGATCGAACTTGACGCGCCGCCAGCGAAATGATTATACGGCTTTTGCTTTTAACACCTAATGACAAGTTTAGACAAATTTTCAACGAGTGCAAATATACAGACACGTGTCAAGAACTTTTTGAACGCCTTTCGTTAGTACTCGCGCAGCTATGCACGCGAAAGCAGACATCTTTCTACATAAGGAAGGCTAAGCAATTGTTTTGTTTGCAACCAGGCACGAGGGTTGCTAAGCGCGCTGAGTGGTGTAGCGTCCCAGGCTCCTTAGTGTCGCGGACCCCTGGCACTTCATAGGAGCAGGATTTTGTTCATTGATAATAATTGTTATTTTACAGAAATTCCATATATTTGTGGATTTGATTGGATTGTTTCACCTCTGAGCGGCACTTTTTTGCACATCATGGGCTAAATGGCCAGGCCACAAGGACCCCGAAAGCTCAGAGAAGGTTGGGGGAGGGGACCCACTGGAACAGCTGTTGGGAGACAGATGGTAGCCTCCCGTCAAAGCCATCCAGAGTGTTCTTTAACGTGCACAGTGTATGGCTCTCCCGCACACGGGTCACGGCTTAACGTCCCATCCGACGGACGGCGGCCTTTTCAAGCCCATCGGTGTCCCCTACTGACCGTGGGCAGGGCGGGGAAATTTTGCGGAGATAATTCTCAACGCTGACCCAGCTGGTACTCAAACCTGGGAACTACAGATTACGAGCCTGGCGCGCTACCGACTGAGCCACCCCCGCCCCACATATTTGTGGAAAACCTATTTTAAGCTTCAGTTACGTGCTCTCAAAGAATAAATATTGAAATCTTCAAAAAAAATTACATATTTTTTTTATCTCAGCCCGGATCATACTGCTACAGCTACGTCCCCGAAAAAAAGTGCCATTCGGCCCCTTTCTGAAACTACATAAGAAAGTGAAACGCAATAAAAAAAATATGGAATGTGAATAGTGAGAAAGAGTTCTACAAAGAGCAGGTGGAAATCGAGGCGGAGAAAGATCAATAATTCGGACATTTTGCAGAAGCTAGGAAATGAATTGAAGAATTTAAAATTGATCAGAGTATTTTTGAGACATTATGACGACGTAAATCAGCTGCTTGTTGAAAGCACGACCACAACTATAAGATCTGACTCAAACAGTTCAATACCACATAATGGCATTTATTATCTGAAATAAATATTATAATTACACTGTTGGCCATTAAAAGTGCAACACCAGGAAAGACAAGAGATATCTAAGCCATATTTTGTAAATACTTAGCTTATGTTACAAGGATCAAATGATTACAAATACAACTCAGTTAGACTTGAGGAATACAAAGAAATCAGTATCTTGTGCAGCCACCATGAGCGGCAATAACCGCTGTTACACGGTCCGGCATTGAAAGGATGAGACGTCGGATGTGTGTTTAGGGAATGTCAGTCCGTGCAGTTTCGATACGTAACCAAGTTCATCTGTTTTACTAGCTGCTGGTGTTTGGTGTATTAGTTGTCGTGAGATCATGGACCAGACATATTCAATTGGGGACAGATCCGGTGAACGCGCAGGCCAAGGCCGACATGGTGGCTATCCAGGAATTGTTGGACGATGCATGCCACATGTGGTCGGGCATTGTCCTGTTGATAAATAGTACCAGAGAGCCCCTGAAGATAAGGTACGACCACAGGCTCCAACATCTCAGTGATGTAACGCTGGCTGTTCAAAGTACCTGTAATGCATATGAGGCGTGTGGGTGAGTGGAGTTAATGGTACCCCATACAATAACACCAGGGGCCGGACCTGTATGGCGCTGCATCATGCATGTCTCACTGAGCCTGTCGCAGCGGTACTACCAGATACGTATTCGTCCATCATGGAACTGCATACTGAAGAGGGATTCGTCTGAAAAGACGATGAGATTCTATTTGCACATCCATGCGCGACGTTCTTGGCACCAGTCGCATACGGCTGTGTTGTAGAGTCAATGGTAGCCGAAGCAATGGCCGCCTAGAAAAGATGCCCCAATGCTGCAGAAGATGTCGAACCATACGTATGGACACGTATATGTCGAACCATACGTATGGACACTACAACCATACGTATGGCTGATTGCAATACACCCTAACTGTTGAGCTAAGATGTTTGATGTGGCTGCACGATCATTCAAAGCCATGAGTCTCGTTCGTTTGTGTGACAGGGCCGTTGAGATCCTGATCCTTTATGTCGGTGAGTTCGTTCCTCCTCTACTCACTAATGTCATATTCTTATCGCTGTGGCAGAATTCCGTTCAACACGAGCACCGATGTTTCGGTACCATAATCCGCCTTCCCATAATCCCACAAAGTCGGAAATCTGGTCATATGGATGCCGTGTTCTTCGACGGGGCATACTTAATTCTTTAGTGCGCAAGAACTGTGAGCAAACACAATTCCAGTGCTTTACACCGGCTCTTTATAATCTCCTCTTATACCACTTCCAGGCGGCGTTGCTGTCACACATGATGTGCTATTTTTGCTATGCTTTGAATCATTTATATGTACTCCTATGGGCTACCCATTTTGCATATTTCAAGACAATCTGATGAGTTCTTCCTGGTGTTGCACTTTTAATGGCCAATAGTATATACGAATTAAAATAAAGCTGGATATTATTTATTTTTCAAATATAATTATTTTATAAATTATCTAATAATTTTCCAATATATTTATAACAAATATTATGCCTTTGTTTTACATAGTTCTAAATTAAAGAGTTCTTAACTAAATTTTAAGAAATTCAATAATTTAAGTGTTTCAGATATATTTAATTTCCCAACTTATACGTTCATTACATCAGACAATTATGGAGACATCTGCCATAAGTTGATGAAGGCAGAATATAGAAGTTTTTCAATGCGAAATTTTAACGCATTGATCGATAACAGAGACGAGTCCCAGCTCAAGTTTTCTAGCCTGGGAGAGGCAGAGTCCGAAACATTTTAACAATTGTTAATCCCATGCCCAGCCCGATTTGGGAAAAAAATTCTCTGCCTCATCATATAACATATAATACATAAAGAAATGCATATCGGGAATAATTTATTCATTCTTATGGCCGAGTGGTTAGTGCGTTTGGCTACTGATCTAAGGGACCTGGGTTCGAGCCCCGGGTAAGGCATGGATGTATGTGTCGTTTTTCTGCTGAGGCCCTGCCATCCTCTTAGATCCTTCTACTATGGCATATAAACTGACAGGCTCCTGTCAGACCTCTGTGGCAAGCAGCTGCTTGAGGGGGTATTTTTTGTTTTTGTTTTATTAATTATAAACTTTTAATGACAAAATTGAAATCTTAATGCTATTTGGGAAGAAAAACTAGCTGAAACTGAACATGTGCGCTTAATATCGTTATAAAAACAGAGAGTCATTCATTTATTAACTAACGGACACTGAAAATCTGTGCGTAATATCATTATAAAAACAGGGAATCATTCATTTATTAAAGACACTAAATGTCATGCGTTGCGTTATTATAAAATAAGGAGTAATTGAGACTCTGAAAGTTCGTGCGTAACACAATTATAAAAAACGGAGTCACTCATTTATTAAAGACATTGAAAGTTCGTATGTAACATCATTATAAAACAAAGAGTCATTTATTTATTAAAGAAACTGAAAGTTCGTATGTAACATCATTATAAAACAAAAAGTCACTCATTTATTAAAGAAACTGAAAGTTCGTATATAACATCATTATAAAACAAAAAGTCACTCATTTATTAAAGAAACTGAAAGTTCGTATGTAACATCATTATAAAACAAAAAGTCACTCATTTATTAAAGAAACTGAAAGTTCGTATGTAACATCATTATAAACAAAGAGTCACTCATTTATTAAAGAAACTGAAAGTTCGTATGTAACATCATTATAAAACAAAAAGTCACTCATTTATTAAAGAAACTGAAAGTTCGTATGTAACATCATTATAAAACAAAAAGTCACTCATTTATTAAAGAAACTGAAAGTTCGTATGTAACATCATTATAAAACAAAAAGTCACTCATTTATTAAAGAAACTGAAAGTTCGTATGTAATATCATTATGAAACAAAAAGTCACTCATTTATTAAAGAAACTGAAAGTTCGTATATAACATCATTATAAAACAAAGAGTCACTCATTTATTAAAGAAACTGAAAGTTCGTATGTATCATCATTATTAAAACAAAGAGTGATTCATTTATTAAAGACACTGAATGTTTCCGCATAGCATCATTATAAAAACAAATAATCAAACATTTATTGAAGCCACTGAAAGTTCATGTGTAGCATCATTATAAAGACAAGAAATAACTCATTTATTAAGGATAGAGAATACGTACAAAATAATCAAAAGACGCTTGGTGCTTATTTTTAATTACTAAAGACTGATTAAAGGATTTGAATTATTCCTGGAAAGGATTGAAATGATGAAAAATATATTTTACATTTTTACTCATTTGTTTCACAATTTCGAGTAATATACGAAATTTGAACTATTCCGAGTCTGAGCGCTTCTCCATATCACGAGGAAGCCAAGTGTAAATAGAGAATAAATATTCTCTGTTTAGCTAAACTCTCTAATTATTACTAAATTTCGTATATTTCTCCAAATGGTAATTAAGAAAGCATAATTTTCAGTCTGTTTAAATATAGGTAATATATTGAAAGCATAACTAGGTCCATTTGAAAAACAGAAAAAAAATCTTCAGTCCACAGGAAAAGTTTTTGGCCAAAGAACCGTCCATCAGATGGTATGTAAGCTCTGGACTCCTGGGACGGGGATGGCTCAGTTGGTTGCGAAACAAGTCAACAAGTCCTTCGAACTGATGAACTGATATGTCAAAGTTCACAAATAACAAAAATAGTAATGAACCGAAGGCCCCTAACTTTAAATGTGAGCCAGTCTAAGAAAAAATTAGATAAATGTAGAAGTAAACCGACAATTTGCCGGAACTCAAAGGGCTAAAAATGAACTGGTTATTTTGCACTTTGGGGTACTTTGGAAACTATAGGGTTCCAGTTTTGGCTACGTCCTTTCCCAGTTAACGGGCTTCGGACCGATCCAGATTTCCGAGTAAATCGCCTGCCACATTATAAAAAAAACGAAAATGATTTATTTTCTCTTGGGAAGTGTTTTTTTTTATAATGCAGCAGCTGGAAAAGTGTTGAAATCGATGAGAGCCTTGAAACCGTATAAACTGATAGTGACAAAAAATTTAAAATGGCCGCCATCAGCAGGTGGCATCTAAAACGTTTTTATATATTCCTACCGATTTTTGCATTTCTAAGACACAGCCTACGGTATTATATAAAAAAAAATCCAGAATTACATACTTTTTTTTTTCTTTTCGTGTTTTGTTTATAATACGGTGCCGTCCCGTGGCCGAGTGGTTAGCATACTTGGCTACTCATCTAAGGGACCTGGGTTCGAGCCCCGGGTAAGGCATGGATGTATTGTGTCGTTTTTCTGCTGATGTCCTGCCATCCTCTCAGACCTTTTACTCTGGAATATAAACTCACAGGCTCCTGTCAGACCTCTGTGGCAAGCAGCTGCTTGAGGGAGTATTTATTTATTTTTTTTATTTATTATAATACGGACGGCGAATCGGCTACAGAGGAATATTGCAGCGAAGCCCGTTAATTGGGAAAGGACATAGCCTAAACTGGAACCTATATTTCCAACGTAACCCAAAGTGCAAAATAAACCCCAAAGGAAGAACGAAAATTTGCAGAATAAAGAAAATACCACCTCAACCAATTAATCAACAGGCTAATAGCACATTTGAGGAAGTTAATTCCGTATTCATCAAGTCCTGGCAAAAATGTAACCATCTCTTTAACAAACTTCGGTCCGAATGAATAAGAACTTGCCATTAAGTTTGCGGACAAACTCAAGGAATTCTGTCCTGGATATTTCCATTTAAGTTCACTAATCTTTTCAAAAAATTAAGTTTCCAGTGAATTGCAATAGCAGAGCTTTTTCTGTTTACCTGTACCCAGTGCTTTTAAAACTCTTTTTATAACTGTATATTTAGAAGTTTTTTTAGTCTAGTTCATCGTTTTTCGGTTACTTTCAGTTTCAGAAAGTTTGCGAAATTTGGATGGCTTTTCAGGGTTTTTACAAAATTTAGAAGTGCTTTCAGTGATTTTTTTTTTCTTCCATTTAATTCTACGTCTTCGTCGATGATCCTGTCATTCGGGGATCTCTTCAAATTCTGCAAAAGTATCTTTTTTTCATAGGGGGATGAAGATGATGGAGATGAAGAAACGTCAAAAACCGAAGGAGCTTCAACCACAGTAGAACCACTGCATTTTCTTTGGCCTTGTACTCGCCGTTCTTCTGCCTACATATATTCCGCATCGTTCGGTGACGTTCTGCTGTCCCCATGAGTCGGATGTGTCCACTCATGGGGACAGGGGTGGTGGCCATAATGATCTTTCCCATGAGTGTACGCAGTCGTATCAGAATAATATGACCACCTATCTAATAACGGGAATAACCACCCTTGGCCCGGATGACGGCATGGTATGGACGCAATGAGACCCCGGAAGGTTGCCAGAGGCGCACGTGCCCATTCGGACTTCAGCAGAGCACGGAGGTTCCGGAGATTACGCGGTTGTGGGTCCGCACGCCGAACCTGTCGATCCAAATGGTCCCACAAGTGCTATGTGGGATTGAGGTCGGACGATGTCGCCTGCCAAGGGAGAACGGAGACATCGCTTCGTGTTCCTGGAACCAATCACGCACCACCTTAGCGACATGGCATGACGCATTGTCCTGTTGGTAGACACCATCATCACCTGGGTAAACGTCCAACATGAAGGGATGCATATGGTCAGCGAGGATGGACATTGGCGTTCAAGGACCCATATAGCGGTACCAGGTCATACCAGAAAAACATCCCCCAGACATGCACACTGCCACCGCCGGACTGTACTTGACCGACAAGCGAGTTCTGGTGTTGGTTCCCATGTGTCTGATGCTGTATCCGCCACCGCCCGTCACTTCTGTGGAATAGAAACCTCGATTCGTCGGAGAAGGCAACCTTCTTCCACTGTCCAATGACGGTTGTCCCGTGCGAACTGCAGGCGTCGTTACCGATGGACCTTGGTTAACATGGGCGCCTTTAAGCAGCATCGACGGAGACCCATGCGTAACAGGGTTCGCTCTACTGTTATCGGGACACGTACCTGGGTGACCCAGCGTTCATTTGAGTGGTCAATTGCTGCACTGTTGCGCATAGATTGCCCTTTACCAGTCGACGGAGTCGACGTTCTCCTCTGGGGTCGATGGTTTTTGGGGCTCCACGGTTATGACGTGGAGCACCTCGCGAACAGCCCACGAAGTCTGCTGTTTCCGAGATGCTTCCACCCTTGGCGCGGTAGCCGATGATCATTCCTTTTTGAACGTCCGTCAAATCAATACCTCTGTCCATTGTGCTCACGTTACGCACTATGACTCATCGGTCCTGGCCGGCAGCTTAATCTCCGTGTGGTTGACCTTGTCATGTGCACTCTATGATGCGCCTGGGCGTGTACACTGTGATTCCGTGGGTGATCATATTATTATGATACGACTGTGTATATATATATATGTGACAGTAAAATGTAATATACATAGTTAAATTTTTTCATTCCTTTTATTTCCTCCGACAACCCACAGCGAACAACATTTTTTTATGTCCCCAATGTCGAAAACATTTATTGACCGCTGACATAAAAGGATGCGAGTCGCACAAAAATCAGTGCCGAACAGGGAGTTATGCACCTCTGCATTAATGCATCGTAAGTAAAAAAGAGTATGAAAAGAGCAATCCCATGACATCTTTTTTGCTGAGATGCCACAGAAATCATGTTCTATACGGGGTGGGAGTGGCTCAGTCAGTAACGCGCCAGTCTCGTAATCTGCAGTTCCCAGGTTCGAGTCTCACCTGCATCAGCGGTCTTTCCGCAAAACTCCCCACCCCCTGTCAGTAGGGGACACCGCTGAACTTGGAAAGGATGCCGTCCGTCGGATTCGAGGTTAAGCCCTGGCACCATGTGGAGGAGAGCCATACCATGTACTCATTAAAAATCGTTCTGGAAGTCCTTGACCGGAGGTTACCATCTGTCTTCTAACAGCTGTCCAGAGGGTCCCCTTACGCAAACTTTCTCTGGGTCCTTGTGCTATCCATTATGTGTATCCATTTAGCCCATTGTGTGCAAAAACGTGAACTCAGAAGTAAAACAACTCAATTGAAATAATGAAAAATATTAGTTGTTCTGACTGGGATTCGAACCCAGGTCTCCCAGAAGCAACTCCAGATAATAGATGTCGCCACTGGTGGATCAACAGGACTGCTAATATGTCACTTTGTTGACAAAATGATTAGTTCCTCGGTGCTCTAGTAGTTATGACGCCTGGGATGCTTCTGGATGACCTGGGTTCGAATCCCAGTCAGGGCAAACAATTTCTGTCAACTCATTATTTCAAGTGTTTCTTGTCTACAAGACGTTTTCCTCTGATAATGTATTACTAAAACAACTCAACCCTGGACTCCTGTATAGCAGAGCTGTATATTCCACAGTCCAAAAACATTTTAAAGCCATATTCCAATTGTTTTCAAAAGTATGAGACGCGACAAATTGATTAGGGGAGGGGATATGATTGTCTAGAAAACTTTATGGTAATTCTGAACTGAATAATATTCTCAAAATCTTAGAGAGCGATTGTTTTGCGTCGTGCATTCCTTTTAGAAGTGAAATTCTTCAAGCTGAAAGATCGATTGTTTCAATTAAAAACCTACTTCATTCATTGCATCTCTGTGAAGTTCAACATCACAAACAGTGAAGTTCAACATCACAAACAGTGAAGTTCAACATCACAAACAGTGGCTGTTGGTTTCTGACAGTTGGAAACATTGTCATGTGCATTTTGAGTTGCTTTGTCTGCCCTCTACACGGGGCGGGGGTGGCTCAGTCGGTAGCGCGCCAGGCTCGTAATCTGTAGTTCCAAGGTTCGAGTCCCAGCTGGGTCAGCGTTGAGATTTATCTCAGCAAAATTCCCCGCCCTGCCCACGGTCAGTAGGGGACACCGATGGGCTTGGAAAGGCCGCCGTCCGTCGGATGGGACGTTAACCCGTGGCTCCGTGTGCGGGAGAGCCATACCTTATGCACGTTAAAGAACACGCTGGATGGCCTTGACGGGAGGCTACCATCTGTCTCCCAACAGCTGTTCCAGTGGGTCCCCTCCCCCAACCTTCTCTGAGCCTTCGGGGTCCATGTAACCTGGCCATTTAGCCCATGGTGTGCAAAAAAGTGCCGCTCAGAGGTAAAACAACCCAACCCAATCTGCTGTCTAAGTGTAAACAAATGGCATTCTTTGCCACTGAACGCACTTTTTCTTCGGGGGGGGGGATTACTAAAGAGGGACGTAATATTAGCAAAGCGAGATGAAATATTTTCTGAGCCGAAGGGTGAGCCAGTGTAGAAAGTTCGGATTTTGTTGTTTTAGTTCAGAGCGATACTCTTTTTGCAACCACTGGGCTAAATGGCCAGGTCACAAGGACTCCAAATGCTCAGAGAAGGTTAAGGAAAGGGAATCCACTGTAGAGCTGCTAAGAAACAGATAGCAATCTTCCGTTAAGGGTATACAGCGTGTTCCTTAACGTGAAAGGGCATGTCTCTTCCGCACACTGAGCCACGGCGTAACGTCCCGTCTAACGAACGGCGGCCTTTCCAAGCCCATAGGTATCCGTTACTGACCGAGCACGGTGTGCGGTGTTTGCGGAGATAAATCTCAACGCTGACCCAGGTGGGACTCGAACGCGTAAACTGCAGATTACGAGCTTTTGAGCCATTTCTAAAATATTTCTTCTATCTTTGTATTATACAATTCTCCATTCAAAATTTAATAATCGGCAAAATAGCTCTGATTATGGAATACCAGTTTTAAAATCTTTGTTTTAGCTTCAAACATCCAACATGAGAAAACTAAACGGAGTTCCATACATTAACACTCAAGTCCAAAACAGAACGTACACTAGATGAGAGAAAGTTCCAAATTAACACTCCTGGATTTTTTTTTTTTGGGGGGGGGAGTGGACAGTGGGTAGTGTGCCAGGCTCGTAATCTGCAGTTCCCAGGTTCGAGTCCCAGCTGGGCGAGTGCTGAGATTTATCTCCGCAAAATTCCCCACCCCTGTCCTCGGTTAGTAGGGGATACCGATGGGCTTGGAAAGGATGCCGACTGCCGGACAGGACGTTAAGCCTAGACCCTGTGCACATTAACGAACACGCTGGATGGCCTTGACGAGAGACTACCATCTGTCTTCTAAAAGCTGTTCCAGTGGGTCCTCTCCCCCAACCTTCTCTGACCTTTCGAGGTCCTTGTGACCTGGCCATTGTGTGCAAGAAAGGGCCGTTCAGAGTTAAAACAATCCAACCCAATCTTGTATTTCCCCCCTCCCCCTCGTTTTCCTTTCTCGGATTTTCAAATTTACTCCAAAAAAAAAAAAGACATTTTCTGTTTCTGAATTGTTTAGTTATTTTGGTGGTTGTGATGGTTTGGGAATGGGACACTTTCTTGCAGCCGTGGTCTCAAAAATAGACAGTGCTTGACAGAGACTGGTTTGCCGGTTCTATCCGTGGTAAGCCTATTTCTCTTCTTCGTCTTGATTGAATCGAAAGCATTCGACTTCCATTCACAAAATACAGCTGTTGGAAGGATATAACGAGGATCCCTCGGGTTTGCTGTCAGGTGAATGGGAAAGGAACAAAACTTGTACGTATCAGGGAAAAGGTTTCTTACTTCTGGTTCCTCTACGAGGCGTACACGGAAAGTTCTCGGAGATCAACAATACCGAAATTACCGTTCCTGCAGGATTGAGATTCAGATTTCCTTGCAGTCTCTAGAGAAAGTAGCACACTCTGTTCAGACCTTTAGAGATTTTCGCAAACCCCAAGCTGACGATACTCACTTTTTTTTGTAGCACGAAAAACGAAGTTGCCGATAGTTTGAATTTTGTTTCTGTAAGATATAGTAATAAAATTTTTATTTAAACACTTATGTTTAATTTTTGTTACTAATTCATGCTTTTGAATCATCCTTTAAATATTCATAAGTCAAATGCATATTAAAAATTGTGAAGACCAGGCGCGGGAAATATTTTATCGTTTCATTTTGTTATTGTTTTCGACAGATATTATTATTATTTTTTAATTCTTTTAAATGGTAAATAAGTTAATGCATCCATCCCATCCTCATCTTCAAGCAACCATGGGCTACGAAGGTCCAACCAGACAGTGCAATTTAGTTCTCCAAGCACGTCTGTCCTGAGCTACATCTGCTGCATCTCGCCACTGCACACCAATCCTAACAAGGTCAGTTTGACATTGTCTGTCCACCACATCCTAGGTCTCCCCCTCTTTCTGGGGGCTTTAGGCACACTCTTCATAACCCTATTCGCCAATCTATAATTATTCATACGGGCAACATGGCCAAACCAACGGAGTCTCTCTCTGCACAATATGCTGCTTAAAGGAGGTTGCCGACTCCTTTGCCTAACCTCATCATTAGTTACAAAGTTGAACCACCTGATGCCCACGATATTGCGTAAGCATCTGGAATCGAAAGCATCTAGTTTCCTGTTATCTTGTTTACAAAGTGTCCACGTTTCACTACCATAACTAACCCTAGACAGAGCCAAACTATTATACAGTCTAAGTTTAGTCTTTAGGTGTATACGCCTATTTCTCCACACTCTTCATAGATTCTTAAAAGTACCTGCAGCAATCCCTATCCGTCTGTTAATCTCATGCCGCACATCACCAGTACCTGTTATATAGCTCCCAAGATAATTAAACTGGGACACCTGTTCAAGATTGCAACCATGCAGATTTACTGAATCGCAGCCTGCCTGACCAATTTGCATCACGTTAGTTTTCTGTATGTTTATAACCAAACCTACTCTACTACCAGTCTCATCAACAGCTCGAATGAAAGAGTTTATCTCATCATTTGCCGAAAGGGCTATATCAGCATAATCTAAATCAGAAATTTTAGTATCTCCAGTCCATTTAAGGCTGAAATCTTTCCCTTGAAGTGAATTTCGCATAACATAATCAATAACCAAACTAAAGAGAAAAGGAGACAAAATGCACCCTTGTCGAACTCCAGAAGTAATGCTAAACCAATTGATACAAGCCTTACCAACTCTTACACACGACTCAGTGTGACTATAGAGAGCTTTCATTATGTTAACTAACTTGTCTGGTATACCATATGATCTCACATTCAACCACAAATTATGACGATCAACAGGGTCGAAAGCCTTTTTGAAATCAACAAAGCTAGCAACCAAAGGTTTCTGAAACTCTAAACATTTCTCAGAACTCTGTCTAGGTAAAAATATCTGATCCACACATCCCCTACCACTTCTGAATCCACATTGCTCATCACACAATTGCCTGTCAACCAGATTCTTAATTCATGCACAATCATGTAAAGATTTTTGCTTGATTGTGCATGAATTGTGCATCAATCATGCAAAGATTTGCGTGATTGTGCTTAATCAAGCACAATCATGCAAAGAACTTTACCTGGAACAGAGAGTAGGCTGATACCCCTATAGTTATCACAAGAACTGCGATAACCTTTTTTGAAAATAGGGATAATAATAGCTCTTGTAAATCCTTAGAAACCATGCCTTTATCATAAAAGATATTCAGAATTTCAGTCATCCAAGTTGTAACAGAAACGTTCCCAGCTCTAATATTTTCTGTAGTAATTCCATCTACTACTGGGTAGAGATGATGATCCCTAGTGATGATGCCACCTAATGTCCGACCCCGCCTTCTCGTGGTGCAGGCCGTTAGTACCTTTCAAAAGAGATATTCTATTTTGGAAGGGAACGGAAGGGGAGGGCTGCCAGTTCAGTATGGCCTACTGATCTGGTCATCTATGGCCACTTTTTTCTTTTTTTTCAACCCTGCTGAGGAGTGGTCAACTTCACAGGGTCTTGGTGCTGACCATTTATACCTACTAGACTGGACCTGTTTATGTATTTGAGCTTGATTATTGATCCTGGACTTGCTGCACTGGTGGGCCTCTGTTGAGGGAGAGTCTGCCGCTGTGTTTTCTGTTTGCTTCTGGGTTGCCAGCTCTAAGTGAACAGAGGCATGGGATACCTTATATCAGCTGGTGGATAATCCTAATCAGAGGCCATCGCAGGCACCTGAACCTTTCTTAGCTAGTTGGGCATCGTCAAACCTAAACTGGAGTAATGTGTCTCAGGCAGGCCATGTGGCTCTTGAAAAAGTCCACTTGAAAAGGTGGTGCCTGAAGTTCCTACCAGCATCGGTGACTTCAGCCTTTAACAGAGGAGGAACAGGTCTTTGACCCATGCCTGCGATCAGGGGGCTGTTTGATATTGTTGGCCCTACCAATCTCAATAAACCTAATTTCTTTAAAAATCCTACTAATTATTTTCTCTCTGCAGGAACGTGGAACGTGAGGACATTACATAGAGATTATTCTCTTGACGTCCTCATGCAGGAATTCCAGCGCTATAACCTAGATATTCTAGGCTTGCAAGAGACCAGATGGACAGGTAAAGGTGAGATACTTAAAAATAACTTTAAATTTCTCTTTACAGGGAGGGAGGATGGAAAGCATCACCAAGGTGAGGGTCTGCTGCTCAGCAGACATGCTAGTGATGCTCTTCTAGGATATGAGTGCATTAATGAAAGGTTTCTTACAGCAAAATTTCAGACAAGCATTAAAGACTTGAATGTTATCTGCTGTTATGCCCCCACTCAGGATGCTGATGAGGATGAGAAGGATAGGTTTTACGGACAACTTCAAGATATTTTGAATTATGTCAAGGAAGGAGATATTACCATTGTTCTAGGTGACTTCAATGCCAAAGTTGGTACTAACTCTGATCTTTGGGGAGGGTTGATAGGCCCTTTTGGTATTGGAGGCTGCAATGGCAATGGGCAACGGCTCCTACAGGTAAGTAAACTCAATGGTTTCAGAATAACTACCACATATTACAAACACCGCGACATACATAAATACACATGGGTTTCACCTGATGGGCTGCATGGGAATATGATTGATTATATATTAATTAACAGCAAATGGGCTAGTTCTGTTAGAAATACCAGGGCATATAGGGGAGCTGAAATTGGATCCGACCATTACCTTGTTAAAAGTGTCTTGCAACTTAAACTTAAAAAGTGTTGGGCTAGGGTTAAAAAATTTACCTTTAATACTGAAGCTCTGAAAGACCCAGTTATACCTAAAGCTTACCATGATAGGTTACTTAGTCATTATGACAGTCATGGTTTGCTTAATACTGAAGTTGAGGAAGAATTGGGCCATTATAAACAGGCTTTTTTGGAAACTAACAGTACTCTTTTAGGAAAAAAGGAGCAGAGGAGACAGAATTATATAAGTGATAAGGCACTTGAGCTTATTTCAGAAAGAAAGAACTGCAGGAATGCCCTTATTCAATACCCTACTAGTCCTAATAGAAAGCATTACAGAGAGCTTAATAAACGTGTAAAGGATCAGTTAGCTGCTGAGAAGAATCTTTGGCTTGATGGTTTGGCTGACAAAGCTGAGGAAGCAGTTAGGCAGCACAACAGCAGAGAGCTGTACCAGATAGTTAATGTTTTATGTGGTAGAAAACGAACAGGTATACAGGGATTGAAGGATAAACAAGGTAAGGTTATAGAAGGTGAGGATTCTCATGGCTAGGTGGGCTGAGTATTTCAGTGATGTTCTAAACAATGTGGTTAGTTCTACTTCCATTGTTTGTAATGATGATAGGTGCATTGGCAGCTTTAATGTTGGCCCTATAACACAATCTGAAGTTATTTCGGCTATCTATAAACTTAAACTTCATAAATCCCCAGGGGTAGATGAAATTACTACAGAAATGCTCAGAGCTGGGAATGTTTCAGTTACCACTTGGATGATTGAAATTCTGAATATCTTTTATGATAAAGGCATGGTTCCTAAGGATTTTACCAGAGCTATTATTATCCCTATTTTCAAAAAGGTTGATCGCAGTTATTGTGATAACTATAGGGGTATCAGCCTACTCTCTGTTAAAGGTAAAGTTCTTTCCATGATTGTGCTTAATAGAATTAAGAATCTGGTTGACAGGCATTGCGTGATGAGCAATGTGGATTCAGAAGTGGTAGGGGATGTGTAGATCAGATATTTTCACTTAGGCAGATTCCTGAGAAATGTTTAGAGTTTCAGAAACCTTTGGTTGCTAGCTTTGTTGATTTCAAAAAGGCTTTCAACTCTGTTAATCGTCATAATTTGTGGTTGATTGTGAAATCATATGGTATACCAGACAAGTTAGCTAACATAATGAAAGCTCTCTATAATAATACTGAGTCATGTGTGAGAGTTGGTAAGTCTTGTAGCAATTGGTTTAGCATTACGTCTGGTGTGCGACAAGGGTGCATTTTGTCTCCTTTTCTCTTTAGTTTGGTTATTGTTTATGTTATGCGAAATTCAATTCAAGGGAAAGATTTTGTCCTTAAATGGGCTGGAGATACGAAAATTTCTGATTTAGATTATGCTGATGATTTAGCCCTTTTGGCAAATGATATTGATGAGATGAATTCTTTCATTCGAGCTGTTGATGAGACTGGTAGTAGAGTAGGTTTGGTTATTAACAGAGAGAAAACTAAAGTGATGAAAATTGGTCAGGCAGGTTGTGATTCAGTTAATCTGAATGGTTGCAGTCTTGAGCAGGTGTCACAGTTTAATTACCTTGGGAGCTATGTAACTGATACTGGTAATGTGCGGCATGAGATTAACAGACGAATAGGTATTGCTGCCGGGACTTTTAAGAATCTATGGAGATTGTGGAGAAATAGGCGTATACACCTAAAGACTAAAATTAGACTGTATAATAGTTTGGTTCTTTCTAGGGTTAGTTATGGTAGTGAAACGTGGACGCTGTGTAAATAAGGTAACAGGAAACTAGATGCTTTTGATTCTAGATGCTTCACGCAGTATCTTGGGTATTAGGTGGTTTAACCTTGTAACTAATGATGAGGTTAGACAAAGGAGTCTGCAATCTCCTTTAAGAAGCATATTGTGCAGAGAGAGACTCCGTTGGTTTGGCCATGTTGCCCGTATGAATAATTATAGATTGACGAATACGGTTATGAACAGTGTGCCTAAAGGCCTCAGAAAGAAGGGGAGACCTAGGATGCTGTGGGCAGACCATATTAGAATTAGTGTGCAGTGGCCGAATGCAGCAGATGTAGCTCAGGACAGATATGCTTGGAGAATTAAACTGCGCGGTCTGGTTGGACCTCCGTAGCCCATGGCTGCTTGAGGATGATGATGATGAACGTACCCGGCGCTGCCAGGGTGTCATTTTTATTTTCACTGTACTAAAGGCAAAGTTTGTAACTTTAGCACAGATTTTCAACAGGAAGAAATTTGCCCGGTGTTGGCTTGGGTCGTTGTTGACGTCAGCGAGCTCTCCCATAGCCCGTGGCTTAGTTTCTGAGTAAGCTATCGATATTTTTATTTCTGATATAACCACAGATTTTGCTGCCCTATGGTTCACGTGATATTCGTCCGCACGGTCCAAATTTCCTGCACAGCATCCCCCGTGTGCCCCGATAATTGGCTTAAAAACAGGTTTCCCCTTGACCCTTGGCGTCGTTTCCACGCAAATTTTGACATTTCGTGTCTCACTTTTAATCTGCATATTCTTTTAATTCCTGCACTAAAGGTTAGTTTTCTGAGTATCCCTTCCTCCACGACATTTTATCACAATTTGAAGACGAAAAATTTCCCGGTGTCGCAAATATCATTGCTGATTCGGCGCGAACTCTCAGAGAGCCCCTTGTCAAACGATCGAGATATTTATTTCGTCAGATTTTGGAATTCTGTAATTCCCGGCGTACTTCACCGAATGGTCCCAAATTTCGTAGGCGGGTTCGCCCTACCCGATTACATATTGGTGTGGAAAATCAGGTCCTTAGCTGCAATGGAACGCCTAAATAATGCCTTTGGAAATGTTAGGAATCTGGCAACGGCAGTAATTTGTTATTTAAACTCTTTACTTTCAAGTTAGGGAACAGTAAATGGCAACAATAAATTTGACATCGATTCTCGTTTCCCGTAGGAATAACATGGTAAATGTTTTTGCTTCTAGCAATCCCCTTTTTGACTTTTGACCTGAAATATGGCACTGCAATCCGGACCACAACCACAAACATTCTCTGCAATTTGGAGCGTGTACGTTGATTTCCAGATGAGTTATGGCTGCCACAGACAGACACACACAGACACCTTCTTTTATTATATAGCTAAATAATTGTATAGAGCAGGATGGGATGCTATCCGACTCAAGTTAGTTATTTAGCTAAGTTAAAATAAATTATTTTAGGTAATAAACATCTTTTGGCATCATATTCCCACTTTAAGATTTATTTCCGCTAATCTCCTCCTTTCCATCCGGGAGAGAGGGAATAACGTTCGGCCTCAAATGAAAGACGCATTTCGAATGAGTTGCTATCTTGTGCATGCTAAAAACACACTGAATTGCCTTGACGGGAGGCTACCATCTGTCTCCTAGTACCTGTTCAATGGGTCTTCTTCCCCTCAACCTTCTCTGAGACTTTGGGGTACTTGTAACCTGGCCATTTATTGTGGTGTGCAAAAAACGTTTTTCTCAGAGGTAAAACTCTCGAGTCTGCTCGAGTCAGACTGATCCATGTCAGTCTTAGCTATCTACAACAGACCAACATCTCAATTAACGAGTTAGCTGAAGATCACGAATTAATGTCCCATCTATCAGGACAATTCTTCCGTTTACTTAAGGGACCGGGGTTGGTTCATTTGTTAGCTCTCCAACCTTCTCTTAGTCTTTAGGGTCCCTGTGACTTGGGTTGGATTGTTTTACCTCTGAGCGGCACTTTTTTGCACACCATGGGCTAAATGGCCAGGTCACATGGACCCCGAAGGCTCAGAGAAGGTTGGGGGAGGGGACCCACTGGAACAACAGTTGGGAGACAGATGGTAGCCTCCCGTCAAGGCCATCCAGCGTGTTCTTTAACGTGCACAGGGTATGGCTCTCCCGCACACGGGGCCACGGCTTAACGTCCCATCCGAAGGACGGCGGCCTTTCCAAGCCCATCGGTGTCCCCTACTGATCGTGGGCAGGGGGGGGGGGGAATTTTGCGGAGGTAAATCTCAACGCTGACCCAGCTGGGACTCGAACCCCTGTGACTTGGCCAAAGCTTGCTAAACTCTTGTAACCCCGAAAAGTGCGAATCTTAATATTTTATCAATACCTATGGCCGAATGGTTAGCGCGCTTGGCTATTGATTTAAGGGACCTAGGTTCGAGCCCCGAGTAAGGCATGGCTGTTTGTGTCGTTTTTCTGCTGAGGTCCTGCCATCCTCACAGACCTTCAAATGTGGCATATAAACTGACAGGTCTCTGTGGCAAGCAGCTGCTTGAGGGGGTATTTCTTTTTATCCAACCCAAACACAGACGAAAAAGTGAAACCAATAATTCGATTTTCTTTAGATACGAGCTAATGACTTGTTACTTCAAAACCCATTTGAATGAAAACTATGAGCAGGGAATTGAAAGCTTTGAAATTTGGTAACTGTACCTCCATGACATATACAACGAAGTTTTAAATAAGTGTTCGTAATAATTTGGTCAGACTGTATTTAATTAAAGAAAAACAACAAAGTTAACCTTTTCATTTTTGAAAATCTAAGAAAAACTACATTTCGACCATCCATTCTTTGCCGTATTGCTATTTCTACAATATGAGTTTTAATTCCCGCATTATTTGATTTTGTTTATCAAAATTTCCATTACCTTCTTAAGCATGTGACGTGTTGAAGATCGCCTTTTTCTATTAGTGTCTGATAATAGAATGACATTTTTTTCTGAGCAATTTATCCATAAACTGATTTAGTAAGGCTACCAGTACTACTTCGTGTATTATTGATATAGATTACATTTTGCATTAATCTTCTTTAACATCTCTCGCAATAAACAAAACCAAAGATGAACATATCTGTTTTAAATGGCTATATATTCTGGTGGCTGAAGGTCGCAATAGTATTCCCGGCAATGTTGCTTCACTGCAGCATCATTCTGTGGTGCGGAGATATCATCTCGCGGGGGTTTAGTCCACTTGTTTCGCAGCATCCTCTGGGAAACAGAGGAAAAACATTTTCTAGAAAAGTAATGAATCAATGTGGACAGAAATGCAGTAGAAATGGCAGAGTGGGCAAGAAAGTGGAGCATCAATTTTTCAATGCCAGTATCTTCTTCTTTTAAAGAAGGCTCCGTTGATGTTATCAACAACTTTGGTGATGCTGTTTTATTCTTAAATTCGAGTTGTTTTGACCAACTCTGTAAAGCCACCTCCGGTATTGAGTTACGAGTATGCAGGTAGTCAAAAACAAAAATAGATAAGTTCTGTTTCAGTCTAGAAAATAGATTAAATATATGGGAAATAAACATAAATAATGTACTTCTGTTTTTTGCGTGTTTTTTACGTACTAAGACGAGTGAGTCATAAAGAACGAAAGGTTTACTTGTAAATTTTTACTCCTCTAAAGCTCTTTGTTTTCTTTGTCAATTCACGTAAGGCAAAGAACAGTTCGTTAATGTGTTTTTTATGGTTGGAAGATTGGTGTCTGTTTTATTATTTTCGTATAATTAATTGCCTTCATGATTTCTTCCCGGATTTTTGTAACCCAGGTTTGTCCAACTATTGGCTCTTTGCAAAGGAAATTGCGGTTCATTACAAAATAATTTGTGTGTCATTTGAAAAAAACTTGCAGCTCATCGAAAAAGAACTTGCAGCTTGTCGAAAAAGAACTTGCAGCTTATCGAAAAAAAACTTGCAGCTCATCGAAAAAGAACTTGCAGCTCGTCGAAAAAGAACTTGCAGCTCATCGAAAAAGAACTTGCAGCTCGTCGAAAAAGAACTTTCAGCTCATCGAAAAAGAACTTGCAGCTCGTCGAAAAAGAACTTGCGGTTCATTCCAAAAGAGCTACAGATCATTACGAAAGAACTACAGTTGATTCCAAAAGAACTTGCAGCTCATTCCAAAAGATCTTGTTGCTTGTTGCAAAAGGACTCGCTGCTCATTGCAAAAGAATTTGCGGCTCATTGCAAACGAACTTGCAGCTCATAAATCAAATTATGAATATACTGAATCTGGTTCATTTCTTCCAGTTTTTTTAACCAAACATGTTTAGGTGTACAATTAAACGATTTCGCCAATTTATAGTACGCATTAAAATGTATCATTTTTTCTATCAAGGGAGTTTCTTGCTATCTTAAAAATGTAGTTTTTTTTATCCAGTTCATTACTTATTAGAAAGAGGCGGCGGTTGCCTGAGTCGATAACATACCAGGCTCGTAATCTCTTATTCCTTGGTTCGAGTCCCACCTTTGCCAGCATTCAGATTTATTTCAACTAAACCTTCCGCCCTGTCCTTGGTTAGTAGGGGGGGGGGGGATTGATGGGCTTGGAAAGGCCGCCGTCTGTCGGAATGAGACGTAAAGCCGTGGCCCGTCTGTGGCAGAGCCATACCCTATGTACTTCAAAGGACATGCTGGATGGCCTTGACAGGGATCGGCTACTATTCTAACAACTAATAGTGGGTTCCTTCTTGTTAACTTCTTTGGGATCCTTATAACCTGCCCATTTAGCATATTTCGTGCAAGAAAGGTGCTGCTCTGAGAGAAAAAAAAAACAATAGCAACTCCATTAAGAACATATGTTTTCGATTTTAACTACATAATTTTTCCTGCAGCTGTTTAGGAATATAATATTTTTCCTAAAGGCTCTTCATTAGGTTAAGGTTGAACAGGACTCCTCTAACCTTTTTTAAGTACGTAATATTAAATGTTCGTGATTGAATGCGTTTAATGAATTTCATTATGACTCTTAGTTACTCTACTTTTATTTCCCTTAACAGAACTTTATAAACTGATATAAATGTTAATAAAAGAAATATTCTACGTCCTAAAAACTATGTGTACTTACCAGTGTGTAAAATCAGCACAGTACACAAAATTCGTTTCGATATGATACATAATGAAAAAAAGAATCTTAAATTATGATGTGTATCACTTTTTTTTAAGAAGATCAGACAGAGAAGCGTTTTAAGGATCATCCCATCCACTTGGACTTTAAAGAAAAAAACAGTTAACACTTCTCATGGAAGAGGGTGATCCAGAAATCAACCACGAACTCAACAAAAGCACTTGTAAAGTGTAATCATTGTTGGTTGTCATTGGAAATCAGTTCTCATTATTATCGCCATTACCAAATAAATAGTAATTGTAACAGCTTTCTCCAACGCCTTTATCGCACGTCTTTTAACAGCATGTTCCTAAATTCTATGCCGAAGAATTTAAACGTAACTTTGCTTTGTAGTAACCTGTAATCAGACCATAACTATAAGTGAAGTTGCCGTAAAGTGAGAAATGTCATCATTTGCTGATGTTTATCGTCAATGAGCAGCCCATTTCCTGAATCAGTTTCTCTGGGCATTAAAATCTTCATCGTTGAAGAGGCCAGTTTAGATAGGAGAAAGTTGAAAGAGGAAACAGGTGTGAGAGCAAGTCGTGACGGTAAACGGTAAATCTAGGAATGGATAATCAATACTATTTTTCCTAAAAGTATACTAATTGTCTTCGGCATTTAATCGATTTTAATACTTAATTATAATTATTCTACGAATTCTAAGTTTAAAAATACTTTTAAGTGAATATTAAAGCATATTTGTTCTAATAAAAGGGTGTTGATTCTAGGGATGGACACTCAACAATGCTTTTGATAAAAAAAATAGTAATTGTCGTCGCTTTTTAATCAGTAAGTAGTTATTTTTTTCTAGGGCTCTTATGATTCAAAATATTTCCAAATGAATACTGAAGTATATTTGTTTTAAAAAAATGGTGTTTTATTTCACGTAGATTCTAGGGATGGAGACTAACTAACGTTTTTCTTCCAGAATTATTAATTGCCTTCGTGATTTAACCATTTTTCGTAGTTAAATGTTCTAGAGATCTCCTGTTTTAAATTTTTTCCAGTGAATATTAAAGTATATTTCTCCCAAAAAATGGGTGTTTTATTTTGGACAAATAACCTAAAGTTTAAAATTTTGATCCTGTTTCCTTTTTCGTTTAAAAATGCTTCGTATTTTAATTTATTTAAAAGTCAATAGCTTTATAGATTACCAGAAAATCTTTGTTCCTTTAGTATATTCTTTTCCTTTATTAAAAGCAATCTTGAAATGTGCGGTTATATTAAAATATATATATGCTGCTGCTATATTATATAAGAATTTTTCTTAATACTATTATATTTATTATGGTACATCTTCGGTAATTTATATGTATATATTGAAACCACTTGATAACCAACAATCTAGGACATACCAAGGGGACTGGGGAGATCAGGGTACAGACCCCCCCTCCCCCGAAATCCTGTCGTCTTATACGAAATCCTGTCGTCTTATACGAAATCTCAAACTTGTCTACCTCCTGTGAAACCCAAAACAGTTGTCTTTGTATAATTTTATTTTAGCACTATTGTGTATATATCCAACACTAAAAATAGTAATAAAAACGTATAATATCTTATTTCTTGTAGAATAATATTTTAACAGTTTCATGTTCGGTGGAATATTTTAGAAATTGGAAAACTCTACTCAAGTCTTGTTCTCAGATCCTCCTCCGCTTTACGGAAGCGACTCTGATTATTTTTTGTATACTCAGAGAAACTAAATTCCCAGGCACCCCCCCACGAGACTAAATTCTCGAACCCTCGAAGAAACTGAATTCCCGGAACCCCAAAACTAAATTCCCAGACACCCCCCACGAAACTAAATTCTCGAACCCTCGCAGAAACCGAATTCCCGGAACTCGTAATAATACTAATTTCCCAGACACCCCCCTCCCCCAACAAACTAATCCTGGGAATGTGCCTTCCTACAGTTGCTCATGAAAAAAGGTCTGTATTATGTCACGTGATGCTTTATGTTCTGTGAAGAATAGGTCATATCTGCATAGATAAAAGTGACGGTCAGAATTAATTCGGAGCGAAATATTGTGAGTCGAAACAATTGATTTTTGTGTACACCGGTGTCGACTTGGATGCCATAATTGATGTATTTTTTTTTATTTAACTGTGGCATGTAATTGTAAGTCATTTGATTATGCAGTAATGCTCAAAATTTAATATTTTCATAATGCGTATTGGAGGGAATATTGTTATTAGTTAACATTGAGTTTAAGAAATTGTAAAATTGTTTTTGGTAAGAATCATCTTATACTTTGTTACCAAGAAATGATTAGCTATTGATTAGCCAGAAGTATGGTTGTCCCATTCAAGCATTATTAACTTCTTGTAAAATGATTGTTTTATCTAGTATTAAATAAGCCCATCTGTTTGTTTAATTCGAACCCATTGCACAGTATTGCTAAATAAACAATACTGAATTTCGCAACAATATTTAAATCGCTTCACTGTTGACAGTTTTAATTGTTTTGCCTTTATGATCACCGTGTTTGAGTTTATAGACTTTATATTAACTTTTTATTAATTTTTATTATTAATTTTATATTAATATTTTAGAAATTGGAAAACTTTATTCAAGTCTTGTTCTCAAATCCTCCTCCGCTTTACGGAGGCGACTCTGATTATTTTTTGTATACTCAGAGAAACTAAATTCCCAGGCACCCCCCACGAGACTAAATTCTCGAACCCTCGAAGAAACTGAATTTCCGGAATCCCAAAACTAAATTCCCAGGCACCCCCCCCCACCACGAGACTAAATTCTCGAACCCTCGAAGAAACTGAATTCCCGGAACCCCAAAACTAAATTCCCAGACACCCCCCACGAAACTAAATTCTCTAACCCTCGCAGAAACCGAATTCCCGGAACTCCTAATACTAAATTCCCAGACACCCCCCCTCCCCCCACAAACTAATCCTGGGTATGTGCCTTCCTACTGTTGCTCACGAAATGAAATGAAAAAAAAAATGAAATGACTTTCTATTATAGCCTCTGAAATTATATTGCAAATAATAAATGCTAATAAAAAAAACATATCTTATATTATTTCCATTTGCTTTCAACAAAATACACTACCTTGCGAAAATATTAAATAATTTAAATGTTATGTCATTGGAATTTAATTTCGGATGTCTGTAACTTCTAAGATATGCATTTAATGGCAAAATGTCACTAAAGATAAATTAAAGTCCTCAGTCAAATCTATTTAAATCTTGATTTTCAATGATATTCGTTTCGTATTTAAAGAGTTATGGAAGCTAGAATATCTTACCCACGGTACTACATGAAGAATTTTCCTCATATATTAATTAAAACTTAAATAAATAATGTTCCATATCAGTTAAAAAAATTAATATATTGCAACCAAAGGAAAATGTACAACAATAAACCCGGAACTTTGATGCCGTGTGACGCTCGAAACGTGCTTCGGAGTGAGAACGTCACTAATCAGTTCGAACAAGGAAATTAATATAAAAAACACAGTTCTGTAGTTGTTCTCTGTTTACCTGTGAATATGTATGAATATATATCATGTGCAGCAATTGACCACTCAAATGAACATTGGGATAACAGTAGAGCGAATCCTGTTACGCATGGGTCTCCGGAGTCGATGCTGCTTAAAGGCGCCCATGTTAACAAGGTTCATCGGCAACGACGTCTTTAGTTCGCACGGGATTACCGTGATTGAACAGTGGAAGAGTGGAAAAAGGTTGCCTTCTCCGATGAATCGAGATTTGTACTACACAGAAGTGACGGATGGTGGTGGTGGTAACGGCTTCAGACACACGAGAACCAACATTCGGACACTCTTGTCGGTCAAATACAGGTCGGCGGTGGCATTGTGCATGTCTGGGGGATGTTTTCCTGGTAAAAGGGATATTTTCCTGGTTTTTCCTAACCTGGGACCGCTGGTACCAATGTTGTTGTTTGGGTTGTTTTACCTCTGAGCGGCACTTTTTTTGCACCCCATGGGCTAAATGGCCAGGTCACATGGACCCCTAAGGCTCAGAGAAGGTTGGGGGAGAGGACCCACTGGAACAGCTGTTGGGAGACAGATGATAGTCTCCCATCAAGGCCATCCAGCGGGTTCTTTAACGTGCACAGGGTATGGCTCTCCCGCACACGGGGCCACGGCTTAACGTTCCATCCGATGGACGGCGGCCTTTCCAAGCCCATCGGTGTCCCCTACTGACCGTGGGCAAGGCGGGGAATTTTGCGGAGATAAATCTCAACGCTGACCCAGCTGGGACTCGAACCTGAGAACTACAGATTACGAGCCTGGCGCGCTACCGACTGAGCCACCCCCGCCCCTGGTACCAATGGTTGTTGGTACCAACAAATGGAACCAATGGAAATGGTACCAAGGATGGACAGGTAGCCATTGGCGTTCAGGGTAACGCCAATGACTACCTGTCCATCCTCGCTGACCACATGCATACCTTCATGTTGGACGTTACCCTGGTGGTGATGGTGTCTACCAACAGGACAATGCGTCATGCCATGTCGCTAAGGTGGTGTGTGACTCGTTCCAGGAACACGACAGCGATGTCTCTGTTCTTCCTTGGCCGGCGAAATCGCCCGACTTCAATCCCATGGAGCACTTGTGGGACCATTTAGATCAACAGGTTCGGCGTGCAGGTCCACAACCACTTAATTTCCGGAACCTCTGTGCTCTGATGGAGTCCTAATGGGGACGTGTGCCTCTGGCAACCTTCCAGAGTCTCATTGCGTCCATGCCACGCCGTCTCGCCGCTGTTATCCAGACCAAGGATGGTTATTCACATTATTAGGTGGGTGGTCATATATTTCTGATACGACTGTGTATAAGGAGTTAAACTGTCTGTATGTATGCGTGTCTTTACAATTTTTGCTCTTTAATAACTCCATAAACCTGGTGTTCTGCAGATTCCCTTTTCGTGGAGAGCAGGGGTGGCTCATTTGGTTCGAGTCCCGCCTGTACCAGAGTTGAGATTTTCCTCCGTAAATCCTTCCGCCCTGTACTCGATCAGTAGGGGACACCGATGGGCTTGGAAAAGGCGCCGTCTATCGTATGTTACGTTAAACCGTGACTCCGTGTGTGGGATTGGTTGTTTTACTTATGAGCGGCACTTTTTTGCGTACAGTGGGCTAAATAGGCAGGTCACAAGGACCCAGAAGGCTCAGAGAAGGTTGGGGGAGGTGACCCACTGGAACAGCTGTTGGGAGACAGATGTTAGCCTCCTGTGAAAGCCCTGCAGCGAATTCTTATCTTGCACAGGGTATGGCTTTCCTGCACACGGGTCAAGGCTTAACGTCCTACCCGACGGACGGCAGTCTTTCCGAACTCATCTTGTCCGCTACTGACCTAGGCAGGACGGTGAGATTTGTGAAGATAAACGACCTCTAAAAAGGAGGGGAAATGCTGTAGTGCAATGGGTACCCAATATCGTCCCCTCCTTCACTTTTTTCCCCCGGCCCGATTGCATCATTTGTTATCCAAACTTCTCATTTTATTTTTTATAGATCCGGGCATGTGCTCATAAATTAGTGGAAAAAATTCCCAAATAATTGGCCGATCTCAGCTGGTTTTAATTTAATTTGTAGCCAATGCGTTTATAGTAGTCTTGTCTCAAGTTGTAGATGGATACGAACAAGAAATTGTAAACTGTAGCTAGATATAAATAAAAAAATAAATAAATACCCCCTCAAGCAGCTGCTTGCCACAGAGGTCAGAACATGCAAGAAATTGTAAATTTTAGCGGATGCAAGCAAGAAATTGTAAATTGTAGCTGGATACAAACAAAAAATTATAAATTGTAGCTGGATACAAACAAAAAATTATAAATTGTAGCTGAATAGAAGCAAAAATTGTAAATTTTAGCGGATGCAAGCAAGAAATTGTAAATTGCAGATGGACACAAATAAAACATTGTAGCTGAATACATGCAAGAAATTTTAACTGTAGCTGAATACAAGCAAGAAATTGTAAACTGTAGCGGGATACAAGGAAGAAATTGAAAATAATAGCTGGGTAAAGCAAAAAAAATTAAAAATTGTAGCCCGATACAAACAAGGAATTGTAAATTGTAGTTAGATACAAGAAAAATCTGTAGTTGTAGAATTGTAAATTGTACCTGGATACAAGCAAAAAAAAATGGAACTGGATAGAAGCAAAAGAAAAAGGAACTGGATAGAAGCAAAAGGAAAAGGAACTGGATAGAAGCAAAAAAAAGGAACTGGATACAAGAAAAAAATGGAACTGGATAGAAGCAAAAGAAAAAGGAACTGGATAGAAGCAAAAGAAAAAAAGGAACTGGATAGAAGCAAAAAAAAGGAACTGGATAGAAGCAAAAAAAGGAACTGGATACAAGAAAAAAAATGGAACTGGATAGAAGCAAAAGAAAAAGGAACTGGATAGAAGCAAAAAAAGGAACTGGATAGAAGCAAAAGAAATAGGAACTGGATAGAAGCAAAAAAAAGGAACTGGATACAAGAAAAAAAATGGAACTGGATAGAAGCAAAAGAAAAAGGAACTGGATAGAAGAAAAAAAAAAATGGAACTGGATACAAGGAAAAAAGTTGTAGCTAGATAGAAGCAAACAATTGAAAATTGTAGCCCCGGGCTACTCTTTGAACATCTACTGTATTTCGATATTGCGAGAGAAGGGTTGTCCCAACGTTCATCTGTGTTGGGTCATTGAGGCCCATTCTTAGTTCCCAGCATCGCAGCAAGAAAAGAGAAAAGAAAAAGGACAACGAAATGCCACTGGTCATGAAGCGACCATCGATCGCGTGCAGCATCCTCCGCAAATGTGATTCTGTTGGTGATCGGCGTCTAAGTGCATTTGTACTTGTTAGTGTCCAACAGACTCCTCTCCTCCTGCCAAGACGCCTAAATACGACTCTGTCCTAGATTTACTGCTTAATAGATTTGTTCCCGTAGTTGCCGATTAAATCTACTCCAGTTGCTTCTCAGACAACGGTGCTGCGATTTTTCTGAAATCGCATTATTAGCTTATTCAGCTCCATGAACGGTAATTATCGCCAAATAGGAAAGAGCAGCACAGAATGCGGATTAGTTTCAAATATATAGATACGTTAAGCTCTAATAGTTCAGTCAGAATTAAGGTGTTCTGGTCGATATCGAACTCTCTAGTATCTGAAAGGTCTCAAGAAGCTGGTAGAAAAGAACTGCGAGTTCGCGTGTCCCATTAAACATACGTTGAAATATTGCTGAAAGGATGCTATTGCGACAAAGGTCACGAAGGGTATCCGTGGTTTTATAGAACAAAGTCGGAAATTCGTGGATTACGAATTCTTTTGGGAAACGGTCACTGATGCATTCCTATGTTCTTAAAAGAAATAAATATCTTCTCAAGCAGCTGCTTGCCAAACAGGTGTGACAGGAGCTTGTCAGCATAATAAGTCATAGAGAAGATCTGTGAGATAGGCGAGACCTCAGCAGAAAGACAAAGAAAACATCCATGAATTACCCGGGGCTCGAACCCAGGTCCCTTCGATCAGCAGCGAGCGTGTTATTCATTCTGTACCTAAGCCCTGGTCCCTAATAAGCATTATGCATAATTGCCAATAAATTCTACAAAATATACTGCCTAATATTTGGTAGCCAAACTCGTGTCAGAGTTAAAATTTATCCCCTCTCAACATCCATTCTTCCACTAGTGAAAAAGTGACAACTATTCAAGGCCACATTCATACAATAAGCGTGGAACAATAGAAGTAATTTCGAAGTAGACAGCTGATTTATTATATATTTTATTTAAAGATTATACTGGTAGTTATATTTTTTTAAAAGTTGAGAAATTAATTTCAAAATATTCTTAAATATTCTAATGTTGTGTGAATAAATTATTTTACTCTATATTGTTTAAAGATAAATAGCATTTATTTAAAATTTAGGCCAATTAAATTACTTAAAATTTTATGCCATATTAATCTTCCTTCGTTTGCTCAATGCTGTCCAGGCCTGTTGTATGAAGGTGGCCTTGCAGCGATGAGATTGGAAAGTCGCCAACCGTCAGAAAGCTTTACCCATACAACCACAACATCCAGAAGATATCTAAGAGGCAAATAGATATCCATTGTTATCTTAGATATTTAATGGACATTTGATGGATATTGTGGTTTTGTGGGTAGCCGTGGATATTGGGGTTATGTAAGATAGCCGTACATGTTCACACTGGGTGTCATTGACGGGGAGGCTGCCATCTCTAACAGCTGTCCAGTGAGCCATTTCACTTACCCAATTCTGATTATCTTTGAGTATTCTGAATTACTTCATTGCTCTTATCACCTGGCTTTGCAACACAAGAGGCGACAGCACTGAAACCAAAAGCATATTTCAGCCTACGTTGCGAAATGCTTCTGATAAGTTCTATCCCTCCTTAATAAAATCAAGTAATAAAATAAAACAGCTCGACATGAAGAAAAGGGGCGGGGGTGGCTTAGTCGGTAGCGCGCCAGGCTCGTAATCTGTAGTTCCCAGGTTCGAGTCCCAGCTGGGTCAGCGTTGAGATTTATCTCCGCAAAATTCCCCGCCCTGCCCACGGTCAGTAGGGGACACCGATGGGCTTGGAAAGGCCGCCGTCCGTCGAATGGAACGTTAAGCCGTGGCCCCGTGTGCGGGAGAGCCATACCCTGTGCACGTTAAAGAACCCGCTGGATGGCCTTGACGGGAGGCTACCATCTGTCTCCCAACAGCTGTTCCAGTGGGTCCCCTCCCCCAACCTTCTCTGAGTCTTCGGGGTCCTTGTGACTTGGCCATTTAGCCCATGGTGTGCAAAAAAGTGCCGCTCAGAGGTAAAACCACCCAACCCACGAAGAAAAAAGTGCAGAATAATATCGTGCTCTAATGGTTGCTAATAGAGACGAGCACGAGCTTTGTTGGACTGTAAATAACACAGATGACTTCTGTCGGGATAAGAATAATTTTAATTTCAAATATTTCTTGTAATTGCGAAAAAAAAAATGGTTAAAAACATAGAATAGCTTTGGTTGTAATTTTAACTTTTTAATCAGTGTTTAGTAATTAAAAGTAAGCAACATGAGGCTTTTGATTTTTTTCTACGTTTTCTTTATAAATAATAAATGAATAATTCTTTTCGTTTAAAATGATGGTGTTTTTACCACATTCAGTTCTTCTAGCATTTCCAAGAAAAAAAAAATCAATAGAAATAACATTAACATTTTAATTTTGTGGTAAAATGATTACAATTAATGATATAGCAATAATATAAATGATTGGCAACATGCATCTCTGTTATAATGATACATCAGATAAATTTTTATCTCCAAACCGGGCTTAGTCTGTATAATTGTCGAAATGGTTCGGATTCGAAAAAGTGAGCCCGAACCCTGGGGGTGGTAGTATTGCTAGTGTAAAAATCTTGATTACCACCGAAAGTTTAAATTTTTTTTATATATAGATCGTTTGCAGTATTCATCAAAATATTTGGTATTTCCCACTTTTTCCATTGTTAGAGGGAGCTTTTGAAGCTTTAATTTTTCACCTTTAGCAGTTTCTGGCAACAGAAATTTTCGATCATGGACGAGTTATGAAAATGTTAATAATAATATTTTATTGGTATCTATAAAACACAAAAAGAATTTCTTATTTTTGTCTTATAATGAAAAAGCTGAGGGCAAAGCATTATTGCTAGTGTAGATCTTTCTACCACCAAAAGCTTTAAATTTCTATCATAAATAGATCGTTTGCAACATTCGTTAAAACATTTTGCAAACTTTTCCACTGTTAGAGGGGGCCTTTGAACTTTAAATTTTAACCACCTTTAACACTTTCTAACAATGGAAAGTTCAAATCGTGGATAAATTATAAAAAAAGTGATAATAATATTTTAGTGGTAAATATAAACACAAAAATAATTCGCGAAGCGGGACTATTGCATTTAGTATAACCTCATGACAATAACACTCTGCTAGCAAACGCTTCAAATTCCTAAATATATCGTTTGCAATACACCTATCCCTCGATTTACACGGTACTCAGTTGACACAATTTTGGCTTTGCACGGTCAAAAAATGCAACCAGTTTCGACTTACACGGTACTGACTGAGACGTACATAGAAAGAAATCTCAGTCAGTACCGTGTATCGAAACTGGTTGCATTTTTTGACCGTGCAAAGCCAAAATTGTGTCAACTGAGTACCGTGTAAATCGAGGGATAGGTGTATTTGTTAAAATTTCAGCATTTTTCACTCTTTTCCAACGCTAGACGGAGCTATTAAAACTATTAAGAGGTTTGTAAAATGCAAATCATATTTCATTAATATATATATCGAACTCAAAATGAATTTTTTATTTACCTCTAAAAACCACTGAAAACATTAAGCATCCAAATAACATATTTAAATGCTAGAACTACTACAATTATGAAATAATTATCGTTATCTCTAAATCCAATACGTATAACAGGAAACTGTTACCAATGTAGTTCTAATTTCTACTCGTGTGACGATAATGCGTGCAAGCGTTGATGGAACTAGAGGCGAAGCAGATAGAGCAGTCCCTCTAGGGCCCCCAAGGGAAAGCAAATGATGGTTGGCAGAGTAAGCATTAATGGCTTAACGAACTATCTTAAGACGAACAAACAATCTTTCGCGTATTATGATTCGTGTTTCAGTGCTTCCAAAAAAAAAATATTCTCTAGATCGATACTTTTCTTCAAACTACACTTTTCCCCTTTCTGTACTATCAGTCCATTACAACCAGTCCAGCCGTTATAATTGTATTATTATAGGATCAGAGCTAATGTGCTTGTTAACTAAGATAGCCAATGGGGCCCAAACTTTTCCCTTAGTACAATTGCTATGAGGTCATTAGGCAAACCATCGAGATTGCAACACTTGTCATTAGAGTAGCGCTAATTTATGAGGCCCAGACATGAAACGATGCAGATAGTGCATTAAATTATTTTACTTCCGGGCGGCACATTTATGCACATAAGGGACTAAATGACCAAGTCACAAGGACCCCAAGCGGCGAGAGCAGTTCAGTCGACAGTGTGCAAGGCTTGTAAACTGCAGTTCCCAGGTTCGAATCCCATCTGTGCCTGCGTTGAGATTTAGTTCCACAAAACCTTCTGCCCTCGGTCAGTAGAATGGCTTTGGAAAGACCGCCCTCCGTCGGATGGGTCGTTAAGCCGTGACTTAGTGTGCGGAAGAGCCATACTCTGTGCACGTTAAGGAACAAACTGGATGGCCTTGACGGGAGATACCATCTGTTCTCCAAGAGCTGTCCAGTGGGTCCCCTCCCCTTCTCTCGGGGTTCTGGCAATTTAGCCCATTGTGGTAAAAAAGTGCTACCCAGAGGAAAAACAATCCAACAAGGACCCCGAAGGCTCATATAAGGTGAGAGAAAAGGCATGCACCAAACAGTGGTTAGAAGCAGCGTGTTATATAACATGCATAGTATATGCATGTTATATAACACGCTGCCTATGCTCATAAAAAATAACACGCTGCCCTATGCTCATAAAAAACCATGCTGGATGGCCCGTCAAGGCCATCCAGCATGGTTTTTTATGAGCATAGGGTCACGGCTTAACATCCTATCCAAAGTACGGTTGCCTTTTATAGCTCATAGATATTGAATTTATCTCCGGGGCAGGCGTCCTTGAAACATCAGGTCTGAACTGCAATAGAGCAGGAGGAGAGAAATTAATTACGCATAAACATTTAAGTGATTTAAATTGTCTAAATTTTAACTAAAAGCTATTTATCTTTAAACCTTGTAAAATAAAATAATTTTTTTGTTATCACTTTATTAAAATATTTGAGAATATTTTTAAATTTATTACCAAGTTTTTAGAAATAAATAACTATTAGTTGAATTTTCAGGTAAAAGAAATTAAAAGTGCTATAAATATATATTTCACAATTAAATTTTCCACTGGGTTGTTTTACCTCTGAGCAGAACGTTTATCCACACAATGGACTAAACGTTCAGGTCACAAGGATCCCAAAGGTTCAAAGAAGGTTGGGTGAAGGGAACCCGTGGATAGCTTTTTGGAGACATATAAATACTTCCCGTCAAGGTCCTCTAGAGTATTCTTTAACGTGCACAGGGTATGGCTCTCCCGCACACGGGACCACGCTTAATGCCGCATCAGACGGACGGCGGCATTTCTAAGTGCATCGGTGTCCCTTATTGACAGAGGGAAGAGTGGAACCTCGGAATTACAGATTACGCGCCAGTAGGCTACCGAACTCCCTCTCTCTGTCCCGGCCTGGTGTATGGAAGTGCCCTTGGTAGGGTGAAGTTATCCGAGGTTAATTTCAAGGCTGGAACAAGTGGGGCCCACGGAGTGGGTATTTTTGTTGTAAATGTTGTTTTTTTTTAAGTTTTATAAATACCTAAAAAGCAATTGTTGAATATTTTACTACAGTTATAACTGGTAAACTAGATTATGTAGGTTGGGTTTTGGGTTGTTTTACCTCTGAGCGGCACTTTTTTGCACACCATGGGTTAAATGGCCAGGTCACATGGACCCCGAAGGCTCAGAGAAGGTTGGGGGAGGGGACCCACTGGAACAGCTGTTGGGAGACAGATGGTAGCCTCCCGTCAAGGCCATCCAGCGTGTTCTTTAACGTGCACAGGGTATGGCTCTCCCGCACACGGGGCCACGGCTTAACGTCCCATCCGACGGACGGCGGCCTTTTCAAGCCCATCGGTGTCCCCTACTGACCGTGGGCAGGGCGGGAAATTTTGCGGAGATAAATCTCAACGCTGACCCAGCTGGGACTCGAACCTGGGAACTACAGATTACGAGCCTGGCGCGCTACCGACTGAGCCACCCCCGCCCCAGATTATGTAGAGAAGACGTAATAACCTTTTATATTTGCTTTTATATCTTGGGAATTCTCTTTGAATAATAAAAAGGCTTTTCTCGCAAGCAATAACACTGAGTTAATTCTACAGACCGTGTTTAGATACTTTAATATGTTGCATAATTATTAGTATTTTTCTGTTGTTGAGAATTGCTAGATTAATTTTGTTTATGCAACAAATGGATTTTTTTCCTTTCTCATCTGCATTCGTAGATTGCTTTAATCACACAAAATAATAGCTGAATGCAGGCCCGGATCTAGGAAAAACAAAGCGGGAGAGGGTGGGAGGAACTCAACTGAGCTTCAAAGATGCAAAAGGGGGACGGGGGGCTAAACCCACAAGAATTGTTTTGCTATATTTCACAGGAAACCACAAGAATTGCATTGCTACATTTCACAGGACACCCATAAGAACTGTTTTGCTACACTTCACTGGAAACCCCAAGAATTATTTTACTACATTTCACAGGAAAACAAAAAGATTGTTTTGCCACATTTCTCAGTAAACCGACAAGGATCATTTTGCTACATTTCAAGGAAATCACAAGAATTGTATTTATAAATTTCACACGAAAGCATAAGAACTGCTTTGCTACATTTCACAGGAAACCACGCGAACAGTTTTGTTAGATATCACAGGTATCCTTCATTTGATGTGCTTAACACGACAAATCGCATGTAAATTATAATTTTTCTCTTTAACGTTCCTTTCTGAGATTTCCGAATTTTGCAACATTTCAGCCAATTTCTTCATTAAAATGCACATTTAGAATTTCGCTAAATAATGTTTAAAAAGTAATTTTTGTATATTCCTCTTTTGGTCCTAAATAAAGCACGTTTAAATGGATTTTTTTTCTCTAAACCTGAATTCATATCTGAAGGGGATAAGTAAAAGCAACTTCAGTCTGTATCTCCCTTTAGGGCGACGTGTAAAGTTAAAAGAACAATTTATCTTCAGAGTGCTTAAAAATGTTCTTGATTGTACATAGCGGTATAAGAAATAAAACTTATTTACCATTATAGATGTAGCATTTCATTTTTCCCTTTGAGTTTATCAAAATGAAATATGTTTGAAGATTTTATTGAAGTTCTTGTTTATACCGAACACATAACTCAGTCACTGTTGCCGACAAACCAATCCAAACTGATTTCGTTCACTTCCACAATAATTGCAATCCGCATGTTACAATTTAAACGCCAGATCTCACAGGACAAAGAGAGAGCATTTCTCCAACTCTATAAATATCTCCGAAGAGAATTCTTCCTCACTGTTCTATTACCACTTTTCCCCCATTAAATCTTCACTTGCTCTGCATTCTTCCCACCGCCATTTACAAGTAAGCATCGAAAAAGAATAACCACTGATTATACATCATTCGACCGTTTCCTCACCCCTCAAGTTTGCTACAGAATTCGGAATAGTCCCTTACGGCGTAGCGGCGAATAATATCATCGAAGGGTCTCTCCTCTTGCCTCTCTTCTCTTCTCCATCTTTGGGATTTGGAGACGCAGAGGAAATAACAGAGAGCGCATATATAGAAATCGAGATGAGTAAAGCACTACACAAACGGATTTATGATGATTGATAGTTGTAGTACAATAGAGAGCGCCACGGCAACATATTTCAATTTATTTCCCAGCTTTGCAACCGGATGACGGGAAAGAGTGTAGAAAAGAGAGAGGGCTGGGTGTTAGGGAGGGTAGAGAGTGACTTCCAGTTCAGATCACAGCTCACCTCTTGCCTTTTCTAGCAGAGTACTGACACAGCAGATGCAGGAGTAATTAGACAGTGTTTTGTCAGGCTGCCCAAGGGAGTGCCTCGTCGGCTAGGTAGGCAGCCATTAAGAGCGTCCCGCGCCGCGGTCCGACACGGGAAAGCCATTTCTGATGTCCCTCTAGAACCACCGATCTTCATGACTGCTAATGTGGCCTGACGCGCACAGCTCCAGCAACTGTCAGCGCCCAGAGTCCGTTGTGTCTGCGTGCGGCGGAACCAGCTGACACTTTTCCTCCGAAACAAGGTGGACGAGCTGACAATCTCTGCAACTGGAGAGAAAGCACATGAGCACGAGATTTCTGCTTGCACACACTCACACGTACACGCGCATCTATATAAGTGTACGAGGATTGTTGAGAGGACATGGTTCGCTGCATTACTGGCTAAACGCATCACCAGTAGCTTATGAGTTATGGTGGTCGTAGCAACGAGTAAGAGCGGATATCAAATGAAAGAAGAGGCTGAATTAAGGAGAAGATTTGCAGAGTTCTTATGTCACACTTACTCTTCGTTCGCTTTTTGATGTTCTTGTCTTGTTTGCATCGAACGCGGTCCAGAGCTTTTATATTTCACGTGACAGCTGGAGATGAAAGCAGGAAACTTTCGACAAAGTATATTGCAAACATCTGCAAAGTGTAGAAATCTCAACACCACTCAGCGTTTTTTTTTAAATATATATAAATATGCACCCATTGGTCACTTTTTATGCATTGAAACACCTGTGTGAAAGTGCAACAGTTGTTCGTGATAACGCATGCGTATTGTGCCACGAGACATAACGAATGCTGTAAAGAATGCGTCATAACCGTAATGGAGCAGAGTTAAGATTGAATTGAATAAAAAACTTCAGTATAGAATTTGTGTAGTGCGCGTTATATAGGGTTTATTACCCTAGGTAAAAGTTGTTTGTGATTCTCGGCCGATTGGTTTATTTCGGACAAAGTGTGTGTCGTTCTAATGAGGATTTTTATTCATAGATTCCAAGTTTCTGTTTTTAGAAAGATGAAGCCTAAAATTACTATTCATCAAATTTATTTTTAGGTTTGCCCTATACTAGAGGTATTCAAAAGGTTCCTGACATGCATCTGCAGTACAAAACCCACTGCACTTACCTCAACAAAACTTTTACTATCCTTCAACGTACTCCCCTCCAGCATTTATGCAAAGTTTCATATGCCCAGGCCAAAACTGGGACGCTTGGTGATACTCCTGTTGGGGAATACCCTGTAACTCGGGGCGGGGTGACTCAGTCGGTAGCGCGCCAGGCTCGTAATCTGTAGTTCCCAGGTTCGAGTCCCAGCTGGGTCAGCGTTGAGATTTATCTCCGCAAAATTCCCCGCCCTGCCCACGGTCAGTAGGGGACACCGATGGGCTTGGAAAGGCCGCCGTCCGTCGGATGGTACGTTAACCCGTGGTCCCGTGTGCGAGAGAGCCATACCTTGTGCACGTTAAAGAACACGCTGGTTGGCCTTGACGGGAGGCTACCATCTGTCTCCTAACAGCTGTTCCAGTGGGTCCCCTCCCTCAACCTTCTCTGAGCCTTCGGGGTCCATGTGACCTGGCCATTTAGCCCATGGTGTGCAAAAAAGTGCCGCTCAGAGGTAAAACAACCCAACCCTGTAACTCTGAATGAACGCATTTTGCAAGGTCTTGCACCCTCGAAAAAGGCTTCCCAGTAAGTTCCTTTTTAATTTTTGGAAACAACCAAAAATCGCATAGTGCAAGTTCGGGTGAATATGCAGGATGGAAGAGCTGTTGGAATTTTTCCTCTCCACATAGGCCGTAACTTGCGGGTTTCGTAAGCATTGTCATGAAGGAGTACCCTTGACACGCTTGTTGTTGGACGCTGCTCCTTCATCTCCTTAAAAAACTTTGAGGCAAAATAATGTTGGTATAGTACTGGCAATTTAGTCGTTTTTTCATGTACGGTTTTCACGGCTACCACCCCTTGGTAATCGAAAAAAAAATTAAAATTCTCTTCCTTTAAATTTTCTTCTTCTGCAACCGAAACATAGTTGTCGATCTTTCTGTAAGTTGTATCTGAAAACTGCACAGTATATTCCTTTCCCTAATCTTCTCTGAGCGCTTGGGGTTCTTGTGACTTGTCCATTCGGCCAACTGCGTGTAAAAATAAAAACAGCCACTCAAAGGTGAAACAACACAGCCCTGAAACAGTCAGTGACCACATTTATGATTACAATCGCAGGAAATCTAAACCAGCATTTCTCAAATACAATATTTTGATCTGCTACCTCTCAGGTTGGGTAATCTTTGAGTGGCACTTTTTTGCACACAATGGGCTAAGTAGACAGCTCTCAAAGACCTCATGGGCTCAAAGTAGGTTGCGGGGAGGGGACTCATTGGACAGTTGTTAGGAGACAGATGGTAGCCTACTGTCAAGGCCATCCAGCGTGTTCTTTAACGTGCACAGGGTATGCCTCTCCCGCACACGGAGCCACAGCTTAACGTCCCATCCGACGGACTGCGGTCTTTCCAAGCCCATCGGTGTCCCTTACTGACAGAGGAAAGAGTGGGTGTTTTGTGGAGAAAAATCTCAACTTTTGCCCAGATGAGATTCGAACCTGGGAACTGCAGATTTACGAGCTTGACACCAACCGACTGAGAAAATCCCCGCTCTCTACTACTCTACTGAAGAACTAAAGAAGGGGAATTTTTATTTCTTTGAGAAGATATCTGATACTATTCAGTGCTAAATATCATAGGAACTGACTTGTAAACCTGGGACTCCCCCCCAAAAAATAGCTGTATAATATGTTTTTTTGGGGGGTGGGGGGTGGTGAGTGGGATTCGAACCCACATCTTCCACTAATATACTAGGTGCGAAAACCACTACACCATCACTGGGTAACCTTATCAACAGCAAACGTGACGATATAGACTTTCCCGCGTATTATTTGAATCTCTCGTGGCGCCATTTTTGTGGTGAAACGAACAACCAAAATGCCTCATGTGACGAAATATAACATTTGTCACTCACGCTCATGGGTTAAATCAATATTTCAATAGCAAACTATTGCAGGAAATGTTCTGTCAACATGAGACTCATGAAATAGTTAGCTGAAAAAAATTGGTTTTGCCGTGAGTGGGATTCGAACCCACATCACCCACTAGCATGCCACTGCTAGGTAAGTACCCAGAATTTGGTTTTTTGAGGGGAGGGAGGGAGAAGGGGATCCGAGAAATTAGTTTCGGGGAGGGTCCAATAGCTTAATATTTTGGGGGAGGGGAGTTCTGAGAATAAGACTTGAGTTTCCCAATTGCTAAAATATTTCCCTAGAGCAGCAAAAATTAAAATGATATTATTCTCTATGGAATAAAAAATTATGTAGTTGTTTTTTAAGCTTAACTTTAGTGTGAGATATATACAATGGGGGTAAAATACCAAAAAATGATGAGATGAACTCTTTTATTCGAGCTGTTGATGAGACTGGTAGTAGAGTAGGTTTGGTTATAAACAGAGAGAAAACTAAAGTGATGAAAATTGGTCAGGCAGGCTGTGATTCAGTTAATCTGAATGGTTGCAGTCTTGAGCAGGTGTCACAGTTTAATTATCTTGGGAGCTATGTAACAGATAATGGTGATGTGCGGCATGAGATTAACAGACGAATAGGGATTGCTGCCGGGACTTTTAAGAATCTATGGAGAGTGTGGAGAAATAGGCGTAAACACCTAAAGACTAAAATTAGACTGTATAATAGTTTGGTTCTTTCTAGGGTTAGTTATGGTAGTGAAACTTGGACACTTTGTAAACAAGATAACAGGAAACTAGATGCTTTTGATTCCAGATGCTTACGCAGTATCTTGGGCATTAGGTGGTTCAACTTTGTAACTAATGATGAGGTTAGGCAAAGGAGTTTGCAACCTTCTTTAAGCAGCATATTGTGCAGAGAGAGACTCCGTTGGTTTGGCCATGTTGCCCGTATGAATAATTATAGATTGGCGAATAGGGTTATGAGTGTGCCTAAAGGCCTCAGAAAGAGGGGGAGACCTAGGATGCGGTGGGCAGACAATGTCAAACAGGACCTTGTTAGAATTGGTGTGCAGTGGCCAGATGCAGTAGATGTAGCTCAGGATAGACTTGCTTGGAGAACTAAATTGCACGGTCTGGTTGGACCTCCGTAGCCCATGGCTGCTTGAGGACGATGATGATGATGGTAAAATACAATTATACAGAGAGATCGGTTTTGGATTTCGAAGCAGATAGACAAAAGTGAGATTTCGTATAGGACGATTGTAAATTCGGGAGGTGGGGGGGAGTCCGGACCCCCTAGTATCCTCCCCCTCATCGAGAGCGTACGTCCCTGCCAGACTTAATTTTTTTTCCAGCTAACTATTTCATCAGATATTATATTTTGCTTCAAAGTTTCTCTCTCTCTCCCACATATTAAAAAAAAGCATTTCTTTTCAACCCATTGTATATACATAGATTACCTGTAGATACAGAATTCAGTTACTATTTATGTGGAAAAAAATTATTGCCGACGGCGCGGGATTATAACCCACTGCTCTCTAGATGCATGACAGATTGTTCTAATCACTAAAAAAAGATAAAACGTTCCCTCAAGCTGATGCTTGTCACAGAGGTCTTACAGGCGCCTTTTAGTTTGTACTCCATAGTAGAAGTTCTGTGAGGATGGTGGGTCGTCAGCAGACAAACAACACAAATATCCATTTCGTAACCAGGGCTCGAACCCAGGTCCCTTAGATCAGTAGCCAAGTGCTCTAACCACTCGGCCACGGGATGGCCTTGGCCACTAAACCAATCATCAAACGATAATTTGCTTCTACAAGAGAAAGATATAAAGGTCACATTGTGGAAGCAAGTCATCGTCTAATGGTTGGTTTAGTGGTTAGAGCAATCTGAGATTTATCTAGATCAGTGGTTCTTAACCTTTTTATGGTTTACGTACCCCCTGGAAATGTGTATGTATCTGGCGTACCCCTTAGATAGATAAAACTATAGTTTTAGTATAACAATGAGAATAAAATCAAACATCTATATGATATATATCTAGCGCCTTTTGAGCTCTCACGTCGTACCCCAAAAAGTTTTACCGCGTACCCCAGTTCAGAACCTCTAATCTAGAGTCGTGAGTTCAAATCACACACCATCAGTAGTATTTGTTTTTTTTACACATAAGTATTATACATTTCCTTTACTCCATTTTATGGCAGTTTTTACATGATTAAATAAATTTACCAAATGAGAATATTTCTGTCATTTATGAGATTCCCAATCAATGAGGTATCGCTCCTCAATGTGAGAGAAGCGATCATCGTCCGAGGTGTGGCTTCGACTTTTTTATTCGCAACAAAGTGCTCATTTCATGCTACGATGCCCCTTAGAGAAGTGAAGCCAGAAACGAGACCTTTTGCTGAAAGGAATCCTAAGATCATCAGGGTCTAGGAGCAAACTGTTACTAATTATCTGTGCTTTCGTTCGATTTCGACTCACATACAGTAAAAAAAAAATGCAGTCTCTCTCTCTTTCAATAAATTCGCCTTTTTTTAATCTCCCACGAATATTCTTGAAAACGTTTTAACAAATTCCTTGCTGTTCTTATCCATTTCTATTCGGTTCATTAAACGTCGCATTTCATTATTTCCAATAGAAAGAGCAAGAGGTTTTTATTTCTGTTTTCTCTACTTGTTTACATTTGAAAGTGAAGAAAAGAAATTTCGTTAAATTCTTCACTACAAATTCTACCTCCAAAGGGGCAGGAAGAAATGTGTCAGGCTCTTAAACTTCGGTTTCCAGGTTAGTGTGCCAAATGTGTCAGCTTTGAGATTTATCTCCCCAAAACTCCCTGCCCAGCCCTCGGCCAGAAGGGGATACCGATGGGCTTAGAAAGGCTGTTGCCCGTCGGATGGAACATAAAGCCGTGGCCCTGTGTTCGGGAGAGCCATACAATGTGCGCGTTAAAGAACATGATGGATGGCCTTAACGGGAGGATACTATTTGTCTCCTAACAGCTGTGGAGTTGCCCCTTTCCCTCAACTTTCTCTTAGTCCTCGAAATCCTTATGACCTGGATATTTAGCCCATTGTGTGCAGAAAAAGTTTCGCTGAAAGGTATAAACAATTCAATCCGAAATCTGCAGTTTCCTGGTTAGAGTCCGAAATGCGCCAGTGTTGAGATTTATCTCTGCCAAATTCCACTCTGCCTCCGGTGAGAAAGCTGACACTGACGGACTTGCAACGGGAACCGTCCGTCGGATGGGATGTTAAACCTAGACCATGTGTGCATGAGAGCCATACCCTGTGCACGCTAAAGAACGCGCTGTATCGAATTGACGTGACGCTACCATTGGTATCCTAACAGTTGTCCAGTGCCTCAATGTTCCCATATTCAACTCTGAGCTTTTGGGGCCCTTTTGACCTGATTATTTAGCACATTTTGTGAACAAAATTGCGGCTCAGAAGGAAACAACGCTAAGAAACACACTGGATGACTTTATGAAAGGCTGTCATCTGTCTCGTAATCCTGTCCAGTGGGACAATCTTCCTTTTACCCAAGTCTGAGCCCTTGGGGTCTTTGTGACTTGGCAAATTAGTCCATTGTCTGCAAAAAAAGTGCTGCTCAGATGAAAAAGGTTTAAAGGACACGCTGGATAGCCCTGATGAGACGATTTCATCTCTCTCCTAACAGCTATCCAGTGGGTCAATCTTCCTCTACCCAAATCTTAACTGATGGGTCCTTGTGACTGTCCATTTACACATTGTATGCACAAACGCCCCTCTCAGAGGAAAAACGTTAAAGAACACTTTGAATGCCTTTGATGACATGTATTCATCTATCTCTTAACCCTGTCCAGGGGCGGGGGGGACTCAGTCGGTAGCGCGCCAGGCTCGCAATCTGCAGTTCCCGGATTCGAGTCCCACCTGGGACAGCGTTGAGATTTATCTCCACAAAACTTCCCGCCCTGCCCTCAGTAAGTGGGGGGGGGGGGGGGACACACTGATGGGTTTGGAAATGTTATCGTTCGTCTGATGGATCGTTAAAGCCGTTGCCCCGTGTACGGAAGAGATTCATACCCTCTGCACATTAATGAACACGCTGAACGGCCTTGACAGGAGGCTACAATCTGTCTCCTAACAGCTATCCAGTGGATCCTCTCCCCCCAAACTTCTCTGAGCCTTCGGGGTTCTTGTGACAGCCATTTAGCTCAATGGACGCACAAAATTGCCTCTCAACAAGCAACCAAATACGATAGCAGTAACTATTTTGTCTACCGCTATCTATTCTTGTTTACATTTGAACTGGAAAAAAGCAAAATTTCAATTATTGTAAACACTAGGACTTCAATTCCAAAACATCACATTTCTCAATTACTCTCAAATACAAAAGAAACTAATTTGTGTGTTCCATTTTGATTTATTGAAACTGATGTGTTTGCTCTTTGAGACATGCAGCTAAACACTTTGCTCCAATTACTTAGCGTTGGGTCCACGCACAACCTGGAATTCCTTTGCTCCACAATTCGCCCGTCAGGTAAACTCCGTTAGTGACTCTCTAAGGTCTTGCTGGACGAGACGGAACCATCACAGTTGGCTCGAACTAATTGTGTTTATGATGTTTTGGTCGGGACTAATTCTTATTCTAACTTCTGTGTTTATCCACACGTGAGTGGAATAGAATCCGATCGATTCTGTGCAGCAAACAATTGGATTTGTGTTTTTCCATCAGTTATTTAATTGCTCTAGTTTGGCTTTATTTCAAATGATTATCGGTTTTGTTCCAAAATATTTGAAAAGCTTATTTTTTCAAGTCGTTAATTCTGAAGAATTTGATCATTATATCAATCTTTTCCTTGAAAGAAATTCTTTAATAAATTAACAGTATTTGTTTCTTTTTTGCACAGTAAAAACAGTTTTTGGCTGCGTTTGACTTGAACGTTAGAAATCAAAATGAAATTTTGATAACAATTACTTGAACTGATGCCGTTTGGTTTTTATTTAAAATGATCGTTATTTGTAATCTATACCGGTACTTGGCCTAGTGGTTAGCGTATGCCTGGCTACTAAACCAGTGGTTATGAGAAAACAGGACAAGTCCAATAGAGTGTAGAGGTTAGGTTGTTTTACCTCTGAGCGGCAGTTTTTTGCATTAAATGGCCAGGTCACGAGGACGCCGAGAAAAAGTTAGAAGGAGACCCCATTAAACAGCTGTTAGGAGACAGATGGTAGCCACCCGCCAAAACTATCCAGCGTGTTCTTTAACGTGCACAGAGTATGGCTCTCCCGCACAAGGGGCCACGTTTAGTGTCCCATCCGACGGACGACGGTCTTTTCAAGCCCATCGGTGTCCCTTAATGATGGGGCGGGGGTGGCTCAGTCGGTAGCGCTCCAGGCTCGTAATCTGTAGTTACCAGGTTCGAGTCCCAGCTGGGTCAGCGTTGAGATTTATCTCCGCAAAATTCCCCGCCCTGCCCACGGTCAGTACGGGACACCAATGGGCTTAGAAAGGTCGCCGTCCGTCAGATGGGACGTTAACCGTGACCCCGTGTGCGGGAGAGCCTTACCCTGTGCACGTTAAAGAACACGTTGGATGGCCTTGACGGGAGGCTACCATCTGTCTCCCAACAGTTGTTCCAGTGGGTCCCCTCCCCCAACCTTCTCTGAGCCTTCGGGGTCCCTGTGACCTGGCCATTTAGCCCATGGTGTGCAAAAAAGTGCCGCTCAGAGGTAAAACAACCCAACCCAAAGTCCCTTAATGACAGTGAGTTTGCGAAGATAAATCTCATTGGTGAACTAAGTGGGACTCGAACCTGGGAATTACAGATTACGAGCCTGGCGCACTGCCGACTGAGCTACCACCGCCTCAGATCGTATGTTATCTTCGTCTTTTGAGTAGGGAAGTACTTTCTTTGTTATTGCCGTCTTTAATTCTAAATACTGTATTTGAAAATAGGTTTTTAATTTTGTGTGTAGTTAATTCTGAAGAATTTCGTTATTATAATGATTGTTTCCTCCAAAGAAGTTCTGTAATCAATGGACACTATTGGATCCGCTATTTCCAATCCGATAGCAATCTTTAGCTGCATTTAACAAATGGAAGGAAAGGTGAATGAAGACTCATGAATTAATCCTCTTTGTTTTTTGATAAAAATTAAAAAAAAAGAATTTAGTGAAAATATGCGAAACTAGATGTATGCATTTGCTAACTGTAATTATTTTAACAAGCGGAACGACTTATAGCGAATAACCGTGGTTCCCAACTTTTTTCGGCCCTGCGGAACTCCCACGAATTCTTATTTTATCAGAAGAATTCTTATAAGTCTAACTCTTTATGAAGGTTGGGTTGTTTAACCTCTGAGCGGCACTTTTTTTGCACACAATAGGTTAAATGGCCAGGTCACAAGGACCCCAGTGGCTCAGAGAAGATTCCGACGGACGGCGATTTCCAAGCCCCTCAGTGTCCCCTATTGACTGAGGGCAGGGAGGGGAGTTCAGCGGAGATAAATCTGAAAGCTGGCCCAGGCGGGATCCGAACTTGAGTTGGGTTGGGTTGTTTTACCTCTGAGCGGCACTTTTTTGCACACCATGGGCTAAATGGCCAGTTCACATGAACCCCGAAGGCTCAGAGAAGGTTGGGAGAGGGGACCCACTGGAATAGCTGTTGGGAGACGGTAGCCTCCCGTCAAGGCCATCCAGCGTGTTACTTTAACGTGCACAGGGTATGTCTCTCCCGCACACGGGGCCATGGCTTAACGTCCCATCCGACGGACGACGCCTTTCCAAGCCCATTGGTGTTCCTTACTGACCGTGGGCAGGGCGGGGAATTTTGCGGAGATAAATCTGAAAGCTGGCCCAGGCGGGATCCTAACTTGGGAACTGCATATTGCGAGCTTAGCCAACACCTCCTGTAAGAGAAGGCGTCAGCCTAAAATAGTTCTACATATAGACAATTCTTATATTTTTTATTCTAATATTATTACTGGTGAACTGTTGTGCTAATCTTTATATTAATGTTTATCTACAAATATATTTTATTTAGAAAGAAAATTATTCGTATTTATTATCAAATATCATAATGCTAATTAATACAAATAATTTTTCTCCTAAATAAACTATCTTTATAGATAAACATTAGTATAAAGATTAGCACAGAGTCTACCAGTAACAATATAAGAATTGTCTATATAGTAGGACTAATGAAGCTCACGTCATGATTTTGGTTTCCTGGCTTTCTGTTATAGGTGGTGTTGACTTAGCTCGCTACCGATTGAGCCACCCACGCTCCTCAGAATTCGGATGCTTGACTGCCAGATAACAAGTAGTTTACTTTACATATAAATATTTTATAAAAGAAATTCTTAAAATTCAACTAGTGGTTATTAATTTTTTTTAAAAATCTGGTAATTAATTTTAAAGCATTCAAAGTATTTAATACAGCTATAATGAGTAAATTATTGCATATTACAAAGTTTAAAAATAAATAGATTTAAATATACATTAAACAAAGTAAATCAATTAAATATTTATGCATATTAATTCTTTCCTATTGTTCAATGTCTATCTGGGCGTGTTGTATCAAGGTGATCTTGATCTCGGTAGCTCTTAATGATGCGATTGGTTATTTTGTAATTTGAATCTAAATATTTGAGTGCGTAAATCCTATTTTCCAGAAATTATTTATGAGCAACAGCCAATTGATGTTGTGATCAGTATGAGATAGACAATGTTGCCATACTGAACTGACATAATTCCACACAAAAGTAATAAAACTTAACGCGATTATGTAATGTCAGTAATGTGCTTTCAATTACCTTGGAGGACGTAAATTAATACTATGTATAAGTTTACGAAAACGGGTTGTTTAACCTCTGAACGGCACTCTTTTTCCCCTAATGGGCTAATAGACAGGTCACAAAGATCCCGAGGACTCAGAGATGGCAGGGGACCCACTGGGCAGCTGTTAGGAGACAGATGGTAACCTCTTGTCCAGTCTCGGGTGGTTCATGCGGTAGCACGTCACGATCGTAATCTGCAGTTTCCAGATTCTAGTCCACCATTATAGGTCAATCACGTGGGCCATGATTGAGATTTATCTCCCCAAAACCCCATTCTGACCTCGGTCAATAGGGGGACACATATGGGCTTGAAAAGGCCGCCGTCCGTCGAATGATAGATAAAGTCGTTGTTCAGTGTGCGGGAGGGCCATACATTGTGCACATTAAAGAACACGCTAGATAGTCTTGACGGGAGGCTACCATCTGTCTCCTAGCAGTCATCTAGTGGGTCTCCTCCCTCTGAACCTTCCCGGGGTCCTTGTGACCTGGCTATTTATCCCATTGTGTGCGAAAAAGTAATGCTCATAAGTAAAACTGCCCACTCTTTCTCTCTTTTTTCTAATTCTGATAAAAAATATCTGTTTTCCATCAGCTACAAGAAGAAGAATTAGTCTCTAAGGAAAGTAATCAATCTCGACTTGCGAATTATTGCAATCTCTCTAAAAATCGAAAAAAAAAATTTTCCCTCCCCCCCAAGCTTCCTTTATTTTTATTTCGCAAGAAATGCGATTCGGCAGAACGGTGATGAACTTAAGTCATTCCTTTAAGTTCATCACCGTTTCCAGATTCGAGTCCACCATTATTTCCACCAATAAATATATATATTCAAGTCCACCATTATTTCCACCAATAAATATATATATTCAAGTCCACCAATAATTGTTCTGCCATATGACTATACTAATATTCATCTACCAGATCATCGTTCTTTACAGGCCGTAAGAATCAGGAATGATTTTTTTGTTGATTTTAGGAAAGTCTTCGTTCCCCGCTTCGTGCACACTCTAAAGCAATAAATATCAGAAGCCATAACTGTAATTATTCGCTGACCTATTTAGAGGCAGCGCATGCAGAAGCAGAGAAAAGGTTTCTTTAATGAGGTTGCTGGGTTGCAAGTGTCGTGAGCCGAGTACTCCGTCAATATTTGGCGGAATATTTAAGAAGTTATTGAAAGAACAAGGTAGGATACCTGTGATATGCATCAATATGGCAGCTTTTTAAAGGCAACTAAAATAACTATCCTTATGAGTTATATGTGGGAGTGGCTCAATTGGTAGCGAGCCAGGCTCGTAATCTGTAGTTCCAAGGTTCGAGTCCTACTTGGGTCAGCATTGAGATTCATCTCCACAAAAGCTCTCCACCCTACTCTCTGTCAATAGAGGACACCGAGGGGCTTGGAAAGGCCGCCGTCCGTCGGATGAGATGTTAAGCCGTGGCTCCATGTGCGGGAGAGCCATAACCTGTGCACGTTAAAGAACATGCTGGATTGCCTTGACGGGAGGCCATCTGTCTTCTAACAGCTGTCCAGTGGATCCCCCACATACCCAGAGCCCTCGGGGTCCTTGTGATCTGGCCATTTAGCCCACTGTGTGCAAAAAAGTTCCTCTCAAGCCAACCCATCTAGTGTGATCTTTAATGTGCACAGGGTATGGCTCTCCCGAACACGAATGGCCAAGTCCATCGATGTCTCCTACTGACCGAGGCAGGAGCGGGAGTTTTGCAGAGGTACATCTAACGCTGGTGGGACTCGAACCTGGGAACTGAAGATTAAAAACCTGGTGCTATACTGACATAGCCTCCCCTCCTCTTCCCAATATATAAATGACTCATCGATACAACTTCCATTTTCTCTTTGCGACAAATATGCAGAAGTTGCGACTAGGATCTCTATTTTAACCCGAAAGATTATTAAACCTAAATCAAACGACTTTTTCCTTTTTGGATGTCATCATTAGGAGGAATTCCGACGGTAACAAGGTATCATTTAAGTACCTCTAACCTTATAAATCGGTCTTTAATTGCAATTCTCCACGCTCTGTAGTTTGTCAGGAAATGAAATCGTCTCTTTTACCTTTCGTGACATGGACGGTTGCGTGACGAGGGGAGAAGATGTTTTAGGATTACATCAACTCTTGATCTCTGTCGTCATCCAACGAAGGAAGCTCGAATGCGAAAAAAGGTTCTCAGAGACAGGGTTGAACGAAATACCCTTCACCCAAAGGAAGAGTATAGGCTATGTACGATCCTGCTGGGGTGAACCAAAACTGGGGTGGCGGGTTAGAATTTCTCTAAATTCCATTTTAATTTCGCCAGGGGTTAAAAAAATATTGGTCCGGCCCTGCGAGAAAGAGTGCTTAGGAATGGCTGAACTGGCCCTGTGAGAAAGAATACTTTTAACCACCCTATTATTATCATATTTATTTGTGATCGTGAGTGATTGACTGACGGCTGATACGGCATCACACTAATTCTAACTATGAAACAAAAATGGTGCAGATCTGAAAATTTGCACCTAGCGGTAATCCGGGTAGTAGGTCTCGAAAATAAATATCCAAAATGTGAACTCCGATGTCATTCAAGTTCAAAAAGAGATCACGTAGAGGTCAAACTTTGATCTACGAGGGCTAAAAAAAGGGAAAATTGGTATCTGGGAGTGTTTCGGACTGAAGATTTCCGAAACGTTAGGAAATTTCGGATCCAGAGGGTCTTTGGAGGTCAAAGGTCAAATTTAGATCTATCGGTGCTAGAAAGCTGAAAATTGGTTTCTGGGGGTATTTTGGGTTGTAGATCTTGGAAGTGTTGTTGAAGTTTTGTTGCAGTGGGTCCTTTGAGGTCAAAGGCCAAATGGTGGAGATAATATAATATAATTTTGAGTCGTAGATCTGAGAATTTTGTCAAATTTGGATGAAATTTGGATGAGATTTGAAATCAAAGGTTCAATTTTAATATACCTTTGCTGGATAGAAAATTGGTGAATAGGGCTATTTCAGGTAGTAGAATCTGGAGTCGCAATCAAGGTCAAATAGGGGGTCGGATTAAAGCTATAGAAATCAAGAGGTGTTATTAAAAGTACAGTCGCTCAAAAAATATCCGAACACTATGGTTGATTACAGAATTTAGAAAAAATATCTGGCAACGATTTCTTTAGAAATTACTGATCTGGCAACCTACGTGGTTACCAGATGGCAACCTACGTGGTTAACACGAAGGTTACCAGATCACTAACGTCTAAAAAAATCGTTCCCAGAATATTTGTTTTTGAATTCTGTAATCAACCATAGTGTTCGGATACTTTTTTGAGCGACTGTACCAACTGATTTATAGATACGAGATGTTTTTAGATATTTATATATTTTCTAGATACTAGATATTTTCATATTTCTGAACCTTTAAAAAAAGCCATTAAAAGAAGTAAGTTGAAGACAGGCGAAAAGGCAAAATGCATTGTCACAAATTTCCTCATTTAATAGGCAAACTCTCTCAATGGTTAAAATCCTGGCAGTTCTTTCGATGACGTCACGTATGGAGAGAAATATTTGGTAAGTTTTGGTATAATATTATAGCGGGTAGTTTTAGAATTTGCCTAAAAATTAATATAACATTAAATATACTACTATTACAGCAACATCACAAAACAGAAAAATAGTTAAACTAATAAATGAATATATTTAATTACTATTGCGTTCATTATTTTTTACTACTTTTTGTTCATTTTTAGACATATATTAAAGTTACCTGCAGTAATATTAAAATAAAATTGATAGAAAATTTCTCTCCATAGTTATTTGACCGTCAGTCTTAGATTACTGGCAGTTTTATGGTGTTGCTCCTGAAGTTTCGGTTTTCCAGACCCAATGGGGAGAACTCTCCGACATAATGCACGGACCTTAACAGAATTTCCGGACGAGAGGGGCGAAAGGCCCCGAGTGATTTGCGGAATAATAGTTTATGTTGAAGATGATGATTATTTCTAAATAAAATTGATAAAAATTTTCTCTCCATAGAAAATTTCTCGCCACAACATCCATTTCGATGACGTCTCCATACATGACGTCAGCGAAATGGATGTTATGGCCTCCATTATGAAGGCAAAAGTCGCTGTGGGATGCAGGATATGATGTTGCTGATATCATGTTCGGGCAAATGTCTCAATATCCGTAATGAATTTGAACAAGTTAAGAAATGATCTAGTTTTCATTTCCGACAAGTCCATTTTCTCTTTGTACGATCTTTATCTGTGCTTCTGACACGTAATTATTTACATAATGTTTTTTAAACTGTGGAAGACTTTTCACATTTCTATTCCAAGCACAGGAAATTATCTTCGTAAAATGAATCTAATTATTACTAATTGTATAATACTAATTGCCATAACTGTTGGAATAAGAGCGCTAGGTGAATTACCTAATGAGCTTTATAATTCATATATGACAGTCCTTTTACTCTTCGAGGCAAAAAGATAAAATACACACTTTCAAGTGTAATCTTTATTTCTCTATCATAAATAGGTTTGCGAACTTAAACTCACTTAACGTGAACTAATTTACTTAAAATGTACATCTATTCTCTATAACTGCAGTAATAATATATATATATATTTTTTTTTTCTGGTAAATATACATATCATATTACAAGATCAGTTTTTCAAAATATTTTTCGAAAATATAACGTAAAAAGGAATGAAAAGAATAAGAAAATTATTAAAAATAATTTTTGACACTACTATATGAAGATCAAGAAGCAACAAAATTTATAACTCCCATTAGTAAATAAATGGCGGATCAGATGTTAGTTTAGTGGTCCGAAAACGGATAAAGCCAAATATTAGTTAATGCGAAAATTTGGTTCGTTCCTGCAACAATATCTTTATATTCATCAATATTCTTTTAAAGCGAAACGAATAACAGGGGAAAAAATGCCTTGGCATTAAACTTTTCCATGGTCCGAGGAATAAAATTTTATTAAAAATTCTTCGGATAACGCGAAATTTATACACTATCGCTAGCCGATATTGCAACCACTGTTCTCCACTCAGGTGTTATGTCAGTTTCGATATAGATAGAGAATTCTTATTGAGATTTACGTTTTCATAAAAACGTTGAAATATACTGCAAGATACTTGACAGTTATTAATATAATAATCTGAATAAGAAAACTTTGAGGAGACGAGTGGATAATAAATCCACTCAGGTCTTATTGAGATTAAACTGAGATAACTCAGATCTTGCTCTTACCACGAGTTTTCGTATTGCGATTTAAACTGAGAGAACTCAGATCTTGCTCTTACCACGAGTTTTCGTATTGAGATTTAAACTGAGAGAACTCAGATCTTGCTCTTACCACGAGATTTAGTATTCAGATTTAAAGGAAGAGAACTCAGATCTTGCTCTTTCCACGAGTTTTCTTATTGAGATTTAAGCCGAGAGAACTCAGATCTTGCTCTTACCACGAGTTTTCGTATTGAGATTTAAACTGAGAGAACTCAGATCTTGCTCTTACCACGAGATTTAGTATTCAGATTTAAAGGAAGAGAACTCAGATCTTGCTCTTTCCACGAGTTTTCTTATTGAGATTTAAGCCGAGAGAACTCAGATCTTGCTCTTACCACGAGTTTTCGTATTGAGATTTAAACTGAGAGAACTCGGATCTTGCTCTTTCCACGAGTTTTCTTATAGAGATTTTAAGGGAGAGAACTCAGATCTTGCTCTTACCACGAGTTTTCGTGTTGAGATTTAAACTGAGAGAACTCATATCTTGTCTTTCCACGAGTTTTCGTATTGAGATTTAAACTGAGAGAACTCGGATCTTGCTCTTTCCACGAGTTTTCTTATAGAGATTTGAAGGGAGAGAACTCAGATCTTGCTCTTACCACGAGTTTTCGTGTTGAGATTTAAACTGAGAGAACTCAGATCTGGCTCTTGCCACGAGTTTTCGTATTGAGATTTAAACTGCGAGAACTCGGATCTTGCTCTTTCCACGAGTTTTCTTATAGAGATTTTAAGGGAGAGAACTCAGATCTTGCTCTTACCACGAGTTTTCGTGTTGAGATTTAAACTGAGAGAACTCATATCTTGCTCTTACCACGAGTTTTCGTATTGAGATTTAAACTGAGAGAACTCGGATCTTGCTCTTTCCACGAGTTTTCTTATAGAGATTTGAAGGGAGAGAACTCAGATCTTGCTCTTACCACGAGTTTTCGTGTTGAGATTTAAACTGAGAGAACTCAGATCTTGCTCTTTCCACGAGTTTTCGTATTGAGATTTAAACTGAGAGAACTCGGATCTTGCTCTTTCCACTAGTTTTCGTATAGAGATTTGAAGGGAGAGAACTCAGATCTTGCTCTTACCACGAGTTTTCTTATAGAGATTTGAAGGGAGAGAACTCAGATCTTGCTCTTACCACGAGTTTTCGTGTTGAGATTTAAACTGAGAGAACTGAGATCTTGTTCTTTCCACGAGTTTTCGTATTGAGATTTAAACTGAGAGAACTCGGATCTTGCTCTTTCCACGAGTTTTCTTGTAGAGATTTGAAGGGAGAGAACTCAGATCTTGCTCTTAGCACGAGTTTTCGTGTTGAGATTTAAACCGAGAGAACTCAGATCTTGCTCTTTCCACGAGTTTTCGTATTGAGATTTAAACTGAGAGAACTCAGATCTTGCTCTTACCACGAGTTTTCGTATTGAGATTTAAACTGAGAAAACTCAGATCTTGCTCTTACCACGAGTTTTCGTGTTGAGATTTAAAGGAAGAGAACTCAGATCTTGCTCTTCCCACGAGTTTTCTTATTGAGATTTAAGCCGAGAGAACTCAGATCTTGCTCTTACCACGAGTTTTCGTATTGAGATTTAAACTGAGAGAACTCGGATCTTGCTCTTTCCACGAGTTTTCTTATAGAGATTTGAAGGGAGAGAACTCAGATCTTGCTCTTACCACGAGTTTTCGTGTTGAGATTTAAACTGAGAGAACTCAGATCTTGCTCTTTCCACGAGTTTTCGTATTGAGATTTAAACTGAGAGAACTCAGATCTTGCTCTTTCCACAAGTTTTCTTATTGAAATTTAAACTGAGAAAACTGAGGTCTTGCTCTTCCTAAGAGTTTTCGTATTGAGATTTACATAGGCAAACCTCTGAGGAGCTTGCTCTCCACTCAGGTCTAGCGGGGAATTGTGTTTGTGATTATGTTGTATCTTTTTAACAGCTCCAATTTTATACTAATTAGATATTTAACAGACATTGCACACAGCGTGTTTTAGGTTCGACATAATGGAATCAGGTTGATAATATTGTGTGCGATTATGACTGTAGTTTCCTGCGCTCCATTAAAATTTGCCGATCTTGTTAATCCGGGAATAAACATTCATAGTGAAGGCCAAATAGAATCAGACCCTAGATCTTGAATCAATACAGAAAGGTCTCGTTCAATCTTTGTCTTGATAATCTTTCACTCTGAAAAGACGGCGTTGTCTATGAATAGCGTTACGACTCAACAAGACAATGCATTCATCAATATGCAATTAATCGAAATACTTACATTGATGTAAGTATTTCGTCCTGACTTTCAGTTAACCGTTTTGCACTCTACGTTATCAGTTAATGCATTTGAGCTGCTCTAATTCTGCAAAAACAATCGAATCAGCAACGTAGCTGCATTCTTGAATCACGAGAACTTGCAGATGGATTTCCAGGTAATTTCGGGGAATAAAAAATGTTCTATAAATCTTCAATTTTATTTCATTATACCGAATTACCATTCTTTAATATTGCAAAAGTCGAAAAGTTAAAATTTTCATTCTCCTTGAAAACTAGCATCTCATAATTATCTAAGCGTTGTCTATTCTTCTAGTTAATCTGTTCTCTAGTCTAATCCTGAAGGAAAGTTTAAAACTAATCCTGAGGGAAACTAATCTGAGGGAAACCTAGAACAGATTACCTATCAGGAATTTAACAACAGTTTTCTAGCTTATTCTTCAAAATGATAAACGAAACTCCCATTTGTAGTAAATATCTTGATGTGACAGAGTGCCCATACGTCATGCACTATGTATTCGGAATAACAAGTAGGGGGATGTTCAACTACACATTCGATGTGGTGGCCTTCCAAAGATACGGAATGTTCAAGTCTTCTTTTCCATGAGTCTTGGATGCTTGTACCCTAGGCGATCTAAGTAACATTTTGTCAAAGGTTATTCTTTCCCCACACAGTACTCTTTCAGACATACTCTATAGATTCTTCGAAGATAATAATTCATCAGTGTAGGTGATATTTAGAGTATTTGGCAGAAGAGGATATGGATTCTAATCTCGGAATAAAATATATCTATTGTTTTCGTGTTGAGACATCGCTCTCTTCTCAGGTTTCAATATGGAGATTTACACTGACAGATCTCAGAATATTTTGCTTTTCCTTCACGTTTTTTGAGCAGATTTATGCTTACAGAACTCTGAGGTACTTACTTTTCACTCAAGTCTTATGGAGGATTACACTGAGAGATCTCAGAAGATTTTGCTCTTCCCTCACGTTTTCTTAGGGAGATTTACACCGACAGAATTCTGGGGAGATTTCTCTTCACTGAGGTCTATGAAGATTTACATTGACAGAACTCGGAAGATCTTGTTCTTCCCTAAGGTTTTCTTATGGAGATATAACAGTCAGAACTCGGAGGAGTTTACTCTCTTGTCAGGGCTTCTTTTGCAGATTTACACTAATGAAACGCAGAGGATCTTGCTTTTTCCTCAAGTCATTTTATAGAGATTTAAAATGAGAGAACTCAGAGGATCATGCTCTCCTCTCAGGTCTTCTTACAGAGATTTATAGTGAAGGATTCAGAGGATCATGCTCTGCTCTCAGTTTGAAATTAGAGATGAAACAGAGTGAACTCAGAAGAGCTTGCTTTTTGCTAAGTGTTTTTTTACAATGGTAGATTTTTTCTAGAACTCGTAAAATCCTGTTCTTCTCTCAGGTCTTACAGAGATATGCAAAGACAGAACTCAAAGCAGGTTTCTCTCCTATAAGGTCTTCTTACACTGAGTTACATTGATGGGACTCTGAAGATCATGCTCTCGTCTCTGACTAAACTGAGACGAGTTTGCTTTCCTCTTAAACGTTCTTATAGAAATTTATATTAATATGAGATTGCCCTCTCTCATCAGATGTTCTTATTAACAGAGCTTTGCACTGACAGAACTCAGAGGAGCTTGAAACAAAAATTATCTTGAATAAGCCTTAACTGGCATAGTGGTTAGGCAGCTAGCGACTGTTCCAGCAAGGCAAACTTTGTGTGTTGTGTTAGCTCTAACTAAGGCAGTGGTCAGCAGCGACTTCGGTCTTAGTAGGGCATGTCCTTGTGTGAGAAGGCCTGTATTAAGCTAGGAGTAGCTTCTAGGATTCTTCTCTGTCCTATATGTCGCAAATTAAAAAAAAAGTTGATCTAGCAGATGGATTTCCAGAAATTTCAAGGAGAAGGGTAAATGCCAATTTTACATGAATTCCAGGTAAAGTTGGGTTATCTGATATCCGACCTTTCTGTGGAGATTTCCACTGAAAGAACTCGGAATGTGAAGAGAGTTCTATTTAAGAAATATTTTTTTCTAAATATAATTAAAATATTTCTTCCTGTAGGATAATGGAAATGATGATTAGGATTTTTCTACGGGACAAAATTAATAGAGGAAGAAATTTTGAAAGCAAATTACGTAAATATACTAAGTAATAAATCAACGTTATTGAAGTATATTTTCCCTATATCAACGCAGTTTCGCGAAAAGTATTCTTCTGTGAAATAACTGTGAAGAACATTAGACTTCAAGAGCAAGGCACAATGACGATAATGATATTAAATGAAACTAAAGGAAAAAAGTTTTCTCATTTTTTAAAAAAAACAAAACCATAAAAATCTACTAATTCTTCAAGCTAGAGTCGAACCCGATGTATATTTTGATCTTCTCGGACTGCAAACTGTGGAGCGCGGGTTGGCTCAGTCGGTAGTGCGCCAAGTTCGAAATCTGTAGTTCGAAGAGTCGAATCCCAACTGTCAAGTAAACTCCGAGAATCATCTCCACTAAACCTTCGCCCTGCCCTCGGTCAGAAAAAAGACACAGATGAGCTTGTAAAGACCGCCATCCTCCAGATGGGACGTAAAACCGCGGCGCCGTGTGCAGGAGAGCCACACCCTGTGCACGTTAAAGAATGAGTTGGGTTGTTTTACCTCTGAGCGGCACTTTTTTTGCACACAATGGGCAAAATGGCCAGGTCACAAGGACCCCGAAGGCTCGGAGAAAGTTGGGAGAGGGGACCCATTGGAACAGCTGTTGGGAGACAGATGGTAGCCTCCCGTCAAGGCTATCCAGCTTGTTCTTTAACGTGCACAGAATATGGCTCTCCGCACACGGAACCACGGCTTAACGTCCCATACGACGGACATGTTAAAGAACACATTGGATGGATCAGACTGGAGGATACTTCCGACTTTTAACGTCTATCGAGTCCCCTTCCACCAAAGCTCTCTGAGCCCTTGGGGTCTTTTTGGCCTGGTCATTTAGTCCATTGCGTGCAAAAATATCCGCTCAGAAGTAAAACAACTGCAAACTGTTGCACTTTGGGCAAAGAATAAAGATATAGCATGCAGAATGATTTAATTAACTTGTGACAACATGGAAAAAATATTAATTACTTTCTTAGCGCGGGATTACAATTTGGTAAATTTTGAAGAACGTTAGAAAGCTCCTCGCGTACCTTCACCTTTAGCGCTCGCAAAACGAAACCGTGGCTTCTCGGGACCACTCTTGCATCATGCTAAGTACCTCTAGGTTGAGAATGAAAATTCTCTGATGAGGTAATTCGTTGGCGCCACAGCCCTGTCACGAAGGATTTTGTTTCGCTTTCAACCCCCGTGAGGAGCGAACCACTTATTCAAGCCTGGAAAGAATATTTGCCTAAGGTAATTAAGTTATCAGAGCGATACGAAGGAAGAACCAGAATAGCTCAGAAAGTGGCTGAAGAGTTGTCAGGCTTAGTTGAGCTGAAACCCCAAAATTGAAATGCACGTTCGTGATTCCCCCTAATTTCACACTGAAGAGAAATTTGGTGGAAAATTTTGAGACTTTTTTAGTGTTGTGTTTATTAATTCAAGAGCTTCTAAAGCGCATGTTGAAAATTGAGAGAAGCATCATTATCTTCTATAATAGTAATAAAATCTTTGTTTACATTGGCCCAAGATCTATGTTAGGGTGAGTGATGAATTACGGGATGTTTTAGTAGCGGTCAGCGCGGAACCGACAATAATAGTAAGCGCGGAACCGACAATAATAGTAAGCGCGGAGCAATAGTAAGCCTTACTTCACGCGGAAGGGAAATTTGGTGGAAGAAACTGAGTCTTTTTATGGTTGCGGTTATTGACGTTCCGTGACCGAATGGCTAGCGTGCTTGGACACTGCTCAAAGGGACCTGGGTTCGAGTCCCTGTTAAGGCATGGATGTTCGTGTTGTTTATGTGCTGAGGTTCAGCCATTCTCACAGACCTTCTACTATGGCGTATAAACCAAAGTAGAAGGTCTGTGAGGTCTGACAGGTTCCTGCCAGAGGTCTGACAGGTTCCTGTCAGACCTCTGTGGCAAGTAGCTGCTTCAGGTGATATTTATTAACTCAAGATCTCTAAGTCACGTTTATTGAACACTGAGAAAAGCATCATTATCTTCTATAAATAAAATCATTATTTTTATTCGTCTACGATGTCTGTTAGGGCCACTGGTGAATCATGGGATGTTTTGGTGGCGGTCAGCGCGGAACTGACACCAATAGTAAAATTATCCTTAACTTCAAGCTTAGGAGAAAAGTGGTGGCAAAATCTGATTTATTATTGCGGTTATGCATTCAAGAGCTTCTAAATGATATTTTGTCGCAGTTGTATTCTATGATGTTTTAGTGGCGGTCAGCGCGGAACAGATAGCAATTAGCGAAATTGAGCAATAATAAAATCATCCTAACTTCAAGCTGAAGGGAAATTTGATGGAAAATTCTGTTGTTGTTGCGGTTATAGATTCAAGAGCTTCTAAATCACATTCGTTGAAAATTGGGAGAAGCATCATTATCTTCTATAATCAAAATAAAATCATTGTGGGTTTCCACCCACAACCAACTCGGCGTCCTTGTAACCTGGTCATTTAGCCCATTTTGTACAAAAAAGGGTTGCTCAGTGGAAAACAACAACTCAGAGCCCAAGATTTATGTTAGGACCAGAAGGGTTGGGTTGGGTAGTTTTACCTCTGAGCGGCACTTTTTTGCACACCATGAGCTAAATGGCCAGGTCACATGGATCCCGAAGGCTCAAAGAAGGTTGGGGGAGGGGACCCACTGGAACAGCTGTTGGGAGACAGATGGTAGCCTCCCGTCAAGGCCATCCAGCGCGTTCTTTAACGTGCACAGGGTATGGCTCTCCCGCACACGAGGGGGCGGGGGGGGGCTCAGTCGGTAGCGCTCCAGGCTCGTAATCTGTAGTTCCCAGGTTCGAGTCCCAGCTGGGTCAGCGTTGAGATTTATCTCCGCAAAATTCCCCGCCCTGTCCACGGTCAGTAGGGGACACCGATGGGCTTGGAAAGGCCGCCGTCCGTCGGATGAGACGTTACGCCGTGATCCCGTTTGCGGGAGAGCCATACCCTGTGCACATTAAAAACACGCTGGATGGCCTTGACGGGACGCAATCATCTGTCTCCCAACACCTGTTCCAGTGGGTCCCCTCCCCAAACGTTCTCTGAGCCTTCGGGGTCCATGTGACCTGGCCATTTAGCCCATGGTGTGCAAAAAAGTGCCGCTCAGAGGTAAAACAACCCAACCCAACCCCACACGGGGCTACGGCTTAACGTCCCATCCGACGGACGGCGGCCTTTCCAAGCCCATCGGTGTCCCCTACTGACCGTGGGCAAGGCGGAGAATTTTGCGGATATTAATCTCAACGCTGACCCAGCTGGGACTCGAACCTGGGAAGTACAGATTACGAGCCTGGCGCGCTACCGACTGAGCCACCCCCGCCCCGGACCAGAAGGGAATTATGGGATTATTTTGTTGGCGTTCAGCGCTTAACCGAGAGCAATAATAATCATCCCTTAACTTCACGCCCAAGGGAAAAATGGTGAAAAATTCTAAGTAAACTGATGAAATAATATATTTTGTACTTTTCGAATCTCCCAAAAGTTATAATAACTGCGCCCTCTAACGGTGGCAAAATTTAAAATATCCAAATTTAAAACGAATATTACGAACGATGTATTTATACCAGACATTCGAAATTTTGGCCGTAGAATGAGAAGGTCATGAAATTTCTATTGCCAGCAATGAGTTAGTCCTTTACACCCAGGATGAATGGAACGCAACCTCTTTGTTTTAAGAGATGAATGAAAAAAAAAACAACTTTTAGTTGGATTGGCACAAATGAAATCTGATAATTCGAATTTTTCAAATTCGTTGCTATGTTTAATTTCTATCGTTAGAGATCACCGAACATGGCAACAGTGAAATCTTTAAAGAATATTTCAAGTGAACATGTCTCCTTTTCTCAGAGGGGTGTAAGCAACTTTTTAAAATTATAGGAATAAAAGACAAATACGTTTATATTATACTAATGAAACACTACTATTTGCATTTTCCCAATCGTCCACTAGTTCGAATTTGAACTTTTAAGGAACGAAAAAGTAGGAAAAGGAAAAACTTCATTTTCTTTGAAAATGAGATTCCCATAAGCTCCAGAGGTGATATGCATTCTTCCAGTTTTCGATCTTTTTCCCATTAACGATTTCTATTTTTATAAAGTCATCAATGTTAAAGAGAGGGTGTGACAAATTCCATCAATGGTAGCTTGGGTTAGGGAGCAAAAAATTCCATCAACAGAATGGAGACTGAAAAACTACCATAAAATGTAAATCCCTCTGCAGTTTTGCTGTTTATTCCTGTCTTGGAGTGGGGGTGGCTCAGTGGGTAGCGCGCCAGGCTCGTAATCTTCACTTCCCAGGTTCGATTTCCGCATAGGCCAGCATTGAGATTTATTTGTGCAAAGCTCCCAGCCCTACCTTCGGCCAGTAGGGGACATCAATGAGCTTGGAAAGGCCACCGTCCATCGTATGAAATGTTAATCCATGTCCTCGTGTGCGGGGACCCATACCCTGTTCATGTTCTTGACGGGAAGCTATCATCTGTAGACTCCTGTCAAGGCCATCGAGCTTGTTCCAGAGGGTCCCCTCCCTCAACCTTCTATGAGCCTTCGGGTTCCTTGTGACCTAACCATTTAGCCCATTGTGTGAAAAAAAAGTGCCGCTCAGAGGTAAAGTAACCCAACCCAGTTCTTGTTGAAGTTCTCTCTTTGAACTTTTGAGTACTTGCCCTGTTCGGTTCCGATTTGATTTCGGCTCCTTTTAGTGATTCTGAGCTATTTTTCCTGTTTATATAGAAATATTGTGTCTATCTTTTACTTGAGGCAATTGGGTGACATTTTTTTTTGAACGGTCTCTTCGTGTCTATGTCAGATTTTCTGAATTCTAGGGGTCTTGTGACCAGGACATTTAGTCCACTGTGTGCAAAAATGTGCAGCTCAGAGGTAAAACAACCTAACTGAAGTTGTTCTAGTTAGCAATCTGAATACGACATTCAGTCAGCATTCGATATTAACTTTTCATTTTCTTACATCTAAATTGCCAGTTACATTTGGATGTGTCTTTTTTCGCATGGCCCATTAACATCCATCTTCGCACTGCTTTAAGCTATTGTGAGTCAAAAGAGAGTAATAATAATGCCACTAATGAATATAATGAGTAAAATAATCAAATTTCATCTCTGAATTATGTATCTAATGATCCTCCCTTCTTGCACAGTTTATGCATCACCTTACCTTTCCAGCTAATTAGTACACAAGTGAAGAACATCCTTCCAATTAATAAAAATATTTTTCTCCTTTGATATATTTTTGTTGTTTTTTTATTTTCTTTCGGACCAAAACTTTAGAAAATAAAATGTTTCACCCGAATTTTGCCTTATTATGAATCTCATTATATAAAGATATCAAACATTTATAAACTAATGATTTGAAAAATATAATGGCTGACCAAATTCTCATAACAGAATACTTTGGTGTATATATCATGGTACAGTTCTCAAATTTCAAAGTTTCCAATTCTCTGCTCGTAGTTCTCATTGAAAGAGGTATCGAAGCACTGCTAGCGGTCTACTCTCAGCTGATGAACTGTAGCAGCTCTGTTTTTCCGCACAGTTCGTGCCAACAAACGCCTGTCCCTGTCTGTCAGACCTTTTACCTCCCGCATTTGTCTCACTTGGGGGTTCTTCAGACCTTTGACATTCTCCATACACTTGGGATATTGTGTCCCGTGATTTTCCGCTGAGTTTCATCACCTCCGTTTACTGATGCTCCTGCCCATCGTTCTCCAACGATGAGCACCTTTCGAAGTCAGTCAGATCAGTCTTTTTATCCCATGTTGCACTTGACTTTTCTTTCCACCATGACTTTAAAGCTTTTATAGGACTTCGTAGCAGGCAAGGATATATAAACTTAACCGAAAAATATCAAAGTGGGGGACAAGATACTTTAATCAAATAATAATAATAATCTTTCTTTATTTTATTTCGCCAGTAAGTACAATATACATTTACATAGCATAATTATCTAATAACAATTGATACATTCATGAGAAAAATCGAGAAGTGAAATAGCTGAGAAATATCAATTGCATTAGAAAAGGGAAATAACAATCATATTAAAATATTAGTGATTAATAAGAAAGGCGAAACAAAAATGGAGAACATAGTAAGCTGATGCTTATTTTTAGTTAATGCTCTCTATTTCCTTTAAAGTTCAATTATGACAATAGTAATGTATACAATAGTAAAAGATCAAATGGTTATGAGACATATTACACAGACACGTAGAAGAAGGTTTCATTGCTTTGTAAGAAGAAACGTTCTACATTTAATTTTAAATAATTTTAAATATTTTGCATTTTTATCATCTCCAAGTTCAGACCAAAGTTTTACTGCATTATGATTGATAGATTTCTGCCCAATTAACACTGGGTATACTCAGATTCTGTCTATGACGTGTTTCATAATTATGAAAATCCGAAAGACTCTGAAAATAGTCTTTAAATCTATCCAATTTAATCAATCTCAATATAATCGAATACACAAAATTTCCTGGTATCAGTTTGTAAATATTATAGACATTAAGAATTTAACTTCAGAAAATAAATGTGCCACAGGATTAAAATATTTTTTTCCAACAATATATCTAACAATTCTTTCCTGATGACGATATATAGCATTCAGATTATAGTTATAAGTATTACCCCTGACAAAAATTCTGTATGTTATATAAGAATAAATGAAAGAGTAGTATAAATTTATCAAAATTTGTTTGACAACCAGATGACGTATTTTACCAATCATACCAATATCCCTTGACAGAGAGTGATTCTCAGCTGCTTTACATAAAATAACCAGTTCAGATTTTCATCGATCCAAATTCCTAAGAATTTATATTCAGTGAATCTCTTTAGCTTAATTTCATTAATATTCACTTCGAAATATTTGTCATCGATATTTTTAGTTCTATTTTTATAAATCATGTATTTGGATTTCTTGACATTTATTAATAAACTGCTACGTCTGCACCATTCAGATATAATATTTAGAGAGTAGTTACCTTTAATACTGAAGCTCTGAAAGACCCAGTTATAGCTAAAGCTTACTATGATAGTTTACTTAGTCATTATGACAGTCATGGTTTGTTTACTACTGAAGTTGAGGAAGAATGGGGCCATTTTAAACAGGCTTTTTTGGAAACTAACAGTACTCTTTTGGGAAAAACGGAGCATAGGAGGCAGAATTATTTGAGTGATAAGGCACTTGAGCTTATTTCGGAAAGAAAGAACTGCAGGAATGTCCTTAATTAATATCCTACTAGTCCTAATTAGAATGTATTACAGAGAGCTTAATGAACGTGTAAAGGATCAGTTAGCTGCTGATAAGAATCTTTGGCTTGATGGCTTGGCTGACAAAGCTGAGGAAGCAGTTAGGCAACACAACAGCAGAGAGCTGTACCAGACAGTTAATGTTTTGTGTGGTAGAAAACGAACAGGTATATAGGGACTGAAGAATAAACAAGGTAAGGTTATACAAGATGAGGATTCTCTCATGCTAGGTGGGCTGAGCATTTCAGTGATGTTCTAAACAACATGGTTAGTTCTACTTCCATTGTTTGTAATGATGATAGATGCATTACTGGTTTTAATGTTGGCCTTATATTCTGAAGTTATTTTGGCTATTTCTAAACTAAAATTACATAAATCCCCAGGTGTAGATGAAATTACTACAGAAATGTTTAGAGCTGGGAATGTTTCGGTTAACATTTGGATGACTGAAATTTTGAATATCTTTTATGATAAAGGCATGGTTCCTAAGGATTTTACCAGATCTATTATTTTTCCTATTTTCAAAAAAGGTGAGCGCAGTCCTTTTGATAACTATAAGGGGTATCAGCCTACTCTCTGTTCCAGGTAAAGTTCTTTCCATGATTGTGCTTAACAGAATTAAGAATCTGGTTGACAGTCAATTGCGTGATGAGTAATGTGGATTCAGAAGTGGTAGGGGATGTGTGAATCAGATATTTTCACTTAGGCACATTCTTGAGTAACGTTTAGAGTTTCAGAAACCTTTGGTTGTTTTCAAAAAGGCTTTCGACTCTGTTGATTGTCATAATTTGTGGCTGAATGTGAGATCATAGGTATACCAGACAAGTTAGTTAACATAATGAAAGCTCTTTATAATAACACTGAGTCATGTGTGAGAGTTGGTAAGGCTTGTAGCAATTGGTTTAGCATTACGTCTGGTGTTCGACAAGGGTGCATGTTGTCTCCTTTTCTCTTTAGTTTGGTTATTGATTATGTTATGCGAAATTCATTGCAAGGGAAATATTTTTGTCTTAAATGGTCTGGAGATACTAAAATTTCTGATTTTGATTATGCTGATGATTTAGCCCATTTGGCAAATGATGTTGGTGAGATGAACTCTTTAATTCGAGCTGTTGATGAGACTGGTAGTAGAGTAGGTTTGGTTATAAAGAGAAAGAAAACTAAAGTGATGAAAATTGGTCAGGCAGGTTGTGATTCAGTTCATCTGAATGGTTGCAGTCTTGAGAAGGCGTCCCAGTTTAATTATCTTGGGAGATATGTAACATATACTGGTGATGTGCGGCATGAGATTAACAGACGAATAGGGATTGCTGCCGGGACATTTAAGAATCTATGGAGAGTGTGGAAAAATAGGCGTAAACACCTAAAGACTAAAATTAGACTGTATAATAGTTTGGTTCTTTCTAGGGTTAGTTATGATAGTGAAACGTCGACACTTTGTAAACAAGATAACAGGAAACTAGATGTTTTTGATTCTAGATGCTTACGCAGTAATTGGGCATTAGGTGGTTCAACTTTGTAACTAATAATGAGGTTAGGCAAAGGAGTCGGCAACCTCCTTTAAGCAGCGTATTGTGCAGAGAGAGACTCCGTTGGTTTGGCCATGTTGCCCGTATGAATAATCATAGATTGGCGAATAGGGTTATGAACAGTGTGCCTAAAGGCCTCAGAAAGAGGTGGAGATCTAGGATGCGGTGGGCAGACAATGTCAAACAGGACCTTGTTAGAATTGGTGTGCAGTGGCCAGATGCAGTAGATGTAGCTCAGGATAGACTTGCTTGGAGAACTAAATTGCACGGTCTGGTTGGACCTCCGTAGCCCATGGTTGCTTTAGAATGATGATGATGATGAGTTAACACCGCTAATCAAGCTTGCAGAATATTGGTTGAAATCAATAATGCTTGTGTTGTCAGCATGTAATAACATCTTTGAATTAACGTGTAACTTTGCTAAGTCGTTAATGTAGAGTAGGAAAATTATCGGACCAAGAATTAAACCGTGAGGCACACCTCTGTAAATAAAATGTTCATCTGATATAGGACCATTTATTAATACAAGAGTTTTCTCTGAAATAAGTAGCTTCTTAACCAACTGTTTATTTTTCCTCTCAGACCATAAAATTCAATTTTCTTTAACAAAGTTTTGTGGTTAATGCTGTCAAATGCTTTTATAAAATCAAGATATACAGCTAATCCAATGTGACCTGCATCCAAATGGATCCAAAAATTTTACCTAACATGCTCATATAAATCTGCAATGGCTGTCTGGGTAGATTTTTTATTTTGAAAGCCATATTTTTGTTGTGTAACAATTTTCATATCATCAAAGAATTTAGTAATACGTGTACAAATTAGTTTTTCTAAGATTTTCAAGAAAATTGACAAAATTGAAATAGGTCTGTAGTTTTCTATATTTTCTTTATTACCTGATTTTTGTATAGGAAGAATTCTAGCAATTTTCAGTTTATCCGGGAATACTTCGTTCGTTATTGATAAATTAAATTTATAACACAGAAGCTCTTTTATCGTATGTATAACATTTTTAATTGCATTAATATTTATGTCATCGATACCTGGTGACTAACCAGCTCCTAGATCATTCACTATGTTACAAATCTCTTGAATAACAATTGGCATAACATAAAATGTCTGACCTATGCACTTAATTTGATATTTATAATTGCCATGAAATTTTTCAATTTGGTTCAGTATCAATTCGTTAACGGTATCATGAAAATAGCTATTGAAATTGGATTTCGCATACTCATCAGTAATAACTGTATCATCAGAAGAAATATCACCTACTATTGACCTACATTTATTTCTACCAAAAATACCGTTGAGATATTTACATTTCTGTTCAGAATGAAATCTGTTATCGTAATAGGTGTGCTTTGGCAGTAACGAAATTGCGAAATTCTTTAACTGCAGAGCTATCGTCCTCTGAATGGGTATCTTTTGCTTTTTCGTATAAATTACCTCTTTTAGTTATTACTTTTTTTTTCATATCTTTCGTCATTCAATGATCATATTTATTTGGCCTTTGGAACTTCTTAATACCCGTGGGTAAATATTTATTAGAGTGATTTATAAAAATATTTATGAAATAATTATATGCTTCATTTACATCGCTGATTAAGTAAAGGAATTGCCAATCAATATGATTTAATTTATATTGCAATTGCAGAATATTATTATCATTGATTTCTCTATATCTATAACTAATAGGTGTATTTTGTCCTTTGGACCAGAAAAAAAATGTGGGGAAATGTTCTGTAATTTTTGACATCAGAACTCCATTTTGGTAATCTACATTCCAATTTCCGTAATCAATTAGTGTAGAACTTTGATTCCCAACTCTAGTTAGTATATCACTGTTTAAAACAAAAGAATCATATGAATCAACTAGGTCTGTTAAATTTAAGACATTTTTATCTTGGTTCATAATATCAAGGTTATAGTCACCCATTAATATAAATTAATATAAAGATCGATTTCAATTTAAGTAATGAGTTTAAAACAAATTCTAGATATGGCAGAAATGATTGTACATTATTGCCTTGAGGTGGTCGATAAATATTGCCTATAATCAATTTCCTGATTTAGCAATCATCAGTAATAACTGACAATCTCGTAATCATCAGTAAAAACTGACAAATGGTTTAATATTTTGAAGGAAAAGCCTTCTGTGAAGTAAAGTGCTACTCCTCCACCCTTACTAGCTTCTCTTCCAAAACCTACACCAGTAAAACCACTGTAGGTGGAATATTGTTATTTTGCCATGTTTCCACAAATACAAGAGAATCAAATAAAAAAAACTACTACTTTCTAAAGTTACTAAGATCTCATCAAGGTTTTTATACAGACTTCTACAGTTGAGTGAGAAAATAGAAAAAATTGATTTATTAAAACAATTACCATAAATCAGACTGAGATTTTCAGACTGAACATAAAAAGGTATAGCCATTAAAAAATAAAAGGTATTTCACTGTGAAAAAATACTTACAATGAGAACAAATCTCGTTCAGATTTAACAAGCCGACATTGTACTCCGTTTACCGTTCTTAAAAATATTTTCGCATTTTTTACCCATGTATTGTACTTTTTTACCCTTACTCACATTCTAAAAGAGGAGGGCCATGACACCTTGTCCAGCTCCCCCTAATTTTGGCCTGCTTCATAGTGACGTAGAATACTTATGTCAGTAAGAAAATTTGCATACATTGACATGTTTCATGATACTTCCCTCACGACGTAGTGTTCATAATAATTTGACCCCGCAGTGTAGTTCGCAATGAAAAGAAAAAAAAATATTGCTTTCAAAAATAAACCAATACATGTAGTCTCTTTCCGATCTTCGTTACATCCGCGTTAAAACTAAATAAAAATTCGCCGAGAAATGGAGATATCTGTGTTTATAGACAAAAATGAATTCACTTCATTTTATCGATGTTGTTATATGACAAATCGGAGATCCCAATAATAAGTAGAAAACTTTATTTAGTACACTAAGTCCGCCTTGTTCGACACCCATTTGTTGGTTGTTTCGATAATTCGTTGCCTGTATATACATATCTTTTTAATGTATGCATATTTATGTGATTTACCCGAAATTATTAATAGAAATGCAAAGTTTTCAATCTGGGCTGATAATTTTATTCTTTGGGTTGGAGCAAGCATTTAAAAAAGGTGAAAAATAACTTACAAACTGCAAGAAAAAAAACTTCAAAACATTGTTACAGATTTTTAGCGATATCTTTATTTGACAGCATCGTGCGTAACAATCGAAATAACCAAAAAGATAATAAATGAGCTTATATTTTAAATGAAACAATCAATTTACAAGAATTTAACAAATACAAATGGATTATCTAATCATCATCCTCAAGCAGCCATTGGCTACGGAGGTCCAACCAGATTGCGCAATTTAATTCTCCAAACATATCTGTCGTGAACTATATCTGCTGCATCTCAACACTGCACACCAATTCTAACGATGTCTTGTTTGACATTGTCTGCCCATCGCATCTTAGGTAGGGGCGGGAGTGGCTCAGTCGGTAGCGCGCCAGACTCGTAATCTGTAGTTCCCAGGTTCGAGTCCCAGCTGGGTCAGCGTTGAGATTTATCTCCGCAAAATTCCCCGCCCTGCCCACGGTCAGTAGGGACACCGATGGGCTTGAAAAGGTCGCCGTCCGTCGGATGGGACGTTAAGCCGTGGCCCCGTGTGTGGGAGAGCCATACCCTGTGCACGTTGAAGAACACGCTGGGTGGCCTTGACGGGAGGCTACCATCTGTCTCCCAACAGCTGTTCCAGTGGGTCCCCTCCCCCAAACTTCTCTGAGCCTTCGGGGTCCATGTGACCTGGCCATTTAGCCCATGGTGTGCAAAAAAGTGCCGCTCAGAGGTAAAACAACCCTCTTTTTGAAGCCTTTAGGCACACTGCTCATAATACTATTGGCAGGGACTATGGTTACATCAAGATGACGAATAGGCAGAAACTGAGGTAGGACAAAAGACTTCGTGTCAATCTCAGCTTCTATGAGCACATATCTTCAACGGATGGCAGAGGGAACCAAATCCGTGCTATATATAAAGTAGTAAAGATTTCTATATTTGAAGTAGTAAGATTTCTATATTTGTGGTTTTAGTTAAACTGAGATTGATTATTTTAAACGGCGCTGTTTTCAAAGGCCTATAGAATATCACCTACCTTTACGTCATCATCGCTTATGATCCACCTGGTGTCCGTGTTGTACACCAATTGCCCTAAAGGGTGTATACCACTGCAATAGACTTCTGCGAAGCACTACAAACTATTTTGTGTCGTATCTAGGAGTGGGGTGTCTCAGTCGGTAATATGCCAGGCTCGTAATCTGCAGTTCCCAGGTTCTAGTCTCATCTGTGACAGCATTGAAATTTATTTCTACAAAACTCCCCGCCCTGATTGGTCGGTAGGGAATACTGATGGGCTACGAAAGGCCGCTCTCCGTTGCATGGTATATTAAGCTGTGGTGGTACGTGTAGGGAAAGAGCTATACCCTGTGTACATAAAGAATACACTGGATAAAGCGTGTATCTTGTTAACGTGCACAAGGGACACGGCTTAATGTTGTAGCCCTTGTAAATGTTAAAGAACACGCAGGATGGCCTTGATGGGAGGCTCCTTTTGCCTCCCAACAGCTGTCCAGTGGATTCCTTCCTCCCCCAACCTTCTCTGAGCTTTCAGGGTCCTAATGACCTGGCCATTTAGCCTATTGTGCGCAGAAAATGCCGCTCAGAGGTAAAACAGCCCATCCCAACTCGTACATTTTATCGTAGGCCTGCACAAGACCGAATCTAGGGAAAAAAAATATGGGTAATGGGGTGGGGGAGTGCAAGCGATGCAATCAAGCCAGAAAGAAGTAAAGGGGGAAAGATATGGGGGGCAGCAATGCAATCAAGCAAGAAAAAAAAGAGGAAAAGTTGGGGGAAACTGGACTTCCATTGCAGTGTGTCACATTTTACCCTTAGTTTTATAGGTTTTTTAAAAGTTTAATAAAAAAAGGCATGAAATATGCGCAGGTTTAATAATTTTTGCTCTTCATTGCTTTTTCTACCATTCTCAAATATCCCCATTGCCCCCCCCCCCAACTTCTTAGATCCGGCCCTGATCTGCATATTCATTTCTACATTTAGAGCAATTCTTTGTACAACTTCTACATTTGCAAAAGCCCACCATATGAATGCTAAAGCTTCCCGAATAAATCCCCCCCCGCCCACTGTTGCTTTCATCTAGTTATAGTCCCTCTTCCAACACGAAAAAAAAACTATTCTACTCACCTGCACGAAAAAAATAAAAGAAAAAATCGAAACCTCAAGCGACTAACCTTCCCTAAACAGAGGCAGGTGAGCAAGATTTTTCTTTTTTCATCAGTGGCTTAGGTTAATGGCCAAGGAAAGATAAAGGAAAGCAAAAAAATGTTACAGAAGTGCTTAAGTGGAGCAGTTATCGAAGGGATGTTTCTTTTTCCCTGCATAGTAAAGGTTGCGTATTATTTGATCATTAATCAAAGATAGATTGCAGCAGAAAGGGAACAAAAAAATATGTGTCCGAAAAACGCCTCCCAGTGGCTACCAGTGCATTCAGGAAACTGATCCACTTACTCTCTTATCTAATGATAACCATACATTGGGAGCCATACCAGAAGTCTCGTAATTTGTGGAATGGTAGAAGCTCCTCTCACGAACTCCATAAGTACGATCTATTCTTCTTCTCTCTGCACCATTATAGTTGCAGTGAGCATGTGTTCCCCCCCCCCCCGCTTAGTGAGACTTTTACGCCTAGAACAGAGAGGGCTAGTTGGCTATTTCTGATGCTACGAAATCCTTCTGTGGAAGTAATATGCCCAACATTCAGTTGCTTTGAAAAAATAATTAGTTGCTAGTGTTATTTAAATTAATTTAATAAAGGATCGATGGTTATTCCTAATATCGAAATTCTTTCAGATTTTGGTTGCTTTGGCTTTGAGCGACACTTTTTTTTACACACAGTGGACTACATAGCCTGGTCACAAGGATCCCCGAGGGTTCAGAAAAGGTCGGGGGAAGGGACCAATACCTCCTATAGCAGAAGCCCAGTGAACCAAATTTATGACATCAGCTTAAGTAGTCTCCCCTTATAGACATATTTTATATTTTTGATTCTAATATTATTACTGGTGGACTCTTGTGCTAACCTTTATACTAATGTTTATTTATAAATATATTTTATTAAGAAAGAAAATTATTCGTATTTATTATCAATATCATAGTACTAAATTATACAAATAACTTTTTGTCCTAAATAAAATATATTTATAAATAAACTTTAGCATAAAGAGTAGCACAGAGTCCACCAGAAATATAAAAGTGTCTATATGGTAGGGCTACTTAAGCTGACCATTAAATCCTTAACATCATAACTTATTTTTATGGTGCCTAATTTCTAATTCACATCATATTCTCAGAACAATATTTTACTCAACATTCAGTCTTCATTAAAGACATATTAATACTTAATAAATATATGCTTGTAGTTAAACTAACACTGGCTTTAAAACAATGAAATTTTTAAACTGGAGGAATTCTCTGATGAACATAAGATGCTTGTTTTAAGAGAAATTTGATGTTTGCTCTATTTTCTAAATTTTTGCACACTTTAAATGCAGTAATTCATACTAATGGGTGATTAGGAACTGTAAATAATAATATATTATTAGTTCTATAAAATGCAAAGATCATATCATTTATCCCTTAAAATGAAGAAGTTAAATTTTTTTATCCCTAGGGCTAAGGGGCAAATCACCAGTGGATGTAAAAATTAGATAATTTATTTATTTTTACTCTAATGTATAGGTATTCAACGTAGAGTATGCGGTAAAATTTTTTGGGGTGCGCATGAGAGCTCAAAAGTCGCTAGATATATATATATTTATTTTATTCCCATTGTTATACTATAACTATAGCTTTATCTATCCATACAAGGGATACGCTAGTTACATATACATTTCTAGGGGGTACGTGAAGCATAAAAGGTTGAGAACCACTGCTCTAGTGAAATGTTATTGAAAATTTATAAAAATAGGAAGTTACCAGCCGAATTTTAAGCAATGGGATTTTAATTAAAACATACACGACATTTATCCAGTATTTCGTAAATACATTCTATCAGAATAATTTCTAATTTCTAGCATAAAATATGTCGTTTGCAATGTTACTTTACCTTTTATGCACTTAGCGTCTTCTAACTAAGGTAAATTAAGGCCATTTGGAGGATTTGAAAACTATGAATCGTCTTATTTCGTCAGTACCTATTCAACAGAAAAAGAACTTTCATCAACTCTCAAAACAAAAGTTACGTTTTTCCTCCTACCCTAATTGGAACAAAATGTTGCTTCCAATGTAAACCCTTTAAAAGTCCAATTCCATCACTAAAATATCAATTTTCTAGCCCAAACAGATCGTTTTGCAATATTCGTTTAACCTTTTCAAATGTTAAAAAATTTCCGCCGTCAGAGGGTGCAATAAAAGCTTTTGAGAACTTCTAAAAGAGTTAAACATAATGGTTTATCAATACCTATCCAATCCAAAAGAAATTTTAAATTTATCTCTAAAAATTATTTTCTCTTAAAACAAAAAAATTGCGTTTTCCTACTCCCTGGGGGGGTAAAGGTGAAAAATCACTGTTGCCATTGCAACCTTCATAACATTCGCATTTTCCAACCAAATTTCAAATTTGTAACGTAATTACATCGCTTGCAGTATTAAATTAAAAATGTTCAATCATCAAATTTCTCCACCGTTAGAGGGCGCAATTATGGCTATAGGACGGTTTCAAGTGTGAATCGTAATATTTCATCAATACCTCCCAACACAAAAATAATTTTTAATTTTTTTCTAAAAAAAATCATTCTTGACCGGAGACTAAACTCTGTCTCCTAACAGCTATCCAGTGGGTCTGCTTACCTCATCTTTCTTGAGCCTTCGGGATCCTTGTGACTTAGCCATTAGACCACTCAGAGGTAAAGCAACCCAACCCATATTCAGTTACTCAGTCTTTTAAATCGTACTTTAGTTTTATCAGAGTTTGAAAAGCATTTTGACTATTTTCATCTTTAATTCGTGAATGGCATTAGGATTTTGCTGTAAAAGTTACGATGCAAATGAATCAAGCTGCAGGAGGTGAGTGTAGCTGTCTAGTTAAGTTTCTACTTAACCCGTTAAGAGGAAGAGTGCAGAGTTGGAAGCTAGCGGTCTCTGGGACCTGCAGCTCTCAAACAACAATCTGCCACACCCACTCCATTTCCGAAATCCATTTTGCTTCCGTTTACCTCCTAATTAGTTCGTTATTAGCGCCTTTCGTCATTCCTCTCATGTGGCGAACCATATTCATTTCTCAGAAGCATTTAAAGTGTGACAGCCGTCTCGTTGACCATATCATATCAGTTAAGTCCTTCTGACGAGAATTTATTATGCGCTGTATATTTTGGCGACATTTTCTGCTCATTTGTCTTTGATTGTCATTCTGATTGTATTTCGTTCTCATCCGCTTTCGATTCAATATATTTATATCATTTTCTGATATTTCGTCACAGCTGAACAGCTTTCGGGTCAGTTTTTCTTTAATTAGAATATGCACTAAAAATTGCGAATACTTTCGTCCATAGAATGGGGCGGGGTTGGCCCAGTCAGAATTACAGATTACGATCTATAACTTGAATCCCAATTGTGTCAACTTTTAGATTTATCTTCGCTAAACCCCCATCTTACCCTCGGTCAGAAAGTGGACATCGATGAGAATGGAAAGGCCGCCGTCCGTCGGATGGAACGTCAGGCCGTGGTTTTTTGTGCAGGAGTATACCTTGCGAACGTTAAATAACACGCTGGATGACCTTAACGGGAGGCTACCATCTGTCTACTAGCAGCTGTCCAACTGGTCCCCTTTCATCAACCTTCTCTGAGCCTTTCGGGGTCTTTGTGACCTGGTTAATTAGCCCCTTGTGTGTAAAAAGGTGCCTCTCAGAGGTAAACAACCCAACCCAACTCTTGACCTGAACGTTAAAGAACACACTGGATGGTCTTGACGGGAGGCTACCATCTGTCTCCTAACAGTGTCCAACTGTACCCTTTCATCAACCTTCTCTGAGTCCTCAGAGTCTTTGTGACCTGGCCATTTAGCCCATTGTATGCAAAAAAAAAAGAAGCGCCTCTCAGAAATAAAAACAATCCAACACAATTTAAGTCTGCAGCAACATTTTTAGATTACTAAGAGTGACTTTTGTTACTGACTGGTACTGCAAGACTGGTAAGTTAACTTTTGCCTACTCCTGGTTAAAAAATTCCGCTGTTTATAAGCATGAGTCACATTTAAGTAAAATCATTTCGAAAAATATTTTTCAGACTTCAAATGTGGAACACAAAATATAAATACACCTTCCGGGATTAAATCTTTAATAGTTTGGTAATCCTAATATTTATGAAGTAACAATTAAAAAAAATATAGGTTTTTACGCCGGAATAAACTTGATACGAATGCAGTTTAGCTGGTAACCAAGTTGTTTTGTAATTATGGATTGCGACAACATCACTATGTATTTGAAAGAATATATTTGCGTGACGTAAAAAAAAAGTTTTGGCACAATTGGTTTGTTTGGTGAAATTGCCGATAGCAGTATTTAACATACTTAGCTTTAAACAAATATATGATAGTTAAATGTGAAACGTATAGCAATAGATGACTCTAACACCTCCTAGATCAGAAGGCCGTTGGACCAAGTTTTGACGTCTGCCTTAGTAAGCTTGTAATCTAGAAAATTCTTTTATAGCAATTTTCATTATTATTACTGGTGGTCTTTTCTAATAATATTTATATTAAGGTTTATTTAAAAATATATCATATTTAGAGTTGCGGGGGTGGCTCAGTCGGTAGCGCGTCAGGCTCGTAATCTGTAGTTCACAGGTTCGAGTCCCAGCTGGGTCAGCGTTGAGATTTATCTCCGCAAAATTCCTCGCCCTGCCCACGGTCAGTAGGGGACACCGATGGGCTTGGAAAGGCCGCCGTCCGTCGGATGGGACGTTAAGCCGTGGCGCCGTGTGCGAGAGAGCCATACCCTGTGCACGTTAAAGAACACGCTGGATGGCCTTGACGGGAGGCTACCATCTGTCTCCCAACAGCTATTCCAGTGGGTCCCCTCCCCCAACCTTCTCTGAGCCTTCGGGGTCCATGTGACCTGGCCATTTAGCTCATTGTGTGCAAAAAAGCGCCGCTCAGAGGTAAAACAACCCAAAAATCATATTTAGATGGAAATTATTTGTAGGTATTAGCATTATGATAATTTCTAATAATATGAATAAGTTTTATTCTGAATAAGGTATGTTTATAAATAAAGATTGTTTTAAATAGTATAACACTAGTAACGAAATTAGCAAAAAATTTCGAAGAATTTTTCCATAGATAGGACTACCTAAGATGACGTCACAACCTGGGGATTCTGTTCCAGGTTATGTCGGCTTCTGTTATAGGAGGTGTTGTTTCACACATAGTATTCACAACGTACTACTCCATTCCCACGCTAGACGACGGAAGCGCCCTCAGAATATTTCAACACTTTTCCAGGGATCATTCCCCACCTACGGCAGCCAGTAACCCGATCTTTTAACCCAACAGGTCTAGAACTAAGAAGGACCACTCTAACAAATATGGGACCGATCGCTCAAGTAGCCTCGGAACCACATGGAATCACGACAGTTTTTGCCACCGATGACGTCACATTTGTCCTCTTTGCTCGTTCGCCCGGAATTACGGTTATTATTTAATAAGCTAATAATATAATTGTATTTATCTAAAAAATTTAAATTTTATCTGTCAACAAAATGAAATCTTTTTCGCTCTTAACAACCTGATTCTGAAGACATTTAAAATACTTCGAAATTTTGACATAAAAAATACGAATATCATGCAGCTGTGAAGAGCAATATTTCAAAAAATAAAAACCTTCTAGTATTACAAATGCGGACATGGAGAAATTTCCATAACATTTAATAAATAATCTTTTGCCGTTAAAGAAAAATAACGAAATGTGTTATAAAATTTAATATTACTCCGTAACATGTAAAATATCGAAATACATCATAAAGCGTAATTCATGGCTGTGCTTTAACTTTACACGTTGCAAGAGGATGAATTATCATTTTCCACGCAACCCACTTTTATCTCGTTTCCATCCTTCATAATCCTTTTTAATTTCCTTTTTTTAGTCGTCCATCTTTTATTTAATTTATCTTGTCGCTTTTTTAATTCCTTCTCTAAAGTGTTTCAAGACATTCTTTGTGTAAACTGTTCTTTCACACGACAAAAAAAAACAAAAAAACTTTTTATTTTTATCGAACGGTACTAAAGGTCTTATATTATGGTCTTTTATTTTAAATCTTTATCACGCGTTTTGCATTTGTTTATTAAACAGGAAAAGTTTTGTGAAATTTCTCTCTTTCGAAATTCAAGTCAGATTAGCATACTTTTCATTTGACCTGTCAAATTCAAGTCAGATTAGCACAATTTTATTTACAGTGATTAATCAGTCACTGTAGCCTATTTCTCTTTGTAACTGTCAAATTGAGGTAAGACAAGAATTCTTTTCAGTTGTCTAATTGAAAGTCCGACCCACATGTTTAATTGTCACCTGCCAAATCGGAATAAAACCAGTCCAGCTTTTCCTACTTGTCAATTGCAAATTTGATCAGCAAAATTACAACTCAGCTCCCAAAGATTAATGTATTGTCTCTTGAAAGAAAATTATTTTACGTTCCTTTTTGTTGTCGGAAGTATTTCATTTATTTTCATTCTATTCCTTTTCCACATTCTTTAGTGAAAAATTAAATAATAAATACCCCCTCAAGCAGCTGCTTGCCACAGAGGTCTAACAGGAGCCTGTCAGTTTATATGCCATAATAGATCTGAGAGGATGGCTGCAGAGACCATCAACAGAAAAACAACACGGACATCCATGCCTTACCCGGGGCTCGAACCCAGGTCCCGTAGATCAGAAACCAAACGCGCTAACCAGCCAAAAGAAAATAACATATTTTAGGATATAACTACATCAAAAATTCGTATCCGATTGGAATAAAAAGGTGTGACTTGTACCGGATTGTTAACGCTTTGCAAAGCAGACTATACGAGACAATATCAGTTCAGTACTGAAGAGTTATAGAAGTTTGAATACTGAATACAGAGAAATAATAAGAATTCACTTCATAAGTTAATTAAAACAAAGAAAAATAAGTATCATTTCAAACCATTTAAGAAAATAAGTCTATGCTTTAGAATTTTCTGCAAGGGGTTCTTTCAATAATTGTCAAGTTTACACAAGTCTCATTGACCTGACTTTGCTGTTAAATATTCAAGCTTCCATAGCTCTTTAAATACCCAACGAATATTGTTAAAATCGAGATTTATAGAGATTTCGATGAGATTTAAATTTATCTAGTCCTATTTTTCCATAATAAGCTTAGTGTGGAAATTATGGAACTTCGAATTTGACTCTCCACGGACCTAACATGGAAATATTTTCTTTTTCCTATTCAGTATCCGATGTTACTATTCATATTTTTCAAATTTGCCATTGGTTTGAATTTTCATTGCTAGAGAGTGCTAAAGTTGTAAAATGGCAGCTTTTATTAACTTTGAAGAAAAACTGGTCTTCCTTAATTGTCCACTAAACAGAGGACTTCACATTTAATTGGTAAAGAAAGTATCAACTTAATTTTTAAACAAATCAATACCGCTTTCGTATCCTCAAGTGTTATGATATTTCTACAATTGATAAAAAAAATATGTTGAAAGGTATTGCAGCAATTCATGGATTTCATAGAGAACCTTTTCAGATTACGTATGAAAGCTATTTTACATTTAATCATCTTTTACCAAAATAATCAAGTTTTCACTTGAATTTATGAGCATTTATTCAAATTTCGCAGTTCACTTAGAGTAGATATCTATCAACGAAAGGCTTTTAATTTTCCCTTTTCAACCCTCCTCGCCTTTTTTTCCCGCCTCCATCGAAACCTTGCTCCCCCACCCCCACCATCCTTTTCTAGCTCTCTAGGCCTGCTTTGAATTCATAAAGCTGAAGAGCTTCTACATAGACAAATAAATAGAACATTCATGCAATATGTATGCAATTACATATGCTCGGTCAAATAGCAATTTTATAATACAGAAAAAGTTTCTAGTCAAGCCAAACAGTCAATTCGCATCGCTGCTTTGCAGAGTCAAATGGACAATTTTGACAATCACAAAAGGAGCAGAAAAAACGTACGAAGGAAGATACCACTCGAGTTTAACATCGATATTAATTTCAGAGGAAAAATTGAGCCGGGTGGAATACTAACTGAATACCACCCGAATACTAACTAATGAATACTAACCACGGAATACTAACTAATGAATACTTCTGATAACATTTCAGGTGCGGTGACTGCTGAGGTACTGATTGTTATCAGCAGCTTATAGATTCGTATCCCATTCAGCTAAAGCCAATTTCTCTTCTAAAATCGATATCGACGTTTAACTAAGAGTCATACCTTCCTTGACAGTAAACAAAAACGTCGAGAAATTTCGTCAATTTAAAGAAAAAAAAAAGTATTATTTTTAAAAATCGGTAATCTTAAGAAAGAAATATACTATTTACAAAAGCTTCGGTTAAAACTTCTCTAATTTGCTTATTTGTCCGTTTTAAAACAGATCTCGAGAATTCAGTGCATCGATTCCAAACAATGTTTATACCCAACACTCTGTTGAAAGCGATCCCAAGGGTACAAGAGTTATTTTGTGACTTCCTTTCTGTCAGTATCGAATTTGGGCAGCATTATGTGTTGTCATTGTTAGGGAGTTGATGGAGGTAGCATGTGTGACAAATTGTAGGAAAGAGGGAAGCTAAGGCCATTTCTCACTCCTCCTGTGTCACACAGACTGATAGAAAATAATGTCATTCGGTGCTCTAAGCAATCACCAACGTGTTCGCAGATGGTTTGCTGTTCTATACTGGTCACACACTTCGAAATCATTTGATGTATTGGAGCCAGAAGGCTCTGTGAGGCCAATAAGATGATGCTCAGTAGTAGAGACTCGTGCTTTGTCGGTTTCAAAATAGCATAGACGACTTCGGGTTCGAGTTCAGAATGAGTTAAACTTCAAACACATTTCTGCGCAAAAGTTACGACCCCATTTTTTGTCCATAGGAAACTAACTTAGAAACTCTGCAACCTGTAAAATAAGACTTTTATGGTAAAATATGTGAAGATTAATTAACGAACTCAATCAAACTATGTAGATCTCAACTTTAAGCAATATTCGCTAGGTGTTTAAATAATTATGGAAGGTTGGAGGGCAACAATAGTGTTCATTTTTGCACGTGTAGTTCGGAACAATGAAGATGAGGCTCCGTGACACTCGGAATATAGCATGGAGTGTGAATTACGTCACTAACGAGTTCGAACACAATGAGTTAAGAAAAAGGAAGGGAATACAGTAAAAAAAGTTCGGAAAATTAGTGTGAAGGAGGAAGAGGTTTTTTTTTTGTCTTGGTCTGTGCTCGTTAGTATGAAGAAGAAAGGTTTTCGTTTGCGTTGTGCTCGGTGATAAGTTGTCGATATTTAAGTGGTAAGAGAAGTTTTATTTTGAAGTAAAAGAGCATTATATATGTATCGCAAATGTTGTTATTTAAACAATGGAATGTGATTAGTTAGATTTCTGTTTATACATTGATTTTTGAATCAGTTACCAAATGTGATTGGGTTTACAGTTAGTCTAGTAATTATGTTCATCAATATATTCGTGTTTAGTGTGAATATTACAGAAATTTGCTTATGGTTTATGTAATTTTATTGCCGTAGTTATTAAATCGGTTCATTTATAATATGTTTACTTATTTCGAATTCACGCTCGGTTGTCAAATATTCAAATACAACTAAAAATCTGTAAAATATTATAATGGCAGTCAGAAGATTTCGCATCAAAAGAAAATCAAAACTTAAATAATGAGTATTGTTTGGGACTTTTAATAACATAAGTGTGTGTTTTAGATGTTTGTACCAGTAATTCTTTCAATATTCACCAATATTTTATGAGTTTTATAGCAGTGCATTACTGATGCTAAATATTCGAGTTTTTCATAACTCTTTAAATAATTGCTTCTGAAATCGAAATTTAAATAGATTTGATTGAGATCTTTATCATCAGTCACATTTAACCATAAAAAGCTTATTTTAGAAGTTACGTAGTTCCGAAGTAAATAAAATGGGGTAACGCAGCAGTGTAATTTCATGTTATTTTAATAGGATGAATAAAAATATAAAAGCCTTTTCTAATATAATTTTAACTTCTAATCAGTCTTTATAAAATAAAAATAAGTCGCCTGAGGCTTTTGAAATTTTTTTCCCTATTCTGTTATTTTTAGCAAATGGATGGCTTTTAATGATTATAATGACGTTACCAACGAAAATTCAGTTTCTACTAGTATTACTAATATTTTGCTTTCCGTATAACATTAACAATTTTAATTTTGTCCTAAAATAGGTATAATTAAAAATATAAAAATAAAATTATGATTAGTAACATTCATTTCTGTATACATGATTGGTTAAGAAATTTTTACCTAAATTGGGGGGGGGGGGGATCAGTTGGTAGAGCGCCAGGCTCGTAATCTGCAGTTCCCAGGTTCGATTCCCACCTGGGCCAGCTTTGAAATTTATCTCCTCAAAACTCCTAGTCCTGTCCTCGGTCAGTAGGGGACACCAATGGGCTTGGAAAGGCTGCCGTCTGTCATATGGGGCGTTAAGTCGTGGTCCCTTGTGGAGGAGAGCCATACCCTGCGCACGTTAAAGAATATGCTGGATGGCATTGACGGGAGGTTACCATTTTTTCCTAATAGTTGTCCAGTGGGTCCCTTTCCCTCAACCTTTTTTAAGCCTTGAGGGCACTTGCGACCTGGCCATTCAGTCCATTGTGTGCAAAAAAGTGCCACTCAGAGCTAAAGCAACCCAATTCAAGGTTATAAACCTATATCTGATACACTCTGTATTTAAGCACACTCAAACTGCCTTTCTTGGTTAAGAAAGACCCGTGAAGAGGCCTTACTTTCTTCACAGGTCTTGCCTGCTGCGAATTATACTGACAGGTTCTGGATAGACCTCTGTGGCAAATGACTGCCTGCAGAGACTTTTTCCTTTATTTTTAAATTAACCAGCGCAGTCTACAGTTTAGTGAACCCTTTTCGAGTTCTCAGTCAGGAAAAGAAGAAGGCAATTAGATTAATGTCGCGGTTTGCTGGAAACGTGAGTATGCGATGTGCATTCTGTTTCACTCTTGTGTAAATCTTGCAAGTTCACTGCTCGTTGAGTTTGAAATGATGCCAACTACTGTTCATGCATCCTTTATCCTGTTTTGATCAGCCAGCCTCTTTTGCTACTTAGCAGTCTTGGCAGTCACAGTGTATCTGCAAACTCCTGTTTTCTGTCTGTATACGAAATGCACCAAATTCAGCAACAAATTCGACAAACATTTCGTTACTTGCATGCAACTGAATATTGCCTTTCGCTGAAAACTAACCAGTTCATTTCATAAACAGAGAATAACGAGAAAGTTAATGAAATAATATACGCTTGGGTTGTTTCACTTCTGAGTGGCACGCTTTTTCAAACATTGGGCTAAACGGCCAGGTCCCAAGGACTCAAGGGCTCAGAAAAGTTTGGCGAAGGGAAAACATTGCACATCTCGCAGGAGACAGATGGTAGCCTCCCATCAAGGCCATCCAACACGTTCTTTAACGTTCGCAGAGCATGGCTCTATAATGGGGCGGGGGTGGCTCAGTCGGGGGAAGGGAAAACACTGCACATCTCGTAGGAGAATGGTAGCCTCCCATCAAGGCCATCCAACACGTTCTTTAACATTCGCAGAGCATGTCTCTATAGTGGGGCGGGGGTGGTTCAGTTGGGGGAAGGGAAAACACTGCACATCTCGTAGGAGACAGATGGTAGCCTCCCATCAAGGCCATCCAACACGTTCTTTAACGTTCACAGAGCATGGTTCTATAGTGGGGCGGGGGTGGCTCAGTCGGGGAAGGGAAAACACTGCACATCTCGTAGGAGACAGATGGTAGCCTCCCATCAAGGCCATCCAACACGTTCTTTAACGTTCGCAGAGCATGACTCTATAGTGGGGCGGGGGTGGCTCAGTCGGGGGGAAGGGAAAACACTCCACATCTCGTAGGAGACCGATGGTAGCCTCCCATCAAGGCCATCCAACACGTTCTTTAACGTTCGCAGAGCATGGCTCTATAGTGGGACGGGGGTGGCCCAGTCGGGGGAAGGGAAAACACTGCACATCTCGTAGGAGACAGATGGTAGCTTCCCGTCAAGGCCATCCAACACGTTCTTTAACGTTCGCAGAGCATTGCTCTATAGTGGGGCGGGGGTGGCTCAGTCGGCGGAAGGGAAAACACTGCAGATCTCGTAGGAGACAGATGGTAGCCTCCCATCAAGGCCATCCAACACGTTCTTTAACGTTCGCAGAGCATTGCTCTATAGTGGGGCGGGGGTGGCTCAGTCGGCGGAAGGGAAAACACTGCAGATCTCGTAGGAGACAGATGGTAGCCTCCCATCAAGGCCATCCAACACGTTCTTTAACGTTCGCAGAGCGCGCCAGGCTCGTAATCTGTAGTTCCTAGGTTCGAGTCCCAACTGGGTCAGCGTTGAGATTTAGTTCCGCAAAATTCCCGGCCCTGCCCTCGGTCAGTAGACCTCACGGTCTCTGGCCCATGCCGGACTCGAACCTGGGAAGTGCAGATTATGAATCTGGCGCGCTACCGACTGAGCTGTCCCCGCCACAATTAATATAGAAAGAAAAACAAAAAATATTACATATAATATACATTGGACTTACTAAAATGTTGGAGGGTTTCCACGTTATATCAGCGGAATTTCATTTCGGCGCTCCATGAATTCTAATATATGCATTTAATAGAAAAATATGACTGAACACAAATTAAAGATCGTAATCAAAACTATTAAAATCTCGACTTTTAACAATATTCGTTAAGTATGTAGAGTTATGGAAGCTGGAATATTTAACAATAAATTATCTTGTTTTAATAAAAATCATTCATAAATATCTAACGTTGAAATAATCATTACGCAAATTTTTGAAAGGTATGTTATTTTAGTAAAAGGTTTGGAACAATAATTATCAATTAAGTTTTATCAAGAATGGGAAAAACACCTGGACTTTACTAGCTCAAGATAAAAATAACTACCAATTTCAATTTGATCCTAATCACCACAAGCATTCTTTAAAATGCTTTCCAGGAAAGAACAAGTGCAGGTCAGAAGACAGAGGACTGGAACAGCAAATTTTAACAACATCAAATTCAGAAATAAGCAAACAGATTCTCCAGCGTGCAGAGTTGTTGAAGACATCGATAACTTTCTATTTCATTGTTCAAAATATGAAAAAGAAATGGAAATTTTCTTCCAGAATTTAAATAAAATAAATACCCCTCAAGCAGCTGCTTGTCACAGAGGTTTGACAGGAGCCGGTCAGTTTATATGCCATAGTAGACGGTCTGAAAGGATGGCAGGACCTCAGCAGAAAAACGACACAAACAGCCATGACCTTACCCGGGGCTCGAACCCAGGTCCCTTAGATCAGTAGCCAACGCGCTAACCACTCGGCCATGGGACGGCTAGCATGCGAATTAATATTCCCACAGTGGCAAACATTCTCGATTTGTGGACAAAAGGCAACTATAACTTCAAAAAGTGGACAATTTTGTCAACTTTTATTAAGCAAACAAGTATCCAACTTTAGACCTTTCCTAATATGCTTCTTGTATTTTTGCTTTTTTCGTGACTCTGCTATCTACATTCTTTGGCCAATCTTTCTGTGTAGTTTGGCTTCAAGATATAATCTAAGTTCTCTCAACTTTGATCTGGATATGAAGAAACATAATCTGGATCTATTCTACCAATTTCTCATCATTAATACAATTAAGTTTTAATCAATATATGAGAGAAATTCTTATGATGCATTACCGTTGTGAAATATTCCCAGTTTCCATAACTCTTTAAATACCTTACAAATATTGTTGAAAATCGAGTCTGAAATATATTTGATTATGATCTTTAATTTATCTTCAGTCATAGTTTTCCATTAAATGAATAATTTATAAGTTATAGAGCTTCGAAGTTAGATTTCTGTTTAGACAACGTGGGATTCTCAAAAAAAAAACGTTTTTGTAGTGCAGTGTTTTTCGGTAAAAAAAGAACAGTGCTTAAACTGAAGGAATATTTTTTCACGAATACGTCTTGGATCAGAACTTCAGAAGAAAATGCCAAGAAATTCCCTGTAGAATTTTCTTCCTTTTCTCTACCTCGATTTCCCCAGACTTTGAGCGCTTCTTAAATATAGAAGATGGAAGCAAACTTTTAAAAACTACAAACGCTGCAACATAAAAAAAAGATAGTCGAACGCCTTTACCACCGACAAGAGCGAAAAAAAAGCAAAATGTCAGTACAACTGGAGAACGCGCTTCAAATTTCCAACTTGCGGCATCAAGTTCTAACAGTTTCGATGCGCGAAACACTTCTGTCTATGTAAATGCTGACATCAAACAAAGACAGAATAGCCATTTGCAGCGAAATTAAATAGCACCGAAACACAGAAGATGACTCTAGCCCCAAACCAGGTGCTGGTTTTTCCCCAGTTATGACAATTCCTGATGCATTCAGTCTGTTGGGCTCTTGCTGCAATCAGTGGTGTTGAGACAGAAGCGGCACGGATCCGTAATAAAGTCGCCGTGTGGTGCCAAATAACAGAGAGGCAGGGTGCAGTGTTTCCAATCAGTGGAGTGTGCGGTCCGGGCTGTAAAGTTGCCTGCTATGAGCAGACTGCCATTAGATCCCCCTTCCAGACGCTCTTATTGGTCAGCAGGCCTGGCTGTCAGCATCCAATATCCATCCAGTCTACTCTTAGACTAGCCGCAAGCAAGGCACGAGGCCCCAAGGCACGCCGCGTCGGCTATTTGCTCCAATTACTGGTCCGTGATGTTTCCGAGGCCGTGTTTACAGCCTCACCCAGGAGAAACCAGGTGGAGGGAACCTCCACCTGGCGGAGAAACATTTCAACTGACTCCTGGAGACTGGCAGAGTGTGTATGGAGGTTTTGGTATCAGTAGCACATCCCTGCAACGTGACAGCCGCTGGGGAGCAAGTTATACTCCTTAACTTCCAGACTGTGATTACCGTAGGATATTAAGACTACAGGTAGTTTAAGCGTTGGTTTATACGAAGTGGCTTGGCTGAAATAATGGACTCTGAAAAAGTATACTAATAAAAAAATAAACACTGCCCGAAGAGAAGTATAAAAGTACATTAGGTCTAAATAGACTTTTTTCAACCAAAGTCCAGAAATTCTTGAAATCTGAAATATATTTTTCAGTAATTCCGATTTCAAAAATTTATGTACTTCGTGAAATATTTTCTTTTCGTTTTTAAACTGTTTAATAACTAAACTATGTTTGTTAATGCCTACAAACTTTTTCTTTAGGCAATGTGCCCAAAAAAGACCTGCAAAAAGGAGCCGATTTAGTCTTTTTTATGTTTCTGAATTCTGCAACCTTTTTTTCTCGATAATATTTCTTAAGAAAACGATAGGAATATTTTAATCACATACGATAGAACCGGAATATTTCAAAATTTTTCTGTATAGTTCATTAATATTTACTCATTCTGGTGTGAATCCCAGTCTAAAAATATTCACGGTTTTTACCCTGTTACTAATCATTTATTCTAACCCAAATATATTGTATTTTACATATTATCCGTCGTCTACACCTCCTAGGAAAAAAAAAATGTTTGAATCGATAAACAAAGTGTTTACAAAATGTAATTATATTGTGTATGGACCCAACAAATACCTCTTACAACAAAAGGCCGTACAACTAAATTATGACGTCAGCATTGCTAGTTTCAACATGTTCATGTTTCTCATATATTTACTTCTGCATATTTTTACTACTGGTGGATTTTAATACTAAAATCTTTACATTAAACTTTACTTACAAATATACAGTCGCTCAAAAAAAAAATATCCGAAAACTATAATTGATTACAGAATTCAGAAAAATATCTGGCAACGATTTTTTTAGAAATTAGTGATCTGGCAACCTTCGTGTCACGTAACACGAAGGTTGCCATAGTATTCGGATATTTTTTTGAGCGACTCTACCTCCTTTTTTTTAAAAACGAAAAATTACTAGTATTATCATAAAGCTGATGCAAACGAATCTTTTTTCTAAATAATGTATATTTCTGAATAAATATTAGTATAAAGATTAGTATTAAACCACAAAAATAATAATAACTGAAATAAATAAATAGGCAATGTCTAAATTAGGGGTTCTCAACGTGGGGTATACGAAAAAAATTTTTTGCGGTACGCCGTGAGAACTCAAAAGTCAATAGATTTAGTAACAAGTCCATTTTACTGATTACGCAGTAAACAGTTTATAATTTTAAAAGATTTATTAAATTGTTTATGTCATTTTTTGTATAATCGAATATATAATTTATGAATGCAAAATTTAATGTATATACATATATGTTTTATTTTATTCCGATTGTTATACTATAACTATAGTTTTATCTATCTATACAAGGGGTACGCCAGTTACATACACATTTCCAGGGGGTACGTGAAACATAAAAGGTTGAGAACCACTGATATATATGTTTTATTTTATTCCCATTGTTATACTATAACTATAGTTTTATCTATCTATACAAGGGGTACGCCAGTTACATACACATTTCCAGGGGGTACGTGAAACATAAAAGGTTGAGAACCACTGATATATATGTTTTATTTTATTCCCATTGTTATACTATAACTATAGTTTTATCTATCTATACAAGGGGTACGCCAGTTACATACACATTTCCAGGGGGTACGTGAAACATAAAAGGTTGAGAACCACTGATATATATATATATGTTTTATTTTATTCCCATTGTTATACTATAACTATAGTTTTATCTATCTATACAAGGGGTACGCCAGTTACATACACATTTCCAGGGGGTACGTGAAGCATAAAAGGTTGAGAACCACTGATAGATATGTTTTATGTTATTCCCATTGTTATGCTATAACTATAGTTTTATCTATCTATACAAGGGATACGCCAGTTACATACACATTTCCAGGGGGTACGTGAAACATAAAAGGTTGAGAACCACTGATATATATGTTTTATTTTATTCCCATTGTTATACTATAACTATAGTTTTATCTATCTATACAAGGGGTACGCCAGTTACATACACATTTCCAGGGGGTACGTGAAACATAAAAGGTTGAGAACCACTGATATATATATATATGTTTTATTTTATTCCCATTGTTATACTATAACTATAGTTTTATCTATCTATACAAGGGATACGCCAGTTACATACATATTTCCAGACGTGAAGCATAAAAGGTTGAGAACCATTGATATATATGTTTTACTTTATATCCATTGTTATACTATAACTATAGTTTTATCTATCTATACAAGGGGTACGCCAGTTACATGCATATTTTCAGGGGGTACGTGAAGCATAAAAGGTTGAGAACCACTGGTCTAGATGTTTAGAACTGCATATGATGGCGTCATAACTTAGTTGTATGGCCTTCTGTTTATAGGAGGTGTTACCCAATCCGCGATAAGCCGTAAATATTTAATCTGGATTCCATATGAACCCAAAGTGGTTAAATCAATGTTGGTGGATACAGGCTTTCAATTCTTAGGAAAAAAGCGATTTACTAACAATTAAAACGGATTAGCTTGATAATGTCAGTCGTTTAAGTTTTGGATTCGGGAATGTGACCCCCGACCTGAGCCCCCTTCCTTCATCAGAATGAGATCATTTACCATCATTATCTTTATTGACAATCTAAATAAGGGTAATGAATGCAAAAAATTATTAAACGTGCATATTTCATGCACTTTTAAAGGTAATAAAACGAATGGGAAAACATTTTACCACGATGGAAATCCAGTTTCTTAAACTTGAGCCTATTTCATGCACTTTTTAAGAAGTATTTTAAAGACCTATAAGATGAATTGAAACCCAATCTCTTAAACTTGTGCATATTTAATGTACTTTTAAAAACATTTTTGAAGACATATAAATTGAATGGGAAAATGTTGTACCGCGATGGAAATCCGAGCTCTTACTTCCCTTCTTCTCCCTGCTTTTATGCTTTTATTTATTTTCTAGATTCGGGCCTTTCTGTTACGTACTTTCGTATCGTATTGTTATTCTTTCATCCTAGGGGCTTGGGGGTACCTAAATATATTTTTTTTAAAGTGCTTAATAAAAAAAAGTGGCTTTAGGTAATGGTATTGATTACTTGGTTGGATGTCGAATTTACTTTTGCTATAACGGTGATTTGGAGGATACATAAAAGCTGTGCATTTGGAGGATGCATAAAAGCTGTGCCTCCAATGCACGTTACAGCGTGCATTGGAGGATAATTTAATTCATAAATTAATTTGAGGTCCTTATGGATACAACTGCGTAAAGTTATTTGCGAAATATAACCGCGTTACGAAGTGTAATATAATCGCATATATATTTCTATCATTCTTAACACAAATTTTGAAAACTTTTCATATTTAAAACCCCCAAATCCACCACCCCTATCAACGGTCCTTACACTGCGAGAAGCGTGGGTGCTCAGTTCTCAGTTGGTAGCAACGCCAGTAGCACGCCTTCCAACTGAACACCCATGCTCATATAGTTTATATACGATATAAATTATATACCACGCTTATATAGTTTATATAAAATTTATATATCTTATATAAACCTATAAGACCTAAAAGGCTTTACAGGTGTTCTCGCATTAAGCCGCATTTCCCAGGTTCGGGTATCACCTGGGTGAGTGCTGAGGTTTATCTCTGCAAAACACACCGCCCTGCCCTCGGTCAATACCGGGCACCGATGGGATTGGAATGATTACTGTCCGTCAGATAGGTTAAGCCATGAACCCTTCTGCCGGAGAGCCATACCCTATGCACTTTAAAGAACACGCTGCATAACCTTGAAGAGAGGCTACACTCTGTCTACTAGCAGCTGTGCAGTGGGTCCCCCCCCCCTCCAACCTTCTCTGAACCCTCGGGGTCCTTGTGACCTGGCCATTTAGCACATATTTTATATTGTGTGTAAAAAACGTTATGCTCAGAGACAAAACAACCGAACCCTGGCACACTTTTTTTAGGGATGTAAAATCTTTTTTTTTATCCTGCATGTCTTTAAATTTAAGAATCTATTAAGTAATGTAATTGAAATACAGCCGTATTGTAGATCCCACAGTTTAAAATCTACAGCATTCTTGGATTTGAAATCTGTTATCTATTGCAGAAACACAATCTCCAATTAACTGCGGCATGTTTAATATTTAATAGGGATTTCACTAGGGTAGTCTAGGGGGACATATTGATCATTATGTCCATGACCCACTCTTCACTTCATAAATTAGGTTTAATCGCTATCTATAAGATTTATTATACAATTGTGAATAAGGGTAATTCATTATATCGTTTTATTTTAAAAGCCCAAAGGAACAGAGATTTCCGACTAGTTTTAATTATTGGTAGCCTAATGCTAACATGCTGTTATATATTTATTGCTTTAACCTCGAAAAATACGATAAATCTTTTACTGACGCTGAAAGTCTGCATGCAACTGCTTTCGAGTGTTTTGTCTCTGAACTGCGCTGCTTTTGCACAAAATGGGCTCAATATCTTCAACTCGTTAGGAAGCATCTACAGCAGGCATGTCAAACTCGTTAACCACCGAGGGCCATATTAAGTATTATATATTAAATCGCGGGCCGCAAAACAAAAAAAAACAAATGGAAATAAAGATGAAGCATAGCTTTTATTATGAACAAATCAATACATACAAAATAATAATACACAGAATATAAACATATTAAAAAATACATATGCATGTAGTAAAGTTTTTTTTTTAATTTAACATTATTAAATAAAATAATATCATCTTTTTTTTGAAGAAACTTGGCAACGTTTTTCATTAACCAAATCTTCAAAATTTGGTTGAATTTGTTGAGCTGTAGTTATTTTTAAAATTGCTTGCACATGCTTGTCTGTTAATCTTGGTCTTTCGGCAGTTTTATTATTTTTTAAAGTGGATAATAGTTGTTCGCACAAATATGTGCTACCGAACTTAGATAAAATACGTTTAATTGCTAATAACACAAAAATAACGGGAAATCGGTCCGGTGATAAATAATTATAGAAATGTGGAATCCCAACATTCATATATTTTTGTTTCAATACGCAATCGCACTGAATTTCGATTAGTTCCAGTTGTAAATTTTCATCCAGTGTTGTCAAAAGTTAAATAAACGTATTGGTTATCAGTCTTGGCGGGCCGCGTGTTTGACATACCTGATCTACAGCAAGTGCTTTAACCCCCCCCCCCCCCCCTCAAGCAGCTGCTTGCCACAGAGGTCTGACAGGAGCCCGTCAGTTTAATACGCATAGTAGAAGGGATCTGTGAGGTTGTCGGGACCTGAGCAGGAAAACAACACATCCATGCTTTACCCGGGGCTCGAACCCAGATCTCTTAGACCAATAGCCAAGCGTACTAACCACTCGGCTATGGGACAGTTAAATGCTTCATATCAATAAAACAAATATGCAAATCTCTTCACATAAATGGTGCTAGGAACCGGAGTTTTTGGCAGAAGATTAAGAGTAGCATGAGAATGTACAGTACAGAATATGAACGCGTTAGGTTGAATAGATGGTTAGAAATTGCTATTTTGGATAAAACGTCTTTCTGATTCGTTCTCTATTCGTAGCTTCTGCTCATTCGCAAATTACAATCAAAAATGCCCCCAACCGTTGTCTGATCCTTCATATTCCGAAATATATTATTATACTAAAATGTCCCATTGCAGATAGGAACCAGATTTTTTTCACCAAACTTAGGGTCACAAAGGGGGAATCCGCGTATGACATTTGGGACCATTCGATCAAGTCGGCGCCACCTCGTAACTCCCCAAATTCTTGACCACCAGGTATTGTTTTTTTAAATACGGGTACATACCCGTATTTCGTTTTGTGCGCAGGGATGCGAGAATTTCGTATCGAGGGGGGTGGAGGGGATCTGCGAATAAGACTTGAGTAGGGTTTTCGAATTACTAAAATATTCCAAGGACAAGAAAAGTTAAAATAATTTCTATATTGAATAAAATTTAATAGTTTTTTTAATCTACTTTTAGTGTCGGACATAAGATATGAGGTTAAAATAAAATTATACAAAGACTGGATTCGAAAACAAAGATTTGGATTAAAGCAGTTTGAGTTGGGTTGGGTTGTTTTACCTCTGAGCGGCACTTTTTTGCACACCATGGGCTAAATGGCCAGGTCACATGGACCCCGAAGGCTCAGAGAAGGGGACCCACTGGAACAGCTGTTGGGAGACAGATGGTAGCCTCCCGTCAAGGCCATCCAGCGTGTTCCTTAACGTGCACAGGGTATGGCTCTCCCGCACACGGGGCCACGGCTTAACGTCCCATCCGACGGACGGCGGCCTTTCCAAGTCCATCGGTGTCCCCTACTGACCGTGGGCAGGGCGGGGAATTTTTGCGGAGATAAATCTCAACGCTGACCCAGCTGGGATTCGAACCTGGGAACTACAGATTACGAGCCTGGCGCGCTACCGACTGAGCCATCCCCGCCCCTAAAGCAGTTTGAGATTTCGCATAAGACGACCGGGATAGTTTGAAAACAGAGCAGACAAATTTGAGATTTAATATAACAGACCAGATTTTCGGGGAGGCAAGGGGACCCTGCATACGTCTCCATTACTACCCAGTCTCAAATTTCTTTAACGGGTTTCCAATTGGCCGCTCTGCGATAAAAATTAAAGTTTCTTACCTCTGATTAGACCCGAATATATTTATATTGATTTTTTATTTTTATTTATTATTATACTCATATTTACATTGATTATTATATTAATTACTCGTACTTATATTGTATATTATATTTATATTTTACTGCGTATTATATTGATTATTATATTGATATTGATATCGACTATGATTAATCATAATCATATTTATATTGATTATAATATTAATATTTATATTTAATATCATATTGATATTGGCATCCATTATTATATTGATTATAATTATATTTCTATTGATTATAATAATCATATTTATATTGATTACTAGATTGATATTTACATTGATTATTATATTCATATTTTTATTGATTATCATCTTGATATTGGCATCAATTATTATATTGATATTTATGTCGATTATGATATTGATTATAATATTCGTATTTATATTGATTATCATATTAATATTTATATTGATTAAAATTTATGAATCTTCTACTTTTCTACTTTAGTCTTCTACAATTTCTCATTTAAAAACTGTCAGTACAAATCTCGAAATGATAATTTTTAAAGCTGCAAGAAACTCACCGCTGCTACAACTTTTTCAGCTTATTCTAGGTATTATTATTACCAATTTATATTAGGGGCGGGGGTGGCTCAGTCGGTAGCTCAGCGGTAGCGCGAAAGGCTCGTAATATGTAGTTCCCAGGTTCGAGTCCCAGCTGGGTCAGCGTTGAGATTTATCACCGCAAAACTCCCCGCCCTGTCCACGGTCAGTAGGCGACACCGATGGGCTTGGAAAGGCCGCCGTCCGTCGGATGGGACGTTAAGCCGTGGCCCCGTGTGCGGGAGAGCCATAACCTGTGCACGTTAAAGAACACGCTGGATGGCCTTGACGGGAGGCTACCATCTGTCTCCCAACAGCTGTTCCAATGGGTCCCCTCCCCCAACCTTCTCTGAGCCTTCGGGGTTCATGTGACCTGGCCATTTAGCCGATGGTGCGCAAAAAAGTGCCGTTCAGAGGTAAAACAACCCAACCCAACCAATTTATATTTATTATTTTCAGTGCCTTAAAGACGTTTATGATTCCAACTTTTTACTTTTTTGCTCTCGATGTCCCTGCGAAAGCGATGACTAGAAGAAGATAGTAAAACACATAGCTGACGAAATGTGAAAAAAAGTAAAACACTCTCTGATCGTTCTTTACTTAAGTCCCAGCTCGAAGAATCATATAATTTTATTTTGTTAGCGATGAGATGGAAAGAGTAGAAGGTTTTACGCTTGATGCGAAGAATTTACAGCTACCGAAATGACCGAAACTGCTGAGGGTGATGACTACTTTAAAGACTAGTAGTTTAAATGCAGTTTGTTTTGCAAAAAGTGAAGTTCTCGTGAGATGTGAGAAACCCTTGCGAACGTTGTACACACTTTTATTGAAAACCAATTTTCCATACCACTTGAAACGGTGCTTATATAATCTGGGCTTTTTTTTTAATAAGACTAATTGCGGGTTTATTTCATAATATATCAAATAAAATTTCTCCTGAAACATATTTCTCTTTAATTATCGTAATGGCAACAAATATCACAGAAACTTATTTTAATGGTCTCCATATTACAACTGGTAGTAAAAACCAAAATTCGAAATTTTAAGCCTGTACATTTTTTTAGAAAAATCACTAAACTTTCAATATTAATTTCCGAGTAGAAACACATTAAATTTAAAATAGAGAACGGTCGTTTAGTGCAGAAACCTTTATGTAAGTTTAGAATGTAAAAATTCAAAAAAGAATATCCCATCTTAATTTATTTTTTTTTTTTGGAACTCTTCTGCAAATAGAAGATTTTTCTGTCCTAGTAGTTAGGGGCGGGGGTGGCTTAGTCGGTAGCGCGCCAGGCATGTAATCTGTAGTTCCCAAGTTCGAGTCCCAGCTGCGTCAGCGTTGAGATTTATCTCCGCAAAATTCTCCGCCCTGCCCACGGTCAGTAGGGGCACCGAAGGGCTCGGAAAGGCCGCCGTCCGTCGGATGGGATGTTAAGCCGTGGCCCCGTGTGCGGGAGAGCCATACCCTGTGCACGTTAAAGAACACGCTGGATGGCCTTGACGGGAGGCTACCATCTGTCTCTCAACAGCTGTTCCAGTGGGTCCCCTTCCCCAACCTTCTCTGAGCCTTCGGGGTCCATGTGACCTGGCCATTTAGCCCATGGTGTGCAAAAAAGTGCCGCTCAGAGGTAAAACAACCCAACCCAACCCTGTCCTAGTAGTTAGTATACCTGGCTACTATATCAGAGGTTGTTGGGTTGTTTTACCTCTGAGCGGCACTTTTTTGCACACCATGGGCTAAATGGCCAGGTCACATGGACCCCGAAGGCTCAGAGAAGGTTGGGGGAGGGGACCCACTGGAACAGCTGTTAGGAGACAGATGGTAGCCTCCCGTCAAGGCCATCCAGCGTGTTCTTTAACGTGCACAGGGTATGGCTCTCTCCCGCACACGGGGCCACGGCTTAACGTCCCATACGACGGACGGCGGCCTTTCCAAGCCCATCGGTGTCCCCTACTGACCGTGGGCAGGGCGGGGAATTTTGCGGAGATAAATCTCAACGCTGACCCAGCTGGGACTCGAACCTGGGAACTACAGATTACGAGCCTGGCGCGCTACCGACTGAGCCATCCCCACCCCCTATATCAGAGGTCATGTCCTTGTATAACTACCGTCGGTCAGTAGGGGACACCGAGGGGTTGGAAAGATCGCTGTCCGTCGGATGGCATAAAAGCCGCAGCACCGTGTACGGGAGAGCGATACTTTGTACACGTTAAAGAACCCGCTGATAGCCTGATCGGTCTGTCTCCTGACAGCTGGCCAGTAGGCCATCTCCCCTCAACCTTCTTTTAACCTAGGGTCCTTGTGACCTGATCATTTAGACAATGTCTCCTAGAACAGAAGCCGTATCACTAAGTTATGACATCAGCATGGGTAGCCGTGAACATCTAGATCAGTGGTTCTCAAACTTTTATGCTTCATGTACCCCCTGGAAATGTGTATGTAACTAGCGTACCCCTTGTATAGGCAGATAAAACTATAGTTATAGTATAACAATGGGAATAAAAAACTAGCGACTTTTGAGCTCTCACGACGCACCCTAAAAACTTTTACCACGTACCCCACTTTGAGAACCCCTCCCTAATCTAGATATTTCTTATATATTTATTCCTATTTTTATTACGGATGTGATTTAATGCCGATCGTATATTAACATTATCATAACACTCATATATGTATGAATATTTTTCCTAATTAATGCATATTTACATATTCATATATAAATATTAGTATAAACATTAATATTAAAATCTCCCCAGTAACAACAATAGAAATAAAAATATAAGAAAAGTCTCGATTTTGTTTACTGTGCTGACGTCATAACTTAGCGGTTGTACCTTCTGATCTAGAATTTGTTGATTTAGCCCATTGTGTGGAAAAAAAGGTGCCGCTCAGAGGTAAAACAACCTAACCTTGTGTAAGTGTTTGAAAGTTATATAAGAAACAAGGATAAGCTAGATAAAGCTTCAAGGTTATATCCGTCCTTTGTGTGTTTTATAATATGCACAGTGATCTCCCCACGGAGACAAGGATTAATATCTCATCTGAAGGACGGTTGTCTTTCCAAACCAATCGGTGCTCCATTTCTCGCCTTTATCAAAGCCTCGAACCTGGGAAAACAGATCACGAGCAGTGTTAGACACTAAGATAACTTTCATCCATATTTGCGAAGGCCGTCATCCGTTCAGCAGTGATCTCATGTAAAAATAGTTGCGAGGGACGTTCAAAAAGTTCTTGACATGCATCTGCAGAACAAAACCACCATTTCACTTATCAAAACTTTCATTGTCCTTCATAGTACTCCATTCCAGCATCTATGCAAAGTTGCAGACATCTATGCCAATTCTGGAACGCTTGGTGGTACTCCTGTTGGGGAATACTCCGCAACTCTGAATGAACGCATTTTGCAAGGTCTTGCACCCTTGAAAAAGGCTTCCCAGCAAGTTCCTTTTTAATTTTTGGAAACAGCCGAAAATTACATGATGTAAGATCGGGTGAATATGCAAGTTAAGGCAGCTGTTTGATAATTTTGCTGCTAAAGATAGCCCGTAATTTGTTGGGTTTTGTGAGCACTGGTATTTTAATGAAGAAGGAGAACCCTTGACACACCTGTTGTCGGACGCTGCTCCTTCATCTCCTTATCCATTTTGGGCAAAAAAATGTTTATTTAGTATTGGCCATTTATAGTCATTGTTTTCAGGTGAGGTTTACACGGCCTTGGGAATTGAAAAAAATTGTGAACATCCTCTTCCTTGAGCGAAAAACGTGTCGGAGGATTTGGAGATACAGTTTCATCTTCCGCAACCCAAACATAGTTGGCGATCTTCCTGGGAGTTGTATAGTAATAAAACCACTTCTCGTCACCTTTGACAATGTCTGTTAACCGTTTGGGGCCACTAGGTTCAAACATTATCTCCTTTTACGAGTCGACTCTAGCCCTTTTTCTGCTGTTCTGTGATTTTGTGGGCTACCCATTTGGTACAAATATTTCGGAACTTTAAATGTTAATGAATAATTTTTTCCCCACTACCAATACACTGATATCTAAACTTATTACCTGAACGGTTATGAATGGGTTTTCCTTAGTGGGTTCACGAACAACAGCGATGATTCTCTCGTTCCCGGCCTCCTTCTGTCTTTCTGAACGAGTAAGGTCTTCCAAGCTCTGCCGTCGTTATTTGAATTTGCGAATCCACCCCGTAACAATGCCATACGAAGTGGCATGATCCCCATATATTTGTGATAAATCGGCATGAGTTTTTCTCGCTTCGTCCATAAGATGCATCTTTGTGAAAACGTAAAATCTTTGCCCGTGTTTAGTAGGCTCCATAGCAACAACACACAGAGAAACAAATTCGGTTTTTGCTTCAAACAGAGAAATGATGATAGGGCCTTGTTTTTAACACGTAATGAGAAGTTTAGACAGGTCTTCAAACAAATCGTAGTTCGTTAACTTCGTAGGAACAAATGCAAATCTACAATCATGCGTCAAAAATTTCTTGAACACCATCAGTATCTACTTGGGCTTAAGAGCAACTAAGTAGGCTAGGCCTTCTGGACGAACAAGGTCTGACCTACCTGTTTCTTGAGATATTTAATCTTCCATCCTATATTCCTAGCTACTCTACCTAACTGCCTGTGTCTGTCTACTCTATCTAACTGCTTACATATCTGACTATTTATCTAATTGCCTAAACGCCTTGCTAGTCTACCTAACTGCCTATATGTCTGCCCAACTCTTCTATCTGTTTAAGACATGTAGATTAATTGCCTACATGCATGACTATTCTATCTATCTGCCTATATGCCTGACAACTTTACCTAACTGCTTACAAGCCTGACTACTCTGGTGCCAGGTGGCTCAGTCGGCTACTCGTAACCTGAAGTTCCCAGGTTCGAGTCCCACCTGGACCAACTTTCATATTTTTACCTCAAAACCCCCGCCATGCCTTCGGTCAATAGTGCGCAACATTGGGCTTGGAAAGGGCGCCGTCCATCAGATGGCTACATCTGGATCTTTCAAAGTTTCAGTGTTAAAAGTAACTCTTTTAAACTTGGGACAACATTTTTTAAGCTTCAGTTGCAAAACACTTTTGACCAAGTAATGATCAGACCCAATTTCATCTCCCCTGTATAATCTGGTATTCCTAACTGAACTAGCATATTTGATGTTAATTAAAATATAATCGATCAGATTCCTGTACAACCCGTCAGGTGAAACCCATGTATATTTTTAAATGTCCCAGTGCCCAGTGTTTGTAGTATGTTAATTAGAACCCTCATATTCATGATATTATTACTAAAGTCAATGCAGTGAGAGGTCAACTAGAACCTCTCCTTCGGAGAAATGCTATCTTGATGATTGACGATAAATTACTATTGTACAATATCATCATTCGTCCGATAATAACTTATACTTTCCATATATGGGCGAACACCACCTCCACGAATATACGCAAGCTTCAGGTCTTGCAAAACAAAACATTGAGATCTGCGGTCGATGCCCCTTGGTTTGTTACTAACAGACAACTTCATAAAGACTTGGGCATCGACCACATATATATTCATATTAAATGCATCTCAAAACGGTTTTTTGAGGCTGTTAAAAAATAATCCTAATGAGATTATTTCTTCTTTGCTTAATTATGATCATAATGTTCTTAATAAGTACAAGAGACCTAAAATAATGGCTTTTTCTGAGGAAAGCTACTCGTTTTAGATCTCTTGTGAATGATATATGCTATTTTTAGTTTGTGTTTTATGCTATCCTCTAGGGACCCACCCACGGGTGTTTTACTTATTATAAGTTTTTACTTATGTCAACTGGGCTTATTCTCAGATGGAGATGGTAATGGGTAAAGTTTTACCTGAAACGTATGGTAGGTGGTCATATTATTCTGATACCACTGTGTATACATTTTTTCTTATGCCAACTGAGCTTATTCTCAGATAGAGATGGTAATGGGTAAAGCTTTACCTGATTACACGATCTGCGATCTACGAGAATGCCACTAGTGAATTTTATAAAATGTTGCACTTGAATAACGCTATTGAAAATACTTCTTTCTTGCATAAGGCGTGGAACTATTTGCTGCTGCGGAGTGTTACGTCTGTGAGTTGTTCTTGCTAGAACTGGTGTCTATGTAATTCCATTACGTAGGCACCGGTTCTAGCAATTTCATTACGTAGGCACCGCTAGAATTCATATGAGTGTGGCATCGTTTCATTGACTGTTGCTTTTTTTGTTCTTCAGGTTTTGCCGCTCCCTTCTTTATATGTAATATAGTATACAACCCCCTTATGTGTATATCCGCATTTATAAGTTTTCGGGGGATAAATGAATCATGTTAAGGTTGATTAGGATAAAACCGTGATTATAAAGTTGATGTTAACGCGGATCATCATCATCATCATCATCATCATCATCATCATCATCGTTGTCGTCGTCGTCATCATCATCATCATCATCATCAAGCAGCCATGGGCTACGGAGGTCCAACCAGACCGTGCAATTTAGTTCTCCAAGCAAGTCTATCCTGAGCTACATCTACTGCATCTGGCCACTGCACACCAATTCTAACAACTGTTTGACATTGTCTACCCACCGCATCCTAGGTCTCCCCTTCTTTCTGAGGCCTTTAGGCACACTGTTCATAACCCTATTCGCCAATCTATAATTATTCATACGGGCAACATGGCCAAACCAACGGAGTCTCTCTCTGCACAATATGTTGCTTAAAGGAGGTTGCCGACTCCTTTGCCTAACCTCATCATTAGTTACAAAGTTGAACCACCTAATGCCCAAGATACTGCGTAAGCATCTAGAATCAAAAGCATCTAGTTTCCTGTTATCTTGTTTACAAAGTGTCAAGGTTTCACTACCATAACTAACCCTAGAAAGAACCAAACTATTATACAGTCTAATTTTAGTCTTTAGGTGTATACGCCTATTTCTCCACACTCTCCATAGATTCTTAAAAGTCCCGGCAGCAATCCCTATACGTCTGTTAATCTCATGCCGCAGATCACCATTATCTGTTACATAGCTCCCAAGATAATTAAACTGTGACACCTGTTCAAGACTGCAACCATTCAGATTAACTGAATCACAGCTTGCCTGACCAATTTTCATCACTTTAGTTTTCTCTCTGTTTATAACCAAACCTACTCTACTACCAGTCTCATCAACAGCTCGAATGAAAGAGTTCATCTCATCAACATCATTTGTCAAAAGGGCTAAATCATCAGCATAATCTAAATCAGAAATTTTCGTATCTCCAGCCCATTTAAGGCCAAAATCTTTCCCTTGAAGTGAATTTCGCATAACATAATCAATAACCAAGCTAAAGAGAAAAGGAGACAAAATGCACCCTTGTCGAACAGCAGAAGTAATGCTAAACCAATTGCTACAAGCCTTACCAACTCTCACACACGACTCAGTGTTATTATAGACAGCTTTCATTATGTTAACTAACTTGTGTAGTATACCATATGATCTCACAATCAACCACAAATTATGACGATCAACAGAGTCGAAAGCCTTTTCGAAATCAACAAAGCTAGCAACCAAAGGTTTCTGAAACTCTAAACATTTCTCAAGAATCTGCCTAAGTGAAAATATCTGATTCACACATCCCCTACCACTTCTGAATCCACATTGCTCATCACGCAATTGACTGTCAACCAGATTCTTAATTCTATTAAGCTCAATCATGGAAAGAACTTTACCTGGAACAGAGTAGGCTGATACCCCTATAGTTATCACAAGAACTGCGATCACCTTTTTGAAAATAGGGATAACAATAGCTCTGGTAAAATCCTTAGGAACCATGCCTTTATCATAAAAGATATTCAGAATTTCAGTCATCCAAGTGGTAACCGAAACATTCCCAGCTCTAAGCATTTCGGTAGTAATTTCATCTACCCCTTAGGATTTATGTAGTTTAAGTTTAGAAACCGCCAAAATAACTTCAGATTTTGTTATAGGGCCAACATTAAAGCCACCTATGCATCTATCATCATTGCAAACAATGGGAGTAGAACTAACTACATTGTTTAGAACATCACTGAAATGCTCAGCCCACCTAGCCATGAGAGAATCCTCCCTTCTATAACCTTACTTTGTTTATCCTTCAATCCTTGTATGCCTGTCCGTTTTCTACCACACAAAACATTAACTATCTGGTACAGCTCTCTGCTGTTGTGCTGTCTAACTGCTTCCTCGGCTTTGTAAACCAAACCATCAAGCCAAAGATTTTTATCAGCAGCTAACTGATCTTTTACTCTTTAAGTTTATTAAGGTCTCTGTAATGCTTTCTATTAGGACTAGTAGGGTATTGATTAAGGACATTCCTGCAGTTCTTTCTTTCCGAAATAAGCTCAAGTGCCTTATCACTCAGATAATTCTGTCTCTTCTGCTCCTTTTTTCCTAAAAGAGTACTGTTAGTGTCCAAAAAAGCCTGTTTAAAATGATCCCATTCTTCCTCAACTTCAGTAGTAAGCAAACCATGACTGTCATAATGACTAAGTAACCATATCATGGTAAGCTTTAGCTATAACTGGATCTTTCAGAGCTTCAGTATTAAAAGTAAATTTTTTTAACCCTAGCACAACACTTTTTAAGTTTAAGTTGCAACACACTTTTAACAAGGTAATGGTCAGATCCAATTTCAGCTCCCCTATATGCCCTGGTATTCCTAACAGAACTAGCCCATTTGCTGTTAATTAATATGTAATCAACCATATTCTTATGCAGCCCATCAGGTGAAACCCATGTGTACTTATGTATGTCGCGGTGTTTGTAATAAGTGTTAGTTATTCTGAAACCATTGAGTTTACTTACTTGTAGGAGACGTTGTCCATTGCCATTGCAGCTACCAATACCAAAAGGGCCAATCTCCCCTCCCCAAAGGTCAGAGTCAGTACCAACTTTGGCATTGAAGTCACCAAGAACAAGGGTAATATCTCCTTTCTTGACAGAATTCAAAATATCCTGAAGTTGTTCATAAAACCTATCCTTCTGATCCTCATCGGCATCTTCAGTGGGGGCGTAACAGCAGATAACATTCAAGTCTTTAACGCTTGTCTGAAATTTTGCTGTAAGAAACCTTTCATTAATGCACTCATATCCTAGAAGAGCATCGCTAGCGTGTCTGTTGAGAAGCAGACCCACGCCTTGGTGATGCTTATTGTCGTCCCTCCCTGAAAAGATAAATTTAAGATTATTTTTAAGAATCTGACCTTTATCTGTCCATCTGGTCTCTTGCAAGCCGAGAATATCTAAATTATAATTGTGGAATTCTTGTGTGAGGACATCAAGAGAAAAAGCTCTGTGCAGAGTCCTCATATTCCAACTACCTATGGAGAGAAAATGGTTAGTGGGATGTTTAAAGAAACTATGTTTATTGAGAGAGGGAATGCCGACAATATCAAACAGCCCCCTAATCGCAGACATGGGGCATAGACCCGTTCCCCCACTACTAAAGGCTGAAGCCATCTACACTGGAAGACTTCCTCCAATGTAGAATTTGACGATGCCAATAGAAGCAAAGAGTTCAGGTGCCTGCGATGACTTCTGCTCAGGATTATCCACCAGCTGATAAACATATCCTAAGAATCTATTCACTTGGGGCTGTCAACCCACAAACAAACTGAAAACACAGCGGAAGATTTTCCCTCCACAGAAGCCCACCAGTGCAGCAAAATCAGGATCCATAATCAAGCTCAGAGCCATATATCTGTCCAGTCCAGTAGGTTTATATGGTCAGCACCAGGACCCTGTGTGGTTGACCACTCCTCAGCAGGGTAGAAAAAAAAGAAAACTAGCCATAGTTGTCCAGATCAGTAGGCCACACTAATCTGGCAGCCCTCCCCTTCCGTTCACTTGCATAAGAGAGTATCTCTTTTGAAAGTTACTAACGGTCCGCACCACGAGAAGGCGGGGTCGGACATTAGGTGCTAGGCCTGGCCGGTTCTATGCATCATCACATGGTGTTGGTGCATAGCTCTCCTTCCAGTGACTACCTAGCTACCATTTACAGACCTTAACGCGGATAAGGATAAAATTGTGGATTTGAAAAGATTGCAAGAGCATGGGTAAACATTACTGCGTTATTGATAGCTGATATAAACGAAGAAAAAACTGCTTGAGATAATGGAAAAGCTGATATGAAAATTAAATGGATTTTTTTTGGGGGGAGGGGTCGAGAATTTCATTTTTTCGAAGCCCCGAGAATTTAGTTTCTGCGGGAATAAAATGCTAAGTCTAAGAATAAGACTTGAATAGGCTTTCCCAATTATTAAAATATTCCATAGGACAGGAAAACTTAAAACGATATTCTATGGGGTCCTCCCCCCAATAGGGGACTACCTTGACGTGGTGGTGGTGGTGGTGGGGGGGGGGCTTCGGGCCCAGCATCCCCGGTTGGACATAGCCAAGACCAACCGAGGTCGAGGACATCGTCGACCGGTTGGACGTGCCGGTTGGACTGTGACGATGTCTTAGACCTCACCTATCAAGTGCTCTGTGTGAGCAAGTTCAAGGGCTCTGCAGAACGGCCTGAGCCCGCCTAGTAGGCATGAGCCCTTCTCAAAGTCTGGGCCTTACTAAGAGTCTTCACCCCGGGAGCCGAGCGAACTAGTCCATGGCTAACTGGGGATCCTAGTTCATGGCTAACTGGGGAATAGATTAAATTTAGGTTTCTTCCGGTGGTTAGCTTTCCTTTTTGTAGGACTGCTGCCATGTGAGGTCGGGGCTGAGGTGCGTCTATATGGCGCATTCTTGCCCCCGACTCTAGATAGGCACGGCTTTTCATAACTGGTAGTGTCGTAAGACGGAATCGGGAATTGCCGTGGTTGCTCAAGATCGCAACAAAATAGAACGAATTCTATGTACAGGGTGATTGTAAACTCTTTCAACAAAAAACAGAGGAGTGATAGTACACATCAAGACGATCAATTTTTGCAATGGAACCTAGGGTCGCATTCCACTCCTTCCGCCAGAGAAGTGTAAAGTTACATATCCACGTTGATCCTTCAACAGTGAAAACAAAGTATTTCTTAATTACATTCGCGTCAGAGACCCAAAGTATCTGCTCAAAGTGGCGTCTGAGGGCTTTGTTGCACAGCCCACACCGGCAAATGAAGGACTGTCGCACCCTCTCGTAGTCTCCTGGTGTGGTGTTGGTCTTGTCCGCTGCAACACCATTTCTCGCGACGAGATCTTCCAGGGAGTCCACAGGTGTCTCGTACACAAGTGTTTCCATGTGCCCCCAGAAGAAAAAGTCTAGTGGATTGAGGTCCGGGGAGCGTGGAGGCCAAGCCACAGGTCCACCATGTCTAATCCACTGCCCGGGATATGTTGCATTTAGGAAGTATCGGACCTCGATGGAAAAGTGTGCTGGGGCCCCCATCATGCATAAACCACATGTCCACCTGCGTGGTGAGCGGAACACCCTGCAACAGACCGGGAAATACTTGCTCCAGAAACACACGGTATGTTGTGCCGGTCAGTCGTTCTGGCAAGACGTAAAGTCACACCAGACAATCACCCAGGATACCTGCCCAGATGTTGACGCCAAATTTCTGCTGGTGTTTACGAGGGTCAGTGACGTATGGATTTTCTTGAGTCCAAGCGTGCTGGTTGTGATTGTTGAAAATGCGTTCCGGGTAAACGGTCTCATCACTAAATAACACTAATGCGGGAAATTGCGGATTAACATTGTTCATCTGGAGCATCCACCTAACAAACTCTACCCGGCGGGGATAGTCATCTTCGTTCAATGCTTGGACCTTCTGCACGTGGAAGGGATGCATCCTTGCTTCATGTAGGACATTCCACACCGAGGTTTGACAAACTCCCATTTCGGATGACACCACTCGCGTACTTGTGGTAGGAACTTCTGCAAATCGTTGCAAGACACGTTCTTCCATTTCCGGTGTCCGCACACTTCCGAACGTCCAGTATCACTCAATGAGATAGCCAACGAGCCAGTTTCACGTAGTCTTCGATCAATACTGGCGAAGGTCGAATGGTAAGGAATACGACGATTCGGAAATCTCTCACGGTACAATCTCTGTGCTTCACGTCCATTACCACCTGCTTGACCGTACATCAGATGCATATCTGGCAATTCCTCGTATGTGTAGTCTTCCATGTCCTTCCCGAATACATCACTTATCATGTGATGTTTGTTCTTAATCGTTTACGCACTTGCTCAGCGCACCTGATTTGCATCTTGTGCCTTTCATGCACCGGTTGTAAATACTTGTGCATGCGTGGCGTTTTTCGAAAGTACTGTTTTCTGGCAGAAGGAGTGGAATGCGACCCTAGATTCCATTGCAAAAATTGTGGGTCTTGATTGTACTATCACCCCTCTTTTTTTGTTGAAGGAGTTTACAATCACCCTGTATATATTTTTAAGCCTATTTTCAGTATCGAACATAAAATATGGGGCTAAAATAAATTTATAGAAAGACAGCTTTTTAGATTTCAAAGTAGTAGACAAACTTGAGATTTCGTATAAGACAAACAGTTTTTTTGGGTGACGGGAGAGGGGACGACACTCTCTTCCTTGATACGTCCCTAAACGATGATATTCATTTTGAAAAGAAAAAAAAACGTTATGATAAATGACATATTTAAAAAAAGTATCTATCCTGAGATAAGTGATCTTTTTTACTAACAATGATTTATTAATGACTAATTAGTAACTGAAAAAAAAATACTGTGTTAAAAAAAGCCTGTATAAAAAATGTGCCAGCTAAGAATTTTCAAGCAATTGCTCGAAAACTGCAATAAAATGTGGGAAAATTCATTCGCAGAAATCACGAAGAAATATAAAGGGGGGACAGTGTCCTATCATAATCGTGGATATGTGAATTTGAAAAAAGCAAATTTACATTCTGTAAATTTTTATTTCATGAGCAGCACTTATCCACTGTTATGATAGGATGGTACTTATTATTATGATAGGATTACACTTATCATAATCGTGGATAAGTACAGATAGGATCTATCTGTACTTATCCACGATTATGATAAGACACTGTTCCCCCTTTATATTTCTTCGTGATTTCTGCGAATGAATTTTTAAGTGAATTTGAAAAAAGCAAATTTACATTCTGTAATTTTTATTTCATGAGCAGCACTTATCCACTGTTATGATAGGATCTATCTGTACTTATCCACGATTATGATAAGACACTGTTCCCCCTTTACATGTCTTCGTGATTTCTGCGAATGAATTTTTAAGTGAATTTGAAAAAAGCAAATTTACATTCTGTAAATTTTTATTTCATGAGCAGCACTTATCCACTGTTATGATAGGATCTATCTGTACTTATCCACGATTATGATAAGACACTGTTCACCCTTTACATTTCTTCGTGATTTCTGCGAATGAATTTTCCCGCATTTTATTGCAGTTTTCGAGCAATTGCTTGAATATATATTCTTAGCTGGCACATTTTATATACAGGCTTATTTTTTTTGTACAGTACAGTTTTTCACTTAGTAATTAGTCATTAATTAATCATTAGGTCGATTTCTGTTACAAACTTGCATCGGACCTCAAGCATTTGCAAAACCTCGACAGTTATTACTTTATTCATTCATCATTTCGCAAAACACAGATGGAGAGATCTTTTACATTTGATTCCAAAGCTAATAGCTTTTCTGCAGGGAATGTAGATGAGAATTATTTTTCATACATAAATGCTACAATAGTATATATTTAAATATTGTTATGAATTTAATGGATAGAAACCGAGCTTGAGTTCAAAAATATAGTATATAACAATTATAATTCTAAAATAATGCAATTTATTGTAAAAGTATGAATTAAAACATTTATATAAACTAAAGTCAATCAACAGCATTTCTATATCAGTATAAAAATAAATCGTAAAAAGAACTTAGTATCTTATTACTATTTACACTCAAATCACAAAATAAGGCTATGAGCCGTACAATCATGTTTGTAAACAAATCTACAACCTATCGAGAATAACCTTACCAACTCTTGTAAACAAACTGAATGTAACTATACGCTGATTGATGAACGCTTCCTATAGAAAAGTTGAAATCAGTTCTGTATATTCGACTAACATAAAATCTCCTCAGTCATATTTTTAAGTGTCCTAAACATCCTTTTTTTTCTTCTCAGTCCACTAGTAAAATCAGCGCTAATAGCTTATTTAATCTCCCGCTCACAGACCACATAAAACGTTTCTTCTTTAGATATCTTAACATGTACAAACTGAGACTAACTACGATTCCTTTCACACTCCAAATCCTATTTATACAATTCTCTCTTCCTTATTTTTAGTTAGGTTCTTTGTTCGAAGCTGCCTAACCACTATGCCTTAACTGGCATAGTGGTTAGGCAGCTAGCGACTGTTCCAGCAAGGCAAACTTTGTGTGTTGTGTTAGCTCTAACTAAGGCAGAGGTCAGCAGTGACTTCGGTCTTAGTAGGGCATGTCCTTGTATGAGAAGGCCTGTATTAAGCTAGGAGTAGCTTCTCGGATTCTTCTCTGTCCTATATGTCGCAAATCAAAAAAAAAAAAATCAAAAAACGTCGTTGGTGACGTAATTCTCACGTTGTAGATCACGCGAGCATCAGACGATACATCACATCACGGTTCATTATAGCAAGTTTATTTGTCGTAACAATGTTATGACAGTATCTAACGAAATAGAATAATTTAAATTGGCAGTAAGTTAGTAATTTATAAAGCGATTGTCAGGCCGATTATTACGTACGCTTCCCAGGTGTGGAATTGTGCTAAGAATGTATCCATTGTACGACTCCAAATCTTTCAAAACAAATCTCTCTGAAACATTAATCTCTGCACCTTGGATATATACAGGGTGAATCTGAAAAAGTGGGCAAAACTTTACGGGGTGGTAGAACGCAGCTATACGAGCAATATTCGTCATAGAATGTATGGTCGAAACGCAAACGGCGAGCCGCTAGGTGGCGTTGGAAATGGTATAAAAGGATCGGTCCTCGCACCCAACGGTATTTCTACCGTGGATTGCCGAGAGGATGGCTGGTTACAGTAACCACGAAATGGCGGATATGCACTTTGTGTACGGTGCGGCGGACGGGAATGCAAGTCAGGACCGACCCTTTTATACCATGTATCCATTGTACGACTCCAAATCTTTCAAAACAAATCTCTCGAAAATATTAATCTCTGCATCTTGGATATATACAGGGTGAATCTGAAAAAGTGGGCAAAACTTTACGGGGTGGTAGAACGCAGCTATACGAGCAATATTCGTCATAGAATGTATGGTCGGAACGCAAACGGCGAGCCGCTAGGTGGCGTTGCAAATGGTATAAAAGGGTCGGTCCTCGCACCCAACGGTATTTCTACCGTGGATTGCCGAGAGGATGGCTGGTTACACTAACCACGAAATGGCGGATATGCACTTTGTGTACGGTGCGGCGGACGGGAATGCAAGTGAGGACCGACCCTTTTATACCATGTATCCATTGTACGACTCCAAATCTTTCAAAACAAATCTCTCGAAAATATTAATCTCTGCATCTTGGATATATACAGGGTGAATCTGAAAAAGTGGGCAAAACTTTACGGGGTGGTAGAACGCAGCTATACGAGCAATAATCGTCATAGAATGTATGGTCGGAACGCAAACGGCGAGCCGCTAGGTGGCGTTGGAAATGGTATAAAAGGGTCGGTCCTCGCACCCAACGGCATTTCTACTGCGGATTGCCGAAAGGATGGCTGGTTACACTAACCACGAAATGGCGGATATGCACTTTGTGTACGGTGCGGCGGACGGGAATGCAAGTGAGGACCGACCCTTTTATACCATGTATCCATTGTACGACTCCAAATCTTTCAAAACAAATCTCTCGAAAATATTAATCTCTGCATCTTGGATATATACAGGGTGAATCTGAAAAAGTGGGCAAAACTTTACGGGGTGGTAGAACGCAGCTATACGAGCAATATTCGTCATAGAATGTATGGTCGGAACGCAAACGGCGAGCCGCTAGGTGGCGTTGGAAATGGTATAAAAGGGTCGGTCCTCGCACCCAACGGCATTTCTACCGTGGATTGCCGAGAGGATGGCTGGTTACACTAACCACGAAATGGCGGATATGCACTTTGTGTACGGTGCGGCGGACGGGAATGCAAGTGAGGACCGACCCTTTTATACCATGTATCCATTGTACGACTCCAAATCTTTCAAAACAAATCTCTCGAAAATATTAATCTCTGCACCTTGGATATATACAGGGTGAATCTGAAAAAGTGGGCAAAACTTTACGGGGTGGTAGAACGCAGCTATACGAGCAATATTCGTCATAGAATGTATGGTCGGAACGCAAACGGCGAGCCGCTAGGTGGCGTTGGAAATGGTATAAAAGGGTCGGTCCTCGCACCCAACGGCATTTCTACCGTGAATTGCCGAGAGGATGGCTGGTTACACTAACCACGAAATGGCGGATATGCACTTTGTGTACGGTGCGGCGGACGGGAATGCAAGTGAGGACCGACCCTTTTATACCATTTCCAACGCCACCTAGCGGCTCGCCGTTTGCGTTCCGACCATACATTCTATGACGAATATTGCTCGTATAGCTGCGTTCTACCACCCCGTAAAGTTTTGCCCACTTTTTCAGATTCACCCTGTATATCAAGCATCAACTGCTTTCTTCGAGAAAATGGAATGCAACCCAAATGAAATTATTTCTAACCTGCTGAGTTATGACCACACTTGGTTGGGTTGGGTTGTTTTACCTCTGAGCGGCACTTTTTTGCACACCATGGGCTAAATGGCCAGGTCACATGGACCCCGAAGGCTCAGAGAAGGTTGGGGGAGGGGACCCACTGGAACAGCTGTTGGGAGACAGATGGTAGCCTCCCGTCAAGGCCATCCAGCGTGTTCTTTAACGTGCACAGGGTATGGCTCTCCCGCACACGGGGCCACGGCTTAACGTCCCATCCGACGGACGGCGGCCTTTCCAAGCCCATCGGTGTCCCCTACTGACCGTGGGCAGGGCGGGGAATTTTGCGGGGATATATCTCAACGCTGACCCAGCTGGGACACGAACCTGGGAACTACAGATTACGAGCCTGGCGCGCTACCGACTGAGCCACCCCCACCCCGACCACACTTGGTGAGCAGATGCATAAGAGGCCAAGGTCCATTCTTCTTTGACCCTGGCCTGCGCTCTATTCAATATGACTATGTATTGTAAATAAACCTTTCCCCTGATACTTCTTGTGGATTGACAAATATCCTTTATTTCTTTCCTCTGTGGGTTAACGAGATTGGTTTATTTCACTAAGTGCGCAGATCAACGCCTTTTATAACAGAAGATCGATGGACAAAGTTATGACGCCATCGTAAGTTCAATCAAAAGAAGACCGATGGACAAAGTTATGACGTCATCGTAAGAAAAATTCAAGAAATTTATTTCTAATTTAGTTACTGATGTACTACTATTTATAAAAATGTTTAAAAATGTCCCTTATTGAGAAGAAAAATTATTTCTATTTATTAGAAATTATTATAATGCAAATGCATACGAATAATTTACCATCTAAATTTTGTAAATTTATAAATATACCCTAATATAAATATTAGTACAAAAGTACACCAGTAGTAATAATATAAACAAATATATTATAGATTACAGGACTACTAACGTTGACGTCATAACTTGGTCCACTGGTTTTCTTGTAGTAGGTGTTGCACACATGCACACCATGCAAATAAGCACAGTTTTCGATGAAAGAGACACGGTCGCGCTAAGCGGGCGTGCACCACACGAGGGCAGTCAAACTTTGGGGGCGGCAACGGTCGACAAAAAAATTCTTTAAAATAAATACCCCCTCAAGAAGCTGTTAGCCACAGAGGTTTGATAGGAGCCTGTAAGTTTAATACGCCATAGAGAAGATCTGTGAGGATGGCGGGACCTCAGCAGATAGATAACACAAACAACCATGCACCCAGGTCTCTTTGACCAGTAGCCTAGCGCGCTAACAACTTTAAACTCTAAAAAATACATTTTTGTGTAAAAGCTTCACAACTTAAAAAATTGCATTTTTGTATTAAATGTATCTTTTCCGACTTATAAAAACTTCTTTTAATTTTTTGTTCATTAATATCTATTTTCCTCTTTATTTTCATCTTCATAAAACATTCACACATTTTAACTTTTCTTTCAAGAACAAATGCAAAACAATGCAGCCCAGAGTTTGCCACCTAGTAGCAAAAAGAAAAAAAAAATCCCCCTCTTAGTAATTAAAGTCGGGGATGTGGAGACATGATGGCCATAAAATGGCTGTAAAGGTAGAGGGGTTGGGTTGGGTTTTACCTCTGAGCGGCACTTTTTTTGCACACCATGGGCTAAATGGCCAGGTCACATGGACCCCGAAGGCTCAGAGAAGGTTGGGGGAGGTGACCCACTGGAACAGCTGTTGGGAGACAGATGGTAGCCTCCCGTCAAGGCCATCCAGCGTGTTCTTTAACGTGCACAGGGTATGGCTCTCCCGCACACGGGGCCACGGCTTAACGTCCCATCCGACGGACGGCCATCCATCGGTGTCCCCTACTGACCGTGGGCAGGGTGGGGAATTTTGCGGAGATAAATCTCAACGCTGACCCAGCTGGGACTCGAACCTGGGAACTACAGATTACGAGCCTGGCGCGCTACCGACTGAGCCACCCCCGTCCCTAAAGGTAGAGGGGACAAAGATAATCGGAGAGGAAAACAATCTCACTAGGTTGAAAATGTGGGAACACAGCTGTCGGGTTTTCATGGATTTAAATCCCAAATTTGTTACAATTATTCCTCTGAAATCTATTAAACATGTGGAGAATTGTTTTCTATGTGTAGATTATTTTATGAAGGAATGCAACCAAGATGTTTGAGGAACACTGCTGTGGGGCGGGGGTGGCTCAGTTGGTAGTGCGCCAGGCTCGTAGTCTGTAGTTCCGAGGTTCGAGTCCCAGCTGGGTCAGCGTTGAGATTTATCTCGGAAAATTCTCCGCCCTGCCCACGGTCAGTAGGGGACACTGATGGGTTTGGAAAGACCGCCGCCCGTCGGATGGGACGTTAAGCCGTGGTCCCGTGTGCGGGAGAGCCATACCCTGTGCACATTAAAGAACACGCTGGATGGCCTTTGACGGGAGGCTACCATCTGTCTCCCAACAGCTCTTCCAGTGGGTCCCCTTCCCCAACCTTCTCTGAGCCTTCGGGGTCCATGTGACCTGGCCATTTAGCCCATGGTGTGCAAAAAAGTGCCGCTCAGAGGTAAAACAACCCAACAACCCTGAGGAACACTGCTCGTTGCCCGAAGGTGTCCACAGCAAACTTTCTCGCTTGGTTGTTGAATAGCGGTTCTCTTTAATTTTCAATAGCAAGGTGAGTTCATTAAATGGTAGACTTCAGTTTCTAGAAATTGGTTTCCTTGCAGGGGAACGTTTTCTCAACAGCTGGCACAAATATAATAAGGAGACTTTCAGTGATCTCATAGCTCATGGGAGGCTGTGGGTGAGTTGGGAGTGCTGCGTGGGACTGGGTGAGGTTGTCATTAACCCTTAAGATACATGTGAAATAGGGCAGCGGCCTTTCTATTGTGGTAACTCTATTGCCCATATCTTGAAGTTAAAGTCAAAGTTAGAGAGGAGAGATCATCCTTCAACCAGACAACGAGAATTTTAAAGGTAGCAATAGAAGACTTTTCCATTTTTTTTTTCATACATTATTTTTGCACAATTTTCCCTTTGCAAAAACAGGTGAATGTTTTTACAAAACTGTTATTGGAATTCGACTATATTTTAGAGGACAATCTTATATTTTAGGGCTTTGTCCTATATAATTATAAAAATGGAGATCACACCATAGCTTTCAAATGCTATGGAGAAACTATAATGGTTTATGTGCCAATAAAAGCTTGTGAAACGAGGAATGTCATAGGCTATACAAAATTTACCCCCCATGCTTTCTTCCCCCCTAAACGACGGAAAATATGAAAACTATTCTTAATCTATATCTCCAGAATGCGAATGCCAAAAGTAACAAGCGATACGTCAAATGAATGCTTCTGACGCGGGGAATGTCGTAGCTACGAAAAACCGACCCCATGCTTTCTTCCCCCCTAAAAAAGGGGGAGGAAACGAAATGATTTCTCCCCTATATCTCCTGAATGCAAGTGCAGAAAGTAACAAGCTATGTGTCAAATGAAAGCTTCTGACGCGGGAAATGTCGTAGTTACGAAAAACTGACCCCATGTTTTCTTCCCCCCTAAAAAGGGGGAGGAAACGAAACGATTTCCCCCCTATATCTCCAGAATGCGAGTGCAGAAAGTAACAAGGTATGTGTCAAATGAAAGCTTCTGACGCGGGAATGTCGTAGCTACGGAAAACTGACCCCATGCTTTCTTCCCCCCTAAAAAAGGGGGAGGAAACAAAATGATTTCCCCCCCTATATCTCCTGAATGCGAGTGCAGAAAGTAACAATATGTCAAATGAAAGCTTGTGAAGCAGGGAGGGTCATAGGTTATTAAAGTTTGACTCCCGATGCTTTCTTCCCCCTAAAAATGGAAAATGTTAAAATTATTGTTCCGCTATAGCTCCAAAACGCGAATACCGAAATGCTTGTAACAAGAGAAATGTCGTAGGCTATAAAAAATTGACCACCCATGCTTTCTACCCCCCCTAAAAAACGGAAAATATGAAATTCGTTTTATTACATCTTCCGAACGCGAGGGCCTATAGTTACGAGTTAGGTATCAAATGAAGGCTCATATAATGACGGTCGCATTTCCAATTTTGCTACCACTATTCCCCCTCTGATAAAAGGGGAGTGGATTTTCGTGGGGTTCGACTTTAACGAGTCGTATCTGAAATTAAAGCTTGTGACGTCTCCAATGTCATGGCTACCTCAAACATGTCTCCAAAGGGGGGGGGGGAGAGAAGGTACTCGATGTTTATGAGTCATGTATCAAATGAAAGCTTTTGAAGATAGGTGTTTTTAGTGACAAAAAATTTATAAATAAATTAAAAATTTAATAAATACCTATCTTCCTATAGGGCCCCAAAATGTAGAAAATAAACCTAAACATCGGATGCAATCAGTCACTGAGTTCGTATTCACTTCAAAGGAAGTTAGGGTGCATGTTATGCCTCAATTATTCTTTCGGCCTAATAAAAAAAATTAAATTAGATCTAAATTCTTCCCACGCCTCTCTCATCCGCCCAAAGGCTACCTGCTTTTTCTCCTGAAGGAACTGGGGGATGAGAGGGCAGCTACGCTCGAGGCACGCAGCAATGACCATCTCGGATGTGCTAGAATCGACATTGAGACCCTACCCGAACTGTCCAGCGAAACAAAACACTGCGCAACCCACATAAATTCACCCCTCTTGACATCACGAACATGACGGACACAAAACACTTAGCAATGTTCGACACGGAGTGTCAGAATAGCGCTGGACATGTGTGATGTGAATTCAGCTTGGGGGCCAGCTCGCCTCTACTGGACGCTCACTGCTGATCCAATCGTGAGAACAGCCTAGCTAGGGAAACGCTCTGAAAGGAAAGCAGACACCTTACTGACCACATTAATCAACGGGTAGGTAATGGTACTATAAAACGGGGGAACAGAGAAAGGAGAGATGCACACAGACACACATACACAGAGACACAGAGATGCACACAGACACACATACACAGAGACACAGAGATGCACACAGACACACATACACAGAGACACAGAGATGCACACAGACACACATACACAGAGACACAGAGATGCACACAGACACACATACACAGAGACACAGAGATGCACACAGACACACATACACAGAGACACAGAGATGCACACAGACACACATACACAGAGACACAGAGATGCACACAGACACACATACACAGAGACACAGAGATGCACACAGACACACATACACAGAGACACAGAGATGCACACAGACACACATACACAGAGACACAGAGATGCACACAGACACACATACACAGAGACACAGAGATGCACACAGACACACATACACAGAGACACAGAGATGCACACAGACACACATACACAGAGACACAGAGATGCACACAGACACACATACACAGAGACACAGAGATGCACACAGACACACATACACAGAGACACAGAGATGCACACAGACACACATACACAGAGACACAGAGATGCACACAGACACACATACACACAGACACAGAGATGCACACAGACACACATACACAGAGACACAGAGATGCACACAGATACACATACACAGAGACACAGAGATGCACACAGACACACATACACAGAGACACAGAGATGCACACAGACACACATACACAGAGACACAGAGATGCTCAGATATACTCCGAGACCTACTTAGAGTCCGAGAGTCAGAAAGGGAGACAGAAGCCATGTCGCTGGAGCACTGAGATCATCGGGTTTTGATGCAGGCCTTTAGCACCTCCCAAGCTAATGAAGAGACCTAGCCAGCCAGGCTCAGTGGAAAGAAACTTTCCACCTGTAGTCTCCATGGGACAACCGCAGAACACTTCAGCCGGCAGCGGATCCCTCGACGGCATCCCTGAATAAATAAGTTACGAACATCGCTTTTCCTCTGGTTCGAAATTATAGTCGCATATAGGTTAAATTGTTTTCTTCGCAGTGCTAGTAGCATAATATCAAGTGTCCCTAAATATCTCTTTAAATTTATGGCCATCTATCCCATGATAAAGTTGATTAATAAATTCTATGCTCATGTTTATGTGAATCCAGAGTGAGTTTGCAATTCATTGTCAAAATTCCTGCACTTCCTCTGCCAAGAGGAGATAAAAGTGGTGCCTATACCTCCTCAGCGAAGGGGAAGGCTTGGGTTTACGCGGTTCCTCTTTCCCAACGGATATGACCATTATCATTTGAAAAAGAGAACACAACGCGATCAAATTATCTGAAAGTTATTGTACTTCCAACCGAGGGGGTGCGTAACACGCAGGCAATCTTGTTTCGTAGGTAAATCGGCGCCATTTTTTCCTTTGAAGCGAATATGTACTCAGTGACTGATTGCACCATCGATATGATTTAGTTCATTTTCTACTTTTTAGGACCCATATAAGAAGATACGAATTTAAAATTTTTTAATTTATTTTTTTTGTCCTATATTTTTTGTTCTGTCCTTTAAAAGTTCTATATTTTTCATATGACATAAATATCGTTCTGTCCTCCACTAATTTTCATAAATTCATCTTATTATTGTTGATATGTTTGTGGAATATAAACTATATTATTTACAATTCGGAATTCTTTTATTGTACTAAATTATTAAATAATTCTTGAAATTGTGTGAACCTTTGGCAAATTAAAAGTTATTTTCTTGTTATATTCGTTCTTTTTTACTTTTTTGAATACTTTTGCATTTTAAATAAAATTAATTTATGGATATTTGTTTAATTTTAGAGCTTTTTAGGATATTTACCACTTTTTGAAAATGACTTTGTTAGACATAGCACAAAAATCGGAGTACTATGTCAAAAATTGACGAACAAATAGTTTTTAAATGGAAGAAATTGCCAGAAAATATGCCTTTCAACAAGTGTCATATATTTCCCCCCGAATAAATGATCACCGTAGGTGTCATAAAAAATATTTTTCATCCTTATTTGTGGTTGTTCGTTGAAAAATCAATTTATTGGACACCGTGTTTTTTTATATTGGGACATTTACTGAGATTTCACGAGTTTTTTGATAAACGCTATACCATTTTTTATTGTCTTGATTCGACCCCCCCCTGCAGTGTTACGTAAATGAACGTTTAGAAATATGAACGCTTTTTTTGTGTTCACATGGCCAAATTAGTACAGAATGGTAAAAAAAAAATCCCTTGACCATAAATCTCGAAATACAGCAGATCAAAACTCCTCTTAGTGAGTTCCGCTTTTCTAACTCGGCGACAGTAGGAGATGGGGAGGGGGGAAGTCTCCCCCTTCGAAATTGTAGGATGGCTAAACACTAAGATTAAAATTCAATGACTTTTTGTGTGGAATTTTTTATTTTAATCTTCTTTATTCTATTGTATGTGGTTTTAAATTATACAGGAATTAAAAAAATGTTCCTATATTTCTCACTTCCCTTGCCATTTATTTCATCCGCTCCTCTCCTAAAACGTTCCTTGCTGTATTCCTGTTCTGATTTTTTGCCATTTGATGTGCCAGGCAGGGAACAAACTCGAAGCACTTGTTTGTTTGTTTTTTCAAAATTTGGTTCGTCGACTGAGTTTGATTTTGTTTTATCTAAATATTTTGATTCAATTCTTTGTGGGTAAGACATCGTCCCGAAGTTGAAAAAAAAAATCTGAAAATAGCTATTTCCATACTCCAATCTCAGTAAGAGGAATTAAACGTAAAAATTTTAAAATTTCTCGGCCTAATTGTATACTGTACTTTAGGTAAAGTAAGTATAATCATTTGCGTTTTGACCTGTTTTAGAATTTTGAATTATTTAAAAAAAAATAAGTACACGCATATAAATTAAAAATTCCCTAAACAGGCTTGAATTCACATGATTTCTTCGCGTAACCTTCCATCGTTCTATTACATCTGATATGTTTGTTTCACATAGCTTACTCGGAAATGTGGTTTTACTCTACATTAAAACAGAATGTAAAATCAGAGTTTCTTGGATTCCTTAAATTGCTTAAGGCTGAAACAAGCTGAAACATAAAACTACACTACAGGAAATAAAAAAATGCAACACTTGCAAGTTGGGTTGGGTTGTTTTACCTCTGAGCGGCAGTATTTTGCACACCATAGGCTAAATGGCTAGGTCACATGGACCCCGAAGGCTCAGAGAAGGTTGGGGGAGGGGACCCACTGGAATAGCTGTTGGGAGACAGATGGTAGCCTCCCGTCAAGGCCATCCAGCGTGTTCTATAACGTGCAGAGGGTATGGCTCTCCCGCACACGGGGCCACGGCTTAACGTCCCATCCGACGGACGGCGACCTTTCCAAGCCCATCGGTGTCCCCTACTGACCGTGGGCAGGGCGAGGAATTTTGCGGAGAAAAATCTCAACGCTGACCCAGCTGGGACTCGAACCTGTGAACTACAGATTACGAGCCTGACGCGCTACCGACTAAGCCACCCCCTCTCCACACTTGCAAGAAGTTATGTAAATGTAACGAAATTTAGGAAGGCGGTAATATATGGAAATGCATGGAAATTAGTAGATTTGCAGGACTATCGAAACGATAGGAAAGGCGCGAGCTGACGTCACAAGTGCGGAACAGTCAAACATAGGTAAAGGCAACCAAAGCTCCCTGGTTGACAAAATGTTGTGGAAATTGCTCTAAACCGCTAAAGATGTCCTTACGCAGACGTCGACAGCCGTTCCAACAGTTAACAGACTTTGAGTGTGGAAGAATGATCGGCCTTAGAGAAGCTGGTTTGTCATACTGAGATGTGGCCAACCTTGTTGGCCACATCTCAGTATGACACCAGCTTCTCAGTATGACACCATCTCAGTATGACACCACTGGCGCCACATATATGGCGCCAGTGGGTTCAAGACGGATCCAGCACATGCCGACAAGGATCAGGAAGACGATGCATGACCACGGAGCAACAGGACCGCCATTTGCGACGCATGGCATTATGTGACAAATTCGCTACTACAACGCAACTGCAAAGGGATTTGCAACAGGTAACACATCGAATACCAACCAGGCAGATGGTAAACAACAGGCTTTTACAGTTTTCATTGCGAGCTTATCATCCGGGACTGCGTCCGGCACCTCACATCTGCCCACGTGCAAGCATGTTTTCAGTGGTGTCGCCTCAGATAGAACTGAAACGAACAAGAGTGGAGTACAGTGGTGTTTAGTGACGAATCTCGTTTTTGACTTGGTCAGCACGACGGTAAACAACGTGTTCGCCGTCATCCAGCGGGAAGGAATGCCACCCAGTGCGTGCGACATCGTCACACAGCTCCATCAACTGGTGTCTTGGTGTGGGGTGCCATTTGTCGGACATATCGGTCAGAACTGGTCATCATAAGAGGATCTCTAACTGCCCAACGACATGTTACCAACATTTTGCAGTTAGTGGAACCTTTTACCAGCAAGAAAACGACCGTCCCCACACAGCCCGCATTAGTCTGCAGTATCTACACGAGCAAAACGTTCAGATACTACATGAACAGCGCGCTCGCAGGACCTTTCACCTAGTGAGCACGTCTGGGACATGATTGGCCGACAGCTCCAACAACACCCAAAAGGTGCGCCAAGAGGTCGTTGAAATAGAAGAGCGACTTCACGCTATTTGGGATGGGGCGGGGGTGGCTCAGTCGGTAGCGCACCAGGCTCGTAATCTGTAGTTCCCAGGTTCGAGTCCCAGCTGGGTCAGCGTTGAGATTTATCTCCGCAAAATTCCCCGCCCTGCCCACGGTCAATAGGGGACACCGATTAGCTTGGAAAGGCCGCCGTCCGACGGATGGGACGTTAAGCCGTGGCCCTGTGTGCGGGAGAGCCATACCCTGTGCACTTAAAGAACAGCTGGATGGCCTTGACGGGAGGCTACCATCTGTCTCCCAACAGCTGTTCCAGTGGGTCCCCTCCCCCAACCTTCTCTGAGCCTTCGGGTTCCTTGTGACCTGGCCATTTAGCCCATGGTGTACAAAAAAGTGCCGCTCAGAGGTAAAACAACCCAACTCAACTCACGCTATTTGGCGTTCTATCCTCAAAAGAGGACATTATAGAGCTGTACGGTAGCTTTCCCGCCGTACTCATGAATGCATTGCTGTGCGGGGCGGTTCAACATCATACTAATTATAACACTTTACCGGGCAGGTAAAGTGGTAGTTTTCCATTTTTGATAATGTAATCAATAGCACATCTCAGTGTATGCTAACAGCTGCCTGCGTTTCAAGAAAATGGCATTAATCCTTCAAGGTGTTGCATTTTTTTTTCTGTTAGTGTATATTTGCAACAACTACAGCAAAGCAAAGGAAAAATAAAGTTTCTTTTATTAAATTACCGATTTTACTGAAATTGGAGTCTAAAAACATTTTTTCAACATTTCTCACTAGAGCATTTCACATATGTTTTTTTAATTTTTATATTTTAAAACCAGACAGATTACCTGGGTTCCTTCGATTAGTGTGTGGCAATTAGACCATCGGGAAGAAAATAATTATTTGTGCTCCAAATGTGAGGTTTAACAGTGAAATTTTATTGTTTTTAAATTTAATGGTTTAAAGTGAAACTGGGGTTTGAAAAACTGATTTTTCAGCTTTTTTTCTTAATTTTTTAATTTAAAATTTTATTTCTTGAAAGGGGCAGAAACATCTAAGCCAATCCCCAGCTCATAAAACAAATACACCTATCCCTCGATTTACACTGAAGATAGGTTCCGCACAAAACCTTGTAAATCGAAATCCGTGTAATCGAAATCAAGGCCGTGTAAATCGAAACTGAATTATGCACATTTTAGAGTTTTTTTCGTTTTACACGGTTTTACATAGCAAAATCCAAGATTTCGATTTACACGGTTTTGTGCGGAACCTATCTTCAGTGTAAATCGAGAGATAGGTGTAATCAATACAGTAAATTTGGCTTTTTTTTCCACTTATGAATATTTTGGTGCAGCTAAACTCTTTTGCCAATTCACGGTACTCATTTCTTTTATAATTTATATACTCGTTTTCATTTTTCAGCTCATTATTTCATGAGTTCCATGTCTACAGGACATCCTGTGATTCTTTACCACTGATTTATTGATTTAACGCCCTGAGCGTGAGTGACAAATATTAATTCCATCTCTAATGAGGCAACAGAGTTGTCCACTTCCCGGATAGATGGCGCCACTGTGCGAATCAAATAAAAAAACCCGGGAAGTTTATAACGTCACACAAGCTGAGAAAAGGTTAGCCATTGGTGGTGTAGTGGGAGCATAACAGGCATATTTCCTGGAGACGTAGATTCGTATCTCACTCATGGCAAAACCAATTTTTTTTCAATATTTCTTGTGTTTAATATGTTAACCTGCATAATATGCTCTAATTCATTCATAATATCAGATGGTAAATAACTGTGGGAACGGTAGATTGCAATTACTGATATTTCACATAATGAAAGCTCTATATGGAGTAACTCTGCTGTTTGTATTGGCCATGGTCTATTGTTTTAACGTTAATATGAGATTTAACATATATCATTACACCACCAGCTTTATTATATTGTCTACAGTTAAAATATGTTGTACAGCCTTTAATCTGATAAAGATCAAGATAAAGATCAACCTCATCTTCCTCAATCCAGATTTCTGTCAATATCATGCAATCAGATTTATAATCTACATAGTTTATAAACAATTCGAAAAGTTTAAAATTGGATCTTAAACTTCTAATATTTATATTTAAAGCATTTAGACCAGTGATTCGCAACCTTTTCTGGACCGTCGACCCCTTTAGAAGAGAACAAAAATTTCAACGCCCCCCTAGTCCATAATAGTTAATTTTATATGAAATATTAAAATATTGTTGCATATTATCTGTACCTAATTTATCTGTTTATTTATCTATTAAAAATCATAAAGCAGAAATTAATAAAACGACAACCAAATGTACAATAAAACTGTTTATTAAAATTTTAAAAATAAACACAGAATCAATAAGAAATAAAAAATAATGAGATAAACACAAAATTAATAATAAATGAAAAAAATTAATGAGATGGTTGAGGCTGGTGGAGTGTTAACAATTTGTTAATGTCGGGTTCCAATTTCGTTAACATCAATCGCAGATCGCCACGTTCAGTGATGTGTAGTCTGTTCCTCTTCTTTGACAGTAAATTAGCTACTGCGCTGAATCCACGCTCAGCCATATAGGACTAAGGAAATGCGATTCAAAACTTCTGTACTATTGCCCACAATCCAGGGTAGAGAACTGGTATTGATTTTTGAAGCCAGAACTCTTGGTATCCATGTTTGAATTTCACTTTGAGTGCTTCGTTAGTCGTGAGTTCTAATAGTTCCTCTTCCAAATTTGATGATTCTTCAGTATCTGTGTATCTAAAACCCAACTCGGTATATTCATGTTTAAATATATTTTCGAAACGCTCCGTAAAATCAACATGAAGAACTTCCAAGTGTTGGCAGTAAGTAAGAAAATCTTCCGGTTTTGCAGAGACTGCTGATAATGTGGGAAAGTGGTTGTATTCACCTCTACCTAGATTTCGTTTGAATAGAAGTTTTCCCGCAAAAGCAGCTATGACGTTTTTTGTTTTAATTAAATTCAACTCATCACCTTGCAATTGTAAATTAACTTGATTAAATATTTTAAACAGGTCTGTCAAATAAGCGATCTCATTTTTTGACGTAATCAGGTTTTCGCGCAATTTTTCGTCTCTGTCTTCAAGAAAGTCCAGTACTGAGTCAAATAGATTGAAAAAACGATTCAGACAAACACCTTTAGAGAGCCAACGTACTTCTGTGTGCAGCAGCAAGTGATTGTAATCTTAATCATTTTCATTACAAAGCTTACCAAATAATCGGTCATTCAATGAATTGCTTCTAATCTTATTGATTGCTTTAATAACATAATGGAGCGACGTATGCAGACGTTCATTCCAATTTTTTGCAACCAAATGCTGACGATGAATAATACAATGTACAGCGAGTACATTTGGTACTGCTTGTTTCAAATGCGCTATGAAACCCTTATGACGCCCTGTCATTGCTGGATCACCATCAGTAGCAGCAGACATATGATTGCAAATAGGAATTTCTTTGCAAATAGGAATTTCTTTCTCTTGAAAAAACTTTTGCATGGTATTAAATATAGATTTTCCCTTTGTATCAGATTCCAAATTTTTAGCAAATAATAACTCTTCATGAATTTTTTCTTCTTTTATAAATCGTACGTATGATAAGAGTAGAGCTTCGTTATTTGGTAGAGTTGATTCATCGAGTTGAATGGAAAATTTGCAAGTCTTTAAGTAATCGCATAATGATATTTCATCGTCTTTTGCCATTTCATCTATTCTTCTTTGCACTGAATTATTACTGAGAGGAATTTTTTTGATGATATCTGACGGTGTCTTATGATGAAGAACAGTTTTTAATATCTCTTTGACTGCCGGCAAAATTAATTCCTCGCCAATTGTGTGTGGTTTTCCTGCTTTTGCGATCAACAATGAAACATTATATGAGGCTCGTAGTCCATCATCATCTTGTTTAGAAGACGACGCAAAAAGGTTTGGCATAGTTGGCTGTTTTAAATATTGCTTTTCCAGTTCTTGAAAATAGGATAAATCTTTGTTCTTCTTATCAGTATACATTTTATTTAAATGCTCTTGTAGCCTAGAAGGTTTCATAGCTTCATTTGAAAAAAAAATTCGGCAAATTAAACACATAGGTAATGATTGGTTTGTAGGAGAGTACGTAAATCCATATTTCAAATACTCAATACTGTACTGCCGGCATTTCTTTTTAGATGTAGATTCAGACATTTTCAAATACAAATTAACTTCTCAACAGATTTATAGATAGTTATAAAAATAATGTTTATAATGACTTCTAACACTTATCACTCACGACTATTTATCACGGCGAAGCACATAAAATTAATAAAACATTCCTAGAGCTATCGCTTTTATAGATTTGATTTTGTGCACGCATTAACTTGTATGTTTGCTATGCCGGCGCACTTGCTCCGTAAACAAGTCATTTCAAACTCCCATATTCTTGTCGAAACATGTTAAATTGCATGAACCGCGTGTTTGCCTACCAACTTGCAAGGACTTGTCACCGTCAATCTATTCTAAACTAAAACAAATTAGGTATAGGTATACCTAATGCTAATTTAAAAATGCTTATTAACGCGATAACAATACATTAGCTAGATAAAATATTTATTCATGAAAACAGGCATTTTCACAGTATTTTATTATATTAAAAATTATTAAAAAATATTAAATATAATAAATTTATTATTATTATTATATTTTTATTGCATCAAGGTTGATTTGCCTATCAGGACGGACACACATGTCCAACATAATAAGCCTGATATAGTAGTGCATGTTAAGGTATTGAATGAGATTACAATTATTGAAGTAGGAATAACATCTCAGGATAACCTGCAGACAGTAGAGGTTGAAAAGAAGAGGAAGTATGATCTGCTGGCTAATGAGTTGAGCCTAATTCACAAGTGTAATGTTAATATTATACCTTATGTTCTGACGTGGGATGGTATTGTAACTACGTACCATAAAGCATACTCAAAGCGACTTGGAGTGGGAAAACATATTGAAGCTTATATCCAATCTGTGACCTTGAAGAGAACTTTTGAGTGCATCTCAGTCGACTTCAGACGTACCAGTACGCTAGTAGGCGGTAGCAGGGAATTTATTGTCCAAGCTGCAGTTGAAAAGCTGTGCATGACGGATGAGGTTAAAATTATTAAAAAATATTAAATATAATAAATTTATTATTATTATTATATTTTTATTGCATCAAGGTTGATTTGCCTATCAGGACGGACACACATGTCCGTCCTGATTGACTTGTCACCGTCAATCTATTCTTGTATAATACATTAGCTAGATAAAATATTTATAATATAATGGTATTATTCTGGATGACCAGAATCACCAGGAAGACACCACAGAATAGAAGAAATAAAAAGGTTGTCACAGAAAATTCCATTAAATTTATTTATTCATTTTACCGCCCCTCTTGACTGCCTCAGCGCCCCTCATTTGCCTATGGATACGCTACCGCTCCCATGGAAGGCTCCAGCGCCACTGGGGGGCGGTATCGCCCCCGTTGGGAATCTATGATTTAGACTATTGTAATCAACTGTTCCCAAAAATGCAGTTAAATCAGATTCTTCGGTGATTACAAGTCTATTAGCAACATTATCATTGTCTGCCATTAATTGTCAGAGAATTTATCAAAGTCTACTTCAATGCGAGTCAAATTATGTGTTTGAGAGTTTATCCAGGTCTACCTCATTATTTATGCGTAAAATTTTAGATACATCGGATTCCCCCAAGAAGATTTTCCCATCCTGAACCCATGCATACTTGTACTTCAATTTTTGTTTGCACTGCTTAGTTTTATAAAGAGTTCTTTATTTCTAGGTGTTAGATGCTCATTCAGAAAAATTTTACTTTCTCTAAATTTTGGATTAATATATTTACAATTTAGACAATATTTTGTTTTGTTTTTTGTTTCCTTCCAACCAACAGTCCCTAATTAAAAACATAATTGTAAAATTTAAAAGTAAAGTAATTACTTTACTTTTAAATTTTACAATTATGTTTTTAATTATATTTCTGTTGGTAGCCGGAACTCTATGCGCTACAACTATATCACCTTCTGTTATTTTAACACTAATCTTATCAGCCATTTCGTTAAGAATGGTACCCACATCTTCCCCTGGATCCTCCGGGATGCCAACTATTTCTAAATTAGTATTTCTAGAATTCTGCTGCAAGTCCGAGAGTTCCTGCCTGACGTCCTCAAGTTCGTTTCTGATATCTGAATTGGCTTTTTCAAGCGTAAAGTTTTTTGCTTTAACGTCGTTCAGTTTCTCTTTTAGACTACCTGTTGCTGTAACAAATTCATCAATCTTACTCGGGGTAAAAATCAGCAAAAGTTTTCAGATCTTTCAAATCGTTTTTCAGATCTAGTAACTTCGCTTTCAAGTCACTATGCATGCTGTGCACATCGCTTACCTTGGAAAAGACTCCACTCGGCTGTGCAGGAACTTCACTGCTCTCAGCTTCATCTTGTTCGCTTTCAAGTCACTATGCATGCTGTGCACATCGCTTACCTTGGAAAAGGCTCCATTCGTCTGTGCAGGAACTTCACTGCTCTCAGCTTCATCTTGTTCGCTTTCAAGTCACTATGCATGCTGTGCACATCGCTTACCTTGGAAAAGGCTCCACTCGTCTGTGCAGGAACTTCCTGCTCTCAGCTTCATATTGTTCGCTTTCAAGTCACTATGCATGCTGTGCACATCGCTTACCTTGGAAAAGACTCCACTCGGCTGTGCAGGAACTTCATTGCTCTCAGCTTCATCTTGTTCGCTTTCAAGTCACTATGCATGCTGTGCACATCGCTTACCTTGGAAAAGGCTCCATTCGTCTGTGCAGGAACTTCACTGCTCTCAGCTTCATCTTGTTCGCTTTCAAGTCACTGTGCATGCTGTGCACATCGCTTACCTTGGAAAAGGCTCCACTCGTCTGTGCAGGAACTTCCTGCTCTCAGCTTCATATTGTTCGCTTTCAAGTCACTGTGCATGCTGTGCACATCGCTTACCTTGGAAAAGACTCCACTCGGCTGTGCAGGAACTTCATTGCTCTCAGCTTCATCTTGTTCGCTTTCAAGTCACTATGCATGCTGTGCACATCGCTTACCTTGGAAAAGGCTCCACTCGTCTGTGCAGGAACTTCATTGTTCTCAGCTTCATCTTGTTCGCTTTCAAGTCACTATGCATGCTGTGCACATCGCTTACCATGGAAAAGGCTCCACTCGTCTGTGCAGGAACTTCATTGCTCTCAGCTTCATCTTGTTCGCTTTCAAGTCACTATGCATGCTGTGCACATCGCTTACCTTGGAAAAGGCTCCACTCGTCTGTGCAGGAACTTCCTGCTCTCAGCTTCATATTGTTCGCTTTCAAGTCACTATGCATGTTGTGCACATCGCTTACCTTGGAAAAGACTCCACTCGGCTGTGCAGGAACTTCACTGCTCTCAGCTTCATCTTGTTCGCTTTCAAGTCACTATGCATGCTGTGCACATCGCTTACCTTGGAAAAGGCTCCATTCGTCTGTGCAGGAACTTCATTGCTCTCAGCTTCATCTTGTTCGCTTTCAAGTCACTATGCATGCTGTGCACATCGCTTACCTTGGAAAAGGCTCCACTCATCTGTGCAGGAACTTCATTGCTCTCAGCTTCATCTTGTTCGCTTTCAAGTCACTATGCATGCTGTGCACATCGCTTACCTTGGAAAAGGCTCCACTCGTCTGTGCAGGAACTTCCTGCTCTCAGCTTCATATTGTTCGCTTTCAAGTCACTATGCATGCTGTGCACATCGCTTACCTTGGAAAAGACTCCACTCGGCTGTGCAGGAACTTCATTGCTCTCAGCTTCATCTTGTTCGCTTTCAAGTCACTATGCATGCTGTGCACATCGCTTACCTTGGAAAAGGCTCCATTCGTCTGTGCAGGAACTTCATTGCTCTCAGCTTCATCTTGTTCGCTTTCAAGTCACTATGCATGCTGTGCACATCGCTTACCTTGGAAAAGGCTCCACTCGTCTGTGCAGGAACTTCCTGCTCTCAGCTTCATATTGTTCGCTTTCAAGTCACTATGCATGCTGTGCACATCGCTTACCTTGGAAAAGACTCCACTCGGCTGTGCAGGAACTTCACTGCTCTCAGCTTCATCTTGTTCGCTTTCAAGTCACTATACATGTTGTGCACATCGCTTACTTTGGAAAAGGCTCCATTCGTCTGTGCAGGAACTTCACTGCTCTCAGCTTCATCTTGTTCGCTTTCAAGTCACTATGCATGCTGTGCACATCGCTTACCTTGGAAAAGGCTCCACTCGTCTGTGCAGGAACTTCACTGCTCTCAGCTTCATCTTGTTCGCTTTCAAGTCACTGTGCATGCTGTGCACATCGCTTACATTGGAAAAGGCTCCATTCGTCTGTGCAGGAACTTCACTGCTCTCAGCCTTTTCATGGGCACACACCTGATCTCCTGCACCACTGGCAGGAGCCACGCAGGTACTGAAATCCAAACACGGTTCAGTAGCAATTGACGATAATGTAGAACTTTGATCGTTTTTTTGCATGTGAAGCACTTCCATTCGGATTTTCTCTCGTAATTCATCTTACGATAATTAGCTTCCGTTATTCCAGCACAGTCGAAGTGTATATATCCACCAGAGTCACCATAACACCGTGCAAGATCATAAATGTCAGGAGCTGTTCCATCACATACCTTAAAAATTGCAACCATTGTTGACCTACAAGAGACTCTTCTTCGCAACTTCGTAACGCTTGCAGCGAAACTGGACAAGGTCAGAAGGTTTCTAAAAATAGAGCTGCCCAATGTCCGATGGGCGAAAGCACGTTAGGCAATCAACCCTCAAAATAACGGCAATCACCAAAAAACGTTAATTTCACGAGAAATCCCTATCTTTTCAGGGGTGGCTCAGTCGGTAGCGCGCCAGGCATGTAATCTGTAGTTCGCAGGGTCGAGTCCCATCTGGGTCAACGTTGAGATTTATCTCCACAACAATTCCCCTCCCTGCCCACGGTCAGTAGGGGACACCGATGGTCTTGGAAAGACCGCCGTCCGTGGGATGGGACATTAAGCCGTTGTGCCGTGTGCAGGAGAGCCATACCCTGTGCACGTTAAAGAACACGCTGGATGGCCTTGACGGGAGGCTATCATCTGTCTCCCAACAGCTGTTCCAGTGGGTCTCCTCCCCTAACCTTCTCTGAGCCTTCGGGGTCCACGTAACCTGGCCATTTAGCCCATGGTGTGCAAAAAAGTGCCGCTCAGAGGTAAAACAACCCAACCTATCTTTTCTCAAGTTTTCAGTACAAATGAATAGCCTTGATGCACATTATCTAATGACATAAAAATTAAGTAAATTTAAATTATAACTAAGGGAATAAAATCGTTAAAGAACAGAGCTGCAAAAAGGCATTGTAACTTACTCTCGCCACCTAGCGATAAATTTTTCCAGGGAGGAACTTATCTCTCCCCCTACTTGCGCCCAAGACTACGATGATTTCATACAGTAAGTAAGGCTGCCGAATTATTTTTGCACGCTGGTAGCCAACTTCCTACGCGAGGTTCTAGAAAGAGGAATGGGTGAATTCGACCGGTTCTCTGTAGCAGTTTTTCATGATCCCGGATCTCAATAATTCAAATTATTTGATAATGAAACTGAACATAAAATTTAAAACAAATATTGCGGAGATAGAAATGAACATTGTAACACAAAAATTATATAACAGAGAGTTTTTTTCATGATTACTGATTAACAGACATTCTTTAAATAGTTTTTATCATTTAACTTAATCTTACTAAAATTGTTTAGGTATATTATCTCTAAGCTTGTAAAGAATAATATTTTTCGCAATATATGATTGTAATTTTACAAATTTTTTGAGGTTTGTGATATCACTGGTCAGATATATTGTAATTCCTTATCTTTTTAAAGATTCACAAATTGCCTTGTAGACCGGAAGCCAAACGTCGGTATCGACTAAGATTTTCAATTTGTAAATTTTAGCGGCGTGATATCTGAGATATTCCCATAGATTCATAACATGAGTGTTCCATCGAAAGGTTGAATACAAATATAAACCCAGGTGCTTAAAACTATCTACCAATTCAATGCTATGACAATGACAAATAGTTTTCTATAAGTTTTGGATTGATATTTACAATTTATATCGTGGGTTTCAATTACCAGGTTGGATGTGTTCAAAGTACGAGGTCAGTGGAAGATCATCCATTTAGTTTTATCGTTATTTATATAAAGATTCAGCCATTTCACCAAACAATTATAGTCATCCTGTAATTCCCTTATAACCGCATCCAAGTAGTTGTTGCCATAGTAGAGGGATCTGTGAGGATGTTGAAAACACCGGGTCTCGTCCGACCACAGAAGTTAAGCAGCTTTTGGGCGCGGTCAGTCCTGGGAGGTTGGCCATTTGGGAACACCGCGTGCAGTTGGCAAAAATTCTGCTTAGGACCCGCCATCCTAACGGATCCCTTCTACTATGGCGTATTAAACTGACATGCTCCTGTCAGACCTCTGTGGCACTGACATGCTCCTGTCAGACCTCTGTGGCACTGAAATGCTCCTGTCAGACCTCTGTGGCACTGAAATGCTCCTGTCAGACCTCTGTGGCACTGAAATGCTCCTGTCAGACCTCTGTGGCACTGAAATGCTCCTGTCAGACCTCTGTGGCACTGAAATGCTCCTGTCAGACCTCTGTGGCACTGAAATGCTCCTGTCAGACCTCTGTGGCACTGAAATGCTCCTGTCAGACCTCTGTGGCAAGCGGCTGCTTGAGGAGGTATTTATTTTTTTATCATCTGCATAAGAAAAATTTACTTTTAAATATAAAATAAGATAAAGATTGCGGATGCGGATAATGCCTTGCTGATTTGAGTCGTTTTACCTCTGAGCGGTACTTTATTGCACGCAATGAGCTAAATGATTAGATCACAAGAACCCGGAGAAGGTTGGGGAGGGGGTAACTCACTGGACAGCTGTTAGGATATAGATGATAGCCTCCCGTCAAGGCCATCCAGTATGTTCTTTAACGTGCACAGGGTATGGCTCTCCCGCCACGGTACCATGACTTAACGTCCCATCTGACTGACGGCAGCCTTTCTAAAACAAACAAAAACTTAACCTATAACCAACTGCTCAACTCAAAGAAACTGTACATAACCGAAATAATAAAAAGAGAGAGATTTATTGTATTTTACCTGGAAAAGATTTTCTATAGCGCAAAATAGATTATTGTTAAACGAGAGACACTGTAAATGAGAAATGACGAAATTCGTTTTTGAATTGGAAATTTTATTTTACTACCAATGTTCCATGTCAACGTCACTAATTTCTTGGTTAAAAAATATAAATGTTGCATTTCAGTGTCAACATTACATTCATCATATGTCAATGTCAAACAATATTAATGAAAGAAGGCTAAACATACTGTTGTAACAAATTATAATTATATATATAATAACAATAATATTATAGTTACTGTATGTCCTGCAGACAAGCTTTAAGCTTTGCGGGTCACCTGTAACGATAAAATTTACTTGTACTATGATCAAAGAATAATAAACAAACTCATTATTGTCTCTTACTGACTGAAAGTGGGGAGATTTGGGAACTGCAGATTGCGAGCCTAACTCGCTACCGACTGAGCCACCCCGCATCATGTCTAGCGGATGCAGGTGCGGATAAGCATGGCCGTCTGTATACAGGTCCGAACATTCTGCTTATGACGTCACCAATGTAATGCTATGGAAGAATCGTAGACATGAACAAGATGTAGGATTCACCACTTGCTTTGGGCAGGGAAAGATGTTTTAAACTTAAAAATACATCGCAAAAATGGTGAAATTAGTATTCAACTAATTTTAGTCTTCATTACTGGAAAAGAAATGAAAAAAAAAACAACGCATTTGTTTTGTAAATCCCATCATGTGGAAGAAAAAAAAATCGAAAGCTTGGAAGGCTTATTATTAGTAACTGATATGATGATTTGTCCCCTAATGAAAGTATACCGTCATAATTTTATACACTTTTCTTATATTTGTATTTTTACTAAGCGAATACAATAGAAACAGAAACATTTTACGGTTTTATGTAGTAATTTATTCTTCATAAGTGAAAATGATGAAAAAATAAATCCGCATTTCTTAAAGTAGACATATCAGGTATTCAAAAGTCCATTGTATGAAAAATAATTATGTTGAAGATCAATTCAGAATTATGTTCTACAAATCACTTTCATTTGGTAATGGCAAGTCTTTTATATATAAGAAATGCAAATATTTTTGCTGCACGATTTCAAAAAGAATAAATACTGACATAACCTTAATTTCCAATTAACAAGAAATGGTAGAATTAGTTTGTATGGATTACATATAACTGTGCATTGGACAAATATTTAAACTACTAAGAATACGAAAAAAAAAGCAGCTTGAAAGAATTGCCCCATTAGAATAAAGTCATAAATTTAATACTATACAATTATACACAATTAAAAAGATTCTTGCTGAGAAATTAATTACAATAAGTAAAATTCTCTGTCGTTGAGAAATAAAATTGTAAAGTTAACATTCATGTAGTTTGAAGTATGAACTTCAAAATTCTTTGTTCAATGAGAGAGAATTTCAGTCATTGCATTTAATACTATACGGGCCACTGAACAAATTTCAAAATTAGGAAAAACCATGTGCAATATCACATATACTCATCAGTGGTGTATCGTGGCGAAATGTCTAAGGCAGTGTCTCGCAAACTTTTTTACTCTGCGGCACACTGAATCTAATTTTTTTTTCCGCGGCACACTGAATCTAATTTTTTTCGCGGCACACTGAATCTAATTTTTTTCCGCGGCACACTGAATCTAATTTTTTTTTCCGCGGCACACTGAATCTAATTTTTTTCCGCGGCACACTGAATCTAATTTTTTTCCCGCGGCACACTGAATCTAATTTTTTTTTCCGCGGCACACCTAAAAAGAATAAAAGCAAACTCTATATAATCGTCATTATATTTGCGCTTTGTTGAAGTCATCAGCCTGGTTTTACTTGAAGATTTGCTCTCGTTCTTTAATTCATAACTCAGTGTTTGTTTTAAATATTTGTCCATTCTATGGCTTAAAATAATCAAAAATTAATATCAAAATTTGGGAAAAGCTTGATAAGTACTTACAAGATCCCAGTTGATAAAATCTGAAAGATTTTTATTAAAGCACGTCGATATTAAAGTACGTCGAAACACAAGTCCAGTCAAAATAAAATCTTTGGAATATCTAGTGTCAATTTGAAAATCTCTCGCGGCACACTACTGTGCGGCGGCACACAGTTTGCGAGACACTGACCTAAGGCATTGAAGTTGCAATGTTCAGCTCTAGGTTGAAGCATGTGTGGAAACTTTGAGACTGTATAGTTGATGCAACAGTTTTCATAGTGTACTGAGCTATCAGTAACTTCTCAACTAGTGATCTATAAGATCACTGGTTGATTTTAAATTGATAGTGAAATCAAACAAAGATAGATGAATATTATTGACACATAGCTGCAATTCTCAATTGTTTTCAAAGTTGCTCTTCTGTATATAAGCTCGAGCTTGAAACCATATAATCTTTCTAGAATATGGTAGTAATAATATCCTTACCATGTACCTCAAATATTTCTCTTTTTTTAAACTCTCTTTCTCTGTGTGAATGTATTATTTATACTGATGTATTTAGTTTTCACATGTATTCCTTCTGCAAAATTACTTCTGGATATCTCAGAGAAACACTGATTTTTAAGTAACTTTTTCTCTTAGAACATAAAACATGACAGAGCAAAAATTAACATATGGTGAGCATACTTGTATCAAGAAACTATATGTTTCATGTTATCAGTATTGCGCGTCACCAAAAGCAAATGAATATATTTTGCTTCACGTTTATCGGTGATATAACATGCAAATAATCACTAATAACTTTCGTATGATTTTAAAATATTACTGGGTTTAAATGTTACACTGTATTCTGCAGTTCTCACTTTTCTTATTCCTCTGCACGTTGCTTTAATAAGTTGAAAATTTTGCTTTGTCATGCCATTTCTCACAGGTTGAGTTGGGATGTTTTACCTCTGAGCGGCACTTTTTTGCACACCATGGGCTAAATGGCCAGGTCACATGGACCCCGAAGGCTCAGAGAAGGTTGGGGGGAGAGGACCCACTGGAACAGCTGTTGGGAGACAGATGGTAGCCTCCCGTTAAGGCCATCCCGCGTGTTCTTTAACGTGTACAGGGTATGGCTCTCCCGCACACGGGGCCACGGCTTAACGTCCCATCCGACGGACGGCGGCCTTTCCAAGCCCATCGGTGTGCCCTACTGACCGTGGGCAGGGCGGGGAATTTTGCGGAGATAAATCTCAACGCTGACCCAGCTGGGACTCGAACCTGGGAACTACAGATTACGAGCCTGGCGTGCTACCGACTGAGCCCCCCCGCCCCCCATTTCTCACATTCTCCTTACTAAATTGCATTGATCATTTGTTCAGCTAGCACTAAAACAGTTTTCAGCAAATTTCTACTTACAACATAAAATATGATTTCATAAAAATTCAAATATAGCTTATATAATACATCATGTACAGTCGCTCGAAAAAGTATCCGAACACTATGGTTGAATATAGAATTCAGAAAAAATATCTGGCAATGATTTTTTTAGAAATTAGTGATCTGGCAATCTTCGTGTCACGTGAAACGAAGATTGCCAGATCACTAATTTCTAAAAAAATCGTTCCATATATTTTTTCTGAATTCTGTAATCAACCATAAATAAATAAAAATAAATACCCCCTCAAGCAGCTGCTTGCCACAGAGGTCTGACAGGAGCCTGTCAGTTTATATGCCAGAGTAGAAGGTCTGTTAGGATGGCAGGCCCTCAGCAGAAAACAATACGAACATCCATGCCTTACCCGGGGCTCGAACCCAAGTCCCTTAGATCAGTAGCTAAGCACGCTAACCACTCGGCCATGGGACGGCTAATCAACCATAGTGTTCGGATATTTTTTGAGAGACTGTATCATGATGATCATTTTATACCACAAGCAGAAAAATTACCCTTATAGCATTTGCTTGCTACAGAAGTCTGATACAGCTTGCCATTATAAACTGTAGATCTCTCTGGGAAAAACAAAACTTCAGCAGTAACAATTGATAAATGAAAATTTCATACACTCCCCCATGGCTCAAAATTTCGTCACTGTATTTCATAGCCAGGCACACTAACCACTTAGTGATTAGGGTGATTATCTCTCAAATATTATATGATTGCAAATTACTTCTTAAATGGTTAAACAAAATATGATCCTTTCAGCTTGAGATTCTGTTGCTGATGATTCTCATTGAAACTGTGATCGCACTATGAATCAAGCAGAATATTTAAATCATAAATTCGTTTTTTGTTCCAAGTAGAAAGTTATTGACAAGAAGCGAAATCTATGAGAGAATGCATGCGAAAAATGTGGCATGGAAACGTAAAATTTTCAATGTACTTAAACTGACACCAGCATTAGAAAAACAATGAGAGAGGGAGGGGGATATTAAAAATAAATTGATAGCATCCAGAGACAATATTGGAAAATACTGGTATGATTTACATATTAAATTGCTGACAAATTACATATACGGAAAAATGTTTATAAGGTTTTTTCCTGTTTGAATAACAACAAGTATATACTGTTTTTTTTTGTTTAAGAGTATGGCAAAAAAGGAAGACTTTTATGCAAATTTGATAAAAAATCATCTAAAGAAATTAGCATGGTTTTAATATTGTTCGATATTTTTACCTGACAGTTGAGCAACTGTCTAATCCAATATATCGATACTATGTGTAACAGAAAAAAAGCAGTTAATAAGCATTCCATATCATCATCTGTATGTATTTCACTAAATATCTCAAAGATAAAGCATACTTCAACCCTGAGAACTTATCAGTAGATTAAGAGTAATTGAATTATTATTCATCAAAAGGTGAACAGCAGTCAGATAAGAAATTAATTCAATTCAAGAATACACCACTGATGTGCATCAGGATTCACATTTCATTTTCTTTAGAATTAAATAGGCACAGCAACCAGCCAAATAGATTAGACAGGAAAGTAGTCTATTTTTTAAATATCTTCAGTAATAGTAATGCTAAAAGAAGCACTTAAATTTGCTTTCAGCTTTTCACATCTCTGACTGGCAGAAAAACTACAAATGTGGAGGTTTCCCATACTTTCAGTTGGTAACACAAATTTCAGGATTGAATGAATCCTTAACTTTTTTCCCACTCATACCTGCCATATTGAAATGTGATATTGACCTACAGTAAGTCGCCTGTGTTTGCTAAATCTATATTCTAAACAATCTGTCTGGAATTTCCCAGGCAGTATGTATGCCATATTGAACTCTTCACAATAATACGAAGATGATTCCAACAATGCCTGTTTTGATAATTTTGGAGTAGTATGTGTTTCTTCGGCCATACCATATTCGGCCATACCTGTATCGCAACCCATACTTTGCAATGAATCCAGCCAATCCAGTATTTTATTTAAAAATAAAATTCTTTCACCTAAAGAGGGTGCCGTGAGAGGCCTTTTGTACGTTGTTTAGTCAAGTTCCATTAAAAGGAGATTTAACATTAACTATATCCCATCATATACTAACAATTTTAACATATTCTGAAAAAACTCTAAATTGAGGCAATTTATATTTTTCACCCATTTCTAAAAATGCTTCGACCCATTTATTAAAAATTAAAGCGCCTTAACATTTTGCTTTTTTAAGTGAGAAGATGACAAGGCCTTCGAAGCCAATTATAACTGTATTTTTATTTAACTTGTAGAAAAGTCATGTCTTTGAACTAAACCTTTTTATGCAAATTTTTGATAAAACATGCACTGACCATGATTCATTTATTAATCCAACGGTTTTTTTTATAAATTTTAGCAAGTGCACAGCATCAGTTATGAACAACAATGGTCTAACTTTGTCTACAGGATGGAAATACACAATACTCAGTGAAAGTGGTGAAAAAAGACATTGCTTTTCTGTTCATTGAATTATTGTCGCTATCCTATGCTTCTGAATCCTATAGCTCCCAAAACAATTAGAATTTTTGCTTTTTTAAATATACACGAAGAACTTTAAATGTTATATTTCTCACAGGAAGTATGTGTACATCTTTAAAATGTGACATAACATCAGTTACCAAGAAAACATAAGCACTGTTTGAAGCATTTTTGCCATCAAATGCATATCCATCAAAATTTGGTTTAATATGTATCTCATCTATCATTAGGATAACATTTTTGGATGTAAGTGTTTGTAATTTATGCTACAACTGTATGTATGCTAAAGATTTATCATCAAATTGTTCTGCATATGCATATGTGTTAACCCTTTCAGGACCATAAGGTTTCTAAGAGTAAATATTAGTATGTAACTGTTTATTTTAGTTTGTTTAGACGTAAAATAAATGAAAATCATAAGAAAAATACATAACAATGTGTAGTTTTTTTGGAATTTTATGGGAAATATTTTTCCCAATGGACTATAAAGGTAACACAAATTATAGTTAGGCTTATTATGCAATGTCTTTTATTTATTGGTTTATTATAACAAAATGTTAACTAAAATAATACAAAATTATGAAATAAAATTACTATACAAAATGATGTGCTAATTATGATATTCTGCGAAGCAATTTCTTTTGGTTGTGAAGCAAAGATGGACATTGCCCAGATGCAACATTATTGCAAAGATGGACATGGACTAAACGTTCCTGTTTACGTAATTGCGTTCGACATACGTTCTATTTTGACATTCTGTATAAAAAATGCAGATAAGGTTATAATTAAATACGACAATCACCAATTCTAAAATGAGAAAAATGTTTCCCTTAGTCGTGAAAGGGTTAAATGATGTACAAATCTGTAAAAAGTTGGTGGGTGAGGTAACACTATATTTCATGACTCTCTTAAGAATCTATATGCAACATGTGAAATAGAATACAGTAAGGAAGAAAATAAATGATTATGAGATTAAAATATCTAAGGCATAGTTTCTTGCAGTGGTTCCATTTGCACAATTTCTTGCAAGTTATCAAACTGAACTGCATCCATTTAATCAGTCTCAATGTATTCCAAAAAAGATCTAATGTATTTCGTGCTAATAACAAAGAAGTATTAATTTTGCTTGAATCTTTACATTTTTAAACCTTTACTACACAGTTCTTTCATTCCACACAAAAATATCAGTAGAAATATTTGTGTTGCTAACTTTTGTTGGTATTTTATCAATATTCCTTAAAAGTTTTAACTGAACATTATCAATGAATGCCAATATTTGATATTCAGCATTAATAGCCACAGAACATGCTATTTTAAGTGCAGGATCAATTTGTAAATTAATGAAACAAACAGCATTATCTTTTGATATGTGTCCAAAAGTGTGAAATATTAAGAAGTGGAATATGTTCTTTAGACTATATTAAGTTTGAAGGAATCTCTGTTTGAAGCTATACGCTATGGCCTGGTACTCAAGGGAGATTGGTTCATTTCTTGTTCTTCGATGATCTGGCATTTATTATGAAACAATACATAAAATCAAAACATAACCTAAGCCAAATAGCTAACAATTTAGAAATCTTGAAATTCAAGAAGCCAGCATATTTCACATAATTAATGGGTTGGGTTGTTTTACCTCTGAGCGGCACTTTTTTGCACACCATGGGCTAAATGGCCAGGTCACATGGACCCCGAAGGCTCAGAGAAGGTTGGGGGAGGGGACCCACTGGAACAGCTGTTGGGAGACAGATGGTAGCCTCCCGTCAAGGCCATCCAGCGTGTTCTTTAACGTGCCAGGGTATGGCTCTCCCGCACACGGGGCCACGGCTTAACGTCCCATCCGATGGACGGCGGCCTTTCCAAGCCCATCGGTGTCCCCTACTGACCGTGGGCAGGGAGGGGGAGTTTTGCGGAGATAAATCTCAACGCTGACCCAGCTGGGACTCGAACCTGGGAACTACAGATTACGAGCCTGGCGCACATAATTAATGAACACATATGTATATATATATATATACTGCTCACAAAAATTAGAGGATATTTCAAAATGAATATGAAGCGCTAATATATCCCCTAATTTTTGTGAGCAGTATATATATATATACACACACATAGTATCGTATTCAATAAACATAAGCAATTTCCTTATGTATACTTGAGACGATTTACTGAGGAACACTGTATTTTAAAATATAGCAGTTGTTTTAGTTTTTAATAAAAGTTTAAATATTTATGGTCCTTACAGCTGTGACCTAAAGTTCTTTACTTCACCACTCCGCTTTCATTTATTAATCAGTAAATATAACTTAATAGTTCATGGTTTAAAATTTAAATTTACCGCTCGTCCTTAAAATTAGGTCTAACTTCAGATATGGTAAAAACTAATCAAAAACACAGATAAATTATTACAATAAATTGCATTATTAACAAAAACTAAGATATAGAAACTCAAAATAATAATAACTGTAACTTTCCTTTGAGTAATATATCCTTTTAGGTTTCTCAACACAATTTTAATACATACTACACGCGAACATAGACAGCTACACATTGCTATGAAGTAGCACTACGTGTGTGACAACTAGACTTCGGCGAAACGTTCGGGCCTTGTAGGTATATAAACACCCATGGGATAAGGCCATGCAGGTGCGATAAGACCTTGCGGACAAAGTCATGCTGGTGCGATAAGACTTTGCGGAAGCAATGCTGATGCGATAAGACCTTGCGGACAGTCATGCTAGTGCGATAAGATCCTGCGGACAAAGTCATGCTGGTGCGATAAGACCTTGCGGAAGCAATGCTGGTGCGATAAGACCTTGTGGACAAAGTCATGCTGGTGCAATAAGAGCTTGAGGATGCAGATGCGAAAAGGTCTTGCCTATTCAGATAAAAAAGATGTCATCATCAGTAGTTATATGTAGATCTATACATATAAATACTTCAAAATATTAGCTTTTTCAAAATAGTTTCAGTATTCGTTACAGTGATTTGTAATTGAGGCACTCTGATGTGTTTAGAACAGAAATACTCATTAAGGCACGGATGTTTCAAGTGTTACCTGCTAAAAAATGTTTAACTGACCCATTTGTCAAAAACTATTAACATTGAATGAATTTCCGTTGATCCTATTTACATGTTCTTGGTTGTGTCATTCTGCAGTATAATAAATTTCAGTCGACTCAGGTTTACTATCATTTACCTTCATCTAAAAACCTTTACAACGCTAAACTTCTATGACATGTTTCGATGTATCCTTACTCTATCTCCTGGGAAACGGACATAATGATTAATGATTTGCGAATGTGCGAATTAAAGAAACGTGAGTTACCGACACAACGAAAAGGGAAATCGTTTAATATCTTTCCTCACACATAATCGTTGTCGTGAGGGAAAAAGTAATTAAACTTCTTCTGTGTCACACTGTTTATGGTACAGTGGACTATTTTCCCTGTTGCTACGCTGGTTTTGCTTTTTGCATTTTGATTCTAATAAACTGTTGAGTTCGATACACGAGATTATATTTAGCGACAAATGTAGTGAAAGCATCGGAAACGAAACGCTTTTGGAAATAACAATTCAAATATTTCTTTTCTCTTTTCTATACCCTAATGGAGTATAAAGTGTGTTCTGTTTGTTACTCTACATAGAGTAAACTCCCAGTTATCCTCTCCATTCATAACTTTCTCATTTCCCACAAAACGTTTCGCGCATATTTCTCCTCTTTATTGATAACATTCCCATTTGCCGCAAAACGTTTCGCGCTTTTTCCTCCTCTCCATTCGTGACTTCCCCATTTCCCGCCAAACGATTGGTGGGAAAGAATATCTTCATTCATAAGTTTCACAATGTAGCCTAGTGTCTTTTGGTGATTAAATAAATCCGTAAGTATTATCAGGATTTAATGAATTTTCAGAATTAATCAGAAAATTAATTTAATAATGTTGTTATTGTCTCGAAGTCCGTGATACAATCTATGTCCCACTGCCACGATACAGTCCATGTCGCCAACTCTACAGTACACTCTACAACACTATCTTTGTCTCCAGTACAATCCATGTCTCCAAGTCTACAATACGGGAAATGTCGTCTACAATAAAACCGTTGTCTTCAAACCTCCAATAAAATCATTGTCTCCAAGCTTACAAAACAATCGTTATCTACAAGTCTAAAACGCAATCGTTGTCCCCAAGTCTACAATACTATTGTTATCCCGAAGACCGCAATACAATCCAAGTCCCCCATGTTGCTATACAGTCAATATCTCCAAGTATACAATATGTAAGGTGGTACCGTCTTTGTGTCCAACACAATCCGTGTCTCCAAGTCTACACTACAATCTCTGTATCAAATACAATCCATGCATCTAAGTTTACAATACAATCTCTGTCTCCAATGCAATCAATGTCTCCAAGTCTACAATACAATTCTCTGTCTCCAATACATGTCTCCAAGTCTACAATACAATCCTCTGTCTCCAATATATGTCTCCAAGTCTACAATACAATTCTCTGTCTCCAATACATGTCTCCAAGTCTACAACACAGTCTCTGTAGACAATACATGTCTCCAAATGTCCAGTACAATCCATATCTGCAGGTCACAAAAAAACCCATGCGTAAAAATATACAACCGAATCGATGCTCAGAGCTTTTAGAAATTGTCGAGTTTTACGACGGTGTTTTTTCAGAAGTCTGCAGTTCTGTTAACTAAACTACAAATGTGTATAGAAAATTGTGGGTTTATTCTGTTTTTATATGCATATTAGAATATTTAAAACTTTGCCATCCAAAGGAAAAGGCCCCCATCTTTCAATCGGAAGTTGCAATAACAAATGTTTAGAATGTCAGCGTAGCTACAGGAATCAAAATCAAATTATTCCCTGAACCTCTCCGGAACTGAAATTCTTCCCATCGAAACTAAATCCTGGGTAGGTGCCTGGTGCAGTCGTCTGCAAGTCTTCGTTTCAAGTTAGTTATTTTTCAACTGTTATTTTGTATTTAATATTGGAAAGCTAACCAGCTAATGGCGCATCATTAGCAGATGTACGCTGTTTCACAAAACTAAGATAACGCTAAGAAAGTGTTGGCTTCTTTTACATCTGTTTATCATACAATGGGCTAAATGACCAGTTCACAAGGACCCCTAGGGCTCAGAGAAGATTATGGGGAAGGGGACCCACTGGACAGGGTTGGGTTGGGTTGTTTTACCTACGAGCGGCACTTTTTTGCACACCATGTGCTAAATGGCCAGGTCACATGGACCCCGAAGGATCAGAGAAGGTTGGGGGAGGGAACCCACTGGAAGAGCTGTTGGGAGACAGATGGTAGCCTCCCGGCAAGGCCATCCAGCGTGTTCTTTAACGTGCACAGGGTATATCTCTCCCGCACACGGGGCCACGGCTCAACGTACCATCCGACGGACGGCGGCCTTTCCAAGCCCATCGGTGTCCCCTACTGACCGTTGGCACGGCGGGGAATTTTGCGGAAATAAATCTCAACGCTGACCCAGCTGGAACTCGAACCTGGAACTGCATATTACGAGCCTGGCGCGCTACCGACTGAGCCCCCCCCCCCCCCACTGGACAGCTGCTATGAGATAGATGTTAGGGACAGCTGTTATGGATTTCCGCTGTGTTGCTACCGATCTAGGACAGGGCGGGGAGTTTTGGGGAGATAAATCTCATCGCTGGCTCAGATAGAACTCGAAATTGGTTTGGGTTGTTTTACCTCTGAGCGGCACTTTTTTGCACACAATGGGCTAAATGGCCAGGTCATATAGAATGTTGGGGGGAGGGGACCCACTGAAACAGTTGTTGGGAGACAGATGGTAGCATCCTATCAAGGTCATCCAGCGTGTTCTTTAATTTGCACAGGGTATGTCTCTCTGGTACACGGAGCACAGCTTAACATTCCATCCGACTGATGGCAGCCTTTCCAAGCCCATCGGTGTCCCCAACTAACCGAGGGCAGGGCGGGGAGTTTTGCAGAAATGAATCTCAATGCTGGCCCAGCTGTGAATCTAGTAACTGCATGTTACTAACCTGGCGCGCTACGATTCAATCAATCCCCCTGGCCTCGAGGCTAATCCGAGTATAGACGAAATTTGAATATCATGAAAAAAAACTGAATCCTCGTCGAAGTCTGCTGAACATAAAACGAGACTTTGAAAGTTTCTTGGACATTTTGTAATTTTGCACACGCATCTACTTTTTTTTCTACTTAATTGTTTAATAAAATGTGGCCATTTAAAAATTGGCATTGTTTTTATAAAGACACTGTATAATATATTTAAATTGCTGCAACTGTTTTCTACAAGAATCGTATATATATATACTGAATTATTCTCGAATGCTTTTCCGTCTAGTTCGGCTTTAATTAACTTCTGCATGCCTTATTTCATAGAAATCGTCATTTTAGAAAATAATCGTTAAACCGAGGCCTCTGTTCTGCTAATTAAGAACATATAACCAGAGACCTTTCTCAACTTTTAATCCACCCCCTCTAAAAGCGTAATAAAAACAAGAAGCGAAGGCATTGTGGAACTTCAACCAAATAATCATTACGCAGTTCTCTCGCCAGAGGAGTGGTTGATAGGACTCTGAGGATTAAGTCTCTGCGGAGTTCTAGGACTAGAGAGAAGAGCAAAGTTGCCTAAGAGCACTACTAAGTCTAAAAGGAAAAAAGAGTAGCAGACACGTTGATAACATTTACTATTTTCTGCTGAAGTTTCACTGTGTGGACTTTGGAATTTTCTGTTAACAGTTTAGTAATGCTTTATTTTACACCTATCACCATTCATAGAATCTTTGAATGTACACTCACGATTCTGAAATAACTAAAGAAATTTTGATTATTTGAAACAAGGCAAATGTTTGTAACTCGTTTCTGAGCTCCCAGTTGTTTGGGTTGTTTTACCTCTGAGCGGCACTTTTTTTTTGCACATAATGGGCTAATTGGCCAGGTCACAAGGACCCTGAAGGCTCAGATAAGGTTGTGGGAGGGGACCCACTGAAACAGCTGTTGGGAGACAGATGGTAGCCTCCCGCCAAGGCCACCCAGCGTGTTTTTTAACGTGTACAGGGTATGGCTCTCCCGCATATGGGACCACAACTTAAAGTCCCATCCGACGCACGGCGGCCTTTCCGAGTTCATGGGTATCCAACTGACTGTGGGCAGGGCGGGGAGTTTTGCGGAGATAAATCTCAACGCTGACCTGTCTCAACGCTAGTTGGGACTCGAACCTGGGAACTGCAGATTACGAACCTGGCGCGCTACCGACTGAGCCAACCCTGCCCAGAATGTTGGGGGAGGGGAACCACTAGTTAGCTGTTAGGAGACAGATGGCAGCCTCCCGTCAAGGCCATCCAGCGTGCGCTTTAACTTGTACAGTTTATGACTCTATCCAGTACACGGAGCCGCGGCTTAACATCCTATCCGACGGACGACGGTCTTTCCAACCCCCTCTCGGACTGAACTATTTTTGTCTAGTTAAAACCGCGTTTTATTTCGTTTTTAGCAGCAGGTTTAATTTTCTAGACTATTATAAAGGCTGATACAGCTGATTCGTAAATACACTGTTTAATAAATGTCATATAAATATTTAATTTAAAGAATAAAGCATTAAGTGTTGAAACAAATGCTTAATTTCTAATTTAAATCATTCATAAATTTCTTTCGACATTTGTCTTCAAATTCGATGGTGTATATCCAATTTAATGAGAGTATTTTTCGCGACCAAAGGGAGAAGGAATGGATGAGAAATTCACATATATCTGAATTAGGAAGAATAAAGGCAAAATAATCTTACATTATTGTTTATTATATCTGCTAAACAAAAAAAAAATGAGATGAATATCTACAAATAAAACTTTCCATATGCATTGATTTTAAAAAAAAAACTATTCCCCTTCCTTAAACGATATATGTCGGTTTGCCAGTTTGTCGTTTTGTCGGTTTCTAGATTTGTTAATGGGGCGGGGATGGCTCAGTCGGTAGCCCGACAGGCTCGTAATCTGTAGTTCCCAGGTTCGAGTCCCAGCTGGGTCAGCGTTGAGATTTATCTCCGCAAAATTCCCCGCCCTGCCCACGGTCAGTAGGGGACACCGATGGACTTGGAAAGGCCGCCGTCCGTCGGATGGGACGTTAAGCCGTGGCCCCGTGTGCGGGAGAGCCATACCCTGTGCACGTTAAAGAACACGCTGGATGGCCTTGACGGGAGGCTACCATCTGTCTCCCAACAGCTGTTCCAGTGGGTCCCCTCCCCCAACCTTCTCTGAGCCTTCGGGGTCCATGTGACCTGGCCATTTAGCCCATGGTGTGCAAAAAAGTGCCGCTCAGAGGTAAAACAACCCAACCTAGATTTGTTAAAACAATTGTTTTACCATATCTTTCAAACGTGACGAACAAACTTAATGATTTATATGTCAAGTAAAAGCTTATGATGCGGGAAGTGTCATAGGCTATTTAAAAAAATCCCCCCCATATATTCTGCTCCCCTAAAAAAAGGGGGAATATGAAAACGATTGTTCTGCTACATCTCCAGAAAGCGAGTGCCGAAAGCAGCAAGCTATGGTTCAAACGAAAATTTTGTGACGCCGAGGGTGTCAGAGGCTATAAAAAATTTATCTCCCGTGCTTGCTTTCCCCCCCTAAAAAGGCGAATATATGACAACGATTGTTCTCCTATATCTTTGGAATGCTAATGCCATAAGTAACAAGCTATGCGTCAAATGAAAGCTTGTGACCTGGGGAATGTTACAGATTAAAAAAAATTTCACCCCCCCCCCCCCGTAAAACAGGGGGAATATGAAAACGATTTTACTGCTCTATCTTCCGAAAGCGAGGGTCTACAGTTACGAGTTTGAGCTCCCCCTCCCATCATCATCTCAAAAAAGGCGCAGATTTCCGCGGAGGTTGACCTTAGTTATATCTCGAATCGAAGTTGTGATGTCTCCAATGTCATGGGTTACCTCAAACATGACCCAAAAGGGAGGGTGGGTTGTTTTACCTCTGAGCGGCACTTTTTTGCACACCATGGGCTAAATGGCCAGGTCACATGGACCCCGAAGGCTCAGAGAAAGTTGAGGGAGGGAACCCACTGGAACAGCTGTTGGGAGACAGATGGTAGCCTCCCGTCAAGGCCATCCAGCGTGTTCTTTAACGTGCACAGGGTATGGCTCTCCCGCACACGGGGCCACGGCTTAACGTCCCACCCGACGGACGGCGGCCTTTCCAAGCCCATCGGTGTCCCCTACTGACCGTGGGCAGGGCGGGGAATTTTTGCGGAGATAAATCTCAACGCTGACCCAGCTGGGACTCGAACCTGGGAACTACAGATTACGAGCCTGGCGCGCTACCGACTGAGCCACCCCCGCCCCAAACCCAAAAGGGAGGAAAAATGTGGTCGATGTTTATGAGTCATATATTAAATGAAGGTTTCTGAAGGTAAGTGTTTTTAGTGACAAAAAATAAAATAAATTAAAAAAATTTAAAAGTACCTATCTTCCCAAAAACGTAGAAGATAAAACTAAAGCATATCGATGATAAATCAGCCAATGTGTTCGTATTCACTTTAAAGGAAGATCGGGCGCCGATTGACATGCACAACAAGATTGCCGGCGCCCTATCTTCCTTTGAAGTGAATACGAACACATTGGCTGATTTATCATCGATATGCTTTAGTTTTATTTTTAACTTTTTAGGGAAAAAAATAAATATTTTTTTAAATTTTTTAATCTAGTGATATTTAAAAGAAATAGTGAAAAAACTTTCGAATTGTGTGTACATCTTGTTTTCAGTTGCATATGGCCATTATTTGCTGTTTTTTATTATTTTTTACAAAAAATAGGAAATCCGAAAATTTATTTATTAAAATCATTATAGAACAGACTAATATCAACGCTTCTTGTATGATTTAAAAAAATATCTATATTTCATTATTTGAAAGAAATTTAGTTGGCGCACCTTTTTGGTAGCCGTTGTATAGTCGCTCAAAAAAGTATCCGAAAACTATGGTTGATTACAGAATTCAGAAAAAATATCTGGCAACGATTTTTTAGAAATTAGTGATCTGTCAACCTTCGTGTCACGTGACACGAAGGTTGCCAGATATTTTTTTCTGAATTCTGTAATCAACCATAGTGTTTGGATACTTTTTTGAGCGACTGTACCGATTTTATGCTACATGCGAATCTATGGAACTCTTATATCTATGCTAACTACTATAGTCCTATGCCAGGGGTGGGCAAATAGCGGACCGCGGGCCACATTCGGCCCGCTAAGAGTTTTTTGTGGCCCGCCAAAACAGTCAGAAAAATCCGCCTTGAACCAAGATTTCCTTCCCGTGCGCGACGGAATATTCGTCTCGTATTTTCCACTAGGACGACCACGTCAATACGCATGCGCAGTGTAGTTACGAAAACAATTGCCCACCCCTGTCCTATGCCATTAGCCTTACGGAGCGGGACTAAAGCAGCCGGTAACCGCGCCAGGCTCTTAATCTGCAGTTTCCAAGTTCGAGTCCCGCCTGGGCCAACGTTGAAATTTATCTCTGCAAAACTCCTCGGACAGTAGGGGAGTTTAAAACTATGAACACCGATGGGCTTGGAAAGGCCGCCGCCAGTCTGATGGGACGCTAAACCGTGGTTCCGTGTGCGGGAGAGCCATACTCTGTGCAGGCCTTGATGGGAGACTACCATCTGTCTCCTAACAGCTGACCAGTGGGTCCCCTCTCCCAACTTTCTCCGAGCCCTCGGGGTCCTTGTAACCTGCCCATTTAGCCCACTGTGTGAAAAAAAGTGTCACTCATAGGAAACACAACTCAATACTATATCACATCAAGCCTAGACATTGCAGTAACATAAGAATTATTTTTTAAAATATACTAGTTTCCATAAATTAAGGAACAACCCTATGTTATGTCAATGAGAAGCTAACGTCAAAGCTCTTAAATAAGCTCTAAAATAAATAATAATATCTTCTAAAATAAGTTTTTATGCTTTGAAAAATGCGAAAGCAGATAAATATCTGATTAAAAAAGTATTAATATCTCGATTTTCAACAATATTCGTTTAGTATTTAATGGAAGTTTGAATGTAAAACAATAACAATGCCAGTCTTCAGAAATTTATACAACACTGATAAATAGTGGAAGCCTTCTTTATACGAACTTTCAAAACACACTTATTTGATTAAACACTTTGATACAATATTCATTATTAAGTTTTAAAAAACTTTTGAAGTCAATATTTGTGACTGACATTGTTATTGAAAAATATTCAAACTTCTATTACTCATTAAACACCGAACGGCTATTGTTGTTGAAAACCGAGATATCTATATATTTGATTGAGATTTTAATCTGCTATCACATTTTTAAATAATAATATTTATTATTTTGGTGGTTATAGAGCTTTGACCCTTGCTTCCCATTGATATAATGTTATTCCTTAATTTATGGACAGCAGCATGTATCTTATACAGATCTTAATTAAATTTACAATATAGTTTTTAAAATTCTACTGGTAGTTATTAATTTTTGAAACATTCATAAATATTTTAATATAGTCATAAAATATATATTATTTTATTTTATATTTAAAATACATTTTAGTTATATTTTGGACAAATTAAATATTTTATCCCTAAATAATATTCCTCCATTTTTTCCTCCTTTTTGACTTCCACAGTTGTACTCGGTTAGAAAGGACACACCGATGGGTTTGGAAATGTAACTGTCCATCAAATGGGACACTAAGCTGCGGCCCCGTGGGCAGGATAACCATACCCTCTGCATGTTAAAGAACAGGCTGAATGGCTTTGACGACAATCTCCATCTGTCCCTTAAGCTGTCTAATGACAGACTGAATGGCTTTGATAACAGGCTCTGTCTCCTAAGCTGTCTAGTGACAGGCTGAATGGCTTTGACGATAGGCTTCATCTGTATCCTAAGCTGTCTTGTTGATGACCTTCCCTCAACCTTCTCTGAGCCCTTGGGGCTTTTGTGACCTGGAAATTTTGCAAATCATTTTGTGCGAAAAAAAGTGCCGCTTAGGTATAAAACAAATCAATCTCAACCAGTTAGAAACCGCTGTCGCCAACTTGCTTTAGCAGAGTTCATTTTGCAACAACAGTGGAGTTGTTTTTACCTTGGGTGGCATTGTCTTTGCATAAAAATGGATGAAATGGCCAGCTTAAAAGTATTCCAAGGCCACAAAGAAAGATACCTACTGGTCATCTGTTGGGAGACAGATGGTAGCCTCCCGTCAGGACCATCCAGCGTGTTCTTTAAGGTGCACAGGGTATAGTTCACCCACACACGACACCATCTTTAACATCCCATCCGAAGGACAGCGGCCTTTTCAAGCCCATCACTATCTCCTACTGACCGTGGACAGTGAAGGACTTATGGGAGAAAATCTCAATGTAGGTCACAACGACCCCAACTTGTGAAATCAGATTACTTTCCAGGATCCTTTCCTGCCAAATCAGTAATGCCCCTTTAGTAAAATGGTATATGTTATAATATAAAATAACTAGTATTTACTAGGTATATTAATACCTAATAAATACTAATATCTGATCCCTCAGGGTCCTTGTGACTTCGAGGGCTGAGAGAAGGTTGGGTTATGGAACCAACTGGTCAGATGGTAGTCTCCCATCAAGGCCATCCAGCGGTTCTTTAACGTGCACAGTGTGGCTCTCCTGCAGACGTTGCCACGGCTTGATGTCCCATTTACGGACGGCGGCCTTTAGGAAACAGATGGTAGCCTCCCGTCAAGGCCATCCAGTGTGTTCCTTAAAGTGCACATGGTATGGCTTTCCCGTACACGTGACCACGGCTATACGTCCCATCCGACTGACGGCGGCCTTTCCTAGCGCATCGGTGTCCCCTACTGTCCGAGGGAGTTTTGCAGAGATAAATCTCAACGCTGGCCCAGGCGGGACTTGAAACTGGGGACTGCAGATCACCTGTCTCGCGCGGTACCGACTGAATTAACATCTCTGTAACAACACTTCAAGCTGATCAAGTACAACATTGCCGACAGTATAACAATTGATTTCAATCAATACATGACTTTTAGAGGTTAAACACCCAAATAACACTTGTATGATTACTGGATGTAAATTTGGCATTGTCTGGAAAGAAGGATAATTTTATTGACAGTTGCGCGACAATGTTTCTTCCCCCTCTTATCGCCCCCTTTAGGATTGTCCCGAGCTTCGACCTGGGCCACACCCATTCTGTCTTGTTCACTGTTTATTGAAGTGCACACGAAACTCCACAACCAACTCTCTCGCTATATTTAGGTTGGGTGGAGTCCCGAGTCACATAGATTGTACTTAACACAGCAGTTTCCCACCTGCCGACCACGTGGTCTGAGCTCTTTACACAGTCGGACAAGACGCAGCTCTAGACACAACTGCAAGTTCGGAAACGTAATGCGATTTAAGTTCATCCGCAAACGACTGTTAACGGAAGTTAGGCTTCACATTCATAACTGAAAAGACTTTAACCTCGAAAAACACTATTTTCGTTAGTCTGATTGGCTCTAGAATATATCAAGCTGGTTTTTTGCACCTCTGAGTGGCACTGTTTTGCACACAACACGGGCCCGAGGACTCGGAGAAAGTTGGGGTAAAACACCTATTGGGCAGTTGTTAGGGGACAGATGGTAGCCTCCCATTAAGGCCATCTAGCATGTTCATAACTTGCACGGACTAACGCTTCCCGCACACTGGTTAACGTCCCATCCGACGGATAGAATCATTATCAAACCCATCGATGTCTCCTACTGACCGAGGGCAGCGCGGTGAGTTTTGGGGAAATAAATCTCAACGCTGGCCCAAGTGGAACTGGAAACTGGGAACTGCAGATACGAGCCTGGTGTACTACTAATTGAGTCCCCCCCTGGGATCTTTGCGACCTGACATTTAGCCCACTGTGTTGATAAAGTGCCGCTCAGGCTTAAAACAACCCAAAATAAATGCATATCTCCTTTTCATACTCCTTTTAAAGATATTTGTTGTCTAACTTTAGAAATGGAACAAAGTGTTTGCTTAAACTACCCAGACGATTTTTGCTTTATAATATTTAAGTAAATGACTATAAAGTGAACTACAAAGGTATGTTCTACAGTACTTTACTAAACTGAAATTTTGTGAAAATCTATTTTTCGACAGAACTTTTAATTCCACGGATAATAATGAGAACCAAGTCCTGGGTCCAAGTCCAAGTCCCCCCCCCCCCTGGGATCTTTGCGACCTGACATTTAGCCCACTGTGTTGATAAAGTGCCGCTCAGGCTTAAAACAACCCAAAATAAATGCATATCTCCTTTTCATACTCCTTTTAAAGATATTTGTTGTCTAACTTTAGAAATGGAACAAAGTGTTTGTTTAAACTACCCACACGATTTTTGCTTTATAATATTTAAGTAAATGACTATAAAGTGAACTACAAAGGTATGTTCTACAGTACTTTACTAAACTGAAATTTTGTGAAAATCTATTTTTCGACAGAACTTTTAATTCCACGGATAATAATGAGAACCAAGCCACTCAAAAGTTCTAAGTCTTCCAAAGCCAATTCTTATATATTAAAAAAGAAATCTGCCAAAACTATCGTAGAGGATAAAGGCGATATTGACAGCTCCACAAGTAGTGCTAAAATTTGTCAGATTTCCAATTCTGAATCTGGTTCCTCTCATAATAATTCCACTGAAGAGGAAACCATACCGCCCTCTGGGACACTACCACTTTCAGAAGTGAACACATCTATCAGTGAATTTGGGTCAGTAAAGTGCAAAGAGCAAAAGAAGCAGCATACTAAAGAAATAAGTGATAATAACTTAGTTGCTATTATTTCATGCGAGCATAAAAAACTGAGTACTTTAAATGTTTTGAAACTAACTAGTACCCTTGACTCCTACCTAGGTACTTGTGTCAAGGGAAGATTTACTCGTAATGGAAACTTACTGCTCTATTTAAACTCTAATATTGAAATCGAAAAACTCAGCAAACTGAAATCGCTGCATGGATTGAAAATAAAATGTAGATTTCCTCCAAATCGCTTTAAGACTCTTGACCTTATCAGAGGAATTGAAGCGGATATCTCAGAAGATGATATCTTAAATGAACTTTCAGATCAAGGAGTTATATCTTGCCGGAGAATGGTAAAGTTCTCACAAGAAGGAAATCTAACTAAAAAAAGGTTAACTAATAGAGTAATTCTCTCATTTTCTTCAAAAGCCTTCCGAAAGAAATCTTTTTAGGCTTCTGCAGATTTCAAGCTAGAGAATACTTTCAATCTCCTTTTTTGTGTTTACTGTGCAATGAATTTGGCCATAAGGCAGCTGTTTGCAAAAACAAAATGAGATGCAAGAAATGTTCTCAAGAACACTCTTACAAAGACTGCAATGCTGATTCTTTTTGTTGCCCTAATTGTAAAGGGCCTCATCCAGCGACATTCTCAGGATGTGTTGCCAAGATTTCTGCCTATAGAACCAAGACTCTTCAGACTAAAAATCATTTGACATGGGCTCAAGCTGTAAAGATGTCAGAAAACTCTCCAACCTCTTAAAAAATGCTGGAAATTGTTCGTCAGTTCGGATTCTACAATCAATTCCAGAGAGAAACCAAGAAGAATTCTTCGACTTCTCCAGTCTTTCGAGCAGTTCTGAAGAAAATGAAAGTCAAAACCACAGCTTATATGCAACGAAACAATTGGAAACACTGGTAAAGAAACTAACTGATTTAGTTGTAAAATGTATTAATTTAATTACCTCAAAAATAGAGGTGTCTGAAGAAGACATGGAATCCCTCATGGAAATCAAAGAAAAAATTGAGCATGGCGAATATTAACAACAGAAGCAAAATTCTTCAGTGGAATTGTCGCAGTTTTAATTACAAAGTTCCTCTTATAAGAAATTTGATTTAAAAATACAATATAGATATAATATTGCTACAAGAAATTTATACAAAAAATTTAAAATTGTCTGGATATGTAGCTTATCAAGAAAACAAAAAATTCTTTGGTGGAGGTGTGGCAATTTTGGTTAATAAAGACATTATCCAGAGTAAAATTAATCTCCCCATAAATCACTCACTGTTAGAAGCTGTAGCAGTTATGTTGAAAATTAGCAATATATCTTTCTCTTAATTTCATTTTATGTCACTGGAGAAAATATTCCTGCTGAAACCTTCGCTGAAATAATCTGTGCTTGCCCTCTACCGGTTATAATAACAGGAGATTTCAATGCTCATAACCCTTTGTGGGGAGCTGGCGTCAGAAATTTAGTCAGAACTTTAGAAAAAATAATTGAAGATTTTAATTTAATACTACTCAATGATATGAAACCAACATTTTGGAATGGGAATCATGAATCATTAATTTATTTAATTTTGGTGGATTCAAGATTGGGCACTAAACTATTTTGCACAACTTTAAATGACCACAAGTGACCCCTTTCCCATTATAATTGAAGGATTTATTAAAAAGCAAGCGTGCAGTTCTATTAAAATAGCAAACTGGGATAATTTTAGACATATTCTTAATCAGGAACTTAGTTGCATTGAAGACTCTCCAAGTGTTTCTGCTATAACCAATAAAATTAAAAAAGCTAAACTTGATAGTTCCACTGAAATTGAAAACCCTAAAAACATAAAATATAATAAACAACAAATTAATAAACTTATAGCTCTCAGGAGAAGAGCAGAAAGGAGAGCAAAGGAAAACCAGAAGACTTGATCATATAATATATTATAAAAAGATAAATGACTTAACGAAAAAACGAATAAAGGAAGCCAAAAGAAAGGAATGGGACAATTTTTGTCGCAAAATTAATTTCTTTACTCCCACTACAAAGATATAGAAAATGATCAAGGCGATTGGAAAACAAGTCACACCCTCTTCACCTTGGAACATCATGTTACTAAAAGATAACAAAAATTTGAAGACTGTTGCGAATGATTTTGCGAAGTTTTTTGGTTCACAGGGAAATCACTTCTTTCCCCCGGAGTTTAATCAAAATCAAATTGTTGTAGAAAGGGAACTTCAGAAGCATGAGGAATTGAATCCAAATGCTGCTGAATATATTGACATGACCTTCAGTATGAATGAAATTACTCTTGCATTGAAAAAATCTAAAACAGCTACTTCGCCAGGACCGGATGGAATAACATATAAGATGTTAAAAAATCTTACTGATTCGCAAATTAAACTTTTGCCAACATCTTTTAACGAACTCTGGGTTAAAAGGACATTTCCACAAGACTGGAAAACTACATATATTGTCCCTATTCTGAAGCCAAATAATAAAGCGAAAGATCTATCTTCTTTCAGACCTATTGCTTTCAGCTCTTGTTTAGGAAAACTGCTGGAGAACATGGTGAATAGGAGACTAAACTGGATTATAGAATCACATAATTATCTTCATTATGCAGTATCTGGTTTCAGGAGAGGTCGGAGCTCAATAGACAAAGTCATTGATTTACTCTCGGATATGAAAGCAGGATTTAACATTAGAAACACTACTACCATAGCAATATTTCTCGACTTGAAAAAAGCCTATGATTCAGTGTCGATCAGAGGACTACTATACAAAATTTCAAAATTGAAAATTACAGGAAACATGTTTGCGTACTTGAATCATTTGCTAACTAACAGAAAAATTATTGTGAAATTAAAGAATGAAATTTCTGCTCCTAATCTTTTAGAGAATGGTCTTCGTCAAGGAGGAGTGCTTAGTCCAATACTCTTCAATCTGTTTTTACAAGATTTTCCTGATATTTTACCAAAGAACGTGACTTTCTGTCTATGCAGACGACATTGTCATTTCGTACACTGGCAGAAGCATATCCAGAATCCAGTCGGTGCTACAATTGGCATTTAATGAGACTGTTAAATATTTTGATTCATGGGGACTGGAAATATCCGAAGAAAAGACTGTAGTAATGCCCTTTTGTAGCCATCGACGATTTCAAGATATTTCTATTAATTACAAGGAACGTTCCTTGCCGGTTGTGAAAGAACACTGTTATTTAGGAATCCTACTGGACTCTGAACTCAAATGGAATTCCTATATTCGTCAACTGATCTCCACTTCTAAACCTATTATTAACATTTTAAGATGCATTGGATCCAGCAAGAATGGAGTATCGCCTCGTCAAATGATCTATCTTTACAGATCAATTTTAAGATCAAAATTGGAATATGGGGGTTTTCTACTGGATAGTGCTAGTCCTTTCCTTGTTAAAAAGCTAGATATTCTTCAAAACCAAGCTTTAAGAATCTGTTTGGGCCAGTTAAATTTTTGTCCATCTATTTCTCTGAATACTGAGGCTGATATTCCACCTCTTTCCATCAGAAGACCTTATGTGTTGTTTTCACACTTCTCAAGATTGCTCTTCAAACAAGAATATCACCCAGTGACTGATAAAATCCTTTTTGGATCAGGAAAGAAGATCAGTGATGTAACTACTTCCATCCGCCAACATCCCCTCTTTGACTTGATTTCAGCACAAAGTTATGAGGTAGACAAACTTTCTGAAAAACCTCCTTTGACCTTTCAACAATTTGATTGCTTTGTTTCTATTCCAGGTTTCATATCTAAAAAAGAACTTGATAGCTCAGTTCAAAAGATAATTGCTCAGGAGCTAATGGAACAAAAATATGAAAATCATATTAAGATTTTATCTGACGGATCTTTAAAGAAGTTAACACAAAAAGCTGGAGCGGCTTTCTGGGTCTCAGAAATGTCTCACTTTGAAGCTACCAGGCTGCAAGGTGCCTCAGATGTTATGACTACTGAGTTAATAGCAATTCAAATGGCTCTAAAGTGGTGTTTTAAACAACCAAAATCTAATTTTTGTTGTACTTACTGGTAGTAGCTCATCTTTGTTTTTTCTCAGGGAAGATCCATGTCATTCCAAGAATAATGAGCTTTTCCTAAACATCCTTGAGACCATCGATCAAATTATTGAAAAAGGTTCCACAATTACTTTTCAATGGATCCCTGGACATGTAGGTGACCAGGGAAACGGAATTGCTGATTTCTTAGCAAAGTCGGCCCTTAACAATGAAAAATACCTCCAGTTGCAAATTGGTTATTTATATGTTTCTAAATTAAATAAAGAAAATCTAAAGGAGAACTTCCTACTTCATTTCCAGTTCCTACATCATTTCCAGTTCCTACATCATTTCCAAGTCATCGCTGAAATAAAAATCAATCATCGACAATTAGCAGAAAACAAGATCCTTCCACTTAATGATCTGCACCTTTCAAGAAGAAATTTTGTGTGCATCACCAGACTCAGAACAGGTGCATCACTCTTGAATGACTCACTTTTCAAGATGAGAAAAGTTCTTTCCCCCAATTGCGAGACGTGCAACGTAAAGGAAACGGTGATTCATGATTTGTTGAATTGTACTGCTTACTCGATCCAGAGAAACAACTTAATAGCAAGATTACAAACAGAAAACATCTTTGAACTAAGTCTGCACAGTTTACTTGGACATGAAGATCTGACTATTCGCAAAGTTTGCTACAATGAAACAATCAAATTTCTAAATGATGCGAATCTTTTCTATAGGATTTAAGAATTTTTTATCGAGGTTTTGCAACATAAATGACATCATCTTCTTCGCGTTATCCAACCTCACCATCTGGAGGGGAGGGTCGAAAGACTCGAACATATTCAGAGGACACATTTATTTTTGTTTGATGATGATGATGATCGGAATCTTCCGGAAAAACATTAATTTTAATGATTGATCATAAGCTTTTACTCTATGATATGATCATCACACCGATGATTCTCTATGCTTCACCCATATGGGCACCTACCAATATTCGTAAGATTCAGGCCTTACAGAACAAGATTTTGAGAACTGCGGTCGATGCCCCCTGGTTTGTCACTAACAGACAACTCCATAAAGACCTGGGCATCGACCATATATAAACACATATAAAACGCACCTCAAAAAGATTTTTGAGGCTGTAAGCAATAATCCCAATGAATTTATTTCTTCTCTGATTCTTTGCGATCATACTGTTTTAAACAAGTACAAGAAGCCTAAAACGGTAGCGTTCTCTGAGGAGACCTACCCGTTTTAGGTTTCTTAGGCAATTTTACTGCTATTTTTAGCTTTTCTTATGTTTGCCCTTAGGGACCCACCTAAGGATGGTTTACTTACATATTTTGTTCTTACTCATGACGAATAGGTATATCTTTATGATGGAGATGGTTAAGGGTAAAATTACCTGATACATCGAATATGATTATACGATCTACAATCTACGGAAAAGCATTTTAATACTTAACTAAACCATTTTAATGAAATATGGGAACAAAATATTTTCCCAGATATTTGGAATGCATCTTTTGTTGTTTCAGTTCTCAAGCCTACAAAATCAGCTGGTGTTATGATATCTTATAGACCTATTGCACTCTGCTTATGCTTGTGAAAATTGCTTGAAAGTATGGCGAACAGAAGACTAAATTGGATAACAGAATCAAACCATATCCTTTACTATAACATTAATGGCTTCAGAACTGGCAGAAACTCAGTGGACTGTATTACTGACCTTGTCACAGATATTCAAACAGGACTGAATTTTAAGAATATGTAAACAGTTGCTATTTTTATAGATCTTCAAAAAGCTTACGACTCTATTTGGATTAACGAAATGCTTTACAAACTTCTGAAACTTGGAATTGTTGGAAACATGTTTTCTTATATTAAGAACTGGATGAAGGACAGTAAGATAATAGTGAAAATTAAAGACACCCTTTCAGATTCTTTTCCTTTGGATAACGGTTTACCACAGGGCAGTATTTTGAGCCATATGTTATTTAACTTGTACATATTGACCTCCCAGATATTTTGCCCAGAAGTGTTAAATATTCTATATATGCAGATGATATGGTTATCTGGTTAACAAGAAGAAATTTAACTAGAATACATACAGTACTACAAAAGGCACTAGGTGATATTGAACATTATTTTTAGTGATGGAGTTTAGACATCACAAAAGATAAAACGGTGATTTTGCCATTTTGCAAAAGTAGAAACCTTCCAAACATAAAATTATGTATTCAAAATGAACCTTTGCAAGTCGTAAAACAACATCGCTATCTGGGAGTCTTACTAGATTCGGAGTTGAGGTGGAACCCTTATGTTCAACAGCTTGTTTCCTCTTCTAAATCATTCCTCAATTTCCTCAAGTGCATTGGCTCGAGTAAAGGAGCAGCCTTACCAGATCAGATATTGCATCTCTATAAAACTATGCTGAGATCCCGTTTAGAATATGGTGGATTCTTATTGGAAAGTGCGAGTCCAGCCCTTGTCAAAAAGCTTGAGAGAATCAAGAATAGAGCTCTGAGAATCTGCCTGGGACAATTGCAGATGTGTCCAACTATATAGCTTAATGCTGAGGCAAATATTCCACCTCTTTCTGTAAGAAGACCACATATATTATTTTCACACTTTACTCGAATGATACATAATTGGAATATGATTCTGTCACAGACAAGGTCTTGTTTGGATCTAGGAAAAAGAAAAACCATGTTATAACTTCAATTCGGAGTCATCCTCGCTTTAAATTAGTAGTTTTGCAAGAACACAGGGTTGATTCAATATCTAAAGAACCACCTTGGACCTTTTCAAGTCCAAATTGTTCATTTTCCATCCCTGGTTTCTCCACTAAAAAGGAAATGGATATTGCGCCTCAAAACATAATTGCTTCAGAATTCATTTACAATCACTATGCTGAATAATAGTACTGAAATAACACCCAAGAATGATTTTTACATTCTTCCATTGCATCTTTCCTGTCTCATCAAAAAGAAGAACAGAGCCCCATATGCATGGTAAAGAACTCGAAATAAATCTGATAAAGCCCTTTATTATTCCCTCAAGACAGAGCTGAGACAAAAACTCCAGGAACATAGAAGTAACTCATGGAATAAAAAGGTGTCTTCTCTCTCTACGCATGATAACTTCATTTGGAAGATGATGAGGGTATTTAAAAACCCTCACTTGAATTATTCCCCATTCATTGGAAAGCAGGAATGTGCTACAGTGAAGAAGATAAATCTGAGGCATTTTCAGATGCTCTTGAGCTACAATTTCAAGGGAATTTTGTGGTTTCCGACCATGAAACCAGAGAGGAGGTAGAAGATGAATTTATACGTTTTGATCAGACACAAAGATCAAAAATTTTATTTACCTCTCCTCAGGAATTGATTCAGGCTATCAAGAAGCTTAACTTAAATAAATCTACTGGTCCTAACAAGATATCGAACAGGATGTTGAGGCATCTTCCAAGAAAACCATAACACATTTTTGTTCTATTTTTAATATACTTCTTGGAAACCATACTTTTCCTGATATTTGGAAAAATGCCTTTATTCGGTTTATCCACAAGCCGGGAATGAACCCAACATTTCCTCTGAGTTATCGCCCAATCAGCTTGCTCTCTTGCTTGGGCAAGCTGTTTGAGCAAATCATTCTGACCAGATTGGACGATTTTCTCTCCCTGCACCCCTCCCTGCCCTTCCTGAAATCCAGTTTTTCAGGCGAAACAGATCAAATGAGCATCAAATTCTCAGAGTGGTGGAGAAAATCGCCGAATCTTTGAATAATAAAGAAACAGTTGTTGCTGCCTTTCTAGACGTGGCCAAAGCTTTTGACTGCGTCTGGACGGATGGTTTGATTTACAAGTTAATTAAGATCGGTGTTCCTTCGGGTCTTATCTACAAAGAGAGTAATAGCCGCTATATTACCCCAAGGCTCTCTCCAGTCCCTTCTCTCGTTTCTCTCTACCTTTATGATATGCCAACTTTTAATCGCATCCTATTAGACCAATTTCCTGATCATATAGCCCTACTTTTCCCCTCATTGGGTCCGGTGATTGCTATACACAGCCTGCAGAGATGTCTTGATGAGGTTGAGGAGTGGTACGATAAATGGAAGGTCAAAATAAATACTGGGTAGAACACTGCCACCCTCGTCAGTGGGAAACGTATTAAAAACCCAAAACGCTTAAATTTTTCAAATAAATCAGCTGAATGGCAAAAGACCATCAAATACTTGGGTATAACCTTACATCAAAAGCTCAAATGGGACCCTCATATTTATGATATTCAAAATATGAGGTCATATGACGTCAATCATCAAGATAGAACCTCTCCTTCGGAGAAATGCTATCTTGATGATTGACGATAAATTACTATCATTCGTCCGATAATAACTTATGCTTTCCCTATATGGGCGAACACCACCTCCACGAATATACGCAAGCTTCAGGTCTTGCAAAACAAAATATTGAGATCTGCGGTCGATGCCCCTTGCTTTGTTACTAACAGACAACTTCATAAAGACTTGGGCATCGACCACATATATACTCATATTAAATGCATCTCAAAAAGGTTTTTTGAAGCTGTTAAAAATAATCCTAATGAGATTATTTCTCCTTTGCTTAATTATGATCATAATGTTCTTAATAAGTACAAGAGGCCTAAAATAATGGCTTTTTCTGAGGAAAGCTACTCATTTTAGATCTCTTGTGCAAGATATATGCTATTTTTAGCTTGTGTTTTATGCTATCCTCTAGGGACCCACCCACGGGTGTTTTACTTATTATATGTTTTTACTTATGTCAACTGGGCTTATTCTCAGATGGAGATGGTAATGGGTCAAGTTTTACCTGGAACATCGCATATCCATACACGATCTACGATGGAAATAAAAGCCTGCTATGGCGAAAAACAAAACCAGATTCATTTAAATAGACTTTTAGAGTTTACTTAGCAAACTTCTAATATGATTTTAAGTATCAGAGCATGTAATGACTCTGCTTCTATATTCAGAATTTATGTGGGAAACAGAAATTGGAACGAACATTTCTCAGTAGCAAAGAGCCGGAAATTGCAAGCCGCACTCCTATTCACGTTTTTACAATACATGAATATGGTTTTGTCACGCACCTTAACCTTCCCCATTCACCGTAGATACCCCAACCTCTCACTGTTCGAGAAATAGTCTTTTGTATTTAAATTCATGAAAAAAATTTTTAATACTTTTTTTTTTCACTGTGGAAAAAACCCAGTAAAAAAGTAGGAAGAAATTTATTATGGCACCTTGCACTTCTGACATTGTGTAACTAAATTAAACTCACGGACACTTGGCGCGATTGCGGCCAACTAAATCTTCTCGTTTCCCATAAGGCAAATGCACGGGTTATATCGCACGCGATGCGTTACCGTGAGTTAGATTGCAGTTTGATGATGCTGTCTCCATTCCCAGATCATTTAGGTTAAATGAAGAGAAGTTAAACTCAGCAAGTAATGAAATATTAATGGATCTATACCTGTAACTAAGAGAATACGATAACATTTCTGCGAATATCGCATGCTAGTTTTTGAAGAATGTTAAGGTTCTATTTTCCGATTTTACCGTCCTCTAACGGCGGAAATTCAAACTAATGGATTTTTTGGAAAATGCATAATGATATTTCGTTAATACCCTATACAAAATAGAATTATTTTTTCATTAATCTCTTAAAATCAAATAGTTGTGTTTTAACTCTCCCCTTGGTTTTTGGGGGTAAGTCAGCAATCATTGCTGTCAACGTAAATTTCTATATCATCAAACTCCACTATCAAAATTTCAAATTTATAGCATAAATAGATCGCTTGTAATATTTGCTTACATTTTTTTTTTGCAATTTTAAAACATTTCCGATATTAGAGGGCGTTTATAAAGTTCTCTTACAGTGCAAATGCGAACAAGTGGATTATTGAGAAAATACATAGTAATATTTCATTAATACTTATAGAAAAAAAACATTTTTCCTTTTTTTCTTGTTTTTTTTTCATTAATTATTTAAAATTATAGTTGCTTTTTACCACTGCCCTAGAAGAAAAGTGGGAAATAATTACTCTCAACGTAAACTATCACAGTAATCATGTAAATCATCACAGTCCAATACCAAAATTTCGAATTTATAGCATAAAAAGATCGTTTTTAATATTTGTTTAAAAGTTTTAGTATTTTCGAACTTTTTCCGACATTAGAGGCTGCTTTTAAACTTTTTATTTTTTTGGCCTTCAGAACCCTCTACCAGCGCAAATCCGAACTAATGGCTTATTGGGAAAATGCAATATTATTAATCCTGTACAAAAGTAAACTTTTTTGCTTATTTTTTGTGCTTATTCATTAATCCCTTAAAATAAAATAGCTGCGTTTATAACCCCACCCTCGGAGGTTAAGAGGCAAATCATTACTGTCAATGTAAACTTCTTGAACATCCTATCCTACTACCAAAGTTTAAATGTATAGAATAAATAGATCGTTTGCAATATTTGTTGAATATTTTGCATTTTTCAACTTTTTGGAACTTTAGAGAGAGCTTTGGAAGTGTTTATGTCTGCCTTTAGCACCCTCTAACAATGGAAATTCGAATTAATGAGTGATTGTTAAAATGTAAATAGTAATATTTTTTAAGTATCTATAAACACAGATTTTTCCTTATATTCTTTAAATAAAGTTGCATTATTTTCAATGCAAACATCTTGACAATAACTCCTAGCTTATACACATCTTTTAATAATATCGATTAAAACTCCTAGCTTATACACATCTTTTTATAATATTTGTTTTAAGATTTTTAGAATTATGGCATTTTCCACCGTTAAATGTCCCATGGCCGATGGTTAGCGCGCTTGGCTACTGATCTAAGGGACCTGGGTTCAAGTCCCGGGTAAGGCATGGATGTATGTGTCGTTTTTCTGCTGAGGTCCTGCCATCCTCTCAGACCTTCTACTCTGGCATATAAACTGACAGGCTCCTGTCAGACCTCTGTGGCAAGCAGCTGCTTGAGGGGGTATTTATTTTTTATTTTTAAATGATGGAATTTTACGTATTGGTATCGTGGACATATCGTAAAGACATAATATAAAAAATATTCTCTTCGTACACCAAAAAAAAAATGTTTTTTCATTTTCTTCCTCAAAATGCAAAACCTTTTCAGGAAACTTTTAAGAAATGAAGCTATGATATAGAGATTTATTTGTTTGTTTATTTGTTTTTGAAAATGGCAAAATTTTAAATGAACATTACAACGATGTGTATATATATATGTTCGAATTCGAAAATTTAGTGGTGGACGCGATGGTTACGTAGTTTTCACTGATAACAATATGTTGACCTCAAACAAAATGTGGGTGGGAAATACAACTTTTTTTGTTTTAAAAAATAATTGCTTGGTTTTAGAGATAAATTGACAATTATCGTTGAGTTGGATAGGTATTGATAAACTATCATGATTCCCAATTTTCGAATCTCATGAAAACTATAACTGCGCCCTCTAACGGTGGGAAATTTTGAAACTTGCAATTCTTAAACAAATATTGCAAACGATGTATTCACGCTAAAAATTAGAAATTTTAGTAGTAGAATGTGAAGGTAACGAAGTTCCCATTGGCAGCAAATAGTTTATTCCTTAGACCCAAGGTTGGTGGGAAGATGCAACTTTTTTTTCGTTTGAGAGATAATTGGAAAATTGTATTTTAGTTGGTAGGCAGTAAAGAAATATTATAATTCGCATTTTTCAAAATCTTTCGGTATTTCAATTTACATGGTTAAAGATCGCCAAATATGGCAAATGGGAAACTTTTAAAGAATATCAGAAATGATCTGTTTACGGTAGAAATTTCGGTGGTAGAGTGTTAAGAGATATTCCGCTGATTGTAAAAATATGTCCCCTTTTCTAAGAGAGGTGTGAAAAAAGCAACTTTTTAAATTTGAGATATGAAAGACCAATACCTTTTATGCTACAAATTACACTAGACAACATATTGAAACTGTTTTTATAACATTGGTCAAATTGGATGTTTTTAACTAATTTTGGGGTGCTGAATTCAAATATGACTGTGAAAAATCTGCAGCACGTACAGTGTTTTTAAATTACGGATTGATATATTTCAAATTTCAATGAATACGCATATTTGGGAAATGAAAATAAACGTGACCATTTTATTGAACTGAAATTTAAAACTCATTAATTAATTACATGATTACACTGCAAAAATTAGAATCATCATAGTTATAGATCACTGAATATAAAGTAACAAATGAAATAATATTGAAAAGCAAAATAAGAAAACGTGGGGAAGGATTTTTTTATACTTACAAGAAGTTAATTTTTGTCTTTCAAGTGCTCATGTATCTTTCTTCTCCAAGAACCAGCAGTAGTCACCCATCATTGTTGGGTCCCACCTGCCCTGGTATCTCTCCTCCATGGTTCGGATATCCTGGTGAAATCTTTCCCCTTGCTCATCACTAACAGCTTCTAAGTTCTTGGGAAAGAAGTCGAGATGCTAGTGCAAGAAATGGATCTTCAAAGATATTCGTCAACCACGATTTTCATAATTTTTGAGATCTTCAATGAGCTGATGGTAGTTTTCCTCTTTGCTCTTTTCTTTTTCTTCTTTGCTCTCACATTACTCTTTCGAGGAATAAAACCATCTCTTTTGGGCCAGTCTTTTGTTTTGTAGTGTTCCTTTCTGGCTCTACTGTCCCACAAAGAGAGAAAGCAGCAATATTTTGTGTAGCCTCCTTGAAGCCCGGGCAATAGTGATATGACTTTAAGGTTACCACGTATTATCCACTTAAACTGGTCATATTTTACAACAGTGAGTATTTTTTCCATGCTTTCATAAGTTTCCTTCATTCCCAAAGTGAGTGTCACTGGAATGGAAGGCTTTTGGTTTCTTTTATGCAAATGGACTACTTTTAAGCTGAATTTTGACGAATCTATAAATATACGCCATTCCTTAGGGTAGTTAGTTGTTCCAGTTTCTTTCATCAACCCTGAAATATCTGTGCAGAAATACAAATCATCTTGCATCTCGTAATAAGCAGATAAAGCCAAATTTCTCTTTCTCAACAGAAAAACTTTGGTACCCCTGGTCAGAAGATTCCACTGTTGAAGTCTTGAACCTAAAACCTCAGCTTGTTGTTTGGAAAGTTCTAAATGATCTTTAACAAGATCATTTAGTTCATTTTGCTGAATCAGATAAGGCTGATCTAACTTTTTAGGGGGTGTATGTAGGATCTGTATGTGCCTCAAAGTATTCCTCCGATGAATGTGAATCCATCTCCTCCGAATTGGTTGGAGGTGTTGGTATAAAAAGATCTACTCCATGAGGAAGTGGCTTTAATGGCTGAAGGTACATTTGGATATTGTATTTTACTTTTGTTCTTTTTTGAAAAGCCCCATCGCTTTAGTGAAACAGAAATAGCAATCATGCAGGTGATTAGTTTACTCACGCCAAATCATTGAAACTGCAAAGTGCATGCATTTTATCTTACCTTTCAACCATTCACTCAGGCCAACAAAAGCACGAAATGCAGCACACATGTAGAGAATAATTCAAAATACAAGTTATAGTCTTTCTTCACAATCTTTGTGAAAGAACGACCCTGGGATTTTAAAATATAATTTCCACACACACATGACAAAACGTATCTGGCACATTAACATCCGCGATGCTGCCTTTGTCGCCATTTAAATGTCAAAATTCACTCTTCAGTGTATAGCACGTGTTTCTCCTACAGTGAAAACAACAAGAATGGCGGTCTGAGGTGAGGTTACTGTTACATGTTTTCTGCCACTTGGCAATCAGTGTTGCCAGCCACAAATATTAAAATATCTAGTATCCTCCCAGTTGCCTGGAGGTGTTTGTATAGGAAGATCTTAATAGGAGTCAAAATGACCAATAACATAAAAACATGACGTGCTAGCCATTTTTTAAGGTCAGATCTGAAATCAGAACCTGGAAAATAGTTAAAGACAGCTATAATTGTTCATGTTATAAAAACATTGTAGATGGGTGTTATTAATAAAATAATACTATTGGCATTTTCGACATCATCCATCAACTCGAATTAAAACTTTTAAGAAGTTAAAATGTAGGTAAAAAACCTCATTCTCTTTGAAAACGAGATTTCAACATACGGCAGAGGAAATATGCGTTCTTCCAGTTTCCTTAAATATTGACTAGAAGTTTAATCAAAAAAATAAATAAAATTACATCTTATTTCAACCGCCTTAATTCTGCTTGTATAATAATAAATATTGATTTGTGAGAATTTAATCAGGTAGTTCAATTGAAATGTATATCCATAGCTGTTGCGATGTTAATGAATTTCGACGTAGCAGAATTTGAGTTAAGGCCATTATAAACATAGAGTAATAGACATAGCGATAATCTCTCACTTTTTTTGGTGCGCCACGAACGGTAAGACATGGAACTAATTTTACATGTCAAAATCCTAACCATGGCCGTCTATGGCCATCTATGGCTATAATACATGCATTTTAAGAAGAATTTTATATAAGATATTTTAGTAATTATAATTCTGCAAAAATGCTATAGAATAATCTAAACTAATTATCTAGTTTAAGAAAAACAACATATGTAGAATATTAAAACTCTAAAATTTATATAATTTTCCAAATTTTCTTATGCACAGTAATGAAATGTATAAAATCATAAATAAATAACCCCTCAAGCAGCTGCTTGTCACAGAGGTCTGACATGAACCTGTCAGTTTATACGCCATAGTATAAGGACTGTGAAGATGGCGGGACATCAGCAGAAAAACAACGCGAACATCTATGCCTTACTCGGCTCCCTTAGATTAGTAGCCAATCGCGCTAACCACCCGGCCACGGGACGGCCTAATGAAAGATGAGAAGAGTCATGTATTTCTGTAGGAATTTGTCGCACATACACTGGCGAGCTGGGGCGGGGGTGGCTCAGTCGGTAGCGCGCCAAGCTCGTAATCTGCAGTTCCCAGGTTCGAGTCCCAGCTGGGTCAGCGTTGAGATTTATCTCCGCAAAATTTCCCTGCCCTGCCCACGGTCAGTAGGGGACACCGATGGGCTTGAAAAGGCCACAGTCCGTCGGATAGGACGTTAAGCCGTGGCCCCGTGTGCGGGAGAGCCATACCCTGTGCACGTTAAAGAACACGCTGGATGGCCTTGACGGGAGGCTACCATATGTCTCCCAACAGCTGTTTTGGGTCCCCTCCCCCAACCTTCTCTGAGCCTTCGGGGTCCTTGTGGCCTGGCCATTTAGCCCATGGTGTGCAAAAAAGTGCCGCTCAGAGGTAAAACAATCGAATCCAATCCACTGGCGAGCTGCTCTATGAGAGTTAATATTGTGGAAATATTACCATTAGAGATATAAAAAAGATTAACCCCTGTGTCTATTATTCTGTGATTTTAAACTTCGCATAGTGAATGTCTTTATTCTTTTCTGTCAGGTGGAAGCGTGAGATTGTCCAAACTGGAAGTTCCAGGCGCTGTGGTCATTGGAGAATCAGTGTGGTTGAAATGCGACTTCGACTTAGAAGGTGACGAACTCTACTCCGTGAAGTGGTACAAGAACAACGTCGAATTCTACCGTTACCAGCCGAGGGACAGACAACACGGACAAACATACGATCTTCTTGGTGTCTACGTTGATGTAAGTACAATCAGAAATAACTGGGTTGTGTTGTTTTACCTGTGGGCGGCATTATTTTACACACGCTGGGCTAAATGTCCAGGTCATAAGGACCCCTACGGCTCAGAGAAGGTTGGGGGAAGGGTACCCTTCGAAGAGTTATTAGGTTGCAGATGGTACCCTTCTAGCAAAGCTCTCGACAAGCGGAAATTCTACCCTTATAAATTGGAAAATTTTTGGGTTTGCAAGAGTCGAGATGGACAGGTAAAGGTCGCATATTTAAAAATAATTAAATTTTCATTATGGAAAGCATCTCCAAATCGTAGGTTTGCTTCTCAGCAGACATGTCAGTGATGATGTTCTATACTTCATTTCATATAGAGAATGCATTGACAAAATCTGAAAATTATAGAAGGCAACAATCAATGAAAAAGAAGCCACACCCACATGAGTTCATGCAGGCCAGATCTAGAAAAAAATCGAGGTGGCGGGAGGGGAAGAAATACAATCAAGCGGAAAAAAATGCAAGGGGGGCGGGAAGATGCTGGATATTCAATGTAGTATAACATTCACCCCCTCGGTTTAAAAATTTTCTTGGAAAATACATGAAATATAAATAGTTTTCACATTTTTTTGCCCCTTTTACTATTTGCACTTTGAAACCTTGTCCTTTTCAGTCCGCCTCCCCGTCCCCTCAGATCCAGTCCTGAGTTCTTCCAAGAAACACTCTCAGATATAATTCCGCTACATCAAATAGTCCCACAATTTATGCGAAAAATAAGTAACTTTTCTAATGTACTCGTACCTTATTAATAGGTATACTTTAACCAAATTAGCAATTAAAAAAAGCTGTTGTTAATTTTTAATATTGCAAAGCACATAATGAAACATAATTTCTTTTACACCGGTATATTAGCGACCAGAAGAATTACTCGCTGTTGCTCAGGTCGTTGTTACGTCAGCGCACGCTCTCATAACCCGTGACTTCGTTTCTACTCAAATTATCGAAATTTTATTTCCGTTTCAACAGATTTTGGGGGCCATATAATTTTCGAGACACTTGATCGAAGGATCCCAAATTTCGTATGTGGGTTCCCAATTTATGACCCCGTTTTGGGTCAAAAAATAATTTTCCTACCTACAATGGGTGCCTTAATGTAATAATATTGTTACGACAGATGAAAATTATAGAAGGCAACAATTAATGAAAAGAAGTCACACCCACATGAGTTCATGCAGGCCCGGATCTATAAAAAAAACGAGGTGGCAGGAGGGGAAGAAATACAATCAAGCCGAAAAAATGCAAGGGGGGGGGAGATACTGGATATCCAGTGCAGTATAACATTCTCCCCTCTGTTGCAAAACTTTCATGGAAAATACATGAAATATAAATAGTTTTCACATTTTTTTGCCTCTTTTACCATGCTATAATGAACTTGTGATGTAATGTGTCGTCTTGATGCTCGCGTGAGAATTACGTCACAATCTACTTCGAACGAACTTAACTTAAAAAACAGTAAAGAATAAGAGTTGTAATTAAGAGGAATTAGAGTGTGGAGGAAAACGTAGTTTGTTTCAGTCTGTGCGGTATAGTGTAAAGAAGGAACCTTTTCATTTGGTGTGTTCGTGGGAAGTTAAATAAGTTTATTAGTGTTGATCCTGTTAGCGGACTGGCAAGAAAAAGAAGGATGCTTAAGATATTTAAAAAATGTGGCTGAGGAGGTTTTATGTTAATCGAACAAGCGGAACTGATCTCAACTTTTCTCTAGGAAGACTTCATCGTTTGATGCATAGTTATCTTTGTTTGCAAGAATTGGTAAGGTTATTCTCAATAGATTGCAGATTGTTCACAAATATGATTGTACCACTTGTCAACTGTTTTAAAAAGCCTTAATTTTATGCTTTGGGTGTATATAGTAGAAATTATAGAGAAAACATCTCTTTGTATGAATGGTGGTAAGTTCCTCTGAAGATTTATTTTTATACTGATATAGATTTGTGTTGGTTGAATTTAATTTATATAAATGTTTTCATTCATACTATTGTAATAAATTACATTTTTTTAGAATTATAATTGTTAAATACTATTTTTTGAACTCACGCTCAGTTTTTATCTGTTTAAATTCATAGCGATATCTTTGGGGCTGTGAGGGATCTGACTGGTATCGGTCGGTGGCTTTCTCGATTAGAATTTGCGAATGAGTAGAAACTACGAATAGAGAATGGAGTAGAAAAACGGTTTAGCGAAAAAGCGATTTCTAAGCACCTATTGAACTTATAGAGTTCATATTTTGCACCACACATTCTCATGCTACTCTTAATCTTCTGTCAAACGTGCAGGTTCCTAGTCTGGACTTTGACCTGAAGCGTTTTGACGAACAAAAAATATTTTATTACTGTAAATGCAAAACACTTGCCATAGAAGCTCCCTATCGAGTTGTGGATTCTTACATTTTCAGGCGTCAAATCTTGCTTTTCAGTGGCTTTCGTGGTTAAGCTTAATAAGCCACGATTAAACAAAAAGATCTTTGAGAGAGACTTGCAGCTCCATTCTTTATGTGAAATAAAGTATAGGATATGTCTGCATTAATTAAAGGTTTCTTACATTTAATTTAAAACAGAGATTAAAGACTGAGGACTCGATGAGGACGAGAAAGATTGGATATTTTAAATAATGTCGAGAAAGGAGATATTTCTCTTGTGCTAGGTGACTTCAGAGCTAAAGTTTCTACTGATTCTGACCTTAGGGTTGGGGGATAGGTCCTTTTGTTATTGTAATTTGCAATGGCAATGGAGGACGTCTCCCTTAGATAAGTAAATTTAATGGTTTGGGAATGAGTGGTTAGCACGCTTGGCTACTGATCTAAGGGACCTGGGTTCGAGCCCCGGATTAGGCATGGATGTGTTGTCGTTTTTCTGCTGAGGTCCTGCCATCCTCTCAGATCTCCTACTGTGGCATATAAACTGACAGGCTCCTGTCAGACCTCTGTGGCAAGCAGCTGCTTGAGGGGGTATTTATTTATTATTATTTATAACTAACAAATACTATAAATACCGGGACACTTATAAATATTTATAAATGCACGTGGGTTTCACCTAATGGATTGCGTAGGAATAGGAGCAAATTATATATTAATTAAAAGCAAATGGGTTAGTTTTGCCAGGAATGCAGGTCATATAAGGGAGCTGAAATTGGATCTGACTATTACCTTGTCAAACATGTCTTGCGATTGAAGATTAAGATTTTTTTGCTAAAAGTAGGAGAAATGCTTTTAACACTGAAGTTCTGACAGGCCCAGATATAGCCAAAGCTTACAATGATACATTACTTGGTCATTATGAAAATCGTGTTTTGCTTACTATTGAAGTTGTGGAAGAATGTGATCAGTTTAAAAGTCTTTTCTTGAAACTAAAAAAATAGCCGTCTAGGGTAAAAAGGATTTGAGTTGGATTGTTTTTTTTCTGAGCGGCACTTTTTTTTGCCTACAATAGGCTAAATTGCGGATCACAAGAATAAAGGCTCGGAGAAAGTTGGGAGAAAGGACCCACTGGACAGCTGTTGGAAGACAGGTGGTAGCCTCCTGTCAAGGCCATCCAGCGTGTTCTGTAACGTGCACAGGGCATGATTCTCCCGGATACGGAATCACGGCTTAACGTCAAATCCGACGAACGGCGGTCTTTCCAAGCCTATCGGTGTCCCCTACAGACCGAGGGCAAGTTTTGCAGAAATAAATCTCAAGAGATTTATCTCGATCCTGGGAACAACAGATTACAAGCCTGGCGATCTATCGAATGAGCCATCGGCGCCCCCGTGTGAAGCAAACATAGAACCATACCCTGTGCACTTTAAAGAACATGCTGGGTGGCCTTGACGGGAGGTTACCATCTGTACCCTTCGGCAAACATTCTCTGAGCCCTTGGGGTCTTTGCGACCTGACCACAAGGCTTGTTGTGTGCGAAAAAGGTGCTGCTAAGAGGCAAAATAACTCAACCACTATCACATCATTTCATTTTTCACTTACTTAAAAGTATTTTTCCTTATTTTAATGCGTTGTAATGTTATCCAATTTGACAATGACTGATGTTGTTCATCTCTAATCCTACTTTTCACACCAGTCTCGAGGATTTTCAGTTCGCGTCAATCGCTTCACAGCTGCACAAGCTCTACTTTACTGTGAAACTTCTTGCTCTTTAGAGGGCTTTGTTTTAAGGCTCCACAGTGGAAACAATATATTAGTATGATGGTATAATATAAAAAAAGACCTTTCATAAGAAGCTACATCTTGTGCAGCTGCAGGATTGCCTTAAAGCCATTTGAAGCAACAGAATTGATGTCATTAGAAACTATATCTTGTGCAGCTGTGGGACTGCCTTAAAACCATTAAAAGCAAAATAATTGACCTCATTAGAAACTACATCTTGTGCAGGTATGCAGAGCCCTTATACCAAATAATTTCAAATAACAGACGTGACTTCACAGCAAACTAGATATTGTGCATCTGTAGGAACTTAAAACAATTAGAAGCAACAGAATGTGCCTCATATCCAGTTACACCTGGTGCAGCTGTGGGGAGGCCTTAAAACAAAATAATTTCAAAGCAACAGAAGTGGCCTCAAAATAAACTAGAGATTGTGCAGCTGTGGGAACTTTAAACCATTTCAAGCAACAGAAGTGCCCTCACAATAAACTAGAGATTGTGCAGCTCTGGGAAATTCAAACCATTTCAAGCAACAGAAGTGGCCTCACAACAAACTAGAGATTGTGCAGCTGTGGGAACTTTAAATCATTTCAAACAACAGAAGTGGCCTCACAATAAACTAGAGATTGTGCAGCTGTGTGAACTTTAAACCATTTCGAGCAACAGAAGTGGCCTCACAATAAACTAGATATTGTGCAGCTGTGGGAACTTTAAACCATTTCAAGCAACAGAAGTGGCCTCACAACAAACTAGATATTGTGCAGCTGTGGGAACTTTAAACCATTTCAAACAACAGAAGTGGCCTCACAACAAACTAGAGATTGTGCAGCTGTGGGAAATTTAAACCATTTCGAGCAACAGAAGTGGCCTCACAACAAACTAGAGATTGTGCAGCTGTGGGAAATTTAAACCATTTCAAACAACAGAAGTGGCCTCATAATAAACTAGAGATTGTGCAGCTGTGGTAAATTTAAACCATTTCGAGCAACAGAAGTGGCCTCACAATAAACTAGAGATTGTGCAGCTGTGGGAACTTTAAACCATTTGAAGCAACAAAAGTGGCCTCACAATAAACTAGATATTGTGCAGCTCTGGGAAATTTAAACCATTTCGAGTAACAGAAGTGGCCTCACAATAAACTAGAGATTGTGTAGCTGTGGGAACTTTAAACTATTTCGAGCAACAGAAGTGGCCTCACAATAAAGTAGAGATTGTGCAGCTGTGGGAACTTTAAACCATTTCAAGCAACAGAAGTGGCCTCACAACAAACTAGAGATTGTGCAGCTGTGGGAAATTTAAACCATTTCGAGCAACAGAAGTGGCCTCACAATAAACTAGTGATTGTATAGCTGTGGGAACTTTAAACCATTTAAAGCAACAGAAGTTGCCTCACAACAAATTAGAGATTGTGCAGCTGTGGGAAATTTAAACCATTTGGAGCAACAGAAGTGGCCTCACAATAAACTAGAGATTGTGCAGCTGTGGGAACTTTAAACCATTTCAAGCAACAGAGGTGGCCTCACAACAAACTAGAGATTGTGCAGCTGTGGGAACTTTAAACCATTTCAAGCAACAGAAGTGGCCTCACAATAAACTAGAGATTGTGCAGCTGTGGGAACTTTAAACCATTTCAAGCAACAGAAGTGGCCTCACAATAAACTAGAGATTGTACAGCTGTGGGAACTTTAAACCATTTAAAGCAACAGAAGTTGCCTCACAACAAACTAGAGAATGTGCAGCTGTGGGAAATTTAAACCATTTGGAGCAACAGAAGCGGCCTCACAATAAACTAGAGATTGTGCAGCTGTGTGAACTTTAAACCATTTCAAGCAACAGAAGTGGCCTCACAACAAACTAGAGATTGTGCAGCTGTGGGAACTTTAAACCATTTAAAGCAACAGAAGTGGCCTCACAATAAACTAGAGATTGTGCAGCTGTGGGAACTTTAAACCATTTCAAGCAACAGAAGTGGCATTTCGAGCAACAGAAGTGGTCTCAGAACAAACTAGAGATTGTGCAGCTGTGGGAAATTTAAACCATTTCGAGCAACAGAAGTGGTCTCAGAACAAACTAGAGATTGTGCAGCTCATTGTTGCCCACAAAAATAACTTCCACACTTTCCGATTTTCTGTGAGTCTGTGATAGTAAGTTTTATCATTAAGACCCAGAAAGTTTGAAAATGTCCTAAACGTTAAGCCACTCAAAACATCACCATCCTAAAAATAAAATTAGCCTCCCTCTCACTATGAAAAAGACAGAAGTATCACACACTTCACTGGAATCCGTCGGATATAGCAAATAATATAACGTGTGCGTGTGGTGCAAGTGTTTGAATCGAGCCTGAAAAAAGTTGGGTTGGGTTGTTTTACCTCTGAGCGGCACTTTTTTGCACACAATGGGCTAAATGGCCAGGTCACATGGACCCCGAAGGCTCAGAGAAGGTTGGGGGAGGGGACCCACTGGAACAGCTGTTGGGAGACAGATGATAGTCTCGTCAAGACCATCCAGCGTGTTCTTTAACGTGCCCAGGGTATGGCTCTCCCGCACACGGGGCCACGGCTTAACGTCCCATCCGACGGACGGCGGACTTTCCAAGCCCATCGGTGTCCCCTATTGACCGTGGGCAGGACGGGGAATTTTGCGGAGATAAATCTCGACGCTGACCCAACTGGGACTCGAACCTGGGAACTACAGATTACGAGCCTGGCACGCTACCGACTGAGCCACCCCCGCCCCAGCCTGAAAAAAGGAATAAGGGGAAGGCGTAGGCAAAGAAACTGAATATTTTCCCGTCCGTTTTATAGACCTTTAAAAATTTCTTGAAATTTTCAAGAAATACACAGAAATTAAATAATATTTGTCCCCCAGTATTCTTAATAGTATTCCCAAATGGGAAGGCAAACCAATCTTCCCTTCAAATTCGGTCTTGATTGAAACCAGACTGGGATCAAAAGAAAAAAAAATATCCTCCCCACACACCTTTATTTTTTTAAATCTGGCCCTGATTCCAGTAAAGCGACACAATCGAGCAGGAGAAATTTACGATCATACAGTTTTAAACAAGTACAAGAGGCCTAAAACGGTAGCGTTCTCTGATGAGACCTACCCGTTTTAGGTTTTTTTATGCAATTTTACTGCTATTTTTAGCTTTTCTTATGTTTGCCTTTAGGAGATCACCTAAGGGTGGTTTACTTATATATTTTGTTCTTACTCATGCCAAATAGGCATATCTTTATGATAGAGATGGTTAGGGGTAAAATTATTACCCGATACATCGAATATGATTCTACGATCTACTAGCAGGAGAAATGCAAAGGATGCGACAAGAGATAGGATTTCCACTGCACTATAACATTTTCAGGTTTTTAAAATTTAACAGGTTTTTAAAAAAAATTGTCAAAATAATATGGCACAAGTTTCAATCACTTTTAGCCTCCATTACCCTCTGTAGGATTCTCTAGATTCGACCTTGATTGGAACTATTGTTGGAACTATTTATCGTCATTTGAAATCCTACTTTTAAACCATTTAAATTGGTGCACTTGAACATTATACTTAATCCTGTAATAATTTAGTGACATTTGCTGTAATTAAGAAATTTCTTTTTGTATAGAGATTATAAAAATAACGATTGTAAAGTGAGAATTGCTTCGACTGATATGTCTATTAACGCAGCTCTCTAGGTCTAACCAGAGCCACGTGTTTCTCAGCCGCAGTGATCTCAACACCGAAGGAACGTACGGTTGTGAAGTTTCAGCGGAATCTCCATCATTTAAGACGGTGAAGGGAGAGAATGAACTGCGAGTATATGGTAAGTTTTCTTTCTTCATTCTTTATATTTCTTGATAGTACACCGAAGAGCCAAAACATTGAGTTTTTATCTTATTCGTCATTTTAATAATATCGTTTAAAGTAGAATTTAATTTTGTTGGTAAGCTTTTAGGTACAAGAGATTCTCTATGAATAAAACAGTATAATTTGTATTTTTGGGTTGTTTTTCCTTTGAGCGGCACTTTTTTTGCACACCATGGGCTTACACACAAGGACCCCGAAGGCTCAGAGAAGGTTAGTGGAGGGGACCCACTAGAACAGCTGTTGGGACATTAAGCCGTGGCTCCGTGTGCGAGAGAGCCATACCCTGTGCACGTTAAAGAACACATTGGATGGCCTTGACGAGAGTCTACCATCTATCGATATACCTTGATCTTGTCGAGTACCTTGATGAGAGGCTACCATATGTCGATGGGAGCCTCTCGTCAAGGCTATCCAGTATGTTCTTTAACGTGCACAGGGTATGGTTTAACGTCCCATTCGACGGACGGCGACCTTTTCAAGCCCATCGGGCAGGGCGGGTAGTTTTGCGGTGATAAATAAACAAAAGAACAAATATAATAAACACTTATGCAATTTACCCAAAGTTTGTTATGTGAATCAAAATATTCGTTTACTGTTTTAAATATTTCATCACCAATTGTTCGTTTTGGCAATTCTTTGCAAAATAAGTAGTGATCTTTAAAATATTTCTCTTCTGGAAATTTAGCGAATGCTAGTAACTGAGCATTGTTACTAACATCTGTCGACTCATCAATTTGAATTAAAAAGTTTTCCATTTTGTTACTTCTGAATGGATTGCATTGTTTTACCTCTGAGCGGCACTTTTTTGCACACCATGGGCTATAATGGCCAGGTCACATGGACCCCGAAGGTTCAGAGAAGGTTGGGGGAGGGGATCCACTGGAACAGCTGTTGGAAGACAGATGGTAGCCTCCCGTCAAGGCCATCCAGCGTGTTCTTTAACGTGCACAGGGTATGGCTCTTCCGCATACGGGGCCACGGCTTAACGTCCCATCCGACGGACGGCGGCCTTTCCAAGCCCATCGGTGTCCCCTATTGACCGTGGGCAGGGCGGGGAATTTTGCGGAGATGAATCTCAACGCTGACCCAACTGGGACTCGAACCTGGGACCTACAGATTACGACCTGGCGCGCTACCGACTGAGCCACCCCCGCCCCCTATCTTCTGAATGAGTATTGATTCTATGTCTGTTGGCATTTCATCAATGCGTCACTAATAGTGTTGTTCGACAGCGGTACTTTTTGAACTTTCTTTATTTCATCAGTTTCCAACATACTGTTGACAGTTTCTATACATGCAGGTAAAATCAGCGGTTCTGCTTATTGTGTGAGGCCTTTTAGCTTTGGCTATTCACTTTGCAACCTTATAACTAGCTTCACAAACGCCATCCGATACTGTTGTTAGTGATTTCATAAAAGTACTTTGTTTTTCATTTTGTGCTTTTAAGCGTTTAAAATAGTCTAAATCCTTTTCTAAATAAGATGGATGTTTTGTAGAAAGGTGTCTCTGTAGTTTACTTGGTGCCATTGCTTCATTTACTAAATCTTCAGGGGCAGTGGTATCTCAGTCGGTAGCGCGCCAGGCTCGTAATCTGTAGTTCCCAGGTTCGAGTCCCAGCTGGGTCAGCGTTGAGATTTATCTCCGCAAAATTCCCCGCCCTGCCCACGGTGAGTAGGGGACACCGATGGGCTTGGAAAGGCCGCCGTCCGTCGGATGGGACGTTAAGCCGTGGCTCCGTGTGCGGGAGAGCCATACCTGTGCACGTTAAAGAACACGCTGGATGGCCTTGACGGGAGGCTACCATCTGTCTCCCAACAGCTGTTCCAGTGGGTCCCCTCCCCCAACCTTCTCTGAGCCTATGGGGTCCATGTGACCTGGCCATTTAGCGCATGGTGTGCAAAAAAGTGCCGCTCAGAGGTAAAACATCTCAACTCAACTGCAAAAGAGTGCCGCTCAGAGGTAAAACAACTCAACTCAACTGCAAAAAAGTGCCGCTCAGAGGTAAAACAACTCAACTCAACTGCAAAAAAGTGCCGCTCAGAGGTAAAACAACTCAACTCAACTGCAAAAAAGTGCCGCTCAGAGGTAAAACAACTCAACTCAACTGCAAAAAAGTGCCGCTCAGAGGTATAGTAACTCAACTCAACTGGAAAAAAGTGCCGCTCAGAGGTAAAACAACTCAACTCAACTACTAACTCTTCAAGAGAAATTAAACATTTAGGTTGAGAAATAGAACAGTTTTGGACACATTAAAACCAAACTTAAGATAATCTTCTTTATACTGTCTATTTACCGTTTTTATTTTCTTCTTTGTAGAAAAGTTATCTTCGGAATCTGATGATCTTTTAAAAATATTCAAATATTTATCCATGGTAATTATGGAAAATCTGTAATCAGTAATAGTATATTTTTAATTATTATGTTTTTCAAAAGTAAATAGTAATTCTGTATTTTGAACAAGTACAAATAAGTAAATATTTATTAAAGATAGAAAAAATCAAATAATACTAATAACGTTTAATTTCGTGCATGTGATGCATTGACAGTTATAATAAACATTTCGAATTACAATATACCCACCACCACAAACATTAAGAAGATATAAACAAAAATAAATAAATACCCCTCAAGCAGCTGCTTGCCACAGAGGTCTGACAGGAGCCTGTCAGTTTATATGCCACAGTAGAAGGTCTGTGAGGATGGCAGGACCTCAGCAGAAAAACGACACATACATCCATGCCTTACCCGGGACTCGAACCCAGGTCCCTTAGATCAGTAGCAATGAAACTTAAAAAAGAATTTTAAACAAAATTGGGGAAAGAACGTTAGAAACCTGCGTCTTTTCAAATTCAAATAGATTGAACGATAGGAACACTTACTAGACTTATTACTTCTGAAGCTCAGGAGAGGGGTTGGCGTCCTGAGCACAGAAAAGGCGCCGAGAGATAAATCAAGACTTCAGTCATATCGAGAAGCGTATATGCTAATTGTATGAATTTAAAGTGCATACTCGTGAATATTTAAAATTCACCGTAATTATTATGTTATTGTTTGTATTATTTCATGTTGAACCTATATGTTGCAAATAGTCTTTTCAATAATTTATTATAATTTTTTTCGCGACACACCCACACTCTCGTCACGGCAAACCCGTTGGAAAGCACTGTCTTACGTAACAATTTTCGTAAGGATCTTCACATTTGGAAAGGGAAGAAAGCATTGGAAGAGGATTTTGGGTTGGGTTGTTTTACCTCTGAGCGGCACTTTTTTGCACACCATGGGCTAAATGGCCAGGTCACATGGACCCCGAAGGCTCAGAGAAGGTTGGGGGAGGGGACCCACTGGAACAGCTGTTGGGAGACAGATGGTAGCCTCCCGTCAAGGCCATCCAGCGTGTTCTTTAACGTGCACAGGGTATGACTCTCCCGCACACGGGGGCACGGCTTAACGTCACATCCGACGGACGGCGGCCTTTCCAAGCCCATCGGTGTCCCCTACTGACCGTGGGCAGGGCGGGGAATTTTGCGGAGATAAATCTCAACGCTGACCCAGCTGGGACTCGAACATTGGAAGAGGATGGTACGGTAGTAGCCTCTAATTATAAGTGAAAACAAAACAAGCCGATTTTGCAATCAAAAATAGAAGAATAATCACTAATCGCAGAAATAACTATAACACCTTCTACGTTAACTGCTTTTAATATATTTATTAATTTCATACCTACCGCAAAAAGTATTAAATATTTTAATATTTAAATTACCAATTCTTTTAATATTACAACGGGAACCTTTCAAGATTTTAGTTCTCGAAAAGTACCTGCCGACGCGGAGATTAAAATACACCGAAGAGTCAAAACATTATGAACACCTGCCTAATATGATGTTGGTCCTCCACGTGCCGCCAAAACAGCTCTTACCTGGCGAGGCATGGACGCTGCAAGATTTCTAAAGGTGTCTTGGGGTATCTGGTACCAACACTTTACCAGCAGATCCTTTAACTCTTGTAAGTTAGGTGGTTGAGCTGCTGCAGATCGGATATGCTGTTTCAAACATATCACAGATGCTCGATTGTTCAAAACAAACCACAGATGCTTGATTGGATGCTAGGGCTATACCTGGAAGTCTTCCACATGCCCCGCGAACCATTCTCGAACAATCCGGGCAGGGTGGCATGACGCATTGTCCTGCTGAAAAAAATGTACTACTAGAGGGTTATACCTTTGCCATGAAAGGATTTACCAGTTCTGCAGTGATGTTTAGGTACGTGATAAACGTCATAGTTTCCTGCACATGAATTGCTGGACTCGGGTTTCCCAGCATAACATTGCCCAAAGCATTACATTTCCTTCACCGGCTTGTTTTCGCTGTACAGTACGTCCTGGTGCCAACACTTCCTCAGGTAAACGACACACACACGTACTCGGCCATCCATATGGTGCAATAGGAAACGAGATTCATCGGACCAGATGACCTTCTTCCAATCATTCCAGTTTTGATGCTTGCATGCCCATTGTAGGTGCTTTCGACGGTGAACCGAGGTTATCATGGACACTCAGAGCGGCCTGCAGCTACACAGTCCCATTTTCAGCAGGTTTCGATGTATTGTGTGTTGTGACACATTACTCCCGTCACCAGCATTCAAATTACGGCCGAGTTGCGCTACAGTATCCGTTCTGTTGGCTCGTATCATACGGGATATCCTTCGCTCACCTGTAGCATCGATGAGCCGTGGTCGTGGTTTTTCCCTTCTCGGACCACTTTTTGAAGGTTCTAACCAGGGCTCAGCATTGCATCCCACAACTCGTGCTGTCTCGGAAATGCTCTGATCCATTCATCTGGCCATTACACTTTGGCCTTCGTCAAACTCACTTAAATTCGACGCTTTTCCCATCAGAAGAACAAGAATAACACTGATTAACAGAGGTCAGTATCAGGTGTCATTTATACCCTTTCATGACCTTCACACGCGCCGTCATTTACCTGTAATTGCTCGATTTGCATAACGACACGCTGGTTATAATGTTTTATCTCTTCGGTGTATATTATGAACTGAAGTCCTCCTCCTTTCGGGGGTGTCGGGTCAGTAGTACGTCATGTACTCAGACAGTAGTACGACATACTCGTAATCTGCAATTCCCAAGTTCAAGTCCCAGCTGGGCCAGCTTTGAGATTTATCTCTGCAAAATTCCCCATCCTCTCCACGGTCTGTACGGGACATCGAAAGGCTTGGAAAGGCCGCCGTCTGTCGGATGGGACGTTAAGTTGTTGTACCGTGTGCAGGAAAGCCATATCCGATGCACGTTAAAGACACGCTGTTTGGTCTTGATGGGATCCATCTGTCTCCCAAAAGTTGTTCCACTGGTGTTCCCACAAACTTTTCGGAGCTTTCGGGGTCCTTGTGACGTGGCCATTTAGCTCGTTATGTGCAAAAAAGTGCCGCTCAGAGGTCAAACAATCCAACCTCCCTCTGGGACAAGGGTTGCTTCAACCTGTACCACGAGAGGCTCGTAATCTGCAGTTCTCAGTTAGATCTGTAGTTGTGCAATTCTCAATCACATCTCCGCTAAAATGGCATCCTTTCCTTGGTTAGAAAGGGTGACACCGATTGACTTGGAAACGTCGTCCCTCGGATGGGACGTAAAGCCGTGGTTCCGTGTGAAGGAGAGCCATACACTGTGAACGCTAAATAACACGCTGGATGTCTTAATGGGAGGCTCACATCTGTCTCCTAGCGGTTGTGTAATGGATTACCAACTCTGAACTCTTGGCGTCCTTGTGACCTGACCATGTAGAGTTACCGATTCAGAGATTAAAACCCATCAATTCAGAGTTGGATTGTTTCACCTCTAAGCTCCACTTTTGTACACACAATGCGATTAATGGACAGGTCACAACGACCTCAAGGGTTCAGAGAAGAATGGGGGAAACGGTTGAATTGGGGCTATTGAATTGGGGGAATATTTCTGTACACAATTGGTAAATGGCAAGGTTACAAGGACCCCAAAGACTGGGAGAAAGTTGGATGAAGGGGTTGGATTGGGCTGTTTTACCTCTGAACGGCACTTTTTTGCATCCAATTGGCTACGAGGTCGGGTTACCAGGACCCTGAGGGTTTGGAGAAAGTTGGGGGAAGGGGACCCACTGGACAGCTGTTAGGAGAAAGATAGTAATACCCGTCAAGACCATCCAGTGTGCTTTTTAATATGCACAGGGTACGACTTTCACACGGAGTCACAGCTTTACGCTTATACACACGGAGTCACAGCTTTACGTCCCATCCGATGGATGGCGCTCTTTCCATGCCCATTGGCATTCACTACTAATCGATTGGCAGGATGGAGGTTTTGAAGAGGTAAATTCAACGCTAAACCAGTGGGAGTGGCAGGTTTAGTAATAACCTAGTAACTGCAGATTACAAGCTTGGCTCACTACCTACTGAACCAAATCCTCGTCCCCAACAGCTTGGAGACCTGATGGCCAAATTATATGCGTCTATGATCATTGTCGAAGACGTGGGCAAACACGTCTTCCCCGATGAGCTAAGATTTCATATTTTCAACTCTTGAAGGTTTTAAATTGTCCATAGTCACTTCCGTTTCCAAATTTTCAGTCTAGTATCCTAGCAATAGTTATTATCCCAATAGAGGCGTCCCATCTAAGCCAGCGTTGATATTTATCCACGCAAAACTCCCTGCCCTCCCGCGGTTAGTAGGGGACACCGATGGGCTTGTAAAGACCGGCGTCCGTCTAATGGGACGCTAAGCCGTGGCGCCGTGTGCGGGAGTCCAATAGCCTACGCATGCTGGATGCAGATGCATCCAGCATGCAGAACATGCTGGATGGCCTTGACGAGAGGCTACCATATGTCTTCCAACAGCTGTTCCAGTGGGTCCCTTCCCCCAACTTTCTCTGAGCCTTCGGGGTCTTGTGACCTGGCCATTTAGCCCATTGTGTGCAAAAAAGTGCGGCTCAGAGGTAACAGAACCCAATCCCATAGGCGTACTGCAAGGGCCCGAAAACCCCGCGATTCGTGAGGGGAGAGGGGGTGGGCTCTGCAAAATAAAGTTTACAAAATTTGTGACGAAATTTGATGCACAACTATTTAAAGGATCAGTCCTGATTTTTTTTCTATAGCTTTGAATGAATAATAACAGATCGTATAAGTCCAATCTATTTAACTCTTAAGACTGCAAATGTTCTCAATATTATCACTATTTTTCTTTTAATTTTTCCTTTTACTTTGCTGCTCTTATATCAATTTTTGTAATGGGGAAAAATTATTCCTATTTAAAATAACTCAGTTGAAATTGTGTAGGCATTTTAATGCAATTTCATTTATGTCCGCTGAAAACAACTAACGTAATGTTTTATAAAGTTGTAAAATTAATTCATTCCAAAATTTCGAATTACAGATTGCGAAATCCGAAATATACGTCAGATATTTATTGAGTATATTTTAAAAAAGTTAAAATTTGGGTGTAAGATGGCGCAAATTAAACGAAACTAAAGCCCCTCATTGCCGGGGGTGGGGGGTGGAGGGGGAAGATTTTCCAGTATCCCACTGGATCGCCAACGTGGTCTATAATGTTCCCATAAGCGTCATGTAAACGATTTTTATCTGTGAGGACATGTTCAGGTTGTGTCGAGAGTGCGTAACAGACCTGTTTTCGAAGATGCCGATCATCATTAGTGCATTGCTCCCAAAAATCTGTGGGGGGAGGGGGTCAGCTGGTGGCGGGCCAGGCTCGTAATCTGCAGTTCCCAGGTTCGAGTCCTTATTAGGCCAGCGTTTAGATTTATCTCTGCAAAACTCCCCGCCCTGCCCATGAACAGTAGTGGGGACATCGATGGGCTTCGAAAGTCTGCCGTCCATCGCATGGACGTAAAGCCATGGCCCCGTGTGCGGGAGGGCCATGAACTGTACACGTTAAAGAACAAGCTGGATGTCTTTGACGGGAGGCTACCATCTGTGTCCTAACAGCTGTCCAGTGGGTCTCCTCCTCCAAACATCTCTGAGCCTTCGGGGTTCTTTTGACTTGGCCATTTAGCCCATTGTGTACAAAAGAAGTGACGCTCATATGTAAAACAACCGAACCTGCATCCCAACTTGTCCTCACTTTTATATACACACTGTGATCCTTGTGTAGGGTATTGATACGCTATCGGATTCATCTCGACCATTACATTTACGAGCTTTCTCTTCTTCGCAGCCATATGTCCATCAGCTTTTTCAACCTAATAATAGCTTTAGAAGAACATTGCACCGCAATAGTTGGACAGCATGCACTGTTGCCTAGCAACGAGTGTGACACATGCTTACTGCCAAGTGAAGCAGGTGCTGTTGAAAATTCATCTTTGCGATACCGATTTTTGATGTAATCGATTGTTAACTACGAAGTAATTACCCTAATCAATCATTTATCATAATTAACTCTTTTCTCACGTTGGGTAGTGTCAAAAGCGAGCATTTCCCTTTTTCTGATGGCTGTTATATCAGCACAATAATTGACGGAAGCTGGTGTACAATTCATTGAGATTATAGCTAGTATTTATTCAGTTTTATTATGACTAACTTCTAGACTTAAACATCAAACTTTGATAGATTAGTTCACGTGAGGATATTTTAAATTATCCCAGTGCTAACTAACTCCCACAAAACTGTCTAAATGACCAGAGCTTCGGGTCTTTTTGCCTCTGAGTGGCAATTTTTTGTACATCATGTGCTAATGGCCAGCTCAGAAGCAGACACCATCTCCAGGATTTAGTTTCTGGGGAGGGCCAATTCCATAACGTTGTTTAGGAGTGTCCGGTAATTCAATTTCAGGGGAGCTCCGAGAATTTAACTTCGGATGGAGATGAGTGTGTGTGTATCTGAGAATAAGACTTGAATAGTGTTTACCATTTACTAAACCATTCCACCAGACAGAAATGTTTAAAATTATATTTTATATGGAATGAGATTTTATAGTTGTTTTTTTTCTTAATCTATTTTTAGTGTCGGACATAAAAAATGGAACTAAAATAAAATTATACAAAAATTTCAACTTGTTTTGAAATTTTTCAACTGATCAAAATATAGACAACTGTTTTGGATTTCAAAACAGATAGACAAGTGTGGGATTTAGTATAAGACGACAGGATTTTCGGGGGGGGGGGAACTCTTTGTTCGGTTACCCTTTGTAAGCAAGATAACAGTAAACCTGATGCTTTCATTCCAGATGCTTACGCAGTATCTTGAGCGTTAGGTGGTTCAACTTTATAAGTAATAATGAGGTTAGGCAAAGGAGTCGGCAACATTTGCCTTGGTTAGGCAAAGGAGCAGCATATTGTGCAGAGAGATACTCCGTTGGTTTGACCATGTTGCCCGTATGGATAATTATAGATTAGCGAATAGGGTTATGAATAGTGCACCTAAAGGCCTCAGAAAGAGGGGGAGACCTAGGACACGGTGAGCAGACAATGTCAAACAGGACTTTGTTAGAATTGGTGTACAGTGGCCAGATGCAGCAAATGTAGCTCAGAACAAATGTGTCTGGAAAACAAAATTGTGCAATCTGTGACAGCAGATGTACCTGAGACAGATGTGTTTGAAGAACTAAATTGGACCTCCGTAGCCCATGGCGCTTGAGGATGATGATGATGATTGTAAAATATATTTTTGTCATAAATCTTGCGCAAAAATATTTTCCGGATGTTTCATTATTTCTTAATTAATTCTGACAATCAGAATATGCTTTTTTTTGGGGGGTGGAGCGCTACCAATTTTGTATTACCTACCTAAGCTTTATAATTTAACATATATTTCATTCGAAATTTGCAATTGGAACATCAGTGTGTCTTTTTATTTCCCCAAACTGCTTTCGTTATATAAACTGCTATCATTTTTCTCGTGGGGTAAAATACCTAACACATAGCTCTCAATCATTTATTAAATTAATGTATTGAAGTCAATTAATATATGGAAGTTATATTTCCATTAAATGCGTATTGTAGAAGAAAATATCCATATTATGTCAAAGGGAATCTAATTTCGAAGCTCCATAACTTCTAAAGTCTGCGTGTATTAAAAAAATAGCACAGAATATAAATTAAAGATCATAATTAAATATATTTAAATCTCAATATTTGAACAACATTCGTTCTGCTGGGGTGAGGGTGGCTCAGTCAGTAGAGTGTCAGGATCGTAATCTGTAGTTCCCAAGTTGGATTCCTACCTGGGACAGCGTTGAGATTTAACTTCGCAAAATTAACTCCGCAAAACGGAGAAAACTTCGGAATTTTGCGGAGTTAATACGGAAGAAACTTCGTATTAACCCGGTAAAACTCCGTATTTAACTCCGCAAAACTCCATATTTGACTCAGCAAAACTTCGAAGGCAGAACAGGGACATCGTTGTCCCCGTTCTTCCTTCGCTCAGTAAGGGACACCGATGGACTTGGGAAGTCCGCCGTCCGTCGGATGGGACGTTAAGTCGTGATCCGTGTGCAGGAAAGCCACACCCTGTTCACATCAAAGAACACGCTGGATGGTTTTGATGGGAAGCTACCATCTGTCTCCTAACAGCTGTCCAGTGGGTCCTCTCTCCCAACAGTCTCTGAGTCCTCGGGGTTCTTGTGACCTGGACATTTATTCCATTGTGCGTAAATAAAAGTGCCGTTCATAGGTAAAACAACCCAACCTATATCCTATTATCTGCATTTATTTGCGTAGATATCTTTTCTACACCATCTTGATATTGACGAATTTTTCTCACACAAAACCTCATTTCTCTGTGAATCTTTTTACCTCTCATAGAAAAGAAAAATCCAAGGAAAATATGATTTTTCCAGCTGTTATTTGTTGTTTGGTTTCCTTAAAACATAAGCATCGTCCTTTTCTTATTCCGTTAGAAACAAGAGCTTCGCGTGACAAATCAATGATTAAGCGAAGGCGGAACAGCAATTAGCTGATAGCTGCCGAACCCCTGCTGAGTCTGTTGTAGAATTTCATGTAAATTACAGAGCAGTTATTATACCACGCCGCGTTCGCATCTTATTAACTAAAGAGCCAAGCTTATGAGTGGTTTAAGCGTTGTCAAGACTGTATTTGGGAGCTTCAAATGGAGTTGGGATGGAGGTCATTTCAAGCTTTTATTCAATGCTCTTAGTCACACGAATTAATAATTTAAATGCATTCACATTTACCACATATCAGTTTTCTATTTTCTTGCTATGTATTTGGAGTTTATTAAATGTCATTGAATATCAAGTTCAGATAAATTTTAAAAAAATTTTGATTTTTTTTAATGGGTGTGTTTTGATGGGTTGGGTTGTTTTGTGTTTTATCTCTTAGCAGCAGTTTTTTGCGTATAATGGCCTAAGTGGGCAGGTTATAAGATTGGATTGGATTGTGTTACCTATGAACGGCACGTTTTTTTTTTTTGCACACAATGGGCTAAATGGTCAGGTTACAAGGATCCCTAGGGCTCAGAGAAGGTCGGGACCCACTGGACAGCTTAGTCCCAAAATGACTAAGCATAGGTTACTTAGTCATTTTGGGAGACAGATGGGTACTCTCCCGTCAAGACCTTCTCCAGCGTGTTCTTTAACATTCATGGGGGTAGGGCTCTCATGCACAATGAATCAGGACTTAACGTTCCGTCCGACGGACGGTAGCCTTTCCCAAATCCATCGGTGTAAGCTTTCTGCCCGAGGACAAGGGGGATTTTTTGGGTTGAGTTGCTTTACCTCTGAGCGGCACTTTTTTTTGCACAAAATGCGCTAAATGTCCAGGTCACAAGGACCCCGAGGACAAAAGAAAGTTATGAGAAGTGGACCCACTGAACAGCTGTTAGGAGAGAGGTGGAAGTCCACCGTCAAGACAATCAAGCGTCTTCTTTAACGTGCACAGAGTATGGTTCTTCTGAACACGGAACCACGACTTTACATAAATACGACGGATACAAGCCTATCAGTGTCCCCTTTCTGTTCGAAGGTAAGGTGGGGAGCGGGTTTGATGAATCTGATATCGAGGTTAAGAATAACATCATATTTTTTCAATTTAAAAAACAACGAAAAATTTATTAAATAATCAAATTCAAGTGGATAATAAAATGTGGTTATCAGTGAATTGAAAAAAAAAAAAGTCTTTTCGATTATGAAGAGACCATGATTGTGATACGAACGATATTGAAGAACATAGCAAGGAATTGTGATATCTAATGATAAAACGGATTCATATAATATTGATGAGATGAAATGGTTTTTTAGTGTAAACCTGAATACTATAGATGATTTCGGCTGCATTTTTTGAGACCGATTTGGTAAAACATTTCTCTGACAAACGATTATATGCAGAAATAATGTCGCTAATCAATTATTTCATTCTTACATTATTAATCATAATCATTTTATGACAAAATTAAAATAGTAATACTATTTAGAAAGAAAAACTTTAGAAATATTAGTAGAAACTGAAATTTTATGGTTAACGTCATTATAAACGAAAAAGACATTTATTTATCAAAGACAGAGAATACACAAAATATGAATTCAAAAGAATACTTAACTTCCTATGTTACACACTGAAAGTTAGCAAACAAACCTAAAGAATATCGATTTTATCAACTACCCAAAGTGAGATTTCAGAAGTCGTTAGATCTAATGACAAAGCTAAATAACCATTGTTATACTATAACTATAGTTTTATCTATTGTTACGACAGATGAACGTGCTGCAGTGACTTTATAAAAAACGTAACATGAACGCTCGCCTATGCTTCTGCGTGAGATTTATGTAACTAACGAATTTGAACATAGAACCGTTCTGAAAATTAAGAATGATAGATCTACAATGTTAGAAGTATGGAGATCTGAAAGGAGGCATACAATAGCCTTAGTCAGTGTATGATAGTAAAAAAGAAGACATATTTTTATGTGGTGAGTGCGCTGAACCCTGCTGAGGAGTGGTCAACCTCACAGGGTCCTGGTGCTGACCATTTATTGACCTACTAGACTGGACTAGTTTATGGATTTGAGCTTGATTATTGATCCTGGACTTGCTGCACTGGTGGGCCTCTGTTGAGGGAGAATCTGCCGCTGTGTTTTCTGTTTGCTTCTGAGTTGCCAGCTCTAAGTGAACAAAGGCATGGGATACCTTATATCAGCTGGTGGATAATCCTAATCAGAGACCATCGCGGATACCTGAACCTTACTTAGCTAGTTGGGCATCGTCAAGCCTGAACTGGAGTAATGTGTCTCAGGCAGGCCATATGGCTCTTGAAAAAGTCCACTTGAAAAGGTGGTGCCTGAAGTTCCTACCAGCATCGGTGACTTCAGCCTTCAGTGGAGGAGAAACAGGTCTTTGCCCCATGCCTGCGATCAGGCGGCTGTTTGATATTGTTGGCCCTACCAATCTCAATAAACCTAATTTCTTTAAAAATCCTACTAATCATTTTCTCTCTGCAGGAACGTGGAACGTGAGGACATTACATAGAGATTATTCTCTTGATGTCTCATGCAGGAATTCCAGCGCTATAAGCTAGATATTCTAGGCTTGCAAGAGACCAGATGGACAGGTAAAGGTGAGATACTTAAAAATAACTTTAAATTTCTCTTTACAGGGAGGGAGGATGGAAAGAATCACCAAGGCGTGGGTCTGCTGCTCAGCAGACATGCTAGTGATGCTCTTCTAGGATATGAGTGCATTAATGAAAGGTTTCTTACAGCAAAATTTCAGACAAGCATTAAAGACTTGAATGTTATTTGCTGTTATGCCCCCACTGAGGATTCTGATGAGGATGAGAAGGATAGGTTTTACGGACAACTTCAGGATATTTTCAATTCTGTCAAGAAAGGAGATATTACCCTTGTTCTTGGTGATTTCAATGCCAAAGTTGGTACCGACTCTGACCTCTGGGGAGGAGTAATAGGCCCTTTTGGTATTGGTACCTGCAATGGCAATGGGCAACGTCTCCTACAGGTAAGTAAACTCAATGGTTTCAGAATAACTAACACATATTACAAACACCGCGACATACATAAATACACATGGGTTTCACCTGATGGGCTGCATAGGAATATGATTGATTATATATTAATTAACAGCAAATGGGCTAATTCTAGAAATACCAGGGCATATAGGGGAGCTGAAATTGGATCTGACCATTACCTTGTTAAAAGTGTCTTGCAACTTAAACTTAAGTGTTGTGCTAAAGTTAAAAAATTTACCTTTATTACCGAAGCTCTGAAAGACCCAGTTATAGCTAAAGCTTACCATGATAGGTTACTTAGTCATTATGACAGTCATGGTTTGCTTACTACTGAAGTTGAGGAAGAATGAGACCATTTTAAACAGACTTTTTTGGAAACTAACAGTACTCTTTTAGGGAAAAAGGAGGCAGAATTATCTGAGTGATAAGGCACTTGAGCTTTTTTCGGAAAGAAAAAACTGCAGGAATGTCCTTAATCAATTCCCTACTAGTCCTAATAGAAAGCATTACAGAGAAATTAATAAACGTGTAAAAGATCAGTTAGTTGCTGATAAGAATCTTTGGCTTGATGGTTTGGCTGACAAAGCCGAGGAAGCAGTTAGACAGCACAACAGCAGAGAGCTGTACCAGATAGTTAATGTTTTGTGTGGTAGAAAACGGACTGGTATACAGGGATTGAAAGATAAACAAGGTAAGGTTATAGAAGGTGAGGATTCTGTCATGGCTAGGTGGGCTGAGCATTTCAGTGATATTCTAAACAATGCGGTTAGTTCTATTCCCATTGTTTGCAATGATGATAGATGCATTGGCGGTTGTAATGTTGGCCCTATAACACAATCTGAAGTTATTTTAGCTATTTCTAAATTTAAATTACATAAATCCCCAGGAGTAGATGAAATTACTATAGAAAATCTTAGAGCTAGGAATGTTTCTGTTACCACTTGGATTACTGAAATTTTGAATATTTTTTATGATAAAGACCTAGTTCCTAAGGATTTTATAAGAGTTATTGTTATCCCTATTTTCAAAAAAGGTGATCGCAGTTCTTGTGATAAATATAGGGGTATCAGCCTACTCTCTGTTCCAGGTAAAGTTCTTTCCATGATTGTGCTTAATAGAATTAAGAATCTGGTTGACAGTCAATTGTGTAACGAGCAATGCGGATTCAGAAGTGGTAGGGGATGTGTGGATCAGATATTTTCACTTAGGCAGATTCTTGAGAAATGTTTAGAGTTTCAGAAACCTTTGGTTGCTAGCTTTGTTGATTTCAAAACGGCTTTCGACTCTGTTGATCGTCATAATTTGTGATTGATTGTGTGATCATATTATATACCACACAAGTAAGTTAACATAATGAAATCTCTCTATAATAACACTGAGTCGTGTGTGAGAGTTGGTAAAGCAGTAGGAAGTAATAGCTACCCTAAAATATAAACCAGAGCCGTAACTAGCTCTTTTAGCGCCCGAGGCAAGAATAGAAAATTGTCCGCCTAATATAGTTTCATAGCAGTATTTTCTGCCCTACCCTCATCGTTTCTTTTTTTACCCACAATATAGTTCCACAACAATCTTTCTCTGCGCCCCTCATCTCGTTTTTTCTGCATTCCCTCATCTTGTCTTTTTCCTGCACCCCTCATATTGTCTTTTTCTTTGCGCCCTTCATGTCTTTTTCTGTGCTCCCTCATCTTGTCTTTTTCTGCGTCCTTCATCTTGTCTTTTTCTGCACTCCCTCATCTTGTCTTTTTCCTGCACCCCCTCAGCTTGTCTTTTTCTTTGCGCCCTTCGTGTTTTTTTTTTTTCTCTGCTCCCTCATCTTCTTTTTCTGCGCCCCTCATCTTATCTTTTTCCTGCACCCCCTCAGCTTCTCCTTTTCTTTGCGACCTTCATGTATTTTTCTGTGCTCCCTCATCTTGTCTTTTTACGCGCCGCCCATCTTGTCTTTTCCTGCACTCCCTCATCTTGTCTTTTTCCTGCACCCTCTCAGATTGTCTTTTTCTTTGCGCCCTTCGTGTCTTTTTCTGTTCTCCCTCATCTTGTCTTTTTCTGCATCCCTCATCTTGTCTTTTTCTTCACTCCCTCATCTTTTTTCCTGCACCCCCCACAGTTTGTCTTTTTCTTTGCGCCCTCATCTCAAATATTATAAGCTTATTATTCAGCTGAAGCATAAAGAAATTCAACCCCCCCCCCTCCACACAAATGGCATAATTGAAATCTGATGCTATGAAAAAACAAATATTACAAACTTTTATGTCAGCTAAGGCAGAAGGAAATCCAAGGTCACACACACACAAATGACATAATTGAAATTGCATGCAATATATATGAAAAACAAAATAATTTACACTTTCTCTCATTTCAACTAAGGCAGAAGGAAAGGCAAGCCCCACCCTCCCCCCACACAAATGACATGATTGAAATTTCATGCAACAAAAAACACATTTTGTAAACTTTTATATCAGCTGAGGCAAAAGGAAAACCAAGATCACACACACACACACAAATGACATAATTGAAATTTCATAATGTACATATAAAAACAACAATTTACACTTTCTCTCATTTCAAAGCCCCTCCCCCCTCCCAAACATACACAAACAAATGACATGATTGAAATTTCATGCAAAAAAAACCAAATATTCTAAACTTTTATATCAGCTGAGGCAGAAAGAAATCCAAGGTCACACACACATACACACAAATGACATAATTGAAATTGCATGCTATATATCTAAAAAAAACAATAATTTACACTTTCTCTCATTTCAACTAAGGCAGAAAGAAAGGCAAGCCCCCCTCCCATAAACATACAAATGACATGATTGAAATTTCATGCAACAAAATACAAATATTGTAAACTTTTATATCAACTAAGATAGAAGGAAATCCAAGGTCACACACACACAAATGACATAATTAAAATTTCATGCTATCAAAGAAAGCAAACAAAAATGTCAACTATTTTCCTTTCAGCTGAGGCAGTAGGAAATTCATATCATACACACACATAATATAAGAAATGAAATTACTGCAAACTATAATTTTGTCACTATGTTTTGTGAAAATTTAAATGTTTGCTCTAATATGATGCCCTTTAATTATTCTGTCATTTGTGTCTCTAAATGGTGAAGTCTAATTTTAGCATATCCCTTTGTAATGTTTCTTTTTCATATTATAAGCATGATTGTCAACTTCCACATCCAATTCCCTATTACTGATATGACTATCTAATGATATGAGCACCAACATGTATTGAAGCCTATGTAGGACATTAACCTGAATATTTTAATTAGATATGGAATGGTTGTTTCTGAGAATATAAAGTTTTCTCCTGGAAGACACTGTTCAGTAATTTTTGCAATTGCACACACATACTGTGAGAAGAGCGAGAAAACCTCAATTTTTTAATATTAACCTTTCAAGTGACAGAAGCTGATTATTCAGTTTACAAAAATCCCTACAAAAGAACCTGCAACATGCTTTTTTATGCTTCCCTACCATTTGTTTTTCAGAATTAAATGCTTTTTCTTTTGATATATAATATGGACTATTTCATTCATTAGTTTTTCATAATAAGGCTCAAAAGTTGTTTCTTGAGGGAAAAAAATTTCCTTTGTAAGGGTTAATTAAGTGCAGACATAGAAAACTGCATTAGGTCAGAGTCAATTAATGTTAATTTACATTCTATGCAAGAAATTTTTCAAAATGTTTTGCTATAAAGATAGCTTATAATAACATTTTTCAATTTCAGAGAAAAGAGACACAATGACCTTCATTGCCCTTCATTGCTTTACTGTGATTGCTTGATATTATCCACATGTGAGAAACACCTAAAATGTCACTGGACATTTCATTATTGCTCCCAATGATTTTAATTTCATTGAAAGTTAAACAATTGCAATTTTTCTTATTAATTATCAGTCGGTTAATTATTAACTGCATTTGTGCACTTTGGAACTAAAAATCATTAGGTTATTATAGTTTCCCTCTTCTGCTCTTATAGCTTAAAAAATTATTTATGGTCCTGGCTGAATTTGTAAGTAAAACATATTTTGAGCCAGATAAACCAACTGTTAAAAAAATAGCTTATGGGGATTTTTCAGCTATATAAAACTGAAACAAACATAAAAATTAGAGTTTCAGAAGCTATATCTGAATTTTTATCATTAGCATTATTACCATAATCTACATATCCACAATAGCATTTGCCATTGAACAGTATTTGTTTCCTAATTGACTTCTCCTTAAATAATAAAGTTAATATCATATGCTTCTGCTTACTATCAGTAAACCTTTCCATGCAGAAAACTTCAATAAATCCAGGAAGGCCATCTACAGATCTGCACCAAGTTGAAATTTTGGAGCTATTGGGAAAAAGATTTTTTTCTTACAAATTCATAAGCCTTTTTAAAATTGAAAAATAGAACCTCAATTTTTAATAAGCCTTTGGAAAATGAAAATATCACGGTAAATCTATTTACTTCTTGGCAATAAAATATGCCATTGCTTCTTTCAGCATTTAGCTGTGAATTAATTACCTGAACCCTAAATCCAGGAAGGCCATCTACAGATCTGCACCAAGTTAAAATTGTGGAGCTATTGGGAAAGAAGATTTTTTCTTACAAATTCATAAGCCTTTTTAAAAATAGAACCTCAATTTTTAATACGACTTTGGAGAATAAAAATATCATGGTAAACCTATTTACCTCTTGGCAATAAAATATGCCATTGCTTATTTCAGCATTTTTGCTGTGAATTTCTGAACAGGTTTAAAGTTATATCTAGAAACACATTCTTTGGTGTCTCAATGTCATCTTGATGAGTTTTTGAGCCTTAAACAAATCTAATATTTCTTTTAAAATAGAAGAGTCCGATTGCTTGGCTCTTAGCTGGCAATAATTTCACCATAGCATTTTCTTTAAGCTCTGGATATCATTTTGCACTGACATCAACTTTCTCTTAAATTTTCTAGGACTCTTCCCTCTTACACAGCATGAGTGATCATTTTTATAGGCAATACCTGTTCTCACTGCAATTTCTTTTATATCTTCTGCAAGTGTCGCTCAATACAGGCATTTGTTACAAATGCGAAAAAAGTTGGCACAGCATCATTAATTAATCCTATTGTACCATTTCTGGAACTTTATTTTTTAAACAGTAAAGTGCTGGGAACAGATAGTACTAGCTACTGTTTAAAAAGAGACAGTGAAGCTTCAACCACAATTGGAAAGCCTTAGCATTTCAACTCATAAAATGTTTTATCAAATATGAAGAGCAAATTTTTAGACTTAATTTATCACATGCAAAATAATAAAATTCCTATTTCAGGCGTTTCGTTTGTGAAAAAGAAAAATTTTGTGTTATTTTGGGAAAATAAAAATGCAAAGCAGAAGATCTCATAAAATTAACACATACATGGAATTACGGCATGACATCAGATGTTGATCATTAGAAGCTACTCTGAAACTATTAGTGAGGACTAATGTTTTCAATGAAACTTTGTTCATCAAATTTACTAAAATATGCAAGTTATTAGTGCTTGATTTTTTCCAGATATTTCTTTGACACCAAAAATGGCATTTATAAACTCCCATTGTTTCTGTGTATTTTTACTACATTTATGGAACTGATTTTGAAAATACTTCTGTTTTTCCACTTTTATTTGAAATTTTAAAAATTTATTGTAGATTTCATATATTTGCTTAAACTCCAAAATGCGTGGATTTCTCTTGGATTTTCTATTCACTCCTTTTTAGTTTTTATACTTTCAATTAAATCTTTAGTTATCCATGGTTTTTTAACTTTAAATTTAGACCTTATTTTAGGGCATTGCCACTTATATTCCTTTGGAAATACCATATCAAGAAACATTTCATGTAACATATTAACATCAGATATGTGAAAGAAATCATCTTTAATTGTCAGTTGGCTAATATAAGTTTCAATTTTTTTATAATCAAATGTTGTTACGCTATTTACGAGTTTTTCTTTATTTCAAGTACTAGAGTCAGGAAATTGGATTCCAATTAAAATTGTAAAATGATCAGTTATTTTTGACTCATAAATTACCACATCTTTTTCAATAAGAAAATTTCTATTTCTTATGAACACATGGTCTAAACTGCTAGAGCTAAAGTGTACATTTCTAGTTGTAATGTTTACATACTGGTTAAAACCATGATTGCTTAAAATATTAAGGTACTCATTTGTTTGCTATCATTTATCAATAAATCAATATTTAAATCACCTACTAAATAAATATTGTTATATTTTATATCCTTTAAAGTTGAGTTCAATTCCATGTTAAATTGATTGATTGAAAAATTATGAGATCTATATAATAAGAGAATGGCTAAATTATATCTATATTCATGCAAATAAATACTTTCTGCTGTGCATGTATTTAAGCTCAATTCTACAAAATTTCGATATTATTATTTCTTTCGATATTATATAGATTTACTTCCTCCTGTTTTATCCATATCTGGGATAAAAGAATTAAATCCAAGATATTACCAAAACACTTAACCATATAGTTCATCAAAATGTTTTCTAACATTTTACATATTCAAATATATTATGTTCAAGTCTGCATGGCAATTTTAAATATGTTCCATGAAATTTACCAGTTCACTGATGAACACTGTGTATCAAACATTATTTTTTTATATATTTTCAAAAATATGCTGATATTAATTATTTAGAAATGGTTCATTTCGTATTTTATTAAAACTAGTTAAACCCACACTAAGGGTTTGTAGGGAAACGTATTGATATCTCTTCCCATCGATAAGTTCATTCACAGCTTTCCACCACTCCAGTTACAATTAAATCCCGCCGGAAGTTTGGTGCTAAACGTATGTCCATTGATAACTTCATTTACAGCTTCCCACATGTACTACGCTATTCAAAAGCTAAGCAACGTCAGCGCCCCCCAAAATTTCGGACACTTTTCGATTAATCACTCCCGACCCACGGCCGCTAGGAACCGGATTTGTTACCCTAACAGGGCTAGAAGTAAGTGAGACCACCCCACCAAATTTGGGACCAAAGAAACCGACGTCAGACATGTCCGGCAGTCCTTTCTTCCGCCCCGAATTACGACTATTACATAATATGATGTTATATTTGTTTCTAAGTTTCCTTTTCATATGTGACTTTAAAATTCTGCTGCTATTCTTTTTTCTGCTTCTAACCCCATCTTGTATCTAAAATACTTAAAAAGTTTCACTGTTTTCAATTTTCTTTACCTTATATATTCCTATGAGACGGCTACATTGGGAGCAGCGATATTTTGACACGTACAGAATCTAATATTAATATAATTTGTGAAAACAAACTACTTTCTTCAAAAGCAATTATATTTTACGTCATTTATCAAGGAAAGTTTTCATTTATTTTATCTCCTAAAAGCCCACAATTTGTGACTTGTTTATGCTTCACTTCGTCCCAAGAGAACAATTTAGAGCAAAAATCAGCAAAACTACATCGTCCACTCTCCAAACAATCTAGAAGCAGAAACCACTTTTATTCTTCCTTTAAAGTGTGGCTAACGAAACCATTTTAGTCCCAACAGCAAAACACTGAAGAACAAAAACTTTCATCTTCCCATTCTCTTGATAAAAACTAATCCATTTTACACACATTAAGATAATAGCACAAAATAACACGAAAGAGGCCGGTGCATCGTATACGGTAGCTTTTCCACTGACGCATCATTATCTTTTGGAGTACATCCTCCATTTCGTTGCTCGTCGTCACGAAATCTGCACTTCACTAGAAAAATATCACAACAAATTAATCAATCCCCTACTTGGAGTAAATCGCTGATTGCTCTTGAACATTTAAACCCAGGTTAAAAGATAAGAAACTGACTGAATACATCAAATTTATCTTTTCCCTCTCTCAAACCGATCTACAGTACATCACTGATTTGCTAAGCATTTAATCGCTATTGAACTTGAGGCTGACTCAGTCGGTAGCGCGCTTGACTCAATCTCTAGTTCCAAGGTTCGAGTCCCGCCTAAGCCAACGCTGAGACTTATCTCCGCTAAACCCCCACACCATCTTCGGTCATAAAGGGGACAGCGATATGTTTGGAAAGACTGCCGTCCGTCGGATGGAACGTAAAGCCATAGTCCCTTGTGCAGGAGAGCCATACATTGTGCACTTTAAAGAATACGATGGATAGCTTTAACGGGAGTCGATTGTCTCTCTTAACAGATGACCAGTGGGTCCCCTCCCCCAACCTTCTCTGAGCCATTGGGGTCCTCGTGACCTGGTCAATTAGGCCATTGTGGGGAAAAATTTGTCGGTGGCTTAAGGATACTAAAGTATCATCATGATAACTCATGTAGAGGAAAAATTACCTTGAGTCGGGTGCAAGTCAAACGCGCAATATGTAGATGCCTTATTGGCTGCTTGTAATGCAACTAAACTAATTAACAAACTAAATCAAAATAATGAATAAATATGCTTGAAATAATTTTTTTACTGGCGATACCTTTACTTGCAATGCAATACAATCATTCGCGTCACCGATGGGCTTGGAAAGGTCGCCGTCCGTCGGATGGGACGTTAAGCCGTGGCCCCCTGTGCGGGAGAGCCATACCCTGTGCACGTTAAAGAACACGCTGGATGGCCTTGACGGGAGGCTACCATCTGTCTCCCAACAGCTGTTCTAGTGGGTCCCCTCCCCAAACCTTCTCTGAGCCTTCGGGGTCCATGTGACCTGGCCATTTAGCAAATGGTGTGCAAAAAAGTGCCGTTCAGAGGTAAAACAACCCAACCAATCATTCGCGTAGATCTCTATTTTGAAAAATCCCCCTTTTATGTTAGGAAAATGTGACAACGCCACTTTAAACCACGTATAGGGAGCATCTATGCCACATTGGCAAAAATGCCTCAAGGGCGATATATAACAGCGCCTGATTCATATACACACCTGCCACTGAATCATAAACCTTTATTCAATACCGAGTTGATCTCCTTTAGCCCGAAATACAGCACACATGCTATTTGGCATAGATTCCACAAGGTGTTGGAGTGCCTTTACATCTCCAGCATACCAGGCGTTCATCAGACAGTCCTTTAAGTGGCTCAGATTTGAAAGAGAGGACTTTGCTCCTGGATCTGTTTTTCTAACATGTCCCATATATTCTCAATAGGGTTCAGATCCGGGCTTTGTGGTGGCCAGGGAATATTATGGAAGTCGCTGTCATGCTCGCTGAACCACTGCTGAACACATCATGCACGATGGATTGTAGCATTGTCGTCCATGAAACATCCGTCACCTGCTGGTAAAAAGTCAACATTACAGGATGGGCTTGATTGGCAACAATGTTCAGATAATTCTTGGAGGACACCCGACCTTTCAGTAATATCAGAGGACTCGTTCCTACCAACAGAACATGCCTTACACCATGACACCGCCTCCAAAATATTGAATTGTGTTTACAATTCCCTGCGTAAAGTTCGCTGAGATATAGGTCGGTGAGATATAGGTTCGCTGAGATATAGCCTTCATTGAATGCTTCGGTCAATTGCTGCACACAGGAAATCCTGTTTCTCCGTACAAGCCTTCTCAGACGACGGCGATATCGTTCCTGACAGATTGTCGTCGCGCCACACTTAAGCCTCTTAGACAAGCAATGTGGATTATTTTTCCACTGATTAAAAACCCGAGATATCTCGCCTTTTGTGAAAATAGTCAGCTCTGCTGTTTCTAAAATCGTCGCACCTGCCAGACGGGCACCCTTTATCAAACCCCGAAAGATCCTCTGTTTTTCCCATTGTGATCAACGCTACTGACGATTACTGATGAGCAGCAGTCTTAAATAAAAAGCCTAGATCACGTGGTGATGCACATGACCACGCATTTTGTATATACGCTGCGCAAATGACGTTTACGTACATCTGCATAAAGTTGGCGTGTTGTAGCGTTGTGATCGTTCAGATATTTCATAGCATTTATATCATTGCAGCTTTGCTAGATGCTAAAACGAACACTGTACATATTGTTACGACAGAAGAATCTGGCAACCGAAAGCAAAGTTTCAGCCAACGAATAAGAACGTTGGGAGAATTTGGAGAAGAAGAGTGGAGCGTTAACGGTCGTTGTGTGGTAACGGTCGAAGAGTTCGAAAATGGCCGGTGGGCTGTTCTGAGACAGTGCGCGTTAAGTATCAAGAAGTAACTTGATGTGTTGTGTATACGCGGAAGGATAAAAGTGGGATCTTTTATCGTTAAGTATCAAGAAGTAACTTGATGTGTTGTGTATACGCGGAAGTATAAAAGTGGGAACTTTTATGGCTAACTTCGAATGTCTACACGGACTGTCTTTTTGTTCGGCTAGTGTGTGAAAAGATATTAGCACAGGACGAGAATTGGTTTACGAGTGAAGATCTTCGGGTGACCTGGTAAATCAAGTAAAAGGTAGTATTTAGTAAAATACACAGAGCTGATGTTGTGTGCTCTACGTGAAGATTGATGACTTGTGCATGTTAATAGTTGATTTGTTAATAAGATACTTCATCCATATTTCCTTTGTAACAATTTACCTTGTATTGAATTTGGTTTTGAAATATAGCTTTTAATACTCACGCTCAGTGGCTATCCATAATTGTGATCCGCAACATTTGGTGTCAGAAGTGGGATAATTTAATTGAATGCCTTTCACTAGAAGTATGGATGAGTTAATAAAGCTGATGACTGATATGAAAGCCGATATGGCTAACAAAATAGGTGACCTGGCCGCACAAAAAACTGAGATTAAAGGTGATATAGCTGCCCAAAGCGATAAAATAGATGATTTGAAAGCCGAAATGGCCGCACAAAATACTGAGATGAGAGCTGAAGTGGCTTCTCAAGTTGGTAAGTTTATTGATCACTTCAAGGATCATAAAACCGAACTCAATAGACAATGCAATAGTTTAAATGTTGAATTTGTCAGTGAAAAAGATGATCTTGATAGTGTTAAGTTAGATTGTAAACATGGAAAAGAAAAAGAGAAAGGCAACGCATATAAAAATGTGGATCTGCTACTGGAAATCAAGAATCGTAGAGATAGCGCAGATAATGCCTTTGACCACGCAACTACTGATAATGCATGGCAGAGTGTCTATGTCGCTGGTGACATGTCTAGGAACTGTGAAGAACAATCACACAGATCAGAGAGCTGCGAGACTATACAGTACGCTTTGCACTTCAAAATACCTAGGTATACAAGTCTGGCACGATCTGAAGAGAGATCCACACGAAAGGTATTCTATTCCTCGCTCTCAGCAAAATGCGTCATGGACAATTATCGCAAAGGCAGAGTAACGAGTGGTAATGAAGGGGAACGAAACAGAGTTTACGTTTCGCAGAGTGGTCCGAGTAAAGAAGAGGCGTCCATTCATCATAGATACAAAGTGCCATTCGACTTTACCGCGGAAGTCGGAGAGATTTTTCCGAAGCATATAGCCACACTCGAATCGTCTATAGAAAGTGGGGATTTAAGGAAGAGGAATTCCGAAGAATGGCTTAGAAGCATAACAGGTGATGCTAGTAAAAGAGCTTCAGGCAGAGACGGTACTTCAAAGACTAACTTTCTGGATGAAACTAAGCCTCAGAGTTACGATCAGAGAGAAGTAAAGCCCTCAGACAATCTCAACGAAACCATGCTGAATTTCTTTTCTGAACAGTCAATGCGCAGATTTGGACATTATAACCATTTAGATTATAAGGATATAGAAAAGTTTTATCACGATTACAAGAGCTCTAAAGTGGACAATATCATGTTACAGAACTCGTCGCTGATCTCCAGAATGAACAATTTGGCAATCATGACTGATATTTCCCTGGCTAATTACAATGAGAGCTCCAAGAAAGTGAATTCGGAAGAAACAGCAAATATGACCTCCTCGGGTCATGTGTTTTGCTGGAGACCCGAGTGGCGCCATCGGATGGTAGATAAAAACAGCACAGGAGGTGTCGGCAACAAAGTGAGTCTTGTCTTGGCTCCTGCACTTGCTGCTTTAGGTCTCAAGGTCCCTATGATCTCCGGTCGTGCTCTCCAATTGACGGGAGATACTCTGGACAAATCGGAATCCATCCCTGGCTTCACAGTCGACTGCACTAAAGATAAAATCGAGCAGATGATGGAAGACGTCGGATGCTGCATCGTAGGACAGACAGAGGAGCTGGTGCCAACAGATAAGGAGATTTACCGCTGCAAGGATCTGACGGCTACCGTAGATAGCGTTCCTCTAAGGAGATGCTCAATTGTGTCCAAAAAGCTGGCTGAAGGAGTGTGCGCTTTGGTTTATGATGTTGAATTCGGAAAAGGAGCTATTGATCTCATCAGTACAGAAGATGTTGCTGTTGATTTAGTTAAGAAAATGGTTGCAGCATCACAAGCTCGTGGAATGAAGAGTTTGAGTTGTTCAGCTGTTATCAGCAACATGGATTCACCTCTTGAAAACTCTGTTGACAACTCTCTGGAAGTGATGGAAGCTGTTCAGTGTTTCCTTGGTGACGGATCCTTGGAACTGCAAGAGCTCGTCGAAGAGTTAGGAGGAGAACTTCTGCGTTTGGTGAACATTGTGGATAATAGGGTAGATGAAGCATCACGTGTCCGCAAGGTTCTGCATAACGGCAATGCTTTGAACAAGTTTCGTAACATGTTAATAGAACAAGGAGTATCTGAAGATGTTGCAAGCTGGCTATGTGAAGATAAAACAGAAAAAATATTGCTAGCAGCCCGACACATCACTGATTTCACTTATACAGGAGAAACAGGTAAGGTTGTCGGATTAGAAGCTGCAGTCCTAGCAAGAGTATGGAAGGAGGAGATGGACCGAAGCGCTAAAAAGAATTATGGAGCTGATATAATTGTGAAGCACCTTGGGGATCAAATTGAATCAGGTGAAATATGGCTGAAGGTTCATCACGACAGTTCTGAATTAAGTGGAAGTCAACTGACAAAAGGGTCAGACTGGAGGATGAAACTCCTCCCTAGATTTTATGTCACTAATGACTTTCATTCCTTGTTACTGTTGATAGAAGTAAAAATCCAAAGAAGAAAACTTTCGACAAAGAAGAAAACTTTTTACAGGTTTTGCACGAAAACTCTTAGTCGATTCTTCTCCCTGCGGAGACATAAACGTGTTCACAAGGGCTATAGGCCCTACACGTATTATATTTGTGGACGAGGCTTCAGTCAGAAAAGAAATCTAAGTCATAATGAGATTCGCTTTCATTTTGACACAGACGTGGAATATCGCATTCGTCGACGTCCAGCTACAAAGAGCAAGGTGGTTCACGTGGATCGTTTGACCCCGTTTCATCGAAGAACTGAAGAAACTTTGGAATCCAGAATTGTTCGGGACGAACAAGACCTAGGAAGGGGGCAGTGTTACGACAGAAGAATCTGGCAACCGAAAGCAAAGTTTCAGCCAACGAATAAGAACGTTGGGAGAATTTGGAGAAGAAGAGTGGAGCGTTAACGGTCGTTGTGTGGTAACGGTCGAAGAGTTCGAAAATGGCCGGTGGGCTGTTCTGAGACAGTGCGCGTTAAGTATCAAGAAGTAACTTGATGTGTTGTGTATACGCGGAAGGATAAAAGTGGGATCTTTTATCGTTAAGTATCAAGAAGTAACTTGATGTGTTGTGTATACGCGGAAGTATAAAAGTGGGAACTTTTATGGCTAACTTCGAATGTCTACACGGACTGTCTTTTTGTTCGGCTAGTGTGTGAAAAGATATTAGCACAGGACGAGAATTGGTTTACGAGTGAAGATCTTCGGGTGACCTGGTAAATCAAGTAAAAGGTAGTATTTAGTAAAATACACAGAGCTGATGTTGTGTGCTCTACGTGAAGATTGATGACTTGTGCATGTTAATAGTTGATTTGTTAATAAGATACTTCATCCATATTTCCTTTGTAACAATTTACCTTGTATTGAATTTGGTTTTGAAATATAGCTTTTAATACTCACGCTCAGTGGCTATCCATAATTGTGATCCGCAACAATATTATTATAAGGATTTCCTTTTACAAATTACGTTATATGGATCATATTTTTTTGTATCGGGAAAACGTTTTATTATTTCGTTATACTGCTATTCGTTAGAACTAAATAATTTTGCATAGCGATACATAATAAATTGGAAAGGATTTGGAAAAAAAAACCATTATTCTTGTGCTGGTTTTATAGATATTTTATTGTACATTCTTTGTTAAAAATTTTACGGAAATATGCAAGCGTTACCCTATTTCCTCAGTAAAGGTTTGTATTTTTATATCGTTGATTTTATTTATTTTTTTACTTTGTTTGTACTCCAGCGTATTTATATTTCAATTTATTAACCATCTTACAAAAACTTGGAATTCCGCAAAATATTTGAGTTTGTAAAAAGGGTTGGAAGGCTGAAGAGTTCGATGAGCTCTAATTTAGTGAAATTTATTCTAGAAACAACTAAAGTTTTTGAAATTATCTGCACATATAGGATGATCAATGTTACATAAATGTTATCTGCAGTTTTTCTTTGTATTTCAGGATAATGACTTATATAGGAAGGTTATCTTCTTATACCTGTAGTCTTTTTCTGACTCTTTCAGGATAGTGAATGTTCTAGAAAGGTTATCTTTATTTTTTTCTCTCATTTCAGGATGATGAAAGTTATAGAAAGGTTATTCGTAGCTTTTTCTCTGTATTTCACGATGATAAATGTTATAAAGAAAAGTTATCCGTAGTTTTTTTTTCTCTATTTCAAGATGATGAAAGTTATAAAAAAGGTTATCCGCAGTTTTTTCTTTCCATTTCAGAATGCTGAAAGTTATAAAAAGGTTATCCATAATTTTTCTCTCTCTATTTCAGGATGATGAATGTTATAGAAAGATTTTTGTAGGTTTCTTCTCCCTCTTTCAGAATTTTGAATGTCGTAGAAACTTCCTCTTCTTCTTCAAAATAAACTATTATTCCGGAAATCACTCGGGGCCTTTCGCCCCTCTCGTCCGGAAATTCTTTTAAGAAAGGTCAGTGCACTATGTCGGAGAGTTCTCCCAACTGAGTCTGGAAAACCGAAATTTCAAAAGCAAAACCATAAAATTGCCAACAGTCTTAGATTGGCGGTCAAATAAACATTCCATAAGCATTCCAGAGGTAGTTCAGTAGAAACTGAAAGTTCTTGATTAACATTATTAAAATTTTAAGGGCGTTCAATTTCCTAATGCAGAAACATCGTAGCACTATTTAGGCACTAAATCAAATTCTGTCAATCAAATTAGTATCCTTTAAAAATTGTAATATTAATTTAAAAGTATATTTTCTTTTTATCAAATTCTGGTGTCCGAGTAGATCTTTGAGTGTAAATTCCTTAATTCCAATTTCTTCCAGTGAGTGAAACATTTGATCTCTATGAGTATCAAATTTGCTGCAATTAAGTAACACATGAGAGACTGTTTCTTGTGTTCTACATGTATCACAGGAAGATGACTCAGCTCTGTTCATCTTATGCATTTAATCATTCAGTCTTGTGGTCCCTGTTCTGAGCCTGGTAATGGTCAATATGTCGTTTTTAGTCAGTCAGAAATCTTGAAATAGATCAATGGTTTGACCAATCAAACTCCTATGATTCAGATGTGAGGAAGAATGAACTTTAAAAAAATGCAGAAAATTTCGTTTTAAAATTTGCTTATTGTTGCTTTTATAATAATTGAAACCTCTTGGAATATTGAGCCAATTTTCACGTAATAATGCTTCCTTAGCAATTTTGTCAACAATTTCATTTCCTATAACGCCGACGCGACGTGGCTGGGAATCCACTGCACGTTTAACTCAATACCACTTTTCATCATTTTATTCGCCATCTTCAAAATGTTGCAAAAAAACTCATTGTTGCTAGATCTTCCCGGATCTCCTTGTAAAAATTGAATAACTGATCGACAATCAGACAGAATAACAACTTTGTCACAGGACAGAGTAGTAGCCCACTTAAGGACCATTTCTATGACTACTAATTCAGTTGTGAAAACTTCTGTTTGGTCTGGTAGTCTAACTGCTAAATGAATATTCTGATCTGGGATCCAAACTGCAGCAGCCGCTCTTCCCTCATCCTTGTTTACAGAGTCATCAGTAAATAGTTTTGTAAAGGAAGCATACTTTGCCTCAATTAAAGTTTCAGCTAAATTCTTGAGTACATAGACATCTTGATTTTTCTTAGTAGTAATACCTGTATCTTATGAAAACAAGGAATTTTTTCAAAATTCCATGGGGGCAAATCATCCCATTGGTCCACTGGTCGCTGGATGCCCCGAACGTCTTCGAACAGAGGAAACCCTCTGATTACTTCATAAATAGGACATGTTTTCCTCAGAGAATGACTGAAAATCTTCTCAACCAGTGGGTTAGTCCTCTGTTTATAGATCATTCTTCGAAAGTGTTGGAAGAGGATATTGGATCTCCTTAGAGAAAGAGGTTCCAGATTGGCTTCAACAAGAAGCGAGACAGTAGGACAAGGAGGGAGTTGGGCCAGACAGATCCTTACGGCTCCATTTTGGATTTTTTCCATTTTTTTAACTAAGGTGTAGCTAGCATTTTCCAAAAGAAATCCTCCATATTCCAGTCTGGATCTTATTAAGACTTTATAAATGTCTTTCTTGAATGGAGGTTCCTCGTTTCCTCGAAGCCAGACATCACAGGATATTTACGAAGGGTCTTGTAGTTTCTTCCATGAATTTGATGTATTTTGACCATTTCAGTTCTGAATCTAGTGCAACTCCGAGAAATTTGTGGAATTTAGCAACTTTCCGTACTCTATTGTTCATCCTTAACTGTAAGGAAGGAAATTTGCGGCGGGAGCAAAGGGGAGCACAAGAGTTTTTTTTTCTGGTGACAACCTGCAGTCCCCATTTATCGAAGTAAATTTCTAACTTCAAAAGAGTTTTCTGAATCTTTTCCTCCAACGATTTTAAATTTCTTCCAGATATCCATATTACGATATCATCCGCAAAAACAGAGAACTTGACAGTAGTAGGAAAGGCGTTTGGAAGATCATGTAAAAATAAATTAAACAATAAGGGACTCAAGGATCCGCCGTGAGGCAAGCCTCTCTGAAGTTTGACTGGCCTTGAGAGGACGTCATTTAGTTTAACTCTCATATTTCTGTTGATTAACAAATTTTGTAAATATTTCAGTATTTTACCTTTAATGTTAAGCTTTAGACACTTATAAATCAATCCCTCTGTCCACACATTATCATATGCCTTTTTTAGATCCAAGAAGACTGCTATTGTATAAGTATTTTTTATTCCAATGTTGACTTGAACATCTGTGACAAGGTCCAGTATACTATCCTGAGCACTTCTCCCAAAACGAAAACCTGAAAAACGAGGAGATAGAATATTCTGGGATTCAATAAACCAACTCAATCTTTTATTGACCATTCTTTACACAACTTTTCCCATGCATGAGCATAGTAAAATTGGTCTAAATGATTTTAATTCTGGTAAATTTTTCCCAGGTTTTGGAATCGGGACCACATATGAAGTACTTCAGCTCTCTGGGTAATTTTCCATAGTCCACATGGTGTTGATAAAATTTGGTAATTTATTTAAAGCGGAGTCAGGTACATTTTTGAAAACTTTATAAGAAAGTCCGTCAGGTCCTGGGGCTGTCGAGTTCTTACAAGAATTTGAGAGCTATCTTAAGTTCAGAGATGCTAAAATTTAAATTTAAAACATCCCTTCCCTTTTGGGTAAGAAAATTAAATTTTTCAAGTTCTTCTAACACCTCCGTTTCAGTTTGTATAAAGCATGGGAGAGTCGAAGTGTCTTTAGAAGAAGAGAAGAATTCTGCGAACTTATTAGGTAAGTCTTGTGTGGAGAGATCCATTTCAAGGACTAAGAATTTCCAAGGAGAAACTGGTTTCACAGGCTGACCAAAAGATTTAATAATCTTCCAAATCTTCCCGGAACTCGAAAAATTGTCTAAATTCTCACAAAACCGTTCCCACTCAACTCGTCTAGCTTCTTTAATCTTCTTTTTAACAAAGACTCAGGCAGATTGTGATTCAGTTCATTTGAATGGTTGCAGTCTTGAGCAGGTGTCACAATTTAATTACCTTGGGAGCTATGTAACAGATACTGGTGATGTGCGACATGAGATTAACAGATGAATAGGGATTGCTGCCGGGACTTTTAAGAATCTATTGAGATTGTGGAGAAATAGGCGTATAGACCTAAAGACTAAAATTAGACTGTATAATAGTTTGGTTCTTTCTAAGTTAGTTATGGTAGTGAAATGTGGACGCTATGTAAACAAGATAACAGGAAACTAGATGCTTTTGATTCTAGATGCTTACACAGTATCTTGGGTATTAGGTGGTTCAACTTTGTAACTAATGATGAGGTTAGGCAAAGGAGTCTGCAACCTCCTTTAAGCAGCATATTGTGCAGAGAGAGACTCCGCTGGTTCGGCAATGTTGCCCGTATGGATAATTATAGATTGTCGAATAGGGTTATGAACAGTGTGCCTAGAGGCCTCAGAAGGAAGGGAAGACCTAGGATGCGGTGGGCAGACAATGTCAAACAGGACCTTGTTAGAATTGGTGTGCAGTGGCCGGATGCAGCAGATGTAGCTCAGGACAGATATGCTTGGAGAATTAAACTGCGCGGTCTGGTTGGACCTCCGTAGCCCATGGCTGCTTGATGATGATGATGATGATGATGATGATGATGATGATGATGATGATTATGATTATGATGATGATGATGATGATGATTGAATTTCTTATAGTAGATCAAGTGATCCAATCTTCCTGTCCTTCTGGCCGTTCTTTCCGCCCTCCTACGTAACGCTATTAGTCTGTTAATAAATACAATGTTGTGTTTTAGATATTTCGGATTGTCCACAAGAATTGTGCTATTATCTCTGGCTTCCTTAAATATATTGGTAAGCTGTTCTATAGATGTCACATTGTGTTCTAATTCTTCTTCAAGGCTTAGTCTAAAAGATATCTAATTTTTGATCTTAGTTTTATTTTGCAACTTATTTTGAGATGCTCCTAGACCAGTGATTATAACGGGGAAGTGGTCACTAAGGTTTGTATCATTCAATGTAGAACAATCAAGAGTTGGAGCTATATCTGGATCTACTAAAGTAAGATCAATAATTGATTCTTGTCTACCATTCCAAAACGTTGCCTGGCCATCATTTTTAATAACTAATTAAAATTAATTCTTAATAAATTAATTATCAATGATTCTTCAATGATCTGATACAATACGTCCTCTTTGATTTTCCAAGGTAGATCCCCACAGGGCTTTATGGGCATTGCAATCGCACAAAAAAACTTTAGGCGGAGGGCATGCCTTTAAAAAGCCATAAAATACTTCAAAAGGAACATTTTCTTCAGTGTTGTAGCAAGAAAGAAGAGTGAATTTCTTATTATGAATCTTTATTTGTACTGCGACTGCTTCCATTAATGAATGATTATCAGGTAAAACAATCTGCTTTTGAATTAAAGTTCTGTCTAGAAGTATAGCCACTCCATATCCTCTCTGTTTTTTATTCGTCTGGTAACAAACAAAACCTGGAATCTTCACTTGTTTCGGAAGAGTGTCCTGAAGTGCCAGGACTTTTAAATTATATTGTGAAATTAATCTTTTGAAATTAAAATATTTGTTTCCAATACTCCGACAGTTCCATTGTAGAATATTATAAGAATCTTTAAAGTTGGCCATCTTGGATTTGATTTTTCATATCATTTAAGGAGTTTAATTCTTCTTCGCTTAATGTAACTTATGAAATCGATGCACTTGAGGACAAGAATACTAATTTGTTAATTCAGGTTTGTGTTTTGTCACTGGAGGCATCCTCGTCTTCTCTACAGCTAGGAAGCTTTGGAAAGTCATGCAAAGACTGGGGCAGAAAATGCCTGAAGTTTTGTCTTTTATGGTAGGTAACCTCTTCATTCTCGTTGAAAGTTTGAGGGAAAGAATTATACCCTTTGACAGCTTCGGCCCATGAAATATTTTTCTTCACTTGTAGTTTTTTAATTGGCATGCTTTTATCTTTTCCTTGCACCCTGCGTATGTGGCTGGGTGATCAAGGCCACAATTAGGACAACAGAATGCTTCAGCAGTGCACTCTTTATATCAATGGTCTCCTGCGCATCTTTTACACTTTGCTGCGTTTTTGCACATGGCAGCTCGGTGCCCATGCTCATTGCAGTTGGAGCAAAGAATAAGCGGTTTAAAATACTCCTTAACAGGAAAGCTACAAGCTCCTAAATAAATATTGCGTGGTAATTTGCTTACGGAAAAGGTTAGTACAATATTATCAGTAATTATTCTTTCAGGTGCGACGCCTTTTCCCTCTTTCGAGTATCTGACCATTCTTCTGCAATGAGTAACCCCTTGCTCCTTTAGAGCATCTAACACTTCTGTCTCGGACAAATCCTCGCAAACAACCGAAATTCGTCCCATTGTTTTGAAATTTCTGACTGGGAAACGGCAAGAAATATTCAGGCCCAAAATCGTTTTAAGCTTTTTTAGTTTTTCATCTTGTTGTGTTCCAAGGTAAATATGCAGATTACCTTTTTTGGTAACCCTCCCTTTAACTTTACAATTCAAGAAATTCTCAAGTGATTTTGTTACCTTTAGTACATTTAAAGAATTTAACTTCTTTGATTCACAAGAAAGAATTGCAACTATTGTTCTATTCTCTACATTTTGTGATGATATTCTTGTCTGATTCTTCTTACTTTTACCATTTTCAACCACTGTAAAAGAATCCAAACTCTTTTCAGGCTGTAGGGAGGGCAGCTCCAATTCAGCCATGTTGTCATCATTAAAATCGTTATCTATCATATTAAATCATGTCCGCCAGGCTCAGAAACAGGGTTCTCTTCAACTTCAACAAGGTCTGTCAACCAAATAGCTACATCTCGTTCCTTAGGTTTACTACTACCCTTAGAAGACCCAGAGCCTTCGGGTTTACTCTTTTTCTTAACAGATCTAGTATTCTTGGCTAGTACTGAGTTCATATTAGATCGCCGAAATCAGGACAAACCCTACAGTACCTTTCTCTAATGTCTGAAAGACATCTTATGTATAATATACATACCTTGATACGAGGCAGAAAAGGGGTGTTCAAAAATTCACTTAACCAATATAAAAATGTTCAGCTTGAAAGCAGGTCCGAACAGGTTCTTGATACCAAATTAGTATCTTCTTTCTTCTGTTCACTTCCCGACCCGATCACAAAAGGCGCGAAATTCAAAAAAAGCCGTTAATCCATTGCCGCCAAAATAAACCGTCGAACAACACATATCCAACTCAACGCACCTCCTTGCGTTGAAATTTGTGCCGTCGTAGAAACGTTATCTGTAGTCATTTTCCCTATGTTTCTATAGAAAGGTTACCGGTAGTTTTTTATCTTTATTTCAGAATGCTGAATGTTATTGAAATATATGTAATTTTTCTTACTATTTCAGGATGATGAATGTTATAGAACGGTTATTTGAATTTTTTTTCCTTTCTCTCTCTCTCTATTTCAGGATGATGAATGTTATAAAAAAAGTTACCTGTAGTTTTTTTCTCTCTTTCAGGATGATGAATGTTATAAAAAAAGTTACCTGTAGTTTTTTTCTCTCTTTCAGGATGATGAATGTTATAAAAAAATTACCTGTAGTTTTTTTTCCGTCTTTCAGGATGATGAAAGTTATAGAAATATATTCGTAATTTTTTCTCCATATTTCAGGGTAATGAATGTTATAGGAAGGTTATTTTTAAATTTCTTCTCTTTATTTGAGAATGATGAATGTCGTAGAAATGTTATCTATAGTTTTTTTCTCTTTATTTCAGTGTGATGAATGTTATGGAAATGTGTTCTATAGTTATTTTCCCTCTGTTTCAGGATGATGAATGCTATAGAAATGTATTCTGTAATTTTTCTCAATTTTAGGATTCTGAATGTTATAGAGATATTATCAAGTTTTTTTTCCTCTCTGTTTCAAGATGATTAATGTCATAAAAATGTTACCTGTAGTCTTTTTTTTTTTATCTCATTTTCAGAGAAAACGTGATGATTTTTTCGTTTTGTCGTCTATAGACATCGAATTCTTTCGTTTATACAAATAAATTAAAAATTATCTTTTGTGTTGGATAGGTATTGGTGAAATATTACGATATGCACTTTTCGAATCTCCCGAAAGTTATAATTGCGCCCTCTAACGGTGGAAAATTTTCAAAATTCTAAATTTTCAAAAAGAATATGGCAAACGAGGTATTTATTCTACAAATTTGAAATTTTGGTGGTGAAATGTGAAGGTTACCAAGATTCCATTGCGAACAATGAGTTGGCCCCTTAGATCCAGAGGGGATGGGGAAAACACTTTTTTGTTTTAGCAGATAATTGTTTGTTTTTAGAGATAAATGAAATATTCTTTTTCGATTAGATAGGGATTGATGAAATATTATCATTCTCACTTTTGAAATCTTCCGTAAACTATAATTGCGCCCTCTATCGGTGGAAATGCTTCAAAATTCAAATATTTTAAACGAATATTGCGAACGATGTATTTATGGCAGAAATTCGAAATTTTGGCGGTGGAATGTGAAGGTCACCAAGTTTGCACTGAGAGCAATGAATGAACCCCTTAAACCCACGGTGGGCGTAAAAACGCGAATTGTTTGTTTTAAGAGATAATTGTTTGTTTATAGATAAATGAAAAATTCTTTTTTATATTGGATAGCTTTTGATGAAATAATACGATTTGAACTTTCCGAATATCCCAAAAGCTATACTTGTATCCTTTAATAGCAAAAAATTTTAAAAAATCTAAAATTTTAAACGATTTTTGCAAACGATGTATTTTTGTTAGAAATTTGAAATTTTGCTGGTGGAATGTGACGATCACCAAGTTTAAATTGCCAACAATAAAGTGATAATTGAAAACTCATTTACTTGGGGGGCGGGGGGGGGCTCAGTCGGTAGCGCGCCAGGCTCGTAATCTGTAATTCCCAGGTTCGAGTCCCAGCTGGGTCAGCGTTGAGATTTATCTCCGCAAAATTCCCCGCCCTGCCCACGGTCAGTAGGGGACACCGATGGGCTTGGAAAGACCGCCGTCCGTCGGATGGGACGTTAAGCCGTGGCCCCGTGTGCGGGAGAGCCATACCCTGTGCACGTTAAAGAACACGCTGGATGGCCTTGACGGGAGGCTACCATCTGTCTCCCAACAGCTGTTCCAGTGGGTCCCCTCTCCCAACCTTCTCTGAGCCTTCGGGGTCCATGTGACCTGGTCATTTAGCCCATGGTGTGCAAAAAAGTGCCGCTCAGAGGTAAAACAACCCAACACAACCTTATTTTTACTTGGATTTGTACTAATGAAATATTATAATTCACGTTTTTCAAACACCTAAGTAATTTTAATTCATATCGTTACAGATTATTAAATATAGAAACAACAAAACTGCTACGGTCATTTGCAAATGATTTGTATATAACAGAAATTTGAAATTTCGGTGGTAATTTCTCAAGAGATATTCCACTGAGAGTAATAATGTACCCACTGTTCTCAGAGGGATGTGGTAAATGCAACTTCTTTAAATTTAAGAAATAAAAGACAAATAAATTTTATGTTGTATAATTACTAATAAAATACTGTTTGCATTTTCTCATTATCCGTTAGCTGAAATTAAAACTTTTAAGCAGTGAAAAAGTAAGTAAAGGAAAAACTCCATTCTCTTTGAAAACATTGGATTGGATTGTTTTACCTCTGAGCGGCACTTTTTTGCACACTATGGGCTAAATGGCCAGGTCACAAGGACCCCGAAGACTCAGAGAAGGTTGGGGGAGGGGACCCACTGGAACAGCTGTTGGGAGACAGATGGTAGCCTCCCGTCAAGGCCATCCAGTGTGTTCTTTAACGTGCACAGGGTATGGCTCTCCCGCACACGGGGCCACGGCTTAACGTCCCATCCGACGGACGGCGGCCTTTCCAAGCCCATCGGTGTCCCCTACTGACCGCGGGCAGGGCGGGGAATTTTGCGGAGATAAATCTCAACGCTGACCCAGCTGGGACTCGAACCTGGGAACTACAGATTACGAGCCTGGCTCTCTTTGAAAACAAGATTCCCATATGCACCAGAGGCGAAATGCGTTCTTCTAATTGTCTTATATATCTGGATGACGGAAAGGTTCTCTAGATTTCTTTCTCTATATTTCAGAATGATGAATCGTATAGAAAGGTTATTTGTAGTATTTTTCTCTCTATTTCAGTATGATGAATTTTGTAGAAAAGTTACCTGTAATTTTTTCCTTTTTAAGGATGATGAATGTTATAGAAAGGTTATGTGTAGTTGTTTTCCTCTCTATTTCAAAGTGAGAAATGTTATAGAAAAGTTACCTGTATTATTATCTGTAATAGTTCTCTCTTTATTTCAGGATGATAAATAATATAGAAATTTAATCTGTAGTTTTTCTCTCTCAAATTTCAATATGATGAATATTAGAAATATTATTTGTGATGTTTTTCTTTGCATTTCAGGACGATAAACTTTTATAGAAATGTTATCTGCAGTTTTATCTCTCTATTTCAGGAAGATGAATGTTACAGAAATGTTATATGTCGCTTTTTCTCCCTATTTCAGGGTGATGAATGTTATTGAAGGGATCTCTAATTGGAGAGATCTAAAATTCTAATTGTAGGATTAAGTAAATTCTAATAATAGGATCTCTAATTGGGAGATCTCTAATTTTTATTGTCTGTTTCAGGATGATGAATATTACATAAATGTTATCTGCAGTATCGTTTTTCTCTCTCTTTCTAGGTGATAAATATTATAGAAATACCATCTGAGTTTTTATTTGTCTATTTCAGTTCTTCCCCAGGAAGAGCCTGTTATTGAAGGCGCAGACTCCATGTATGAAACGGGGAACAGAGTGAATGTTACTTGTAATTCAGGCCCTTCAAAGCCTGCCGCCACGCTTAAATGGTACATCAATGGAATCAAAGTAAGTCACTGAAAAAGGTGATCAAATGACAAACTTATACATTCCAAGAGATAAATCTGTTACAATTTAGCTGATTAAAAATAATGTCGACATGGGTGAATCAAATTCGCGACTCCCATTACATGCCTGGTAGTCTGACCACTGAATTATCAACTGCTAGTTTATCCCTCTGTGTACTATAAATCTTCCCGAGCGTCTAGTGGCGTCATCTATGATCGGGAACCACAATCTTTCAATGTTACTCAGAAAAGGTGTTAAATTGGGCAATCAAATTCACTAGAGCTTTATTAAAGCAATAATCAATCAATAGTAAATGTACAGATTATCTGTAGATATAGATTTCAAAAAATAATTTGTCTAAAAATTCATATTTACAATTGGTAATAGAGTAGTGGTTAGAACACTTGGCATATAACTGAGAGATATTGGTTTGAACTCCCACTCAAGGCTAAACTCACTATTTCTCGAATTCTAAATTCTCAGGAAATTTGTGTATACACTATTTATTGATTTGTCTTTGTTTTTAATATAAAATTTATTTGTCTTTTAACACTGCTGCTGCTTATCGTGATTGGGTTTATGGGCTTTTACAGCATTGAATTAAAACTTTTTGAGGTCAAACGTCAAATCCCAATTTACCGGTGATATAGAACTGAAAATTGGTGGCTGGGAGTTGGATTGATTTACCTCTAAACGGCACTTTTTTGTACACAATGGGCTAAATAGCCAGGTCACAAGGACTCCGAGGGCTCAGAGAAAATTGAGGGAAGAGAACCCACTAGAGAGCTGTTAGAAAATAGATTGTAGCCTTCCATGAAGGCCATTAAGAGTGTTCTTTAGCGTGTACAGTGTATAGCTCTCCCACACACAGGGCCACGGATTAACATCCCATCCAATCTAAGCCAATCAGTGTCCCCTACTGATTGAGGGAACGCGCTGGATGGCCTTGATGAACGTGCTTTAGATGTTAACTGTAATATTTAAATGTTAAAATACGATGAACGTGCCTTGATGAACGTGCTTTAGACGTTAACTGTAATATTTAAATGTTAAAATACGATGAACGTGCCTTGATGAACGTGCTTTAAAGAACATACTGGATGGCCTTGATGAGAGGCAATCATCTGTCTCCTAACAACAGTCCAGTTGGTCCCTCCCTCAATCTTTTTTGATCTTTCAAAGTCTTTGTGGCATGGCTATTTAACCATTGTGTGCAAAAACGTGCAGCTCAGAGGTAAAACAATTTAACCCAACTTCTTCTGAAACCTCTTCCATAGGTTAACGTGGGATTCCTTATACAGTAGAGTCGCATTATATGCGCATTCAACTATACACTCTCGGCAAAAAAAAAGAGAAAAATATCAATTTAAGTAGTACGAGCGATTGCGCTCGCCATTCCACTTAATCAGCGGCCCCGAGTGAGCGTGAGATGAGCGACGTGAATCTGCTGTTCCCTCAGTCGATCTCAGTTCCGTCTGCTTCTCGTAGTGTGAAGGTCTCATGGGCAGAGGGTTTAAAAACATGCATTTTTGGTACAACATAGTCCCTAAATGTAAGCCAACTACGTTCTCTGCTATTCAACCAAAGAAATAGAAATCCTTTCTAACACTGGAGGAAAACTTGCTGTGATGGACTTATTGAGAGACGGTATGTTAATATCCAGCGTGGCCCCATAAATGTGGTCGCAACGAATCTAGCATCCGTGCCATCAGGATTTGAGAGGGAGAAATTCGTCAAACTGTGGCATCAAGTGCTCCAATAACTGCTGACGAGCCAAGTGCGTGATAAGACTTTAGTGCAGACTGAAAAGGCATCAAACATATGGCTGAAAGACATGAACGTGTGCCTCTTGATGGCAATACTTTTCGAAAAAAGGCTCTACGCGCTGTTCAAACCTTCCTCCATGGTTCAAACCTACTCCTGAAAAGCGGGGGGGGGGGGGGGTCTCAGTCGGTAGCGCGCCAGGCTCATAATCTGCAGATCCCAGGTTCGAGTTCCAGCTGGTCAGCTTTGAGATTTATCTCCGCAAAACTCCCCGCCCTCTCTTCGATTATTAGGGACACCGATGGACTTGGAAAGGCCGCCGTCCATCGGATGGGACGTTGAGCCGTGGCGCCTTTTGCGGGAATGCCATATCCTTTGCACGTTAAAGAACACACTGGATGGAGGTGATGGGAGGCTACCATCTGTCTCCTAACAGCTATTCCAGTGAGTTCCTAACCTTCTCTGAATCCTCGGGGTCTTTGTGACCTGGTCATTTAAGCGCATTGTGTGCAAAAAAAGTGCTATTCAGAGGTAAAACAACACAGCATTTTATACGTAATATTATTATTTTATGTAGATTTAAACTTATTACTCTACAGGTTGTATACAGAAAACTACATAAACTGTGTTTTATGGGCGATTTAAGAGATTTTCAAAGGTAATTTGGATTATATTCTATTTTCGTCTAACACTGACTTTAGAACCTAACACCACATAAGATGCAACTCTACTGTACTTTAGAGGAGCAAGTGGCTTAGTCAGTAGCGCTCCAAGCTCATTATCTGCAGTTTCCAGGTTCGAGTCCCAGCCGGCCCAGCGTCGAGATTTATCTCCGCAAAACTCCCTGCCTTGGGTCAGTAGGGTAAACCGATGGGCTTGGAAAGGTCACCCTCAACCGGATGGGACATTAATCCATGGGCCTGTGTGCTGGAGGACCATACCGTGTGAACATTAAAAAACACGCTGGATGGTCTTGACGGGAGACTACCATCTGTCTCCAAATAGCTGTCCAATGGATCCTCTCTCTCCAACATTCTCTGAGCCATCGGGTTCCTTATGATCAGGCCAGTTAGACCGTTGTTTGCAAAAAAAAAGTGCCGCTGTAAGGTTTAAACAACCCTCCGCATTATAACATCGTTCCAGAACTCTCATTCGCCTTACTACTCCAATTCATTCAAATGCAGACATCCCTAAAGTTTCAAACGCAATTTGTTTCTACAAAACTGTTCGTAATGGGATTTTCGTAAATCAACCAACTATTTCCTATTAATTTCAATGCAAAAAAACACGACGGCTCCAGAAGTTTAATAATACGTTCTCTATAAATACACTGGCTGAAATTGGAAAAAGAACATTCAGAAAGAATTCCTTTAGGAACGTCATATTACAATATGCTAATAGTTATGGGCAGCAGAAACCGTGATCCAAGATTGAAAGTCATTGGATGAAATAATGACGTCACTGAGGACGACAACATGCAAATGTACGCAGCGCGTATTTAAGGAGTAGAGCGTGAAGAAAGAAGTTATTCGTCTTGTTGTTCAGTGATCTTTGAAGAAGCTACCATGCCTGGACGATGCAGGAGCGCAACATTTGTTCAGTTAGCTGAGTTTGAGCGAGGTCATATAGTGGGTCTTCGGGAAGCAGATTGTTTTTTTCGTCAAATTGCACACCGCGTTGGACGAGAGGTATCGGCAGTGGTACGATGGTGGCGTCGATGGTCAGAAGAGCATTCGTACATTCACAGACGTGGTTCCGAGCAACACAGGGTTACGGAGACACGAGGGGATCGGCGTATCAGGAGGGGGCAGTGGCAGAGCGGATGGCTACGGCGTCACAAATTCGATCCTCTGTCGTACCAAGAGTGTCTACGAGAACGATACGCAATCGTCTTTTGGAAGCAGGATTTCAGGCATGCGTGACACTGGCACAGTTAGCACTGTCACCTCGTCACTGTTGAGCACGTTTGCAGTGGTGTCAAGAATGTTCATTGTCGGGAAGAATGGCAGTCTGTGGTCTTCAGTGATGAAAGCCGATTCTACTTAGGAGCGTCTGATGGTCTCTTACGCGCCCGAAGGTGACAAGGTGAGCGGCTTCTTCCATCGTGCATCCGCTAATGATACCAGGACCCACGCCAGGCATCATGGTGTGGGGAGCGATAAGCAATCACTCTCGTACGTGTCTGGTGTTTGTACAGGGTACACTGAATAGCAATACGTACGTCAGCGACATCGTACAGCCGGTCGTCCTGCCATATTTGAGTGTAATCCCAAATGCGATATTACAGTAGGATAACGCCCGCCCACACTCCGCCCGGGCAACTCATCATAATCTTCAGGCAGGGCACCAACTCTCTTGGCCAGCACGCTCTCCGGACTTGTATCCAATCGAGCATGTCTGGGACTGGATCGGACAAAGACACTTCAGCGGATCGCGGCAGGCAACGACCATCGCTGAATTACGCGTCCAAGTTGAAAGCGCATGGAATAGCTTGAAAAATTGAATCCAAGTTGAAAGCTCACGGAATAGACCTCGCCCGAGCGTGATATACAGCATTTGTACGACCAATTGCAGGCCAGATTGGAAGCTTGCATTGCTTCTCGAGGAGGTTCAACACCGTATTAAGATGTGACTTCTGTAAAAAGTAATACTCATTAAAAGGTAAAATAAACATTGAATCACTTCACACGTGTGAGCACTGCCCCTTCTCAACAAGTTGTTTCTACTAAATAAATCTTATAGATTACGCTTAAATTGTTAATGGTATTCTTTCTTCACTTTCCGTCAGTGTACTAAAATATTAAGGAATTATTTAAATAAAAACTACAGTAATGTATGCTGGTTGTCATAAACTACGTTAGAACCTAAGTTGGAGTTTTCTTCACTGCATTTAACAATACATTATTCTTGTTTACATAATCATAGCTCCGTTTTTAGATGCAAAATATCCGAAATGCATTAATACATTAACAATGTAGTAACAATTCTTGTTTTAATTTCCGATTATCATTCAAAGTCGCTCAAAAAAGTATCCGAACACTGTGGTTGATTACAGAATTCAGAAAAAATATCTGGCAACGATTTTTCTAGAAATTAGTGATCTGGCAACCTTCGTGTCACGTGACACGAAGGTTGCCAGATCACTAATTTCTAGAAAAATCGTTGCCAGATATTTTTGACACGAAGGTTGCCAGATCAGTAATTTCTAGAAAAATCGTTGCCAGATATTTTTTCTGAATTCTGTAATCAACCACAGTGTTCGTATACTTTTTTCAGCGACTGTACACCAAAGAAAATCAAAAAACTGGTTTATATAACTCGACAAAAAGAAGTCGACATCGTCTGCGTGAGTATTGAGTGAAGAGAGAAATGGCAGTATTATCAGAGTATGGTAGAGGACCAGTGGTGGCACACAGAGGAACATACCCGGAATTTAACTTCGGTCGCCGTCCCATGGTCGAGCGGTTAGCGCGCTTGGCTACTGATCTAAGGGATCTGGGTTCGAGCCCCGGGTAAGGTATGGATGTTATGTGTCGTTTTTCTGCTGAGGTCCTGCCATCCTCTCAGTCGTTCTACTCTGGCATATAAATTGACAGGCTCCTGTCAGACCTCTGTGACAAGCAGCTGCTTGAGGGGGTATTTATTTATTTTTTTATAGTGGTGGTGGTGGGGACCCGAGAATTTAGGTTTGCGGTGGTACGGAAAATCCGAGAATTTATTTCGGGGAATCAGAGAATTTAATTCTTGGGGAGAGGTCCACTGAACAGGGAGATTTAAAATAATGTTCTATAAGGGAAAAACAAATATAGTTTTTCTTTAATCTAATTTTACGTGTCGGACATATACTATGGGGTTAAAATAAAGTTATCCAAAGACAACAGTTTTGTAAGTAGTGAAATTTGAGATTTCGTATAAGACCCCCGGATTTCTGGTTTGTAGGGGGTCGGCTGTGCTAAAAAACGTAGAATTTTTAGGAAACTTAATCTACAACTATTTAAAGAAATAGCTGGGATTTTGTTTCTATAGCTTTGAATGAATAATAACGAATTATGAGCAACCAACTTCTTTTTCCGTAGTAGAAATTCTTCTCCTTAATGCCTATTGGCCAGGACTCTATTTTCATCGTCTTTCCTTAGTTCTCTTTGTAAAGTGATTTCCATGATATGATCACCTTTTGGGTAAGGGTTTTGTACGTATGAAACTAAGATAATTTTTTGAATTATAATGCACTCATTTGTATTTTATGCTTGCAAAGTGTAATGATTTTATGTAAAATAGCTGTGGGTTCTAAATATTTAAATTATTATAAAATAATAAGCTTCTTAATCAGCGTGCATTAACTGGTATAGTGGTTATGGAGTCAGCTAATTGTTCCAACAAAAAAAAATTTTTTCTTGTTGTCTTAGCTCTGACTGAGGCAGTGGTCAGCAATGATTTCTAGGTCTTAGTAGGGGGTATCTCCTTGTATGAGAAGGTTTGTAAAAACTAGGAGTAGCTCCTACGATTCTTCTCTGTCCTATATGTCGCTAACGAAAAAAAAATGTAGAAACTCCTAAACAAAGGTATTAATGAGAAATCTATATATAAAAGTCTAATAATTGAAAACAAATGGATTTTTCACAAAAGGGCAGGGGAAACATTTCTTGTTGGGTTGTGGTGCGCATGAAATAGGTAGGTGCAGAGTGTCAAACTACAGAAGCATTTATAGTTTCGTTTAGAAAAATGCAGTGGAATGTGTAAATGTCAAACGGTTTCATTTCTGAAACATTCATGTAAAAATGAAAGGCATGTTACCTTAAACCTTCGTTAATCCGAATTATTCAGGGGAAGGATTAGTGTAGCGAAACGTTGCCCTAAAGGACAATGATTTTAACAAAAATATATGGAAAATTTAAAGAACTGATCTTATAAATAAATAATATGTATGTAAATGTAGAGTTATTTTCTCTATTTATAATGCTGAGTTTCTATCTCAAACAAGGGGCGGGGGTGGCTCAGTCGGTAGCGCGCCAGGCTCGTAATCTGCAGTTCTCAGGTTCGAGTCTCAGCTGGGTCAGCGTTGAGATTTCTCTCCCCAAAAATTCCTCGCCCTGCCCACGGTCAGTAGGGGACACCGATGGGCTTGAAAAGGCCGCCGTCCGTCGGATGGGACGTTAAGCCGGGGCTCCGTGTGCGGGAGAGCCATACCCTGTGCACGTTGAAGAACACGCTGGATGGCCTTGACGGGAGGCTACCATCTGTTTCCCAACAGCTGTTCGAGTGGGTCCCCTCCCCCAACCTTTTCTGGGCCTTCGGGGTTCATGTGACCTGGCCATTTAGCCCATGGTGTGCAAAAAAGTGTCGCTCAGAGGTAAAACAACCTAACCCAGAGGTAAAACAACCCAACCTATCTCAAACAAACACTAAAATTTGAGTTCTAATCTAAAAAATAATAAAAAATACATTGCACTTTTGAGTCTTTATTCAAAAAATATAAAAAAATTGCAGCACATGTATTCATCAGCAGATAACTAAAAAATATTCGATGGTGGTTCACGAATAATGACACTCAAATCTGAAATCTAATTCAAATTCTTCAGCAATTTTTCTTTCGCAAATGCCTTCCTCAAGTTTTTTTATCACTTTGAACTTGTTAACGATAGTTAAAGTAATATGTTTTCTTTTCATACCACTTTTCGACTGCTTAAGACCTATAATTAAATCAAATATTGTAACTGAATTAAATAGAACACAGATTATGCGTTTTAAGCAATAACGCCCGTCCGTCACAGAGCGGACAAATCACTGAACACTCCAAACGAACACGGTTATCGAGCTCGTTCAGCCGTTAACGTTCGTCCGTCCGTCAATCCGGATTAGCTGAATCCGAACTAGCCAGGGTTTATTGTACTTGCACTTCACGTCTCACATCAGGAACTGACTGCACCTTTTGCTAATCCTGGTACTACATGAATTTTGATATGTCTTTATTATAGACATTAATATTTCTCTTGCACTTTGGGACACGGGTTGCTCAGTCGGTAGTGTGCCAGACTCATAATCTGCAGTTCCCAGGTTCGAGTCCCACCTAGGCCAGCATTGGAATTTATCTCCGCAAAACTCCTCGCCCTGTCCTCGATCAGTAGGGGGCACCGATGGGCTTGTAAAGACGGCCGTCCGTCGGATGGAACGTTAAGCAGTGGAACCGTGTGCGGGAGAGTCGTACCCTGTGCACTTTAAAGAACACGTTGAATAGCCTTGACGGGAGGCTACCATCTGTTTCCCAACAGCTGTCCAGTGGATCCTCTGCCCAACCAACTCTAGCCTTTGGGGTCCTTATGACCATCCTTTCACTCTCATCTCCAGTCTTTGGGATTCTTGTGTATACAATAGTGCAGCTCAGAGAGAAAGCAATCCAACTTTCACCCTGACCTCTGTCAGAAGGTGGAGGTCGTTGGGCTTGGGTTGGGTTGTTTTACCTCTGAGCGGCATTTATTTTTGCACACAATAGGCTAAATGGCCAGATCACAAGGACACCGAAGGTTCAGAGAAGGTTGGGGGAAGGGAACCACTGACCCCCCAACCTTCTTGTGGTTCATGTGACCTGGGCAGTTAGCCCATTGTATGAAAGAAAGTGCCACTCAGAGGTAAAACAACTCAGCTCTCTTGCACTGAAAAACATCTTGTGCTGCTAAAAAATGAAGAGTTGACTCTCTGGCTCTCTTATCGTGTTACTGGCATTTTCTCCGTCATTGCGAAATTTTTTTCTTATACCAATAAATTGGTAATAAGTAGGTAAAATCGTAAAACAAACGATGGATGTATTTCGATTTCGTTCAATGTTTCCTTATCTCATTGCTCAGCTTAGAGAAGTGTTTATTTCTTTCCCAGGCCCATCCTGCATTCGAGCGCCGATACCCTGCCATCCGACATTATAGTGGACTCCAGAGCTCCCAGGTAGGGCTGGACTTCATCGTTGGAACAGGCCATTTCTTGAAAGGGAAGATGAAGTTACGTTGTGTCGCCACCATCTCGCAAGTCTACTCTAGCGGCAGCGAGGAACTGGTCATCGGAGACAGGGGTCAGGCCTCAGGTCCTCATCATGGTAACTCTGTTAGCTCCACACCCTACCGATCCTATCCTTTCACTGAACAATTTCTCAAACACTTCACACTCAAAATGAGTCCTTTACGTTTCATCGCTAGAAGTAAACTGAGCTACGAAAAAGCAAATCTGTTTTGTTCCCAAAACGTTTTGCTTGTTATTATTGGCATTGAGAGGACAGACTTTTGATTTTTGTTAATGTTTTTCAAGTTAGAGAGTACTTTTGAATTTATTGACATTATTTTTGTATTCCTGAACATTTGTAATCTTAAACTGATAACAGTTTGAAAAAATCTGGAAACTGAAACAGTTCCTCTTATTTGTTCCTATGATGGTCAATCCTCAAAGGTGTAAATGCACGGAGGGAGAGTGGATTGCAGTTGAATATTCACGTGATAGAGTAAAGAGGGGAAATCTGGAAACTGAAACAGTTCATCTTATTTGTTCCTACGATGGTCAATCCCCAAAGGTGTAAATGCACGGAGGGAGAGTGGATTGCAGTTAAATATTCACGTGATAGGGTAAAGAGGGGTTAGAGGTGCACATGTTACAGTCAAGAAGAGTTTGAGGTTCACGTTGCTGTAGTGGAGGATAAGTTAAAAGTTCCCAGGTTTGCAGTCAAGAGCAGCCAGAGGCTCAAATGTTAACGTCAGGATGGTTTGGGTTGGGTTGTTTTACCTCTGAGCGGCACTTTTTTGCACACCATGGGCCACCATGGGCCAGGTCACATGGACCCCGAAGGCTCAGAGAAGGTTGGGGGAGGGGACTCACTGGAACAGCTGTTGGGAGACAGATGGTAGTCTCCCGTCAAGGCCATCCAGCGTGTTCTTTAACGTGCACAGGGTTTGGCTCTCCCGCACACGGGGCCACGGTTTAACGTCCCATCCGACAGGACGGGGGCCTTTCCAAGCCCATCGGTGTCCCCTACTGACGGTGGGCAGGGCGGAGAATTTTGCGGTGATAAATCTCAACGCTGACCCAGCTGGGACTCGAACCTGGGAACTACAGATTACGAGCCTGGCCCGCTACCGACTGAGCCACCCCCGCCCCTCAGGATGGTTTGCAGGGTCCTTGTTAAAGTCAAGAGCGGTTAGGGGTAAAGTCAAGAGCGGTATGTTATATTCGAGGAAAGAATTAAAGGTTCACATGTTACAGTTAAGAAAGGCTAGTGGTTCACACGTTACAGCTAAAAGTTCCCAGGTTAAGCTAAGAAAGGTTAATAGTTAACATGTTACAGTTAAGAAAGGGTAGTGGTTCACATGTTATAGTTAATAACGGTTAGTGGTTCACATGTTACTGTTAGGAAAGATTAGTGGTTCACATGTTACAGTTAAGAAAGGCTAGTGGTTCACATGTTATGAAGGGGAGAATTAAAGATTCACCTGTTACGGTCAAGAGAGATAAAAGGATCACATGTTATATTCGTGGGAAGAATTAAAGGTTCACATGTTACAGTCAAGAGGGGTTAGAGGTTATCATGTTACAGTTAAGAAAGGTTAGTAGTTCACATGTTATACTGAAGGGGAGAATTAAAAGTTCACATGCTGTATTCAAGAGAGGTTAGAGTTTATGTTATTCTGGAGGGGTTTGGGTTGTTTTACCTCTGAGCGGCACTTTTTTGCACATCATGGGCTAAATGGTCAGGTCACATTGACCCCGAAGGCTCAGAGAAGGTTGAGGGAGGGGACTCACTGGAACAGCTGTTGGGAGACAGATGGTAGTCTCCCGTCAAGGCCATCCAGCGTGTTCTTTAACGTGCACAGGGTATGGCTCTCCCGCACACGGACCACGGCTTAACGTCCCATCCGACGGACGGGGGCCTTTCCAAGCCCATCGGTGTCCCCTACTGACGGTGGGTAGGGCGGAGAATTTTGCGGTGATAAATCTCAACGCTGACCCTGTTGGGACTCGAACCTGGGAACTACAGATTACGAGCCTGGCGCGCTACCAACTGAGCCACCACCGCCCCTCAGGATGGTTTGCAGGGTCCTTGTTAAAGTCAAGAGTGGTTAGGGGATTGTATGTTATATTCGAGGAAAGAATTAAAGGTTCACATGTTACAGTTAAGAAAGGGTAGTGGTTCACATGTTACAGCTAAGAAAGGTTAATAGTTATCATGTTACAGTTAAGAAAGTGTAGTGGTTCACATGTTATAGTAAATAACGGTTAGTGGTTCACATGTTACTGTTAGGAAAGATTAGTGGTTCACATGTTACAGTTAAGAAAGGCTAGTGGTTCACATGTTATGAAGGGGAGAATTAAAGATTCACCTGCTACGGTCAAGAGAGATAAAAGGATCACATATTATATTCGTGGGAAGAATTAAAGGTTCACATGTTACAGTCAAGAGGGGTTAGAGGTTATCATGTTACAGTCAAGAGGGGTTAGAGGTTATCATGTTACTTAAGAAAGGTTAGTAGTTCACATGTTATACTGAAGGGGAGAATTAAAAGTTCACATGCTGTATTCAAGAGAGGTTAGAGTTTATGTTATTCTGGAGAGGATATTTAACGGTTCACAAGCTACATTCGAGTGAATTTAGAGGTTCACATATTATATTAGAGGGAGAATTAAAGTTCATATATTACAGTCAAGAGAATTTAGAGGATTTATGTGTTTCAGTGGAGTGGGAAATTAAAGGTTTACAGCCTAGTAACAAGAACAGTTAAAGGTTCACATGTTAGAGACAAAAGGGGTTAGGGTTCATGCGTTAAAATCAAGAGGGATTAGAGGTTCACATGTTGTATTAGGGTGAGAAATTAAAATTTCACAGGTTAGAGTCAAGAGCGGTTAGAAGTTCACATATTATACTAAAAGAAAGAATTAAATGTTGACATGTTAGAGTCAGAAGGAGTTAAAGTTCATACGTTACAGTCAAGAGTGGTTAGAGTTCACATGTTAATCAAGTAGGTTTAGAGGTTCACATTATACTGGAGGGAAAATTTTAAGGTTTCACATGTTGCAGTGAAGAGGGAGTTAGAGATTCACATGTTATGCTACAAAAGTGATTTAAAAATTCACATTTTTCAGTCAAGCGTGATTAGGGTTCACATGTTATTCAAGAGGGATTCAAGGTTCACGTTTTACTGGAGTATGGAATTAAAGTTTCACATTTTACAATGAAAGTAAATTTACAGTAAATATTTCACATGTTAGTCAAGAGGGATTGGAGGTTCACATATTATACTGGAAGGGAAAATTAAAGGTTTACATGTTACACTGAAGAGAGATTTAAATGTTAACATGTCAAGAAAGGTTAGAGGATCACATATTATACTACAAGAGAGCATTAAAGATTCACACGGAACAGTCAGGAGTAGTTAGAGGTTTATGTGATATCGTCAGGAGGAGATAAAGGTGCAATGCCACAGTCAGGAGTTAAGTGTTCACATGTTGCAGTCAGGAGGGGTTAAAGGTTCACATGTTGCAAAGAGTTGTTAGGATTCACATGTTGGTCAAAAGTGATTGGAAGTTCACATTTTATACTGAAGAGGAAAATTAAAGATTCACATGTTATATTCAAGAGGGGTTAGAGGTTCATATGTTATACTACAAGAGAGAATTAAAAGTTCACATATTACAGTCGAGTGGTTAGGTTTCACATGTTAGTAAAGAGGGATTAGAGTTCACATATTATACTGGAGGGGGAAATTAAAGATTCAGAATTTACACTTAAGATGGGGTAAAGGTTTTTTTGCACGGTTGTTTTATAAGATGGGGAATTAAAGGCTCGCATTATAGTTTTTTTATTAGGATGAGGAATTAAAGGTTTACTTTCTATAGACAAGAACAGTTAGAGGTTCACATTTACTCTGGAGGGGAGAATCATAGTTCACATATATAGAGAGGTTAAAGGTTCACATACTACAAGGGAGACAATGTTATATTGGAGTGAAGTATTAAAGATTCACCTTAAGCAATAAACGGGGTTAGATGTTCACCTGTTATACTCGAGGAAAGAATTCAAGATTCAGGTGCTGCACTCAAGAAGGTTCAGAGGTTTACTTGTTACTGTCAATGAAAGTTAGTGGTTCACATGTTATATTCAAGAGAGGTTTGAGGATCAAATGTTACATTATTATATTGGAGGAAAAAATTAAAGATTCATGTGTTACTATCAAGAACTGTTAGAAGTTCACATATCACATTCAAGAAAGGCTAGAGGGCACATATGCTATACTGGGGGAGATTTAAAGGTTCACATGTTACAGTAAAGAGGGGTTAGAGGTTCACATGTTAAACTGAAGAGGAAAATTAAAGATTTAAATGTTACAACCAATATGGATAGAGGTTCACTGTTATACTGGAGCGAGAATTGAAGATTGGCATGTTACGGTTCACATGTTACTGTAAAGAGAGGTTATAGGATCAAATGTCATACTAGAAGGTAGAATTTAATGTTCACCTGTTATTTCCAAGAATGGTTAGGGTTCACATGTTTACACTGAATGGAAGAATTAAAGATTCGCATGTTACAGTCAAGATGGGTTAAAGGTTCACTGTTATACTGGAGGGAGAATTAAAAGTTCGCATGTTACAGTCGGATTGGGGTATAGGATCACATTTTATACTGGAAGTGAGTCACATTTTATACTGGAGTGAATTCTTTCCTCGAGTATAACATTAACAGTTAAGAAAGTGTAGTGGTTCACATGTTATAGTTAATAACGGTTAGTGGTTCACATGTTACTGTTAGGAAAGATTAGTGGTTCACATGTTACAGTTAAGAAAGGCTAGTGGTTCACATGTTATGAAGGGGAGAATTAAAGATTCACCTGTTACGGTCAAGAGAGATAAAAGGATCACATGTTATATCACAGTTATGATCACATCAATGTTCACATTTGGTGAACATCTAACCCCGTTTATTGCATAAGGTGAATCTTTAATACTTGTGGATAACATGTGAACATCTAATCCATCTAGACCGTAACATGCCAATCTTCAATTCTCCCTCCAGTATAAAATGTATACTAGTCTGGAAGGGAGTATTAAATGTTCTCATATTCGCATGTTGCAAGATGTAGCCAAGAACGGTTAAAGTTGACATATTACATTGAAGGAGAGTGACAAGTTATGTTCAAGATGGATTAGAGGTTTATACGTTAAAGTCAAGAGAGGTTATAGGATCACTGGATTATATTGGAGGATAAAATTAAATGTTTACATGTTACAGCAAAGAATGGTTAGAGGTTCACATGTTACACTGAAGGGGAGAATTAAAGGTTTCTTTTTTAGAGTCAAGAAGGGTTAGAGGTTCACTGTTACACTGAAAGGGAGAGTTAAATGTTTACAAGTTACAGTCAAGATGGGTTCGAAGTTCACTGTTACATTGTAGGGAGGATTTAAAGGCTCTGTTCATCTTGAGTGTAACATGTAAACACATGTTACACTCTAGATGGGTTGCAGGTTCACATGTTAAACTGGAGTGGAGTATTAAATATTCACATGAGCGGAACCATGATTGTAGAAACATCCTAGAGAAATGAGGTTGGTTGGTTGGTTGGTTGTTTTGCACCTGAGCAGCACTTTTGTTTTGCACAAAATGGGCTTAATGGCCATATCACTAGGACCCCGAAGGTTCAAAGAAGGTTGGGGGAGGGGATCCACCTAAACGGCTGTTGGGAGACAGATGGTAGCCTCCCGTTAAGCCCATCCAGAGTGTTCTTTAATGTGCACAGGGCATGGCTCTCCCGCACACGGGACCACGGCTTAACGTCCCATCCAACGGACGGCGGTATTTTCAAACCCATCGGTGTCCCCTACTGACCGTGGGCAGGGCGGGGAGTTTTACAGAGATAAATCTCAACGCTGACCCAGCAGGAACTCGAATCTGGGAACTGCAGATTACGAGCCTGGCGTGCTACCGACTGAGCCACCCCGTTCCCAAAGAAATGAGGAATAGATGTCCAAGTATTACAGTAGTGGGAAGATTAGGAGCTCACATTTTGTAGTGAAAGAAAAATTATGGGTTTATATGATGTAATGTAAGGAAATTAGAAATGTACATATTGTAAAATAAGAAACACGTCCAACAGTGAAGCCGGGATTGTGGCGGAGTAGAAGCTCTAGATGTGCCACGAAGTGAGAGTTGTATCACTAGCCAGTTCGAACGATGAAGAACTTAAAAAAAAGCTATCGATCAGTAGCAAGGATGAAGTATCTGTGGAGAACAGAAAATTAACTGATTTTGTCTGTGCAGAATTTCAGACAAGTGTTAGAGACTTGAATGTATTCTGCAGTTATGCCCCCACTGAAAATGCTGATGAGGATGAGAAGGATAGTTTTTACGGACAACTTCAGAATTTTTGAATTCTATCAAGAAAGGAGATATTACCCTAGTTCTAGGTGACTTCAATGACAAATTTGGTACTGACTCTGACCTTTGTGGAGGGATGATAGGCCCTTTTGGTATTGGTAGCTGCAATGGCAATGGGCAACGTCTCCTACAGGTAAGTAAACTCAATGGTTTCAGAATAACTAACACTTATTACAAACACCGCGACATACATAAGTATGTCATGCAAAATTCACTTCAAGGGAAAGATTTTGGCTTAAATGGGCTGGAGATGCGAAAATTTCTGATTTAGGTTATGCTGATGATTTAGCCCTTTTGGCAGATTACATGGGTTTCACCTGATGAGCTGCATAAGAATATGATTGATTATATATTAATTAATAGCAAATGGGCTGGTTCGGTAGGAATACCAGGTCATATAAGGTAGCTGAAATTGGATCTGACCATTACCTTGTTAAAAGTGTCTTCCAACTTAAACTTTAAAAATGTTGTGCTAAGGTTAAAAAATTTACCTTTAATACTGAAGCTCTGAAAGATCCAGTTATAGCTAAAGTTTATCATGATAGGTTACTTAGCCATTATGACAGTCATGATTTGCTTACTAATGAAGTTGAGGAAGAATGGGGCCGTTTTAAACAGGCAGTTTTGGAAACTAACAGTACTCTTTTAGGAAAAAAGGAACAGAGGAGGCAGAATTATTTGAGTGATAACGCACTTGAGCTTATTTCAGAAAGAAGGAACTGCAGGAATATCCTTAATCAGTACCCTACTAGTCCTAATAGAAAACATTACAGAGAGCTTAATAAATGTGTAAAGGATCAGTTAGCTGCTGATAAGAATCTTTGGCTTGATGACTTGACTGAGAAAGCAATTAGACAGCACAAGAGCAGAGTGTTGTACTACGAGATAGTTAATATTTTGTGTGGTAGAAAACGGACAGGTATGCAGGGATTGAAGCATAAACATGGTAAGCTTTGAGAAGGTGAGGATTCTGCCATGGTTAGGTGGGCTGAGCATTTCAGTGATGTTCTAAACAATGTAGTTAATTTTACTCACACTGTTTGTAATGATGATGGAAACATTACTAGCTTCAATGTTGGCCCTATAACACAATCTGGAGTTATTTTGGCTATTTCTATACTTAACTACATAAATCCCCAGGGGTAGATGAAATTACTTCTGAAATTCTTAGAGCTGGGAATGTTTCGGTTACCTCATGGATGACTGAAATTTTGAAAATCATTTATGATAAAAGTATTGTTCCTAAGGATTTTATAAGAGCTATTATTATCCCTATTTTGTTTTAAAAAAAAGGGTGATCGCAGTTCATGTGATAACTCTAGGGGTATCAGCCTACTCTCTGTTCCAGGTAAAGTTCTCTGCATGATTGTGCTTAATAGAATTAAGAATCTGGTTGATGAGCAGTGTGGATTCAGAAGTGATAGCGGATGTGTAGATCAGGTTTTTTCACTGATTCTTGAGAAATATTTAGTTTCAAACACCTGTATTTACTAGCTTTGTTGATTTCAAAAAGGCTTTCGACTCTGTTGATCGTCATAATTTGTTGTTGATTGGAAAATCATATGGTATACCAGGCAAGTTAGTTAACATAATGAATGTTCTCTATAATAACACTGAGTCGTGTGTGAGAGTTGGTAAGGCCTGTAGTAATTGGTTTAGCATTACTTCTGGTGTTCGACAAGGGTGTATTTTGTCTCCTTTTCTCTTTAGCTTGGTTATTGATTATGTTATGCGAAATTCACTTCAAGGGAAAGATTTTGGACTTAAATGGGCTGGAGATATGAAACTTTCTGATTTAGATTATGCTGATGATTTATCCCTTTTGGCAAATGATTTTGATGAGATGAAATCTTTCATTCGAGCTGTTGATGAGACTGGTAATAGAGTAGGTTTGGTTATAAACAGAGAGAAAACTAAAATGATAAAAATTGGTCAGGCAGGCTGTGGTTCTGTTAATCTGAATGGTTCTACTCTTGAGCAGGTGTCTCAGTTTAATTATCTTGGGAGCTATGTAAGAGATACAGGTGATGTGCAGCATGAGATTAACAGACGAATAGTGATTGCTGCCGGAACTTTTAAGAATCTATGGAGTATACAGATAAAGTCTAAAATTAGACTGTATAGTAGTTTGGATTCTTCTAGGGTTAGTTATGGTAGTGAAACGTGGACGCTTTATAAACAAGATAACAGGATACTTGATGCTTTTGATTCCAGATACTTAAGCAGTATCTTGGGTATTAGTTGGTTCAACTTTGTAAGTAATGAAGGGGTTAGGCAATGGAGTCAGCAACCTCCTCTGAGCAGTATATTGTGCAGAGAAAGATTCCGTTGGGTTGGCCATGTTACCCGTATGAATAATTATAGATTAGCGAATATGTTATGAATAGTGTACCCAAAGGCTTAATAAAGAGGGGGATACCTAGGTTGCGGTGGGCAGATAGTGTCAAACAGGACCATGTTAGAATTGGCGTGCAATGGCTAGATGCAGCAGATGTAGCTCAGGATAGATACATTTGGAGAACTAAATTGCATAATCTAGTTAGACTCGGGGGAGTTATGAAAATAGTTTAATAAGATAAGTAGATCACGAAGAAGTTTTAGAGAGAATTTAGTCAGTATTCGCGGAGTGATAAATGCTAAGTATAGAAGTGGCAAGGTTAATTTTAATTAAACTTTGAGGTATATCAGTAAAGTATCTGTATCATTGATTGTATTTCTTTAAAATTGCTATAATTTATGCAAATTCATTGCCTCCGTTACTAAATCAGTTCATGTATAGTTTGTTATGTATATTGAATTCACGATCAGTTAACTAATATTCAAATACAACTGAAAATTAGCAACAATATTATAGTACTAGTTGAGGGAGTATGATAGTTTAAATTAAATAAAAGTGAACTAGAAAATTTGTCCTGGTAAAAAAAATCTAAGCTTTGTTATTTTGCATCTTAAATCATCATTTCTCTATATTCTCTATATCGGTTTTCCCATGTTATGTCAATGTGTTATAGCTTTTACTGAAATTAAATTCCCACTGCTTGTTAATAGAAGATAAATATTTCTCAATTAGCCACCAATTTTCTAAAAGTCAATGCACAGAATTGTCAACTTAAACAAAACTAAATTGAACCTTACCACAAAAAAGTGCTTCATCATTTTAGGCATTAGGATCTATTTGGGCGACGATCTTAAATATTAGTATTCAACGGGAAACTGGATAGAAGTGGCTCAGTCGGTAGTGCGCCTGGCTCGTAATCTGCAGTTTCTAGGATCTTGTGCCAGCTGGGAAGACGTTAATTTGGAAGCTGGGAAGTGTTATTGATTATGTTATGCGAAATTCACTGTAAGGGAAAGATTTTGGTTTTAAATGGTCTGGAGATATGACAATTACTGATTTAGACTATGCTAATTATTTAGCATTTTTGGCAAATGAGCTGGGAAGAAATTAAGATTTATCTCCGAAAAAGTCCCTGCCCTGCCCTCGGTCAGTAGGGGATGCCGATGGTCTTGGAAAGGCCGCCGTCCGTCGGATTGGACGTTAAGCCATGTACGGGAGAGCCATACCCTGTGCACGTTAAAGAACATGCTGCATGGCCACGAGGGGAGACTACCACCTGTCTTCTAACAGCAATTTAGTGGGTCCTCTCCCCCAAACCTTTTCTGCCCTCGGAGTCCTTGTGACTTGGCAATTTAGTGCATTGTGTGCAGAAACGTAACGTTCAGAGGGAAAATAACCCAATCCACCTGTGCGAGCATTAATTTGATTGGCACCAGTTGGCGCGGAAAGGCCACAGTCCGTTAGATGAGACATAAAGGAGTGGTTCCGTGGGCAGGAGATCCATACTCAGTGCACTTTAAGGAATATGCAGGATGGAGAGATCATCCTGTTTATCTCCTAACAGTTGTCCAGTGGGACTCTTTCCCCATCTTTCTGTGAACCCTTGAGTCATTGTGACTTGCTGTACAGCCCTTTATGTGCCAAAATGTCGTTCGAATGCAAAACAACTCAATTTATATTTATCTGTTTTGTCAACAGACTTCGGCACCGTAATTCCCCAAATACAGTGGACCCCCGATATAACGCACATGTCGGGCGAGAAACAACACCCGCGTTATAAGGTGAACCGCGTTATACCGAGCGGCGCGGTGGCGACACAATAAATTTCACACTGTAAGCTTTTCTTTTACTCATCATGCATACAATAATTAAACACTATTCAAAATACATGCAGGAACTCAATACATACACAATTACTCAATACACAGTAACAATAAAATGCGATACTCACTAACGCCGCACGGTCCTGTATAAACATGTTTGAACTTATCGTGAACATCGCCCGCGCTATAACCGAGTGCGCGGTATAGCGAGCAGCGCTATAACGAAGGTCCACTGTACTTAGCCACCCTGTCGCAAATTTCGTATTAAGGATTCTCTTTTCATATCCCATGTTACGCTAAAAATTCAAGTCCCTGCATATATATTAAAGCCCGATTTTTATATCAAATCGAATTTAATAAGTTTGTCAAATTTAATATAGGCTCTATTGTGTACTGCCGTCCTATGGCCGAGTGGTTAGCACGCTTGGCTACTGATCTAAGGGACCTGGGTTCGAACCCCGGATTAGGCATGGATGTGTGTGTCGTTTTTCTGCTGAGGTCCTGCCATCCTCTCAGATCTCCTACTGTGGCATAGAAACTGACAGGCTCCTGTCAGACCTCTGTGGCAAAGCAGCTGCTTGAGGGGGTATTTTTTTTTTATTTTCTATTGTAGGTCCCAAATTTCGTATTCGGGTTTCTTTTTACATCCTAAGTTACGTTAAAAATTCAAGTCCCTGCATATATATTAAAGCCCGATTTTATACTTCAAATCGCGATTAATAAGTTTGTCAAATTTAATATAGGCCGACAATGAATTATAAAATGTTTAATATTTCGATGCAGACGGCAAATTAGAGACGTGATTATACTTTTCTTCAGAATATTTCATGTTTAAATTCCTCAAAGATTGCTTCATGCTTTTTAATGGTTAAGTTCCTTATAATGTTTTCATTAGCTTTTTTTTCTTTTTTATCGCAAATATACTGCATACTAAACATGTTTACGCTGTTTATTAAAGATGTTTCTATTTTCAGCTCATTTTCAGAAAAAAAAACTGTTTTCATTCTGCCTCTTTGTAGATATCGAACATATTTGATGAATGAATCCTCTAAAGCTACTTCATCTGTCGATTGAAAATTAAATTTTACGTACTTCAAAAATTATGATTTTTTTCCCTTTTTCGCTGTAAAGATTTTATTCAAAAAAAAGACACACACACACACAGAAGAAACTCGATTTCGACAATTTTTTTAATGAAACTAATCGTTGCAGCAACAATTTTTTTTGTCTTCGAACTGTTTGTTTAGATTCTCAGACGTCTCAATATTAGGAAGCTACGAATCTTTATCTTTCCTCTTAACACACCTTATCGAAACGATCCTATTTTTTTTTTCAATTTATTTCCTCCTTGAAGCGATCTAACAAAATAAAACGACCTAAATCTTATCTCCAGAGATTTACTCTTTAGTTTTTACTGCAACTAGCTGGGCGAGTACATATATATATACGGATATATATATTTTTTGTAACAGCTAGATGATAGCACTTTATCAAAACAATTTCTTTTCTGCGTCGTGTCGCAGCTTTTGATTGGTGGAGTTCTGTGAGAAGAGCTTCAAGCGACATCTCCACACAGAGCAATGTCTGGTGCAAGAGGGAGTGAAGCAGCAGACACAAAAGTCTTCATTGGGGGCGAAATAGTCTGTTAAAATCAAAGCTGAAATTCGCAGCAAACATCAGAATGACATGTCAGTGATGTACATTTGTCAGATATTCGCTTTATTATTACTTTTGCATTTTGAAGTTTTAGCTGTCATTGTGATCGCTCTTTTTCGAATGAGTTTGGAGAATGTCGTTTGAGTGTGAACGGAAATGAAATCCTGTTCGTCATCTTCGGGCTGTTTGTACGGAAGCTCTCGAATTCTCTTTCTTCCTGCTAAATACAGAATCGTCTCAGTTTCTCAATGAAACTTTTTAAGTCCGTTTCTCTGGTAAAACTTCATTCTAATTTCTTGTGCTCTCCAGTTGGGGATAATATTACCTTTTTGGCACCTTTTTAACCTTTGAAAAATAATATTTATTTTTAGAGTGATAAAAATTAATCTTAATCTGGCCATATCATAGTGCGATGAAACAGTTTATTTTTGGGGTGGGTTGGGTTGTTTTACCTCTGAGCGGCACTTTTTTTGCACACCATGGGTAAATGGCCAGGCCACAAGGACCCCGAAGGCCCAGAGAAGGTTGGGGGAGGGGACCCACTGGAACAGCTGTTGGGAGACAGATGGTAGCCTCCCGTCAAGGCCATCCAGCGTGTTCTTTAACGTGCACAGGGTATGGTTCTCCCGCCACGGGACCACGGCTTAACGTCCCATCCGACGGGCGGCGGCCTTTCCAAGCCCATCGGTGTCCCCAACTGACCGTGGGCAGGGCGGAGAATTTTGCAGAGATAAAGCTCAATGCTGACCCAGCTGGGACTCGAACCTGGGAACTACAGATTACGAGCCTGGCGCGCTACCGACTGAGCCACCCCCGCCCTTATTTTTGGGGAAAGTCAGTTTCTTTGGCAAAGCTTCATTTTAATTTTTTGTGCTCCCAAGTTCGGGATAATATTACCTTTATGTCATCTTTTTAATCTTTGAGAGATTAAAATTAATCTTAGAAGGATAAAAATTTATCTTAATCTGATCGTACCATAATGCTGTAAAACGGTTTAATATTCAGGAAGCCAAAAAAATAAAATAAAATACTTTTTATTGATATAAAAGTGGTGGGTGGACATCCTGTAGGAAATCTCTTAGTGGTGTGCGATACACAGGTTTAACACTTTATTCCATGTCTTGCGTGCTTTCAATTTACTTTCTTCCTATATGCGTCCTATATAATAAATAAAACTGAGCTTGCCAATAATGAAATAACTTTCTGAATTCATATTAACTTCAAAGGAAGATTTGACACCTCCACTGCTTTGTTCAGTGAAACAACAACCAGGTTTAGCGCCCCATCTTCCTTTAAAATGAATAGAGTAACAGAGAAAAATGTGGAAAGCTTGGAATCCAAGGCTCTCTGGATTTTGTTTGGGTTGTTTTACCTCTGAGCGGCACTTTTTTGCGCACAATAAGCTAAATGGCCACATCACAAGGACCCCAAGGACTCGGAGAAGGTTGAGAGGAAGATGACCCAATTGACAGTTGCTCCCGTTAAGGCCATTCACCGTGTTCTTTACCGTGCACAGGGTATGATTCTCCCTAACACGGGCCCACAGTTTAGGGTCCCATCCGACGGACGGCGGTCTTTTCAAAGCAGTCGGTGTACCTTTCTGATTGAGGACAGTGCGGAGATAAATCTCAACGCTGGCCCAGGTGGCACTTGAAGCGGGGCATGCCATTGTTTCTGCAGAGAGATTATTTCTGTACAAAATGTTCGGTCTAATTCTTTTTAATTCACAACAGATTCGTCTATAAATGATGTTTTTAACATGCCTAAACGTTTTCTTTTTGCACTTACAATGATTCTAATATTAAAAAAAAATATATTAGTACTCTGATTTAAAATATAATAATATGCTACATGCAGTATTAAGAACGAATTCATTATTTTCTCCTACATTAATATGAGAATTTCATTTCCGTTTAAAGAATGATATTCTGGAATCCATTAATTTGTTATAGCGAGAACTGCCTGTATTAATCTAATGTGTCATTTCACATCTTTCAACAATAGCACGGATGCACTTTCACATAACATAGGGGGCGGGGGTGGTTCAGTCGGTAGCGCGCCAGGTTCATACTCTGTAGTTCCCAGGTTCGAGTTCCAGCTGGGTCAGCGTTGAGATTTATCTCCGCAAAATTCCCCGCCCTGCCCACGGTCAGTAGGGGACACCGATGGGCTTAGAAAGGCCGCCGTCCGTCGGATGGGATGTTAAGCCGTGGCCCCGTGTTCGGGAAAGCCATACCCTGTGCACGTTAAAGAACACGCTGGATGGCCTTGACGGGAGGCTACCATCTGTCTCCCAATAGCTGTTCCAGTGGGTCCCCTTCACCAACCTTCTCTGAGCCTTCGGGGTCCTTGTGACCTGGCCATTTAGCCCATGGTGTGCAAAAAAGTGCCTCTCAGAGGTAAAACAACCCAACAACCCACATAACACAGACTAATTAATAGTAATAATTCGTTCTCTTTATTATTGTCTATGCGGTGCTGGTAAATTAAAAATTAAAACATATAAATAATCTGCGATTTTGACCTTTTCTCCTTTATAAGAAAAGCAACGAACTACTATGAAATGTAAATTTTTTTCGCGATTAATCGGAATATTAAATCTCATGTTCGGGATGGGGTGAGGTGTAAATAATAAAAACGTTTATTCGTTTTTATTTTGGGATTACAGTTGCCTTCCTTGTCACAAGGTCAATTCTACTTCATAATTAGGGTATGACCTTTTTCTGATTTACCAGATTTCATCCGAATCGAATATAAATTTAAAATTAAGCATTTTTTACCAACACTTAATGGTTTAAGAATAAATAATTTTTTATAAATAAAGGTGATTCGTAAGTACACTATTTCATAAAATTTTACATAAATACTAATTTTAGAAAATAAAGCATTAAGTGTTGGTAAAAAGGTTTAGTTTCTAATTTATATTAAGCTCGTAAATATCCTTCTTCTAAATTTCGTCTTCAAATTCGTTAGTGCACATCTATATTAACGATGAAGTATTTTTCGTGACCAAAAGGAAATGTATGAGAAATTAATCTAAGCTTATCCGAATTCACGCAAATAAAGTAGAAAAATATGTTACACTAATATTTATTATTACTGCTGAACTGAAATTTGAGATGAATATGTATAAATAAAATTTTAAATGTACGTTTTATTCAACAAGGATTTTTTCGAAATCTATCCTCCTTTTTTCCGTAAGTTGTTGGTCTCCATTTGTACGGTTACGCTTTACAGGGTGATTTTGCGGAATCTATCTACCGTGTAAATCGAGGGATAAGTTACTGTTCAGCAAATGTTTTCTGATTTAATGCTAATTACATATTTAGATCGAACCTATTTATATTCATCTAAACCAGGCCCGTCCAATCCAAGGATCATTGCTAAATACTGGGTTGTTTTACCGCTGAGCGGCACTTTTTTTTTTGCACACATTGGGCTAAATTGCCAGGTCACAAGGACCCCGAAAGCTTAGAGAAAGTTGAGGGGAGAGAACCCTCTGGAACAGCTGTTGAGAGACAGATGGTAGCCTCCCGTCAAGGTCATCCAGGGTGTTCTTTAACGTGCACAGGCATAACGTGTATAATAATAATAACGTGTATGGCTCTCCCGCACACGGAACCAAGGCTTAGCATTCCATCCGTCAAACGGCGGCTTTTCCAAACCATTTGGGGGTTCTCTATTGACTTTGGGGGCGGGGAGTTTTGGGGAGATAAATCTCAACGCTGATCCAAGTGGGGCTCGAATCTGGGAACTGTAGATTACGAGCCTGGCGCGCTACCGACTGAGACACCCCACCCCCATTGCAGAAGAACTTACTACTGAGAAACGAATAGTGAATATATTGAATCGGGCTCATATCATCCAATAGTTTGTCCAAACAAATTTCGGTACATGACTCAACGATTTTGCAATTAATGGTATTCATGAAAATGTATAGTTTAATATTTTAATCAAGCCATTTTCTTTATTCCTTAGAAATCTAGGTTCCCCCCCATTTTATTACTTATCAGTACGGTGACTATTATTTTTCCAGGAAAATATAGGACACTTATTAAAAAATATATTTTCTTGTGACCTGGCAATTAGTCAACCGAAACACCGATTTGTCGTCGAACCGAAACACCGATAAATATATTCGATGTCAATCGAAACACCGATAACAGTCAATCGAAACACCGATAAATATATTCGATGTCAATCGAAACACCGATAATAGTCAATCGAAACACCGATAAATTAGTCGAATCGAAACACCGATAAATATATTCCTTGTGACCTGGCAATTTAGCCCAATGTGTGCAAAAAAATGTGCCGCTCAGCGGTAAAACAACCCAGTATTTAGCAATGATCCTTGGATTGGACGGGCCTGGTTTAGATGAATATAAATAGGTTCGATCGAAATATGTAATTAGCATTAAATGTTTGTAAAGGAAGGGTTTTCATTGGTGAGTGCACGGAGACGATAAAATAAATTCCTGATTTCTGATAGTAAAATAGTTTTGATTGGTAACAAAAAAACTGTGCATCTATATTAGTGTTGATCAGCGGTTCTCAACCTTTAATGCTTCACGTACCCCTTGGAAATGTGTATGTAACTGGCGTACCCCTTGTATAGATAGATAAAACTACAGTTATAATATAACAATGGAATAAAATAAAATATATATTATATATAAACACATTAAATTTTCTGTTCATAAATTACGTATATCAATAAACACAAAAAAATCACATAAAGAATTTAACAAATCTTATAAAAATATAAACATTTTACTGGGTAATCAGATCTAGCGACTTCTGAGCTCTCACGGCGTACCCCAAAACATTTCACCGAGTACCCCAAGTCGATAAGCCCTAAATGAAGAGAGATTTCTTTCTTTCATATTTATTGTACAACTAGTGGTAAGAGGGTTGGTAAATGTTCCACCTTTAATTTACGAATCTGTTTTCGAATTTTCTTATTGGTTTATCAGTTAGTCTAATATTTATGATTGTCAGGATAATTTGTATAGATGAATAGCATATCGGTGTTTCGATTGACTGGTACTGAAATTTGTCTATAATTCAAGTATATTTATAGCCTTAGTTATTACATCTGTTCATTTACAGTCTGTTTATTTATTGAGAATTCACGCTCAGTTGTCAAATATTCAAATATAATTAAAAATCTCTAACAATATAAATAAAATAACTTTTAATTTGCCAACGGTTCACGCTATTTCAAGAATTGTTTAACAATTTAGTGAAACTAACTAATTCCGAATTATAAATATTGTAGTTATGTATTATCAATTGCTCAATCACATCAACAATAATAAGGAAAAATTATCAAATTAGTGGCAACACATATCGATTTTCATTTGACATAAAAATGCAAGACTTTTAAAGGATAAAACCAAAAAATGCAGGACAAAAAGATGTTCCTGATTTCTTTTTTATAAATATATAGTACAATGCCTTAAAATATAGTACTGTACATTGAAATATAGAACGAATGGTCACCGTACTTATTAGAAATGTATGCTTTCGTGTTTAAGTAGAGGACTGTTCTTTTCTGATTCAAATGTTTTGATTGCCGTAACGTTAATTTTATATAAACTAATTATTTGATTTTTGCCTTTTATATCATTAATCATTCTCATTATGAATTTATTTAGGCCCAGACTTCTCTGGTCCCTATTACAATATATTTGCTACTTTAGGATTTTCCGAAAAATCAAAGGGGTCGGATTGGCTCAGTCGGTAGCGCGCCAGGCTCATAATCTGTATTCTCAAGTTTGAATCTCGCCTGGGTCAGCGTTAAGATTTGTTTCCACGTAACTCTTCCCCCCTGCCCTCGGTCAGTAGAAGATACCGATTGGTTTGGAAAGGCGCTGTCCGTCGAATGAGACGTTAAGCCATGTCCCCGTGTGCGGGAGAACCATACCCTGTGCACGTTGGATAGTCTTGACGGGTGGTTTACGATCTGTCTCCTAACAGCTGTCCAACAGGTCCCTTTCCCCAAATCTTCTCTGAGTCTTCGGGATCTTTGAGACCTGGTCATTTAGCCCATTGTGTGCAAAAAAAAATTCTGCTCACAGGTAAAACAACCCAAAAAAACCTAACACCAGCAAATTCATATTTACCTAAAGCACTTCAATTTGTTAAAAATATATAAGAAATGAAAGTTATTATTCTCATCACATGACAAATAGGCATCGGACGCCTGGCATTTTATTCTTAATCGTTATTAAAACTGAATTATTTGGGCACAGATTACCAAAGCTCTGGCACATCCATTATCACTGGAATCCCTTAAAAATACTAGCTTATTACTTCACCAGTATTTATAATTCTTAACTGAATGTTTATATTGATCACTCTGTTACATAAATCACAACGATTATTTAGAGGTAAGCAGTTCACAGGAAGCAGTGATACTATAGCGTTGGTGTTTATGCCGATTGACTGGCTTCTGTTAAGATGACGTTGAAGCCCCTGATCCCATTCCGCACCTCGTTAACGAAGAACATCAGGATTTATCACAAGAGACTGCTCCGAATAACTCGTTGTCGATGTTGGTATCTCTCACAGCCAGTGGAAGCCCCATGCAGGAGAACTCCTTGAAGGAATAATGCCAGTGGATATAGCGGCTTCGTATCGAGAAAGAGGTGGAATTTATTGCCTATTATTAGCTGAAGTATTTCTCTTGTGTAATGAATGAAAATTACGACCGGATGATAACGCTGGTGAAAAATAAAAGACTGATAAATGTGATGGAATAACATAAACGTATATTTATTTTCAATAAGGTAATTACACGCGTGATTGTGAAGGTTGTTTATGAGTGAATGACTTACCATCCTACTGGGTGAGAGATCACGCTAATTCTGACAGCGATGCAGACAAGACGGAGTTGTGGCAATTTGGCTTTAGGGTGTAATGGAAAATCGTACAGTTCAGATAAAGTGACAGATAGAAATTCCAACTAATCATTTCAAGTTGAACTGATGACATAGACTAGTTTCGTATTCTGCATGAATGCGACGATTTCAATAAATATCGACTTCATTTTACAGATTTTGTTTTCTTTTGTTTCATTAATGTGCAATGCTGTACTATATAATATTTGAGATTTTCCACGTTTTGTCAATGGGAATCTCAGTTCAAAACTCTATAACTTCAAAAATATGCATTTAATAGGAAATGTGACTGAATATAATTTAAATATCATATCACAATAAAAGTGCCTTTTTTAAAATCACAATTGTCTAATATTGAAATAATCATCACGCAAAATTCTAAAATATATATGTGTTACCGCTAAAGCTCGATAGCCGTTAATGTGCACATTACCTAGCTACTCTGCAGATTAACTGATTTGTTCCGTTAACGTGCGGAATCAATAGTTTTCCGCATTTTACCTAGGTAATGTGCACATTAACGGCTTCCGTATCGTTAAAGTTCAAAAGTTTGTTTCTCTCATAGTGGTGAATCTCTTGAATATGAATCTTCGTGTCACGTGATTCACTCGTCCGCATTATAAAAAACGCCCCGGATGAGCGGAGGCCAAGTGAGAACGAATCGGTAAAGTGATTCATTCTTGATAACGAATCACTAAAATGATTCGTTCTCACTTGGCCTGCTCATTTTGGGGGCGTTTTTTATAATTCGGACGACTGATTCATGTTGACAGAGGGATGACCCTGGTTTGGATAAATAACATTATGTTAATTTAAGCGTACAGAAACGTTCCTGTTGTTCCAGCAAAGATCTTATTTTCACTTTAACGAGTGCCTAGTAGGTAATGTGCAGATTATCCAGGTAATTTGCAGATTACCTAGGTAATTTGAGAAATGAAACAATTTTCCTCACGTTAACGGATCACCCTAGTTAATCTGCACAACACCTAGATAATCTGTAGAATAACTGATTTCTGCACTTTAGCGGTAACATATGTATTATTAAATTGTTTGAAACAATAATAATTTAATTTCTAATTTTTGAGGTGAACTTTTATGAGCTCTACTGCTGTGAAGTTTTTTAATTCCCGTAACTCCTTAAACCCTGAACGAATAATGTGGCAAATCGACTTCTAAAATATGCATTAATACGAAATATGACTGAAGATAATTTAAAGATTATAATTAAATCCATTTAAGGCCATATTTTGAACAATATTTGTTCGGTGTTTCAGAGTTAAAAAAGCAGGAACGTTTAACAACAAAAGTGCCTTGTTTTATAAAAAAAATTCATAATTGTCTAATATTGAAACGTTCATCACGCAAACTTCTAAAATGTATATATATATATTATTAAACTGTCTTAAACAATAAAAAAATAAATAAAAACCCCTCAAGCAGCTGCTTGCCACAGAGGTCTGACAGGAGCCTGTCAGTTTATATGCCACAGTAGAATGTTTGTGAGGATGGCAAGACCTCAGGAGAAAAACGACACAAACAGCCATGCCTTACCCGGGGCTCGAACCCAGGTCCCTTAGATCAGTAGCCAAGCGCGCTAACCACTCGGCCATGGGACCACTCGGCCAATACTTTTCATTTAAGTTAATTTCTGAGGTGAACACTTATGAGCTTATAGCTGTTGTGAAGTTTCCTAGTTCCTATAACTCCTTAGTTACTGAACGAATAATGTGGAAAAATCGAGATTTAAATAGATTTGATTACGGTCTTTATCTTCAGTCACATTCTTTCATTAAATGCATATTCTAAAATTTATTGAGCTTCGAATTTAGAATCCCATTGACATAACGAAAATTCTAGAATATTTTGGTAGCGCAGTTTCATTAATTTAAAAAAGAATTCTTTATTAAAGTCAGTTATTCATTGCCCCCACTTAATAAAGTTTTACAATATGAATGATGCGTTTAAAAAAGTAGCAATGTCTTATATTAGCATCTTATTACCTAAATGATAAAATATTTCTCATTAATTCTATAAATAAACTAATAAGAGAAGTATTATATTTTAAAAACATTCAACCATGATATAATAAATGGTGCAGCATTAAATATTGCTCATTTTTTTGATATATATTGAAATTTCAGAGCTTTAATGAAATGATGGAGCTGCCAGATTGTTATGTTTTATTAAAGATAATTATCGCAATTACTCTCGATTGCTGTAACACCGGTTAGTAGTGTTAGAGTGAAAATGTTTGGAAGAATTTGAAAAAAAAATTTTTATTAGTTAGCGGTGCAGTCATTACACGAAACATAGGGTATGTGCTTATCACAGATAAAGTAGCTAGCGCAGATAGAAGACTTCAATTTATCTGATCAAAAGTATCCGGACATCCCTTCTGAGTAGTGGATTCACCCATATACGCAACAGCCATAGCCCAAACAGGTATAAAAGGACGCATGAGGCCTGGCAAACCCCACAGATACGCATGAACAGGAGAATTCAACGTGGCACGGTCATAGGATGCCACCTTAGCAACAAGTCAGTTCGGGACATTTCGGCCCTGCTGCAGCTGCCCGATCAACTGATTGATTGATGATGCGTGATGTTATTGTAAAGTGGAAACACTTAGGAGCAACACAGAGAAATCACAACTCGGTAAGCCACGTAAAATGAAAGCGGGACCGCCGAGTGCTGAAGTGGGTGGTGCGACAAACTGTCCTCCGACTTGTCATAAATATCTCCGATATTGTCCTCCAACTTGTCATAAAGTTGGGAGCACAGAATTGTCGAGAATGTCATTTAGACCGTAGCTAATTCATGTCTGGAGTTGCAACATTCTTCACCGAGTTCCAAAATGCACCTGGAGGCAACGCCAGCACCATAACAGTTCGCCACGAGCTTCAAAAAATTGGTTTCCATTGCCGAACAGCCGCACACAAGCCTAACAGCAACAAGAACAAGCCTAACATCAACGCAAGCGTCAATTGGAGTGGTGTTTTTTTAACACAATGGGCTAAATGGTCAGCTCACAAGGACACCGAAGGCTCAAAGAAAGTTAGGAGAGAAGACCCACTGGACAGCTGTTGGGAAACCGTTGGTAGCCTCCCGTCAAGGCCGTATAGCGTGTTCTGTAACGTGAACAGCATATGGCTCTCCCATACAAGGAACATATGGCTTAACATCCCACCGGATAGAAGAAGCCTCTCCAAGCCAATGGACATCAACTTCTGACTGACGTTAGCTCAGGGTGGGAGTTTAGATCTCAACGTTGGTCCAAGGGGGACTCGAACGTAAGAACTGCACAGTATGACCTTGATGTGCTGTCGATTGAACCTCTTGATTTTATATATATAATTTCCAGCTGAGCCGGCTCTTTATTACATAGACAATTAGCACCTGAATCAGCTCATATTATATAGATAATTGCCAGCTAAACCGGCTCTTATTATATCGATAATTGGCCGCTGAGGCAGTTCTTATTTTATAGATAATTTCCAGCTGAGCCGACTCATATTAAATAGAGAATTGCCAGTTGAGACGGCTTATATTATATAGACAATTACCACCTGATTATCAACTCTTATTATATAGATCAGTGGTTCTCAGCCTTTTATGTTTCACGTACCCCCTGGAAATGTGTATGTAACTGGCGTACCCCTTGTATAGAAAGATAAAACTATAGTTATAGTATAACAATGGGAATAAAATAAAACATATATATATATGTAACATATATCTAGCGACTTTTGAGTTCTCATGGCGTACCCCCAAATCTTTTACCACATGGGGTACCACGTACTCCACTTTGAGAACCCCTAACATAGATAATTACCAGCTGAGCCGACTCTTATTACATCGAGAATTGCCAGCTGAGTCGTCTATTATTATATAGACAATTGCCTGCTTAGCCGACTCTTATTACATAGATAATTTTCCAGCTGACCCGGCTGTTATTATATAGGCCAGGGTAGTAGCATAAACGAGAGTTCTGGCACAGTAAAAGGGGCTCGAGAATTCTTTGAAAATCCATGGGAAAAGTTATGGGGATGAGGGAAAAGGTATGTTTCTTATGTTTTTTGTGAAAATATGTGTGAAAATTAGAAAAAACAAGGGTGTTTTTTTTGGCATGTGAAAAACTAATTTAATTATATTAAATAAACCATATTACATTGGTGCAACGATTTTGGAGTTGAGTAAATTACACATGTATAATTTCTTCTACAATTTTCTGAAACTAAATTTAATGCAGAATTGTTATTTACCAACACTGATTCCTTCTGTGTCGATATCCAGACAGATGACATATATGAGAAATTTAACTCAGACTACTTTGATTTCTCAAATTACCCCACAAACCATGCATTATACAGTGAATCAAATAAAAAGGTTCCAGGAAAATTTAAAGACGAATTAAAAGGTCTTCCAATCAAAGAGGTTGTTGCGTTAAGTCCAAAATTGCATTCTATAGATTCTCCAATTCCCAAAAAAGCAGCTAATGGAGTTACAAATGAATTTAATCACGAAGATTATCGGGAATGTCTATTTGATGGAAAAATCGTATATACGCAACAAATGGAATTTCGATCGGAACAACATGATATACATGTATACCAAATTAAAAAAATTGCTTTATCTCAAGAATAGACAAAACGACATGTCATCAATGGAATATACTTATGCTTTTGGAAACAATCGAATATCAGATATGTATAGTAAAGTAGGAAATACCATTTACAAAACATTGAACTGAAAACAATTGTTAAAAAAATAAGCGAATTTTTTTGCATAATCCGAAGTTGAAATAGACATGATTATAGTGTGTGTCCAAGAATAAATTTCTAAACAATACCGATGTTATTGAACATAATCTTATGTTCCTTTTTGTCAATAATATCGTTTTTTAACAAAATATCCAAATTTTCGACAAATTCATTTATTACTTCTGTACTGGTGTTTCCAGCTCGTTTGCTGGCAACCAAAATTGATAATTTTTCGCATATGTCGTCGAAACTCTTGTATAGTCCAGAATCAAACTGTTGACTTTCTATTATTGTGAGCATCATTTTAATCGACTTTAAATATTTCCTAAGTGCCTTAATGTGATTATCGATAATTCGATATTTCTCTAGTAGTTCTACCATAGCGTTTGGTTTCTGTAGCCCCCAGTTTCTGAAGATGCCCGATTGTTTGGTAAATCATTTCTTTCAGCTCAGGAATGGGGTTTCTCGCCTGTAAGATATCACTCGGAAGTTTTAGTTTATATTGGTTTAATATTTCATCTTTCAAGTTCGAATCTGGATTATAAACCAACGTTTTTTCTGGCATCTCAGTGGGCTCTTCCGGCTCTAAAGTTTTCACTACATCCTGTATGTTTTTCATGGTTTCTCCACGCACAGTTTCCAGACCTTTTAACCGTTCGACCACTGGCTTGTGCAATTCTTTGAGCGTTTCCTTAACTCGTTCCTCTCCCAAAATAGTGTCTTCAATTTTCGATTTTGTAGTAGCTCGCGATTTCAAGATTTCATCTATAATACTGTGTAATTGCTTAAGATCTTTCATCTTTATTCATATACAATAAAGACATATACCCAGTGATGAAAGTCTGAAAGAAGACCTCCCGGTACTTTTCTTTTTTCTTTTGGATCTGGATAGTGTCTAGCAAGTGAAACACTAATCTTGCTATCCCTGTCAAATTTCTTGTTTACTGGAGCAACAGAAAAAAACTGCTGAAGTTGTGGTCTTACTACTTCAATGAATTTTTGATCGTCCAAGTTGATACTATAATTTATACTAAAAGTGGGACTTGTTATGGCAGCAGATTACCTCGCTTATAAATCCATTAGAAATGCATCGATGGTAATTATCTTTGAAAATAGGAGGCGTTAGTAGGTCGAATTTTGTGTTTATCTGTATAATTGGATGAGACTGCAATATGTCTTTTTTCACTTCTTTATCACCATAGGTAAGGCAAATTACAGTAGTTTTATCAACGTATAGTTTCGTAGCAGCATCATTGTTTAGAATTGGGGTGCCAACATTCGTAATTCGTTTCCCATTTGCATCGCCATTGAAACTGTTCCCACTTGATGCAAAAAGTCCATTTTCATTTCTCAATAGAGCATTTGATGGGTTAGGATCTAACTTTGTCAAGCCATCAACGTAACTTTTTTGTTGTCGCATTTCTGTTGTGCCTCGGTTCCCCGAGATTTCCTATTCTCTTATTGTTCGCATTAAAGACATCCTCGCCAGTTAATGCGACTTTTTCCAAATATCCCTTAGTTACAGCAGCAGAATCCGACTCGGGATCGGCAATATCAAGGATTTGTTTTTTCTCTGAATTGAAACTATGCCCGTCGAATGCAATGCTTCGTGGAACGTAAAGCCCATTTTTATTTCTCACCATGTATTCATTGGACTATTTTGAACAGCAGTCAAGTTATCGACGTAGTGTTTCGTAGTGGAATTGGATGAATCGGTCGGTTCTGCAAGAGTTTTAATGCGTTTATTGGTTGCATCGTAATTATGATTGCCATTGCAAAGTGCTCTTTTTTCCAAATATCGTTCTGTAACTACTCCAGAATCTGCATCCGGTTCAGTAACATTGATTATTTGTTTATTTCGCGCATCGTAGCGATTGTTCCGAAAAATTAAAGAAGCATTATTAACGTATTGAATAGTAGCGGCATCTCCATTTTCTACAGGTCTGCCTACATTCGATATTCGTTTAGTATTTGCGTTATAATTTCCCGTGTGATTCAGTGTTATAGACTCTTGTTTCAGATATTGTTTTGTCACACAGTCCGAACCCTCTTCGGGATTGGCGACATTTCTCAATGTTTTTTTACTCATGTCGTAGTCTCCATCGTGTGTCAATTTGAAACCGACACCTGGAATTCCCGCAGTTCCTCTTTCGGAACCGGTCTCAGAGCTGATGACACCAAACTTTGTCAAGTAATTCATCTTTATTTACCAAAGTTTTTTCTGTACTTGAGAGGCATGTGCTTGGTTTTTTTTTTATCGATTAATAAGAAATCGTATGGTTTTGAAACTGCATATGCATAAAACTGCATAAAAATATCTTTCCTGATTTCTGTTGCATGATCCACTTGTATCTGCAACATTTCTCTTTTGTTCTGCATATTAAAGAATATAAAATAATTACACTGTAGTCGAATGTCTTTTGGAGTCGAAAAATAACTCTGTATCAGGTAAATCAATGATATGTTCTTTTTCCTTCCTCTGACGAATCGGGATCGGCAATATCATTCGATGAGTTTTGATCTTTTTCCGTTACGAAATCGTCGAAAACAATTAAATTTTACATGTCGGGATCCAGTTCGTTGACCTTGACGATATCTTCTTTACTGGCAGAGAAAGTTGCAATTGAGATTTTTTCGCCAAATGTTTTCTCCCAAAATTTCGTGCAAATCGTCGAATATTTCTTGCATAAACTGATATTTCGGCTCGGTAAAATCTTTGGCATATAAAAAGATTTTATTATAGTAGAGATGTTTAAATATTAAGTTCAACAAAAGGTTCGTCTTTCCTGAGCCCGATGGACCGCAGATTAAAAGTCTAAAAGGCCAGAGAGGTGCTAATACGTTTCTGTTCAAAACTTTCTCATCTTCTTCAAAGTCAAAATTTTGAATCTCCATTTGCTTTATTTAAAAAGATCATGTTCATTGACCCAGGAATTAAATGTATTATCATTACCAAACCATTTAACATAATACTCTTTTTTATTATTTTTTACTCTAGTTTTCAGAGGTTTCAACTTTATAAATGTCATCTTGCTTTTCGTATTTCACCATTTTTTGGGTGTAAAAACTACCAATGATTGGTTCTCCTTTCAGATCCTTGATCTTATAGGTTATGGGATCTGTATTCCAGAACTTGAGCAATTTCAAAATTCTCTTCTGGAAAATTCGGCAGATAACCTTTTCTAAACGGTGTCTTGTACTTGGCGATTCTCACTCTGTCGCCAATTTTAAATTTTGGTGCTGTAATAGATTTAATTCTTTTACCAAACAGATTAAAATACACAATATCTTAGTTTTCCTGCAAGCTTTCTTTTGGGGTCATTCTTATTGATCTGTGATAAGAAGTATAGTAATTCTTAACGAGTTTTGGTAGAACATCGATCCATTTTTTAGTATTATTAGCAGTGAAATATTTCCACGTTTTTTTCTTTAGAGTCCTATTAAATCGTTCCACAATTTGAGCTTCAGTCTCATTTTCAGTGGCAAACCAATGGACACCTTGTTGATTAAACAATGCTTGAGTTTCTTTATTGATAAACTCAGTTCCCTTATCCGTTTGTAACTTCGATGGCTTACGTTGTTTAAAAATTTCTACAAATGCTTTGGTAATCTCATTACCCATTTTCCTCTTAATAGGTATTGCCCAGGCGAATTTGCTGAAAATGTCAATCACGGTTAAAATGTAATTCGTGTGGCTATTGTGAAATTTAAATTTTTGCATATTGATTAAATCACTCTGCCCACTGGTCGTGTACATTCGAGATATAAACCCGTCTGGTTTGGAATTTTTTATAAACGGGTTTGTGTAACGTGTACACATCTTGTTGTTGGAGAAATCCTTTTACTTCTTTTTCTGTCAATCCAGTTTTGCGCATTAGATCTTTTATACCGGAAAATCCCTTTAATGGGTCATAGTAAACGGAAGAAAGCATCTTATTTCTTGTGTCCTAAACCGAACCGTTTCTTTGTTTTAATGATAGGTTTGATTATCATTCTTGAAATTCTTTCTCCTAAAGTTGGGTTCTGAATTTCATCCAAATCATTTAATGATTCTTGGTCGACTTCGTACCTCTTTTTAATTTCTGTAGATTTGCTGTAAGAAATGTCGTGCTTTTTGCAGGCTTTGTCCACACGGTTAATACTAGGATCTCCTCGCATTAACCTTTTCTCCAGTTTCGTAAAAGGTCCACAGTACTGGTAACCTGGAATGTGCATTTCGGGTGGATTAAACTTTTCTTGAATCCAGCTTACTATATCTCCTCCTTTTACAAATTTTCCTTTCTGTTTCACAAATTTATACTTCATTTTTCCACACATTCGACATCTACCTCTCATCATTACTCTTTTATTTTTTGATGTGACATATTCGACGTTATCCGTTAAAGTTTTCGTTTTACACTTTACACAATACATGCTTAATTTTTATATATAAAATATAAGTACGTGATACTTATAAAAATAAAGTGTAATATATCACAGTTATCTGACTAGTTTGACGCCTGGACAAAAGCAAAAATTGAAGAGTGCATTTGTAAATAAGAATCCTATAACTTTAAGTATTGATCCACAGAAGAAAGGTAACGATACTTTAAAACTGAAAAAGAGACAAATCATTAAACTGAAAAAGAGACAAATCATTAAACTTAAAAAATCTACAACGCCAGTTCGACTTCGTTTCAGTAAAACACAGCTAGGTTTTTTTCTGCCGTTCTTAATACCTGCACTCGTAGCATTGGGAAAAGCAGCTGCAGTTGGAGCTGCGGGATATGCTGGTACTAAGCTTGCATAAAAAGTTCTAGGAAAAGAGTTATACATTCCTGGAAAGGAAAGAACAGCTGGCTTATCTAAAAATAAAAGAAAGGGAAAAGGTTTGTACATTCCAGGAAAACAAATAGCTCAGGGATTTAAAAAAAAGAGCCATTAATTAACTTAGATATCGAAAAATTAATGGAAAACGAAAAAGGTTCCGCGGTGTATACTCTATCGATTCTTTGCCAACAAAAATATTTAAGAAAGAAAATGGTATAGTGAACTTTGATGTTTCCCGTGGTTCAGGAACTCATTGGGTAGCTTATTTCAATGATGCGAAGTTACCATACGTCGAGTACTTTGATCCATTCGGTTTATCGCCACCAGAAGAAATAAAACACTGTTTACTTTCATCTTCAAAGCCGATCGTGTATAACTCTTCGCAAATTAAAGCAAATTACTCTAAAAAATGTTGTTACTATCGCATCTATTGCATTAAACGTAGGAATAATAACATAAGTCCATATGATGTATTGTATCAGTTTGAACAAACTCCTAACGATCGGAATGAATTGTTGGTTGGGTTGTTTTGCCTCTGAGCGGCACTTTTTTGCACACCATGGGCTAAATGGCCAGGTCACATGGACCCGAAGGCTCAGAGAAGGTTGGGGGAGGGGACCCACTGGAACAGCTGTTGGGAGACAGATGGTAGCCTCCCGTCAAGGCCATCCAGCGTGTTCTTTAACGTGCCCAGGGTATGGCTCTCCCGCACACGGGGCCACGGCTAAACGTCCCATCCGACGGACGGCGGCCTTTCCAAGCCCATCGGTGTCCCCTACTGACCGTGGGCAGGGCGGGAAATTTTGCGGAGATAAATCTCAACGCTGACCCAGCTGGGACTCGAACCTGGGAACTACAGATTACGAGCCTGGCGCGCTACCGACTAAGCCACCCCCGCCCCAATGAATTGTTGGTAACAACTAGCCTATAAGTACAGTCGATCAAAACAGTATCCGAACGCTATGGTTGTATACAAAATAAAAAAAAAAACTAGCAACGATTTTTTTAGAAATTAGTGATCTGGCAATCTTCGTGTACAGTACACGAAGGTTGCCAGATCATTAATTTCTAAAAAAATCGTTGCCAGATATTTTTTTTTAATTTTGTATGCAACCATAGCGTTCGGATACTTTTTTGAGCGACTGTACTACATAGTACTACACTATATTAATAAAGATGGTACTCAAAACTATCAATTCCTCTACTGTTACGGCATACAACCCCGGAGATTTGGAAATTAATTATGAAACGACGATCACACTCAATGGTGAATACGAGATAACACTGATCGGTAGCAACATGTGGTATTCCTGGTACAACATCAGTGATAAATATAACAATAACACTCTGAAATACTTCAATGGAAGGCAATGGAATAAAATAACTTTCCCGAATAGAATGTAGAATATAGACGGCTTTAATGACTTTTTAAAAAATGTCTTTGGGGATCCTAGCTCTATATTACTAGAAAGCAACCTACCCACATTAAGATTTGTTTTTCGTTTGGAAAGAGGATATAAAATAGATTTTTCTGAAGGAAAGTTACGAGAAATACTAGGGTTCGAATCGAAAATTATCGATGCAGCAAAAAACGAAGGAAAGTTTCCACCCAACATAACGAGAGGTGTCGATCGCATTCTAATTCACTGTTCTATTGTCGAATCTTCCTATCTCAAAAACCAGAAGAGCGACGTGTTGTACAGTTTCGTGCCTCAAACACCGCCTGGCAGTTTAATCGACACACATCCATTCTTCCCCATATATTTACCCTTGAATAAAACTGATTACATTTACAATGTTAGAATGAAAGTAACCGATCAGAACAATAAAGTAATTGACTTGAACAAGGAAAACGTGACTTATATGTTACACATCAGACTCAAATAAAGATGAAGATACTGAGAAAGCGAATTAAAATATTTTATACAAAACCGTCGACTATCGTTCGAAAAAACGGGAAAATATCCCCTAAGAGCAGAAATATTCTTAATCGGTTAATTTACGGAAATGGCCTAAAAATCATAAAATCATAAAGTAAGTATAGGATGAACGTTGAAGCTATTTACTGGAATTTGTTCGAAGATCCAATAGACGATAATTCAACGACAAAAAACGAGTACTTGGAATATCAAGAAACCAATGTGAATGTTAAAAATCTCGAAAAATACGAAATATTTACCAAAGATATGGACGTTTTTCTACATCCGCACAATAGTTATGTACACGTCAGAGGCAAAATACTGAAATTAGATGGGTCTGATATCGGCGGCAATGATGTAGTTACGATGGTCAATAACGGGTACAACATTTTTAAGAGAGCTCAGTATTATATTGAAAACAGAGAATTGGAAGATATTGAATTGCCAGGAGTCACAACCACGATTCACAATTTAATTGATTTTATCGGACTTTTCACACAGTGCTGCCACAAGTATGATGTGGTTCAGAGATACAGCAGACAGTTTGAAAATGAATTTCAAACTCGGTACGACGGAGGTACGACGGAGGTACGACGGAGGCGAAGCTAAACTGGACACGAATAATAAAATAAAGGATTTTGTACAAGCGTTGAAACAAAATCCTGAATTCAATCAAGGATTCTCGGACAGATATGAAATTACAAAAAATAGTCAAAACGTAAGTTTATTCTTACCACTGAATCGGCTGTTTGGATTCCGCCGAGAGACGTGGATAAAGTGTTTCGCGATGTAAAACATACCATAAAACTAAAAGAAAAGTGACGACAAAGACATTATTCAGAGAGTTGGGGCTACGCTGTATAAATTTGAAATATCTCATGTATCTTGGTTTATTCCAAAAGTGGAACCATCACTACAAGTACTTGCAAAACTAGAATCTCAGTTAGCAAGCGGCAATCCACATGAAATCTTTTGGGAATCGTGCAAACTGTACAAATCTGATACTCGAATTGACTCTCATGTCAGTTGGCTGGTTACTACAACTCAAAATAAACCCGTCCATCTTTATGTCGTCTTACAAAAGTCTAACCGATTAAATAATGAAACCAGAAACAATATGGTGTTTGATCACATGTTACTAGAACGGATTCAGATCAGAGTGAATAGCAAACAGTTTCCCGAACAAGAATTCGAGTGCAAATTTGAACCCAACATTTAAATTATGCGCGAGTTTACAACAGCTCTTTAGCTGCAAACAATATGGACATCGATTCGAGTACACAAGTCAGTTATCAAGAGTTTATGAAACTGTATCCGATATTCCACTTCGATGTCAGCAAATACGAATCATGTCTATATGAATTATCAGCAACTGCTGACATTGAAATACGATTTAAATTAAATAGACCGCCAAACGAATTATATTACGTATATTGCGTAACTGTCTCAGAACGAAAAGCAACTTTACAACTATAGAGGGAAAACTTTTAGTTGTTGGCTAAAAAAACTATTTTAAATACATCAAAATTTACATCTATTTGCACGTTTAAAAAAATTTATGTATGTTCCCCATTTCTAATTGAATCTGATGAAATGTTTTTAAGAGAAAATTTCAATTAATCCGTTCAAATGTTGTTGAAGATCGTAAAAATTCTGATCCGTTCAAATGTTGTTTAAGGATTTTTCTTCTCACTTCAGGAGACATTCTTTTCAAACTTCTCTAGTGAATGTTAGACTTTGAAAATTGACGGCCCCCGGCGCCAACGGGCGACCAGCGATTCAACTAAGCAACTTTGAAAAAAAACATACAAAAATAACTACTTATTTTTCTGGAGGGGAAAGTCAAAGTGACTTGGAATCGTTCTTAAAACGATTTTTCTTAAATACTACACAGAACCAAAACTGAATCTTGAACTTTGGTTTTGGATAAAAATTTCAGTTTCGTAGCAAAATTATTACTTGGACTTTGCTACTGAATCTTGAACTTTGGTTTTGGATAAAAATTTCGGTTTGATAGCAAAATTATTACCTGGACTTTGCTACTGAATCTTGAACTTTGGTTTTGGATAAAAATTTCGGTTTGATAGCAAAATTATTACTAGAACTTTGCTACTGAATCTTGAACTTTGGTTTTGGATAAACATTTCGTTTGATTGCAAAATTATTACTTGGACTTTGCTACTGAATCTTGAACTTTGGTTTTGGATAAAAATTATTACTTGGACTTTGCTACTGAATCTTGAATTTGGTTTGGGATAAAAATTTCGGTTTGATAACAAAATTATTACTTGGACTTTGCTACTGAAACTTGAACATTGGTTTTGGATAAAAATTTCGGTTTGATAGCAAAATTATTGCTTGGACTTTGCTACTGACTCTTGAACTTTGGTTTTGGATAAACATTTCGGTTTGATAGCAAATATTTATTACTTAGACTTTGTTACTGAATTTGAACTTCAGTTTTGGATAAAAATTTCGGTTTGATAGCAAAATTATTGCTTGGACTTTGCTACTGACTCTTGAACTTTGGTTTTGGATAAACATTTCGGTTTGATAGCAAATATTTATTACTTAGACTTTGTTACTGAATTTGAACTTCAGTTTTGGATAAAAATTTCGGTTTGATAGCAAAATTATTACTTGGACTTTGCTACTGAATCTTGAATTTTGGTTTTGGGAAAAAAATTCGGTTTGATAGCAGAATTATTGCTTGGACTTTGCTATTGAATCTCTTGAACTTTGGTTTGGATAAAAATTATTATTTGGACTTTGCTACTGAGTCTTGAACTTTGGTTTTGGATAAACATTTCGGTTTGATAGCAAAAATTATTACTTGGACTTTGCTATCAAACTGAATTTTTTTTATCCAAAACCAAAGTTCAAGATTCAATTTTGGTTCTGTTGAGTATTTAAGAAGGTCTCAAGCGATTCCAAGTCACTTTGACTTTCCCCTCCGTTATAGAGTCCCAATCTAAGGTAAGTACGATTTAAATAGATTTAATTGTAAAGCTGGAACGCGAATTACTACGTGGACTTTAGTTAGATAAAAGTTTTAATATTCTTATAGAAAATTATTACTTGAACATTGAGTAGATGAAAATTTTAATATTCTTCTATGATAAGAAATTTATTCAGTTTTGGTTTTAAATTTCGGTTGAGTATTTAAGAAAGATTTCAAGCGATTCGAAGTCAGTTTGAGTTCCCCCTTCAGTATAGAGTCCCAATCTAAGGTAAGTACGATTTAAATGCATTTAATTGTAAGCTGGAAAGCGCGAATTATTACGTGGACTTTAGTTAGATAAAGTTTTAATATTCTTATAGCAAAATTATTACTTAAACGTTGCTTAGATAAAAGTTTTTAATATTCTTGTAGCAAAATAATTACTTTGGACTTTGATTAAAAGTTTGAATATTTTTTCCGTGATAAGAAATTTATTCACTTTTGGATTAAATTTTTAATATTCATCTTTGATAACAGAATTAATACTTTAGACTTTGCTTAGAAAGTTTTGATTCTGCTGTATCCAGTGAAGTGTATGATAACTCAACAAAACATATCATTTTTATCTCATACACACTTCACTTCAAACTAACCCATTTAAACTAATTCACAAATTAGTTTAAACCTCATTTAAAAAAAAACTTAAATTAGTTTTTCACATGCTAAAAAACACCCCGTTTTTTTTTCTAATTTTCACACATATTTTCACAAAAACCACAAGAAACATACCTTTTCCCTCATCCCTCATAACTTTTCCCATGGATTTTCATAGAATTCTCGAGCCCCTTTTACTGTGCCAGAACTCCGATTTATGCTACTACTCAGGGGTTCTCAACCTGGGGTAAGCGGTAAAATGTTTTGGAGTACGCCGTGAGAGCTCAAAGGTCGCTAGATCTAATAGCAAAGTTGCTAAGTTGGCATTATTATTCTATAACTATAGTTTTATCTATCTATATAAGGGGTAGGCCAGTTATATACACATTTCCAGGGGGTACGTGAAGCATAAAAGGTTGAGAACCACTGATATAGACAATTACAACCTGAACAGGCTCTTATTAAGCAGATAATTGCCAGCTGAGTGAACTCTAATTATATAGATCAGTGGTTCTCAACCTTTTATGTTTCACGTATCACCTGGAAATGTGTATGTAACTGGCGTACCCCATGTATATCCATTGATAAAACTATAGTTATAGTATAACAATGGGAAAAAAATAAAATATATATATATATTCACACATTAAATTTTGTATTCAGAAATTGCATATATCGATAAATACAAATAATGACATAAACAATTAAACAAATCTTATAAAATTATTAACATTTTACTGGATATTCAGTGAAATGGACTTGTTACTAGATCTAGCGACTTTTGAGCTCTCACAGCGTACACAAAATTTTTTTACCGCGTACCCCGTGTTGAGAACTCCTAATATAGGTAATTGCCAGCTGAACCGACTCCAATTATGTAAATAATTGCCAGCTGAGCCGACCCTTATTACATAGAGAATTGCCAGTTGAGACGGCTTATATTATATAGACAATTACCACCTGATTGCCAACTCTTATTACATAGAACGGTGGTTCTCAACCTTTTATGCTTCACTTACCCCCCTGGAAATATGTATATAAGATATTATTGTATAGAGAGAGAGTAATTTCTGCTCCATTATTACTTCTTACTGCTCCATTATTACCCTTGTATAGAGAGAGAGAGATAAAACTATCGTTATAGTTTAACAATGGGAATAAAATAACAAACACACACACATATATACACATTAAATTTTGTATTCATAAATTATCTATATCAATAAACACAAAAAATGACATAAATAATTTAACAACAAATCTCATAAAATTATGAACTTTTTACTGTGTAATCGACTTTTGAGCTCTCACGGCGTCCCCCCAAAAATTCGCGTACCCCACGTTGAGAACCCCTAACCCCTTGCCAGCTGAGACGGCTTTTATTATATAGACTAGGGGTTCTCAATGTGGGGTACGCCTTGAGAACTCAAAAGTCGCTAGATTTAGTAACAAAGTCGCTAAGTTGGCAACACCGTTACTGATTAATTTCTGAGAACTCAGTGATGAGGCGCGTCGCTGTAGTTCATGTCTGTACACGTTTGTCAATCCTCCCTTCCCTACCTGAGAGCCGAACCTACCCGAACAGCTGAAAGCCCAGTCAAAACATCCATTCTAAGTGAGCGAATGTGCCTTCTTACTGCTCCATGTATTTGTTGTGATTTATTTCACGTGCTGTGCTTAACGTTATTTTTAGTCTTCTCTTTACTGTGAAGTTAAATGAACGTGTTTCTAAAGTGCGTTGAAACATGGATAAGTGGATAACTAAGAAGAAAAGTAACGTGGAACCAGAATCGATGAATTCTACATCTACGATTATGTCATCATCCCATGTGAGTAAAGAGGTGGATTCAGCAGTAACTGAAAGAACGTTAAATGTTAAACAATCAAGTGATGAAAAAATGAAAAAACGTAAATATCATGAATCATATTTACAATTTGGCTTTACATGGACAGGAAATTTAGTAGAACCAAATCCACAGTGCGTTGTTTGCTCTGAAGTCATGTCACAAAATTCTATGAAACCGTCTCTTTTACGGCGACATTTCGAAACAAAACATGAGGATTTAAAAAAAATAAGCCTTTAAGCTATTTTGAACGTCTTTTGAAAGACTCGAGTAGTAGAAAAACCGTAATTAAGCATTTTTCTGGTGTGGAAGAAAATGAAAGTGCACTTAAAGCGTCTTACAAAGAAAGCCTTCAAATTGCCAAAGCCGGAAAGGCTCACACAATAGGCGAGTCACTCATTCTTCCAGCAGCGGAAGAAATATCTTCTTGTATGTTTGGTCAAAAAGAGGCAAACCTTGTCAGAACCATTCCTTTATCAAACGACACAGTTTCCTGGAGAATTAAAGATATGGCCTGTAATATTAAGGACCAACTCATTCAAGCTATTCAATGTAGCCCGTGGTTTGCCATACAAGCGGATGAATCGACAGACGTAGCTGGGCTAGCTCAATTACTTGCTTTTGTGCGTGGAAATATTTGAAGATATTTTATTTTGTAAGCCTCTCAAAACTTCTACTACGGGTAAGGATATTTGTAATATGATTGATTCATTTTTTGCCGAAGACAACCTTGAATGGAAAAATTGTATTTCTGTATGTACTAACGGAGCAAAAGCAATAAGTGGTTATATCACAGGACTAGCAGGTCGTATAAAACAAGTTGCACCAGAATGTAAGTTTACTCATTGTTTTTTTTTCACCGTAAAGTGCTGATAGCTAAATTTTTCCCTGATGATTTGAAAACAGTTCTGGATGAAAGTGTACAAATGGTTAATTTCATCAAAACCCGACCATTGAAGTCTCGACTTTTTTCAATTATGTGTGAAGAAATGGGTAGCCTGCATAAGAGATGACTGCTTCACACAGAAGTACGTTGGTTGTCACGAGGAAATGTTCTTTACCGTTTATTTGAACTCCACAATGAAGTACGCCTTTTTTCATGGACCACGAGTTTCGATTTTCTTTGAGACTACAAGATTTAGAATGGCTTCTACGGTTAGCATATTTAGTTGATATTTTTGAAAAAAAAAACGAATATTTTGAACTTATCATTGCAAGAAGACAACGTTAATGTGTTCTATGTTGAAAAGAAAACAGAGGCCATGATGAAAAAAAATCTCTCTCGGAAAACGGAATTAAAAAGAACAGCTGTGATCAATTTCAGCGACTAAATTTATTTCTTAAAGAAAATGAGCAAACGATTGCAGACTTTGAAGACATCAGACAACAAATAATCGTTCACTTAAGCACTCTTAAAACTCTTATAAGGTACTATTTCCCACCCCCTGATGAAACGCAAGAATGGATTCGAGACCCCTTCACATTTGATTTGGAAAAATGTAAAAGCTTCCATTGTCCAATAAAGAGGAGTTGATTGAAATATCTTGTGATAATAGTTTAAAAAGCATTCATTCCAAAAAGCCATTGATTAGTTTTTGGATTGGAGAAGGAATATCCGACTTTGTCAAGAATTGCAGTCAAATATTTGTTACCTTTCACAACAATTTATTTGTGTGAAGCTGGTTTTTCACCTTTAACTGCTTTAAAAAATAAATATAGGAGCAGGCTGGATGCTTAAGATGACTTCAGACTCTACCTTAGCAAGATAACCCCAATCACTGATTAACTGTGCAAGCGTAAAAATGCGCAACCATTTCACTGATTACCCAGTAAAATGTTTATAATTTTATGAGATTTGTTAAATTGTTTATGTCATTTTTTGTGTTTTTCGATATACGTAATTTATGAAAAAAAATTTAATGTGTGTATATATATATATGCATGTGTTTTTTTTATTCCCATTGGTATACTATAACTATAGTTTTATCTATCTGTACAAGGGGTACGCCAGTTACATACACATTTCCAGGGGGTACGAGAAGCATAAAAGATTGAGAAACACTGATATAGACAATTACCACCTGAATCGACTCTTATTATATAGATAATTACTAATTGAGCAGGCTTTTATTATTAGATATTGTCGGCGCAGCCGACCCTTATTATATGGATAATTGCCAGCTGTGCCGACCCTTATTATACAGATAATTGCGAGCTGAACGGGCTTTTATTATATAGATATTGTCAGCTGAGCCGACTGTTATTATATAGATAATTGCCAGCTGAGCCGGTATTTATTATTAAATATTGTCAGATGAACCGACTCTTATTATATAGATAATTTCGCAGCTGAGCCAGCTTTTATTATTAGATATTGTCAGCTGAGCTGACTCTTATTATATAGATAACTGTCAGATGAGCCGGCTTTTATTATATAGATATTGTCAGCTGAGCCTACTCTTATTATATAGATATTGTCAGCTGAGCCTACTCATTATATAGATAATTGCCTGCTGAACCAGCCCTTATTACATAGGTAATTGCCAGCTGAGTCTGAGCTTACTACATAGATCAGTGGTTCTCAACATTTTATGCTTCACGTACCCCCTGTAAATGTGTAACTGGTGTATCCCTTGTATAGACAGATAATACTATAGTTATAGTATAACAATGGGAACAAAATAAAACACTGACTTTGTTACTAGATCTAGCAAATTCTGAGCTCTCACAACGTACCCCAAAAAATTCTACCGCGAACCCCACGTTGAGAACTCCTAAAATAGATAATTGCCAGCAGGCAATGGAACCTTCCACCATCAGCTCAATAAAGGAAAATCCGAATAATGTTTAATTTTACTTTTCTTTTTGAAAATGTCAATAAAAATCAGTAATTTAAATTTTGAATCAGCCCTGGTCGAATTTGTACTATTTTGAATCGGAACCCCAACTGATCTTTAGTGTAGATCAGATTTCTTAGAGAAGAACTTTTTTCTCCCATTCCTCCGTATAAGGAGCTTAGTTGATATTTCCCCCTCTTATTTGGAAGCTTTTACTTAAATAATTTATGAATGCGAATATAGCTAGGCTGGCATTTCTTTGTCAACATCATGTTCAAACTATTCGCCCTCTCTGTTGATCCTATAGAGGCAATTTCTCCATCTTCAAGACAGAATAACACTTTCCCCCTTAGTACTAGCCTCACAGGAGGCGAAAGAAGTGGATAATGAATTAGAAAGCATCTGTTCCTAACACTTTCTGATATTATTTTCCAAAGATCATATTCTTTATTGAAGCATTTTAATAAATCGAAGGGGCTCTGTATAACGAAGATAAATTTCAATGTTCATTCTAAAAAATGATTCAGTGCTTTTGTTTCCTGATTATTTTTCCGGATGAAGTTCAGTGCAAGCTACGCTTGATTCTTCCAGGTTACTGTACCAATTCGAAAGTATCTGATACAACTGCTGTACCAAAATATTAGAGAAAAACCCAGGTCCCTTAGATCAGTAGCAAAGCGTGCTAACCACTCGGCCACGGGATGGCTAATTTTTTTTTTCACAGTACAAATTTTAATCTACGTCATATATCTCGATGATTATGAGTCATTGACGGCTGGCTGACTGCCTGACAGGGAATCACGCTAACTCTAACTATGACGCAGAAATGGTACAGTTCCGAAAAATTTAAACCTAGGGGTAATCCGGGTCCTAGATTTCGGGAAAAATCCGAAATTTCGCCTCTAAGAGGTCGTTCAAGATCAAATCAATGTCACGTAGAGGTTAGACCGTGATCTACGAGTGCTAGAAACAGGAAGATTGGGATCTGGCAATGTTCCGGTTGCAGATCTCAAAAACTACGAAATTTCGGATCCGGAGGGTTCTTTGAGGTCAAAGGTCAAATTCAGATCTATTGCTGCTAGAGAGCTACAAATTAGTGCCTATGGTTATTTTAATCGTAGATATCGGAAATATTGAAAAATTTTGTATGCAATGGTTCTTCAAGGACAAAGGTCAAATTCGATGTACCTGTGCTGGACACCTAAAATTGGTGAAGAAGGCTATTTCGGATAGTGCAACTCAAAAGTGAGAGGACATTTCGAATCCGGAATCATGGATTTCCGATGGGTTAGTTGTTTTACCTCTAAACGGCACTTTTGTGCACACAATGAATATCGGAAATATTGCGAAATTTTGTATGCAATGTGTTCTTCGAGGTCAAATGTCAAATTCGATGTACCTGTGCTGGTGACCTAAAATTGGTGAAGAAGGCTATTTCGGATAGTGCAACTCAAAAATGCGAGGATATTTCGAATCCGGGATCATGGATTTCCGATGGGTTGGGTTGTTTTGCCTCTAAACGGCGGTTTTGTGCACACAATGGATATCGGAAATTTTGCGTAATTTTGTATGCAATGGGTTCTTCGAGGTCAAATGTCAAATTCGATGCACCTGTGCTGGAGACCTAATTAATGTTGGTGAAAAAGGCTATTTCGGATAGTGTAACTCAAAAATGAGAGGATATTTCGAATCCGGGATCATGGATTTCCGATGGGTTAGGTTGTTTTGCCTCTAAACGGCGGTTTTGTGCACACAATGGATATCGGAAATATTGCCAAATTTTTGTAAGCAATGGGTACTTCGAGGTCAAATGTCAAATTCGATGTACCTATGCTGGAGACCTAAAATTGGTGAAAAACGCTATTTCGGATAGTGCAACTCAAAACTGAGAGGAAATTTCGAATCTGGCATCATTGTTTTCCGATGGGTTAGGTTGTTTTACCTCTAAACGGCGGTTTTGTGTACACAATGGATATCGGAAATATTGCGAAATTTTGTATGCAATGGGTTCTTCGAGGTCAAATGTCAAATTCGATGTACCTGTGCTGGAGAGCTAATTAATGTTGGTGAAGAAGGCTATTTCGGATAGTGCAACTCAAAAATGAGAGGATATTTCGAATCCGGGATCATGGTTTTCCGATTGGTTAGGTTGTTTTGCCTCTAAACGGCGGTTTTGTGCACACAATGGATATCGGAAATATTGCCAAATTTTTGTAAGCAATGGGTACTTCGAGGTCAAATGTCAAATTCGATATACCTGTGCTGAAGACCTAAAATTGGTGAAGAAGGCTATTTCGGATAGTGCAACTCATAAATGAGAGGAAATTTCGAATCCGGAATCATGGATTTCCGATGGGTTAGGTTGTTTTGCCTCTAAACGGCACTTTTGTTCACACAGTGGACTAAATGGCCAGGTTACAAGAACCTCGAAGGCTCAGAGAAGGTTGGGAGAAGGAACCCATTAGAACAGCTGTTTGGAGTCAGATAGTGGTCTCTCGTCAAGGTCACGAAGCGTGTTCTTTATCTTGCACAGGATATGCCTCACCCCTGTGGACGTCCCATCCAACGAACGGCGGCTTTCGAAGCCCATCAGCGTCTCCTACTGGTCCCGTGTCATGTTCCAGGTCAAATCGGGGTTGGGGTGACCTTCTGGAAATCAAGAGGTGCCGAAAGCACCTCTTGATTTCTAATAACGCATATACCTGCTTCTTTTGAAATCAGTTATCCTGAGTTTTGATTTTACCAATTACCTACCGCAAATAATACCATCTAATAGAGCTTTTGCTGTATTGAAAGAGCTATGGAGGTTGAAATATTTCAAATTAATTACACTGGTGTTCATAAATTAAAAAAAACTCAGAAAAATTATGGTAAACGAGAAACTGCATGAACGATTTTAATGAAATTTGATGATAAAATGAATTTCAAGTTACAGAATGAATGCCATGAATGTACATGAATGAATGCCATGAATGTACATGAATTGCTAGTTTCAGAAAGGCATAAAATATTTTGTACAACAAACGTTTTTCATGAAAAAAATAACATCACAAGAACTTGTCCAAAACTGAGGTGTCGGAATGCAATGGGCAAAGTTCTTTAATAAGGAGTGTGGTCACCCCTTACAGCAATACAGGCACGACAGCGATGTTTCATGCTGTTTACGATGTTTTGAATCAGCTCAGTAGGGAGTAACGACCATAGTTCCTTTAAAGCAGTAATAAGTTCCCCCTTTGTTTCAGGTGGCGGGTTGAGGGCAGCAACACGTCTGCCTAGAGCATCCCACACATGCTCAATCAGATTTAGGTCGGGATATCGAGCTGATCACTCCATGTGCATGATGTCCTCTTGAAGGTATTGTTACACTAGTCAAGATCTGTGTGGACGAGCGTTATCGTCTTGTAAAATGAATGTTTCACCTATTGCACCATCGTAAGGACCAGGATGTCATCTCTATACCTTTGAGCATTGAGGTAACAATTCGTCAACACATAGAGGTCTTTGCGTCCACCCAAGGAAATGCCACTCCAAACACATACGCTACCTCAGCCGTAACTGTCTCTTTGACGGATGTTACAGGGATGATAGCGGGTACCTCGTTCTCTCCATATCAAACATTGTCCGGAATCACTCTGCAAGCAATATCTGGACTCATTTGTGAAGAGTACGGACCTCCATTGCTCTTCTGTCCAGTTAACATGAATGTGTGCCCAATTCAACCGCTCTCTCCTGTGACCTGACGTGAGGGGTATAAAACTTACTGGCCTTTTAGCGTACAGACCTCCCTCATGATATCTTCTACGCACAGTAGAAGCTGATACAACTCTCTCAGTGGCTGCTGCAAGAGAGGATCATAGCTGAGATGGAGTAGACGTCTTGCTCCTTCGTGCAATTAATCGCAGTTACGGTCTTGTACAGCGGTCGTAACTCTAGCCCTTCCTTGACTAAACCCCGTGTGCAGAAGAGCCATACCCTGTGCACGTTAAAAAACACTCTGGATGGCTTTGACGGGAGTCTGCTATCTGTCTCCCAACAGCTGTTCCAGTAGGTCCCCTCCCCCAACCTTCCCTGAGTCCTCGGGGTTCTTGTGACCTGGCCATTTAGCCTATTGTGTGCAAAAAACTGCCGCTCATTGGTAAAACAATCGAACCCAAACCAATCCAATTTCCGAAGTAAATTTTTGCGACAGATTACTGTTGTGAAATATTTCAGATTCTATAATTCTTTAATATGAGCGAATATGATTGGAAATCGAGATTTTAATAGTTTTGATTGTAATCTTTAATTTATCGCCCGTCACATTTTTCCATTAATTATTTGTAATTCCATTAATATATTGTAAGATAAATTTAAATTAGATTATATTACAAAGTTAGATTCCCATTTACATAGCATGGGAATTCTCTAATATTTCGGGACGGCAGTGTATTAATTTTGAATTGTTACTGAGGATTGCTGAAATGCTGCGTCATCTATTAAATCATTCTAGTAATAAAATAACTGAGATGTTTGGACATGCACCATTTTAGCTAAAGACTAACCACGGCTGCTATTCCACTGCAGATTATTAGGCTAATTTCGGAGACGGTATATTTAAATTATTCATTTTGTGGAGGGAAAGCTTTCCAGAGTTTAGTGCGCTTATCACAGATACGGGATTTACCTGTTTGGATTACTTTACGATCATGAAACTGTAAAATTTTATTCCTGGATCTTCCCACAGAACGCAACTTTGTAGCGAAACGAAAGCAATATTTAACATCATTACTTACTAACAAGTTTCAAATAACAATTTCGACTTATTCAACTGGATTAAGGTAGATTCAGAATTTGGTGTTGGTATCAATAACAACTGTTATTGAGGAAATTCTATACCTTGCAACTTAAGAGTATGCGTGATAAGTATTCACAGAGGAAATTTTAAGTTACTTCAAATTGGAATTTCAAAATCAGTTTTCAAAGGTGGGGTTATTGAGAGATTAATACTGGCCGAAGTTTTTTTCTTTATCTTTGATACAACGACCAGACTGGGTTGTTTTACCTCTGAGCCGCACTTTTTTTGCATGCAAAGTGCCACAAAGACCCCGAGGGCTCAGAGAAAGTTGAGGGGGGGGGCTACATGATAGACGTTAGGAGACAGATGGTAGACTCCTGTCAAGGCCATCCGGCGTCTTTTTTAAAATGCGCAGGATATGTCTCTTTCGCGCACGGACGGCGGCCTTTCCAAGCCCATCGCTGTCCCGTACTTACCGAAGGAAGTGTAGGGTTTTGTGCAGACGTATGCCTCAACACTGGCCTAGATGGGATTCCAACCTGGGAAAACATGAATTACAAGTGCAGGTTACGAGCCTGGCGCGCTAGCGACTGAGCCTCCCCCGACCCCCAATGGCCAGGTCACAAGACCCGAAGAACTCACAGAATGTTGGGGAAGTAAATCCATTGGGCAGAGTTAGGATATTTCCATTAATGCCATTAAGCGTGTTTTTTAACTTGCACAGGGTATCGCTCTCCTGCACACGGAGCCTTCGCTTTATACCCTATTCGACGGATGATCAATTCCCCAGATGTGTCACTCATCGAACACGCTTTGGAGATGATCGGACAATTACCTCTAAATCCTGTATCACTGTCTCCCAGATATACAGCTAGTAAGGCTGTAGTGGCTCAGTCGGTAGCGCGCCAGTCTCGTAATTTTCAGCTCCCAGGTTCGAGTCTCATCTGGGCCAACGTCGATATCTATATTTTCAAATCCCCTACTCCTTTTCTCGGTACATAGGGAACACCAGTGAACTTGGATAGGCCCCCTCTATCGAATGGGAGGTTAAGCTGCATGGTATCCTGTGTATGAGGAGAGTCATACCCTGTGCTCGTGGAACACAATGGATGGCCTTGCCTTGACGGGAGGTTACCATCTCTCTCCTAATAGCTGTCCAGTGGGTTCCCTCTCTGACCTTCTTTGAGCCTTCGGGGTCCTTGTGACCTGGTCATTTAGCCCATTGAGTGCAAAAAAGTGTCGCTCAGATGTAAAACAACCCAGATGCATGAAATATAATTCAATGATCATCAGGATGACAGCCACCACCTTTTCGACTTGCTACTATGACGTTTGACTACTTGTATATCGTTCATGCAGGCCATACTTTTAATTGATGTACTCCACATTTTAGTAAGTAAATACCGCTGATTTGGTACACAACTTAATTATTTCTTATCTATCTTGTTATTTATCACTTTTAGGACGGTGGTGGCTCAGTTAGTAGTGCACCAAGATCGTAATCTGCTGTTTCCAGGCTCGAGTCCCGCCAAGGAAAGAGTTTAAATTTATCTCTGCAAAATTCCCTGCCCTGTCCTGGGTCTGTAGGGGAACTTATGGATTTGGAAAGCCGTCATCTGTGGGATGGGACGTGGTCCCATGTGAGGGAGAGCCATATCCTATGCTCTTTAAAGAACACACTGGATGGCCTTGACGGGAGGATTCCATCTATCTGCTAAGAGCAGTGAAATGGGTCCCTTCCCCCAACCTTCTCTGAGCTTTCGGGGTCCTGGCGACCTGACTATTTAACCCATTGTGCGCAAAAAAGTAGCACTCAGAGGTAAAGCAACCTAACCCTATGTACTACTTCATTGGCTTTTAGTTCAAATCTAGCAGTCCTTGTAGGTGAGGTAATTTCAATAATGAGCAGAGTAATTATTATTATTTCACCATCTCTGTGGGCAGCTAGGCTGTCAGTTCTTGATCAATCGATGGCACCACGAGTTGCTGCCGTTTGCAAAAATGCAGAGTTTCCAATAGCTCAATAGTTATATATCTTGATTGGCAATTAAGGATAGGGACGTACCCCGAGTGGAGGGATCCGGGTGTCTCGATCCGCCCCGATTATCAGGTCGTCTTGTACTAAATCTCAAACTTTTCTACCTACTTTGAAATTCAAAACAGTTCTCTTTGTATAATTTATTTAGCCCCATATTTCATGTCCGACACTTAAAATAGATTAAAAAACACAGCTATAAAATCTCATTCCATATAGAATATCATTTTAAGCTTTCCTGTTCGGTTGAATATTTTCGTAATAGGGGAATCCTCTTAAAGTCTTAATCTTAGATTCCCCTTCCCGCGAAACTAAATCCTTGATATTCAATCCTTCAAATGCTTTCACCTTGCACAACGTGAAAATTATTCATAATTTTGGTAGACAACACATTTCGATCATGGAAAAAAAGTTTTTATGCTGCGAATTTTTCCTTTATTTTAATAATAATAACTCTTTATTTCCTTTGCATTTAGATAAATGTACAGAGTTGATCATAGAAAGCTCTAAGAGCTTGACTGCAAGAACAAATGCTATATATTGCTTACAAATAGCACATATAATTAAGAAAGAAAATAGAAGAAACACTTAAATAGAGGAATAATGTTAATATAATCCCCGCGAAGCTTGATGTAACTTATCCGCAGGAAACGTTAAATATATTCAGTTACGAATAGTTGCTATACATCGGTTACATATTGACATTTATACATATGAAGTCCCGATATATATATATATACATAGATACAAATGCTAATTAATATTTAAAAAGGAAACAGCACATTTATACTCTTAACGTTTTAAAAGCCAATTTTTGGTCTCGGATTTAAGTTTTGATAACCTATGAATAGATAACAGTTTTCTAAGCAAAGAGTTAAAATGAGTGGAACTGTACAGTTTCTGATGCGTTTACCGTAGTTATTGCTAAATTTTCGGGATTTGGTAGCAATAATTTCTACATAGTCGGGTGTTGATCACGTGAGATAAGTTTATTTTGTAATCGCTTTTAAAGAATATTTAAGAATTATAGCATATCTATATATATGTATATCTTCCACAGGAAACGTATTGTGGTGTACAAATCTGTTTTTTTTAGAAAACATAGTGGTTCTTTTAACTGTAACCGAAATTGATCTTTGTATTTGAATTTTGCAATTTTTCTTAAAAATGTATTGGTAGTATTGCCATATATAATAATCCCATACTTTATGATAGATTCACAAATTGTTTTATATATCAATATGCTGATATGAGAAGGATACGAAATAGTTTTTATAATAAACTTTTGTTGCACAAACTCTTATTCGATCGCATAGCTTCGAAATGCATGTTGTCAATTTGAAATTCGAATCAATGATTAGGACTAAATATTATATTGCTTAACGATTTCAAGAGGAACACACGAGCATCCAGAGTAACCCGAGACCGCTTGGTTCAAACATTGAATCGTATAGGCTTTGATTTCAGGTAAAAGTCTATTATTAAATCTTGCAGATTGAATGTCCATTAATTTAGTTTTATTGGCATTCAGTTAATTATTAATATTGTTGAAATCAGTTTTTAATTCACTTAAATCATCAATTTATTTGTTAAATAAGTTGATTATTATATTATTTTAATATCAACTTATTTGTTGAATTGTGTAATTAAATAAGTTGATTATTACATTATTTTAATCATCAACGTATTTGTTAAATAAGTTGATTATTAATTATTCAGATATGAAATAACTTATTCTGAGACGAAATGGAATATGAATCACTTTGAAATCAGAAACAAGATATATTCGCAATTTCTAAAGTTATTCGGAGATGAAATAGAATATGAATCATTTAAAATGCATATACTGCTCTTTGTTACATCATTAATGTTTATTAAAACTAGGATAGGTCCAAGAATGGAACCTTGAGTTACCCAATATATGTGATTTTACGTAAGTCACTGTCATGGTCATTTACTCTAATTAAAGAATATTTTTTTGAACCAATTATAAATCCTTCCTCTCATTCCCGCATTATATAATTTTTGAGTCAAATATTGTGGTCCAGCTGGTCTAAAGCTTTACTCAAGTCCACAAATGAAGAAAAGCTAACTTTGCCCTCATTCAGATTAGAGCATATTTTGTCAGAAAAATCTTCTAATAATGTTGTAGTGCTCTTTTTTAGTCTGGAATTCATATTGTCTCGAAGAAATTATATTATATTTATTGAGATAGCTTTTAATCAAATGAGATTATCGTTCCATATTTTTTTCAATAACGGGCAAAATAGCAATAGGTCTATAAGTTTTGTAGGAATTCCTTTCACCAGATATGTATATGGGTCTAATAATTGAAATATTCCTTTTAGATGGAATATACGACGCATCAAGTATTAAGTTTAATAATTTTGCGATCACAGGTGATAATGGAATTTTAGAGTGCTTTAAATGCTTAGCATGTATCCTATCTATTCTTGGAAATTTACTGTCCTTCAAACTATTAATTATTCGAACCTCATCATTAGTAATATTCGGAAGGTAAAATCCATTTATTATACGCTAATTTTTATTGTTCTTGATAAGGAAAATCGTTCTCTTCCATTGATTTATTGATCGAATTTATAGAATTATTGTTGAAATTCTTCGCAATTTGTAGTGTAATTATATCCATGTGTTTTATAATACTGGTGTTTTCTGTTTGTTTTGTTTTATTACCAAGGATGTTTTTATATGTTTCCATCTTACTTTCATGTTGCCCTTTTGCATCTGAAAATGTTTTCTGATAGTATTGCTTTTCGGAATTTCTAATAATTTTAGTAATTTTATTCCTCATATTTACATAGTTCTCTTTGTGAGTTTTGTTATTTTTGTTGTTTTTATGTCATATCTATAGTGATCCATTTTTTGTCTTGTCGGTTGCGATTTATAGGACTATTTTTGCTTTCTACCTAGTTATCAAAATCATTAAATTTATTGATAATTTCTAAATAAAGTTGTTCAGGCTCATTTATATTAAGAAACGAAAAAAAATTAGAATCTTTATGTTTATGAATTATATTTTTATCACTGAAATTGACAGTTTTCCGAATACTATCACTTCTCTTTTCATCTTTAGAATGATGTAAATAATGACAATTATGTGAACTTTCACACTTAATGACTGCCATCACAAGCCTATGTACAATTTTGTTTGTACATACGCCTGTGATGATACTGTTACGTGCAGCTTTTAATAAAATGTGATCAATACATGACTGCTTGAAATCATCTCATATTTTTCCTTTGGTATAATTGTGTATGGTTTGCATATACCCAAATTTCCTGACCAAATTTTTATGTATTTCAGCTCCGATGCTTCGTAATTTCACTAAGTAATGTTAAAATTACCAGTCGTCATAACTGAGGTTAGGTTTCTACCAACATTAACGAATGGAAATTTTCTAAAAAAAATGGTCAATATTTGAGCTGGGTTATCTATAAATGGCAATAATATCAAATTTAGTTTGCTTTTTCTCGATATCTATATACACTGGCGGAAATAGAAAACAGAACACCATTAACAATTGAAGCGTAATCTATGAGATTTATTTAGTAGAAACAACTTGTTGAGAAAGGACAGTGATCACACGTGTGAAGTGATTCAATGTTGATTTTACCTTTTAATGATTATTACATTTTACAGAAGGTACATTTTAATAAAGTGTTGAACCTCCTCGAGAAGAAATACAAGCTTCCAATCTGGCATGCAATCGGTCGTACAAATGCTGGATATCACGCTGGGAGATACCATTCCATGCGCTTTCAAAGTGGACGCGGAATTGAGCGATGGTCGGTACCTGCCGCGATCCGCTGAAGTGATCCGATCCAGCCCCAGACATGCTCGATTGGAGACAAGTCCGGAGAGCGTGCTGGCCAAGGGAGTAGGTGCACTGCCTGAAAAGCATGTTGAGTTGCCCGGGCGAAGTGTAGGCGGGCGTTATCCTGCTGTAATATCGCATTTAGGATTACACTCAAATATGGCAGGACGACCGGTTGTACGATGTCGCTGACGTGCGTATTGCTATTCAGTGTACCCTGTACCAACACCAGACACGTACGAGAGTGATAGCTAATCGCTCCCCACACAATGATGCCCAGCGTGGGCCCTGTGTATCGTTCCAATCTAACGTTTCCTTTTTTTTTTGCTTTTCAGCAGAATATCCACGAAGAAGGCATTTGCTAGATCATTTCCTTGTCACTCAAGAAGTTGAAGTAGTAAAGCTGTGATGCTATAAAAACAAATCTGAGTTTTATATGAATCAGTTTGAAACTAGAAACAAAAGTTTCTCGCAATTTTTAAACTTATTCTGAGACGAAATGGAATATGAATCACTTTGAAATCAGAAACAAGATATTTTCGCAATTTCTAAAATTATGCGGAGATGAAATAGAAATTATGCGGAGATGAAATAGAATATGAATCATTTTAAATTACAAGCAATGTGTTCACTCAATTTTTAAACTTATTTTGAGACGAAATAGAACATGAATCATTTTGAAATTAGAAACAAGTAATCGCAACTTTTAAATTTATTCTCAGACGAAATATAATATGAATCACTTTCAAATCAGAAACAAGAAGTACTCGCATTTTTTAAATTATAAAAAATAAAAAAATAAATACCCCCTCAAGCAGCTGTTTGCCACAGAGGTCTGACAGGAGCCTGTCAGTTTATATGCCACAGTAGAAGATCTGAGAGGATGGCAGGACCTCAGCAGAAAACAACACAAATATCCATGCCTTATCCGGGGCTCGAACCCAGGTCCCGAAGATCAGTAGCCAAGCGCGCTAACCACTCGGTGATGAAATAGAATATGAATCACTTTAAAATTAGAAACAAGAGGTTCTCGAAATTTTCAAACTTATTCTAAGAAGAAATATAATATGAATCACTTTGAAATCAGAAACAAGAGGTACTCGCAATTTCTAAAATTATTCGGAGATGAAATAGAATATGAATCATTTTCAAATTAGAAACAAGAGGTTCTCGAAATTTTCAAACTTATTCTAAGATAAAATATAAAATGAATCACTTTGTAATCAGAAACAAGAGGTACTCGCAATTTCTAAAATTATTCGAAGATGAAATAGAATATGAATCATTTTAAAATACAAACAATGCGTTTTCGCAATTTTTAAACTTATTCTAAGATAAAATATAAAATGAATCACTTTGAAATCAGAAACAAGAGGTACTCGCAATTTCTAAAATTATTCGAAGATGAAATAGAATATGAATCATTTTAAAATACAAACAATGCGTTTTCGCAATTTTTAAACTTATTCTGAGAAGAAATAGAACATGTATCACTTTGAAATTAGAAACAAGAAGTACTCTCAACTTTTAAATTTATTCTCAGACAAAATAGAATATGAATCACTTTCAAATCACAAACAAGAGGTACACGCATTTCTGAAATTATTCGGAGATGAAATAAAATATGAATCGGTTTAAAATTAGACACAAAGTGTTCTCGAAGTTTTTAAACTTATTTTGAGACGAAGTAGCATATGAATAACTTTCAAATTAGAAACAAGTAGTACTCGCAATTTTTTAAATTATTCAGAGATGAAATAGAATATCAATGACTTTAAAATTAGAAACAAGAGGTATTGGATATTTTTAAAATTATTCGGAGAGGAAATAGAATATGAATCGCTTTAAAATTAGAAACAAAGGCGTTATTGCAATTTTTAAACTTATTTTGAGACGAAGTAGAATGTGAATCACTTTGAAATTAAAAACAAGGGGTTCCTGCAATTTTCAAATTTATTTTCAGACGAAATGGAATATGAATCACTCTGAAATCAGAAAGAGGTTCCCTCAATTTTAAAACTTTTTCTGAGACGAAATAGAATATGAATCTCTTTGAAATTAGAAAAAGAGGTACTCACAATTTTGAAAATTATTCGGAGATGAAATAGAATATGAATCATTTTAAAATTAGAAAAAAAGGCATTGTCGCAGTTGTTAAACTTATTCTGAGACGAAGTAGAATATAAAATACTTTAAAATTAAAAACAAGAGGTTCTCGAAATTTTCAAACTTATTCTAAGATAAAATATAATATGAATCACTTTGAAATTAGAAACAAGATGTACTCGCAATTTTCAAATTTATTCTGAGACAAAATAGAATATGAACCATTCTGAAATTAGAAACAAGAGGTTCTCGCAATTTTTTAAATTATTCGAAGATGAAAGAGAATATGAATCACTTAAAAATTAGAAACAAAGCGTTCTCGCAATTTTTTTAACTTATTTCGTGATGAAATAGAATATGAATCACTTTCAAATTAGAAACAAAAGGTTCTCGCAATTTTCAAACTTATTCTGAGACGAAATAGAAACAAGAATTGGGAATAACGCTTTGAAATTAGAAACAAGAGGTTCTCGCAATTTTTAAAATTATTCGGAGATGAAATAGAATATGAATCACTTTGAAGTTTGAAATAAGAGTACATACTCGCAATTTTTTAAATTATTCGGAGATGAAACAGAATATGAATCACTTTAAAATTTGAAACAAAGCATTCTCGCAATTTTTAACTTATTCTGAGACGAAATAGAATACGGATCGCTTTGAAATTAGGAACAAGAGGTCCTCGAAATTTTTAAAATTATTCTAAGATGAAATAGAATATGAATCACTTTAAAGTTAGAACCAAGACGTTCTCGCAATTTCTAACTTATTTTGAGACGAAATAGAATATGAATCGCTTTTAAATTAGAAAAAAGATGTAATCGCAATTTTTAAAATTATTCGGAGATGAAATCGAATATGAATCACTTTCAAATTAGAAACAAGAAGTAATCGCAATTTTAAAAATTATTCGGAGATAAAATAAAATATGAATCGCTTAGAAATTGGAAAAATGCTTTCTAGCAATTTTAAAAATTATTCTGAGACGAAATAGAATATGAATCACTTTGAAATTGTAAACAAGTGGTTCTCAGGATTTTTCTACTTCTTCTGAGACGAAATAGAATGTGAATCACTTTGTAATTTGAAACGAGATTCCCGCAATTTTTAAGCTTATTCTGAGTCGAAACAGAATGAGACTCTACAACTGAAATGACGTTACAGCACTCTTGAACTGTGTAATCATTATCTTCATATAAATGGTTAGAAAGCTAAAGGCTCTTCAATACAAAGCAAATTTATTGATATTTTTATTCGCAATCGAAAATGATTCAAAGAATTCGTAAGCAATGGTGAACAGCATGCAAAACTCTTATTGCTAACGATTTTCTTGTTACAGGGCCCATTAACATTTAACCATTGCAACTGCCCAAAAGGGGTTAATGTTGTAGTTGCAGGAGCTTTCGAATGAATATAATTGTGCAGTTGTAGTACTCCAGATCTCTTTGATGGAGACATTATGCAATTGCCAAATAGCTGAGGCAGATGCAATTAGGTTCTTCCTTGCATAGGTAATGTTAATGGCTACAGATTTCCAAGTATCGATCTCATAAATGTACCCTTACAAGCAGATGAATCTTGTCTTTCTAGAATAAAACAGGCTACTCCTGCCTATAATTTCTACTTAGACTCCAACAGTAAACAGCATTTTAATTTTTTGATAATGTTTATTTGTCTTATGGCGTTTTACCACATTACGTTAGATATTTATCTTTTAGATGATGTGTCTCAATTGCTTGCATATAAATTAACTGGAAGAATTGCCCGGCGTTTTTCGATTCTTGATGAATTTCAGGTTGGTTCGGTTGTTTTACCTCTGAGAGAATATGTTTTTGCACACAGTAGCCTACACGGACAGGTCACAAGTATCCCAAAGAGAAAGCTGGGAGGAGAGGACTCATTGGACAACCTGTTAAGAGACAAATGATAGCCTCCCTTCAAGGCCATCCAGCGTGCTTTTTAACATGCACAGGGTATAGCTCTCTTGCACAGAGAGACACGGCTTTAAGTCCTATCCGACGGACGGTTGCCTTTCCAAGACCATCGGTGTACCTTACCGATAAAGGTCAAAGTGGGGGTTTAGAGGAGATAAATCTCAAATTGAGCCAGATGGGACTCGTACCGGGGAACTATAAATCACGAATAGTAGCCTAGCGCTCTACTGATCCCTAGCCACGTGTAATGAGCAGAAGTATTCTGAAAGTTCATTTTTCATGTATTCATTTCTTGTAAGTCCGACAGAGAAAATAGATTAAGAAAACAACTATAAAATTTTATTCCGTATAGAATAACATTTTAACGTTTCCTGTCCGGTGGAATATTTTAATAATTGGGAAACTCTACTCAAGTTTTATTCTCAGCCACACCGCCAGAAAATTAATTCTCTGACTCCCCCCCCCCCCCCAACACACACACACACCACACGAGTCTCTGCCTCTGTGCAGGCATGTACCCAGGATTTGATTTCGGAGGGGATGTAGGGGAGTTGAAAATGGTCCAAGAATGTAGTTTTTGGGGGTGAGAGGTCTGAAAATAACACTTAAGACGGTTCTGTATGGAACACAATTTTATAGTTGTTTTTTAAATCTATATTTTATTACAATTGGGCTAAAATAAAAATATACATAAACAACTGTTTTTCAGATCAAACAGTTAAAAAATACGAGATCTTAAACACGTTTAAGATTTCGTATGCGACAACCGGAATTTTTTTGGGGGGTGAGAGGGGAGAAGCAATACTCTAATTATAAAATATTTAAAAACTTAAAATTCTTTTTTGTGACGACCAGAAATAATATCACATGCCAAACTGCTGGAATCGTAAAAATATATATATAATAATATTCATATTTCACAGCTATAATGTAAATAATCTAACGTGATTATATCGCTTGCAATATTAATTTGAAATCTTCCAATTTTCAAATCTGCGGACAGGTATGCAGGGATTGAAGGAAACAACAAGGTTATAGAAGGTGAGGATTCAGTCATGGCTAGGTGGGCTCAGCATTTCAGTAATGTTCTAACGATGTGGTTAGTTTTACTTCTATTGTTTGTAATGATGATAGATGCATTATTAGCTCTAATGTTGGCCCTATATCACAATCTAAAGTTATTTTGGCTATTTCTAAACTTAAATTTCATAAATCCCCAGGGGTAGATGAAATTACTACGGAAATGCTTAGAGCTGGGAATGTTTCGGTTACCACTTGGATGACTGAAATTTTGAATATCTTTTATGATAAAGGCATGGTCCCTAAGGATTTTACCAGAGCTATTATTATCCCTATTTTCAAAAAAGGTGATCTCAGTTCTTGTGATAGCTATAGGCCTACTTTCTGTACTTACAGCCTACTTTCTGTTCCAAGTAAAGTTCTTTGCATGATTGTGCTTAATAGAATTAAGAATCTGGTTGACAGGCAATTGCGTGATGAGCAATGTGGATTGAGAAGTGGTAGGGGATGTGTAGATCAGATATTTTTCACTTAAGCAGATTCTTGAGAAATGTTCAGAGTTTCAGAAACCTTTGGTTACTAGCTTTGTTGATTTCACAAAGGCTTCCGACTCTGTTGATCGTCATAATTTGTGATTGATTGTGAGATCATATGGTATACCTGACAAGTTAGTTAACATAATGAAAGCTCTCTATAATAACACTGAGTCGTGTGTGAGAGTTGGTAAGGCTTGTAGCAATTGGTTTAGCATTACTTCTGGTGTTCGACAAGGGTGCATTTTGTCTCCTTTTCTCTTTAGTTTGGTTATTGATTATGTTATGCAAAATTCACCTTAAGTGGTCTGGACATACGAAAATTTCTGATTTCGATTATGCTGATGATTGAGCCTTTTTGGCAAATGATGTTCATGAGATGAACTCTTTCATTCGAGCTGTTGATGAGACTGGTAGTAGAGTAGGTTCGGTTATAAACAGAGAGAAAACTAAAGTGATGAAAATTGGTCAGGCAGGCTGTGATTCAGTTAATCTTAGTGGTTGCAGTCTTGAGCAGGTGTCACAGTTCAATTACCTTGGGAGCTATGTAACAGATACTGGTGATGTGCGGCATGAGATTAACAGACGAATAGGGTTTGCTGCTGGTACTTTTAAGAGTACGGAGAGTGGAAAAATAAGCGTATACATCTAAAGACTAAATTTTGACTGTATAACAGTTTGGTTCTTTCTAGGGTTAGTTTTGGTAGTGAAACCTGAATGCTCTGTAAACAAGATAACAGGAAACTTGATGCTTTTTATTCTAGATACTTACACAGTATCTTGGGCATTAGGAGGTTCAACTTTGTAAGTAATGATGAGGTTAGGTAAAGGAGTCGGCAACCTCCTGTAAGCAGCATATTGTGCAGAGAGAGAGAGACTCCGTTGTTTTGGCCATATTGCCCGTATTGATAATTATAGATTGGCGAAGAGGGTTATGAAAAGTGTGGCTAAAGGCTTCAGAAAGAGGAGGAGACCTAGAATGCGGTGGATAGACAATGTCAAACAGGACTTTGTTAGAATTGGTGTGCAGTGGCCAAATGCAGCAGATGTAGCTCAGGACAGACTTGCTTGGAGAACTAAATTTCACGGTCTGGTTGGACCTCCGTAACCCATGGCTGCTTGATGATGATGATGATGATGATGATGATGATGATGATGATGATGATGATGATGAGGCACAATTATAGGTATAGGAAGATACCGAAAGTATAAATCGTCCAACACCAAAAAAAAACTTTAGTTTATATCTAAAATAAAAAAAGTTCGATGTCTACAGATGGACAGATAGATGGATGGACAGATGAAAGGACAGGTAGAAAGACAAATAGGAAGGGAGACCGCTGCGCAGACAGGCGAGAGAGACTCAGATAAATGGAGAGACAGACTGATGGACGAACGAAAATAAGTCGAAAGGACAGTCATTTATACAGACAGGCAAGCAGTCAGGCGGAAGGATAGACAGACAGACGGATGTATGATATTTATATATAAAAATACAAATATATAAAAGATTGATATACAAGGCATGGGCATTACCAATTATTACCAGAGGGTCTACCCCCTCCCCGCACCCTTTTGGGTACGTCCCTGTCTCTGTGTGTGTGTCTGAGGCAGGCATAATTGATAGAGAAATCGTGTTAGAAGCTTCAAATTTTCACAGTGTTTCTGGTTCTCGTCCGGGTTGCCGTTCTGAATTTCAAGTCAAAATTATAAAAGGCAACTTGTTAGAAGATCTTGTTAGAAGCAAACAATATTTAACATGCTATTCATGTGGGAAACCGAAGTCACTGCCAAATCGGTTGTTGCCATTTACTGCTCCTTAACTGTGTTAAATTAAGAGTCAAAATAACATTTAAATCTACTGCCGTTGACAGATTCCTCACATTTCCAAAGGCATTATTATTTTAAGGCGCCCCATTGCAGCTAGTGATGCGTCACAGAGTATTAATAAAAACAAACCAGGATCCAACAAAATCTATAGCAAATAATAAAAGCATGAAAATGTGTCAATAATGTGTCAATAACATCAAGCCTGGATCCAGAAAAAGTATAAAAATGTTTACTATAGTGTTTGGAAAAAATGTGCCACAAAGTATCAGTAATGAATCTGGATCAAACAAAATCTCTAGCTATAGTAAAAGAATAAAAATATTTACTATATATTTTTGGGTAAAAAGGTCTATAGAGTGTCAATGATAATAAAGCTGGATCCAGCAAAAGCTTTTGAACCAACACGGGGTTACGTATGAGGGACCAGCATACCTGATTTCGGACCGTTGGGTCAAGCACATCGGGAACCACAGGGTTCCAAAATCTGTCGAAATAAAAATCTCGACAGTTTGTGACGAAACCACGGGCTACGAGAGCGCGCACTGACGTCAGCAACGGGCTACGCAATGTCGGGGAATTCTTCGTGTTGAATCTGTGCTATGAGTCGTGTGTAAGGGGTAGAGTGTTTATAAAACCAGCCTGTAGCGCAAAGCAGAATATAGAGATTAAAAGTGAGACACGGACACCGGCAGCACTTGATGCAGTTCAGCTAGTTCAATAAAATATGCCATTTTGAAACACAGATATTTTTTCTTTAAATAATAATCATGTATTTTGTATCTGTGGATTGAGGATGATCTTTCAACCTTTAATCTGATAACCTAAAAATAACTGTTTCGTGTCTGTTTACTCTGCTGTTCCCTTTAATGACCTAATCCAGTGCAATACGTTGCAGCAGTGCCCCATGTGGTTCCGGGTCAAGATGGACCGAAGATTGAAGGCACGCGCCCACGGTATGAAATCGGAGACCTCGTCGATGTGAACTGCACTTCAGCTCCTGCTCGTAGCCCTGCCTTGCTCAAGTGGTTCATCAACGATAAAGAGGTAAGGGAACGGTGGAAACCTACCGGACGAAGGCTGGAATTGGTGGACTACTTTTTATTTCCTTTTAGAGGTTTCCTAAGAAAACTGTCATGAAATATAAGTAATAATAAACATGAAACAATGTAATCTTTAGCATAAAAATGTTTAATATATTTTAAGTTGTTGTTTGGGTTGTTTTACCTCTGAGCGGCACTTTTTTGCACACCATGGGCTAAATGGCCAGGTCACATGGAGCCCGAAGGCTCAGAGAAGGTTGGGGGAGAGGACCCACTGGAACAGCTGTTGGGAGACAGATGGTAAGCCTCCCGTCAAGGCCATCCAGCGTGTTCTTTAACGTGCACAGGGTATGGCCCTCCCGCACACGGAGCCACGGCCTAACGTCCCATCCGACTGACGGCGGCCTTTCCAAGTCCATCGGTGTCCCCTACTGAACCATGGGCAGGGCGGGGAATTTTGCGGAGATAAATCTCAACGCTGACCCAGCTGGGACTCGAACCTAGGAACTACAGATTACGAGGCTGGCGCGCTACCGACTGAGCCACTCCCGCCCCTTATTATATTTTTAAAAAAGTGTCATAGAGTATCAGTAATACGTAATGAAAATTGACCCAGCGAAGTCCTTAAAAAAATTTAAAAGAGTAAAAGCTTACAAATGTTTACTATATTTTTTGGAAACAATGTGTCATAGAGTAACAATAATAACTGGGCCAAGAAAATGTTTTAACAAACACTAAATTATAAAATTGTTTACTATATTTTTGAAAAATGTGTCAAAGAGTATCAATAAAAACAAAACTTGACCCAGCGAAATCTTTAGCAGACGGTAAAAAAATTAAAAATGTTTACTACGTATTTGAAAACAAAGAGTCATAGAGTACCAATATTAACAAAAATAAAACCTACAAAGTCCTTAACAAAAAGTAAAAATATTAAAAACATTTACTATTATTTTTCGAAACAATGTTTCATTGAGTATAGGAAATAACAAAATGGAGCCCAGCAAAATCTCATAGAAGACAGTTAAAACATAAAAAGATTTATTCTAGTTTTGGAAACAATGAATCGTAGAGTATCAGTAATTATAGTAAAATCTTTAAATAAAATAAATAAATACCCCCTCAAGCAGCTGCTTGCCACAGAGGTCTGACAGGAGCCTGTCAGTTTATATGCCATAGTAGAAGATCTGAGAGGACGGCAGGACCTCAGCAGAAAAACGACACATACATCCATGCCTTACCCGGGGCTCGAACCCAGGTCCCTTAGATCAGTAGCCAAGCGTGCTAACCACTCGGCCACCGGACGGCTTTAGCTAACAGTAAAAGCATAAAATTGTTTACTGTATTATTTTTGGACAAGATGTGTCATACAGTATCAGTAATAACGAAAATTGATCCAGCAAAATCTTTATGACAGCAAAAGCATTAAAATATTCACTATGTTGTGGAAATATGTGTCATAGAATACCAGTAATAATATCTAGAAGGATAACATCTCAATTCAGGCGATTATAGGATGCTCGCCTACAGAGAAAATGACGTTCATCATTTTCACCGAAATTTTTTACCCTTTAACAGTAGTAGTTTAACAGTTTATTCGTACTAATGCGCATTTTGGAATGTAATTTATTACACTGTTGACCATTAAAAGTACAACACCAGGAAAGGCAAGAGATATCAAAGCCAATATTTAGTGAATACATAGCTAATGTTACAAGGATCAAATGATTAAAAATACAACTCGGTTAGACTTGTGGAATACAAAGAAAACAGTATCTTTTGTAGCCACTACGGCAATAACCGCTGCTACATGGCCCGGCATTGAGAGGATGAGACATCGGTTGTGTGTTTGAGGAATGTCAGTCCATGCACTTTCGATTCGTAGCCAAAGTTCATTTGTTGTAGCAGCTGCTGGTGTGCTAGTCGTCGTGAGATCACGGACCAGACATGTTCAATTGGGGACAGATCCGGTGAATGCACAGCTCAAGGCAGAAGTGTCACATGGTGGCTATCCAGGAATTGTTCCACGAAGCATGCCATATGTGGTCTGGCATTGTCCTGTTGGTAAATGGCACCAGAGAGCCCCTGAATATAAGGTACGACCACGGCTCCAACACCTCAGTGATGTAACACTGGCTGTTGAAAGTACCGTTAATGCGTACGAGGCGCGTGCATGATGACACCCCATACCATAACACCAGGGACCGGACCTGTATGGTGCAGCATTGTGCATGTCTCACTGAGCCTGTCGCCTCGGTACCGCCAGATACTGTTTCGTACATCATGGTGCTGCATACTGAAGCAGGATTCGTGATAAAAGACGATGCGATGCCATTCGCACATCCATGCGCGACGTTTTTGGCACCATTGCAGTCACACACGCCTGTGTTATAGAGTCAATGGTAGGCATAGCAATGGCTGCCTAGCAAAGATGCCTCGATGCTGCAGACTACCTTGAACCGTACATGCGGACACTGGTTGATGTGCAACGCACCCTAACTGTTGAGTTAAGGTGTTTGATGTGGCTGTATGATCATTCAAGGCCATGTGCATTAGATATCTGTCCCCTCGTTCGTTTTTGTGACGAGGTCGTTTGGATTACTCATGTCGGTGACTTCGTTCCTCCTCTACCCACTGATGCCATATTCTCATCACTGTGGCAGCATTGCGTCCAACACGAGCACCAATGTCTCGGACGATAATCCGCCTTCCCGTAATCCCACAATTCTCCCTCGATCAAAGTCGGAAACCTGGTCGAATGGATACCGTGTTCTTCGACGGGGCATACTTGATCCTTTAGTGTGCAAGAACTGCGGAGCAAACACAATTCCAGTGCTTTACAACGGCTCTTTGTGATTAGAAGCCCTATATAGGTAGAGGTTGGCCATCTCAATATTGGACGCCATGTTTTGCCGTCGCTCCTATTGTTAGGCATCCGAACTGAATGGTAGGTATTGAAGTATTACTTATGGATTAGGGAAAAGCACACATTAATATTTGATTATGATTTCAGCGCTCACGATTGAAAACACTTTAGAAGAGAGCGAAGAATTTAGAGTAAATTTCATGGCATATTTTTTAACGTAATTTTGAACAAACTATTATTGCTTTCACACAGTTTCAACTACAAAACAAATTTAAAGCTCCGGAGCTCTTAACTTTTATCAGAAAATATTGTTACGGATGAAGCAAATATTTTAAAAAAATCTTTTTCAATACTTACTTGATATCACTAGGTTTTTCCTCTTGCCATTTGTGGATTTCAGATTTTTTTCCCAGTGGATTGATCAAAACGGCTCTACCAGTGTACCTCCAAAACAGTGGTCGATCATAACAAGTGATATATGAAACTAATATTTAGAAGGGCTGAATATATTGTTGGGACAGATGAACGAGCAACAGTGACTTCATGACTTAACGTGACTTAAACCCTCGTGTGTACTTCTACGAGAGATTTAATTAGCCAACGAATTGGAACTGAGAACGATTCGGAAGAATGAAAAATAGAGCAGTGCAGTGTGTTAAAGTTGTGAGATCAAAAATGACGTTCAGATGATCTGATTCAGTGTGCGATAAGTAAAAGACAAGAAGTATCTTTTATGTGATGTGTGCGCGGGTGGTCGTTTTGTTTTGCTAGTTTGATAAGTCTAGTGATTTAATCAAAGACGAAGGATTATTTACGCCTGTAGTGAATGTATTCAAGAGATATGACGGACAAAGTGAAGAGGTAGTATTTTAGTACAACAGACAGAGCTGATATTGTATGCTCTATTCAAAAAGGTTAATGACTTATGTATGATAATAGTTAATTTGTTTATAAAATACTTCATCCATATTTGGTAACAATTTGCATTGTATTGCAATTGGTTTGAAAATATAGTTATTAGTACTCACGCTCAGTGCCTATCCAGTTTAAAAATTTGCAACAATATATATATATAAAAAGGATCCGAGGCCAATCGACGTAATCGAGCTGGAAAAAAGTAAAAATCTGACCTCCGACATGTCCCTTAAGGTCAAATACAGGTCACGTAGAGATCAAATATTGAACAACAGGTTCTGAAAACGTAAAAATTTCTTTGTAGGGGTGTTTTGATTGCAAATATCAGAAAAGATACGAAACTTTGAATCCGGCGGTCCTTCAAAGTTAAAGTTCATTTTTCGATCTATCAAGGCTATACAAATTGGCGCTTAGTTATGTTTTTCGATGTGAAAGCAAGCACATTAAATCATTTTTTCTACTTGAATCCTCATTGCAATGCTTTTACTGCCTTTTTCACTTCTTTTTTCCTTTCTTAATTGCCCCTCAATTTTAATTTGCCCCTCAAATTTAATTGCCCTTTAATTTTTAGACTACGGATTTGGAGTGCAGAGAAAAAACTCTGCACTCCAAATCCGTAGTCTAAAAATAACGAAACGTTTTAACATCTTCAGAGTAATAATCATGGCAAGACTGGAAAATAAATTTATCACAAATGTCTTCATGCAAATTAGAAATAATGATATTTTCAGACAGCGGTGTATTAAGAATATAAAATGTTTGCAATTTGCGGAATAAGCATTAACAGTGTAAAAAGAAATAAAAGCTCTGTTCATTCACTGTAAGTAACGAATTTGCTTCGTAACAGCGTAGTGAATTTAAAGCTGCATATTGTGTATCTAAAGGCGTTGCAGTCTTGACTGATGCTAAACATTTTTCACACACTTTGTCATGGGAAACTATTCGAGAAACAATGTAACCACATATATGATAGAGAACATTTTTTTCCCGATAAAGATAGCTCATTTGAAGAAATAAACCTCTCCTTGGGGAATTTGATCTTAATAAATTTGCTTTTTTTTATTTTTCGATTGCCCTGAAGGGTATAATCAGAAATTCTGCCAAAAACTCTCTATTGTCTTCATCATAATTACTATTGCTGACATATTTCAAATATTGAGCAACACATATTAATTTCAAATTAATCCTGAATTGTAGGGCATTTGGAACAGGGTTTTTAAGCCTTAAACACGAAAATAAATTTTCCAAACAATCCTGTGTGAATCTGGAGGTTAAAAGAAAACAATATTGTTTTTTTTAAGGAATAATCTCTGCAAATCAATGATAGATTTTGTTGTTAAAATTAGTCCACTTTGACATGGTTTCCAGTAACCTGTAATACCAAATTTAAGGTTTTCAAAAACAGTGATACAACTATTCGGAAAACTAATTGTTTTATCATATTCCTCGCCTTTTTTTCTTAGACTACCACTGGATTTCTTGACGTCATAAGATCAAACCAACTTTGAACTAATTTTATAAACCAAGAAGGTGTCTTTAAAAATACATCATAATTTTCGTTTTCAACTAAATGTTGCAATCCTGTACTCAAATCATAACTAATGACATTCTTTGCTTTTCGAACTTTCATTTTATCAAAATGCCTTGGATTAAGATCCTCAGTATATAACTTTCGGGATATCTTTTATTGGTGTGTGTCTAATAACTGGATATGTTCAAGAGAAATAAAATTTCTTGGTAATTCAAATTTTTCTTAAATTTCCTTTGAAATTAAAATTATTTTGTTGTTAGTTAGAGCTGTTCTGATATTTTTTAACAAGTGTGGGACATCAGCAATGAAGTATAACTGGCTTGATGGGTCACATGGATGCACACACCTATTTTTAATTTTATTATATTTTCCTGCCATAATGCCATACCTTTTTCACATGGCTTGATTACTGCTACTCATATCAGACGTGACTGCTACCAGATTTTGACATTTTGCATTTTTAATGATCCTGTTGACTACATTAACAAGTAGAGACCTAGATAAATTGATCATTGGTGAAGTAATACGCAACAGTCTGTTTCCACCTACTGCTTATTCCACTCAGCATGAAAATTAAAGCTTTTGTTGCAATATCAGTTTGCTTTCCGAGTGTTACATAACCTAATAAAGAGTTTAATGCCAGATCAAATTCCACTCCGGGAGATATTGCCAATTCATCTAGCAAAAGGACACATTCCTTTTGCTTTTCAGACACCATGGAACCTACTTTTGATTTTAGTATTTCAAAAATCTCCCTCTGAATTCCTGAATGAAACTCCAGTCCTTGAATCTTTCTCCTCAAAGTCCTAAGTGAAGGTAAAGAATATTTCCAATGTAACAACTCTTTATAACCACTTGTACCACATGTAAACCATAATTTCAAACGCTTGTTTAATTGTTCCATCACTCCACCGAAACCCTCGGGTGGATTTTAAACATAAAAAAATTATCTGATTCTGATTAAGAATTTTTTTCAAATTTTTAAATAAACATGTTTGTTTTGCCTCAGTTTACATTTACTGATATTATTCTTATGGAGATGTGATTTTAAAAGTTTAATTTCTGATGTTTGTTTATTTATACATTTCTTTAGAGTTTCCACTTCTTTAAGTAATTCACTATAAGCATGATGCTTATTATTATCAAATGCATATTATTATAGCCTCTTTCATATGGATCGTGATTGTGCAACTACCAGCATTAGTAGTTTCATTGCAAGTATTTTCACGTGGTAAAATATTGTTCTGAACTTCACATTGAAGCACTTTGCAGTAGTTATGCTCAACAAAATTTATTTCACTATCCACAGAATTCTCATTATCACTTTCTTTACTGTAGGTCAAATATCGACGCTTTTTTAACTGGTGGAATATGAGAAAATATGGTGGGCACAACTGAACATTTAAGTTTCCTCTTACCATCCACATGGGGTTTTTCCCATTGTGATTCATCAAAATGGTCCTAAAAATAGACAAAACTTTTACAATCAATGCAAATGTGAGCAACATATGAGCATAATTTCTACTGTTTTCTGCATAATCAAAGGCAGTAAGCCCCTGTTAGAAAACACAATTACCCGTACTTTGAACCAAAGCCTTTTTATATTGCAAACAAATACAGATTTTATTAAGCCAGCCATACATGATATACACTAGAGCAGGAATTTCTGCTATAGGAAAAGTAAGCAAAATGTAGCATACAAGAATTTTCTGTTCCAAGAATGTTCTGGAAAACAGTAATCTTTGAAACTATAATAAATAACGATTTGTTATATTTTATTGTTTGCACAAACTCCTTCTTTTTCCGACCTAAAAGAAAAAACCTACTTACCCTTGTATCCAACTTTTTCTCTAAATCGTTTAAATTTTGCACCATTATAAAGAATACTCCCCACCTCCCCCAACTGGTGCAGTGGAAAAAAAATTTCAGGTGTCCATGTTGAACCATAGTCACTCAGTAAAGTGAACCATACTTGTACAATATTAAGGTGAAATGCTCTAAATCTTGCATTTAAATGTTTTCAGCAGAGGTATTGTAATAATTAGCTGGTTGACAATTATTCATCATTTAGTGAAGAGAAATCATATATTTAAATATTTAAGGGAATATATATATATAAATATATGTAACATTATGTAACTTTATGAACTTAATATTACACATATAAGTTAATATTACTTTTACTTTATCAACGTTTCAGCACAGAGTTTTGATAACATTGATGGTTGATAACAATTTCCCCTCATTAAATAGTGATTATAGTAGAGTAGATAAAAGAAATAGCACATCAAAAATATGAATTTCAACTAATTTTTGATTAAGCATATTTCACAATTTTAATGTTTTCCCTTAATATTTAAGAATGTAATCCTCTCTCCACTAAATGATGAACAGTTGTTTTTAACTAAGACTAATCATTACAAGTTTAACTATAACTAATCATTATATCAGCATGGAAACATTTAAATCCGTATATGCAAAGGCAATATTTAAAATATCATGGAGTGGAATTTGGTCCATTTTAATCAACATTTAATATCTGTTGAATGTTCATTTGATTTTCCTTTGAATTTTGTATTTTTACCGACACGCATGTAATTGCTGTCTTCTTGACTCAGTATGACCAAACGATATGGCAGTTACCTTTGTGTCATTATTGTTTGAAATGTCAGGTTGGATTTCTTTAAAATTTCCTTCAGTGATACAGAATGAGAGATCTGAAGCAAACTCAGATATTATGAGAGCAAAAGCATAAAATTCTAATCAAAAGTAGATTAAATCTTAAAATATTTTTGAAAGTTTTCTGTTACCAAGTTGAATATTTAAAACATTTATTTGCATTTCATCTAATTCGTAATTAAAAAAATTCAATATTATTCATACATTTAAACATATATAAGCTATTAAAATGTCTGTTTCGTGAACACAGAGAGACAGAATTAATGTTAGCAATTTTGCAACCGTCCATCTTCAGTTTAAAACATTAATTTCTATAAAAAAATTTTCCCTGGGAACAAAATAAGTTTTAAAACCACTGTGTAATTTCTATTTATGGTCAAATTTACTTTGTATATCATATTAAATATCTTGAAAAATCTTGCATATTCTCTGAGTGTGCATTTAGTTAAAATGTTAGGTTTCAGCGCAAATATAACTTCACACTGTAAATAAAATCACTATAATGAAATAAATAACATACATTTTAATAAAAACTAAACCTTACTTCACATAAAAAAGAATTATTTGTTGATTTCCAGTTGTTTCTTTTCACTTTTGCAACCCATAGCTTTCTTCTAATAATCTCTCTAGGAAAAATCTACATTAGTTTTCCTTTCTCAGTGCAATTATTGCACCCAAAGGCGACACAGTGAGGTATGACTAAAATATAAACCTTTCTGAACGCAAAAAAAGGAGTACAAAATGCATAAAATTACATCAACTAAGTAAACTTTGCTAAGCACACATAGAAACATATCGACTTTCGTTTCAGAGTTCGACATAACATGGCGCCCATAAACCACGTGATTCAATCAACCAATGGCAGTGAATCACCGAGATGGCCAGCCTCTAACTATACAGGACATCTATTTGTGATCTCCTCTTACACCACTTCCAGGGGGCGTTACTGTCACACATGATGATGTGTGTGTATGTGCTGCGCTTTGAATCATTTACATATTCTCCCATGGTCTACCCATCGTGCATATTTCGGGACAATATGATGAGTTCTTCCTGGTATTACATTTTTAATGGTCAGTAGTGTATTAGTCCTATAAAACTCAAAAAAGGCATATCTCATATATCTCTTAAAATGAAAAAGTTCGATTCTTCTTATCCTCTAGGATTAAAGGGCAAATCATCCAATTTATGTAAAATAAAGTTGTCTATTTGTTATTACTCTATTGAACTATTATTGAAAATTTTAAAATTAATTATTAAATTTATAATACAAGGAGATTCCAATCGAATTTACATTACTTGTAATTTAATTAAAACATAGATGACTATCAATTATTCTGTTCTTTATTAACACATTTTAGCATCAGAATTTCTAATTTGTAGCATGAATGTATCATTTGCAATGTCACCTTAAGTTTTACATTTTCTACGTTTAGCACATTCTCTAACGATGGCAAATTAAGGCATTCGGAGATTTTGAAAACTATGAATCGTCGTATTTCGTTGGTAACTATTCAACTCCAAAAGATTTTCTGTTAATCTCTCAAAACGCTGCGATTTCTCACCCACCCTGGGAATGAAGGGATAAATTGTTACTTCCAATGTATAAACCCTTTAATCATCACGTTAACTAATATAATATCAAATATCCAGCTGAAATAAATCGTTTTCAACATTCGTTTAAAATTGTCAAATCCCTCTTCAATTTCAAATTTATTTCAATTAGTATTATCTATAATTATTTTACATAAAAAACCACTATGCAGAATATATGTATGTATGGTTTTGACAGATATGATGTAGATTACATCAGTATCATTACATAAAATGAAGGAGGAAAAAAACAGAATAAATGAAAAAGGAAACCAATAAAATGATAAAAAATTCCAAATAAAAACATCAATTTTTCATCAACTACTGAAATAATTTTTCTTTAACATCCAATTCTTTTTTAAGTTAACGATTTTTCAAGGATGCAAGTTAAATTAGGTAGGAAATTTGACATTCTTTGGAATTTCGTCCGTAATTATTATAAAATTTTGGTCGTTTCAAAAAACCCTTAACCTTTTTTTCTAGAAAACTTATTGTGGCAAATATTTTGCTTATAGGTATTATCAAAGAAGTTATTTATTACACAAACAAACACATATAAACTTTCAATAGGTAAAATTTTGAACAAACTAAATATATCATCTTTTGTTGTAAGGGAATTTTCAACTCCTGAATTACACAATCCTTTTAGCAGACTAATTTGTATTCTTTTAATTTTATTTAACTCTGTCTTATAGGCTGTCCCGTAAACTGTTATCCCATATCTAATTATAGATTCAAAAAGTGCTTTATATACTAAAATAGTTAAATGTGTATCAACAAACAACTTAAGTTTCCTAATTTTAAATGCTACAAATCGTAGTCTTGAATACATCCAGTCAATATGTTTATTCCATTTCATTTTCGAATTCCTTTTCAAGCCTAGGTAAATTATTTCGTTTACATCTTCTCTTTTAGGACAATTGCATATACCAGGTGATAAACCATCCAACATAATACAACTTATTCGATGCTTAGTAATACTTCTATTAAGTGTAGGTTGTTGAAAACCAATACACATCAATTTAGTTTTTTTCTCGTTTACACTCAGTTTGTTAAGAGCAAACCATTTAACTGCTTTATTAAAATCATTTTGTAGATTGCAAATAGCGTATTCTAAATCTGAGTAGAAGTTTATTAGCACTGTATCATCAGCATACCAGGGTGATTCAAAACTTATCGTTCAAATTTCGTGGGGAGGTAGGGAATACGTCAGGAAACCGATTTCACATAGGAAAGTATGTCCGCAAACGTCATCTACATGAACAAAATGGACAAGTAAAGTGAACACAAGGAAACAGTACAGTTAAGTGGTAACGAATGTGACTTTTATTCCAACAAGGTAAAGTACTGGTTCACAGTAGGTGCTCAAAATTGCGACCATTTACATGTACACAGGATTCACAGTGCCGTTGCATTGACCGCCGAACATTTTCAAAAACGTCTGGCATATCACGGACAATGCCTGCGGCGGCCACTATTCGTGCAACAAGGTCCATTTCACTGTCGACGGGGGTCTTTTACACATGGTATTTCATGGCCCCCACAAAAAGAAAACCATGGGCGATAAATCAGGTGACCTGGGTGACCAAGCGATCGGTCCACCTCTACCGATTCATCGATCTCCGAATGTTCGGTTCAAGTAATCACGCGCAACAATGGTGCTATGGGCTGGAGCCCCGTCATGTTGATACCACATATCTCGGCGGATATGCGCAGGAACAGCGCCCAGAAAAGTCGGTAACACTGTCTCGAGAAATATTAGGTATTTCCGGCCGTCCAATCGGGACGGTAGCAAGTAAGGTCCCAACAAACAGTCACCAATGATTCCAGCCCACACATTTACGGCAAAACGATGTTGCGCAGCGTGACTTCTCGTACCATGCAGGTTGTCGTAAGCCCACACATGTGAATTGTGTGTATTGAACACACCTTCACGACTGAATGAAACTTCATCTGTAAAAAGGACAGAAGCTGGAAAACTGGGGTCCATGGCACCTTTCTGCATGAACCATTGTGCAAATTCCACACGCTTCGGATAATCGTCAGGATGCAGTAACTGCACCCTTTGCAGATGGTAAGGATGCACACGTTCCTCGTGCAGTATCCGCCACACTGCTGACTGAGAGACCCCAAGCTGCTGAGCAATAGCTCGTGTGCTGGTATTCGGATTATCTTCGATGGACTGTAGGACTTGTTCTGCGACGTTGACAGTCCGCGTCAGTCATCTTCTCCCAGTATCCTGCATGTTGCTGCGTAGTGAACCACGTTCGCGCAGATTGCGATGCACACGTGCAAACATTTGATGCTGCGGTATTCTTCTGTTGGGGTATCGGTCTTCGTAAACTTGCCTAGCTCGGCGGCCACTTTCGCCACCTGCCCCATATGCGAGATGCATATCCGCTAGCTCTTGATGCGTAAAACGATTCATTTTATCACTAGTAAGTCAGCTCGTACACTGATGACACGGGAGCGGTCGGGCGAGCTGTACACTGGTTGGGTACACACAGCGCCCTCTACATACGCATGTGTACATTTGCGGACATACTTTCCTATGTGAAATCGGTTTCCTGACGTATTCCCTACCTCCCCACGAAATTTGAATGATAAGTTTTGAATCACCCTGTATATAATTTACTATTGAAACTAATATTAGCCAAATCATTTATGTATATTTGAAATAGCATAGGGCCGAGAATAGATCTTTATGGAACTCCAAAATTGATCTGAAATTCATCACTAAAATTATCATTTATTGTCATAACTATTTTATTTTAAAAGATGAGATATTAATTTTTAAACGATGAAAAAACATTTCATACGTATTCTCGAAAATTAAGAGATTGGATTTGTGATATCGAAGATATAGAATTTTTTTAATTTTTAAAGTAGGAGGGACTGCTCTTATATTTCAGATTGTTAAATTCTTTTCTTTCGTTCTTTTGTTTTTTGCTCTTTAGGACAGGGGTGTCAAACTCAATCTTGTAAAGTGCCAATTTTTCTTTCAAAGTATATCAGCGGGTCGGGATTCAATTAAACACTAATTTTATATAAAAAAAAAACCTTTATTTAAATTTAAAGTATACATCAAAATTAAAATGGCATTAAGTCATAACGGTTATAAAACAGCGCATTATTTCGAAGATCCAGATACTTGACATCTTTTCAGCTTCTTTTCTGTAATCTGTACCTATGTGTTCAATGTATAGAAAAATTCATGAAATTCGAGCATTATTAAATCGAGGTCGCGGGCCGCATCTAAATGCCCCGGGGGCCGCTCATGGCCCGCGGGCCGTATCTTTGACATGCCTGCTTTAGGATGTTAAAATCTGGAATAAAAAATTGGTGTATTTACAGTTTATTTACTGATTCTGTCATACTCCACGTGCGAGTCTTTGAACTCTTGTGGTGTGGTAAATTTCCAAAATTATTGTAAATAATTATACTGTATCATGAATAATGTAAATGGAAATAAAGACTACTGCTACTACTCTTTCTTTATCTAATAAGTAGCTTTAAAACCATTCAAAAATATTCCCTCTAATACCAAGTAAATATAATTTCTGTAGCAAGATGTCAATGTCAACGGAATCAAATGCTTTAGTTAAGCCCATAAATACCGCAACGTATTTATTTCCCATATTTAAATTAATATTTATACTATTAATAAGATCTTCCAAAAGGCTTTGCGTTCCCATACCTTTACGACACCCAAATTGCTGACTTGACAGAAAATGTTTTTATTAAAAAAATTTGCAGACGATCTCTAACGTATTTTTTCATTACCTTATCAAAAATTGTTAATAGTTTCTATAGTTATTAAAATTCTTTTTTCATCCACTTTTATATACCGGACGAATAATTCCAATTTTCATAGCTATTGGTATTTGCGAGTTTTGAAAATATTTATTTATAAGAATTGGTATTATATGAATAAAATTACATTTCCTTTCCTTTTTGTATTTTGGTTTAATGTTGTCAAATCTGGTAGATGAGTTATATTTTAAGTAATCTATAATATTGTCAACATCGAAGTTACTGGCTAGTGGAAAATGCATAGAATTCTTATTTATGTAACAATTCGTAAATCTTATCTGATCTAGTAGTCATCGTCGTAAATTCTATTTGCATCTCACTAATAATTGTTACAAAAAAATTAACAACGTTATTTAGAATTTCTTTTGGAATATTTTCTCTAATAAAGTGTCTTTCAACGTTTTCGTCGATTGATGTCCTTTTTTCATCATCAATAATATCATTAATTAATTCTCACAACCTCGTATTATTATCTTTATTAATTGCTAATTTATTTGAATAAAATATGCGTTTTTGGTTCCTTATAATGATGTTTATCCTAATTCTTTCCATTTTATATAAATCATAATTTGTTTATATTAACATTATCTTTATATCTTTTCCATAATTTATTCAAAAATTATATCCAAAAGGAATTTTCAGTTTATCTCTAAAATCTAATGATTTTCGCTTAATACATAAAAATTCTATATTTCCAGCTTCTCTAAGGTTAAAGGTGAAAAATCATTGTTGTCAATGCAAACTTTAATATTCGTATTTCAAAACAAAAATTTCAAATTTTTAACGCGATTATATCGCTTGCGCTATTAATTTGAATTTTTTTTGCAGTTATCCAATTTTTTCACCATTAGAAGGCACAATTATCCTTATAGGAAGATACCGAAAGTGCAACTTTCGGTATCTTCCTCTAACTATATTATATTTCGTTATATATATGTTACCGTTAAAGTGCAGAAATCAGTTATTCTACAGATTATCTAGGTATTGTGCAGATTAACTAGGGTGATCCGTTAACGTGAAGAAAATTGTTTCATTTCTCAAATTACCTAGGTAATCTGCAAATTACCTGGATAATCTACACATTACCTACTAGGCACTCGTTAAAGTGAAAATAAGATCTTTGCTGTAACAACAGGAACGTTTCTGTACGCTTAAATTAACATAATGTTATTTATCTAGTGTCCGAGAGTAGAGTTGAAACCAGGGTCATCCCTCTGTCAACATGAATCAGTCGTCCGAATTATAAAAAACGCCCCCAAAATGAGCAGGCCAAGTGAGAACGAATCATTTTAGTGATTCGTTATCAAGAATGAATCACTTTACTGATTCGTTCTCACTTGGCCTCCGCTCATCCGGGGCGTTTTTTATAATGCGGACGAGTGAATCACGTGACACGAAGATTCATATTCAAGAGATTCACCACTATGAGAGAAACAAACGTTTGAACTTTAACGATACGGAAGCCGTTAATGTGCACATTACCTAGTAAAATGCGGAAAACTCTTGATTCCGCACGTTAACGGAGCAAATCAGTTAATCTGCAGATTAGCTAGGTAATGTGCACATTAACGGCTTTCGAGCTTTAGCGGTAACATATATACTAAAATACTACCCAAAACTACGTATCCTTTCGTCAATATCTAAAAGGGAAATTTTAATTTATCTCTAAAATAAAAAAGCTGATGTTTAAAGACAGACAGATTCAAATATAGACAGAAATATGGACCGACCAACAAACAGACAGACAGACGAACTGACAGATAAATGGACGGAGAGATAGACAGCACACAGAGAGGAAGACAGACCGATAGACAAACAGACAGACAGATGGACGGACAAACAGACAAATGGAAGGACGGAAAGACGACAAGCTGAAAACAGCGTTTTTCGTTGAAAACGAGCTGAAAATACAATCAGCAAAATCTTTAGCATGTTTATTATATTTTTGGGAAAAGAAAAGAGAACGCTGCAATGAATTTAGCTAGTAAGGAACATCCAGAAACCATTTAGGAATTTAAGAATTAAATAATATTAAGTAAATCATAATCATGTCTCTAATTGTCCTTTGCAGTAAAATATTAAACATTTATGTTCATTGTCGGCCAATATTAAAATCGAGAAATTAGTTCATCACTTTGCCATTGTATGGTTCCCAAAAATACAATTGGTTCCAAATGAATATTTCGTATTTTCTTCTTAGTTATTTAGATGTTATAAAGTGGACACATGATATTGTAATCAGATTTAATCTCATTATAATATTATGGAGTATTCGTTATGCGCGACACATTCGTTTCTTTTTTTTTCATGTGTTTTTTATATGCGTTGATACTTTTGAGCCACGGGAAAAAGATTGTAAAAAACAAACTGGTGCTCAGCTACATAAAGATTTGGGTAGTTCAATCTTTATGTATTGCTGTGGCAAGCAGCTACTTGATATATATATATATATATATTGCTGTGGCAAGCAGCTGCTTGATATATATATATATATGTGTTGCTGTGGCAAGCAGCTGCTTGATATATATATATATATGTTGCTGTGGCAAGCAGCTGCTTGATATATATATATATATATTGCTGTGGCAAGCAGCTGCTTGATATATATATATATATATATATTGCTGTGGCAAGCAGCTGCTTGATATATATATATATATGTTGCTGTGGCAAGCAGCTGCTTGAGGGGGTATTTGTTGTTGTTTTTTTTAGTACTAATCAATAGAAAAATTAATTCATCAATATTTCATATAAAAATCAGAAGCTTATTTATAAGATGGTAGCAATTATCTTTAATTAAACCTAGTTTTCAATATATTCATAACTCATTTGTGGTAACGATTTAACTTGAAGTTTTTCCACAAAAGAGTAATCGGTGATAAATATTCATCTTAATATGTAGTGTAAAAAATTTTATGTAGGTTAAACCTTTAGAGCAGTGGTTCTCAACCTTTTATGCTTCACGTATCCCCCTGGAAATGTGTATGTAACTGGCGTCCCCTTGTATTAGATAGATGAAATTATGTTAAAATATAACAATGGAAATAAAATAAAACTTATATATATAACATATATCTAGCAAATTTTGAGTTCTCACGGCGTACCCAAAAAAGTTTTACCGCGTACCCCACATTGAGAACCCCTACTTTAGAGCAATGTTTTCAAACCAGTTTTACCTTGGTGATCCACTTCTGAAATATTTCGTTTACGGCGACACACTTCTGAAATGATTCATTTACCGCGACACACTTCTGAAGTAATTCATTTACTGCGACACACTCTTAAAACGATTCATTTACCGTAACATACTTTTGAAATGATTCATTTACATTGACACGCTTTTGAAATGATTCATTTACATCGACACACTTCTGAAATGATTCCTTTACCGCGACACACTTCTAAAATAGTCCATTTACTACGATACACTTCTGAAGTAATTAATTTACCGTGACACACTTCAGAAATGTTTCATTTACAGCGACCCACTTCTGAAGCAATTCATTTACCGCGACACACTTCTGAAATTATTCATTTAGCGCGACACACTTTTAAAATTATTCATTTACCGCGACACACTTCTGAAATTATTCATTTAGCGCGACACACTTTTAAAATTATTCATTTACCGCGACACACTTCTGAAATGTTTCATTTACCGAGACACTCTTCTGAAGTAATTCATTTACTGCGACACACTTCCGAAATGATTCATACATTGACACACTTCTGAAATGATTCATTTACCGTGACAAATTTCTGAAATGATCATTTACCGCGACACACTTCTGAAGTAATTCATCTACTGCGACACACTTCTAAAATGATTCATTTACTGCGCCACACTTCCGAAATGATTCATTTACTGCGACACACTTCTGAAACGATTCATTTACTGCGACACACTTCTGAAGTAATTCATTTACCACGACACATTCTAAAATGATTCATTTACTGCGAACATTTCTGAAATAGTCCATTTATCACGACACACTTCTGAAGTAATTCATTTACCGCGACACACTTCTGAAGTGATTCATTTACTACGACACACTTCTGAAGTAATTCATTTACCGCGACACACTTCTGAAATGATTCGTTTACTGCGACACAGGTAGAATAAAATGTCAAATTTTTTGCTTTGTTATAATAACTGATATTTCAGTTTATTTCAATAAAATATTAAACTCATAATTTGATTAAAAATAATAATATAAAATCTAAAAATGTACTAAAGCAAAAATAATTATGCAGCGTTATTATTTTTAAAAAATATTTCCGACACACCAGTTGGGAATCACTGTTTTAGGAACTTATTTCTCTGACACTTCGTACTGAATACGATTCATTATCATATACATAGGCGAAACTAGACCAAATTATTAGAGGGTGCCGAAAACCACTCCGGCACCCCTTAAAAATCACAAAACGACCTGCATAATGGTGATATCCGATGATATCCTGATGGGCCGGAAAAACAACTGAAAAATAACAACTAAATGAAGAAACATATGACACACATGAACGTAAGAACGATTAAAAAATTTATTTATTTAATGAAACATTAAGGGGTGCCCAGGCACCACCTGTAGTTCCGCCTACGATCATATGTACAGTGAAATGTGGATATAACAAATGCCAGAATAACGAAATATTCCGAATTATTCTTTTTTTCCAAACCCCGACTAATTTGCTATATATCTCTGTATAAAAATGCTTAATGTCAACGAACACTAGTGTCACGAAAATATCAGCTTAACTAAATAAGCGAAAATTACTTAAGCATTATGTACAAATATATATTTCAGCCTCTGGCAAAACTGCAATGATTTAAACTCTGTGAAACACGTAATCATTCAGAGCACTATGAATCACGTGCTATTTTATATCTCCCCACAGGCATTTTGCTGATCTCATTGCATGGCATAGATCAGGGGTGGGCAAATAGCGGTCCGCGGGCCACATTCGGCCCGCTAAGAGTTTTTTGTGGCCCGCCAAGACAGTCAGAAAAATTCGCCTTGAACCGAGATTTCCTTCCCGTGCGCGACCGAAGATTCGTCTCGTATTTTCCACTAGGACGGCCACGTCAATACGCATGCGCAGTGTAGATACGAAAACAATTGCCCACCCCTGGCATAGATGATCTCACTGCACCTTCCATGCTCTACACGTTCCGGCATAATGCTTTAAAGAATCGTTGCTGCATTATCTTTGCATAAAAGGGGATTTTCAAACTTGAAGATCAGTGCAATTTTGAGTGTATTGCATTGCAAATAAAGTTAGCATCCAGCGAAAAAGTTCTTACAAAAGCAGTTCCAATCCACACTTTTCATTTTATCATTCGTTAAATTCAACTTACTGTTATAGTATTTCGTTATTATTTTTTTCACATTTAGGTTGGTTAATTAATGTGGCATATAAACTGACAGGCTCCTGTCAGACCTCTGTGGCAAGCAGCTGCTTGAGGGGGTATTTAAAAAAAAATATTTTTAATTAATATAGTTTTGCTATTAGCAGCCAATATGGCACGAGATCTTCGCCGTTTCCTAATGACAGGGAAAGATATTCCTGTCATTAGGAAACGGACATTGAGTTGGAGAGTTGCTGCATCATTTAAGAATTAACGGAGAGATGTTTGTTGGAAGAGACAGTTAAAAAAAAATAACTGACTGTTTAAGAAGAAAACTGTAATGCAAGGTAAATTCGTAGTGCTATATAACTATCATTATTTCGTAGTGCTATATAACTATCATTATTTCGTAGTGCTATATAACTATCATAGCACTTTGCTTTAATGCATTTCAATGAAACGAATATGTTTTGGTCACCCATTCAATTCGTTATACTGAAATTTCACTGTATATAGTTAAGAAGAAATAATATATATAGTAGGTGATAAAAATATTGTTCCTATTTTTTATCAATAATTGTCGAAAAATTTAACATAAAAAGTTTCAAGACCAATTAAATTTTTGTATTTTTGATTATTCAAAACCTTTGCTGTTTCTGTTTTTCACAACAAAATTTATATATATTAGAATTATCTAGATTAAAAAATTATAAGCAACGATGACTGTTTTTTAAATTTCTTTGCTCTAAAGCAAAAAAAATTATAATCTGAATAACAGTGGAATATTTTAACATAAACAGTTTCGTGACTAATTTAATATTTATATTTGTTTAGTGAAAAATATTGTTACTTCTGTTTTTGATTGGAAAGCTTTCATACATTACAATTTTCTAGATTAAAAAATTATAGGCTAAAATGATAGACTTGTTTTGCTCTAAAACAAAAGAAGAATTTAATATCTGAATGTTTGTAGAATATTTTAACACAAAATATTTAAGGAATATTTCTAAAATATTTTCACACAAAATGCTTCATGAATATTGGGTATTTATATTTTTGCCTGGTCAAAGATTTTGATATTTTTCATTAATAACAACACTTTCATATACAATTATCTAGATTCTCAAAAAAAGCAGGAAAAACACTTTTAAAAATTTACAATACTAATAAACACGATTCCCTTTTTTGTATTTTTAGATGATTCAGGCCTCATTTCTACATCATTAACTAGAAAAATGGGACTTTCGTCACTTTTTATATATATTTCAAAAAATAACTACTACTCGAATTAATTTCCAAAATCTACTTTATCATTAGTGTGAAAAACGGCACTTCACAATAGCTTAAAAAAAACAGCATTTTCTTGGAAATTCCAACGAAATATACTATTAAAACAAAAATGAAGAAAAGAAATCATTTCAGCGAAACTTTTCTCTCTAATCGTCCCTCCTCTTCCTGAAGAGAAGTTTTTCCACTTTATTTTGATTGAAGTGGCTTCGATTTGCATCTCTACACAAAGCTCTGGGAATTCTTCTCTTCAACTTTCCGTTACTTTTTCCCACAGTCGCATTTCATCTGAGAGGGCTGAGATTACGATTACGTATTATGCAAAAAGTGTCCTTCCATTCTCTAAAAGGTATATTGAATCGCTCATGATGTTTTAAAAATATTGTTTTTTGTTTTATAAAAACAGCTACATCCAATAAACTACTGATATATTTTCAAAATCACATACAATCGAAACGGATGAGGTGAAATATCGCTTAACGCCAAATTTAAATTTGGTCCCTTCGGGCGAAAATACTTCTACCTATGAAAATATTCTTTTAACGTAAAACAGTTTGTTTTACCTCTGAGCGGAACTTTTTTTCCACACCATGGGCTAAATGGCAAGGTCACAAGGACCCCGAAGGCTCAGAGAAGGTTGGGAGGAGAGGGCGCACCGGAACAGTTGTTAGGAAACAGATGGTAGTCTCCCGTCAAGGTCATCCAGCGTATTCTTTAATGTGCACAGGGTATGGTTCTCCCGCACACGGGGCCACTGCCTAACGTCCCATCAAACGGACGACGGCCTTTCCAAGCTCAGCGGTGTCGCTCTAAAATGTGTTTTGTGGGCAGGGTGGGGAATTTTGTGGAATTAAATCTCAAAGCTGACACAGCTGGAACTCGAACCTGGGAACTGCAGATTACTAGCCTGTGGCGCTACCGACTGAGCCATCCCCGCCCTTAACGTGAAGCGGACAACACGAACAGATCCCTTAACTCGAAAAAATACGATAGTCTGATGTTTAAAATACCATTAGAACTTACTAGACAACGCGAAATTTATAGAAAATTGACAGATGCTACCTCTGCAATTCTTTAAATTTTGAACTGTTTCATAGTTCTTGCTAATTCTTTAACTTTGGCTGCAAATACATCAGTGTGTGTTTTAAACTCGATATCTGGGATGCAGGTTAATCAATTTTTCTGCAGATTATGACAGTAGTTGGATCGCGATGACATTCATAATGAAGGCTAGATGGACTGTTACCGCAGATCCTTAATTAATAAAGAAAGGTCTCATTTCATCATTGTCTTGATGTAATCCTTAAACTAGGAGTACGCGTATGTTAAGTGATTGTGGTCAAGATGGCAATGTATTCATTAATATACTGTTGAAGCAAAATTCTGTTCATACGAAATATTTGCATTAGTCTTCAGACTTTTGTGTTAACCGTTTTGCACAGTGTATTTCAATATAATTTCTTTTAGAAGGCTGTTATAAGATTCTGAATATTGTTTTCTTCATTCTTGATAAACGCATTTTTCCTGAGAAATGGTTTAAATATCCTAACAATAAGGATTCAGATTCAGGCGGCAATTGAAGAAAAGAATCAACTTGATATTTGTTAAGGCCTTTTCTATTCTGTCTACGTAGACAGAGCGCAGTGGATTCATTTGATGGAATTTCATCATTCGATGGAATTTCATCGAAAGCATTCGAAAGTGCATTCGTAAGTGCATAGCGTTCAATGGCGAACACTTTCACAAGTAGAAACAGTTGTAGACTTCAGTGATGATGATTAAATCTAAGACATCGTTAGTCCAAGAATTAAATGATCCACCTTCTTATATTACTCAAACTAATTAATTTAAATTACTAAAACTAATTATATTACTCCACTAATTAATCCAGGTTTAAGTCCCACCTTGGCCAGCTTCCAGATTTATCTCCACAGTACTCCCCGCAACTATCCTCGTTCAGTAGGGGACACCGATGGACTTGGAAAGACCGCCGTCCATCAGATGGGACGTTAAGCCGTGTCCCCATGTGCAGGAGAGCCGTACCCTGTGCACGTGTGGGAGGGAGGCTGCCATCTGTCTGCTAACAGCTGTCCAGTGCATGTCTTTCCCCAAACTTTCTCTGAGCTCTCGGGGTCGTGACCTGGCCATTCAACCCATTATGGGCGAAAAGGTGTCGCTCAGAGATAAAACAACCCAACCCACTAATTAGTAATTTAGTTTTGATTGTTGGAAATAATAATTATTGGATTGTAACCTTGTGTTTTTTCCCGTGAATAATTTCAGATTTAAATGGATTGTCAAAAAATATTTTAAAGTGATTCTGTATTTGTAAAGATTGTGAAAGGAAAGAATGCCTAGATAATTTAGTCTTTCTTCATTGTGATGAAATGAATTTCTTAAGTTGTATGGGATTATAATTTTAGCAACGGATGATTGAATAGTTTCTATTTTCTTAATATGTATGAGGTTAGTTGAGCCGTATATTGTCAAATCATAAGTCAATATAGATTCACAGGTAGCTTTGTAAACCAAAATACATGCATGTGTGCTTGCAGTAAATTGTAGTTTGTAAAGTCTAGATGCACATAGACGCAATTTCACTGCTAACTTTTAAATATGTGTATTCCATCGGAAGGTTGTATCCATGTAAAATCCAAAATATTTATGGCTCTCAATATGCTCAATAACATCATAGCCGCAACAGTCAGGGTCATGGGTTATCATGTTATTAGGACACAAGAGTTCGCGGTTTTTTATTGCATAAGATGAAAGTTCATAATATCTTTGTGAATGAAAGCTCATCCATTTGGTTTTATCTGAGTTTAGGTAAATAGATTGATGTGAGACCAATTAATAATTTTGTTAAAATCATCCTGTGTATCTCGGACTGCGTCTCCTATATTGTGATTCACGTTAATCAAGGAGGTATCATCAGCGTATATAGTATAAGGTGAGCACTTCAATTTAAGGTTTGCTAGATCATTAATATAAATAATAAATAAGAGTGGGCCTAAAACTGAACCTTGTGGGATATCAGTGTACACTGTTCTCCTCTCACTAAAAAAAACCCATTAATTTTAGTAACATGCACTGTTTTTTAAGCAGTTTTCAAATCATTTAAGGGTAATACCTCGCATACCATAAGTATTCAATTATTGAAGTAGCATATACTGATCTAGTAATCAAATGTTCTAAGTATGAAATGCCTTACCGATAGTCCAGAAAGATAGCAGCTGCTTTTTCCCTTTGTTAAAGTTTCATTAAAGATGTCAAAAAATTCTGTTAAAAGTGTAATTGCATTTTCGCCTTTTATGGTAACCATATTGCTTTTCACTAATAATGTTATGTTTTTCAAGAAAATGGCTAGAATACTAGCTACATATTTTTTTAAGGATTTTCTGCGGAACAGGTAAGATAACAATGGGCCTATAATTAGTGCAATCGGATTTAGTTCTACTTTTTGTAAATTGGCCTTAAAATAGCAACAGGAAGAATAGTTTTATGGAAAATAGTTTCCCATTTTGATGATCGAAATCTAATTTCGACATTTTTCAATTTAATTAGCTTATCGCGATACTTTTTACACACTAACATAAATAAATAACCTTGAAAAAAGCAGATTAGGACCACTTCGACACTAATTGCTCTTAACACCCTATTTCTTTAATACCAATTGCTGCTCAAAGGTTTGGGATTTTTTACCTTTGATAGGCAATATTTTTCACACAATGGGTTAAATGGCCAGGTCAAAAGGATCACAAGGGGTCAGAGAAGGTTAAGGGGAGGACACCCACTGGACAGCTGTATGTACTTGGGAAATGTACTTCCACGCTGCAGTCATGTAGTTCATATCTGGCAATTTTAAAAACGAAGTCTCTATTCAACTAAAATTCTACTTTTAGTCTCTTTAAAATGGAAATGTAACGTTAAGTATATCATGTTGTTCGACTGCATTGTGAAAAATATTCCTTTTCCATTTCTAAACAATGTTTCTATTCAACAAAGAAATCCTACGAGAGATCTTGAAATAGATCTGCTCCCAGAGCTGTCCTAATTCCGAACACCTAACGTGCAAACATAATGTATATTTCAACATAATAAAACTTAAAATATTTAAATCAGCTATCTATAAATCTCCCACAGACAGCTAATTTACATAATTTTGTTTTCTTCTGAGAATTACCTCTTTTTTTATGAAAAACAAATGACAGAGTGAAATATATACAAAAGTTGAACTGATAAAATAAGATTTTAATACATATTCGACTTCTAAATTTACATTTAAATGCAACTTGGGCAGCATATTACATTCCTGTTGTTCTTTGTTTTTTCTAAGCAGGATAATTTATTACAATAAGATTCTCCCATAGTTAGAAATTGTTTATTCCAAGTTTCATCGATAATCCGCTTATTTATATTAAACGCATTGTTCAAAACACCGCCATGTTGGCCATCTAATTCTAGAGAAACCTCCTGAATCATGATCTGAGGTTCAGTAGTCAGTATGTGTTGAGTTGTTATACCTTTGAGCGGTACTTTTTTGCACACAATGGGCTAAATGGCCAGATCACAAGAACCACAAGGGCTCAGAGAAAGTTAAGGGGAGGGGACACACTGGACAGCTGTTAGGAAACAGATGGAAGTATCCCATCAAGACTATCCAGCGTGTTCTTTAATGTGCACAGGTTAAGGCTATCCCACACATGGGATCTTGAGGTACCATCTGATAGGCTTACAGTTCCTCTGACGCTTTAGATTCCTCCATCCAACGGTCTAAGCTTCAGGGCTTAAGATTAATTCATCCTATAGTTTAAGGTTTGAAACTTAAGGTTTCTGCATCTGACGGGCTATGATTCGAGGCTTTAAGGCCCCATCAGACAGGTGTAACGTTCCTCTGACGCTTAGAGTTTCTCCATCAGACGGTTTAAGGCTTGGGCCTTAAACCATTTGATGGAAGAACGTTTTAAGATTCAAGGCCTAAAGTCCCATGCGACAGGCTTAAGGTTCCACCATCTGACGGTTTAAAGTTCAGGGCTTAAGGTTTCTCTGACATTTAAGGTTCATCCATCCAATAGTTTAAGGTTCGGAGCTCAAGGTCCCATCCAACGGTGATGTCATTTCCAAGTCCACTGTTGTCCCCGCTGACCGAGGGCAGGGTCGGGAGTTTTGCAGAGATAAATCTCAAAGCTATCCCAATGGGAGTTATCCAGTGGGAGTTGAACTTGGGAACTGCAGATTACAAGCGTGATGAGTACTGACTGAGCCACCTCACCCTGGCAGTATGTATGCTTCATTATGTGGGGTGCCATAGCGTCCTTTGAGGTAACAGTGAAGCATACTGCGGAAAAGAACGTCAATTACGTCTTAGGAAATATACTTCCACGCAACAGCCACCTTTACTCACTATTGATGTAAACTTCCTGCATATTGTCGTCCAATATGATTGATGGGCATAATTATACTAGAAATCAAAAACTTCCTTCGAACAGATTGCTTCAATGATGGCCGTAGTATATTAGTCACTCTGACCCCTGTTTGACCTTGAATGCGACACCGGATATGAACATCCCTCTTACTTCTGAGATTCTTATTTATTTCTTCGGCACCGGTATATCGCAATTTGAACTTTGACTCGAACGGCTCATCAAACCCGAACCTTGGCATAATTTCTGATATCTACGACTCAAAATACCCCCAGAAAACAATTTTTAGCCTCTAACACTGGTAGATCTGCCTCTGACCTTTGATCTCGAAGAACCTACACATCCCAAATTTCACAGTTCTAAGATCTGAAAATTGAATCATCCCAGACACCAATTTTCACGATTATTGCACGTTGATCAAGGTTTGGCGTCTATATATAAAGTTTGGCGTCTATACGTGACCTCTATTTGGCTTTGAACAATACGTCGCAGATCAAATTTCGTATTTTCTTTGATATCTAAGTCCCCGATTTTTCCTAGATACAAATTTTTAGAGCTCTACCATTTTTAATTCATAGCTGGAATTAGCGTGATCCCTTGTCAGACAGTCAACCATAACACGTCAGTCAATCTCTCTCAACCGTCTACATATACTAGAAAGCAATCGGGCCTTCGGCACCTCTTGATTTCTAACTGATCACTCCGATCCTTATTTGACCTGGAAGGCGAAACGGGTCTGAAAATTCCTCTTATTTCTCAGTCATCATCAATCATCATCAAACAGCTATGAGTTACGGATATCCAATCAGACCGTGCAATTTAGTTATTACTAATTATTATTTAATTAAGTATTATAATACATTTTTCAATTACAAGTTTCGACTTATACTCAATTGTTTTTTAAACACATTTGTCTTCAGCTACATTTGCTGAATTTGGCCACTGCACACCAATTCTAACAAGAATTCCTGTTTGACGTTATCTGCCCACCGCATCTTAGGTCAATCCCTCTTTTTGGGGCTTTTAGTTACTGTTCAAAACCCTATTCACTAGTCTATAAATATCCATACCGGCAACATGGCCAAACCAACGGAGTCTCTCTCTGCGAAATATGCTGCTTAAAGGAAGTTGCAAACTCCTTTTTCTAACCTCATCATTACTTACAAAGTTGAACCACCTAATATCTAAGATACTGCGTAACCATCTAGAATCAAAAGTATCTAATTTCCTGTTATCTTATTTACAAAGCGTCCAAGTTTCACTACCATAACTAACCCTGAAAAAAAAAACTATTATAGTGTAATCTTAGTCTTTAGATGTATACGCCTATTTCTCCACTCTCTCCATAGATTCTTAAAAGCCCTGCAGCAATCCCTATTCGTCTGTTAATCTGAGTTGTATTGCCCAAAATATCCCTCTTCACCAATGTTTAGCTCTCCAGCACCAGTATAGCGAATTTGACTTTTGACCTCGAAGGACACGATGCATCTGAAATTTGGCATAATTTCTGAGATCTAGAGCACAAAATACGCCCAGGCACCAATGGTTTGCCCTCTAACAACGGAAGAACGATATTTGACATCCTGTGCAGGAGAGCTACAAGCTATGGTTAACAATCTAGAGATTCGAGTTAACAAGAGTTGACTATATTAAATTTCAAACGCATGATTGCAAAGACATTTAAAAATCAATTACATATCTGATCCAAAAAAGTTTGGCTATCCTTCTTTCATTAATGCAGCTCCCAGACACAAGATGCTTGAACAGATCCTGCAGGACATTTTTTTTCAAAGACCTCTAAAGGAAAATAAAGGAAATGTCATATATGTATGACAATTGTAAGAAAACAGTGCAAAAGGTGTGAAATAAAATAACATGTTTTGCAGTGCGGCATTACTAATTTCAATATATATTTAATACCCTTTCCATTACTTATTTCTTCTTTTTATTAATAAGGATTCCCTCCTCTAATGTCTAGGCACGTACCTGGATCCCTCGTCGCTTGCTCCTTCCAATCACTATCAAGCACCATAGAGGTGGCGGAATGTTTCACAAAATATTATCAGGGTTAATCCTTTGTCCATCACAACGAATAGAGATAAGAATTTAACACAAAATATTTTATTTAAAAATGCAGCTTTCCCGGAAAATATTTCATAGCGCATTATTTAGAACCATTAAAACTTATCGTACGAACTATTTACTGTGATGTTTCAGTCAAGTTGTCATTAGTGAAAACTAATCTTCTGATTATCTGGCAAAATACATTTTTCAATTACAAGTTTCGACTTATACTCAATTGATGCAACTATTCCGGCTAATATTTCACTGCACACTTTCATATACATAATTATAATTCACCTTTTCGATCGCATTTTAGTTGAAAAGCATCAGTGTTATACTTTAAAATTCGAATGTTGCCAAAACGTTATGAGTTGTACGAACTCTTTTTCTGAAACATTGCAGTTACCATTCCATCAAAACTAATTTTAAATTCTTGTCGAATTACATTTCGAATTATAGTTTCTTTTGAGGATCGGGTAACCCAACTGCGTTTCACAGTTACAGAGTTAGCCTATTATTATAGCTATAATTTGATACTTAGAAAACAATTTTTAATATGGCGGGAATTTTTTTAAACAAAACTTTCACAGCTAATGAAATAAGTGAAAAAGAAACATAGGTGCTTGGAATTATTTCGCGATTTGAGTCCTATTTCCGGAGATAATCGGGCCTAAACGCGTTTGACATCTGGTACAGATAAAGCCATAATGCATGCACGTATGCAAATGCAGCAAAAGCGTTAAAAACAGCACTACATAGTCGGAAATTTGCTCGCAGACCCTGATATAGAAAAAAAAAATGTGTTGGCTAAGTGGTCGGAATGAAAGGAAGAATACGGGGGTGGAGGTGGGGCAAAACTAAGCCAGACCCCCCCCTGTTCCAATATAAAATTTTTCACACCTTTTTTAGTGACCTTAAATCAGATTTCTGAAAAATAGATAATACACAGTCGTATCAGAATAATATGACCACCCACGGAATCACAGTGGACCCGCCCAGGCGCATCACAGAATGCACATGACAAGGTCGACCACACGGAGATATAAGCGGCCGGCCAGGACAGATGAGCCATAGTGCGTAACATGAACAGAATGGGCAGAGGTATTGATTTGACGGACATTCAAAAAGGAATGATCTCGGCTACCGCGCCAAGCGTGGAAGCATCTCGGAAACAGCAGACTTCGTGTGCTGTTTGCGAGGTGCTGTAGTAAGGGTTCGGTTGGGTTGTTTTACCTCTGAGCGGCACTTTTTTGCACACCATGGGCTAAATGGCCAGGTCACATGGACCCCGATGGCTCAGAGAAGGTTGGGGGAGGGGACCCACTGGAACAGCTGTTGGGAGACAGATGGTAGCCTCCCGTCAAGGCCATTCAGCGTGTTCTTTAACGTGCACAGGCTATGGCTCTCCCGCACACGGGGTCCACGGCTTAACGTCCCATCCGACGGACGGCGGCCTTTCCAAGCCCATCGGTGTCCCCTACTGACCATGGGCAGGGCGGGGTATTTTGCGGAGATAAATCTCAACGCTGACCCAGCTGGGACTCGAACCTGGGAACTACAGATTACGAGCCTGGCGCGCTACTGACTGAGCCACCCCCGCCCCTCTGCAGTAAGGGTGTACCAAGAATCGATCGCTGGCAAACCGAACCGAATACCTCCAGACATCATAACTGTGGCCCCAAAGGCCATTGACCCCAGAGGAGAACGTCGCCTCCGTCGACTGGTAAAGGGCAATTGACGAGCAACAGTGCAGCAATTGACCACTCAAATGAACGCTGGGACACCTAGGTACGTGTCTCCGATTATAGAGAGCGAATCCTGTTATGCATGAGTCTCCGGAGTCAACGCTGCGTAAAGGTACCCTTGTTAACCAAGGTCCATCGGCAACGACGCCTGCAGTTCGCACAGGACTACAGTCATTGGACAGTGGAAGAGTGGAAAAATCTTGCCTTCTCCAACGAATCGAGGTTTCTATTCCACAGAAGTGACGGGCGGTGGCGGATACGGCGTCAGACACATGAGAACAGACACCCAGACACGCTTGTCGGTCAAATACAGGCAGGCGGTGGCAGTGTGCATGTCTGGGGGATGTGTTTCTGGTATAACTAGGACTGCTAGTACCACTGGATGGGTCCCTGAACGTCAATGGCTACCTGTCTATCCTCGCTGACCATATGCATTCCGTCATGTTGGACGTTTACTCTGGTGGTGATGGTGTCTACCAACAAGACAATGCGCCCTGCCATGTCACTAAGGTGGTGCGTGACTGGTTCCAGGAACATGACAGCGATGTCTCTGTTCTCCCTTGGTCGGCGAAATCGCCCGACTTCAATACTATAGAGTACTTGTGGGACCATTTGGATCGACAGGTTCGGCGTGCGGACCCACAACCACGTCATCTCCGGAACCTCCGTGTTCTGCTGGAGTCCGAATGGGCACGTGTACCTCTGGCAACCTTCCAGGGTCTCATTGCATCAATGCCACGCCGTCTAGCCACTGTCATCCGGGCCAAGGGTGGTTATTCCCATTATTAAGTAGGTGGTCATATTATTCTGATACGACTTTGTATATTTAATATACACTGGTTTGCAAAAGTTAAATTACGAGCCATTTTATGTCAATAGGAAACTAACTTCGAAATTCTTTATCTTTTAGGGGCGGGGGTGGCTCAGTCGGTAGCGCGCCAGGCTCGTAATCTGTAGTTCCCAGGTTCGAGTCCCAACTGGGTCAGCGTTCAGATTTATCTCCGCAAAATTCCCCGTCCTGCCCACGGTCAGTAGGGGACACCGATGGGCTTGGAAAGGCCGCCGTCCGTCGGATGGGACGTTAAGCCGTGGCCTCGTGTGCGGGAGAGCCATACCCTGTGCACGTTAAAGAACACGCTGGATGGCCTTGACGGGAGGCTACCATCTGTCTCCCAACAGCTGTTCCAGTGGGTCCCCTCCCCCAACCTTCCCTGAGCCTTCGGGGTCCTTGTGACCTGGCCATTTAGCCCATGGTGTGCAAAAAAGTGCCGCTCAGAGGCAAAACAACCCAACCCAACTTTATCTTTTAAAATTGTTTTTTACGGTAAATTGTGACTGAAGATAAATTAAAGATCTCAATGAAATCAATATAAATCTCGATTTTTAGCAGCAATAGCTGGTATTTAAAGAGTTATGAAAGCTCCTGAGATGAACTCCCTATGAAACTTTCTAGATTTGGCTTTGTGTTCATGTATATAGGCTAATCGTATAAAAAAGGTTAAAGTGTCATAATCCTTTAGGTGGGGGTCTCAGAAGGTCGCGCACCAGGCTCCAATCTGCAGGTCCCAGTTTCGAGTCCCACCCTGCTTAGCGTTCAGATTTATCCGCCCAAAACTCTTCGTCCTGCCCTCGGTCAGTAGGAGACACCGATGGGCTTGGACGCCGTCAGTCAGATGAGATGTTAAGCTTTGGTCCCGTATGTGGGTGAGTAATACCCTGTGCACGTTAAAGAACATACTGGATGGCTTTGGAGGAAGACTACCATCTATTTCCAACAGCTGTCCAGTGGTTCCCTTCCTCCCAACCTTCTCTGAGCCGTCGGAGTCCTTGTGACCTGGCCATTTAGTCCATTGTATGGAAAAAAAGTGCCGTTCAGAGATAAAACAATCCAACCCAAACCCATAATCCTTTCATCTCTAAACTTTTAAGTAGTGTGTAATGAACATTTTACCAATTCTACAAAAACGGTAAATAACAATAATCTAATCTGACTTTCTCTCAATTCCAGGTACCCGCAAATCGCACTACTCCTCACCCTCCTCTTCACTTCACCGAGGTGCTGGTGGCATCGGTGTTAGGACTGAAATTCCGTGTTGAGCAAACCATGTTCAAGAGCGATCAACTGAGATTGAAATGCACCGCCACGCTATCGCGAGTTGTCAGTCTCAGTAGCGAGATGACTGTGGTCGGTGGCAACCAACAGAATTCAGGCTTCCATGTTTCAGAAAACACTGTGTCAGGTAGGTCTGCTCCATCACAATTTAAAATGAATGTGGTCGGTGGCAACCAACAGAATTCAGGCTTCCATGTTTCAGAAAACACTGAGTCAGGTAGGTCTGCTCCATCACAATTTAAAATGAATATCCTCAGAACTTTACAAGGAACAGCAATGCAGAGCAGTGGCGTATGTGGGGGTTGGAGATGGGGTTTCCATTGAATCTGGACGAAGGCCACCTTAATACACGAGGCCTTCATCTGGGAAACTGAATATTGATAACATTTACCTGAAATCTATTTCTAAACTGTATAGCATTTTTAAGCTATGTAAACCAAAATAATTCATTCGATACTACTGTATTTACGAATATTTTAAAACTGTTTATCAAATTTAAAAAAAAATTCTACCAGTCTTATTTTACGGAATTAAATTTAATTGAAATTGGTATCCATGTCGATACATGGTTACATAAATTAAGAAAAATCCCTATGTTAGGTCTATGGGAAGCTAATGTTGAAGCTCTATACTTCTAAAATAAGTTTTTGGTTTTTAAAAATGTGATTGCAGATACAGATCTCAATCAAATTATCAATATCTCGATTTTCAACAATATTCATTAAGTATTTAATGAGTTATGGAAGTTTGAATATTTAGCGATGACAATGCCAGCCACAAAAATTAACTTCAGAAGTTAATTAAGACATAGTAATAAGTATTGGATCAAAGTGTTTAATAAAATAAGTTTCTATTTTAGAAATTTGTGTAAAGAATTCTTTCACTATTCTTCAGTTTTATATAAGTTGCTTAAGACTGGGATTACTGTTGTTAAATATTCAAACTTCCATAACTCATTAAATACTGAACGAATATTGTTGAAAATCGAGATATTGATTTATTTGATTGAGATCTTTATCTGAAATCACAATTTTCAAAACGAAACAGCTTATACTAGAAGTTATAGAGCTTTGACGTTAGCTTCTCATTGACCAAACATAGGACTTTCCTTAATTTATGGAAAGAATGTTTATGATTACAAGTCTCCAGCACATCAGCATCACAGATGTTACTATCAGCTCCCTCCTGAACAGAAGACAAAACTCTGCATTGTGTACAGAATTTGTAAAATTTTGCTGCAGTTCATGAAAGATACCGGCCTCCTCAGCTCCATTTGAACCTTTCAGTGTGATTCTTTGGTGATTTTTGGACTCTCATAACATTCGAAGATCAGATAATCTGCAAAGACTTTATTTTCCAAACTGTTTAAACCCCTTTCGTTGTTTTTTGTTTCTTTTTGTTATTTTTCAAAGTGAATATTCTGTTTCATTGCAGTGTTATGCATATGAAGTTTTCCTTACCTCCCGTCTACTGGCTTGAGATAACAAATAGCTAATCCAGGCTGCTAATTTTCCCGTTACCTTGTTTATCCAGTTTATCGAGTTTTATCGATATGTACTGGAAATTAATTGATGACTTTTGTATCTCGATTTCTGGCAGTCCCTAGACCTCTATTTGACTTTGAATGGGACACCGGATCATAAAAATCCCTCTTATTTCTGATTTCTACTGCTTGAAAAAGCACTAGTCACCTATTTTCAGCTCTCCAGCATTGGTATATCGAAATTTGATCTTTGACTCTGAAAGGCTCATTGTATCTAAAATTTGATCTCGTTGCTGATATCTACGATTTAAAATCCCCCCAAATTCCAATTGTTAATCCTCTGGTATTGGTAGACCCATGTATGACCTTTGACTTCAAAGAACCCATTGGAATAAAAATTCAACATTTCCAAGAACTACGACCCAAAATATCCCCAGAAACCAATTTCCAGCTTTCTAGCACCGATATATCTAAGTTTGACCTTTGACCTCCAAGGATCCTCCAGATCCGAAATTTCGCAATGTTTCCGACATCTACAGCACGAAACACCTCCAGACACCAATTTTCATGTTTCTAGCCCTAGACATGAACCTAGAAGACATGGACCTAGACATGACCTAGAAGACATGGTCTTCTAGGGACAGAACAAAGAGCTTGAAAAAAGAACTATTCAAAGACCTTCAAGCTCTTTGATTTTAAAGGGCAAAATGGACGTCAAATTTCGAATTTTTTTCGAGATTTACGATTCGGTTACCTATAGATGCAAATTTAACTTGTGTTTACATGGATAAATGTTTTAAATATAAAAACACGTACGCGATGGAGCAGCTGTCAGTTCAGCTTCAGGGCTCTAACATTTCTTCATCATAGTTTAAATTAGCATAATTCCCTGTCAGTCAATTACTTACAATCTATATGTATTAGATAATTAAAAGTTAATTCTTTCATTACTATGATATTGGAGGCTTAGTCCGGACCCCCCCCCCCCCCCCAACCAACACTAAAGTAAGTTTGTATTTTTAGTTTGTATAACAAAAATTCCTTTATTCCTTCATATTTTAAAAGATCGATGTTTCCGATTATTTATATTAATCAAATTTTAGTATCTGATATATTTTCTGTTTAGAATGATATTGATTTTAAGTTTCTAACATGTTCTCTAATTTATGGAACTCCCCTCCCCAACTCTTCCAATTAGAAAATGCTGCGTACGCAACTGATGCACTTTAAAACATTTGGCATTTTATTAGGGATTAAATATTTCTCATACAACCACAATATCCAAAACAAATTTATAAGACATCGAATATAATATATGGATATCCATAAGTCATCTGTAATATGCCTTATGGATATATCTTGGCTAACGCGATTGTGTGGATTTAAAACATTTATAGTTAGAATATATGATGATTATTGATTGGGAAAAAATATTTCAGAGAACGTAAAACTCGAGGTTTCATCGCGTACGTGTTTTTATATTTAAAACGTTTATCCATGTAAAATCAAAACTGTGTTGAAACACCATCTTGTTATGTCAATGGAAAGCTGCATTTCAAGACCACTAATTTCGAAAATAAGTTTTCATGGCCAGATACATTGGGAGATAGACGCCGCAAAATATTTTTCAGAAATCTCCTTTTTCAGTATTGATTCACTTAATATTTAAAAAGTGTTTGGCAGGTACAACATTAAACGTAAGTAGTGGCTATCGTAAAATATCCCGGAGTTAAATTCTCACCATTCTGCTATCAATGAGAAATGTGACACCGATGACTTGAAAGGCCTCCTCACAATACAGTAGAATCATTCCCTAGCCTATATTTATCTGCTTAGAGTCCAATGGATCCCCTTCTTCCTTCCTCCATCTATTTGTTCAGAGACCAAATAATCCTCATCCTTCAGATAGGACATTAAACACTCGGAGTCCAGCAGATTTCCTCCGTTCGCCCTCCATCTATCTCCTCACAGACCAATGGATTTCCTCCCTTCGCCCTTCATTTATCTCCTCACATACCAGTGAAATTCCTCCCTTCGCCCTTCATTTATCTCCTCACATATCAGTGAAATTCCTCCCTTCGCCCTCCATTTATCTCCTCACATACCAGTGAAATTCCTCCCTTCGCCCTCCATTTATCTCCTCACATACCAGTGAAATTCCTCCCTTCGCCCTCCATTTATCTCCTCACCTACCAGTGAAATTCCTCCCTTCGCCCTTCATTTATCTCCTCACATACCAGTGAAATTCCTCCCTTCGCCCTCCATTTATCTCCTCACCTACCAATGAAATTCCTCCCTTCGCCCTTCATTTATCTCCTCACATACCAGTGAAATTCCTCCCTTCGCCTACATTTATCTCCTCATAGACAATTGAATCGTCTCTCTTTGCCCTCCATCTATCTCATCACATATGGGTGGAGCCCTTCCATCCAGTGGATTTCACTTCTTCCGCCCTACATTTATATCCTCAGAGTGGATTCCCTTCCTCGGCATCCCATCTACATACTAGGAGTAAAGTGGATTCCTTTCGCCAACCCTTCATTTATATTCTCATAGTCCAGTGGATCCTCTGCATCTACTATTCATCCGTCTCTTCACAATACACTGGATCTCCTTCCTACTCCCCCATCTATCAACTCACAGTTTAGTAGATTTCCTTCCTACGCCCTCCATATATCTTCTCATAGTCCAGTAGATTCGTTCCTTTGCCCATTTTCTATCTGCTCAGAGTCCAATAGATTAAATTCCTCATTATCCATTTATCTCCTCAGAGTCTAGTGGATCCCCGATCTATGATCTTCATCTATATCTTCAGAGACCATAGGAATCTCATTCCATTTATCTTCTCTATCTTTACTGGTATCCCTTTCCTCAACTCGGGTCTCTGAGGAGATAGATGGAGGACGAAGGGAGGAAATCCACTGCTCTGTGAGAAAATAGATGGAAGGCAAATGATATCCTCAGTTCCTGTGGATCTCATTTTCTCTACCATCCATCTATCTCTTCACAGTCCAGTGGATACCCTTCCTACTCTCCAATCTATCTCCTCACAGCTCAATGGATCCCTTTCCTACCCCCTCTATCTTTCTCCTCACCATCCAGTAGCTTCATTCCTGGCTTTCTGTTTAATTGCTCAAAGTCCAATGGATTCAATTCCTCCACTTGTCTCGTCAGAATACAGTGGATCTCCTTCCTCCACTCTCAATTTATTTCTTTCGAGACCAGTGATCCCTCCCCATCTAGATCTTTTAAACCTTCTGGAACTTTGCTTTTAAAAGTAAACGTTTTCCCACTCCCTCTGGGGTCTAAAGGGTCCACTCATTGTTGGAAATTGAAACTTCGTGACCATCACATTCCACTAGCAAAATTTCGAATTTCAATATAAATACATCAGTCGCAAAATTCGTTTGAAATTTTGGAATTTTCAACTTTTTACACCTTTATAGGGTGTAATTTTAACTTTAGAGGGATTCGGAAAGTGCATATCGTAATATTTCATCAATATTTATCCAACACAAAAAGAATATTTAATTGAATTCCGTAAACAAAAAAGTTCGATGTCTACAGACAGATAGACGCCAAAGCAAAACTATTATCTCGTTTTCTTTGAAAACAAGATAAAAATCTATATTTAAATATAGTTTAGTTATAAGAGTTATTCACATTTATATTAACTTTGAGATAAATGCTTATGAATGCCAAACCCGAATCTAAACATTCCAGTTTTTTTAAATCTTCAAATATTGAATTAATACTATCGAAAATCAAGATTAGATTAAAATCTTTAATTTGCCTTCACTGATACTTTTCCTTCATAAATTTATTTTCACTATTATCAAATTTCTAATATAACATTCCCATAGTACAGCAGGTGAGTATTTCTTAACTTTTATGGATGTCTTTATATGCAATATTCTACAAGGTAAGCAGTTCAGATATCATTAATTTTATGATAGAAGCTAGTCAAAGATTTTGAACCTATTATTTTAAAGTTCATTTAGGATTCAATATTTCAAGCTTGAACATCTTTAAATACCATATATTTTTTTTGTGTTCCTTATTTGGACAAAATGATTCTTATGCTCTTTTCCTGTTGTTTCTAATGATGTCCCAACTCTATCATTAAATATAGCTTTCAGGGCATATAGTACTAAGTCAGAGCTACTCAATGTTTTTCGTCACACTACATCTTTAACTATTAAGTATGTCATGCGTTACCCAAATCGTAATTATAGTTAACCAAACTGTAATCATATATTTCTCCATTTTTCACAATTTTCAAGTGAGTGAACCTTTAGCATCGTTTGTCAGATTTCACTTCACAAAGGTTAAACAGGTGATTTAACTGATATTTACAATGGAATAATTTGAGTGAAAGTTAAAGTGGCTATTATAAGTCTATAAGACTGTGAGGTTAAGCCTTCGTCAATTTCCATAGATCATATGCCAATTAATTATCAATCCACAGTCATTCAACTAATGATCTATCAATTGCTAGTAAATCAACCAATGATCCGTAAATCACCAATCAATTAACCAATGGTGTAACAATCACTACTCAATCAATGAATCAATCAAAGATCCATGAAGTTCATCAATCATGAAATACACTGGGCAACACACAAAAAGGCTTTGAAATTAAAATAGCCAATCTTTATTAATTTCGAGGTGCTGAACACGAAAATGACAATAAAATTTGTTGATGATCATGTATATACGACTCAGTCCGCATTGAGTACGTAGCTAACCATTTCAGAACGCTGTATTTTAAACTCCAGATTGCAACATATTGTGCTGTATTGCATCAGCCCGCCATACACACAACTCCCGGAAGAGTATTTGATGTAATATAGTTGAGTATGACATTGTGGACAAAAGATGGTGCAATCGTTAGTTGTAAGCGACGTCTCGTAAGGTGAGCAGGTATTTTGAGCGACTCCCATTTACCCCTGAGTTCTACGGTTTGGAGAGAACCAAGAAATCACGCAAATGATTACTGCTTCTGCATGGTTCCACTGGTTTCTGGAGGCATCACCATTTCTTTTTGTGGACAATAGCGTACTTGAATATGCAATCTGCTCTCGGACCAGTTCCGCACGACGAAGGCCTTCCTGTTGCCGAACTTCCAAAAGAATTTTCCGTCGATTCAGACGATGAGGAGGGAGGCAAACCGACGTCGGGTTCTCCACAGCCTTCGGTGTCTAATGATGATACATACGTCTGCCACAGTGCGTCATCTTGCACACACATTCTCACGGCAGAAGAAATGAACGATCTTGTTCGCGATCTGGAACTGTCCAAGTCCAATGCAAAGTTACTTGGATCAAGACTTAAACAATGGAATCTTATCAAGGAAAATGTCCGAATGACTTCGTTTCGAATTCGTCATGAGCAGTTTGCACCTTACTTCAGAAAGGAAGGTGACTTTGTGTTCTGCTTCGATGTATATGGCCTGATGAATGTCCTCGGAATCAAAAATGACCCTCAAAAATGGCGACTATTCATAGACTCCTCGAAATTGAGTCTCAAGGCGGTGTTGCTGCATAATGGAAATCGACTTCCATCCATTCCTGTCGGATACGCTGTCTACATGAAAGAAACCTACGGCAACCTAAAAGAGCTGATGAACTGTCTTCAATGCAGCAAGAATGGCTGGCATCTCTGTTGTGACTTGAAGGCAGTGGCTCTTTGGTGGGTCTGCAGCTGGGATATACGAAATACTGCTGTTCTCTATGTGAATTGGACAACCAAGCAAAGACTTTGCACTACGTGAAGAGAAACTGGCCTCAGAGGAAATCTCTGAAGATCAGAGAGAAGAATGTGGAACACCTAGAACTGGCAGAAACGCACAAAATCCTGCTTTCGTCCCTACACATCAAACTCGGTGTGATGGAAAACTTCGTAAAAGCCATGGACTGGACTGCACCAGCTTTCAATTACTTGGCTGACAAATTCCCTCGACTCAGCGAAGCGAAAATTAAAGAGGGAATTTTTGTGGGTCCTCAGATCCGCGAGCTGTTCAGAGACCAGATGTTCGACAACCTGGTTCAGGGTGATGAGAAAGAGGCTTGGGACGCATTTCGTCTTGTGTCAACTAATTTCCTCGGGAATGTCAGAGCAGACAACTACAAGAAACTAATTAAGGACATGTGGTCTAATGTCCGACCCCACCTTCTCGTGGTGCAGACCGTTAGAACCTTTCAAAAGAGATACTCTCTTGTGGAAGTGAACGGAAGGGGAGGGCTGCCAGATTAGTGTGGCCTACTGATCTGGACAACTATGGCTACATTTCTTTTTTTTTCTTTTTTTTTTCTACCCTGCTGAGGAGTGGTCAACCACACAGGGTCCTGGTGCTGACCATATAAACCCACTAGACTGAACAGATATATGGCTCTGAGCTTGATTATGGATCCTGATTTTGCTGCACTGGTGGGCTTCTGTGGAGGGAAAATCTGCCGCTGTGTTTTCTGTTTGTTTGTGGGTTGACAGCCCCAAGTGAATAGATTCACAGGATATGTTTATCAGCTGGTGGATAATCCTGAGCAGAGGTCATCGCAGGCACCTGAACTCTTTGCTTCTATTGGCATCGTCAAATTCTACATTGGAGGAAGTCTTCCAGTGTAGATGGCTTCAGCCTTTAGTGGTGGGGGAACGGGTCTTTGCCCCATGTCTGCGATTAGGGGGCTGTTTGATATTGTCGGCATTCCCTCTCTAAATAAACATAGTTTCTTTAAACATCCCACTAACCATTTTCTCTCCATAGGTAGTTGGAATGTGACGACTCTGCACAGAGCTTTTTCTCTTGATGTCCTCACACAAGAATTCCACCATTATAATTTAGATATTCTCGGCTTGCAAGAGACCAGATGGACAGATATAGGTTAGATTCTTAAAAATAATCTTAAATTCTCTTTTCAGGGAGGGACGACAATAAGCATCACCAAGGCGTGGGTCTGCTTCTCAGCAGACATGCTAGTGATGCTCTTCTAGGATATGAGTGCATTAATGAAAGGTTTCTTACAGCAAAATTTCAGACAAGCGTTAAAGACCTGAACGTTATCTGCTGTTATGCCCCCACTGAGGTTGCCGATGAGGATGAGAAGGATAGGTTTTATGAACAACTTCAGGATATTTTGAATTCTGTCAAGAAAGGAGATATTACCCTTGTTCTTGGTGACTTCAATGCCAAAGTTGGTACTGACTCTGACCTTTGGGGAGGAGTAATAGGCCCTTTTGGTATTGGTAGCTGCAATGGCAATGGGCAACGTCTCCTACAGGTAAGTAAACTCAATGGTTTCAGAATAACTAACACATATTAAAAACACCGCGACATAATAAGTACACATGGATTTCACCTGATGGGCTGCATAGGAATATGATTGATTATATATTAATTAACAGCAAATGGGCTAGTTCTGTTAGAAATACCAGGCCATATAGGGGAGCTGAAATTGGATCTGACCATTACCTTGTTAAAAGTGTCTTGCAATTTACTCTTAAGAAGTGTTGTGCTAAATTTAAAAAATTTACCTTTAATACTGAAGCTCTGAAAGACCCAGTTATAGCTAAAGCTTACCATGATAGGTTACTTAGTCATTATGACAGTCATGGTTTGCTTACTACTTAAGTTGAGGAAAAATGGGGCCGTTTTAAACAGGCTTTTTTGGAAACTAACAGTACTCTTTTAGGAAAAAAGGAGCAGAAGAGACAGAATTATCTGAGTGACAAGGCACTTGAGCTGATTTCGGAAAGAAAGAACTGCAGGAATGTCCTTAATCAATACCCTACTAGTCCTAATAGAAAACATTACAGAGAACTTAATAAACGTGTATAGGATCAGTTGGTTGCTGATAAGAATCTTTGGTTTGATAGTTTGGCTGACAAAGCTGAGGAAGCAATTAGACAGCACAACAGCAGAGAGCAGTACCAGATAGTTAATGTTTTGTGTGGTAGAAAACGGACAGGTATACAGGGATTGAAGGATAAACAAGGTAAAGTTATAGAAGGTGAGGATTCTGTCATGTCTAGGTGGGCTGAGCATTTCAGTGATATTCTAAACAATGCGATTAGTTCTATTCCCATTGTTTGCAATGATGATAGATGCATTGGTGGCTTTAATGTTGGCGCTATAACACAATCTGAAGTTATTTTGGCTGTTTCTAAACTTAAACTTCATAAATCCCCAGGGGTCGATGAAATTACTACGGAAATGCTTAGAGCTGGGAATGTTCCGGTTACCACTTGGATGACTGAAATTCTGAATATCTTTTATGATAAAGGCATGGTTCCTAAGGATTTTACCAGAGCTATTGTTATCCTTATTTTCAAAAAAGGTGATCGCAGTTCTTGTGATAACTATAGGGGTATCAGCCTACTCTCTGTTCCAGGTAAAGTTCTTTCCATGATTGTGCTTAATAGAATTAAGAATCTGGTTGACAGGCAATTGCGTGATGAGCAATGTGGATTCAGAAGTGGTAGGGGATGTGTGGATCAGATATTTTCACTTAGGCAGATTCTTGAGAAATGTTTAGAGTTTCAGAATCCTTTGGTTGCTAGCTTTGTTAATTTCAAAAAGGCTTTCGACTCTGCTGATCGTCATAATTTGTGGTTGATTGTGAAATCATATGGTATACCAGATAATAACACTGAGTCGTGTGTGAGAGTTGGTAAGGCTTGTAGCAATTGGTTTAGCATTACTTCTGGTGTTCGACAAGGGTGCATTTTGTCTCCTTTTCTCTTTAGCTTGATTTTTGATTATGTTATGCGAAATTCACTTCAGGGGAAAGATTTTGGCCTTAAATGGATTGGAGATACGAAAATTTCTGATTTAGATTATGCTGATGATTTAGCCCTTTTGGCAAATGATGTTGATGAGATGAACTCTTTCATTCGAGCTGTTGATGAGACTGGTAGTAGAGGAGGTTTGGTTATAAACAGAGAGAAAACTAAAGTAATGATAATTGGTCAGGCAGGCTGTGATTCAGTTAATCTGAATGGTTGCAGTCTTGAGCAGGTGTCACAGTTTAATTTTCTTGGGAGCTATGTAACCGATAATGGTGATGTGCGGCATGAGATTAACAGACGAATAGGTATTGCTGCCGGGACTTTTAAGAATCTATGGAGAGTGTGGAGAAATAGGCGTATACACCTAAAGACTAAAATTAGACTGTATAATAGTTTGGTTCTGTCTAGGGTTAGTTATGGTAGTGAAACGTGGACACTTCGTAAACTAGATAACAGGAAACTATATGCTTTTGATTCCAGATGCTTTCGCAGTATCTTGGGCATTAGGTGGTTCAACTTTGTAACTAATGATGAGGTTAGGCAAAAGAGTTTGCAACCTCCTTTAAGCAGCATATTGTGCAGAGAGAGACTCCGTTGGTTTGGCCATGTTGCCCGTATGAATAATTATAGATTGGCGAATAGGGTTATGAACAGTGTGCCTAAAGGCCTCAGAAAGAAGGGGAGACCTAGGATGCGGTGGGCAGACAATGTCAAACAGGACCTTGTTAGAATTGGTGTGCAGTGGCCAGATGCAGTAGATGTAGCTCAGGATAGACTTGCTTGGAGAAGTAAATTGCACGGTCTGGTTGGACCTCCGTAGCCCATGGCTGCTTGAGGATGATGATGGTCTCTGTATCACAATATGTCCTTAAAGAGCCACTTTCTCCATTTCGACTTAGATTTCTTCCCTGACAACTGCGGCATAGTTAGTGATGATCACGGTGAACATTTTCACCAGAACATTGCAACGATGGAGAAAAGATACCAGGGAAACTGGTCCATTTCAATGTTGGCTGACTACTGTTGAACGTTCGCCAGAGATGATCCTGAGCAGCTGTAGAACCGACGGTCAAACCGACTTCAGAAGTAGAAGCGGAGTCCTACCAATATATATCATATGTACGTATTACTCTATTATATAAGAAACTATTGCGGATTTCTCAGAAAACGTAGCCAATTTTCATTATCATATTCGCATTCAGCACTTTGAAATCTTTAAGAAATAGCTACTTTTATCTCAGAGGCATGACGTTTATGAAAATTTGTTGGCCAGTGATATCAATCACTAAATTCAATCAGTCAACCAATGATCTATCATTTAATTGATATCAATCAAAAATAATGTATCAATCACCAGTCATTCAACCAATGATCTAACAATCATAAATAAATCGATCAAAGATCCATGAATCACCAGTTATTCAAAAATGATCTATCAATTATCAGTCAATCAACTAATGATCTATCATTTTCTAGTAAATCAACTAATAATATCTCAATCACTGGTCAATCGAACAGTGATACATCAATCGCTATTCAATCAAAAATGATCTGTCAATCAATTAAAAATCCATTTCATCAGTCAATCAAAAATGATCTCTCAATTAACCGATCAGCCAATCAACAATCCATCTATCGCTCTAATAATCCATCTATCAATGATATATTATTGGTTGATTGACTAATTGATATGATGTTGGAATTTGGACTGCTGATAGATGAATCATTCAGTATTTGAATGGTGATTGATAGATCACTGCTGGAATGACAGGTGATTGATATGATATTCGCTGTTGGGCTCGTAATAGATCAATCATTCAACGATCGAATTATGAAATATAAATCACCTGTCATTTCATATAATCACCTGTCATTTCATATATCATACCAATCACCTGTCATTCCAGCAGTGATCAATCAATCACCATTCAAATACTGAATGATTCATCTATCAGCAATCCAAATTCCAACATCATATCAATTAGTCAATCAACCAATAATCTATCATTGATAGATGGATTATTAGAGTGATCAAGATCATTCAGATCGCGAATGGATTATTATATAGTTCAAGATCAAGTCGTTCAGATCGCGAATGGATTATTATATGATCGTTCAGATCGCGATGGATTATTAGAGTGATCAAGATCGATCAGATCGCGAACAAGATCGTTCATATATTATTCGTTGATTGACATGTAATAGATATTATGTTGGATGTTGGACTGGTGATTGATTAATTTTCCTTTCATACAATCAAAACATCATAGTTAATATATCAATTGCCAGTCCATCAACTAATGATCTATTAATCACTGGTCAGTCAACCAATGATGATGATCTATCAATGAAAACGTTTCAATTCCCATCTATCAAGCAATTATTAATTTCTCACCAGTGAATGAAATAATTATCTATTATTCACCAGTCAATCTAACAGTGATAAATAAATCAACCAGTGATAATGATCTATCAATGAAAACGTTTCAATTCCCATCTATCAAACAATTATTAATTTCTCACCAGTGAATGAAATAATTATCTATTATTCACCAGTCAATCTAACAGTGATAAATAAATCAACCAATGATAATGATCTATCAATGAAAACGTTTCAATTCCCATCTATCAAACAATTATTAATTTCTCACCAGTGAATGAAATAATTATCTATTATTCACCAGTCAATCTAACAGTGATAAATAAATCAACCAATGATAATGATCTATCAATGAAAACGTTTCAATTCCCATCTATCAAACAATTATTAATTTCTCACCAGTGAATGAAATAATTATCTATTATTCACCAGTCAATCTAACAGTGATAAATAAATCAACCAATGATAATGATCTATCAATGAAAACGTTTCAATTCCCATCTATCAAGCAATTATTAATTTCTCACCAGTGAATGAAATAATTATCTGTTATTCACCAGTCAATCTAACAGTGATAAATAAATCAACCAATGATAATGATCTGTCAATGAAAACGTTTCAATTCCCATCTATCAAGCAATTATTAATTTCTCACCAGTGAATGAAATAATTATCTGTTATTCACCAGTCAATCTAACAGTGATAAATAAATCAACCAATGATAATGATCTATCAATGAAAACGTTTCAATTCATATCTCTCAAGCAATTATTAATTTCTCACCAGTGAATGAAATAATTATCTATTATTCACCAGTCAATCTAACAGTGATTAATAAATCAACCAATGATAATGATCTATCAATGAAAACGTTTCAATTCCCATCTATCAAACAATTATTAATTTCTCACCAGTGAATGAAATAATTATCTATTATTCACCAGTCAATCTAATAGTGATAAATAAATCAACCAATGATAATGATCTATCAATGAAAACATTTCAATTCCCATCTATCAAGCAATTATTAATTTCTCACCAGTGAATGAAATAATTATCTATTATTCACCAGTCAATCTAACAGTGATAAATAAATCAACCAATGATAATGATCTATCAATGAAAACGTTTCAATTCCCATCTATCAAGCAATTATTAATTTCTCACCAGTGAATGAAATAATTATCTATTATTCACCAGTCAATCTAACAGTGATAAATAAATCAACCAATGATAATGATCTGTCAATGAAAACGTTTCAATTCCCATCTATCAAGCAATTATTAATTTCTCACCAGTGAATGAAATAATTATCTATTATTCACCAGTCAATCTAACAGTGATAAATAAATCAACCAATGATAATGATCTGTCAATGAAAACGTTTCAATTCCCATCTATCAAGCAATTATTAATTTCTCACCAGTGAATGAAATAATTATCTATTATTCACCAGTCAATCTAACAGTGATAAATAAATCAACCAATGATAATGATCTATCAATGAAAACGTTTCAATTCCCATCTATCAAGCAATTATTAATTTCTCACCAGTGAATGAAATAATTATCTATTATTCACCAGTCAATCTAACAGTGATTAATAAATCAACCAATGATAATGATCTATCAATGAAAACGTTTCAATTCCCATCTATCAAACAATTATTAATTTCTCACCAGTGAATGAAATAATTATCTATTATTCACCAGTCAATCTAACAGTGATAAATAAATCAACCAATGATAATGATCTATCAATGAAAACGTTTCAATTCCCATCTATCAAGCAATTATTAATTTCTCACCAGTGAATGAAATAATTATCTATTATTCACCAGTCAATCTAACAGTGATAAATAAATCAACCAATGATAATGATCTATCAATGAAAACGTTTCAATTCCAATCTATCAAACAATTATTAATTTCTCACCAGTGAATGAAATAATTATCTATTATTCACCAGTCAATCTAACAGTGATAAATAAATCAACCAATGATAATGATCTATCAATGAAAACGTTTCAATTCCCATCTATCAAGCAATTATTAATTTCTCACCAGTGAATGAAATAATTATCTATTATTCACCAGTCAATCTAACAGTGATTAATAAATCAACCAATGATAATGATCTATCAATGAAAACGTTTCAATCCCCATCTATCAAGCAATTATTAATTTCTCACCAGTGAATGAAATAATTATCTATTATTCACCAGTCAATCTAACAGTGATAAATAAATCAACCAATGATAATGATCTGTCAATGAAAACGTTTCAATTCCCATCTATCAAGCAATTATTAATTTCTCACCAGTGAATGAAATAATTATCTATTATTCACCAGTCAATCTAACAGTGATAAATAAATCAACCAATGATAATGATCTGTCAATGAAAACGTTTCAATTCCCATCTATCAAGCAATTATTAATTTCTCACCAGTGAATGAAATAATTATCTATTATTCACCAGTCAATCTAACAGTGATAAATAAATCAACCAATGATAATGATCTGTCAATGAAAACGTTTCAATTCCCATCTATCAAGCAATTATTAATTTCTCACCAGTGAATGAAATAATTATCTATTATTCACCAGTCAATCTAACAGTGATAAATAAATCAACCAATGATAATGATCTATCAATGAAAACGTTTCAATTCCCATCTATCAAGCAATTATTAATTTCTCACCAGTGAATGAAATAATTATCTATTATTCACCAGTCAATCTAACAGTGATAAATAAATCAACCAATGATAATGATCTGTCAATGAAAACGTTTCAATTCCCATCTATCAAGCAATTATTAATTTCTCACCAGTGAATGAAATAATTATCTATTATTCACCAGTCAATCTAACAGTGATAAATAAATCAACCAATGATAATGATCTGTCAATGAAAACGTTTCAATTCCCATCTATCAAGCAATTATTAATTTCTCACCAGTGAATGAAATAATTATCTATTATTCACCAGTCAATCTAACAGTGATAAATAAATCAACCAATGATAATGATCTGTCAATGAAAACGTTTCAATTCCCATCTATCAAGCAATTATTAATTTCTCACCAGTGAATGAAATAATTATCTATTATTCACCAGTCAATCTAACAGTGATAAATAAATCAACCAATGATAATGATCTATCAATGAAAACGTTTCAATTCCCATCTATCAAGCAATTATTAATTTCTCACCAGTGAATGAAATAATTATCTATTATTCACCAGTCAATCTAACAGTGATTAATAAATCAACCAATGATAATGATCTATCAATGAAAACGTTTCAATTCCCATCTATCAAACAATTATTAATTTCTCACCAGTGAATGAAATAATTATCTATTATTCACCAGTCAATCTAACAGTGATAAATAAATCAACCAATGATAATGATCTATCAATGAAAACGTTTCGATTCCCATCTATCAAGCAATTATTAATTTCTCACCAGTGAATGAAATAATTATCTATTATTCACCAGTCAATCTAACAGTGATAAATAAATCAACCAATGATAATGATCTATCAATGAAAACGTTTCAATTCCAATCTATCAAACAATTATTAATTTCTCACCAGTGAATGAAATAATTATCTATTATTCACCAGTCAATCTAACAGTGATAAATAAATCAACCAATGATAATGATCTATCAATGAAAACGTTTCAATTCCCATCTATCAAGCAATTATTAATTTCTCACCAGTGAATGAAATAATTATCTATTATTCACCAGTCAATCTAACAGTGATTAATAAATCAACCAATGATAATGATCTATCAATGAAAACGTTTCAATCCCCATCTATCAAGCAATTATTAATTTCTCACCAGTGAATGAAATAATTATCTATTATTCACCAGTCAATCTAACAGTGATAAATAAATCAACCAATGATAATGATCTGTCAATGAAAACGTTTCAATTCCCATCTATCAAGCAATTATTAATTTCTCACCAGTGAATGAAATAATTATCTATTATTCACCAGTCAATCTAACAGTGATTAATAAATCAACCAATGATAATGATCTATCAATGAAAACGTTTCAATTCCCATCTATCAAACAATTATTAATTTCTCACCAGTGAATGAAATAATTATCTATTATTCACCAGTCAATCTAACAGTGATAAATAAATCAACCAATGATAATGATCTATCAATGAAAACGTTTCAATTCCCATCTATCAAGCAATTATTAATTTCTCACCAGTGAATGAAATAATTATCTATTATTCACCAGTCAATCTAACAGTGATAAATAAATCACCAGACTATCAGTTAGTGATTTTATCATTAACCAGTCAATAAACCAATGATTTATTAATCACAGGTCAAGCAAGAAATTCTTTATTAATAACCAGTAAATCAGCCAATAATATATCAATTGCAAGTCAATCAACGAAAGATATATCACTCACCAGTCATTCAAACAATTATCTATTAATCACCACTCAATCAACCAATTATATTTCAATCACCTGTGAATTAACCAATTATCTATCACTCACCAATCAATTAGTCACTAATCTATCAATCATCCGTCAGTCAACCAAAAACATGTCAATCAACCTTTGATTTATTAATCACCAGTCAATGAAACAATTACTATCAGTTACCAATCAATCAAACAATGATTTAAAATCAACAAGCAATGAGCCAATGATTTATCAGCTACCAGTTAATCAGTCAAAGGCGTATCAGATCGCCAGTCAATCAACCAATGATTATTAATCACCTATCATTCAACCAAATAATCACCAGTCAGTGATAGATAATTATTTCATTCACTGCTTGCCCAGAAGTCTGACAGGAGCCTGTCAGTTTATAGGTCATAGTATGACTGACTGTGAGGATGGCGGGTCCTCCAGAAAGACAAAACATCTATGTCTTATTTGGGGATCGAACCCAGGTCCCTTGATCAGTAGCCAAACTCGCTAACCACTCGGCCACGGGACGACTTCCAGGTAATTCAGCAGTGATATCTCAACACCAGTCAATTTATCAACGATGTATCAATCAGCAACCAACTAATGATCTGCCATTCACCAGTCATTCAGCCATGATCTGTCAATCACTTGGGGCGGGGGTGGCTCAGTCGGTAGCGCGCCAGGCTCGTAATCTGTAGTTCCCAGGTTCGAGTCCCAGTTGGGTCAGCGTTGAGATTTATCTCCGCAAAATTTCCCCGCCCTGCCCACGGTCAGTAGGGGACACCGATGGGCTTGGAAAGGCCGCCGTCCGTCGGATGGGGCGTTAAGCCGTAGCCCGTGTGCGGGAGAGCCATACCCTGTGCACGTTAAAGAACACGCTGGATGGCCTTGACGGGAGGCTACCGTCTGTCTCCCAACAGCTGTTCCAGTGGGTCCCCTCCCACAACCTTCTCTGAGCCTACGGGGTCCATGTGACTTGGCCATTTAGTCCATGGTGTGCAAAAAAGTGCCGCTCAGATGTAAAACAACCCAACCCTGTCAATCACTCACTAGTCAATCAATCAATGTTTGAATAAAAATAATTACCAATGATATATCAATCACTAGTCAATCGACTAATGATCTATGAGAGCTGTAGAAGTAAGCTGTTCAAGTATCACAACTTGTCACCTCTTGCATTACGACACTGATTTTTTTCGAAATACACCCCTGAATGAAATTCTCAAATGGTTGTTTAATTACGTAATAATGACTCACTGTCATTAAAATGTTGTTTTGCTAAACAGGGCAATCATCGAACCGCCAATATCCATTACCAATTGAAATTCTCAAATGGAGTTTTACCTGGCGGTAAAAAATTTTGGGGTACGCCGCTATTGAAAAATCGAAATTTCACTGATGAGGTAGTGTTAGTCTAAAGAAGGTTATAATAGACGGCTGAATTTAAGCTCCAACACTTCTCATTGATCATTGGTTGATGTTTCTATTGTCCTCAGCTATAATTGGTTGATTGATAGATGATTGAATAAATCTGTGTAACCTGTGATCAATGAGAATCATGAGCGTCAAATTGAAGGTTTCATTAACTCGTCTTGTCTAATAGTTGACATTAATGCTCACCTCTGGAAATTATCACAAGGGAAAAATTCTCATTGCACTAAAGTAGGGAGGGGTTCTCAACGTGAGGTACTCGGTAAAATTTTTGGGGCTACGCCGTGAGAGTTTCAAAAGTCGCTAGATATATGTTATATATATATATGTATTTTATTCTATTCCCATTGTTATAATATAACTAGAGTTTTATATATTTACACAAGGGGTATGCCAGTTACATACACCTTTCCAGGGGGTACGTGAAGCATAAAAGATTGAGAACCACTGCACTAAAGCATAGTTGCTGGGAAAGTAGTTGATGAAGAGAGTATGATATTTAATATAATGCAAAACAATAGATAAAAAAAGGAAAGGAAAAAAGGAAAGGAAAAAAGAATTTTGGTCATAACTATTTTCAGTGAATGAGTTTAATAAATCATCCAATCTTATAACTCGTCTTCGATTGTGATCATTGAATTATTATCATATTATGATCATTGGATTATTGACTAATGATCGACGATATATCATTGGTTGCGTAAAAGGAAAAAATCGTGTCTCTTCCTCTTCTAGAGTTAAGGACTATTCAGTGTTAACTCGGTGATTTCAGTATAAACCTGTTGACCGTTACCCACCAAAAAATAATTAAAACGTTAAAAACTTTTACCTTAAACAGATTAAAATATCATTCTATAATGCTAGCAATCATTTTTAAACTTTTTTCCCTTTTCTATATGATTAGAAAGCGTTATTAAAATTACCGGTAGCTACAGAAAACGTAAATACTAATATATTGCAAATGCCTATTCATCCCAAAAAAGAACATTTATCCTTAAGAGATGCAAAAAAGTTCAATGTGAACAAGCAGTGAAAACAATGTATCGTGTTTCGAAAACGAACTGTTGTTCGGTGTTACATAACGAGGTCTTTTCATCACGTAATCTCCATAGAAACACATTTCCAATATTGATGTGGATTTATTGTTCTACCTATTATTGAATGCCTGCTTTATTTCTTCATATTGTTGTAAAGCTTTAATAAGAAAAAAGTAATGACAACTTTTGTTGACGTACTATCTTAATTCCAGTTTGTTTCTTAGTCTCGTTTCACAGAAGTATTGTTATCCCTATATCGCGCAATTGTTGTTAATACTAGTTTCGAAAAAAGATGACTTTATTGTGGAAAAATGGAATGGTTGTTGTCGTTCCGAAATATGTATCAATCGTTTTTCCAGCGCATTCTCTCTTCCATTTCTTAATAGAAAATAAGTCAAGATGCATGGAAGATCAATTTGTATAGTTGTTCCTTTTGTTTTATTTCAGTATTGTAAGCGGCAATTCTTTAATTATTTTGGGATTCCGATTTTTTAGAAGCATTGCAACAAAGGACAGAAGGTCGACCGAAATGTATTTAATCGCGTGCGTTTAACTGAAAAAAAAATCACGAATAGAGCATTGTGTTTTTTTTTTCACAAAAATATCTTGTGCGTCGTTGCCCAAATTATCATTTCAGTAAATGTTTTATACATATATCGATTGCATTTACAGTACATTTGTTTCTTCCGACCTTTTTTTTGAAAATATTGCAAATTTACAATGGACAGAAAGTCAAAATTAAAACCTGTGGCAGTTTTTTATGTGTCAGCTGAGTACATTTGTTTCTGCTTATCTCTCAACCACTATACTTTTAAACAACGCCTTCAGCAGCAGAAGGCCAGCAGACCAGGTTATGACGTCATCATAGATAATCCTGCAAACTAGACCTTTTTTATATGATTATTTCTCTTATTACTATTGGTGGACTTTAATACTAATGTCTATACTAATATTTATTTATAAATATTTATTTATTTATAAATATTACCCTATTTATATGGAAAATGTTTCGTATTTCGTAGCAATTATCACAATGCTAATAAATACGAATAATGTTTCTTCTAAATAATATATATTTATAAATATATATATATATTGGCATAATATTAATGTAAAAGTACACCAGTAGTAATAACAGATATAAATATATAAGAATGTAATAGATTATTAGAATACAATTTGAATCCTCAGATATGTGGTCAGTGCTCCCTGGTTTGTGTAAACAAGATCATTCACACTGATTTGAGCACTGACCACATATACGCTCTTATTCGGAAGCTCTCGCAGACCTTTTTCGAGGCAGTGGGAGGTAATCCTTATGATATGATTAGATCTTTGATTGATTATGATCCATTGGTTTTAAACCAATTCAAGCGTCCTAAGATTGTGGTATTTGACACCCGCATGTTTAACTTTTAGTTGTGCTTCTTTAAGGAAGTTTGTTTTGCCCGTGTGGCCCCTTTGGGGTTTATCTGTTTTACATTTGTTATTGCCAGTCAGGCACTATTTTAGACTTCGAGATATAAGCCATAGGCTTGGAGCTCTTAATATTAATTAAAGATATCAGAGATCAGAATACAATTTGGATTTCAGCCACAAGTTCCAAAAGATTGTCTTCTGTAGCATTTCCTCTGCGGAACCCCTTTTGGCAAGGTGGAAGCAAGTTGTTCACTTCTAAAAACAAGTTGTTCACTTCTAAAAACAAGTTGTTCACTTCTAAAAACAAGTTCAGGCGGTATAGAACTAATCTCTCAAATAATTTACCCAGACAGGAAGTAAGAGAAACCGGTCTGTACGATTGCAACTGATTAGAAGATTTTTAACATTTTTTGATGGGGGACACTGTTGGCGATTTCCCAATCCTTAGGAAATTTTCCATTTATCCAAACTGTGAATTAAGTTTATGGCATGCATTCTGTAATAATTTTAATTCACAGAACCCTTCTTCAGTCGTGTGGAAAAAGAAAAAAAATATTGGTTCCATTCCAGAACCACAACATTCCTGGACTAGCCTCTGCATTACACTCAACTCTTCCACCGATCATCTCTCTAATATCCTAGTCGACCACTTTACTTCTTCTGTTTCACTTCCTGACTCTTCACTCTTTCTGGATAACCTAACAAGAATCGACACTCTTTTGAAAACTTTTTCCATCTCCTACTCCAACCCTGCAGATTACTTGGATCAGAAATTCTAAATCTGGGAATTAAAAAACGCTATTAAGAAGCTGAAAGTATTCGTGGGATCGATCTTATCACGAACTATATGATTAAGTTCTTGTCAGAGAGCATCCTCCCTAATCTTCTTTAAATGTTTAATGGAATTTAGTTAAATGGAAAAGTTCCTAATGATTGGATAATTGCCAACGTTGTCCCTATTAAAACTTAAAAACTCTTCTAATCAATTGCAATCCTACAGACTGGTTTCTCTCACTTCATGTCTCGTTAAATTATTTGAGAGATTAGATATTTACCGTCTGAACTGTATTTTAGAAGTGAACAACTTCCTTCCACATTGCCAAATGGGGTTCCGCAGAGGAAAAGCTACAGAAGATAATCTTTCGGAACTTGTGGCTGAAACCCAAAATGCTCTGAAAAGAATCCAAGCTGTGGCTGTCGTCTTTTTGGATGTTCAACAAGCTTTTGAGCATGTTTACCATCAAGGCTTTTTGTTCAACATTTTTAACTGGTTCCAAGTCTTTTAGAGCAACTGGTTTCAAGTGAAACTTGGAACCAGTTGCTCTAAAAGACTCGAACCAGTTGCTCTAAAAGACTTGGAACCAGTTGCTCTAAAAGACTTGGAACCAGTTGCTCTAAATTCATCACTTGTTCTGTTGGATTACCCCAAGGAAGCATTTTAATTTCAGTTCTTTTTAATATTATGCTCCATGATCTGCCAGATAATCTCAATAATAATAATATACGTTGTTCAGTGTATGCAGACGATATTACCTTCTTGTCTATCAGCAATCATCCTTGTAATCTGGAAAGAGACTTACAAATTGCCATCAACAAAATTGCTGATCTCGGGGCAACTGGGGGTCTAAAGTTTGCTCCACAGAAAACGAAATCTCTTGTTATTAGTAAAAACACATTAGCCTCTTAAGAAGACCTCTTAACTTTAAATTTAAGGATGAAGACATTGATTCGGTCACTGAACATAAGTTTTTGGGTGTTTATTTGACCAAACTCTATTATTTGAAATTAATCACATGTGTTCCAAGACCAATGCTAGACTTAGCATTTTAAGATATCTCACAGGAACATCATGGGGAGTAACTCTTGATATTGACAATTGGAGAGCTATCTAGGAGAAGTCTCAAGGGGCATGAACTAAAGACGGTAAAAGATTTTCGAAAATTTAACACATGGAAATGCTTCACGGTCTCCAGTTTTTATCCTATTATTTTTTCACATTGGAAACAGGATCAACAGAAACCGAAAACACGTGCTCAGAGAATGTTAACTTGCTCATTTGATAAAAGGGGTTGGGTTGTTTTACCTCTGAGCGGCACTTTTTTGCACACCATGGGCTAAATGGCCAGGCCACAAGAACCCCGAAGGCTCAGAGAAGGTTGGGGGAGGGGACCCACTGGAACAGCTGTTGGGAGACAGATGGTAGTCTCCCGTCAAGGCTATCCAGCGTGTTCTTTAACGTGCACAGGGTATGGCTCTCCCGCACACGGGGCCACTGCTTAACGTCCCATCCGACGGACGGCGGCCTTTCCAAGCCCATCGGTGTCCCCTACTGACCGTCGGCAGGGCGGGGAAATTTTGCGGAGATAAATCTCAACGCTGACCCAGCTGGGACTCGAACCTGGGAACTACAGATTACGAGCCTGGCGCGCTACCGACTGAGCCACCCCCGCCTCCCAAGTCACAAGGTTTCCAAGGGGTATGAAAAGGTTGGGGGGAGGGGGAACCATCTGGATAGTTTTTAGGAGACAGGGGGTAGGAACCTGCCAAGGCCATCCAGCGTGTTCTTTAACATGCACAAGGCACAGCTTTTCTGCACGTGAACCACAGCTTAACATCCCATCCAACGGACAATGGCTTTTCCAAGCCCATCGGTGCCTGCTACTGACCGAGGGCAGGGCGGGGAGTACCCTGGCTCATCTGGGACTCGAACCTGGAAACTACAGATTATGAACCTGGCGCGCTACCGGTGCACCAGGTGATAACCACCCCCAAGTGATAAAGAAGAGGAAATAAAAGAGGCAAACATGACTTCTAGCACAAACAATGAGGATTAAAATTGTAAAATTTTGGAATTAAATTTCTAATTACATTTTATAACAGGTTTTATTTTGTTTTCCTTGTTTATTCTTTATATATTGCACTACAGTGCATAATTTAACCGGTATTTTAAACTGAGTTACGATAAATTTTACGATTTGTGTAACATAATTTTACGAAGGTCTGTCTAAACCATACGATGCGTACCTTGATTTGGAGTATTCGGTATTCTTTTACATCCTTACTGTAGCCGATATGAACAGACATCTCCCCACTCATATAAGGTAAAACAAGAATCCCAATTGTCTCCATTAAAAATCAGTCGTCTGTTTGGCTTACGGTATTTCCTAAATTTCTATATATCATTTGAAACTTCTCAAGTTCATGGTATTCCTTACACCAATTTCCATTGCAAAAAATCGAATACTGGAAGCAATTTAGAAGTGTGAAAATTTTGTTCCATTAGCATAACAAATCTCCTGATGCGGGTCTTGATTCGTGGGATTTGGTACTTTTTTCCATCGCTTGCTGTAGATCAGTGGTTCTCGACCTTTTATGCTTCACGTGCCCCCTGGAAATGTATATGTAACTGGCGTACCTCTTGTATAGACAGATAAAACTATAGTTATAGTATAACAATGGTTATTTTTACTTTGTTAGTAGATCTAGCGACTTTTGAGCTCTCACAGTGTACTCCGAAATTTTTTTTACAACGTACTCCACGTTGAGAACCCTTACTGTAGACGATAAAAACCAGAGATGCCTTTGTCTGCACTAAAAATCTCTCGAATGTTTGTTTTATAGTATTTCACATATTGAAAAACTTCTTTAGATTATTTGGAATTTCTCAAGCTCCTGGTATTCCATACAATCGAATGTCGTAGAGCATTTAAAACTGTGAAAATTTAGTTTCTTTAAGTTGAAAGCTTACGATACATGACGTTGTTCCGCAGTGTTCCCCACCTCATTTTACATCACTTGTGTAGAAAGCAGTCTTTAGTCTGACATTCCATTGCGGTAACGGTAGTCAGTTTTCTTTCCCAGATAAAACGACTCAGTGATTAAGAGTGACTTTTAATATAACCGCCGTCAGAACAACACTTCAGGCGGTAAATAACACTTCACTACCAATGCAGACATAATTGTATCATTTAGGAAACTGGGAGAGACTTAATTGCATTGTGATGATTTTTCGAGTATCTTTTATTCGGATGGTGTGCTGCTAAGCGACTTTCGAGGAGACTTATTAACCGGGATCAACTTTTAATTTCAGTGCTTCTTAGCATATAAAATAGGCATTGAAGAGTTTCCTACATTGGATGCGTTTTTTATTTTCAAAATGAAAATTATATATTAGTTTTTCTACTTAAGTATAAAAATGAATTTTATATACTTCCGACATAATGCAGAATTTTCATGCTCTGTCAATGGGAATCGAACTTCGAAGCACTATAAATTTTAAAATATGCATTTGTTGGCAAAATGTGCGTGGAAAATTGAAGTAAATTAAAGATTATATCAAATCTGTTTCCTGATTTTCAACAATATTCTTTCAGTATTGAAAGCATTCTGAGAGCTCGAATATTGAATAATACTCATAGTTGCTTAATATTAAAGTAACCACTATGCAGACTCCTAAAAATACATATTTATTTTAATAAATGGTTTAAAACAATGCTTAGTATTTAAGTTTTAATTAACTACTAAGGTAAAATCTTATGAGGTGTTGCTCTTGTGAAATAGTCCAGCATCCTTATCTCTTGAAATGCTGAATGAATAATTGTTGAAAATCGAGATTTAAATAGATTTGATTATTATCTTTAACTTCAATCACATTTTTCCCTTAAATGCATATTGTAGACGTTTATAGAGCTTCGAAATTAGATTTTCCGTGACCTAACATGATTCTAATATTCTCTAATAATTTGGTAGGACAGCATCGACTGCTCGGTATGATTTGGTAGACAGCAACACTGCTCGACATAGAAAATGTCACACCAGAAAGCATTTTTCGGAGCGCCATGCAAATAAGTGGGTATGAGTCGACAGTCAAGTAATGATGCAGTTCCAAAGCAACCACGTGATAGGTGAGGAAGATAACAGGGCAAAACGGCTCGGCCTAGCTAAGTTTGGTCCTCCTCCTCTGGGCGTGTGGACTACTGCATCGGAATGATCTCGGTCATCCGAAATCCTACTATTACATAGACACCTTTATCAGAGACTTCATCATAGGGCTACCTACGTTGGTTGGTCCCTGCGTCGCATCGCAATGGGATGCAACAACTGTCCGCGGAATTTGGAGACAATGGTTGAAGGAAGGTAGCGTACTGGTGCCCGTAGACGGACGTCGATCGCCTCATTCGACAGCAAGCCATAGCAGCCCCAAAATAAACAGCGGATAACATTCAATGTGCTGTACAGGCAGCTACGGATATCTCCGTTTCGACACGGACTGTTACTCGCAGATTGACTGGAACAGGTTTGCGCTCTCGCCAGCCATTGCGATGACTGCCACTTACCGCAGTACATTACTACGCAAAATTTCAGCGGTGCAGTACCAGACATGCGTACGACATGAAAGGAACCGTGTCTTATTCAATGACGAGTCTCGCTTCTGTCTCAGCGCCGACGATCGCCAATTGAGTCTGGAGACGATGGTGTCACTGGGCTGATCTTGCCATCCGTGAGCGTCATACGGTTCCTCAGCCTGATATCATGGTTTGGGGTGCTATCAGTTTCAACAACCGTTCACCGCTCGTAGGCATAATGGGTACAATGACAGCACGACGATACGTCGATGAAGTGATGCAGCCTGTTTTGTTTCCATATAGCTGTGGTTCCCTGATGCTCAGTTCCAACACGATAACGCCCTTCCACACACTGCCAATATCATCAGACAGTGTCAACAAGGTATACAGGTGCTGCCTTGGCCAGCGCGATCCCCAGACTTCTCCCCAATAGAGAACGTGTGGAACGTCATTGGCAGATGACTTCACATATCTGCATGACCCCCTCGCAATCTTTATGAATTATAGACACAAGTCAATGACGTATGTTCTGCGATACCTCAGCACACCATCCTGGGACTTTTCCATTCGATGCCACACCATGTTGCCGAATGTATAGCCCAGTATGACGGTCATACGACCTACTGACTCAGGCCACATTACACTGCCTCCTCACCCATCGCATTCATGTAATCCCTCAGAAAATAAATCACTTCTTTCTCGCCTACTTGTCTAAATGTGTGATAAGTTTCGTTTCATTTCGTGCATTCCTTCATAGTTTGGCATTTTCTATATCGAGCAATGTATATGTTTAAAGATCAATCAATTTCAAGGTTTCTAATTATCAAAATGTATTAACTTTGGTGTTCCATGACGAAGCATACACAGTGCTAAGTGTGCAAGCTTCATTTCCGATTCACTTATTTGGGTTGTTTTACCTCGGAGCAGCACGTTTTTGCACACCATGGGCTAAATGGCCAGGTCACATGGACCTCGAAGGCTCAGAGAAGGTTGGGGGAGGGGACCCACTGGAACATCTGTTGGGAGACAGATGGTAGCCTCCCATCAAGGCCATCCAGCGTGTTCTTTAAAGTGCACAGGGTATGGCTCTCCCGCACACGGGGCCACGGCTTAACGTCCCATCCGACGGACGGCGGCCTTTCCAAGCCCATCGGTGTCCCCTACTGACCGTGGGCAGGGCGGGGGAATTTTGCGGAGATAAATGTCAACGCTGACCCAGCTGGGACTCGAACCTGGGAACTACAGATTACGAGCCTGGCGCGCTACCCACTTATTTGGGACTTTCTTCCATATCTTCTTTCCATATCACTTATTTGGGACTTTCTTTATGTCGCGGTACTCTTAGTAATGAGTCTACTTCCCCACGGCACCCTTTGTATTATGTATTATGTATATTAGTATTATGTCAGACGTCATGGCAGACTTAGTATTGAATCCACTTTGTCACGGCACACTTAATATTAAAACCCTTTCATTATTTCTACACACTTAATTCTTAACACTTACATCCCCTCTCCCGGTTTATTTCTTTCCTATTTTCATTATTTTGATGTGAGGCTTAGGTTTTCCTTTCCGTTTCATTCGCATGATTATCATCTTCACGTGAGATACGTTGTCCTTCCCTGTTTCTTTGCTCTGCCAACCACCAAGTGGTGAGGCTTATGTTTCACTCCCCATATTTCTTTGCTCTGCCCAACACCTTGAAGTGAGGCTTATGTTTTCCTTCCCAGTTTCCTTGGCTTTATCATCATCTTGACGTAAGGCTTACGTTTTCTTTCCCAGTTTCTTTGGCATGATCATCATCTTGACGTACGGCTTACGTTTTCCTTTCCCGTTTCTTTGGCATGATCATCATCTTGACGTAAGGCTAACGTTTCCTCCCCGTTTCCTTGGCATGATCATCATCTTCACTGGAGTTTTACCTTTTCTTCCCCGGTTTCTTTGCACAGTCCTCCACCTAGACGAGAGGCTCACCTTTCCCAACCCAAATTTCTTTGTCATGTCCATCATCTTGACGTAATCCTTACGTTTTCTACGCGTTTCTTTGAATTTACCGACCTTTTTCTTGTCACTGCCTCTATCAGCTGATACTTGATTATTCTACCAATACGTTCAAACCATTTGCATACATTTCGACGACTCTGAATCATGGACTTCTGTTTCACTGAAGATATTCCCGAATCATCCTCATATTTTTCAGCCTCATTTCTCCGTTTATACAAATCACTTCTTAATTACTTCCAGTTCTTTCCATCTCTTTGACATCCGTAAGCTGTAATGAGATCACTTACTGTGAACAAAACGAATCATTAAAAAACTATTTAAATTGGAATGAGCAAATTATCGTTTAAAAAGATAAGGCTTGTGTTCTAAAAAGGTCATTAGTTGAAAATGCCATTCATATTAAAATTCTCTAGTGCATCGACCTGCGGTAAGCGCATTAGCCTCATTGTGTACGAATTGCAGTTTTTTGATATTGCACGAATTAATTTCTGTTGGTATTTCACTCTCAGACAGAGTAAGGAACGTTATGTACACAATTATGAAAACTTTCTGTATTCTCTCATAGTGTTTGTGATTCATACTTACTTGTAGATTACTTTAAAAAGACAAAACTAGCTGAAAAATGTCGGCAAACACTTCACTAGATAATATTTAATGTAGCTGAAACTAATCAATATAAAAGAAACTCTATAAGTGTTGATATTTATTGAAGTGGCCTATAGAAATATTTTCAGTCTAGCTAACACTTTAATAGCTCTAATTTGAAACCACACAAGTGAGGGGGGGAGATGGTTCAGTTGGTAGCGCGCTAGGCTCGTAATCTGCAGTTCCCAGGTTCGAGTCTCAACTAGGTCAGCGTTGAGATTTATCTCCGCAAAACTCTCCGCCCTGCCCTCGGTCAGTAGGAGACATCGATGGGCTTTGCCAACTGATAATACATAGAGACGTGGCCCCGTGTGCCGGAGAGTTATACACTCTGCACGTTAAAAAGCACGCTGGATAGCCTTGACGGGAGGCTACCATATGTTTCCCAACGCTGTTCTAGTGGAACTCCTCCTCCAAACTTCTCTGAGTCTTTGGGGTCCTTATGACTCGGCCATTTAGTCCATTGTGTGCAAAAAGGTGCTGCTCAGAGAAAAGGAGAGAAAATTAGAGGTAAAAAACTATACAAGTGTGGAACAATTTGTTGAACTATTTCATCGAGAGATTCTTTGTTCTAACTAACACTGTTTTGGGATCTCTAATGAAAAGCTCCGTAGTGGGGAAAATTTTGCCAAAATATCTTTTAAAAAAACCTTTGTTCTAGCTATAACATTTGAGTGAAAAACCATTGAGTAGGAAAACCCCCAATAAGTGGGCAAATTTGTCGAAGTATCTCGTGAAAATAGATATTGTTTGGTCGCAGTATCTTGGGCATTGGGTGGTTCAACTTTGTAATTAATGATGAGGTTAGGCAAAGGAGTCGGCCATCTGTTTTGACCAGCATATGTGCAGAGAGAGACTCCATTGGTTGGTCATGTTGCCCGTATGGATAATTATAGATTGGCGAATAGGATTATGAACAGTTTGCCTAAAGGCCTCAGAAAGAGTGAGTGACCTAGGATGCGGTGGGCAGAAATTGTCAACCAGGAATAGAATTAGTGTGCAGTGGCCAGATGCAGCAGATGTAACTCAGACAGATATGATTGGAGAACTAAATTGCACAGTCTGGTTGGACCTCCGTAACCCATGGCTGCTTGAGGATGATGATGATAACACTTTAGTAAGAACGATTTAGTAAGAAGTTTGGGTTACACTTTAGTAAGAACGATTTAGTAAGAAGTTTGGGTTACACTTTAGTAAGAACGATTTAGTAAGAAGTTTGGGTTACACTTTAGTAAGAACGATTTAGTAAGAAGTTTGGGTTACACTTTAGTAAGAGCGATTTAGTAAGAAGTTTGGGTTACACTTTAGTAAGAACGATTTAGTAAGAAGTTTGGGTTACACTTTAGTAAGAACGATTTAGTAAGAAGTTTGGGTTACACTTTAGTAAGAACGATTTAGTAAGAAGTTTGGGTTACACTTTAGTAAGAACGATTTAGTAAGAAGTTTGTGTTACACTTTAGTAAGAACGATTTAGTAAGAAGTTTGTGTTACACTTTAGTAAGAACGATTTAGTAAGAAGTTTGGGTTACACTTTAGTAAGAACTATTTAGTAAGAAGTTTGTGTTACACTTTAGTAAGAGCGATTTAGTAAGAAGTTTGTGTTACACTTTAGTATGAACGATTTAGTAAGAAGTTTGGGTTACACTTTAGTAAGAACGATTTAGTAAGAAGTTTGGATTACACTTTAGTAAGAACGATTTAGTAAGAAGTTTGGGTTACACTTTAGTAAGAACTGTAATAGGAAACTCCAGAAGTGTGTAAATTTGTAGAAGTATCTTATCGAAAGATTCTTTGGTCTGGTTAACACTTTAGTAAGAGATCTAACACAAAACCCATTAAGTGGGGAAATTTGTCGAAGGATATCTTACAAAGAATCTTTGCTCTAACTAACACAAAACCCATTAAGTGGGGAAATTTGTCGAAGGATATCTTACAAAGAATCTTTGCTCTAACTAACACTTCATTGAGACCAAGGACGTAGCTATGGGATGAGAGGGGGGGAGGCTCCCCCCAAAGTTAATCGGAGTTGGTAAAATTCAAAGTGACTTTGTAAAATCCAGTTAAATTTTGGAAATTGGGATATTTTTGTAAAATTAAAAGGAGTTAGCAAAATCTACGCAACTTGTCAAAATCTAAAGCAGTTGGTAAAATCTGAAGTCACTTGGCAAAATCTGAAGCCACTTGGTAAAATACAGGCGAGTTGTGGAAATTAGGATTGGTTTTGTAAAATTAAGGATAGTTGGCAAAATCGGGACAACTTGGGAAAATCTAGGGAAGTTGGGAAAATTCGAAGTGACTTAGTAAAATTCAGGTGAGATGTAAAAATTGGGATTTATTCTGTAAAATTATGGCAAATTGCCAAAATCTACGGAAGTTCAAAATTCAAAACCACTTGGTAAAATACAGGCTAGTCGTAAAATTTGAGATTGTTTTTGTGCAATTAAGTTAAGGACAGCTGACGAAATCGAGAAAGAGTGGAAAAAAATCGAAAGTGACTTGGCAAATTCAGGGGAGATATAAAAATTGGGATATTTTGTGTATAATTATGGCGAGTTGGAAAAATCGAGGTATGTACACTTGGTAAAATTAAAGTGAGAAGTAAAAATAGGATATTGTGATATATAAATCATGGCGATGTTATAAAAAGGAGGCACTTGGTAAAAATTTGGGTAGCTGCCATTCCCCCCACCCCCATGGAGAGAAATTTTGGGTAGGTCCCCCAAAGAGACATAAGTTATGTAAAATGGCTTATTTCCTTAGTTGGCAAAATTTTATTTTCGAGTTGGAAAATTTTCGTTATCTCCCTCCCCCAAACACAATCTTTCGCCACGCCCTTGATTGAGAGCTATAACGAAAAATTGCCACATAAAAATCTAATAAAACTGTCAAAGATTTGTTAATATTTTTCATTTCAATTCATAATAATTTAAACATAGAGCATCTCGGTAGACTAACAATGTTATTCATAAGTTGTTCTACCTCTGATCGGCACTTCTTTGCACGCAATGGGTTAAATGGCCAGGTCACAAGGACTCCCATGGCTCAAACGAGGTTGGGGGAGGGAACCCACTGGATAGATGTTAAGAGACAGATGTTAGCCTCCCGTTAAGGCCATACAGCGTGTTCTTTAACATGCACAAGGCATGGCTCTCCCTCACACGGTCCATGGCTTTAACGTCCCATCCAACGGAAGGCGGAATAATCAATGGCAGGACGGGGAGTTTTGCAGAGATAAATCTGAACGCTGGCCCAGTTCAGACTCGAACCTGGGAACTGGAGATTACGTGCCTGGCGCGCTACCGACTGAGCCACCCCAGCCACAATGAGTTTTAGGTTCCTCTCGTAACAATAGTTCAACATAAAAAATTGGTTCCCAAAATATCATCCAAAATTGTCCTACCGAAAGAGAGAATTACCATGTTATTATATCAATGGGAATCTAACTTCGAAGTTCCATAACTTCTAAAATACGCATTTAATGTAAAAATATGAATGGTGATAAATTAAAGATCATAATCAAATCTATATTCTTTCAATATTTAAACTCTTATGGAAGATGGAATGTTTAGAAATAAATGGTTTTATAAAATTCATTCAAAATTGACTAATATTGAATCAATCATTACGCACATTTCTAAAATGCATATTTATTTTATTAAATGGTTCAAAACAATACTTATTGTAAAGGTTTAATTAATTTACGAGATAATTGTTTATGACGCATTACCGTTGCGAAATATTTAAGCTTCCATAACTCTTTAAATACTGAACGAATATGGCGAAAATCGTGGTTTAAATAGATTTATATACTTTAATTTATTCGCAGCTACGTTTCCATTAAATGCGCATTTTAGAAGTTATAGAGCTTCGAAGTTATATTCCCATTGGCATAACATTGACGTGTTTTCATATTTTTGTGTGGCAGTATACACTATTTGCTATATTCTTCGGTTCAATATTGTCTATCAAATTTCAAGTATTTGCATTATTTTTTTTCCTCTTTTGCAGTGAAGAGTGGCTCTAGATACACAGCGGATGTGACGTGGGTCCCACTTCTCCTTGCTGCTAGCCTCTCTCTGCTGCTGTACTGCTGTCATCATCTTCTGTCGCCCTCATCGCAATGACTAACCTCTTGCTGACGTAGCTGCAACCTGTGATTAACAAAAACACAACATCAACCTTCTGGATGCCACAGAATGTCATGCTTCCTCTCACCTTTAAGGAAGGACTAATCATTTCGGAGTCAAAGCATAAACATTGATTAGTTGTGCGGATGAATTATGGACACTTTTGCTGTGAGGTATGTAGTTCGCAAAAAATGAACTCCATGTTGAAGACACCTTGAATGACACGAACCTAACAAATACATTATCAGTGAGGGTCGTGTGAGAAAAGACAGCCACCAAGCCAAATTGAGAAAAAAAAATGATTTTTTGTTATTTATACAAGATCCAGGTAGTGCGAATGGCCTTTGTGCTGTTATCGTGCAATACCAGATGATGAGAAGTAGCATGATCTGGAAGTGAGAACTACTGGATAATAGTCATAAGAGTGAGGGGAAGTAGTTGTTCACTAATCTGGAGACTAAACATCAGCTTTCGATCATCGCGAAATCGGCATTAATCCGATCTATGAGAGAATCACGGCTTAAATGTGTCGACGAGCGTTTACCGTAAAGCAGGAAGACGTAGACGTGTAAATAAACAACAACTGCTTCACTGTTTCAGTGATATCGGTAGGATGTCGGTCATAAGGCATGAATGGAGCTTAACAGGGGCGTCTGCAGTTGCCGACATTCTGACACTGAAAGCGCTTGTTATAAATACTGGCACCAGTATTGAAAGGTTGGGAAAAAAGATTTACCAGGACTTTCAAGAGTGAAATTGCAATGATAATCAAGAAAATTATAAAAATGGAAGCATTACCAGTTTTTTCAATTGCCTTCTATAAAACTGGAAGCTTTTTTTCGTTTTAATTTAATAATATAAATAAATAAATAATGGTAGCACCTTAACTCCATGTTTGTTTATTTATTTAAATAATATTTATTTGTATTTTTATTAACTAAATATTATTGATTGATTGACCGATTGATTAAATATCTCACATGTTCAGTTTAGTTAAAAATAAATAAATATTGTATTTTAAATTTGAAATGTGACCATGCCTAACACGATAAAAGGTTTATAAAAATGTATGCAAATATTTATATGCTATATAATTCATTTAAAATTATTGGTACTCATTTTCACCACTGTATAAATAAGTAAATAAATAAATAAGTATGGTGCTCCTTAGCGCCATTTTACTTATTATTATAAATGTTGATACCAAGTGGAAAAGTGAAATATTTATTTATTCATTTATTTATTCGTTTATTTATTTGTGTAATTGTTTAAAACATACATTTAATATCTCGTATATTCACTTTAGTTATTAATAAATAAATAAATATTATCTTCTAGATTAAGAATATGACCCAGCATAACAAGGCAAAAGATTTATAAAAAAATGTTCCGTAAACTCTTTGTATGCTATTTAATTCATTTAGCATTATTGCTACTCATTTTCCGCACTAAATAAATGAATAAATATGGTGCCTTTTACACCCATATTTATTTATTTAAATAATATTTATTTTCATTTTTCTTACTTAATATTTATTTATGTTTATTTATATTTTTAACCAATTTATTTATTTATTTATTATTTGTTTGTTTGTCTAAATAATATTTATTTTTATTTTTGTTAACTAAATATTTATTTATTATTTGTTTGTTTGTTTGTCTAAATAATATATATTTTTATTTTTGTTAACTAAATATTTATTTATTTATTTATTTTTATTTTTACTTAAATATTTATTTTTTATATTTTTAATCAATTTTTTATTTATTTATTTTTTTTGTTTGTCTAAATAATATATATTTTTATTTTTGTTAACTAAATATTTATTTATTTATTTATTTTTATTTTTACCTAAATATTTTTTTTTATATTTTTAATCAATTTTTTATTTATTTATTTTTTTTTGTTTGTCTAAATAATATTTATTTTTATTTTTGCTAACTAAATATTTATTTATTTATTTGTTTATTTATTTATTAAATATCTCATATATTCAGTTTAGTTTAAAATAAATGAATGAATGAATAAATAAATAAATTAATAAAATATGTTTTAGATAAAGAATGTGATCCAGCCTAACAAGGCAAAAAAATTATAAAAATGTGCAAAATTGTTTATATGCTTTATAATTCATTTAGAATTATTGTTACTCATTTTTTGCAGCGTAATTTATAATTATGTCTCCTAAATGATAATTTCATATTGATCTATATTTCAAGGTCCCCTCTCTTGAGTTTCCATTTATCTTTCGTTGGTTCTTTCTCATGCTAAGAAAATCCTTTCACATATGGTAATATAGACACACTTATGAGAGAATCTTTCAGAAAATGCCGCCATATTTGGGGAACAACGAAACGTAAACAAAACTAAACGTGAAATGTGACGTTTAATTCATTTGATTATATCGTTTCTCAATGAAGTTCATTGTTAATAATAAACATATGCTACAAAATACATAAATATACAAATAATATCACAAGGTCTATAAGTAGTCACAAGGTAGCGTTACAATGTAGGTAAATAGTTACAATAGTTTGACGATTAATGTTCATCCACATACAAGACCATCCCAACAGCATAATGTATTCCCAGCTGTCGTTAGAGGTGGCTAAACCTCGAAAGCGACATTCTAATCATTGGTTGTTCCAATTTCTACTCAAAATTTCCATAAATGTTAACGTTCAAATGTCTTTACATAACTCTGCAATCGGAGAAATTTCGAAACCCTATTAATAATGATTATATGCTGGCATTCTATTTATTTGCTGGCATTTATTATATTATTTAACTGGCATTCTATTTCAAAACTTAATGGCTTTGATTCTAGATGCTTGCGCAGTATCTTAGGCATTAGGGGGTTTGGCTTTGTAAGTAATGATGAAGTCAGAAGGAGTCACCAACCTCATTTGAGCAGCATTTTTGTTCAGAGAGAGACCGCGTCGGTTTCGCCATGTTGTCCGTATGCACATCTGCAGATTGGAAAACAAGATTATGAATAGTGTGCCTAATGGCTTCAGGAAAAGGGGAAGACCTAGGATGCGATGGGCAAACAATGTCCAACAGGACCTTACTAGAATTGGCCTACAATGGCCAAATACAGCAGATGTCGCTCAGAACATGTTGAAGACACACATGTCTGAAGAGGAAAATTACTTGAGGTAGTAAAATATATAATCTGTAAATAGAAAATCTGAAAAATGATGCTCCAAAAATAGAGTGAATTTTTATATATTATTTTCCTCTAAAAACAAAATTTGAAAGAATTTATTTTCTTAGTTTTGTAAAATAATCTGATTCAATTATCAAAAATCTATCTGCGTTCTGTCATCAGGTCCAATCAGTCATAGCATCATCTATGCATTTTTTTCCTATAATGGTTATAGAGATGTATAAGACATATGTATTGTTATTAGAGGATGAAAATTTCACTTCATCTAGTTCAGTTGTTTCTTTTTTATGATTTTGTTTTTATAAACTCCGAAAGTGTAAACCCAAAAGATGATGGATTCCCATAACGTAAACGTCTGGTATGCATTTTATGTTATCTCTTCTATGGATTTTTTTAATTGTATTTAGCTAAGGAAACAGAACAAGCAATTCTTAGATTTCTCAGTAGATGTGCTCAAATTTGGATTCCGAATGTTTAGGGTGGGTAGAAAGTATTTTTGTAAAACAATATGTTCTCTCTTTTAGCTTAGATCTTTTTAACTCTTTTTAGACATAAAATGTTCTCCTTCGCTCTTTTTTTTCAACTGAGAGCAAAAATTTTACTTGCAAAATTCGGAATTTCTGATTCTTTTTACATGCATACAAAATCCTTATGCAGTAAAGGGCTATAGAGAGGTCCAATCAGACTGCAATTTTGTTCTCCAGAGTCTGTCCTTAACCATAGTTATTGTACCATTGTTAAAGTGGTTTAAGTGTCCGGCCACTGCACACCAATTCTAACAAGGTCGTGTTTGACACTGTCTGCTCACGCATCTTAGGTCTCCCTCTCTTTATGAGGCCTTTAGTCACATTGTTCATAATCTTATTCGCTAATCCGTACGAGCAACATGACTAAACCAACGGAGTCTCTCTCTGAACAATATACTGCTCAAAGGAGGTTACCGACTCCTTTACCTAACCTCATCATTACTTACAAAGTTGAACCACCTAATGTCCAAGATACTGCATAAGCATCTAGAATCAAAGGCATTAAGTTTCCTGTTACCTTGTTTAAAAAAGGGTCCAGTTTCACTACCATAACTAACCTTAGAAAGAACCAAACTATTATACAGCCAAATTTTAGTCTTTAGGTGTATACACCTTTTTTTAATTTAACTATAACGAATCGTAATACTCACGCAAGATCCTTGACGACTGAATTGTATCCAAAAGACATTAATTTCCTTATGTGGCATATTGTCAAAAAAGTTAAAACAAGTCCAAGTATTAAATTTGATCAAAGATTCTACAAATCAAGTTTCAAATCCATCATTATAATACAAAATAATTGTTTATTAGATTTAATCATTTTACAAAGCTAAAATCTTTTTTAATTGTTCGTAGTGTGGATGCCATTTTTTCACTCAGTATTACTTGTTCATTACAGTTATTATTTGATATGTAGTGTAATCAGATCTTACCAAAAATACTACTTTAATTATTTTCTTTGATAATAATCGAACTAAGGTAACATTTATTCTTTACACTTGGTATTTACATACTTTTTACACATTATTATGCTGCATTAATTCATATGATGACAAAGGTATAAATTGTCTTTAGATGGGTGGGATCCGAACCCACGACCTTCTGATAAGCATCCCACTCGGCAAAAGACAAATTTTTCCCTATATGAATTAATAAAGCATAATAGAATGCAAAAAGTATGTAAATATCCAGTAAAAACGAAAGAACTATAGATATAATGAATAACGTAAATTCGTTTTTTTTTTAAATAAAGTTTTTTGTAAAAAGTTTGGCATTTTTAAAAGCAAAAAAATTACCTTTTTTTGATGTAAAAAAAGGAGTATTTTCCCTTTTTCTGCCTTTGCTGAATGGCCAAACTTCTAATATAATCTTATCGATCTGTACACGTGTCACAAAATGGCTGGAAAATGCAACGAACGAATAGAATTGCTAACATAATTGCAGCTTGGAGTTTGTTAGTTGAATCAAGTAAAAGCACCCATGCCTTCGAAAGAGTTATTGTTCTAAATTTCATTTCTCCCTCTGCAAACGAAACACGTTTTCCAAAATTATTTTCACTATATTCATTTTATGGGACCATATATATCGATTACTAGGGAACGATCAAATTTCTGAATGTAATTTAGACGTTTGAGTTCCAGATACTTCTAATGATGCTTGTGTGATTTTATATAGTCAAAACCTGAATATCCAATTTCAAGCTTCTACAATATTTACTCTGTATGTAAATAATGCTGTTTAAATGGTAAAATGAGCCTTAAAACGCCTTCTACATTATTCCTACGACTTAAATTGGTAACTCTTGAAACTTGACAAGTATCTGAAATTAACTGAGCTCGACTTAGTCGTGTTTAAAATTGCTAAGTTTTTTTTTCTCCACATTTCCTCGAATAAATGGGAACGATAACTAACATGAAACTGGTTTTGAGTAGGAATTCAGAATCAAACGGACAAGTCTTTAAATACTTTTAATCAATACCAACCACGATGAATTTAAAGTATTTGTCTTTTATGAAGCAAAGGTTATGAGCAATTGCTTTATGAGCTGTAAAATTTTCAGTAATGGATTATTAAACATTCCCGAAAATATTTCAGGGAATGAAAAAAACACGCTCTCGGGTTATTCTGAATGTTGACAATAGTTGTTTCTCAAAGCGACAAAAATAAAAATTGAAATATTTATTTCATTTATATTTACACAAAAATCCAGAACTTTCTAGACGACTGCCTAGATCAATTTATAACGTACTGAGAACAGAGGCAAAAATTGAAGTGTTACTTTTTGTCGCGCATAGAGCTAAGTGACAAGGATCAGAAAAGAAATTTAGAAGAGCCTCTGGTTAATACGGGAAAGGCGGAGGAATAAAAGCATGCCTAAGTGGAGATCATGAAACCATTTTTCAACTTTCTTTAACAGAATAAGAACCTTGAGTACAAGGCGACCACGACTTAACGTTCGTCCGATAGATGACGGCGTTTTCCGCGTTATCCTCTATCTCCAAACTCTATCTACCTACATCTTCCTCTCTTCCCCACTACTTACCTCCATTCACCCTAACTACTTACTTCCATTCGTCGCCACCATCCATCGTTTCCTAACTCCCTTCACCACCAACATCCACTCTTTCCTCCCCTCCATAGCTTCCTACCTACATTCACCACCACTTCCCTACATTCACCGCTATAATCCATCACTTCTTTCCATCCCTCCAGGGTCACCTACCTCCATTCAACAACATTTCTCTGCATTCACTATTACAATCCATTAATTTTTCGGGCCGGGGATGGCTCAGTCGGTAGAGCGCCAGGCTCGTAATCTGTAGTTCCCAGGTTCGATTCCCAGCTGGGTCAGCTTTGAGATTTATCTCCGCAAAATTCCCCGCCCTGCCCACGGTCAGTAGGGGACACCGATGGGCTTGGAAAGGCCACCGTCCGTCGGATGGGACGTTAAGCTGTGACTCCGTGTGCGGGGAGAGAGACGTACCCTGTGCGCGTTACAGAACACGTCCCTTGACGGGAGGCTACCATCTGTCTCCCAACAGCTGTTCCAGTGGGTCCCCTCCCCCAATCTTCTCTGAGCCTTCGGGGTCCATGTGACCTGGCCATTTAGCCCATGGTGTGCAAAAAAGTGCCGCTCAGAGGTAAAACAACCCAACCCATCATTTTTTCCATCTCCTTACCGACACTTACCTCCATTCACCACTACAATTCACCACATTCATTCCCTGCACCACCATTTACCTCCATTTAACACCACTTCCCTACATTCATCACTAAAATTAAACCTCTAAGCCTTAACTGGCATAGTGGTTAGGGAGTTAGCGACTGTTCCAGCAAGGCGAACTTTGTGTGTTGTGTTAACTCTAACTGAGGCAGTGGTCAGCAGTGACTTCGGTCTTAGTAGGGCATGTCCTTGTATGAGAAGGCCTGTATTAAGCTAGGAGTAGCTTCTAGGATTCTTCTTTGTCCTAAACGCTGCAAATAAAACAAAAATTCATCACTTCTTTTCATCCCGCTACCTACCTCCATTCACCCTATAATTCATCACTTCCTTCCGTCTCTCCACCTACCTCTTTCACCACTTCCTCCTCTTTCCCCACTGCCACTTAGCTACATTCACCCCTTTTTGCTGCTCCTCCACCGCCGCCTACCTCCATTCGCCAAAACTTCCTTCGGTCCTTCTCCACTACCTACCTCCATTCGCCAAAACTTCCTTCGGTCCTTCTCCACTACCTACCTCCATTCGCCGAAACTTCTTTCGGTCCTTCTCCACTACCTACCTACATTTGCCGAAACTTCCTTCGGTCCTTCTCCACTACCTGCCTCCATTCGCCGAAACTTCCTTTGGTCCTTCTCCACTACCTACCTCCATTTGCCGAAACTTCCTTCGGTCCTTCTCCACTACCTGCCTCCATTCGCCGAAACTTCCTTTGGTCCTTCTCCACTACCTGCCTCCATTCGCCGAAACTTCCTTCGGTCCTTCTCCACTACCTGCCTCCATTTGCCGAAACTTCCTTCGGTCCTTCTCCACTACCTACCTCCATTCGCTGAAACTTCCTTCGGTCCTTCTCCACAACCTACCTCCATTCGCCGAAACTTCCTTCGGTCCTTCTCCACTACCTACCTCCATTCGCTGAAACTTCCTTCGGTCCTTCTCCACTACCTACCTCCATTCGCCGAAACTTCCTTTGGTCCTTCTCCACAACCTACCTCCATTCGCCGAAACTTCCTTCGGTCCTTCTCCACTACCTACCTCCATTCGCTGAAACTTCCTTCGGTCCTTCTCCACTACCTACCTCCATTCGCTGAAACTTCCTTTGGTCCTTCTCCACAACCTACCTCCATTCGCCGAAACTTCCTTCGGTCCTTCTCCACTATCTACCTCCATTCGCTGAAACTTCCTTTGGTCCTTCTCCACAACCTACCTCCATTCGCTGAAACTTCCTTCGGTCCTTCTCCACTACCTACCTCCATTCGCTGAAACTTCCTTCGGTCCTTCTCCACTACCTACCTCCATTCGCTGAAACTTCCTTTGGTCCTTCTCCACAACCTACCTCCATTCGCCGAAACTTCCTTCGGTCCTTCTCCACTACCTACCTTCATTCGCCGAAACTTCCTTCGGTCCTTCTCCACTACCTACCTCCATTCGCCGAAACTTCCTTCGGTCCTTCTCCACTACCTACCTCCATTCGCTGAAACTTCCTTCGGTCCTTCTCCACTACCTACCTCCATTCGCCGAAACTTCCTTCGGTCCTTCTCCACTACCTGCCTCCATTCGCCGAAACTTCCTTCGGTCCTTCTCCACTACCTACGTCCATTCGCTGAAACTTCCTTCGGTCCTTCTCCACTACCTACCTCCATTCGCCGAAACTTCCTTCGGTCCTTCTCCACTACCTACCTTCATTCGCCGAAACTTCCTTCGGTCCTTCTCCACTACCTACCTCCATTCGCTTTAACTTCCTTCGGTCCTTCTCCACTACCTACCTCCTTTCCGCCGATTTCTCTCAATCCCACACCAAGTTTCATCCATCTTTCTTCCTCCATTTATTCCCCAGTCTCATTTATTCCCCATTCCTGGCGGAGCTCGATAAAACTAAACAATCTTGGCATTACCAAAAAAAAATATTGTATTTAATTATTTATTGAAAAGTTCGATGTAAATACATCGAATTTTTCAATATCAGGCACGAACACCACCGTTATCAACAGGGTTATTTTTTTAAAACAATCACATACCTGAGCATGTGTGCCATATTACCAAACAGAGTTATGCCACGCACTACCTGTAAATCTATACTATATCCCATATATACTCTTGTATTACATGCTATTGTTTAGTTAAACTGCTTTCGTATCGTAACACTCCTTTATAATCACGCCAAACGTAAGTCGGGAAGTTTCTGTTTGACTGTTCAGTCACACTTCCGACTGCAGTCGTGTTGCATTTCTCTGCACTATTTAAACTGATTTAACACACAGTAAGAAACTTTCCTGTGGAAGGTTAAATTTGTCATTAAGGATGATAGAATTTTAACATCGACAAAAATGGCATCAGCTAAATTAATGGATTGGTTCTATTCCTCATTTTAAGTCGTGCCTTTACCGTATGGTAGTGGATCTCGAACGTCTTCTTGTGACAGACCACTTAAATGTCAATACTGAAATTGACCAACTGAATATTGCAGTTGACCAATTGAATGTCAGTATTGCAGTTGACCAATTGAATGTCAGTATTGCAGTTGACCAATTGAATGTCAGTATTGCAGTTGACCAATTGAATGTCAGTATTGCAGTTGACCAATTGAATGTCAGTATTGCAGTTGACCAATTGAATGTCAGTATTGCAGTTGACCAATTGAATGTCAGTATTGCATTTGACCAATTGAATATCAGTATTGCAGCTGACCAATTGAATGTCAGTATTGCAGTTGACCAATTGAATGTCAATATTACAGTTGACTAATTGAATGTCAGTATTGCAGTTGACCAATTGAATGTCAATATTACAGTTGACTAATTAAATGTCAGTATTGCAGTTGACCAATTGAATGTCAATATTACAGTTGACTAATTAAATGTCAGTATTGCAGTTGACCAATTGAATGTCAATATTACAGTTGACTAATTAAATGTCAGTATTGCAGTTGACCAATTGAACGTCGATATTGCTGTTGCCCAATATCTCAATTGACCAACTGAATATCAATATTGCAGTTGACCAATAGATGTGACGATTTACCATTACCATATTAAATTTACACAGTCTTATAACCTTGCGTAAAAGGCAATCTTTAATTTGCACCTTTATAAGATCTTATAACCTTGCATAAAATTAAACGATGAACATGTAGCAGCAAAACTAAACTGGTTTGAGTTAAATTCATTAAAGAAACATGAACTTTAGTCATTGAATTACGACTCCTGCTTCTTCATGTTATGTCAATGGAAACTAGTTTCGAAGCCCTGTAATTTCTAAAATAAGCATTTTAATGAGAAAATATGATTGAAGATAAATTTAAGATCCCATTGAAGTCTAAATCTCGATTTTCAACAGCATTCGCTTTGCACTTAAAGAGTTATGAAGTTCGAATATTTAAGAGCAACAATAGGTCAAACATTTTGACAAATATCGAAAGAATTAAACTTTTTAAATATGCAGTAATCCCTCATTACTATCCAGTTCGCTATAATGCTATTATTGTATTATAATTATACCTCACGATAACGTTGTCCCAACTCGCCATAACGCTATTTAAACTCTGACCACATATTATGAAAATAACAATAGCTACGATAAATAATAATTCCTATGAATCTGTCAATAGAATTGAAGCCTTCTAATTTCATAAAAACGTATCTGGGATACATTGCCTAAATATGTAACTTTTTAGGGCATTTATCGGACATAGTTAATTGGTAGCTAGTAAGTTTTTTAAGTTGTGATAATAGGTGATAAGAGTGCAAAAGCGTCAACTTCTAGTGTCGATAAAAATGAAAAGTCTGATTTTAGAAACTAAATTTGACGCTTTGAAAAGAATTGATTCTGGTGAACGGCAAGTCGATGTGTGCAATATTTTAGGGTTGTGTTCATTTACCTCTGAACCACACTTTTTTGCGCACAATGGAATAAATGGCCAGGTCACAAGGACCCCGAAGGTTCAGAGAAGGTTGGGGGAGGGAACCCACTGGAACAGCTGTTGGGAGACAGATGGTAGCCTCCCGTCAAGGGACGTGTTCGGTAACGTGCACAGGGTACGTCTCTCTCCCCGCACACGGAGTCACAGCTTAACGTCCCATCCGACGGAGAGCGGCCTTTCCAAGCCCATCGGAGTCTCCTATTGACTGAGGGTATGGCAGGAAACTTTTTGGAAATAAATCTCAACGCTGGCACAGGCGGGACTCAAACCTGGAAACTGCAGATTACGAATCTGGCGCGTTACAATTACAATCCCCGCCGCGCAATAATTTCAAACTTGCAATTTAAAAAGTAAGAACAGTTAAAAGAAAAAAGAATCAATTTGGCAGGAAAAAGGTTACCTGTTCCACTGCAGGCAACAAAATTAAATAGAGCTAGGACAGCTTTTATGGGTCAGCATTGAGATTTACCTCCGCAAAACTTCCCACCCTGTCCACGGTTAGTAGGAGACATCGATGGGCTGGAAAGGCCGTCGTCCGTCGGATGGGACGTTAGGCCGTGGCCCGTGTGCGGGAGAGCCATACCTTGTGCAGTTTAAAGAACACGCTGGATGGCTTTGATGGGAGGATACCCCTGTCTCCCAATAGCTGTCCAAGTGGGTCCCATCAACCTTCTCTGAATCATCGGGGTTCTTGTGATCTGGTCATTTAGCCCATTGTATGCAAAAAAGTGCCGCTTAGAGGTAAAACAACCCAATCCGGCTATTATGATTGAAAAGGAGACACTTCTAACTATTTTTATTAATGATAATGCACAAGCTAAAATTCCGTTAAGTTCAATTATTATTCAACAAAATGTCTATATAAAGAATTAGCGTATACGAAAATCTAGAAAACGGTCAGCCTGAAAAATGTGTGGAACCTTTTACTGCTAGTATGGGGTGGTCCAATAGATTTAAAAGGACTCTAAACTACAAAATATATCAATCCAGGGAGAAACCACAAGTGTAGATCACGAAAGAGCTTAAATTTTCAGAAAGAGCGTTGAAATGTTTGAAGGGGGGAGGGGTCACATTTCTCAATAAATTTTAAACACGCTATGAATAAACTATCGAAACAAGCCTATCGCAATGACTGAAATATACGGAACACGCATTTTTATACAAATACTGCGCTCGTTTAGGGCTGAATCATTTATCTCTCTGTTTTGCTGGAACCATTTAACAGCGTTAAGCGAGGGATTCCTAATGCACCAATTCTATTAAATGGTTTGAAAGAATGCCTTCTTATTCGAATTACGATTCACTTCTAAGACAAATTCTAACGTTTGGCATCGGCGTTGATATATATATTCAAACTTCCATAACTCTTTAGGTATCGAAAGCATTTTGCTGCAAATCAAGACTTAGACTTCATTAAGACTTTTAATTTACCTTCATACATTTTCTCATAAAACGCGTATTTTAGAAATTATAGAGCTTCGAAGTTAGCTTTCTCTGACATAACATTAAGGGGTGTGGTCATAATTATCCCTGCTGTACAATAAAATATGTACATATCAGAAGCAACAGTGGATTGATAAGCAGAGTTTACGAAACACCCCCACTGCAAGTGGGGGTGTTTCGTAAACTCTGTTTATCAATCCACTGTTGCTACCAGTAGACTACCCAGTGGGGGGGGGGCGATCAGTGAAGTCCTCCCCCTCCCCGAAAATTCTATTGTCTTATACTAAATCTCAAAGTTTACCTGCTTTGAAAAAAAATGAAAAATCAGTTCTCTTTGTAAAATTTTACTTTTAGCCACCTATTTTATGTCTGACACTAAAAATAGATTAAAAAACATCTATAAAATCTCATTCCATATCGAATATCTTTTCCACTTCCCTGTTCGTTGGAATATTCTAGTAATGGGAAAACCCTTCTCAAGTCTTATTCTCAGCCATCTCCCCTGAAACTCAATTCTCCGAAACTGAATTTTCGGATCCCCGAAAACAAAATTATCGGACCCTCCCCCTGCCCCCCCGTAACTAAATTCTGGTTACGTATCTGAATGCAAGATATACTTTCATTTATGGAAGCTGATAAACTATTTTTATGTAAAGAGCTTTGTTATTTTAATTGAATTTATCTCTTATATTTGTGCTAAGTTTGCTAATATATATTTGTTCTAAGTGTTCAGAAACTTAAATGTTTAATTTGAGTGTGTATGTGAATGATTTTTATTGTAATAACTGAGAAACACAGAACGAATATATTTAATTTTACTTGTTCAACAGTGATTTGTGATCACAAAGCTTCCAGTCAGTTGTTAATCTACCCATTACTTGGCTATTTAGAGTTCTTCAAGTTAACACTAAGTGACATCATCAATGCTAACTTGAATCGAACCATGACCTTGAAGATTCATTCAAAGTATATTAACAGTTCCTGCGACGCTTCAATCTCGTGCATTTGCTTAGTGTGAGTAGTGGATAAAACCTGAGATTAATATGAACACAGGGAAATAAACCTCACCATTTGCAAATGTATGATATCATAAAGGATTCAGCAAAATAGATTGTGCATGTGATGTGACTAAGAGATGCAAAGCACAGCAGATGGCCTATGCTTGGTCTAACTACATGCGCATTCTAACAAACTCAGTGACAAAGAGATGTACATATCATAAAGAATGGAATAAATGTCAATCTAACAGTTTCTGACTAAGAGAAGTTACGAACAAACACCATATATTGTCGCACGGTGACTAAGAACTTGAAATGTGAAAAGATTGTTTAAGCAAAAGGCTTATAAGAAGAATTGTTAGGCTTACTAATTGCTACATGAACCTTTGTGCAATAACTGGGATAACTGCTTCTATGCATTAATGGACTGTGGTTGTGGTTACTTTGTAAGGAATCTTGATGAAAATCTGGAACAGACAATCATGATTGACAATCGACCTTCTCCTTTGCTAAGGGTATGCTGTGTGATGTTCATTAGTAGCTCTTGTTAAAAAATGAAACCTGTTCACCGTTGTTGTAGGAATTTCAAATATTGTATAAAGTTTTATAATCAAGTTATCGTGAGTATTCAAGGTTTGTGATGAACGTGTAATGTAAAATCCATTAGCAATACACACACATAACAATCCATAGAATAAAAAAATTGACTTTAAGAAAATTAGCTGTTTCAGATACCAGAAAATTTAGCCTAATGACACAATAGTCTTTATTTGTAGGACGAAAATCTATGAAGATTTTAATCTTTATAAATTGATGCTATATCAACCTTTCAAGATATACGTAGTTCAGCGTAAACAATTCACATCCAGAAAGTTATCCCTTTTACCTAAATGCGTTTAAGGAAAATAGCTGATTGAGGTAGCAGAAAATTTCCCTTAATGATACTATGGGTCTTTATTTCTAGGACCACAAAAATAAGATTAAGGCAAAAAATCTATGAACATTTTAATCTTTAAAAATTAATGCTCTTTCAACCTTTCTGGATATGCATAGTTCAATGTAAAAAAATTATATCTTTATATTAAAGTTTTATAATCAAGTTATTCCTATCATCTAAACTTCTAAGGAGCGTGGAAGGTTTGTGATGAAAGTGTAATGTAAAACCTGTTAACTATATAGATATATAACAAACCAAAGAAAAAGGAACATCTAAATTTTTTTAAACCAGAAATCGCAGAAAATTTGCTGCTTGAGGTACGAGTAAATTCTTTCTGATAGCAAAATCAGTCTTTGTTTCGAGGACCATTTGCTCCGAAGAAATAAGATTAAAGTAAAACAGAATCTGTAAAAATTTGAAACTTTATAAATCAATGCTATTTGAACTTCTTAAGATATAAGCAATTCAGAGTAAAAAGTTCATATCCTTGTGATACACATAATGCAAACGGATATAAAAGTACTAGTTATAGATTCATTTCAGTCAATAACCCCCACTTTGTCCACTATGAGAAAGAGGGGCATCGAAGGGATTGGAAAGGCTGACGTCCATCAGATGGGACGTTAAGCCGGTGTGCAGTGGAGCCATCTCTTTCCCCAACCCTTTCCGAATCATTGTCCTTATGACCTTGCCAGTATTGAGATTTATGTCCGCATACCTTCCGGGACTGTCCTCGATAAGTAGGTGACACTGATAGGCTTGGAAAGGTCGCCGTCCTTTGGATGGGACGTAAAGACGTGACCCCGTGTGCGGGAGAGCCATAACAAATGCATATTTAAGAACATTTCATCTAACTGTTATCCAGTGGGTCACCTTCCCCCCAACCTTCTCGGAGTCCTTTGGTTGTTTTACCTCTTGGTGGCACTGTTTTGCACACCATGGGTTAAATGGCGAGGTCACAAAGACCCCGATGGCTCATAAAAGGTTGGGGGAGAGAACCCACTGGAACAGTTGTTGGTATACAGATGGCAACCTTCTGTCAAGACCATCCAGCGTGTTCTTTAACGTGCACAGAGTATAGGTGATATGGTTTGCACAATCTGCGCAAAATAATATATATATATTATTTTGCGCAGATTAATCTCAAAACTGGCTTAATTGTAAATCGAACCTGGGAACTGCAGATTACGAGACTGGCGCGCTAGACTGAGCCACCCCCGCCCCTCTCGGAGTCCTTGTAACCTGGCCATTTAGCCCACTGTATGCAAAAAAATGTCGCTCAGAAGTAAAATAATTCAACTGACAGAAACTCTCAATCTCTGAGCGTTTAGAAATTTTTCTTCCATTTCTTAAATTCACAACTGTAAGATAGGCTCAATAGTTTCATCCACTCTAACAATAAAGATACATTGAGTTATCTGTCGCCTTTTTTTAGCCTAGTCTTCACCAACTACGCGAGTAGCAAGTCCTACTTTTATTGCTCTGAAATTCGTGGGCTTTTACCAATTTTTATTCGCATCTTTAGCGCTAACTTTGCACTTTGCTCTTCGGAAAATGAAAGACATTCCACGATTTAAACCGATTTCGCATCGCCAATCCTGACGTAGGAAGTAAAGATCGCACCTGCTCTTGCAGAGCGTCGTACTTCGAACACCGTCGTGGTCCAAATGTTCCCCAATCTTATTTCACTGATGTTGACATGAAAAGAGAATCTCATTGAATCTCTAGGAGCAATTTTGTGCTTCAACTCTTTTGCATTGTTTCTTATCGTATTGGGATTTATTCAGTTGAAACTAAAGTGCGAAACGGCAGTGGCGTCGCCTTATTAGTGGCTACCGGAGCTGAAACTTCACTGCATGGGTTGCATCATTAGGGCTAGCGGAGCTCAAACTACAATGAAAAACAGTATTGGGTCGAGTCATTAGGGGCATTTACCGGAGCTGAAACTACACTGCAACACGGCAGTGGAGTTGCAATCATTAGGACTACCGGAGCTCAAACTACAGTGAAAAAGGGCACTGGATCGAGTCATTGAGCTACCGGAGCTGAAACTACACTGCAAAATGGCAGTGGCTTTGCATCATTAGGGCTAGCGGAGCTCAAATTAGAGTGCAAAACACCACTGATTACTGGAGCTCACTTTAAAGTGCAAAATGGCATTAGAGTCGTGTTATTAGGAGTTACCTGAGCTCAGCGAAAGCACAATGAGACCTTTTTTTATAAGGTCACAAATGGAAATAAATTTCTTATAAAAATTAGTATAATGTTATTGCAGGTAGCTTCAGGATATACCTAACGAAATGATATTTTATTACATATATTGTTTTTAGAACAATAGCACAAAATTAAAAATAGTAAAATTGACAGTAAAATACTGTATATAATTAATTATTGCTTCTTTAAATATTATTATTGATTATTCTTTTATTTATTTTTATACCTTAAACCAACCTGCAATAATACACCAAAATTTCAAAAAAGTATGCTTTTAATTACGATGTTATCAATATTGCTGTCATGTATTTAAAATTAGTTGAACACAGTAGCTCTTAATGATGTGACGTCACTGCCAAAAGGTTAACACGAAAATCAGGAGACTGGTGTATATATTTCTTATTATCAAAATTTCGCGTGAACATTGCATTTTTAATCCTTAGTGATATTCAAAAATTGTACCGTATTCTGAGAGTAAAGTTCAAGACAAAGATTGAATAAGTTTATTGATTAAACAACAGACGTCTGCGGCCTATCTAATCTTCATTATGGAATGTTATTCCCGATCAAGATTTAACAAGATCGGCAATCTGAAAGGACCGCAGGAAAAAATACCGTTTATAATCGGCAGGCAAAATTATTAATCTTCGTCTCAGTTTTCGAGTCTAAAACACGCTAATGCATTTAAAGTCGCTGTTAAGTAGTTAGCAAGAAATCTGTAGCTATTGAAAATTTATTAAACAGTAATAGGGATTACATCTCTACTTATATATATATACTCAGTTCTCACTGAATTATGACCACCTCCATCCATATTGTGTCAGTGAAAGCTAACTTAGTAGCTGTATAATTTCTAAAAGATAGTTTTATGGGACAGAAGATAAATTAAAGATGTCAATCAAATCTATCTAAATCTTGATTTTCAACAATATTCCCTTAGTATTTAAAGAACTATGGAAGTTTGAATATTATATATTATAATAAGTATGAAACTACAGCAATGACTAAAGTTAGAATTTAACTCAAAAAATAATTATAATTTGAATAAGAAGTATTATTTCACACTATTTAATACAACAGATGTATATTTGAAAAATTAATGTAAATAATATTTCGATATCTTCAATTTTCCTAAGACTTGCATTGTTGCTGTTAAATATTCAAACTTCCGTAACTCATTAAGTACAAAACGAACATTATTGAAAATCGAGATTTAGATAGATTTGATTGAGATCTTTAATTTATCTTTCGGTAAATTTCTCATAAAACGCTCAGTTTATAAGTTATAGAGTTTCTAAATTAGCTTCACTGATATAACATAGAGGGAGTGGTCATAATTCAGTGAGGACTGAGTGTACATATAATAATAAAAAAATAAATACCCCCTCAAGCAGCTGCTTGCCACAGAGGTCTGACAGGAGCCTGTCAGTTTATATGCCACAGTAGAAGATCTGAGAGGATGGCAGGACCTCAGCAGAAAACAACACGAACATCCATGACTTACGCGGGGCTCGAACCCAGGTCCCGTAGATCAGTAGCCAAGAGCGCTAACCAATACATAATGTTTAAGCAGCCTATGGGCTACTGAGGTCTAACCAGATTGTGCAATATAGTTCTCGAAAAGTGTCTATTCTGAGGTACACAGCTGCTGCATTTAGCAGCTATATGCCAATTCTAGCAAGGTTGTTTCACATTGTGTGCCCATCGCATTCCTAGGTCTCCCCTTTTCCTGAGGCCTTTAGGGACACTGTTCATAACCTTATTCCCCATTCTACAGTTACGCATATGGGCAACATGGCCAAAACCAAAGCAATCTCTCTTTGCACGAAATGATGCTGAAATGAGGTTGCCGACTCCTTTGCCTAACTTCATCATTGCTTACAAAGTTGAACCATCGAAATCCGAAGATACTGCGTAAGCATTTGAATCGAAAGCATCAAGTTTCCTGTTATCTTGCTTACAAGGTGTCCAAGTTTCACACCATAACTAACTAGAAAGAACAAACTATTAAACGGCCTAATTTTAATCTTTAGGTGTATGCGCCTATTTTTCCATACTCTCCATATGTTCTTAAAAGTCGCAGCAGCAACAGAATGCAGATCGAAAATTAACGTAACACATTTTAATGTAACGTCATAAATTTTTAAACACATTTTCCTTGTTAATTCTTTAGCTTCAAATCTTGTGGCCATAAGCTTTAGACACTTTTTCTATTAATGAATAACTGAATGCAGTGTTTTTTAATGGGTTTCATTCTGGTTTAAAACATGGTTTTGTCCTGTACTGTATCCAATACTACTTTAATCTGTTCTTACCCCCCAAACTTTCCTTTCCTACACAAGGTAACTAGAAAAGTCACAGAAATTCCGCCGTTGTTAGTTTAGAGCAAAACTCGCCAGCTACAAATGACCAAGTTGGTTTCATAATATTTATAATTCACCGAGACGAAATGAGAATTGCCTCATTAAAGCAAACCGTGGCAAACATTGGCACACAGTATGTTTCCAGAAAATCCACGTTTCGTATGCTGAAGACCGAAACTTAGCAAATTGAGTTTATGAGCAGTTTGCAGTCATTTGGCTGGCTTGCTGGTGTCCATGAGTGCTTCTGTTAATGAGCAAATCTTAAGTCGTATTCTGCTTCAATAAGACTCGCGGTAATAAGAAATGCAGAAGTTCATCACCGTGTGAGAAGACACAATGAATCGTATAAAAAGAATTTTTTTTAAAAAAAAATGCATCGTAAACGTTCAAATAATAACCCGGATTACAATTTATAATTTTGTACTTCCATTTGGCTACAATTCAAACAAGACATTTAGACCCCAGAGTGTAATCTATTTTATATTTCAGAGTTTGTGTTTCTGTTTTTCCGAGAGTTTCTCCTTAACTGTGGGAGCTATGACCATTGAATTTCATCTGAATATACATCATCATAAATTAGTGCACTGTAAGGTTTTCGACCCCATAATGTTAACCCTCCCCGAAAAGTTAGGTTGGGTTATTTTACCTATGAGCGGTACTTTTCTGCACATGATTATCTAAATAGCCAGGTCACAAGGATCCCAATGGCTCAGAGAAGGTTGTTTGGAGAGGACACACTGGGGAACGTTTAGGGGATATAACAATATTGTATATATATAATATTAATATAAAAAAATTGTTAAACATTCAAACTTCCATAATGCATTGAATACTGAGCGAATATTGTTGAAAATCAAGATATCCATATATTTCTTGAGGACTCAGAGCCTTTGTCACTTGATCATTTAGCCCATTCTCAAAATCACAATTTTCATATCACAATTTTCAAAACCAAAAGCTTATTTTAGAACTTACAGAGCTTCGACGTTAGCTTCACATTTACGTAACATCATGCTGTTCCTTAATTTATGGAAACCAATGTACATTTGAATATGAAAAAAAATATTATATACATCTAAATTGCAAAACATTTGTCCTTTTATACAAGGAGATATATACCAGAATGAAAATCCTTCAAATAATGATAAGAAAGATATACTTTTGGCACAAAAACATTTCAGCAAATATTAAACATAATAGAATCCCTATGTTAAACTTATAAAAAAGTACAGTGTGTATTTCATTTAAAACGCAATCCAAAGAGTATAGCGTTATAAAAAACATCAAGAAAAGAACTATGTAGCTCTTTATAAAAAAAGAACTATGTTTTTGTTTTTTTTTCAGCCATCTCATGGCCGAGTGGTTAGCGCGCTTGGCTACTGATCTAAGTGACCTGGGTTCGAGCCCCGGGTAAGGCATGGATGTATGTGTCGTTTTTCTGCTCAGGTCATGCCATCCTCTTAGACCTTCTACTCTGGCATACTCTACCTGTCTGACCTCTGTGGCAAGCAGCTACTTGAGGGGGTATTTTTTATTTATTTGTATTTATGATTTTTCAGAATGCCGTCCCGTGGCAGAATGGTTAGCGCGCTTAGCTACTGATCAAAGAGATCTGGATTCGAGGTCTGCGTAAGGCATGGATGTTTGTGTTGTTTTTCTGCTGAGGTCCCGCAATCCTCACTGACCTTCTAGTGTTGTGTATAAATGGCTCCTGTGAGACCTGTGTTATAAATCTCTGTGGCAAGTAGCTGTTTGAGGGATAATTTATTTATTTTATGTTTTTTAGGGGAAACCTACCTAATAACAATACCGAATTTCAGCATGACGGAGGCGACCGATGTGAACACAAGGCTTTCTTACCGGACCTCTTCGGTGAGCGCATTGTCGGGAATTGACTTTGGCCTCATACCACTTGACTCTTTTCTGTGGGGATATCTTGAAGTAGTTTATCGAAATTACCCACGAAACCTGGAGGAACTTAAACATAACATTGAACAGACTATTGCCAGCATTGACAAATAAACTCTTAGAAAAATTGCAAGGAACGCCGTAAAAAAGGTGGATACTTGTCTTGAAGAAGTTGTTGGACATCTTTAGCATCTGCTGTAATTGTACTGGATGAATTGGGTTGTTTTACCTCTGAGCAGCGCTTTTTGCACACAATGGGGTAAATGGCCAGGTGACAAGGACCCCGAAGTTTGGGGGAAAGGACAAATCGGGCAGCTGTGGTAGCGTCCCGTCAGATGGTAGCGTACCGTCATGACCATCCAGCGTGTTCTTTAACATGCACAGGGTATGGATCTCCTTCACACGGAGCCATGGCTTAATGTCCCATCACATGGACCTTTCCAAGCCCATCGGTATCTCCTACTGACCGTGGTTCAGGGCGAAAAGCTTTGCAGAAATAAGTCTCAACGCTGGCCCAGCTGCGACTCGACCCTGGGAACTTAAGATTACGAGCCTGGTGCGCTACCGACTGAGTCCCTCCCAGTTGAACTGGGATGTGTTCATTCTAATTTTACCCCCTAACTTTGAAAATATACAGTACACAGTGTTGGGTTTCGTCTGAAATGTTTAATCCTCCATGAGGTTGTTATATAAAGAATGAAATATTAAAACACATATGTTTGCTAAATCATATCAGAGTTACTATTTTATAAATTACACATGTGGTTAATTTAAGACTTAATTAAAGTCTGCAGATGTCCACTGAGTCGATTCAGTTTCAATTGAGAACGTTTCTTTCACTCGAACTTGTACTCACCCATCAGTTCATTAACTGGTCTTGCTACTTCATTAGTCCAACAAGTTTCTTTCATCAGGTCGATAAGTATGTAGTTAGGCTATAAGAAAACATTTCCTATACATTTATAAGTAAGTCTCTTTTTTGTGCACTTTTTCTTTAAGATTTTGCCACCAGCTTTGCTGGAATTCGTTTAATTAAACTCTCGAGTTTATTGACTTCATAATCTAACAATTTATCTTCTCCAAGTCGTTGAACCATCATTAAGGCCTCGTTAATGAATCTTTACATAGCACCAGAACGGCAGTTCACTAACATTAGTGGGGACATTATTGGCTAGTTTGGTTCACATCATCTGTGCGATTCATAATTTCGCCTATGCAAATGCCTTCCAACCCTAATGTCGTAGAGAAAATTTAGCCTAAGGCTTGTCGGATCTTAATCCTTCGTACAGCATCTGTATCTTAGTCGCCGATGATATTTTCTCTGGTCATTCGGTGCTTATAATCTAACCAATATTCATTTGATGATCCAGGCTGTTGTTGGATATCGACCAGCTTCAATTTACGTTAATTTTAAAATCTTAGCATGCTTTCACCAATAGATGAAACTATGATTTGAGGTGATTTCCAACACATACAGAAGATAATTCATTATCTTATTCAGCGATTCAAGCAGATAATGAGATGCCGAACAGATTAAAATGCTGTTAAACATCAAATAGGCAACATTCCAAGCACGATCAACATTGATACAATTGGGAAGTGAATGATGGTAATTCATAAGGTTCATAATAAATGGAAGGGGCAATGTGCAAATTTCTAACGAGAAAGCGTCACGTTCGCATATTTTGCTTCTTTATAACGCATACTTTTTTCTCTCGTATTTTTCAATTTTAGTTTCAGTTTTTTTTTTTTCTAATTATTAATTTTTCATTGAAGCATTAAATATAAGCCCAGATGTCCACTTTTGACGGAACAATGTGAGCACACAATTTGATTCTTTTGGCATCACAACTTGAATTAAAGTCAAAAGACCCAACAGTATAGATGGGGAAAAAACATATTTATAATGGTAGTAAGCAATAGTAAGAGTTTTAAGACAATCTGGAGTGAGGTTAGATTTTGTGGTAATAGATGGAATATCTGTAAAAATAAGTGGGTGAATAAGTGGAAAAGAATTCGGGGTTGGGTTGTTTTATCTCTGAGCGGCACTTTTTTGCACACTATGGGCTAAATGGCCAGGTCACATGGACCCCGAAGGCTCAGAGAAGGTTGGGGGAGGGGACCCACTGGAACAGCTGTTGGGAGACAGATGGTAGCCTCCCGTCAAGGCCATCCAGCGTGTTCTTTAACGTGCACAGGGTATGGCTCTCCCGCACACGGGGCCACGGCTTAACGTCCCATCCTATGGACGGCGGCCTTTCCAAGCCTATCGGTGTCACCTACTGACCGTGGGCAGGGCGGGGAATTTTGCGGAGATAAATCTCAACGTTGACCCAGCTGGGTCTCGAACCTGGGAACTACAGATTACGAGCCTGGCGTGCTACCGACTGAGCCACCCCCGCCCCCTAAGAATTCGGGGGAAAATAAAGGTTGGGGGAGCGGGTGCAACCGAGCCGTAAAAAGGTGGGGAGGGGAAAGAGACTGGATTGCCCTAGTAGTGTAACATTTCACCCTTTCAGTTTACAGGTTATTAAAAAATACGTGAAACATGCACAAGTTTAATCATCTTGCCTCCATTTCCCTTACTGACACTTTAACCATTCTCAAACAATTTAATGAAGTAAACATACATTTCAGAGCTTCGTGTAATGATTAGTTTAATATTAAACAACCTTTAATGATTTTTGTAAAACAAATCAATTTATTGTTAAATATTCCAGCTGTCATAACTATTTAACTACTGAACGAATATTGCTGAAAATCAAGATTTAAATAGAATTGAATGCAATCTTTAATTTATCTTCAATCACATGTTTTCATTAAAAGCATATTTTAGAAGTTATAGAGGTTTGAAATTTGCCATAACATGGAGATTCTATAATATTTTGACAGAGCAATGTATAAGTATACACCAAGTTGCAAATCATGAAACCCAACATTGGAAGTGAAAAGAAAAACAAGTTAATGATCAAAATGAATCAAATATAATAATTTTCGGCCATGATATGAAAATAATAATAACATTTACACATTAGACCGAATATGTATGCCTAGAAAACAAAATGTGTGATTTATATAATATCCGAACTAAAGACATGTTGGTTGCATATAACTTTAACTACGATGTACGAATTTTTTTTATCGTATACTTGGTTATGATGATCCGTGAATTCACGAAACATTTTTGTCAAGGTTCAAGTGGTGTGAAATGTGAAAATCTCCTATTTCTTCTTTATTGAACAAATAGGATATGCAATGCTCAGCAGCGCAGATTATGATATCATATAGGATAAATATAAATTTTGCGGTGTTTATAAATTCTGTCCCTTATAGTACTTCTTATATGCAATTTCTGAAATATCTCGTTTCTATTAGATAATAATTTGTTCAATTATCATCTGTCTTAGTTCTTTCGTTTTCCCTTTTAAGGATCTGTTTCACGTATATCAAGGAGGCGGAAGTGGCTCAGTCAGTAGCGCGCTAGGCTCTTAATCTACAGTTATCCTGTTCGAGTCCTATTTGTGTCAGTGTTAAGATTTATTTCCACAAAACCATCACCTGATCTCGATCAGTAAGGTACAGACGCTCAAATAAGTATCCGAACACTATGGTTGATTACAGAATTCAGAAAAAACATCTGGCAACGTTTTTTTCAGAAATTAGTGATCTGGCAACCTTCGTGTCATGACACGAAGGTCTTCTCTGAGCCCCCTGAGTCCTTGTTACATGGTTATTTAGCCCATTGTGTGCAAAAAAGTGCCGATCAGTGGTTAAACAACCAACCCAGCCTAACATCTGGCCAGTGGGTCCCCTTCCGCAAGGCTTCACAGAGCCATTGGAGTCCTTGTCACATGGCCATTTAGCCCATTGTGTGCAAAAAAAGTGCCGATCAGAGATTAAATAACCCGAACCAACTTAACAACTGTCCAGAAGGTCCCCTTCCCCTAGTCTTATCTGAGCACTTGGAGACCATGTCACCTGATCATTTAGCCCATTCTGTGCAAAAAAAGTGCCGATCAGAGGTTAAACAACCTGAACGAACCTAACAGCTGTCCAATGGATCCCCTTCCCCCAGCTTTCATTGAGCCGTCGGAGTCCTTGTCACCTGGTCATTTAGTCAATTGTGTGCAAAAAGTGCCACTCAGAGGTTAAACAACCCAACCCAACCTAAGAGCTGTCCAGAGAGTCCCTTTCCCCCAGGCTTCTCTGAGTCCTCGGAGCCCTTGTCACCTGGTCATTTAGTCCATTGTGTGCAAAAAGTGCCACTCAGAGGTTAAACAACCCAACCAAACCTAAGAGCTGTCCAGAGAGTCCCTTTCCCCCAGGCTTCTCTGAGTCCTCGGAGCCCTTGTCACCTGGTCATTTAGTCCATTGTGTGCAAAAAGTGCCACTCAGAGGCTAAACAACCCAACCAAACCTAAGAGCTGTCCAGAGGATCCCTTTCCCCCAGACTTCTCTGAGCCCTCGGAGCCCTTGTCACCTGATCATTTAGCCTATTCTATGCAAAAAAAAAAGTGTCGCTAAGAGGTTAAACAACCCAATCCAACCAAAACAACTGTTCAGAGAGTCCTCTTCCCCCAGCTTCTCTTAGCCCTCAGAGTCCTAATTACCCACTCATTTAGCCCATTTTGGGCAAAAGTGTCGCTCAGAGGTTAAACAACCCAACCCAACAGCTGTCCAAAGGGTCCCCTTCCCCCGACCTTCTCTGAGCCCTCGGAGTCCTTGTCACTTGGTCATTTAACCTATTGTGTGCAAAAAAGTGTTGATCAGAGATTAAAACCTCGAACCAATCTAACAGCTGTCCAGTGGGTCGCCTTCCCCCAGACTTCTCTGAGCCCTCAGATCCTTGTAACCTGGTCATTTAGCCCATTGTGTGCAAAACGTGCCGCTCATAGGTTAAACAAATCAACCCAACCTAACAGCTGTCCAGAGAGTCCTTTTCCCCTAGGCTTCTCTAAGCCATCGGTGTCCTTGTCACCTAGTCATTTAGCCCATTGTGTGCAAAAAATACTACTCATGGGTTAAACAAGTGAACCTAACAGCTGTCCAGAGGGTCCCCTTCCCCCAACCTTCTCTGAGCCCTCCGGTCCTTGTGACCTGGTCATATAGCCCATAAGTTTGGAATGAATCAATAGTAAAATTTAAAACCGAAAAATAATATTAAACATTTTAAAACTGAAGCAAACAAGATGTCATTTATGAAAAGAAAACAGTAAAAGATCCATAAAAATGAATTTATGTTATTTCCTAATAAATTATCCTCTCCACAAATATATAATTCTAATCTTAAATGTTTCTAAGAAAAAAAATAAAATCATTCGTTGAGTGTTACATGTATAGCTAAATTAACCAAACACGCAATTTAATAATTTCGAAAGGAATAAATGTTTTACGGTCAATTCATAAAAGAAAAATGCTTAGGATTCGTCAAAACGTAGCGTAAATTGATCTGAAACCTCATCTTAGAAATGTAGGTAATTTTTTTAAAACTATGCATAGTTTTAATCTAGAATAGTAACTTCCAATACCTAGAAAGGTAACTTTTAGAGTTATTAAACCAAACTATGTAGTTAGGTTATGTTATTGGTCTTGCTAAATATTTCCTAAGAGCAGTGTGATAATTGGAAAACAATCTCCTAAAGGAAATATCTTTGTCCGAAGATTTAAATTTACGTGCATAAATTTCATCCTTGAGCGCAATTATGGGTAATCATAAAACTGCACATAAAGAAGTTATAGAATGCAGAATAATTTTAGCTCTGCAGTTGTCAGATTTAGAAAATTTTAGTTTGGCTAAGATATTACACTATGGCAACGTATTAAACCAAATTCGCTTCCACATTTCAAAGAATTCCTCTACTATTACTTAAATCATTAATTCACATCATTATTCATGCTGTAGAATAGTGGTTCCCAACCTGGGGTTCACAAAGGTAGTTACGGGTTCTTGTCAGCTTTTTTTGATATTTCAAAAAAGCACTAAAGAAAATAGTGCATTTATATCTGTTGTATAACCTCTTAAAGCTTTACTATATTCTGCTAGAATTATATAAATTAGGTATGGCAACATTGGATATCTCGTGCTGATTTTCCATGTTTTGTGACTGGCTGTCGGTGACTATGAATTTCAAAAGCACCGAATTTCTCTTTTCAAATGCTTGGTTTCGATTTACACTTGTTTGTATAAATTAAGGAACAATTAAATATTATGTCAATGGGGAACTGACGTCAAAGCTCTATAACTTCTAAAATAAGTTTTTGTTGTTTTGAAATATGTGATTGTAGATAAAGATCTCAATCAAATAAATCAATATCTCGATTTTCAACAATATTAGTTCAGTATTTAATGAGTTATGGGAGTTTAAACATTTAACAACAGCAACGCTCTTAAGAAACTTATACAAAAGAATAGTGAAAGAATTCTTTACACAAAGTTCTAAAATAGAAACTTATTTTATTAAACACTTTGATACAACACTTATTGCTATGTTTTAATTAACTTCTGAAGTCAATTTTTGTGGCTGGCATTGTTATCGCTAAATATTCAAATTTCCATAACTCATTAAATACAGAATGAATATTGTTGAAAATCGGGATATTGATTAATTTGATGCTGATTTTTGTTGCCACGTCTATCTGCAATCACATTTTTCAAAACAAAAAAAAAACTTATTTTAAATGTTATAGAGCTGTGACGTTAGCTTCCCATTTACATAACATATGGTTGTTTCTCTGTTTATGGAAACCAGAATACAAAAATAGCCAATAAATAAACAGCAGATAAAAAACTAGAGATATAAACTCATTCTTGAAACTTTTAGGGAGTCCTGCTTACGAGAATCTATATTTTAGTTAAATAAAATATATCGGGTACTGATGGGAATAGAGCCCGCGAAAATGGTTTGATTTTAAAGCCAGTTAGATGCACTACGGCCAGAAGCCGTTTAAAAAAGTATGGAAGGAACAAAGAGGGAAAATTGAATATGCAAAAATTTAAGTGATTTAATTTCTATAAAATTTAATTACAAGCTATTAATTTCATATAATATAAAATAAGATATTTATATATTGAGACTACTTAGAATATTTATTAGTATTTTGAAATTAATTGCCTAATTTGGAAAAATAACAGGAAACTACCAGTAGTTTTTAAAGACGCTAATATTTAATTCAAACACCAATTTGTTAAAAAAAGTCCTTCCTTTAGTGCAATGTCCATGCCCGGTATGATGTAGGAGTTAAACATATAGGCGGAATCAAACACCTCCTAGAACTGAAAGCCGTACCAGTGAGTTATGACATCAACACATATCATCCTAAAATAGGTGGCTCTGGTCAAGGTCACCTTGTAACAACAAACCTGAACAGCCGTTGAGCAAAAGGAGGAAAGAAAGGAGGAAAATAAAAATTTTTACAGTAGTTTTTTTTGCGTTAAATTTAACTAAAAACTTTTATTTTAAAGCCACACAAAATAGAATAATTTATTCATTACGATAATATTAAAATATTTACGAATATTGTAAAATCTATTACCATTTTTTTTTTCAAAAACGGTAGCTACCAGTAACATTTAAAAAATAAATATATAATTGAAAGAGCTATACGTTCAAAATTTATTCTTCTGTCGCTGCACTGTCCAGGTGTGATCTGATACATGAGGCTCTGGTTCGTTACGCAGAACATGTTAGAAACCACTGCCGTAGAATTCTCATCCGTTTTTACCGAGTTACAGAATTAGCAACTGTTAGTCTCCCTTTTTGAATATGTCTCTTGTTGGATACAGCGCTTGTTGGATATAGCGCTTGTTGGATACTTGAATCGCAAACCTACAGCAAAGGAGAAGGCCAATCGCTGCAGAACGGTCGGTAAAAGCGCTGTAAATCTAAATAAAGGGACCAATCCTAATCTCCCTTGTGTGAATCACAGCTCAACCAATGTGACATGGATTTGCTATCAACTTGTGACAAAATGACCGAATAATTGTGATGTACAGATAGTTTTGTACAGTTGTGTGTAGACAAAAAGTGTTTATAGTTATTAAACATTCTAAGAAATTGTTGAGTGTTTTTTTTTGCTGTTATTGTTGCGTTTACACTAGAACTAGAGTAATTTCAGAAGAAAATAAATGTAAATGTAATAGGAGAGGTCTAGATTTTCCAGTAATTAAAGTAATACCTGGTTAATTCTAAATTTCGGTATGATTTTAATTTCCTTTTAATTTTAAGGCCCAATAAGCAAATTTCATACAAAAGTACCTGGATAATTCGAAACTCTTCGAATAATTCGTATTTAGAAAAAAATTAGTCTGTGCTCAAAATAATGTTACAGAAAAAAATCAGTCCGTAATAAATACATAGATTATCTGTTAATATAGAATTCAATAACTACTAATGTGAAATAATTTATTTGCCGACAGTGCGGAATTACAACCCACGAATCTTTAGATACATGGTGGATAGCTCTAACCACTAAACCAACCAGCAACTTATCACTTGTTTCCAAAATGTGACCTTTATATTTTTCGCTGAATTCGGTGGACCTTGCGCCATCTATAATCAGGAAAGGCAACTAAATTTTCCAATTGTTGCTAATGAATCAGACGATAATGAGTTTCAGAAATTATTATTTGACCGTATTGTATAATGGGTTCGTAATAATCAAACAAATAGTAAATAAACTTATTTAATATATAAGTCTATTTACAAGAAATAAGTCAAACTTGTATTATGCATGTATGAACAAATGGACAATTAAACTAGTTGCTAATTATTGCTATCTTTTATCGGCAAATTGTAGCAGAATATAACGTTCGAACTTTCCGTTACAATGTATTCTACTGAAACAAAATATGAATAGATTCTTACCAAATAACTATCTTACTTCATAGCACAAAAATATTTGTTTATTAAGAACTATATTCCCTTTAATAGTTCTGAAGACTCTCCACTTGTGTAATACAATCGACATGATTCAATACTTATTTTTTTACATAAAAAAAACTAATCAATAAACAATGGCGTCTAAGCCGGCAACCAGCACACTCACCAAAGAGTCGCGCCAGCATCGCAATTTGCAGGTCCATGTTCGAGTCCATCCTGGGCCAACATTGAGATTATCTCCGTTAAATCCCTACCCTGTCCTCAGTCAGTAAGGGGACACCGATCGACTTGTAAAGGCCATCTTCCGTCAGATGAGACAGCAAGCCGTGGCTAAGTATGCGGGAGAGCCAATCCCTGTTCACGTTAAAAATCACTCTACCATCTGTCTGTCGACAGCTCTCCACTGGATCCTCTCCCCAACATTCTCTGAGCCCTCGGGACCCTTGTGACCTGCCCATTGTGTGCAAAAAAAGTGCCGCTCAGAGTTAAAAACAACCCAGCCCAACTCTATTTAGAGTTACAATGACTCAACGCAACCAAACACACACACGAAAAAGGAAAGTAACTTACTAACTTTTTATTCCTAACGAACTTTCTAAAAATTAAACTGTTATTTGGTTAAAGGCCTGGTGCGTTTTCACAGCACATGTCGTAACCCGTGATACAATAATCGCATGCTTCTGAGTGAAATTTAAAATCTCTCAGTCAAATCTATCTTAAATCTCGATTTTTCATCAATTTTCTTTCAGGATTTAAAGAACGTTTAAAAAACAATAATGTGTTGTAAGAAATCTGTCGAAAAATTAATGGAATATCGGAGAAATTATTTGAACATACTTAAATATGCAGTTATTTATGAAATGGTGGGAAATAATATTTCATATTTCAGTTTGAATGAACTTCAAAGTTAAATTGTTGCTGTTAAATGTTCCAAATTCCGGAACGCTTGAAATACTGAAAGAACATTGTTCAAAATCGATATTTAGATAGAACTGATTAAGATCTTCCATACATGTTTAGTGGAATTTTACGATAAAACCTTTATTTTGAAAGTTATAGAGCTTCGCAGTTAGGTGCTAGGAGGGGGTCGCCCAGTAGGATGCGCGCCAGACTCATAATCTGCTGTTCCCAGGCTCCAGTCCCGACTAGGCCGGCATTGAGATTTATCTACTGAAAACTCCCCGCCTTGCCCTAGATCGGCTTGGAAAGGTTGCCGTCCGTCGGATGGGACGTTAAACCGTGGTCTCATATGCGGGAGAGCCATACCCTGTGCACGTTAAAAAACACGCTGAATAATCTTGACAGTAGACTATCATGTGTTTCTAACAGCTGTCCAGTGGGTCCACTACCTCTCCAACCTTCGCTGAGCCCTTGGGGTCTTTGTGACTGGTCATTTAGTTCATTGTGTGCAAAAACTGCCGCTCACAGGTAAAACAACCCAAGTTAATATGCATTTGCCTGATGTGGGATGGTCAAAATTTAAGACTTCAGTGTATATCTAATAAGATGGTTATACAATATTCCTTACTATTGTATTAGTTATTATTATTCTTATGCATTATCTAGCGTGAAGGGTGTAGCTCACAGGCTTGTAATGTTTAGTTCTGAGGTTTGAGTCGCAAACTGTAGCAAGCGTTGAGATTAATTTCCGCTAATCCTAACTGAGCCGTCGGTCAGAAAAGGGACTCCGATCGGCTCTCAAAGGCAGCAGCCGTCGGATGTAAAGTGTCAGATTTCGATTGATAAAAAGAAACGGAGCATTTCAGTAAATGTCCCAGTTTCATCTTCCTGAAACTGTTTAGGGGGCGGGGGTGGCTCAGTCGGTAGCGCGCCAGGCTCGTAATCTGTAGTTCCCAGGTTCGAGTCCCAGCTGGGTCAGCGTTGAGATTTATCTCCGCATAATTCCCCGCCCTGCCCACGGTCAGTAGGGGACACCGATGGGCTTGGAAAGGCCGCCGTCCGTCGGATGGGACGTTAAGCCGTGGCCCCGTGTGTGGGAGGGCCATACCCTGTGCACGTTAAAGAACACGCTGGATGGCCTTGACGGGAGGCTACCATCTGTCTCCCAACAGCTGTTCCAGTGGGTCCCCTCCCCCAACCTTCTCTGAGTCTTCGGGGTCCATGTGACCTGGCCATTTATCCCATGGTGTGCAAAAAAGTGCCGCTCAGAGGTAAAACAATCCAATCCAATCTGAAACTGTTTAGGGACAGTTTAGTCATGGTTCCGATTTCAGTTTACTGAAACTGAAATATATTTCTTGGAAGAATATCCCCACAGAAAACTTAACTGAATTTCACTAAGGCAGTTTTCATACAACGGACCAATAGGCAGTCAAATCTATATTAAATTTGGATTTTCATCATTTAGAGAATTTGATAATTTGAATATTTAAAGAATTAGAATTGATGGATAATTCACAGGAAGTGGGGAGGAGCAATGTTTCACCCACTCTAAGAGCGACAAATCCAGACTGAACAGATTGAATCTAGGCCTGTCTTCACTGCAGTGGTGACTTTTGATGTTTCTGGGAGCATGCTGGAGGAGCGTGACTTCTGCTGTTGCTGGGAACGTGTTGCGGAAGCATGACTTTTGTTGTTGCTGGTGTGTTGGAGGAGCTTGACTTTTGCTGTTGCTGGAACGTGACTTTTGTTGTTGCTGGTAGCGTGTTGGAGGAGCGTGATTTTTGCTATTGCTGAGAACGTGTTGGAGGAGCCTGACTTTTGCTGTTGTTGGAAGGTGTTGCGGAAGCATGACTTTTGTTGTTGCTGGGAGCGTGTTGGAGGAGCGTGATTTTTGCTGTTGTTGGGAACGTGTTGGAGGAGCATGACTTTTGTTGTTGGTAGGGGGCGTGTTGGCGAAGTGTTACTTTGTTGCTCGGAACGTGTGGAGAAGAGTAGTTTACTTTTGTTGTTGCTGTGAGCGTATTGGAGAAACGTGACTTTTGTTGTTGCTTGAAGCATGTTGGAGAAATGTGACTTTTGGTGTTGCTGGTAGCGTGTTAGAGGAGCTTGGCGTTTGCAACAGTAAAGTCACAGCACGTTGCAGTGGCTTTTGCTGTTGCTGGGAATGTGTTGGAGTAACGTGACTTTTGTTGTTGCTGGGAACGTGTTGGAGGAGAGTCACTTTCTTTGTTGCTGGGTTTTTGTTGGAGAAGCGTGACTTTCATTGTTGCTGGAAGCGTGTTGGAGAAATGTGATTTTTGTTGTTGCTAGTAGCGTGTTAGAGGAGCTTGACGTCTGATGTTGCTGGGAATGTGTTGGTGTATAGTGACTTTTGTTGTTGCTGGGGAATGTGTTGGAGTAACATGACTTTTGTTGTTGATGGGAACATGTTGGAGGAGCTTGAATTTTGTTGTTGCTGAGAATGTGTTGGGGTAATATGACTTTTGCTGTTGCTGGGAATGTCTTGGAGTAACATGACCTTTGTTGTTGCTGGGAACGTGGTGGAGGAGTGTGTTGGAGGAGCGTGATCTGCTGTTGCTGGGAACGTGGTGGAGGAGCGTAACTTTCTGTGTTGCTCAGAACATGTTGGAGAAGCGTGGCTTTTGTTATTCCTGTGAGCATGTTGGAGAAGCGTGACTATTGTTGTTGCTGGAAGCAAGTTGGAGAAATGTGACTTTTGTTGTTGCTGGTAGCGTGTTGGAGGACCGTGATTTTTTTCTGTTGCTGGGAACGTGTTGGAGAAGCGTCACTTTTGTTGTTGCTGGAAGCAAGTTGGAGAAATGTGACTTTTGTTGTTGCTGGTAGCGTGTGGAGGACCGTGATTTTTTTCTGTTGCTGGGAACGTGTTGGAGGAGCATGACTTTTGTTGTTGCTGGGGACATGTTGGAGGAGCATGACTTTTGCTGTTGCTGGGGGCTTGTTGAATGAGCGTGACTTTTGCTGCTGCTGGGAACATGCTGGAGGAGCGTGACTTTGTTCGGAATGTGTTGGAGAAGAGTGGCTTTTGTTGTTGCTAGAAACGTATTGGAGAAATGTGACTTTTCTTGTTGCTGGTAGCGTGTTAGAGGAGCTTGACTTTTGCAACAGTAAAATCACAGAACGTTGCAGTGACTTTTGCAACAGTAAAATCACAGAACGTTGCAGTGACTTTTGCAACAGTAAAATCACAGAACGTTGCAGTGACTTTTGCAACAGTAAAATCACAGAACGTTGCAGTGACTTTTGCTGTTGCTGGGAATGTATTGGAGTAACATGACTTTTGTTGTTGCTGGGAGCGTGTTGGAGGAGCGTGACTTCTATTGTTGCTGGGAACGTGGTGGAGGAGCGTAACTTTCTTTGTTGCTCAGAACGTGTTGGAGAAGAGTGGCTTTTGTTATTCCTGTGAGCATGTTGGAGAAGCGTGACTATTGTTGTTCTGGAAGCAAGTTGGAGAAATGTGACTTTTGTTGTTGCTGGTAGCGTGTCGGAGGACCGTGATTTTTTCTGTTGCTGGAAACGTGTTGTGTGGAAGAAGCATGACTTTTGCTGGAAGCTGTTGTTGAAGCATAATTTTTTTGTTGCTGGGAGTGTGTTTGAGGAGCGTGACTTTTGCTGTTCCTGGGAACGTGTTTGAGGATCGTAACTTTTTATTTTTTTCTGAAAGCGTGTTGGAGAAATGTGCCTTTTGTTATTGCTGGGAACATGTTGGAGGACAGTGATTTTTATTTTTGCTGGGAGCATGTTGGAGAGGCGTGACTTTCGTTGTTGTTGGGAACATGTTGGAGGAGCGTGATTTTCTTTGTTGCTGGAACGTGTTGCAGAAGAGGAACGTGATGGAGGAGCGTGACTTTCTTTGTTGCTCGGAACGTGTTGCAGAAGAGTTGATTTTGTTGCTGCTGTGAGCGTGTTGAAGAAACGTGACTTTTGTTGTTGATGGTAGCGTGTTGGAGGAGCTTGACTTTTGCTGTTGCTGGGAATGTGTAGGAGTAACGTGACTTTTGCTGTTGATAGGAGCGTGTTGGAGTAACGTGACCTTTGCTGTTGCTGGGAGCGTGATTTTTGCTGTTGCTGGGAACGTGCTGGAGGAGCGTGACTTTCTTTGTTGCTCGGAACATTTTGGAGAAGAGTGGCTTTCATTGTTGCTGTGAGCATGTTGGAGAAGCGTGACTTTTGTTGTTGCTGGAAGCATGTTGGAGAAATGTGACTTTTGTTGTTGCTGGTAGCGTATTGGAGGAGCTTGACTTTTGCAACAGTAAAGTCACAGCATGTTGCTGTGACTTTTGCTGTTTGTGAGAATATTTCGGAGTAACGTGACTTTTGTTGTTGCTGGAAGGTGTTGAGGAAGCATGACTTTTTTGTTGCTGGGAGCGTGTTGGACGATAGTGATTTTTGTTGTTGCTGGGAGTTTGTTGGAGGGGCGTGTCTTTTGTTGTTGCTGGGAGCTTGTTGGAGGAGCGTGATTTTTGCTATTGGTTGGAACGTGTTGGAGGAGCATGACTTTTGTTTTTGCTGGAAGGCGTTGCGGAAGCATGACTTTTGTTGTTGCTGGGAGCGTGTTGGAAGACAGTGATTTTTGTTGTTGCTGAGAGTGTGTTGGAGTATCCGGACTTTTGTTGTTGTTGGAAACGTATTGGAATTACATGAATGTTTTTCGTTGCTGGGAGCGTGTTGGAGGAGCGTGACTTTCGTTGTTGCTGGGAGCATATTGGAAAAGCGTTAATTTTGTTGTTGCTGGGAACATGCTGGAAGAGCGTGACGTTCTTTGTTGCTGGGAGCATGTTGGAGAAGCGTGACTTTCGTTTTTACTAGGAACGTGTTGGAGGAGCGTGATTTTGTTGCTGGGAGCGTGTTAGAGAAGCGTGACTTTTGTTGTTGCTGCAAGAGTGTTGTAGAAGTATGATTTTTGATATTGCTGGGAACGTGTTGGAGAAGCATGACTTTCTTTATTGCTGGGAGTGTGTTGGAGAAGTGTGACTTTTCTCGTTACATGACTAATTCGAAGCCTTAACGTGCAATCTCGCCGACAATACTCAATTTCGTCGCCAGTGTGCACTAACTGTGTGATGCTTAGTGCAAAACAGGTTATTCCACAAAAAAAGCAATCTAAGCAAGATTGAAAAAGGCCTAAATTCAGTGACGCAGTTATTCCAAAATGTCTTAATTAAATCTACTTAAATCGAGGGCTGACTATATATCATCAGAAAAAAAAGAGACATTCGTACGTCACGCATGATTTCAGTGCAGCCGTTCATAAAGCGCCGAGAGTTGCCGGTGGTGGCGGGTTTTGAGCTCGAATGCATCACTCTACTTCGTCCCACAGATGCTCACTGGAGTTCAAATCCGCAGATTGGAGGGAGTACGGAATGGAACTGGCTTCTGACATCATCATATCAGTATAATCCAATCACAGATAACTGGTCCAACGATGCAAATTCGTGAACAAGACATTTCATTTCAGTAGTTAAGAAAACAATCGTGACTAAATCATTCATTCATTTAACCTTATTAACGATTTTCTGCAGTAAACTGATTCAACGAATAAATGTCATTCTCATTAAAGGTAATGAACACAAATTTACAGGATTTGATTTGCAACATTATAATTTAAGCAGCTGTGTCAGTGAGGAATACTGATCATATCCATGCATCTGCATCAAATCCCAAACCGCATACACATCTGTAAACGTCTTATCCTTTTAACGGTATTCTACCTCGATAAAGAATGCTGTTACATTTCGGGCGGGGGTGGCTCAGTCGGTAGCGCTCCAGGCTCGTAATCTGAGTTCTCAAGTTCGAGTTCCAAGTGGGCCAGCGATGAGATTTATCTCCTAAAAACTCCCCTCCCTACCCACGGTCAGTAGGGGACACCGATGGGCTTGGAAAGGCTGCCGTCCGTCGTATAGGACGTTAAGCGTGTCTCCTTGTGTAGGAGAGCCATCCCCTGTGCACATTAAAGAATATGGTGGATGTCCTTGACGAGAGGTTAGCATCTGTCTCCCAACAGCTGTTCCAGTGGGTTACCCGAATAACTTCTCTGAGCCTTCTGGGTCTTTGTGACCTGGCAATTTAGCCCATTGTGTGCAAAAAAGTGCCGCTCAGAGGTAAAGCAACACAACCCATTACATTTTCCAAATTACTTAACTAATGATAACCCATAGAACAGCTTATATCTCGATGTATTCTTCTCCGAAATAAATCTGTTTACCACAATTCGAACTAACTAAAATTCCCTTGAAAACATCAGTAGCCTGTTCTAAGTAATTATCAAAATTTCTTTAATTACAATATTTCAAATAAATGAGTTTCAATGGAGGAACATTCCCAGAGGAGGTTCCTTTATCCCCTACACCGAAAATATTGTCGTCTTATACTAAAATTCTCTTTAAAAAAAAAGTTAAAAATAAAGTTCTTCTAAAAGTTATCTTAAAGTTCTCTATCTGCTTTGAAATCCAAAACAGTTGTTTTTGCATAGATATAAAAAACTATAAAATCTTATTTCGCACAGTTGAACCTTTCCTGTTTTGTGGATAGTGTAGTAATTGGGAAATCCTGCTACCTCCCACCGGGAAGTTAAATTTTAAGAGTTCCCCGCAACTGAATTCTCGGACTCCCAAAACAAAATTCTCGGTCACTTTTTGAAACTAAATTCTGGAACCATTCCCGAAACTGAATTTTCGAATCTCCCAAATCAAAATTCTCGGACCCTCCTTGAAACTAAATTCTCAGATACTCCCTGAAACTAAATTATCAGATCCTCCAAAACAAAATTCTCGAACCCTCCCTGAAACTAAATACTAAATTCTCGAACTCTCTCTGAAACTAAATTACCGGGCCCTCCCTGAAACTAAATTCTCGGATCGCCCAAATCAAAATTCTCGAATACTCCCTGAAACTAAATACTAAATTCTCGGACCCTCCTTGAAACTAAATTCTCGGATCCCTCAAAGCAAATTTCTCGGATCCTCCTTCAAATTAAATTCTTGGATCCTCCCTGAAACTAAATTCGTGGATCCCCAAAACAAAATTCCCGAACCCTCCCTGAAATTAAATGCTAAATTCTCGAACCCTCCTTGAAACTAAATTATCGGATCCTACTGAAAGAGAGAAATTTGTTTTATTGAATTTGTTGAAAGTAAATTCCAGAATCCCAGAAAATAAAATTCTCGAACGTTCCCTGAAAATAAATTCTCGGATCCCCCAAAACAGAATTCTCGAACCTCCCTGAAATAAATACTAAATTCTCGGACCCTCCTTGAAACTAAATTCTCGGTTCCCCAAAAACAAAATTCTCGAACCCTTCCTGAACTAAATAATAAATTCTCGGACCCTCCTCAAAACTAAATTCTCTGTTCCCCCAAAACAAAATTCTCGAACCCTCCATGAAACTAAATTTTCGGTTCTCCCAAAACAAAATTTTCGAAACCACCCTGATACTAAATTCTCGGATCCTCCCTGAAACTAAATTCTCGGTTACCCAAAACAAAATTCTCTAACCCTCCCGGAAACTAAATAATAAATTCTCGGTTCCTCCTTGAAACTAAATTTTCGAATCCCCTAAAACAAAATTCTCAGACCCTTCCTGAAACTAAATTCTCTGATCTTCCCTGAAACTAAATTCTCGAATCTCCCCCAAAAAAATCTCGGACCCTCCATGAAACTAAATTCTCGGATTTTCCCTGAAACTAAATTATCAGATCTCCCAAAACAAAATTTCCGAACCCTCCCTGAAACTAAATTCTCGGATCGCCCAAAACAAAATTATCGAACCCTCCCTGAAACTAAATAATATATTTCTCATCCCCTTCTTGAAACTAAATGTTAGGATCCCCCAAAACAAAATTCTGAGACCCTCCCTGAAACTAAATTCTCTGATTCCCCAAAACAAAATTCTTGAACACTCCCTGATTCAAAACTTATCGGATCCCTCAAAACAAAAATCTCGGATCCTCCCTAAAACTGAATTCTCGCCCCTCCATGAAATTAAAATTCTCTGCTCCCCAACCCCCCTAAAACATTCTCGAACCCTCCCTGAAACTAAATTCTCGACCCAGCTGGAAATTAAAATTCTCTGATCCTCCAAAACAGAATTCTCGCCCTCCCCCCTCCATCTCCCGAAACTAAATCCTGGATATGAGTCTGTTTCAATAGCATAATAGAAGCTGAAATGTAACTTAGGTAATGATTTATTTGCATTTTACCTCTCCTGGAATTGTTGAGGAAAATAATATAATATTTAGAATTGAATCTTTATGCCGGAATGAAAAGAAAAAAATAATTTCCATAACAAACTAAAAGTGATCGATTTAACATAGGCTTCTATGTAAATATCAGTGCATTTCCAAAATAAAGAAGGAATTTCACTCACTAGTACTTTTTATGCAAAAAAAATCAGCTTTTTATAAATTAAATATTTTGGTTATTCTAATGAATCGTACACATTCATCCACAATTCACGTTGGATCTATTTATTGCAGAGAGATTGTTATGAATTTTTAATAGAAAACTTAGCTGAGTTCAAAAGAATGAATAGCAAGAAAAAAATAAATGAACTAATTTATTACAAAGGTATAAGACCACATACATAAAACAAATTCAACTAACACAAATCTTTGCCTTTATCAGTATGAAACAAAACCATAACTAGAAGGACGCATATCGCCTCTGGCGCATAGGAGAATCTCTTTTTCAAAGAGAAGGAAGTTTTTCCTTTACCTACTGTTTCATTCCTTAAAAGTTTTAATTTCAGCAAGCGGATGATTGGGGAATATGCAAATAGTAATTTCATAAGTAATCATACAACATAAAAGTATTTGTCTTTTAATTCTTAAATCTAAAATGTTGCATTCCGACATCTCTCTCAGAAAGTGGGTAGATTACTGCTGTCAGTGGAATATATCTTAAAAACTACCACTAATTTTTATTTCGTTTTGAAAGGAAAGAGGAAAATAATTTTGTCTGTCCGTATGTCAGTCTGTCGACATCGAAATTCTTTGTTGTTTACAGAGAAAAATTAAAAACCCTTTTTGTGTTGGATAGGTATTTATAAAATATTACGATATGCACTTTCCGAATAATAAAATACATAAAATTTTCCGATATAATTAAAAGCATTGACAGTTGCAATCGCTCTATTCATTTCTACTGTGGAGGTTTCAGTGAAAATAATTATCGTAAACTATCGAAGGAGGCCAGAAATAAGTGGCCATGTGGACAGTGCAAATTTAAAAAGCAAAATGCGAAAACGAAGGGAGATTACATCGACCAGGATCCCCACGCAAGGAATCTATCATCTCCGGGGTCATGTGTATCGGGCATCGGAGGGCACGGTGACTTCGGCGAGGCAAGTTCCCGTGATTCCATAGAAGCAGTTGTGTTAGCGGCTCCCGTAAATATAAATACTAGAGCGAAAAAAACTACAGAGAACAGTGGACAGGAGTCAATGATAGAAGAGGTAGGTTCTTTACGAAATATTATCGTAGACCTAAAGAATGAGATCAAAGTGCTGAAAAATGAAATATCTGGACTTCGATCTTCAAAAGAATTTTCATCAGGCAAAATAGATGACTTTTTAACAGTAATGCAGGGACTTACTCAAGAAGTTTCGGACCTGAAAGAACTTAACCTTGAGTTGCAGTGTCGAACTGCAAAGCAAGAGGCAGAACTGGAAGAACTGAGAAATTATTTACATGAACTGCAGCAGTATTCGCGAAACCAGAACTTAGAAATTTTAGATGTTCCAGAAATTCCAGGCGAGAAGGTTCTGGCCATTGTTCAGAACATTGCTAGCAAAATTCAAGTAAAGGTGAGTAATGATGATATTCAGGTGGCTCATCGAGTTCCTGCAATTAACAGAGACAAAATTAAACCCATTATTGTGAAACTAAAAACCAAAGAAATAAGAGACAATTGGCTAGAATGCAACAAAAAATCTAAATTCCCTCTAAAAAGTACTGCCATTAATCCTGATTTTAAGGAGTTAAAATTATTTTTAAATGAACATCTAATTCCTAGTACTAAAAATATATTGTATAATGCTAAGCAATTTAAATTAAAAAATAGATATAAATTCGTTTGGGTGAAAAATGGAAAAGTTTTCATCCGTAAAAGTGAAAGATCCAAAATTTGGCGGATCAGAGATGACAATGACCTAAATATGTTAAATGAAAAAGATGGCTGCTGAAAATATTTCACCTTTTAGTTCTGTTGAACCCATGCCATGTTCTGTGATCTGTAACGACATTAAAGAATTACTGTATTTCTTTAATTTTGGAAATTTTTCAAGTTTAAAAATTTTACATTTTAACATCCGAAGTTTAAGAAATAAATTTGAACAGCTAGAAGCTATTCTTGAATATTTAAATAGTAAGACGGATATTTTAATACTTTCTGGAATATGGATCAAACCATATGAGTTAAATTTGTATCAAATAGATGGTTATCATATGTTCCATTGTTGTAGAGATTACAATAAATCTGGTGGAATACTTTGCTACGTTAAAAGTTCTTTAATAGTCAAGCAAATTGCATTTAATGATATAAGTTCAGCTGAATATATTGCTATTTATCTGGAAAATTATCAGCAATGTTTCGTATGTATCCATAGATCTCTTTGTATCCCACTTACCACCTTCCTAGTAGAATTTCAGGAATTACTCTTATCATTTGATAATAAAGGCGAAGTTGTGGTAATTGGTGATTTAAATATAGATATACTAGGAAATGATCACTACACAAATGAATATCTAAATTTGTTGTCATTAAATGGCTTTCAAAGTTTCATAAATTCACCGACCAGAGAAAGTATGTATCTTCTACTTATTTAGATCACATTTTTGTTAAAAGCAAAATCGAAAGTTCATTCAAGAGTAGTATTGTTAAATTAGCAGTGACTGATCATTATCCCATTGCCTTAACACAGTGATTCCCAACATTTTCTGGACCACCTCCCCCTTTAGAAGAGAACAAAAATTTCAACGCCCCCCTAGTCCATAATAGTTAATTTTATATGAATTAAAATATTGTTGCATATTATCTGTACCTAATTTATCTGTTTATTTATCTATTAAAAATCATAATACCGCCCCCATGGAAGGCTCCAGGGCCCACTGGGGGGCGGTATCGCCCCCGTTGGGAACCTATGCACAGTTAATTTTAACAATAATATGAATATTCAGTGTGATAATTATACAGAGCCTATTCTTTATCACTACATAGACTATACTTTATTGAACAGGCTTTTAAGTGAATGTTCCTGGGACGAGGTATTAACTCTTAATGATGACAATGAAGCTTATAATAAATTTTTAACCACATTTAATCTCATAATTAAAGATTCAACTGGAGAAAGAAAAATTCAAAATAAATCACAATCAGCAAAGCCATGGATTACTTCCGAAATTCTGAACTTATTAAAAGAAAGAGATAAACTTTAAAAAAAACACAAAAAATATCCTTTAAATGAAACTTACGAAAGTAGCTTTAAAAACTTTAGAAATCAAATAAATTATAAAATACGAGATGCAAAAAACAGTTTCCTTGCAACTCAGTTTCAAAATTGTGATGGAAATATATCAAAGCAGTGGAAATTGATAAGAAAGATAATAAATCAGAAGAAGGTAGAAAATAAATATCCAGAATTAGAAAGTGGTTCTGATTCAACTGAAAATGCTAAGTTATTGGCAAACCAATTTAATGAATACTTTGTAAATATAGCAGTAAATCTGACAAAGAATAGGATTGTAAGAAATCAAAATAGCCATATGAGTAAAAATGTCAAATCCATGTTTTTAGCTCCAACTTGTAGAAAGGAATTGACTGACATTACAAAAGGATTTAAAAATAAAAAATCTGCTGGGTATGACAATATTTCCATTATTGTTGTTAAAAAATGTTCTTTTAACTTGATTCAACCATTGGTTCACATTTGTAATTTATCCTTCGAAAGTGTCACTTTTCCAGATTTAATGAAGAAAGCAATTGTAATTCCAGTTTACAAAAAGGGAAATAAAAATGATTTTAAGAATTATCGACCGATATCTCTTCTCCCAATATTTTCAAAAATATTAGAAAAACTAGTTAATAATAGACTGATAAATTTTTTAGATACTTTTAATTTTCTCTCTGAAAACCAATTTGGGTTTAGGAAGGGTAGAGGTACAGAAACTGCATTGTTGAATTATACGTCAAAGGTGTTTCATTCCATAGACAATAATTAATTTACTCTATCCGTATTTATGGACTTGGAGAAAGCTTTTGACACCGTTGATCACGAAATTTTAATTAGCAAACTAGAAAATATTGGCATTCGTGGTGTTGTATTAAAATGGTTTAAAGACTACTTACAGCACAGAACGCAATGTGTTAGTCTTTTTAATACACTTAGTAACCCAAAACATATTTCATGTGGCGTACCACAAGGTTCTTTCCTGGGACCAACCTTGTTTCTGATATTCATAAATGATCTATGTAAATTAAAAATAAATAGCTATATTAACACTTTTGCAGATGACACATCATTAACTTTATGTGCTGATTCTCTGGAAAATCTCCTTTATAACATGAACACTGATCTAAAATGTGTGATGAAATGGTTGGATTTAAATGGATTACATTTAAATACGAAAAAGACTAAGTATATTCTAGTTAACCTAAAAAAGAAATCATACAATCCAAATTTGATTAAATTCAAGTTGCATAACTTTTCATGCAATAATTACTCAGCTTGTTGTTGTGAAGAAATTGAACAGGTTCAAAGTCTACTATACCTAGGCGTTTATATTGATAGCTCCCTAAGTTGGAAAATGCATATTGGAAAACTTACAAACACACTTAGACAGATATTACATAAATTTTATTATTTAAAAAAATCCTCAGTAATAAAATGTTAATAATGTTATATAAATCTTGGGTCCAGTCTGCTATACAGTATGGTATTACAAGTTGGGGAGGAACATACATTTCATCATTAAGGAGTCTAATCTCAATGCAACATAAATTTATATTTCAAATTTTACCAAATAAATATGAAACTGTTACCATCTTTTGTAAGTATACCATTTCAGGTGTATTTCCACTGAGACATTTATTTGTTTATAGAACATTAAATTACTTCTTTAAAAACAATAATGCAGTGCTGCATTATACAAATTATTCTATGCGAGATAATAGGAAAAGGTTTCTGTTACCACTTGTAAATAAAGAAACTATGCACAAACACTTTGATTATTTGGCCCCTAAAATTTTTAATTCTTTACCGATTATAATTCGAAATGAAACTAATTTTTTATGCATTTCAGATCTCTCACTGCTAATTATCTAATGACCATTACAAATGCTGACAGCCTGTTTTCAGTGTTAAAGTAAAACAAAATTAATTCGTTTTTTTTAATTCTGTGTTGTTTTTGTTTATGTAAAGTTGAGTGTCAGTGTTGCCAAAATTATGTATTTAAATAATTTGTAAATTAACCTACATGAGCTTAGATGCTCTTGGGTTAATAAGAGTATTACAAATATATATTTTTTGTAACCTTATTATAATAATAAAACTGAACTGAAAACTGAACTGAATCTCTTCAAAACTATAATTACGCCCTCTAGGGGTGGATAAATTTAAAAATTCCAAAATTTCAACAAATATTGCAAACGATGTATTATGCTAGAAATTTAAAATTTTGGTGGTGGAATGTGAAACCACAAAGCTTTCGTTGCAAACAATGAGTTAACCTCTTAGACCCAGTGGGGGTGGGAAAACACGTTTTTTTATTTCAAAGAGATATTTGTTTGCTTTTAGAGATAAATGAAAAATTATTTTTGGGTTACACGAAAATTGATAAATTATTATGATTCACACTTTTTAAATCTGCCGGAAACTATAATTGCGCCCTCTAACGGTGGAAAAATTTGCAAATTCCAAAATTTCAAACACGTATTGCAAACGACGTATTTAAGGTTGGGTTGTTTTACCTCTGAGCGTCACCTTTTTGCACACCATGGGCTAAATGGCCAGGTCACATGGACCCCGAAGGCTCAGAGAAGGTTGGGGGAGGGGACCCACTGGAACAGCTGTTGGGAGACAGATGGTAGCCTCCCATCAAGGCCATCCAGCGTGTTCTTTAACGTGCACAGGGTATGGCTCTCCCGCACACGGGTCCACGGCTTAACGTCCCATCCGACGGACGGCGGCCTTTCCAAGCCCATTGGTGTCCCCTACTGACCGTGGGCAGAGCGGGGAATTTTGCGGAGATAAATCTCAACGCTGACCCAGCTGGGACTCGAACCTGGGAACTACAGATTACGAGCCTGGCGCGCTACCGATTGAGCTACCCCCGCCCCACGTATTTAAGCTACAAATTTTAAACTTTGGTGGTTAAATGTGAACGACTGGTGTTTCCATTGGCAATAATGAATTGACTTTTTAGACCCGGGGGAGGGGAAGACAATTTTTTTGGTTTCGCAGATAATTGTTTTTATTTAGAGATAAATTAAAAAATATTTTTAGATTAAGATAGGAATCGATAAAATATTATGATTCACACTTTCGGAATCGAACCCTGTATATGCGCCCTCTAACAGTGATAAAGTTTTAAAATTCTAAAATTTCAAGCGAATTTGCAACGATGTATTAATGACAGAAATATGAAATTTTGGTGGTGGAATGCGAACGTCATGAAATTTTCATTTGAAAAAATGAAAATGATAATTAGAAAATTCTTTTTTAATTTGCTTGGTACAAATGAAATATTATAATTTGCATTTTTCAAATACTTTGTAGTTCTAATATTTATGTATATCTTTACAGATCACTGAAATGATGAAACGGTAGAAGTATTATCGTAGGTCGTAGATCGTATAATCATATTCGATGTACCGGATAATAATTTCACTCCTAACCATCTCCATCACAAAGATATGCCTATTTGGCATGAGTAAGAACAAAATGTATAAGTAAACCACCCTTAGGTGGGCCCCTAAGGGCAAACATAAGAAATGCTAAAAATAACAGTAAAATTATATAAGGAACCTAAAACGGGTAGGGTCTCCTCAGAGAACGCTACTGTTTTAGGCCTCTTGTACTACGATCTTACTGAAGGCCTCTGTACTAAGATCTACCTCTTGTTTACGATCATACTGTTCAAAACAGTATGATCGTAAAGAATCAGAGAAAAAATAATCTCATTGGGATTATTGCTTATAGCCTCAAAAAACCTTTTTGTGGTGCGTTTTATATGTGTATATATATATTGTCGATGCCCAGGTCTTTATGGAGTTTCTGTTAGTGACAAAGCAGGGGGCATCGACCGCAGTTCTCAAAATCTTGTTCTGTAAGACCTGAATCTTACGAATATTGGTGGGTGTAATATTCGCCCATACGGGTGAAGCATAGAGAATCACCGGTCTGATGATCATATCATAGAGTAAAAGCATATGATCAATTATTAAAATGTAATTTCTCCTAAGGAGTGGGCCTAGTTGGCCCCTCAATGAATTGACTTTGGAGGAAGTACTATCGAGTTTCACAAATCTCTTAAAAGTTTTTAAGAGATATTCCGCTGACAGCAGTAATCTACCCACTATTCTGAGAGGGGTGTGGAAAATGCAACTTTTTAGATTTAAGAATTAAGAGACGAATGCATTTATGTTGCATAATTAGTAAAGAAAAAAATTTGTATTTTCCAAATCATTCACTAGCTCAAATTAAAACTTTTAAGGAATGAAACAGTAGGTAAAAGAAAAATTTCTTTCTCTGTGAAAACGAGATTTTTATATGAGCCAGAGGCGATATGCGTCCTTTTAGTTCAAGTTCGTATTCTCTACATATTATTTGTAAAACTCTTTAACAGCTCTACCGTTTCATATTTAGTGACTTGTACTCTACATGTTAAAATTACTAAGCATTTGAAAAATGCAAATTATAATATTTCATTAGCAGGGCCGTGCGGTAGATTTTCTCATTATGATGCAAGTCTTCGAAATGCCGCCCCTTAAAGGTTTTTTCTTTAAAATAACCTTCGATTGTGATTTAAAAAAAAACTGCACAAAATGTACGAATACTATTTTTAATTTGAAAATATAAACTACTTTAAAAAATGATATCAACTACAACAATCTACTGGAGTTTTACCATTCTAACTTTAGCAAATTCGTTAATTAGGGATGTCTAGTCTAGAGTGGCAGCCAATGTAGATTCAATAGAAATTAATGACAGATTTCTAAGTTTTGTTTGGCTTATTGAACTTTTTAAGTAGTGTTTTATTAATTTTAATTTGGAATAACTTCTTTCCCCACTAGCTACAGAGACAGGGAGTGTTAATAAAATTCTCAGAGCTACAACAGTATTCGGATACAAAGTAATTAAGTTATTTTGGCACAAATAATTCAAAACATCCAAAGGTTTCATAGAATATGGTAGCATTCGGGATACATCACGTAATTCTTCTTGAAGATCATTTGCATTTATATCTGATTCATTTTCGACCGAAAGTATTGACTGGAGACTGGTACAATAATTTTCTAGCATTTTGTCATCTATATCATTGAGTTTTAAAATGTCATATAAAAACTGAAAATTTTTGCTATGGGTTTCCAGAAGCGTGAATCGTTCATTCAGAGAATTAAGGCTAATGTCCAGAATATAATTGAAAAAGTTTATTGCAAATTTATTCTCCTCTGTTAACCCTTTCACGACTAAGGGAAACATTTTTCCCATTTTAAAATTGGTGATTGTCGTATTTAATTATAACCTTATCTGCATTTTTTATACAGAATGTCAAAATAGAACGTATGCCGAACGCAATTACGTAAACGGGAACGTTTAGAAAACAAAAACAGAACTGTCAGGACGCATAATATATGTACTATGTGCAATGTCCATCTTTGCCTCACTACCAAAAGAAATTGCTTCGCAGAATATCATAATTATCACATCATTTTGTATAGTAATTTTATTTCATAATTTTGTATTATTTTAGTTAACATTTTGTTCTAATAAACCAAAAATAAAAGACATTGCATAATAAGCCTATCTATAATTTGTGTTACCTTTATAGTCCATTGGGAAAAATATTTCCCATAAAATTCCAAAAAAACTACACATTGTTATGTATTTTTCTTATGATTTTTATTTATTTTACGTCTAAACAAACTAAAATAAACAGTTACATATTAATATTTACTCTTAAAAACCTTATGGTCCTGAAAGGGTTAAGGGTAGATCGACAGCTTCTTCATAGTCAAATTGATGCTTGTTCCTTCTGGCTCTAACTTCAGTTTCGGCAGGAAATTCTGCACCGCATTCAAGATTCTCTGCAATCTCATTAGCAGCAATTTTCATCTGATCATATCCAGATTGTCTATAACTTTTCACTTTTTGTATGGTTTCTGATAACATCCTTACACAATCTGACAAATTTATAGTTACAGATTGCAATAGCTTCGAGACTGAATTTATTTCAAATAAAATATCATACCAAAGAATTACACCGCATATAAACTTGTAATTTTTAATATTTTTTGCTAACCCTCTTGCTTTAACTTTAGTTTCTGATCTCTGTTGATGTCTTCTATTATTTGGAATAATGCATCATAGATTTCGCAAAGTTGAAATCGTAAAGGCTTTAACGCATCTACTGTGCTTGACCACCTAGTAGCACTCAATGGTTTTAGAGTTAATTGTGAAACATATTTTTTTAGCACTTCCCAACGCTTTGTAGAACCAGAAAAAAAAGTGTAAAGTTCTTGAACAATAGAAAAAAAAGTTGTTTCTGTAGAAGTAGACGTTGCATCATTCACAACTAGGTTTAAAGAATGACATGCGCAGGGCACATAAACGCCCTTGGATATTTTTCAAGAATTCTATTTTGTACACCCTTTCTTACTTCTTTCATATTAGCTCCGTTGTCATAGCCTTGTATTTTGCTGCCGTTGTATTAGCTCCGTTGTCTAAGCCACTTTAACTCAAAACCTAACTTTTCCAAATGTGTCAGAATAAGTTCTGTCAAAAAAAAAGCTAGTAAGATTTGTAGGTAACAGAACATAATAAATAGATAATGAATATCTGTCAAATTGACAGCTAGCAGCTGTTTTGACATATGCATTTCTTTAACTTGTTATTGTATTGTCTCCACTTCAACGTATATGAATTTGGTAAAAATAGAGCAATAAATAACGAACGCAAAAGTAGGCAAATGCAAATATTTCCTAAGCAACTCACTCTCTATCACACACAGAAAGCAAAAGTAGCCCAATATTACCTAAATAACTCTCTATCTATCACACAGAGGCAGACGTTCCGCACCTGAGATATACCCAGTCCATGCAAATACTACTTTTTAATTCGAGTCCCAATTGTCATAACATAATCATTTTCAATGATAATAAGTAACTACAATTTCTGTAAAAAAACAATAATTCTCTTACCTGATCTACTTTTTAAACACAAAAACTGAATTAGTATAAATGCACAAATATTATACTGATACAGATATATTACATATCTGATTTACTGATTTAAATACAGCACAGCCGCTTGCCACGTCTCATGACAAACTAACATTAAAATCAAATATTGTCAATAATTGTAAGTTCAAAGCAGAACTATCAACGCGTAACACTTGTTGTCTTTTGTGATAATTGCCGCCTCAGCAATTGTCTTTTGTGATAATTGCCGCCTCAGCAATTGTCTTTTGTGATAATTGCCGCCTCAGCAATTGTCTTTTGTGATAATTGCCGCCTCAGCTTTTAGGAGCGGCTGCTGTCAGATCAAAAGTCTTTCGGCGAGCGCTCGCCAACGATGTACCTGCACCAGAAACCGAGATCAAAGGATACCGAAAGCGCTTAGGCAGAGGCGTACGATAAATCATAAATCGTATACATCAATATCGGAATAACATAGACCAATATAGAAAAGCGTTGCGTAAAGATTTTTAATTATTGAATGGTTCAAATTGTATTTTGATTTCGCTGCTTATGCCGCCCCCTTACGGTGCCGCCTGATGCTGCCGCCTCTCTGTATCATAGCACGGCACGGCCCTGTTCATTAGTACCAATCAAACTGAAAAAGAGTTTACTAATAATCACTTTCATTTGTTTCCAATCGAAACTTCATGACGTTCGCATTCCACCTAGAAAATGTCATATATCTATCATTAATACATCGGTGCAATATTCGTTTGAAATTTTGGAATTTTCAATCTTTTTCACCGTTAGAGGGCGCAATTATAGTGTTAGAAAGATTCCGAAAGTGCGAATCATAATATTTTATCAACTCCTATCTAACCCTAAAAATGTTTTTTTTTTTTCATTTATCTCTAAATACGAACAATTATCTGCTAATAAAAATTGTCTACCCCTCTGAGTCTAAGAAAGCAATTCATCGTTGCCAATGGAAACACCATGTCGTTCACATTCCACCACCAAAATTTAAAATATCTAGCTTAATACATCGTTTGCAATATTTGTTTGAAATTTTGGAATTTTTAAAAAAAATTTCCACCGTTAGATGGCGCAATTATAGTTTTCGGAAGATTTAAAAAGTGTGAATCATAATATTTTATTAATTCCATTCTAACCCAAAAAGAATATTTCATTTATCGCTAAAAACAAACAATTATCTGCTAAAACTAAAAACGTGTGTTTTCCCACCCCCTCTGGGTCTAAGAGGTCAACTCATTGTTGGTAACGGAAACTTTGTGGTTTCACATTCCACCACCAAAATTTCAAATCTCTAGTATGAATACATCGTTTGTAATATTCATCTGAAATTTTGCAATTTTCAACTTTTTCCTCCATTACAGGACGTAATTATATCTTTAGAGAGATTCGGAAAGCGCATATCGTAATATTTCATCAATACCTATCCAACACAAAAGAAGAATTTTTAAATTTTCTCTCTAAACAAAAAAGGTCGATATCTAGAGACAGACGAGAAATTGAAATTCTTTGAAAACGAGAAAACTTTGAAAACGAGATAAAAAGAGTGTTTTACATCTCTTAATTATTCTTGGAATATTTTGCATTAAAATTATTTCAATATCTACTCAAAACACAAATGAATATTAATCAAACATTTGACAAGTAACGAAAGTTTCGTTGTTGAAATATCTATAAGTTTCGAAGGTTCACCAATTATTTTTATACACTATGTTGTCATCAAACCCTATTTGCATTTCCTGTTGCCTTCTTTTCAATAATAGAAGTACTCCGCAAAATTCCCCGCCCTGCCCACGGTCAGTAGGGGACACCGATGGGCTTGGAAAGGCCACCGTCCGTCGGATGTGACGTTAAGCTGTGACTCCGTGTGCGGGGAGAGAGACGTACCCTGCACGTTACAGAACACGTCCCTTGACGGGAGGCTACCATCTGTCTCCCAACAGCTGTTCCAGTGGGTCCCCTCCCCCAACCTTCTCTGAGCCTTCGGGGTCCATGTGACCAGGCCATTTAGCCCATGGTGTGCAAAAAAGTGCCGCTGAGAGGTAAAACAACCCAACCCAAAAACAACTAATAGAAGTAGCTTCATCTTATATATTAAAATCACCACGCATCACTCGATGACTCTTCATATGAAGAAATTAAAGCCAGCCAGCCGCTTGCTCGACTAACATATTGTCTCTTCGGTTTCATTGCCATGTCTCTTAATAGTCTTCACCTCAGCGTTAACGAAATATAAACAACCTTCACACTTAGATTAACATAATACTAACTCACTAAAAATATACACTTTCTGCTACTACCGAAAACCTTTTAATATTTCTTAACACCACTATTATTTCCAGTGTGTTTGTTCCAATGGACTAATGATGTAATTCTCACGCTGAAGCATAACACGAGCTTCAAATGACACTCGGGTCTGTTTTTTATTGCTGCACGCTCATCTGTCGTAACAATATAACGCATTCATTCTTTACTTGGATATGCATTCAGTGTTTATTTCTTGAATGGCAAATTCACAAAAGTTTTACCAGAAGCATAGAATATATACAATCGCTCAAAAAAGTATCCGAACACTATGGTTGATTACAGAATTCAGAAAAATTATCTGGCAACGATTTTTTTTAGAAATTAGTGATCTGGCAACCTTCGTGTCAAGTGAACGTGTGCAGTAACTGCACACGCTCCAGTTTGCTGTGAACGGTAACTGGAGCGTGTACAGTTGCTGTACACACTCCAGATATTTTTCGTGAATTCTGTAATCACGAGACACGAAGGTTGCCAGATCACTATTTTCTAAAAAATTCGTTGCCAGATAATTTTTCTAAAATCTGTAATCAACCATAGTGTTCGGATACCTTTTTTGAGCGACTGTACCTCATACTGAATTCTCATCAACAGTCAGTATGGTTGCTATTCGAATGATATTTTCCACTTCACGTCGAAGTATTAATAAGCAGTCAACAAGATGGTTCATTAGCAGCTCTTACCTGAAATTTTAATGCTCAATTACCCCAACACTAAATTCTCCGTATTTGTTTACCGTATATAACTTTAAGCAAATTAAGCTTCATTAATAAGTCCGTATTGCTTTGCACAGATCTTGTGGAAAGTCGAATTTGAAATGACTGCCTTCACGCTGGAAAGTCGCTATTAAATAACATGAAATTTCTTACTGCGCAGTAATATTCTCACTAATGTTAGCTGAACTGACAAAATACGAAAACTAATATAATTATCCTTGGCTACGTAGATTTTTAGTACATAATAAAATATTACTTACCCAAAGGAAGTCTTCATGATATGTTTATAACCGCCGAATTTCCAACAATCACGAGTAACGACGTTATAATTAGTGATATGATCTATCTAAGCATTGTTTGTCAGCAACTTCAGAGTAGACCACGCGTAACTTGCAAACCGTTGTAAACAGTGTTTTGCAATGTTTGACACCAGTATGGTAAATGTTATAAATTTCTGTGTACCGTTGAAGCTTGCGCGGTAATATCTCCCGCTTGCTTGCACTTATAATTAAGACGACGGGAGAAAGTTTCAAGCGTAATTTCTTCCCCAAATTCGTATTGAATGGAAACAAAACTGTTAAGATAATTTAAGTGAATATTTGCTTCTTTAAAGTATGATTTTTGTCATTCATTCTAATTCGGTAATTGATATTTTAGTATATATTACAGAAATGTTGATGGGGCCTGGCTCCTAATGACGAGGTGCCTCTGCATGTTACTATTTAGTTCTTAAATTTCTAAGTATTTTTGGGTTGGGTTGTTTTACCTCTGATCGGCACTTTTTTGCACACCATGGGCTAAATGGCCAGGTCACATGGACCCCGAAGGCTCAGAGAAGGTTGGGGGAGTGGACCCACTGGAACAGCTGTTGGGAGACAGATCGTAGCCTCCCGTCAAGGCCATCCAGCGTGTTCTTTAACGTGCACAGGGTATGGCTCTCCTGCACACGGGGCCACGGCTTAACGTCCCATCCGACGGACGGCGGCCTTTCCAAGCCCATCGGTGTCCCCTACTGACCGTGGGTAGGGCGGGGAATTTTGCGGAGATAACTCTCAACGCTGACCCAGCTGGGAGTCGAACCTGGGAACTACAGATTACGAGCCTGGCGCGCTACCGACTGAGCCACCCCCCGCCCCAAGTATTTTTGGAAAACGACCACTTATATCAGTTTTTCTTGTAAAACAGGATATTAAATATCGCCATGAGATACAAAGTGCAAAACTTCATGTTGAATTTTATAATTAACCAAAAAAGTATTCACTGTTTACACATTGTTTTTATTACGCATTCATTTTGATAATAATGGAACTGAAATTTTGACGGTAATTACTTTGAATTTTGGTGCTTCTGAAAAATGGCGTCCTGAGACTATTAGAGGTCCTGTATAGTTAGATGCTGGTCATCTCGGTGATTGACTCCCATTGGTTGATTCAGTCACAATGGGCTGCAAAAGTGAAACGAGCTAATTGAAAACTAACAAATGGTTTCTTTTTAGTTCGCCTGCAATACGGGCTAATGTTTCTTTTTTGTCTAACTTTGTCGTCTACGTATGCAATGTTGGTTCGTTTTTCTGTTTGTTCGTCTGTTAACTGTTGTTCGTCTGTTTATCTCTACTTGTCTGTTCCTCTGTAAAATAAAATCAACATTTTTACTTTTAGAGATAAATGAAAAATTATTCTTGCGTTGCATAGTCACCGATAAAATATTACGATTAGCAATTTTAAAATCTCCCAATAGCTTTAATAGCGTCTTCTAGCGGTGGAAAAATAGAAAATGATAAAATTTCAAACAAATGTTGCAAATCATCTTTTACATTGGAATTCTGAAATTTTGGAAGTAGAGGGTTACGATCAGAAGGTTTACAATGACAACATTTTATTATAAGAGATAACGAAAATTATTTTATTTTTTACAGGTAATAACAAAAAATTAATATTTATATTTTTCGAATCACTCATGACTTGAAATTTCCATTGTTAGAGCGTGTTAAAGGTGGTAAATAAAAATTTAAAAACAGCCTGTAGTGACGGAAATAGATGTAAAACACCAAATATTTAAACGAAATTGCAAACGATCTAGTACATATGCCTGAAATATAAAATTTTGGAGATTGACTGTAATAATAATGAGTTTCTCCCCTTTCAATGGGGCAGGGGTGGCTCAGTCGGTAGTGCGCCAGGCTCGTAATCTGTAGTTCCCAGGTTCGAGTCCCATCTGGGTCAGCTTTGAGATTTATATCCGCAAAATTCCCAGCCCTGCCCACGGTCAGTAGGGGACATCGATGGGCTTGGAAAGATCGCCGTCCGTCGGATGGGACGTTAAGCCGTGGCCCCGTGTGCGGGAGAGCCATACCCTGTGCACGTTAAAGAACACGCTGGATGGCCTTGACGGGAGGCTACCATCTGTCTCCCAACAGCTGTTCCAGTGGGTCCCCTCCCCCAACCTTCTCTGAGCCTTCGGGGTCCATGTGACCTGGCCATTTAGCCCATGGTGTGAAAAAAATTCCGCTCAGAGGTAAAACAACCCAACCCAACTCCCCTTACACCAATCTGTTTTAAGAAATATATGAAAACTGTTCTGTGCTGTAAAGGTACTAATAAAAGATTACTAGTTTATTTTCCAAATCACCATTAGCTCGAATTTCCACTCTTAGAGAATAATGAATGTGTGAAATAACTAAATAAAAATAATACCCCCTCAAGCATCTGCTTGCCACAGAGGTCTGACAGGAACCTGTCAGTTTATTACGCCATTGTAGAAGGTCTGTGAAGATGGCGGGAATACCTATAGGAACACATATCACCTGTGGCGCATAATAGAAATGTTGTTTCAAAGAGGAGGTGGCTCAGTCGGTAGCGCGCTAGGCTCGTATTCTGTAGTTCCCAGGTTCGTGTCCCAACTGGATCAGCGTTGAGATTTATCTCCGCAAAATTTCCCCGCCCTGCCCACGGACAGTAGGGGACACCGATTGGCTTGGAAAGGCCGCCGTCCGTCGGATGGGACGTTAAGCCGTTGCTCCGTGTGTGGGGAAAGCCATACCCTGTGCACGTTAAAGAACACGCTGGATGGCCTTGACGGGAGGCTACCATATGTTTCCCAACAGCTGTTCCAGTGGGTCCCCTCCCCCAACCTTCTCCGAGCCTTCGGGGTCCATGTGACCTGGCCATTTAGCCCATGGTGTGCAAAAAAGTGCCGCTCAGAGGTAAAACAACCCAACCCAAAGAGGAGGAAGTTTTTCATTAAACTACTTTTAAAATACTTGAAAGTTTTTATTCGAGCTAATGGATGATGCGAGAGGGAATTGCACACTGTAGTATTTGATTGTAATTTTACGACGTAAAGCATTTGTCTTTTAGTTTTTAAATTTAAAAAGTTGCTTTCCTCACACCTCTCTGAAAAAAAAACAAAGGGCAGATCATTGCTGTTAGTGGAATGTCTCTTGACTCTCTACAGCCAAAGTTTCAAATTTCTATCATAAGCAGATCACTTGACAATTCGTTAAACGTTTTGCCATTTGCATATTTAGATCTAATGATATAAAATGAAATTTTCTTTGAAAATGAGGATTGTAATATACCATTAGTACCAACTAAAAATGTTTTCCAATTATCACTTAAAACAAAACAGTTGCATTTTCTACCTATCCTGGGGCGTAAGGGGTACTCATTGTTATCAATGGAATCTTTAAGACCGTCACATTCCAACACCAAAATTTCAAATTTCTAGCATAACTTCATCGTTTGCAATATTTGTTTAAATTTTGGAATTTTTCTATTTTTTTTCCACTTTTAAAGGGCGCGATTATCCCTTTTGGGAGATTCGGAAAGTGCGAATCAAAATGTTTCGTCAATGCCTATCCAACACGAAAAGAATTTTAAATTTATCTGTATAAACAAAAAAGTTTGATGTCTGCAGAAAGACAGACGACAAAGAGAAATTATTCTCTTTTAAAAAGAAAGTACCATAAAATTTTTTTCCCTTTTCTCTGTTTTATTAAATTTATCGGTGTATCACAATCGTGAGCATTGAAATCTTTATCAAAATTGCCTACCTTTTCCGGAATTCATAGGTATTCGTGCAATGCCATTCAACTTTGCACGCTAAACAATTCGAGCGACCACAAAACATGGTGTCCAATTTTGAGATGGCCAGCCTATACCTGTATAGGGCCTCTAGAGATTATCACCTCGTAGCGTCACCTGTCGGACCGCCCTGGTACTACCACACCAGCTTTAATTACTTTTGAACGCTTCGTTTGCATACGTTTGCACTTTAGTCGTTTATATCTGAGCTTTGTCTACGAGTATACATAACGCAAGTTTTGAGTTGGGTTGTTTTACCTCTGAGTGGCACTTTTTTTGCACACAAGGACCCCGAAAGCTCAGAGAAAGTTGGGGGAGGAGGATCCACTTGAACGGCTGTTGGGAGATAGATGGTAGCCTCCTGTCAAGGCCATCCAGCGTGTTCTTTAACGTGCACAGTGTATAACTCTCCCGCACACGGGCCACGGCTTTACGTCCCATCCGACGGACGGCTGCCCTGCTCAAGACCATTGGTGTCCCCTACTGACCTTGGACATGGCCGGGAGTTTTACCGAAATAAATATCAACGCTGAACAAGTTTTGAGCCAATTAATATTAAATGTTATGCTGTGAATTATTGCAGCCTTTGATCTTCATATTCTCAACATACCTTCGAATCAGAAAGGAAATTCCTTCCGTGGAATTAAACGTTAAGCTTTCACCCAACGTTAATTTGACAATTAAAAAAACCACACTCAATCGTAACGGTAGACTCTAGTCAATAAAATCTCTAATATATTTAAGTGCACGTCCTCTCTAAACCTTCCTGTGGAGTACTTGTTCTCCACCTTCCTATGGAGTCCTCGTTCCCTACATTCAAGTAAAGTCCTTTTTTTCCCCAAAAAATCTTCTAGAGGCTTGTTCTCCTATTTCTTATAGTCTTATGTGTAATACCTCCATTTCGTGTCCTTTTCTTCATCATTCTGTGGAAGCATTGTTCTGTGGGGAGTCCTTTTCTCCATCATCCTGCTGAATCCTTGTTCTTCACCATCTTTTAATGATACTTGTTCTCACTATCCTGTTGAGTCCTTGTTCTCACTATCTTGTTGGGTCCTTGTTCTCACTGTCTTGTTGAGTCCTTGTTCTCACTGTCTTGTTGAGTCCTTGTTCTCACTATCTTGTTGGGTCCTTGTTCTCACTGTCTTGTTGAGTCCTTGTTCTCACTGTCTTGTTGAGTCCTTGTTCTCACCATCTTGTTGGGTCCTTGTTCTCACTATCCTGTTGAGTCCTTGTTCTCACTATCTTGTTGGGTCCTTGTTCTCACTGTCTTGTTGAGTCCTTGTTCTCACTATCTTGTTGGGTCCTTGTTCTCACTGTCTTGTTGAGTCCTTGTTCTCACTATCTTGTTGGGTCCTTGTTCTCACTGTCTTGTTGAGTCCTTGTTCTCACTGTCTTGTTGAGTCCTTGTTCTCACTATCTTGTTGAGTCCTTGTTCTCACTATCTTGTTGAGTCCTTGTTCTCACTGTCTTGTAGAGTCCTTGTTCTCACTGTCTTGTTGAGTCCTTGTTCTCACTATCTTGTTGAGTCCTTGTTCTCACTATCTTGTTGAGTCCTTGTTCTCACTGTCTTGTTGAGTCCTTGTTCTCACTGTCTTGTTGAGTCCTTGTTCTCACTATCTTGTTGGGTCCTTGTTCTCACTATCTTGTTGACTCCTTGTTCTCACTATCTTGTTGAGTCCTTGTTCTCACTATCTTGTTGGGTCCTTGTTCTCACTGTCTTGTTGAGTCCTTGTTCTCACTGTCTTGTTGAGTCCTTGTTCTCACTATCTTGTTGAGTCCTTGTTCTCACTATCTTGTTGAGTCCTTGTTCTCACTGTCTTGTTGAGTCCTTGTTCTCACTGTCTTGTTGAGTCCTTGTTCTCACTATCTTGTTGAGTCCTTGTTCTCATTATCTTGTTGAGTCCTTGTTCTCACTATCTTGTTGGGTCCTTGTTCTCACTGTCTTGTTGAGTCCTTGTTCTCACTATCTTGTTGAGTCCTTGTTCTCACTATCTTGTTGGGTCCTTGTTCTCACTGTCTTGTTGAGTCCTTGTTCTCACTGTCTTGTTGAGTCCTTGTTCTCACTATCTTGTTGAGTCCTTGTTCTCACTATCTTGTTGAGTCCTTGTTCTCACTGTCTTGTTGAGTCCTTGTTCTCACTGTCTTGTTGAGTCCTTGTTCTCACTGTCTTGTTGAGTCCTTATTCTCACTATCTTGTTGAGTCCTTGTTCTCACTGTCTTGTTGAGCCCTTGTTCTCACTGTCTTGTTGAGTCCTTGTTCTCACTATCTTGTTGGGTCCTTGTTCTCACTATCTTGTTGGGTCCTTGTTCTCATTTTGTGTTGGGTCCTTGTCCTCTTTTTCGCCATTCTGTTGGGTCCCTCTACTTTACCTTCCTACGGGCATGGGAGATCCTTATTCTTCAGCATCTTCTCGGCTCCCTTTTCTTTACCTTCATGGGCGGAAATCCTTGTTCTTTATCTCCTTTTTGTGTCGCCCCTTTCTTCATCTTTCATGGTCCAAGTTTTCTACTTTCCTGTAGAATCTTTGTTTTCTGAGGTCCTTGCTCTCCACCTTTTTATATGATCCTTGTTCTCCATATTATTATGGGAAAATTGTTTATTCCTTGTTGGGTTCCTTTCTTCACCATCCTGTGCTGCCCTTGTTCTTCATCTTCCTGTGATCTGCTTATTCTTACTTTCCTCTGATGTGCTTTATTCTTATTTTCCTGTGATGTGCTTGTTCTTTATCTTCGTATGATATGCTTGGTCTTCATCTTATCGAATTTCTTGTTCTGCATCTTCCTGTGGTGTGCTTATTCTTTATATTCCTGTGATGTGTTCATCGTTCACCTTCATGTATTGTGTATGTTCTTCATCTTACTGTGATGTACTTGTCCTTATTTTCGTGTGATGTGCTTGTTCTTTATCTTCCTATGATATGCTTAGTCTTCATCTTTTTGTGATGTGCTTGTTCTTCATCTTCCTATGACGCTAGTCCGTCACATTCCTATGGTGTGCTTGTTATTAATTTTTCTGTTATGTGATTTTTTCCTTCATCTACCTGTGATGTGCTTGTTTTTAATTTTCCTGTAATGTGCCTGTTCTTCATTTCCCTGTTATGTTCTTGTTCTTCATCTTCCTGTCGTGTACTTGTTCTTTATCTTCCTGTGATATGCTTGGTCTTCATATTCTTGTGATGTGCCTGTTCTTCATCTTCCTATGATGTGCTTGTCCCTCACATTCCTGTACTGTGTTTGTTCTTTACCTTCCTGTGTTAAGCTTGTTCTTCATCTTTCTGTGATCACCTTATTATTAATTTTCCTGTAATGTGCCTGTTCTTCATTTTCGTGCAATTTCTTGTTCTTCATCTTCCTATGATGTGCCTGTTCTTCATCTTCCTGTGACATGCTTGTTTTTCACCTTCTTGTTGGCTCTTCGTGACTTTACCATTTAGCTCAATAAGCAAAAAAAAACTCCTAAATATAACAATTCAACTGAACCATTTATTACACCACGAATTAAAAGTCCAATAAAATCTGTAACGTTAATCCCACTTTCCTTTGCCTTTTTCCTTGTAATCCCACTTTCCTTTGCCTTTTTCCTTGTAATCCCAATTTCCTTTGCCTTTTTCCTTGTAATCCCACTTTCCTGTGCCTTTTTCCTTGTAATCCCACTTTCCTTTGCCTTTTTCCTTGTAATCCCAATTTCCTTTGCCTTTTTCCTTGTAATCCCACTTTCCTGTGCCTTTTTCCTTGTAATCCCACTTTCCTGTGCCTTTTTCCTTGTAATCCCACTTTCCTGTGCCTTTTTCCTTGTAATCCCACTTTCCTGTGCCTTTTTCCTTGTAATCCCAATTTCCTGTGCCTTTTTCCTTGTAATCCCACTTTCCTGTGCCTTTTTCCTTGTAATCCCACTTTCCTGTGCCTTTTTCCTTGTAATCCCACTTTCCTGTGCCTTTTTCCTTGTAATCCCACTTTCCTGTGCCTTTTTCCTTGTAATCCCACTTTCCTGTGCCTTTTTCCTTGTAATCCCACTTTCCTGTGCCTTTTTCCTTGTAATCCCAATTTCCTGTGCCTTTTTCCTTGTAATCCCACTTTCCTTTGCCTTTTTCCTTGTAATCCCAATTTCCTTTGCCTTTTTCCTTGTAATCCCACTTTCCTGTGCCTTTTTCCTTGTAATCCCACTTTCCTGTGCCTTTTTCCTTGTAATCCCACTTTCCTGTGCCTTTTTCCTTGTAATCCCACTTTCCTGTGCCTTTTTCCTTGTAATCCCAATTTCCTGTGCCTTTTTCCTTGTAATCCCACTTTCCTGTGCCTTTTTCCTTGTAATCCCACTTTCCTGTGCCTTTTTCCTTGTAATCCCACTTTCCTGTGCCTTTTTCCTTGTAATCCCACTTTCCTGTGCCTTTTTCCTTGTAATCCCACTTTCCTTTGCCTTTTTCCTTGTAATCCCACTTTCCTTTGCCTTTTTCCTTGTAATCCCACTTTCCTGTGCCTTTTTCCTTGTAATCCCAATTTCCTGTGCCTTTTTCCTTGTAATCCCACTTTCCTGTGCCTTTTTCCTTGTAATCCCAATTTCCTTTGCCTTTTTCCTTGTAATCCCACTTTCCTGTGCCTTTTTCCTTGTAATCCCACTTTCCTGTGCCTTTTTTCTTGTAATCCCAATTTCCTGTGCCTTTTTCCTTGTAATCCCACTTTCCTGTGCCTTTTTCCTTGTAATCCCACTTTCCTGTGCCTTTTTTCTTGTAATCCCAATTTCCTGTGCCTTTTTCCTTGTAATCCCACTTTCCTGTGCCTTTTTCCTTGTAATCCCACTTTCCTGTGCCTTTTTCCTTGTAATCCCAATTTCCTGTGCCTTTTTCCTTGTAATCCCACTTTCCTGTGCCTTTTTCCTTGTAATCCCACTTTCCTGTGCCTTTTTCCTTGTAATCCCACTTTCCTGTGCCTTTTTCCTTGTAATCCCACTTTCCTGTGCCTTTTTCCTTGTAATCCCACTTTCCTTTGCCTTTTTCCTTGTAATCCCACTTTCCTTTGCCTTTTTCCTTGTAATCCCACTTTCCTGTGCCTTTTTCCTTGTAATCCCAATTTCCTGTGCCTTTTTCCTTGTAATCCCACTTTCCTGTGCCTTTTTCCTTGTAATCCCAATTTCCTTTGCCTTTTTCCTTGTAATCCCACTTTCCTGTGCCTTTTTCCTTGTAATCCCACTTTCCTGTGCCTTTTTTCTTGTAATCCCAATTTCCTGTGCCTTTTTCCTTGTAATCCCACTTTCCTGTGCCTTTTTCCTTGTAATCCCACTTTCCTGTGCCTTTTTTCTTGTAATCCCAATTTCCTGTGCCTTTTTCCTTGTAATCCCACTTTCCTGTGCCTTTTTCCTTGTAATCCCACTTTCCTGTGCCTTTTTTCTTGTAATCCCAATTTCCTGTGCCTTTTTCCTTTAACCCCACTTTCCTTTGCCTTTTTCCTTGTAATCCCACTTTCCTTTGCTATTTCGTCTCCTCAATATTTCATTTTATTTCCAACCAAATCTTTATTTTTTAAATCGCGCTTTTCTGCCGAGATTACCGAGTTTATCAACGTTTCCAGTTAAAACAACTCTAAATTTTTCCCTTATAATTACTTTCCAACTTCAGTAACTGGCCTTTAAAAACCAAAGAAACGAGTTAAGACCAAAAACCTTCCTCCCTGTCAACTCTCATAAATTTCCTATCGATTCGAAATGGTTTGAAGAGTGTTCTTACAACCATACTCACTGCAAACCTCCTCAACAGTGTGTGGCATGGAAGAGAATAACCTCCCTTCTCCCTTCTTGCCTTGGCCTTAGACCATCAGCTTGAAAAGCAGACAGGTTATAAAGCAGCGGTCAGTCGTCCGAGAGATAAGGGATCTATGAAACATTCAGCAGAGAGGCCGATCACAGAGTTTTGCTAGCCAATCTCCATTAAACAGAAACACTTCGCTCCTTTTCTGACTAGATAGGCTTTTTCTGGCTGTCAGTCGGAGCTGTACATGATCGAAGGAAGAAGTAAGAGACGAGGCGTGGGAGAATTCTTCGTAAGTGTAATGCAGCAGAAGAAGAAGAGAAATTTTCTTGGGAATTGTGAATAAGAATTTGAGTCAGTCGTTGCTGAAAATGAAATCGGTTTGGCACCACGACATTCAATGTGCCGCGTGTAATGATGTAGGGAATGCAATAAATTTCGGAAATTATAGAATTTACTTGTTGTTGTCTTTGCGGGATGGGAGTTCAGTTATTGTGTTTTCTTCTGAGTTGCATTCTTTTGTTATATGACATGTGACAAAAGACCCCATGAATTAGGGTTTTTAAGCTTTTAGTTTATCATCTTATTAATGTGTGCAATTTGATATCAAGAGAAATACTAAGTTCCAGCGATATTTCCAAATTGAAAAGAAATTTTAAAATGACACTGTGGTTATAACAGCAGTTATATGTTTTATTCAGTAAATAGTTTTGAACATTAAAATTTTGCCACTTATTAACCCTTTCACGACTAAGGAAAACATTTTTCCCATTTTAAAATTGGTGATTGTCGTATTTAATTATAACCTTATCTGCATTTTTATACAGAATGTCAAAATAGAACGTATGCCGAACGCAATTACGTAAACGGGAACGTTTAGAAAACGAAAACAGAACTATCAGGACGCATAATATATGTACTATGTGCAATGTCCATCTTTGCCTCACTACCAAAAGAAATTGCTTCGCAATATATCATAATTAGCACATCATTTTGTATAGTAATTTTATTTCATAATTTTGTATTATTTTAGTTAACATTTTGTTATAATAAACCAATAAATAAAAGATATTGCATAATAAGCCTAACTATAATTTGTGTTACCTTTATAGTCCATTGGGAAAAATATTTCCCATAAAATTCCCAAAAAACTACACATTGTTATGTATTTTTCTTATGATTTTTATTTATTTTACGTCTAAACAAACTAAAATAAACAGTTACATACTAATATTTACTCTTAGAAACCTTATGGTCCTGAAAGGGTTAAATAACTTTTGACACAAAGATATTGTACAAATTAAGTAGCTTCTAGATATATATAATAATAAAAGAAGACGTCTGTCTGTGGATCTGTCTGTGAAAAGCTTGTGGACAGGGATGTACCCAGAGGGAGGGTTTCCCCCCTCCCGAAAATCTTTCGTCTTATACGAAATCTCAAAATTTTCTACCTGCTCTGAAACCCAAAATTTTCTACCTGCTCTGAAACCCAAAATTTTCTACCTGCTCTGAAACCCAAAATAGTTGCTTTGTATAATTTTATTTCAGCCCCGTATTTTATGTCCGACACTAAAAATAAATTTAAAAAGAAAATTGTAAAGTATCATCCCATTTAGATATCATTTTAGCCTTTCCTCTTGGGTTGGGGTACTTCTGAGCGGCACTTTTTTTGCACAAAATGGGCTAAACGGCCAGGTCAAGTATCCCGAAGGCTCAGAGAATGTTGGGGAAGGGGAACCACTGGAAGAGCTGTTGGGAGACAGGTGGTAGCCTCCCGTCAAGGCCATCCAGCATATTCTTTAACGTGCACAGGATATGGCTCTCCCACATACGGAGCCACGACTTAATGGCCCCATCCGACGGACGGTCTCCTTTCCAAGCCCATTGGTGTCCCCTACTGATCGTGGGCAGGGCGCAGAGTTTTTCTGAGGTAAATCTCATTATTGACCCAGCTGGGACTCGAACCTGAGAACTGCAGTTTACGAGTCTGGCGCGGTACCGACTGAGCCACCCCCTCCCCTCCCCTCTGTTTTCCTGTTCGTTAGAATATTTTAGTAGTTGGAATACTCTACTCAAGTCCCATCTACCACCAAAGCGAAATTTTTGGAACCTCCTTGAACCTGAATTCTCGGACCCTCCAAAACTAAATTTTCAAGCACCACGACTTCTTCGAAACTAAATCCTGCGTACATATCTGCCTGTGTCAGTCATAACTCATCAGAAAAGCATGGTACACATTTCAACGTTTCCTAGATTGTTTCTTGTTGTCGTCCGAGTTACAATTGATCTCTTTTGTTGCGATCTTATGCAAACACGGCAATTCCCGGTTCCGTCTCACGACACTACCTGGTTATGAAAAGCCGTGCTTATCTAGAGCTGGCGGCAAGGAATACGCCCTATAGGCGCACCTGAACCCCAGCCTCACATGGCAGCAGTCCTATAAAAGGAAAGCTGACCACCGGAAGAAACCTTACTTTAATTTATTCCCCGGTTAGCCATGAACAAGGATATATAGATCCAAGTTCGCTCGGCGTCCGGGGTGGAGACTCTTAGTAGGACCCGGACTTTGGAAAGGACTCGACCTACTGGGGCACAAATCTTTTCGGAAGAGTCCTCGAACAGCTCACCCCGAGCTCCTGATTGGTGAGGTCTCAGACGCTGTCACCAACCAATCGGCAAAGGGAACCGGTCGGCAGCGTCGTCAACTTCGTTTGGCTTCGGTAATGCATAGCCGGGGACCCAATCCGGCCGGCAAAGCCTTCGGCCGGGTTGCCGGACCCTAGGCCCCCCCACCACGACAAAGTGGTCCCCTTTGGGAGGGGGGCGTCCGAGTTACAGTGTCGAATTTCAAGTGGACATTCCAAAGGGTTCTTGCTACAAGCAAATATATTTACCATACTATTCCTACGGGAAATCGAAGTCGCTGCCAAATCCATTTCTATCATTTACTGCTCCCTAACTGTGAACCTAAAAGTCATAACCATAATTAAATCTACCACCTTTGCCAGACTCCTACATTCCCAGAGACATTATCGTATTAATGCGTTGCGTTGCCCATAGGAACCCTATTTTTTAACCCAACAAGAAGTTACACAGGGAGAGCTAGCGTACAAAATCTGGGACCGTTCTGTCGAGTGCTTCGGGAACCATAGTAAAGTAGCAAAATTTGTAGTAGCGGAAATAAAAATCTCTATAGTGGGAGCAGAAAATAAGTCTCGATCTATGAGAGAGTAGCGGGTGATGAACAGTAAAGCCGTGCAATTCTTCGTGTTCAATTTGAATGGTAAGAGGTTTTGGTAGTGGGTGGGGAAAGGGCACTAAAAAACTGACCTATAGTGCAATAAAATACAGAATATACAGATTAAACGTGAGACCCGTGCAGCATCAGGTTCTTTTCAGCTAGTGTACAATAAAACCTGGTTAATACGAAATTCAGGAAAAAAAAAACTATTTATTAAACAAAAACATAAATATAAAATGCAAAAAAAATGCACTGAGATGTCATTTTATTAAATGCGCCACTCTCTCGTTACATAAATGGTTCATTACACGTAATACGTCACGTGACCACAGTGTTCGGTACAAATGAGACAGACCAGCTCATCGAGCATCAGTTGCCGTTGGATTGAGCGTCAGAAGGGGCAAAAAGTGCGACCTGAGTGACTTTGAACGTGTCATGATAGTTGCTGCTGGGCGTGCCGGTTAATAGCATCTCCCAAAGGGCCGTCCTCCTGGACTTTTAACGCACAACAATTTCAAGGATTTACCGAGAGTGGTGAGAAAAGCAAAAAACTACCAGTGATCGGCGATCCTGTGGATGAAAACAGCTTGTGGATCATAGGGTTCAAAGGGTTGGGTTGTTTTACCTCTGAGCGGTACTTTTTTGCACACCATGGGCTAAATGGCCAGGTCACATGGACCCCGAAGGCTCAGAGAAGGTTGGGGGAGGGGTTGGGTTGTTTTACCTCTGAGCAGCACTTTTTTGCAACACCATGGGCTAAATGGCCAGGTCACATGGACCCCGAAGGCTCAGAGAAGGTTGGGGGAGGGGACCCACTGGAACAGCTGTTGGGAGACAGATGGTAGCCCCCCGTCAAGGCCATCCAGCGTGTTCTTTAACGTGCACAGGGTATGTCTCTCCCGCACACGGGGCCACGGCTTAACGTCCCATCCGACGGACGGCGGTCTTTCCAAGCCCATCGGTGTCCCCTACTGACCGTGGGCAAGGCGGGGAATTTTGCGGAGATAAATCTCAACGCTGACCCAACTGGGACTCGAACCTGGGAACTACATATTACGAGCCTGGCGCGCTACCAACTGAGCCACCCCCGCCCCTAGGGGTCAAAGGGGACTGGCGAGAATCGTGCAAACAAACAGACGGGACACAACCAGGCAAATCACAACAGAAATAAACAATGGTTCGCAGAAGGTCATCTACAAATGCACCACGTATTGGACCTCGTAGCGAATGGAATACAAGAGGTGCCAGCCATGTCGAGTGCCGATATTTTCAGCGAAGAATTTGGAAGCACATCACCAGTGGGCGCAGAAGCATTGACACTGGACCGTTAAGGACGGAAAATGGCATGTGGTCGGACGAATTAAGGTTCCTTTTGCTTCATGCTGAGGGAAGGATCAGAATTTGGCTCAAGCAACATGAGCTCATAGAGACATCTTGTCTGGTATCAACGGTACAAGCCGATGATGGCGGTGTGATGGTGTGGGGAATGTTTTCCTGGCACACACATTAGGCTTCTTAATACCCATCGAAGCTAGGGCATATTTTAAAATTCTTGCTGACTTAGTTCATTCCTTATGGCTGCAGTTTTTCCTCACTCGGATGGACACGTTCAGCATGATAATGCGGGGCGGGGGTGGTTCAGTCGGTAGCGCGCCAGGTTCGTAATCTGTAGTTCCCAGGTTCGAGTCCCAGCTGGGTCAGCGTTGAGATTTATCTCCGCAAAATTCCCCCCCTGCCCACGGTTAGTAGGGGACACCGATGGGCTTGGAAAGGCCGTCCGTCCGTCGGATGGGACGTTAAGCAGTGGCCCCGTGTGCGGGAGAGCCATACCCTGTGCACGTTAAAGAACACGCTGGATGGCCTTGACGGGAGGTTACCATCTGTCTCCCAACAGCTGTTCCAGTGGGTCCCCTCCCCCAACCTTCTCTGAGCCTTCGGGGTCCATGTGACCTGGCCATTTAGCCCATGGTGTGCAAAAAAGTGCCGCTCAGAGGTAAAACGACCCAACAACCCAACCCATGATAATGCATCTGCTCACAAGGCACGTAATCGTTACCGAATGGTTCCAGGAACGTCTCGACGAGTTTTCCTTGCTTCATTGGCTTGCACAATCCTCAGATCTAAACCCTATCGGGCATCTTTGGAATGAGGTGGTGAGGGCTGTTCACAGCCAGATTGGCCTCCGTCTAATCTGCAACAACTGCGCGACACAATCATTTCCGCATGGTACAACATTCCTGAACAACACATCCAGCATCTTGTAAGTTTGATGCCCCGAAGAATAAAGGTGTACTTTATAAAGTGACATTTCAGTGCAATTTAATGCATGGTAACATAAACAAAACAGGTCCGGCTATTATAAACAAAACTGTCGTTTTAAAGAGGATATTGCTTAATATTAATTAGTAACTAATCTCTATTGCTGAAAGCAGCAAGAAATATGTGATGTCCTCCATCTTCCATCCGTGATTCAGTTATCTTTCTGAAACGTGTTTCAAGACTTATGGAGAAATTTCGCGCATAGCACTGCAAATGCATGGCGTCAAAAAATAATGATGAGGTTCCACAAACCATTATATGGGAAAATGTTATAGATATTCAAGAAGGTAATATTTTAATTGAAGTAATAATTCACTAAAATATGTGAACCGTTCTTGACCCTGCATATATCTCATCGCTATCCGACTTTTTGCAATATACACTTCAACATATCTTTTGTTACTTACTCAGTTTCTTCTTATATTCAGAAGATCGGGAGTTGGCTCAGTCAGTAGCACGCCAAGCTCGTAATCTGCACTTACCAGGTTCGAGTCCCACCTGACCCACAAGATCTCAGAGAAGGCAGAAGAAAGGACACCCACTGGAGAGATGTTAGGAGACAGATGGTAGTCTCCCGTCAAGGCAATTCAGCATGTTCTTCAATGTGCGTAGGGTGTGGCCCTTCTTCACACGGGGCTACAGCTTAACATTTTCATAAGACGGACGGCAACCTACCAAGCTCATCGACGTCCCCTTTATCACCGAGGGCAGAGGATTGGGTAGTTTGACCTCTAAACGCCACTCTTTTGCACACAATGAGCTAAATGGCCAGGTCAAGAGGACCCCGAAGGCTCAGTGAAGGTTGGGGGAGGGAACCCATTGGACAGCTGTTGGGAGATAGATGGTAGCCTCCCTTCAAGGTCATCCAACGTGTTAATTAACATGCCCAGTGTATGTTCCGCACACGGAGCTACGTCTTAGCATCCCTTCCGAAGGACGACGTCTTTTCCAAACCCATTGGTGTCCCATACTGACAGAGTGCAGGGTAGGGGAATTAGCGGAGATAAATCCCCACCCTGCGCTGGGAATTGCAGATTACGAGCCTGGAGCCTATAGACCGATCCAACCCATGTTCCCGGATACATGAGCATCCTCAAAATTACTCCTAGCTTGTACAGGCCTTTTCATACATGCCCAACAAATGCTCATACTAACAATGTCCTATTAAGACCGAAGTCACTGCTGACCACTTTCTCAGTTAGAACTAACACAACACACAATGTTTGCGCTGCTAGAAGAGTATCTAGCTCTCTAATCACTATACCAGCTAAATTCTTTCATTATTATGCTTTTACGAACTTCTTTGTCCACAATTGCAGAATGCCAAAGCCTAAAATACTCTGAAGAAAGAATCTCTCATTAAGCGTACAGAGTAGATTTTTTACGCTGTGAGAGAAATATCTTTTTCTACAAAAATCCATTCTAAAATTGCGGTGAACGTTATTCTGCAATTATATTTCATAAATAATGAAATGGAGCGTAATTATTATTCAAGCATAAAATGTGTTTCTTTTCTAGTCATGCTGTTTTGAAGAGCAGTTAATTCTTTTTTCCTTTCAGATTTCTCTGCAAACTCAAAGCACTCACAGCTGACGTTATATTTTCATCTCTAGAGAAAAAGAAAAAATTACAATTTACGATTATTAATTTCTGTCATAAATTGATTGGAGTGAATAACATATTCTTAGAGATATTCATAGAAGTAATGGTTGTGTCTTGATTTACGATTAATTTCATTTTTAAATGGATTGCTGTAAATAAGGTTACCCAGAGCTCTGTCAATACCAGAGAAGTGTTAAAATCATAATTCGCAGTTAGCTGGAACATTACACTGATTGGTATAAATCATTTCAAATCAGTAAAATAGAGCAATATAAATTAATTCAGTGCATCCATACATTAAAAGAAAAACCCGTCATCGACACAGTTTAGGAACTCATTTAAGTTTTTCGTTAATGTTTATCTTTTTTAAACGTTGCTGCGTAAATTCACGTTTGGTTATTAGTAAGGAAGCACATGAATAGCCGACCGCATGTTCAAATCCAGGCGAAGTATCGATCTTAAAGATGTTTTGATTTTTATCCATTTTTCTATGTGATGCCCTGGCAATAAAAAAACCAGTCCTTCCCCTCTTCCTGATAGGAGCTTTCTTCAAAAGATAGGTGTACGAGTTGGGTTGGGTTGTTTTACCTCTGAGCGGCACTTTTTTGCATACAATGGGCTAAATGGCCAGGTCACAAGGACCCCGAAGGCTCAGAGAATGTTGGGGTGCACTGGAACAGCTGTTGGGAGACAAATGGTAGTCTCCCGTCAAGGCCATCTAGCGTGTTCTTTAAAGTGCACAGGTATTACTCTCCCGCACACGGACCACGGCTAACATCCCATCCGACGGACGGCGGCCTTTCCAAGCCGATCGATGCCACTTACTGACCGTGGGCAGGGCGGGAGTTTTGCCGCCCTGTCCAAGGTCACCCATATACAGGTGTATGGTGAAATCCCATTAGTGGGGTACGAATTTCTGACAAGGAGTGAGATTGGCTCTGTTTTAGCACGCCAGACTCGTATCTGCAGTTCCCAAGTTCGATTCCCATCTGTGAACAGCGTTGAGATTTATTCCCGCTAAACACCCACTTAGTCCTCGGTCCGATAGAGGATACTAATGAGCTTGGAATGTCCGCCGTCCGTCAGATGGGTTTTTGGGTTGGGTTACTTCTGAGCTGCACTTTTTGCACACCATGGGCTAAATGGCCAGGTCACATGTACCCCGAAGGCTCAGAGAAGGTTGGAGGAGGGGACCCACTGGAACAGCTATTGGGAGACAGATGGTGGTCTCCCGTCAAGGCCATCCAGCGTGTTCTTTAACGTGCACAGGGTATGGCTCTCCCGCACACGGTGCCACGGCTTAACGTCCCATCCGACGGACGGCGGTCTTTCCAAGCCCATCGGTGTCCCCAACTGACCGTGGGCAGGGCGGGGAATTTTGCGGAGATAAATCTCAACGCTGACCCAGCTGGGACTCGAATTTGGGAACTACAGATTACGAGCCTGGCGCGCTACCGACTGAGCCACCCCGCCCCCCGTCAGATGGGATGTTAAGCTCTGGATCCTGGTGCAGGAGAGTGTTAAATGTGCATGTTAAAGAACACGCTGGATGGCCATGACAGTAGGTTTCCATCTATTTTCTAACAGCTGTCCAATAGGTCCTTTCCTCTAATGTTTTCTGAACCCTTGGCGTTCTTGTGACCTGTCCTTTAGCCCATTTTCAAAAAAGTAACTCTGAGAAGAAGAACAACCCAAAACTCAATCTTCACCAAAATTTCAAAATTCCTGCATAAATACATCGCTTGAAATATCCGTTTAAATTTTGAAATTTTTCAACGTATTCTTTATATCGGAGTGGCACTTTGTTTACACACGAATGACTAAATGACAAAGTCACAAGGACCTCGAAGGCTCAGAGAAGGTTGGTGAAAGGGGACCAGTTGGACAGCTGTTGGGAGACATCTGGTAAGCCCACGTAAATGCCATCCAGCGTGTTGTTTAACGTGTACAGTGTATGGCTCTCCCTCACACGGGGCCACGGCTTAATGGCCCATCCGACGGACGGCGGTCTTTCAAAGCCCATCGGTGTTCCCTCTTGCTCGTGAGCAGGGCGGGGAATTTTTCCGGAGATAAATCTCAATGCTGACCAAGTTGGGACTCGAACCTAGGGACTGCATATTACGAATCTGTCAAGCTACGGACTGAGCCTTAAATTGAAGAGGATTTAATTAAGATGATCCTTTGGGAGATTCGTATAATGCGAATCATAATACTGCGTCATTACAATGCGAAAGGGATTTTTAATTTATCTCTTAAAACATACTGTCGCAATCATCCAGCGTGTTCTTTAATGCGCTTAGGATATGTATCAACTGCACACGAGGCCTCGGCTTAACATTTCATCCGAAGGATGGCGGCCTTTCTAGGCCCATCGGTGTCACATTTCCCCCTGAAAGAGATGAGGTTTTAGTGGAAAATGAATATAATATTGAATGTACTACATGTAGATTAATTGTGTAAAAAAAAAACTGTAAACCTCTTTGCTAAATGCATATATTGTTATTCTTAATTATTGTTACTGATAATTGTTTCATTTAGTTTTTGGATAAATCGTAAAGCAACCTGAAAAACTTAAATAGTACATTTAAATTTTTAAAATACTTCCTGTCACTGATGACATCATCAATGTCGTTGTTGATGGCCTTCACTATTAAAGTGGACCTTGGTCAAACGTCACCTTGAAACACCAGACCTGGACAGTTGTTGAGCAAAAGGAGAGTTGGGTTGTTTTACCTCTGAGCGGCACTTTTTTGCACACCATGGACTAAAAGGCCAGGTCACATGGTCCCCGAATGCTCAGAGAAGGTTGGGGGAGGGGACCCACTGGAACAGCTGTTGGAAACAGATGGTAGCTTCCCGTCAAGGACATCCAGCGTGTTCTTTAACGTGCACAGGGTATGGCTCTCCCGCACACGGGGCCACAGCTTAACGTCCCATCCGACGGACGGCGGCCTTTCCAAGCCCATCGGTGTCCCCTACTGACCGTGGGCAGGGCGGGGAATTCTGCGGAGATAAATCTCAACGCTGACCCAGCTGGGACTCGAACCTGGGAACTACAGATTACGAGCCTGGCGCGCTACCGACTGAGCCACCCCCGCCCCACAAAAGGAGAGAAATTAAATACATAAAGAATAGTGATTCAATTTGTCTAAACTTGAACTGAAATCAATTTGCTTTTAAATGAGATAAAATAATTTATTCTTTAAAACTATATTAAAATATTTTTTTTTTAAATTATAAACTACCAGTTTAATTTTAAGAAATTGAATTTAATGGAAAATACTTTTAAAACAAAAGTAAAATTTTTTGCACTCCAGCACTTGAATGATACAGGAGATTTGTGTTTATAATTTTCAATTTAAGGCTGGCCCTTACTCTATTTCATCGAAATGCATTTTATTTCATCATTAGCAAATGCAGATTTCGTTGAAGGCGAGGTTCAAAGAAACACATCTCCCTGTATTCGAGAGACTTGGGAATTTTTAATTTAATTTTTCTTCTTTTATCAATTCTTGATATCGTAGCTGCTAGTGATCTAACGTTTTTCAGTTACAGACCCCATTAATAACGTCAAATCAGATGCAGGTTGGGTTGTTTTACCTCTGAGCGGCACTTTTTTACACACCATGGGCTAAATGGCCAGGTCACATGGACCCCGAAGGCTCAGAGAAGGTTGGGGGAGGGGACCCACTGGAACAGTTGTTGGGAGACAGATGGTAGCCTCCCGTCAAGGCCATTCAGCGTGTTCTTTAACGTGCACAGGGTATGGCTCTCCCGCACACGCGGCCACGGCTTAACGTCCCATCCGACGGACGGCGGCCTTTCCAAGCCCATCGGTGTCCCCTACTGACTGTGGGCAGGGCTGGGAATTTTGCGGAGATAAATCTCAACGCTGACCCAGCTGGGACTCGAACCTGGGAACTACAGATTACGAGCCTGACGCGCTACCGACTGAGCCACCTCCCCCCCTCAGATGCAGGTAATTAGTTAATGAGGATTCAAATATTGTTATAAATTTAATGAATGGAAACTAGGCGTAAGTTCGAAATTATATTTACAAAACAAAAGTATGAATGAAGTAATTTATTACAAAGGTATAAAACCATACAAATAAAGCAGTCTTATCTGAACACAAGTTTTTCTCTTCATCAGTATAAAGTTAAACCATAAAAAAAGAATAATCTATTATGCTAACTAATTCTCAATATTTATACTACAGTGTTGTCAATATTTTACTCCTAGTACAAAATAGAACGTATTATTTTCATACCATTTAACAAACAAACAAATTTATGTTGAAATTCGTTTGTGATATACGGTTACCTTAACAATGCTTTACACCTTATAAATGCGAGTCATCTGACGATGATCTCTCCTAATAGAGGAATTAAAAACAAACTTTACTGTTGTTTTCTTTCACCAATGGAACTAGGCTTCATCTTGAACCAAATAAAAGTAACTTTTTCACTTATCATCACCCAACATTAATTCAACACATTATGTCCTTCTTTTCTTACTCATCATCATCATCATCATCAAGCATCCATGGGCTACGGAGGTCCAACCAGACCGCGCAATTTAATTCTCCAAGCATATCTGTCCTGAGCTACATCTGCTGCTTCCGGTTACTGTACACCAATTCTATCAAGGCCCTGTTTGACATTGTCTGCCCACCGCATTCTAAGTCTCCCCCCCCCCCTTCTGAGGCCTCTAGGCACACTGTTCATAACCCTATTCGCCAATCTATAATTATCCATACGGGCGACATGGCCAAATCAGCGGAGTCTCTCTCTGCACAATATGCTGCTTAAGGGAGGTTGCAAACTCCTTTGCCTAACCTCATGATTAGTTACAAAATTAAACCACCTAATACCCAAGATACTGCGTAAGCATCTGGAATCAAAAGCATCTAGTTTCCTGTTATCTTGTTTACAAAGCGTCCAAGTTTCACTACCATAACTAACCCTAGAAAACACCAAACTATTATACAGTCTAATTTTAGTATTTAGGTGTATACGCCTATTTCTCCACAATCTCCATAGATCCTTAAAGGTCCCGGCAGCAATACCTATTCTTCTGTTAATCTCATTCCGCACATCACCAGTATCAGTTACGCAGCTCCCAAGGTAATTAAACTGTGACACCTGCTCAAGACTGCAACCATTCAGATTAACTGAATCACAACCTGCATGACCAATTTTCATCACATTAGTTTTCTCTCTGTTTATAACCAAACCTACTGTACTACCAGTCTCATCAACAGTTCGAATGAAAGAGTTCATCTCATCAACATCATTTGCCAAAAGGGCTAAATCATCAGCATAATCTAAATCAGAGATTTTCGTATCTCCAGCCATATAAGGCCAAAAGCTTTCCCTTGAAGTGAATTTCGCATAACATAATCAACAACCAAACTAAAGAGAAAAGGAGACAAAATGCACCCTTGTCGAACACCAGAAGTAATGCTAAACCAATTGCTACAAGCCTTACCAACTCTCACACATGACTCAGTGTTATTATAGAGAGCTTTCATTATGTTAACTAACTTGTCTGGTATACCATATGATCTCACCATCAACCACAAATTATGACGATCAACAGAGTCGAAAGCCTTTTTGAAATCAACAAAGCTAGCAACCAAAGGTTTCTGAAACTCTAAACATTTCTCAAGAATCTTCCTAAGTGAAAATATCTGATCCACACATCCCCTACCATTTCTGAATCCACATTGCTCATCACGCAATTGCGTGTCAACCAGATTCTTAATTCTATTAAGCACAATCATGGAAAGAACTTTACCTGGAACAGAGAGTAGGCTGATACCCCTATAGTTATCACAAGAACTGCGATCACCTTTTTTGAAAATAGGGATAATAATAGCTCTGGTAAAATCTTTAGGAACCATGCCTTTATCATAAAAGTTATTCAAAATTTCAGTCATCCAAATGGTAACAGAAACATTCCCAGCTCTAAGCATTTCCGTAGCAATTTCATCCACCCCTGGGGATTTATGAAGTTTAAGTTTAGAAATAGTCAAACTAACTTCAGATTGTGTTATAGGGCCAACATTAAAGCCAACAATGCATCTATCATCATTGCAAACAATGGGAGTAGAACTAACCACATTGTTTAGAACATCACTGAAATGCTCAGCCCACCTAGCCATGACAGAATCCTCACCTTCTATAACCTTGCCTTTTTTATCCTTCAATCCCTGTATACCTATTCGTTTTCTACCACACAAAACATTAACTATCTGGTGCAGCTCTCTGCTGTTGTGCTGTCTAACTGCTTCCTCAGCTTTGTCAGCAAGGCCATCAAGCCAAAGATTCTTATCAGTAGCTAACTGATTCTTTACACGTTTATTAAGTTCTTTGTAATGCTTTCTATTAGGACTAGTAAGGTACTGATTAAGGACATTCCTGCAGTTCCTTCTTTCTGAAATAAGCTCAAGTGCCTTATCACTTAAATAATTCTGCCTCCTCTGCTCCTTTTTCCCTAAAAGAATATTGTTAGTTTCCAAAAAAGCCTGTATAAATGGCCCCATTCTTCCTCAACTTCAGTATTAAGCAAACCATGACTATCATAATGACTAAGTAACCTATCATGGTAAGCTTTAGCTATAACTGGGTCTTTCAGAGCTTCAGTATTAAAGGTAAATTTTTTAACCCTAGCACAACACTTTTTAAGTTTAAGTTGCAAGACACTTTTAACAAGGTAATGGTCAGATCCAATTTCAGCTCCCCTATATGCCCTGGTATTTCTCACAGAACTAGCCCATTTGCTGTTAATTAATATATAATCAATCATATTCTTATGCAGCCCATCAGGTGAAACCCATGTGTATTTATGTATGTCGCGGTGTTTGTAATATGTGTTAGTTATTCTGAAACCACTTAGTTTACTTACCTATAGGAGACGTTGCCCATTGCCATTGCAGCTACCAATACCAAAAGGGCCTATTACTCCTCCCCAAAGGGCAGAGTCAGTACCAACTTTGGCATTGAAGTCACCAAGAACAAGGGTAATATCTCCTTTCTTGACAGAATTCAAAATATCCTGAAGTTGTCTGTAAAACCTATCCTTCTCATCCTCATCAGAATCCTCAGTGGGGGCATAACAGCAGATAACATTCAAGTCTTTAATGCTTGTCTGAAATTTTGCTGTAAGAAACCTTTCATTAATGCACTCATATCCTAGAAGAGCATCACTAGCATGTCTGCTGAGCAGCAGACCCATGCCTTGGTGATGCTTTCCATCCTCCCTCCCTGTAAAGAGAAATTTAAAGTTATTTTTAAGTATCTCACCTTTACCTGTCCATCTAGTCTCTTGCAAGCCTAGAATATCTAGCTTATAGCGCTGGAATTCCTGCATGAGGACATCAAGAGAATAATCTCTATGTAATGTCCTCACGTTCCACGTTCCTGCAGAGAGAAAATGATTAGTAGGATTTTTAAAGAAATTAGGTTTATTGAGATTGGTAGGGCCAACAATATCAAACAGCCCCCTGATCGCAGGCATGGGGCAAAGACCTGTTCCTCCTCCGCTAAAGGCTGAAGTCACCGATGCTGGTAGGAACTTCAGGCACCACCTTTTCAAGTGGACTTTTTCAAGAACCATATGGCCTGCCTGAGACACATTACTCCAGTTTAGGCTTGACGATGCCCAACTAGCTAAGTAAGGTTCAGGTACCTGCGATGGCCTCTGATTAGGATTATCCACCAGCTGATATAAGGTATCCCATGCCTCTGTTCACTTAGAGCTGGCAACCCAGAAGCAAACAGAAAACACAGCGGCAGACTCTCCCTCAACAGAGGCCCACCAGTGCAGCAAGTCCAGGATCCATAATCAAGCTCAAATCCATAAACAAGTCCAGTCTAGTAGGTATAAATGGTCATCACCAGGACCCTGTGAAGTTGACCACTCCTCAGCAGGGTTGAAAAAAAAGAAAAAAGAAAAAGGTGGCCATAGATGACCAGATCAGTAGGCCATACTGAACTGGCAGCCCTCCCCTTCCGTTCCCTTCCAAAAGAGAACATCTCTTTTGAAAGGTACTAACGGCCTGCAACACGAGAAGGCGGGGTCGGACATTAGGTGCTAGACCTGACCGGTTCTGTGCACCTCAATTCTTATTATTCAAAGTATCTCTTCGTTCCAATCAATTGATGACGTAATTGCCACGCTGAAGCATACGCGAGCGTTAATGACACATCTATCTTGAGTTTATTGTAGCATGTTCATCTGTCGTAATAACATTTTAGAATTGGTCTTCACCGTTTAATAGGTCAAATATCCATATATAAATAAAATAAGTAAATAAATACCCCCTGAAGCAGCTGCTTGCCACAGAGGTCAGACAGGAGCCTGTCAGTTTATATGCCACAGTAGAAGGTCTGAGAGGATGGCAGGACCACAGCAGAAAAACGACACATACATCCACGCCTTACCCGGGGCTTGAACCCAGGTCCCTTAGGTCACTAGCCAAGCGCGCTAACCACTCGGCCAACGTCAATATTCTTAACTCCTTATTCTTTAATATTATTGAGAATTATTATCAATATTTTTCATTTCTAATTTTCATTTCTAAGTCTCGAATTAATTCGAGAACGACATAACCCGTTATTCTTTTGGGAAGTTGAATGATAACTAGGGAAAGCGCCGACCTCGTCAGAAGCTTGGCAAAGGACTGCGATTTGGCAAAGGACAACGAAAATTTTCCAACTCGGAAGGAAATAAAATTTTGCCAACTCAGAAAATAAGACCTCTATATGTCTTCTTATATTATCTCTGTTGCTCCGTTGGGGACTTTTGCTCAGTGGGGGGGGGGCGCAATTAACTAACCAAATAAGACAATTTTACAGTTTTGCCAACTCTGCAAAATTTCACAAATTCAGTCCCAATTGTTATAATTCACCGTCATTTCACCAAGTGACTTCAAATTTTGACAAGTGCCCTAGATTGTGCCAATTTCCAATGATTTTACAGAAGAAATCCCGATTTTTACATCTCACCTCTTTTGCCAACTCCCCAAGATTTTGCCTACGCTCCTGCATTTCACAAAACCAAACCCAATTTTCGCAACTAGTCCTGTTTTTAACAAGTGGCTTTGAATTTTGTCAACTGCCCTAGATTTTACTAACTGCCAATAATTTTGCAGCAGAAATCCCAATTTTTACATCTCACTTCAATTTTGCCAACTCCCTGTGATTTTGCCTAGGCTCCTTAATTTTACAAAACCAATCCCAATTTTCAAAACTCCTCTGTATTTTATCAAGTGGATTCGAATTTTGCCAACTGCCCTAGAGTTTGCTCCATATTCCAGCATTGACATCTTCTCTCTGCCATTGCCAATTTTGATACCTGATCTAGAATTTTACATTCGAAACTCTCACAGATTTAGACTTTAGAAGTGACTGTACTTTCTTTAATTTTAACATTAATCGCGAACAATTTATCAGCATAAAATCATTTTGTAAAGGTTTTTATTGGGATATATAGCACACCTAGGCTAAAAATTCCATCATCGTAGGCCCAGCTGAGCCGGCGTTGAGATTTATCTCCGCAAAATTCCCTGCCCTCGCTCAATAGAGAACACCAATGGGCTAGGAAAGGTCGTTGTCTGTCGGATGGGACGTTAAGCTGTGGCTCCGTGTGTGGGAAAGCCATACCCTGTGCATGTTATAGAACATGCTGGATGATCTTGAAGGGAGGTTACCATCTGTTTCCCAACAGCTGTCCAGTGGGTCCCCCTCAATCTTCTCTGAGTCATCGGGGGTCTTTGTGACCTGACAATTTAGCCCGTTGTATGCTCACCCACTCAGAAAGTTGGGGCGGGGGTGGCTCAGTCGGTAGCGCGCCAGGCTCGTAATCTGTAGTTCCCAGGTTCGAGTCCCAGCTGGGTCAGCGTTGAGATTTATCTCTGCAAAATTCCCTGCCCTGCCCACGGTCAGTAGGGGACACCGATGGGCTTGGAAAGGCCGCCGTCCGTCGGGTGGGACGTTAAGCCGTGGGCCCGTGTGCGGGAGAGCCATACCCTGTGCATGTTAAAGAACAAGCTGGATGGCCTTGACGGGAGGCTACCATCTGTCTCCCAACAGCTGTTCCAGTGGGTCCCCTCCCCCAACCTTCTCTGAGCCTTCGGGGTCCATATGACCTGGCCATTTAGCCCATGGTGTGCAAAAAAGTGCCGCTCAGAGGTAAAACAACCCAACAATGCTTTACACTTTATAAATGCGAGGCATCTGACGATGATCTCTCCTAATAGAGGAATTAAAAACAACGCTCAGAAGTAAAACAATCCAACCCAAATCCATCATCGTCTTGAAAGAAGAAGAAGAATTCAACGGTTGTTCGGTAAGAGCATTAATATCAATTTTTGCATCAATTTTCCGATTATATGGAAGTTAGCATCTGTGGTATAGGTGGACCTATATTTTTAATTAATTTTATGAGCTCCAAGCCTAGGGCTTATATCTTGAATTTTGATATAGTGCCTGATTGGAAATAACAAAAGATAAAACAGAGAAACCCCGAAGGTACCAAAAGAGAGAAACAAATTTGCTGAAAACGCACAACGAAAAGTAAAACATGCGGGTATCAAACACCATAATCTCTGGACGCTTGAATTGGTTAAAAACCAAGGGATCATAATGAATCAAGGATCTAATTATATGATAAGGATGATCTCCCACTGCCTCAAAAAAGGTCTGCGTGAGCTTCTGAATATGAGTTTAATTGTGGTCAGTGCTCTAATCAGTGTGAATGGTGTTGTTTTTCACAAATCATGGAGCACTGTTAGGTGGACCTAAACATCTAGACCCTTATATTTATTTCTATTTTATTACTGGTGTATCTAATGCTAATATTTATAATAATTGTTTTATAAATATACATTATTTAGGATAAAAATTATTTTTTTGTATTAGCATTTTGCTAATGAACACCTAATACATTCACATAAATAATTTTCCTTCTAAATAAGGCATATTTATAAATGAACTTTAGAATAAAGATCAGTATTAAAATACATCACTAATAAAAATAGAAATAATATATAATAAAAACCTATGCTGGCGTCATAAGTTATTAGTACGGCGTTCTGTTCTAAGTGATGTTACAAGGGCCACTTATCGGTCCTGACCACCATAGTGGTTTTTCTTTCGAAAAAGGCTCAGAATCATTCCACAGTAAGTAAGAAACACCAAGGCTATTTTATGTTCAGCAACATCTGAATCCACTTAATTATGCATTAAAGGAAAAATTCAAGAATTCTCTTTTTGAACGTTCGCCACCTTTTAGCCAATCTGTGTTCTTCCTGTTTGCGGCCTATCCCCTCGATAATAATAAACAAGACATGCATTTGAAAGGCGATGAGCACTACATCACGAACAGTTAACAGGCCGCAGGGGAGCGATTTAATTTCTTCAACAGTGGCTCAGAGCAACACTAAAACAAAAAACAAAAGCTTCATAAAGGGGCCAATTAAAATTAAGCCCAACGTCGAGTTTTTATTTCTGTGAAAATCGTATTTCATTGCAAGACATAAAAGGACTGCATTGTTCGCACTGCAAAAGAGAAATGTCAAGGAAACTGGGACTCTTTCATTCCTTGAATGCTAATTGGGATTAACGACGGATGCTTCCAGTAAACTGAACAGACACACAAACTCGCAAGTTAATAATAAACAATTTTGTTATTGAAAGAAGCTGTTGAAAACAGATTAGATGGTGGATTTTTATCTTAAGCTTTTGAAGATTCAAAATAAGCACTTTACCAAAATGAATTAACATACTGAAATAATTGTTGTGCTTTATAGTTCGCTATTTATGTCATAATCATTTAAAATGTGTTGATTCTAAGTATCCCAAGTGGGTAACATGAAAACTAGGTGTTTATGAAGATTTAGTGTCATGTGGGGTTTGGTCAATTGTAGCGCTCCAGGATCGAAATCTCTAGTTTGTAAGTTCGACTTTAACCGTGACAATACCGAGACTGATTTCCGAGAGTGCGAGATCTAGGGATGAAGGGAACCATCTCCTCCCCCCTCCCCCAGAAAATAAAAGTAAAGGTAATTGGAGGCAAAAATAATGAGAGCGAAAATATACTTCTTAACTACGAGATAAGCAAGATTTTTTCACGTAGTGTAGATTACGTCATGATTAGAATGGGACAGAGTTGATTTTAAAATTACAAGTATTCAGGAAAAGGAAAAGAGTTGGAATAGTGGTAGAAATGATTTTTTTTTGTTTCGTGTCGTTCTCAGATTGTTCGATGTTTGTTTAGTAGAAGTTTGTTTGAAAACAAAGCATCTTTAAATCAGTAGTAAATAATCACAGGATAAGTCCTGTAGACATGGAACTCATGTCTAGTAAGGAATGTCATTTCCTGCATACATTTTGCAATCAGTGAAAAAAGATGATTCTTTAGAGTTCTATCTATGATTTGTTTTATGATTCGGTTTGCAGTCTGTATTTAGTTATCATTTGGCATTTGTGAAAGTGATTACTCATTCATTAGTTAGCTTCTGTTGGTATTTCGAGTAACTAATGCTTACATTTTCACGTTATTGATATAAATTAATTGTCTCAATTATTAAATCAATTCATTTACTGTCTATTCATTACGAATTAACTCAAGTTAGTTGTCAAATAAAAATGTTGTTAAACAACTGCAATAATGTTATTAAACTAATGCGTTTTCCAAGGAATTTTAAAAGACCTCTGAAACAGAAGGTTGGACTGTTTTACCTCTGAGCTGCACTTTTTTGCACACAACGGGCTAAATAGCCAGTCACAAGGACCCTGAGTACTCAGAGAAGGTTGGGGGAGGGGATCCATTGAAACAGCTTTTGGGAGACAGATGTTATCCTCCCGTTAAAGGGGGCAGGGGTGGCTCAGTCGGTAGCGCGCCAGGCTCGTAATCTGTAGTTCCCAGGTTCGAGTCCCAGCTGGGTCAGCGTTGAGATTTATCTCCGCAAAATTCCCCGCCCTGCCCACGGTCAGTAGGGGACACCGATGGGCTTGGAAAGGCCGCCGTCCGTCGGATGGGACGTTAAGCCGTGGCCCCGTGTGCGGGAGAGCCATACCCTGTGCACGTTAAAGAACACGCTGGATGGCCTTGACGGGAGGCTACCATCTGTCTCCCAACAGCTGTTCCAGTGGGTCCCCTCCCTCAACCTTCTCTGAACCTTCGGGGTCCTTGTGACCTGGCCATTTAGCCCATGGTGTGCAAAAAAGTGCCGCTCAGAGGTAAAACAACCCAACAACCCTCCCGTTAAGGCCATACAGCGTGTTCGTTAACGTGTGCAGAGTATGGCTCTCTCCCTCACTCTGAGCCACGGTTTAACGTCCCATCCATCGGACGACTGTCTTTCCAAGCCCATCGGTCTCCCTTACTGACTGAGAGTAGTGTGCTGGTTTAGCGGAGATAAATATCAACGCTGGCAGAACTCCAGCTTTTGAACTGTAGATTACGAGCCTTGCGCGCTACTGACTGAGCCACCCCTAACACCCATTTAAAACCGCGGCTCGTTGCAGGAGAATTATGCTTATGCATTTTGAAAAAAATGCTGTTATTCTTGACTGGAGGCTTCCATTAATCTCCAAACAGCTTTCCGGTGTCCAAAGTCCCCCCCCTCCCACTACCTTCTCTGAAACTTCGGGGGTTCTCGAGATCTGGCCATTTAGCCAATTGTATGCAAAAATGAGGGAATATTAGAGATAAACAGACCAATCTTACCTTAAAGACCACAAGGTGTAACTCCCTATCTAATGGGGCGGGGGTGGCTCAGTCGGTAGCGCGCCAGGCTCGTAATCTGTAGTTCCCAGGTTCGAGTCCCAGCTGGGTCAGCGTTGAGATTTATCTCCGCAAAATTCCCCGCCCTGCCCAGGGTCAGTAGGGGACACCGATAGGCTTGGAAAGGCCGCCGTCCGTCGGATGGGACGTTAAGCCGTTACCCCGTGTGCGGGAAAGCCATACCCTGTGCACGTTAAAGAACACGCTGGATGGCCTTGGCGGGAGGCTACCATCTGTCTCCCAACAGCTGTTCCAGTGGGTTCCCTCCCCCAACCTTCTCTGAGCCTTCGGGGTCCATGTGACCTGGCCATTTAGTCCATGGTGTGCAAAAAAGTGCCGCTCAGAGGTAAAACAACCCAACCCAACCCTATCTAACGAATTGACATTTCCATGAAGTGATTTGCATTTACTTTGCTTAAACTTTAAACCTAATGATTTGAGCGACAGGTAACTTTTTATTTTTAATTCCTCGTCTGATCCAAGCCAAAGTCTTGAGCCCAAGCATTAATCAAAGAATTCTGATTGAACCAAGGGTTCAAGCCCTGGAACTGATCATAGGACCGTGATCAAAGCCAAGAGTTACAGCCCTAGCACTGCTCAAAGGACACTGATCAAAACCAAGGGTTTGAGTCTTAGCCCTGATCAAAGGACTGTGATCACAGCCAAGAGTTCGAGCCCTAGCACTGATCAAAGCCAGGATTTTGAGCCCTAGCATTGCTCAAAGGACACTGATCAAAACCAAGGGTTTGAGTCTTAGCCCTGATCAAAGGACTGTGATCAAAGCCAAGAGTTCGAGCCCTAGCACTGATCAAAGCCAGGATTTTGAGCCTAGCACTGATCACAAGATCGCAATGAAAGCCAAATTCTTGAGCCTCAGCACTGATTAAAGGACTGTGATCAAAACCAAGAGTTTGAGTCCTAGCACTGATAAAAGAACCGTGATTAAAGCCAAGTTTTTAAGCCCAGCACTGATCAAAACCAAGGGCTCAAGCCCAGGCACTGATTAAAGGACTGTGATCAAAGCCAAGAGTTACAGCCCTAGCACTGCTCAAAGGACACTGTTCAAAACCAAGGGTTTGAGTCTTAGCCCTGATCAAAGGACTGTGATCACAGCCAAGAGTTCGAGCCCTAGCACTGATTAAAGCCAGGATTTTGAGCCCTAGCACTGATCACAAGATCGCAATGAAAGCCAAATTCTTGAGCCTCAGCACTGATTAAAGGACTGTGATCAAAACCAAGAGTTTGAGTCCTAGCACTGATAAAAGAACCGTGATTAAAGCCAAGTTTTTAAGCCCCAGCACTGATCAAAACCAAGGGCTCAAGCCCAGGCACTGATTAAAGGACTGTGATCAAAGCCAAGAGTTACAGCCCTAGCACTGCTCAAAGGACACTGATCAAAACCAAGGGTTTGAGTCTTAGCCCTGATCAAAGGACTGTGTTCACAGCCAAGAGTTCGAGCCCTAGCACTGATTAAAGCCAGGATTTTGAGCCCTAGCACTGATCACAAGATCGCAATGAAAGCCAAATTCTTGAGCCTCAGCACTGATTAAAGGACTCTGATCAAAACCAAGAGTTTGAGTCCTAGCACTGATAAAAGAACCGTGATTAAAGCCAAGTTTTTAAGCCCAGCACTGATCAAAACCAAGGGCTCAAGCCCAGGCACTGATTAAAGGACTGTGATCAAAGCCAAAATTTCGAGTCCTAGCGCTGATCAAAGGACACCAATCAAAGCCAAGAGTTTGAGTCTTAGCCCTGATCAAAGGACACCAATCAAAGCCAAGAGTTTGAGTCTTAGCCCTGATCAAAGGACTGTGATCACAGCCAAGAGTTCGAGCCCTAGCACTGATGAAAGCCAGGATTTTGAGCCCTAGCACTGATCACAAGATCGCAATGAAAGCCAAATTCTTGAGCCTCAGCACTGATTAAAGGACTGGGATCAAAACCAAGAGTTTGAGTCCTAGCACTGATAAACGAACCGTGATTAAAGCCAAGTTTTTAAGCCCAGCACTGATCAAAACCAAGGGCTCAAGCCCAGGCACTGATTAAAGGACTGTGATCAAAGCCAAAATTTCGAGTCCTAGCGCTGATCAAATGACACCAATCAAAGCCAAGAGTTTGAGTCTTAGCCCTGATCAAAGGACTGTGATCACAGCCAAGAGTTCGAGCCCTAGCACTGATCAAAGCCAGGATTTTGAGCCCTAGCACTGATCACAAGATCGCAATGAAAGCCAAATTCTTGAGCCTCAGCACTGATTAAAGGACTGTGATCAAAACCAAGAGTTTGAGTCCTAGCACTGATAAACGAACCGTGATTAAAGCCAAGTTTTTAAGCCCAGCACTGATCAAAACCAAGGGCTCAAGCCCAGGCACTGATTAAAGGACTGTGATCAAAGCCAAAATTTCGAGTCCTAGCGCTGATCAAATGACACCAATCAAAGCCAAGTGTTTGAGTCTTAGCCCTGATCAAAGGACTGTGATCACAGCCAAGAGTTCGAGCCCTAGCACTGATCAAAGCCAGGATTTTGAGCCCTAGCACTGATCACAAGATCGCAATGAAAGCCAAATTCTTGAGCCTCAGCACTGATTAAAGGACTGGGATCAAAACCAAGAGTTTGAGTCCTAGCACTGATAAAAGAACCGTGATTAAAGCCAAGTTTTTAAGCCCCAGCACTGATCAAAACCAAAGGCTCAAGCCCAGGCACTGATTAAAGGACTGTGATCAAAGCCAAAATTTCGAGTCCTAGCACTGATCAAAGGACACCAATCAAAGCCAAGAGTTTGAGTCTTAGCCCTGATCAAAGGACTGTGATCATAGCCAAGAGTTCGAGCCCTAGCACTGATAAAAGCCAGGAATTTGAACACTGATCACAAGACCATGATGAAAGCCAAATTTTTTAGCCCAAATTTTGATGATCAAAGGACCGTGATCAAAACCAAGAGTTTGAGTCCTAACACTGATCAACGGACCTGATCAAAGCCAAGAGTTTGAATATTAGCCATGAACAAAGGACTGTGATCATAGTCAAGAGTTCGAGTCCTAGCATTGATCAAAATACCGCGATCAAAACCAAGGGTTTGAATCCCAGCACTGATCAAAGACCGTGGTCAAAGCCAAGAATTCGAGCCCTAGCACTGATCAAAGAACAGTGATTAAAGCCATGTTTTGTGAGACCCAGCACTTATCAAAGCCAAAGGTTAAAGCCCTGGCACTGATCAAAGGATTGTGATCAAAGCCAAAAGCTCGAGTCCTAGCAGTGATCAAAGCCAAGGGTTTGAGCCCTAGCACTTATCAAAGGACATTGATCAAAATCAAGAGTTTGAGTCTTAGCCCTGATATAAAAATTGTGATCATAGCCAAGAGTTCGAGCCCTAACACTGATCAAAGCCAGGATTTTGACCCCTGATCAAAGGACCGTGATGAAAGACAAAATTTTGAGCCTCAGCACTAATCAAAAAGCTATGATCAAGCCAAGGGTTTGAGTCTCAGCCCTGATCAAAGGACTGTGACCAAAGCAAAGTGTTTGATCCCCAGCACTTAGCAAAGGACCGTGATCAAAGTCAAGAGTTCGAGTCCTAGCACTGATCAAAAGACTGTGATTAAATCCAAGGATTTGATCCCCGGCACTTATCAAAGGACTGTGATCAAAGCCAAGGATTTGAGCCCTAACGCTGATCAAAGGACCGTGATCATTCGAGCCTTAGCACTGATGAAAGGATATGATCAAAACCAAGAATTTGAGTCTTAGCCCTGATCAAAACATTGTGATCATAGCCAAGAGTTCGAGACCAGCACTGATCAAAGCCAGGATTTTGGGCCCTAGCATGATCACAGGGCCGTGATGAAAGCCAAGTTTTTGAGCCTCAGCACTGATCAAAGAACCGTGATCAAAGCCAAGAGTTCGATCCCTATCACTGATAAAAACCAAGAGTTTGAGTCCTAGCACTCATCAAAGGACTGTGATTAAAGCAATTTATGGAAATAATTCATTATCCCTAGCACTGATCAAAGGACTGTGATCAAAGCCAAGAGTTACAGCCCTAGCACTGCTCAAAGGACATTGATCAAAACCAAGGGTTTGAGTCTTAGCCCTGATCAAAGGACTGTGATCACAGCCAAGAGTTCGAGCCGTAGCACTGATCAAAGCCAGGATTTTGAGCCCTAGCACTGATCACAAGATCGCAATGAAAGCCAAATTTTTGAGCCTCAGCACTGATTAAAGGACTGTGATCAAAACCAAGAGTTTGAGTCCTAGCACTGATAAAAGAACCGTGATTAAAGCCAAGGATTTGAGCCCTAGCACTGATTAAAGTCAAGGATTTGAGCCCTAGCACTGATTAAAGCCAAGGGTTTGAGTTCTAGCACTGATCAAATGACAGTGATGAAAGCCAATAGTTTGAACCCCAGCACTAATTAAAGCCAAGTGTTCGGAACTTGCAACAGTAAGAACATTTCTTTTCTGTGCATTTTTTTTCTGCTGAGGTCCCCCCACCCTCACGAATCTTCTTTCTTGTTCTTTAAACAGAAACGTCCTATCAGAAATCTGTGGCAAGCAACAGCTTGAGAGGTAATTTTTTTTCAATATAAATTGCAAATTAAGTAAACAAATCGTTTTATTTCAAAATACTTGAAAATAACACTACTTCTGTACCTGTAGTATGGAGTACATAAATGTATTCAAATAGTGTAAAGGAAAGGAGAAATATTCCAAAGTTCATATTCTTCGCAACTTCCCTTCAAATTTTCATCGTTGCAGCTCCACGTTAGGCACACCAAAAGGGATAAAGTCTCTTCTGCACGTCGTCAGTGACCGGTATTGGTGATTGTGTGAGGACAGCCGGGCTTTAATGGCTGAACTCAATGAATGATGTAATAATCACATTTCCAATACAAGCGCTTATTATCACCCATGCCACGCGACACAGCCACTTCAAGTTATCTGGAACACGGATCTGACCACCATCGCGGCAGTGGCTGGCCAATCAATGGCCACCTCATTGCGCTTATTAATAGGCTAGAGACATACTGTCTCTAATGGTTGCCCTTGCTTCAAAGACTCAGTCATGCCGCAGAAGCACAAAATTTCTTACTTAGATTTTTGCCATCCTAAGAATGGTCCTCTACCTTCTTTATTCTCAGATTCTGGTCTTGAAAAATACTTTGATGCCTCTAAGCCTCTGCGGAAGTTAAGCGCTCTTGGTAGAGTGAGTTAGAGCGGAAGACATTAAGGTAGCATCAACATGCATAAATCATGCAGGACAATGACAACAAAAGCAGTGAACAGAATGAGATAAAAGAGGTAAAGTACAAGCGATGTTAAACTGGTTAAAGAATTTAAAGAAGACGAAAAACACAAGAAAGAGTAGTGAAAACGTTGCGAGCGAAAATCGCTAAAATTGGAGTTAATTTTTGCATTGATCCCAATAGCCACAGGGCAAAAGCAATTATACAGAGGAGACTTCGAAAGAAAGTTTAGAGGAGTATAAAAAGTGTTAAGGTTTGTGCTTTTAAGGTGTTTGGTTTCGGTTTTATGAGTAGTGATAAGAGTTAATCAAGAGAATTATCAGAGAGATCAAAGATTCGATGTGGAGTGAGATGTCAGGTAGTTTTGAAGTCGCATTTATAAATTGGGTGGATCGATTGATGAGGATGAAATTTCGAAAGAGATGGGAAATATGAGCAACCCATCGTTTCGAAAAACCATTCTGAAGTTGAACTGACCTCGGGAAAGTTGGCTTATGAAGTTAACTGCTGATTTTATTCTATTATGGAAAAGTCAACTATTATATAATTTTAAATTACGGTTTCGGTGAACAAATGGTCAGCCTGTTTCGCTTCTGATTAAAGGGTTAGTTGGTTCATTTCTGAGCGGCACTTTTGCGCATAAGGCTAGGTCACAATTACCCCGTGGACTCGGGAATATTGGAAGAAGGGGGAGGGCTGATAACAAGAATAATTTGCTTACGTCAGAGTGATTTAAAGCCCTTGTTTTGCCACACATGGTAAGTTTTTATCTGGGGTTATATTTTATAGATTAATGGGTTCTTTAATAATGATATTAAGTCATGGGGTATGCTATTCTGGTTTGCTTTATTTAGTTAATTTATTTGTATTGGACACACTAAACAGCTGGTAGCAGACAGATGGTAGCCTCCCGTCAAGGCCATCCAGTGTATTCTTTAACTTGCACCAGATCTGGCTCTCCTGCACAAGGGACTACGGCTTAATATCACATCCGGCGGACAGCAGCTTTCCAAGCCCATGTGTGTCCCCTACTGAACGTTCACATACCGTGGAGTGTTGCGGATATAAATCTCATTGCTTGCCCAGCTGGGACTGGAATCTGAGAACTGCAGATGCAGATTACGAGCCTGGCGCTCTACTGATTGAACCCCCCCCCCCCCACTAAATGCGTACGGTTGGGTTAGGTTGTTTTACCATTGAGCTTCATTTTTTTCGCACATAATGAGCTAAATGGACAGGGTTGGGTTATTTTACGGCTGAACGGAACTTTTTAAACACAATGGACTAAATGGCCAGGTCACAAAGATCCTGAAAGAATGTTGGAGGAAGGGGACCCATTGGACAGCTGTTAGGAGACAGATGGTTGTTTCCCATCAAGGACAGCGTATGGCTCTCCTGCACGCACAGGGGCCAGTGCTTTATGTCCCATTCGTCGAAAGGTGATCTTTACAAGTCCATCAGCATCCACAATTGACCGAGGTAAGGGTGAGGGTTTAGCAGAAATAAATCTCCACGCCGCCAAAGGTGGGACTCGAACTTGGGAAATACAGATTACGAGCCAGGTGCCCCCTCTAAATGGGAAGGTCACGAGGATGCCAAAGTCTTAGGGAAGGTTGGGAGTGGGTGGGGCACTGGGCAGTTGTCAGAAGAGGTTGGATGCCGCTGAACCGACTACCAACTGTCTCCTAACAGCAAAAAGTGTCTTTTAGTGGTAAACAAACTGCTGGAAGAGCCATATCCTTTATAGTTAGTAGTGTAGTAGTGTAGCGGTGGATACTTTCCTTCAAGATCATCCAGCGAGTTATCGGCGATCGTCTAGTGCCTATGGGCGACATTCTTCCGTCGCGGGTAGAATGTGAGATAGCAGAGAAAATCCTCAATGACAGCACATTTGGGACTCGAACTTGGGAACTGCGGAATACGAGCCTGACGAGCTGACGATGAGATAATCCCCGACCAACCTCTAAAATAGAGCGGGGGGGGGGGGGGGGTGAATGTTATAATGCAATGGAATCCCTTTTACCCCATTCTCTCTCTCTCTCTTTATTTCTTCCAGAACCGGGTCTGCCAGAAAGAAATAAACGATTTTCCAATGGATTGTACACACCTACGAGAAATCAGTCATTGCCTTCAATGCGTCTTGATTTCGCGACCGTCACCTCGACCCTTATTTAACCTTGAACGCGTCACAATTACGGTGAGATTTACATCTAACGCGACCCTAGGCACATTTTGGTACAGGTGAGATGTTGGCTCAGTTGGCAAGGTAGGCTCGTAATCTGCAGATCCCAGGTTCGAATCCAAACGAACTCTTCACAATGTACGTGCATGAGAAAAATTTGGAAATTTATAAAACCACTATAAATACACAAACGACCTCTTGACAATGAATGTGCATTAAGAAAATTTTGAACTTTCTGCTACCACTATAAATACAGAAACGACCTCTTGACAACGGACGTGCATCGATAAAATTTGAAATTTTTTAAAACCACTATAAATACACAAACGACCTCTTGACAGTGAACAACTGGCCCTTATCTGTCTGTTACTATTGTTCCAGATACTTTTAGTGTTGTCAATTGGGAACTTTACAAAACAATTGTCAACGAAAAAGTTTCAGGATCATGAAATCTCTTTCTCTCAGAAAGATAAATGATTCCATACTAACATTTACTAATTTGTTGACTGATTCCAGAAATGAAGAGACACTCTACGAAATAGTTTCCTTGATTTCGCGACCGTCACCTCGACCCTTATTTAACCTTGAACGCGTCACAGTTAGGGCGAGATTTACCCCTAACGCGACCCTAGGCACACTTTGGTACAGGTGAGATGTTGACTCAGATCCTCAATAGATTGGAAGAGTTCCTCTCAATCCATCCTGTTTTACCTGAAACCCAATTTGGTTTCAGGCGTAAAAGATCGACAGAACATCTGGTCCTCAGAGTTGTGGAAACTATTTCTGAGGCACTCTACGAAAACGTCATAGATACTTTTATATTTTTCCAAAGGATCTATCGGATCTTATTAAATTTAAAAACAGAGCCAGACATAATTGGCAAAAGATCCACAGATGCTCACGATAAAAATGTTTTTACTCCCTCAAGATTGAGGTTCGACAAAAGATCAAGGATCACCGTAGCTTTACATGGAACAAAAATCTCAGCTCACTCTCTACAAGCGACAATTCTATTTGGAAGATGGTTAAATCTTTAAAGAACCCTCGTCGTAAATTTCCCCCCATTCATGGGGAGTCAGGTTTATGTTACAGCGAGGATGATATATCAGAAGCATTTTCTGATACCCTTGAATTACAGTCTCAAGAGAATTTTGATGTTTTTGATCATGACACCTGTGAAGAGGTAGAAGAAACTCTTTTTCGTTTCGGACAGGAAGAAAGATCAGAGCTACCCTTTACATCTCCTCTTGAGCTGTCTCAAACCATCAAGAAATTGAAACCTAACAAGGCTTCAGGCCCTGATAATATTTCCAATAGAATGCTGAAACACCTTCCGAAGAAAGTCATCACGCTACTCTGCAGGATTTTTAATTTCCTTCTCCGTCATTATGTTTTTCCAGAAGCCTGGAAAAACGCTTATGTCAGACTGATACACAAACCAGGAAAAGACCCTGTATTTCCTGACAGCTATCGTCCAAACAGTCTGCTTTCCTGCCTAGGAAAACTGTTTGAACGTATTATCCTCAATAGATTCGAAGAGTTCCTCTCAATCCATCCTGTTTGGTTCAACCAAACCAATTTGGTTTCAGGCATAAAAGATCGACAGAACATCAGGTCCTCAGAGTTGTGGAAACTATTTCTGAGGCACTGAACAAGAAGGAAACAGTTGCCGCCATCTTTCTAGACAGACCATCTTTCTAGTCAAAAGCCTTGGCTACCAAGGCTTTTGACCGTGTCTGGATGGACGGCCTCATTTACAAACTCTCCAAGATTGGAATGCCTACGGGACTCACCGGTATCATTCAATCGTATCTCTTAAATCGAACATTCCAGGTTCATATTAAATCTTCCATTTCCACCAAGAGAGTAGTAGCCGCTGGAGTTCCTCAAGGCTGTCTCCTAGGCCCTACTCTCTTCTCATTATATCTCTTTGATATTCCTTCATTTGAGCGAATCGTTATCGCACAATATGCTGCTGACATTGCTCTCATCTCCCCTTCCTTGGGAGTTGACTTTGCAATCAGAAGACTTCAGAATTGCTTTGATAAAATGGATAACTAGTATGAAACATGGAAAATAAAGATCAACACTGAGAAGAGTAACGCCATCCTCTTCAGTGGTAAGAAGATTAAAAATCCTCTAACTTTACACTTTTTAGTTGAAAAATTCAAGTGGCAGGAGACTGTAAAATATTTGGGAGTCACTCTGCATCAGAAGCTTAAGGGATCCCCATATACACGGGATCATCACAAAAGTTAACTCTGGCAGATGTCAACTGGGGACTCTTCTAGAAAGAAACTCAGTATTATCCATTGATAATAAATTACTAAGTTATCACATGGTCATTCGACCTATAATATCCTATGCTTCCCCAATTTGGGCGAACACAACTCCCACGAACATCCACAAGATACAGGTCTTGCAGAATAAAATCCTGCGATGTGTGGTCAATGCCCCCTGGTTTGTAACCAATAGACAATTGCATAAAGATCTGGACATATCATATTTACACATATCTTAAGTTTGTCTCGCGAGGTTTCTACGAGAAAGTGCAGAGAAACCCGCATGAGATTATATCCTGCCTTCTGGACTACGATCATGAAGTCCTTAACAGATACAAGAGGCCTAAGATGATGGCTTTCGCTAAAGAAAGTTATCCATTTTAGATTTCTTGTGCATCATTACTATTCTTTGTTTTATGTTCTTTTGCCCTTTGGGGCCCACCCTTGTGTGGTTTACTTTTGTTTGTGTTTTCAAACTGATGCCAATTAGGCTTATTTCCAGATGAAGAAGGTTATGGGTACTATTGTACCTGGAAATTCATTTCATGATGTAACGTTCTACGATCTACTGACAGCGAACAATTTTAACGATTGATCATAAGCTTTTACTTTATGATATGATCAACAAACCGGTGATTCTCTATGTTTCACCCATATGGGCGAATACTACACCCACCAATATTCGTAAGATTCAGGTCTTACAGAACAAGATTTTGAGAACTGTGGTCGATGCCAACTGGTCACTAAGAAACAACTTCATAAAGACTTGGGCATCGACCATATAAATACACATATAAAACACACGTCAAAAAGATTTTTTTCGGCTGTAAGCAATATTCCCAATGAGATTCTCTCTTGGAAGGAGAGCTATGCACCAATCCCCTGTGATGATGCATAGAACCGGCCAGGCCTAGCACCTAATGTCCGACCCCGCCTTCTCGTGGTGCGGACCGTTAGTACCTTTCAAAAGAGATACTCTCTTGTGGAAGTGAACGGAAGGGGAGGGCTGCCAGATTAGTGTAGCCTACTGATCTGGACAACTGTGGGTACTTTTCTTTTTTTCTACCCTGCTGAGGAGTGGTCAACCACACAGGATCCTGATGCTGACCATATAAACCCACTGGACTGGACAGATATATGGCTCTGAGCTTGATTATGGATCCTGATTTTGCTGCACTGGTGGGCTTCTGTGGAGGGAAGATCTTCCGCTGTGTTTTCTGTTTGTTTGTGGGTTGACAGCCCCAAGTGAATAGATTCACAGGATATGTTTATCAGCTGGTGGATAATCCTGAACAGCAGTCATCGCAGGCACCTGAACTCTTTGCTTCTATTGGCATCGTCAAATTCTACATTGGAGGAAGTCTTCCAGTGTAGATGGCTTCAGCCTTTAGTGGTGGGGGAACGGGTCTTTGCCCCATGTCTGCGATTAGGGGGCTGTTTGATATTGTCGACATTCTCTCTCTCAATAAACATAGTTTCTTTAAACATCCCACTAACCATTTTATCTCCATAGGTAGTTGGAATGTGAGGACTCTTGCACAGAGCTCTTTCTCTTGATGTCCTCGCAAAAGAATCCCACCATTATAATTTAGATATTCTCGGCTTGCAAGAGACCAGATGGACAGATAAAGGTCAGATTCTTAAAAATAATCTTAAATTTCTCTTTTCAGGGAGGGACAACAATAAGCATCACCAAGGCGTGGGTCTGCTTCTCAACAGACACTCTAGTGATGCTCTTCTAGGATATGAGTGCATTAATGAAAGGTTTCTTACAGCAAAATTTCAGACAAGCGTTAAAGACTTGAAAGTTATCTGCTGTTATGCCCCCACTGAGGATGCCGATGAGGATGAGAAGGATAGGTTTTCTGAACAACTTCAGGATATTTTGAATTCTGTCAAGAAAGGAGATATTACCCTTGTTATTGGTGACTTCAATGCCAAAGTTGGTACTGACTCTGACCTTTGGGGAGGAGTAATAAGCCCTTTTGGTATTGGTAGCTGCAATGGCAATGGGCAACGTCTCCTACAGGTAAGTAAATTCAATGGATTCAGAATAACTAAAACTTATTAAAAACACCGCGACATACATAAGTACACATGGGTTTCACCTGATGGGCTGCATAAGAATATGATTGATTACATATTAATTAACAGCAAATGGGCTAGTTCTGTTAGGAATACCAGGTTATATAGGGGAGCAGAAATTGGATCTGACCATTACCTTGTTAAAAGTGTGTTGAAACTTAAACTTAAAAAGTGTTGTGCTAGGGTTAAAAAATTTACTTTTAATACTGAAGCTCTGAAAGATCCAGTTATAGCCAAAGCTTACCATAATAGGTTACTTAGTCATTATGACAGTCATGGTTTGCTTACTACTGAAGTTGAGGAAGAATGGGATCATTTTAAACAGGCTTTTTTGGACACTAACAGTACTCTTTTAGGAAAAAAGGAGCAGAAGAGACACAACTATCTGAGTGATAAGGCACTTGAGCTTATTTCGGAAAGAAAGAACTGCAGGAATGTCCTTAATCGACACCCTACTAGTCCTAATAGAAAGCATTACAGAGAACTTAATAAACGTGTAAAAGATCAGTTAGCTGCTGATAAGAATCTTTGGCTTGATGGTTTGGCTGACAAAGCGGAGGAAGCAGTTAGACAGCACAACAGCAGAGAGCTGTACCAGATAGTTAATGTTTTGTGTGGTAGAAAACGGACAGGTATACAAGGATTGAAGGATAAACAAAGTAAGGTTATAGAAGGGGAAGATTCTGACATGGCTAGGTGGGCTGAGCATTTCAGTGATGTTCTAAACAATGTAGTTAGTTCTACTCCCATTGTTTGCAATGATGATAGATGCATTGGTGGCTTTAATGTTGTCCCTATAACACAATCTGATGTTATTTTAGCTATTTCTAAGCTTAAACTTCATAAATCCCCAGGGATAGATGAAATTACTACCGAAATGCTTAGAGCTGGGAATGTTTCGGTTACCACTTGGATGATTGAAATTCTGAATATCTTTTATGATAAAGGCATGGTTCCTAAGGAATTTACCAGAGCTATTGTTATCCCTATTTTCAAAAAAGGTGATCGCAGTTCTTGTGATAACTATAGGGGTATCAGCCTACTCTCTGTTCCAGGTAAAGTTCTTTCCATGATTGTGCTTAATAGAATTAAGAATCTGGTTTACAGGCAATTGCGTGATGAGCAATGTGGATTCAGAAGTGGTAGGGGATGTGTGGATCAGATATTTTCACTTAGGTAGATTCTTGAGAAATGTTTAGAGTTTCAGAAACCTTTGGTTGCTAGCTTTGTTGATTTCAAAAAGGCTTTCGACTCTGTTGATCGTCATAATTTGTGGTTGATTGTGATATCATATGGTATACCAGACAAGTTAGTTAACATAATGAAAGCTCTCTATAATAACACTGAGTCGTGTGTGAGAGTTGATAAGGTTTGTAGCAATTGGTTTAGCATTACTTCTGGTGTTCGACAAGGGTGCATTTTGTCTCCTTTTCTCTTTAGCTTGGTTATTGATTACGTTATGCGAAATTCACTTCAAGGGAAAGATTTTGGCCTTAAATGAACTGGAGATACGAAAATTTCTGATTTAGATTATGCTGATGATTTAGCCCTTTTGGCAAATGATGTTGATGAGATGAACTCTTTCATTCGAGCTGTTGATGAGACTGATAGTAGAGTAGGTTTGGTTATAAACAGAGAGAAAACTAAAGTGATGAAAATTGGTCAGGCAAGCTGTGATTCAGTTAATCTGAATGGTTGCAGTCTTGAACAGGTGTCACAGTTTAATTTTCTTGGGAGCTATGTAACAGATAATGGTGATGTGCGGCATGAGATTAACAGACGAATAGGGATTGCTGCCGGGACTTTTAAGAATCTGTGGACAGTGTGGAGAAATAGGCGTATACACCTAAAGTCTAAAATTAGACTGTATAATAGTTTGGTTCTTTCTAGGGTTAGTTATGGTAGTGAAACTTGGACACTTTGTAAACTAGATAACAGAAAACTCGATGCTTTTGATTCCAGATGCTTACGCAATATCTTGGGCATTAGGTGGTTCAACTTTGTAAGTAATGATGAGGTTAGGCAAAGGAGTTTGCAACCTCCTTTAAGCAGCATATTGTGCAGAGAGAGACTCCGTTGGTTTGGCCATGTTGCCCGTAAGAATAATTATAGATTGGCGAATAGGGTTATGAACAATGTGCCTAAAGGCCTCAGAAGGAGGGGGAGACCTAGGATGCGGTGGGCGGACAATGTTAAACAGGACCTTGTTAGAATTGGTGTGCAGTGGCCGGATGCAGCAGATGTAGCTCAGGACAGATATGCTTGGAGAATTAAACTGCGTGGTCTAGTTGGACCTCTGTAGCCCATGGCTGCTTGAGGATGATGACGACGACGACGACGACGACGAAGATGATGATGATGATGATGATGATGATGATGATGATGATGATGATGATGATGATGATGATGATGATGATGATGATGATGATGATGATTCTTTACGATCATACTGTTTTGAACAAGTACAAGAGGCTTAAAATGCTAGCGTTCTCTGAGGAGATCTACCCGTTTTAGGTTTCTTATCCAATTTTACTGCTATTTTTAGCTTTTCTTATGTTTGCCCTTAGGGCCCACCTAAGGGTGGTTTACTTATATATTTTGTTCTTACTCATGCCAAATAGGCATATTTTTATGATGGAGTTGGTTAGGGGTAAAATTATTACCCGGTATATCGATTATGATTTTACGATCTACGATCTATGAAAATGAATGTGAATGAAGATGAAAAAATGAATGTGAATGAAAAAAAGAAAAATGAATGTGAATGAAAAGAAGGCTGTAAGCAATAATTCCAATGAGATTATTTCTTCTCTGATTCCTTACGATTATACTGTTTTGAACAAGTATAAGAGGCCTAAAACAGTAGCGTTCTCTGAGGAGAAGAAAACCTCCATCAACCTCCCATCAAAGCCATCCAGCGTGTTCTTTAACGTGCACAGAGTATGGCTCTCCTGCACACGGGGCCACGGCTTAACGTCCCATCCGAAGGACGGCGGCCTTTCCAAGCTCATCGGCGTCCCCTACTGACCGTGGGCAGGGAATTTTACGGAGACAAATCTCAACGCTGACCAAGCTGGGACTCGAACCTGAGAACTGCAGATTAGTAAAACCGTTTTAGGTTTTTTATACAATTTTGCTGCTATTTTTAGCTTTTCTTATGTTTGCCCTTAGGGGCCCACCTAAGGGTGGTTTACTTATATATTTCGTTCTTACTCATGGTAAATAGGCATATCTTTATGATGGAGATGGTTAGGGGTAAAATTATTACCCGGTATATCGATTATGATTATACGATCTACGATCTACGAAAATTTGAAACTTTTTAAAACCACTATAAATACACAAATGACCTCTTGACAATGAATGTGCATGAAGAAAATTTATAAAACTACGATAAATATCCAAACGACCGCTTGATAATGAAAGTACTTGTAAAAACCTTGGAAAAATTCCTGAAACTTCATAAATTGACAAATGAGTGCTTAACAACGGAAGTGCGTGTAAAATTCTTAAAACTTTCTAAAACTACAAAGGATCTCTGGACAAAGCAAGTGCATGGAAAAAGCTTAAATCATTGTAAAAATACTGCAAATATTCAAATGACCGTTTGACAATAGAAATGCGCGTAGAAATTTTTAAACTTTCTGTAACTATATACTATAAGTAAGCAAATAACCTCTTTGGAAATCGAGATGCCTGAAAAAATCTTAAAAATCTCTAAAACTACTATAAATGCGAAAAATTTGCGCCTGACAAATTTTTAAAAATAACGCATTTGGAAAAGTACCGTAAATGAAAAGAGAATAGTTGTGAGTTCTTCCTGGTTTTTTCAAACACTACATCATGAGCTAAATTTCAAATCTGATTTATTTTGTTAAATATATATGTATAGGAAAATAAATAGAAAAATGACGTGGAAGAAAAGTTCGTTAAAGAAAAATCAAATATAACGACACATTGGGCTTGAGAGCATGCACAACCTCATATGCAAATGGGAACACCTCATAAAATGTTACTTTTTTTCTCTCGCTCTTCTGGTTTTGCTGGAGTGTGGTAAAGAAAGTGAGAAGCGTCCTGTGGGTGCAGAGGAAAAAGTGCAGTAAATGAAAGCTCGGAGCAGAGGGGGAGAAGAACAGACACCCAGCAGCGAAGGAATCGATCGGGAAGATTGAAACAACGTTAGCTGCCACCTTACGTTAATTAACCGGGCACTTGGGTCAGCAGAGAGAGGATGAGGATGTTAGAGAGTCATAAAGCGCAAGACCTGGAAGCCACACCTCAAGTCGATATTGGCTCTTACAGAAAAATAAAGAAAAATTAACAGGAAACACACAACCTAATATTCGGGAAAACGAAATAAACACTGAGAAGGAAAAAATAAAAATGTTACAAAAAAGAAAGAAACTAGATATAAAATCGATTTCTCTGCACAAATGTAGAAAGTTTGATTTATCCGCAAAGTGTTTTTAGATTAAATATGCACGTGATGTAAATATTTGCGGAATTACGGGAATTAAGCCGAGAGGTAAAAAAATCCTGAAATTAGCTGACGAATCCGAATTGTATACTTATGTTGTTTTAGCGTCGTTCTTTTTAATTAATTCCTATGCGCGTTAAGGTCATAAGAAGGAGAAAAAAGAATCTTATTCTCGTGCATATAATGGGGAGGGGGGGAAGGCGTTAAATTCAAAAATAAAAAAATGAGGATCATGAGTAAGAAGTAATTTTGAAGAACACAAGAAAAACTTCACTTGGCTATCATTTTATGTAAAAGAGTCTTTATTTAGTCGCCGAATATTTAAAATTAATTGGAAATGTGAATAAACTATTTGTGGGTTGGGGTTGTTTTGCCTCTGAGCAGCAGTTTTTTTTACACAATGAGCTAAATGGCCTGATCACGAGGACCCTGAAAGTTCATAAAAATTTAGGGGGAGGGGATCCAATAGAAAGCTATTGGGAGACAGATGGTAGCCTCCCGTCAAGGCCATCCAGTGTGTTCTTTAATATGCACAGGGTATGGCTCTGCAGTACATGGTTCATGGCTTAACATATTCTTTAAAACTGAACAAATTTATGAGAAAATTATTATTCGAAGCTCTAAACTACTCTTATTTTAATAAACGGTTTAACAGTTATTATTTCTACTTAAATAGAATTAGATAATTATTCATGAATGTGTAGTAATATGTAAATATTTATGAATGTGTCGTAACTGTGTACTTAATTTGAAAAGTGCTGAATACGGGATGCATCAATAACACTGGTCAGCATGAAAATCCTCCTTCGAAAAAAAAATGAGTGTACTTTATAGATTTGAGGATGCTGAATCCGAATCTGGCATCCAAATGCTTTTATCAGACACTATTTTCGTGGGAGGGCGTTTTTTTTTTGAGAAAATGATGTTTTTTGTGAATATATATGATTTTATTCGTTATCAGTGGAAGCCTCAGTGGTCTCAAAGCAATATCGTATGAGTTGGGTTGCTTTACATCTGAGCGGCACTTTTTTGCACACCGTGGGCTAAATGGTTAGGTCAGAAGGACCCCGAAGGCTCAGAGAAGGTTGGGAGAGGGGACCCACTGGAACAGCTGTTGAGAGACAGATTGTAACCTCCCATCAAAGCCATCCAGCGTGTTCTTTAACATGCACAGAGTATGGCTCTTCTGCACACGGGGCCACGGCTTAACGTCCCATCCGATGGACGGCTTCCTTTCCAAGCTCATCGGCGTCTCCTACTGACCGTGGGCAGGGAATTTTGCGGAGATAAATCTCATCGCTGACCCAGCTGGGACTCGAACCTGAGAACTGGAGATTACGAGCCTGGGGTGCTACCAACTGAGCCACCCCCCCGCCCCCATCGTGTGAACATGCAGAAAGATTCCATCAAGACATATCCGAAATGGAAAAACAATATAGCGGCAAATGGAACGATTGTATGTTTGCGGACTACTGTTGATCCCTGCAGCGAAAGGCTTCAGAGATAAATATAAGCGATAGAAGACAACAGAATATTTTTTGCGTAAATATTTACATGTATCAAGATTTATTGATGCCAGCTTTAATTTTTTATAATATAAATAAATATTTGGTAAAATATATTTATTTTTTCTGAGTAAAATAATGTTTTTATCTCGTTTTCAAGGAAAGCGAGATAATAGTTTCGATTTGTCGTGTCTTGTCTGTTTGTAGATATCGAACTTTTTTGTTTACAGAGATAAATTAAAAAATATTTTTGTGTTGAATAGATATTGATGAAATATTACGATATGAACTTTCCGAATCTCTCGAAAACTATAATTACGCCCTCTAGCGGTGGAAAATTTTAAAAATTCGAATATTTCAAACGAATTTTGCAAACGATTTATTTATGCTAGAAATTTGAAATTTTGGTGGTGGGATGTGAAGGCCACAAAGTTTCCATTAACAACAGTCAGGTGACCCCTGAGATCCAGAGAGGGAGGGAATACACACCTTTTTTTTTGTTTTAGCAGCTAATTGTTTGTTTTTAAAGATAAATGAATAATTTATTTTGGGTTAGATAGGAATTGATAAAATATTATGATTCACACTTTTTAAGTCTTCCGAAATCTATAATTTCGGCCTCTAACGGGTGAAAATAATTTGCAAATTCCGAAATTTCAAATAAATATTGCAAACGACGTATATAAGCTAGAAGTTATAAATTTTGGTGGTAGAATGTGAACAATATGGTGTTTCCATTGGCAACGATGAATTGAGCTTCTAGATTCCGGTTGGGTTGCAAAACATCATTTTTTGTTTTACCAGATAATTGTTTGTATTTAGAGATAAATGAAAAAATCCTTTTAGGGTTAGATAGGAATTGATCAAATATTATGATTCGCACTTTCGGAATCTTTCGAAACCTATAATTGCGCCCTCTAACGGTGAAAAAGATTGAAAATTCCAAAAATTTCGAACGAATATTGTAACGATCTATTAATGATAGAAATATGGAATTTTGGTGATAGAATGAGAACATCATGAAGTTTCGATTGGAAACAATGAAAATGGTAATTAGAAAACTCTTTTTAATTTGATTTCAACAATGAAATAATGTAATTCGCATTTTTCAAATACTTAGTAGTTTTAATATATATGTTACCGGGAAAGTGTGAAAATCAGGCAGTGTATAGAATGCCTAGGCATTTTATACAATGCGTGACATTTTTAGGCAAAGTATGAAATATCTGTTTTATTTTAATATTTCACATACTTTCCTTAGGCATTGTATAGAATACCTAGGCATTATATAGAATGACAAATACTATTTCGGCAAAGTATGAAAAAGGCTTTTATTGAAAAGATGCATGTGAAAATGTAAGAAGTACAAAATATAAGATACGGGATTTTTCTACGAAAAGAGAAAAAGACCAGTGCTGAACTACTGCCAGCAGATTGCGCGAGTCACCCCGTCCCTTATCGACGTATGGGATAGGAACTCGCGCGGTGGCCCCCAAAGGTGCAGGAGGAAGTTTTTTGTCGGAATCCATTTTCAATTTTTGGCCTGTATTTCCAGATTCAATTTAGATTGAATTTTACCTTCTACAGGAGGAATATTTCTCAATATTGATTTTCTCAATATTGAAGCAAAGCGTACACAAAATATTAACATCATAACCTGTAATGAATCTGTCGTCCGCATTATAAAAAAGGCTCCAAATGAGGTGAAGCCAAGTGAGAACGAATCAGTAAAGTGTTGAATATTCGAAGTTTGCAATTCGAGTTAGGATACTAGTATTTCACTTTACTACTTGTCAAATCTATTTCAGTGGAGTTCCGAGATGCTTGTGATATGTCGTTTTTTGATAACTTTTTTTTAATCTGTTTTTCGACCTTAACTCTCTATGACAGCTAGGGTTCTCAAACTTTAGGGTCCCATTGGGGCAACCCTCTTTTACACTCTTCCAACGCTAGTGGGCGCTTTTCCGACTGGAAGGGTGTCTTTTTGGTGTCCAAAGTGACTAACTACGGCGCTCTTTTTTACCGAAACTAGGGACTGGCGGATCTGGCAATCGGGGTGAGCCTGTACGGGACCCAGGGGAACATCTACTGGTCACTTTCGATTGGAATGAGTGCTCTGGCTCTCTGTTTGAGGCGAACGTCGAAAGTCACGTGACTCGCCTTGCGACATTAAACGTCACTGCCGGGAGTATTTTATACTTTGCCGATTTGCCTTTTGGCATTCTATAGAATGCCTAAGAAATGTGTCAAAATCTAAGCGCTTCATACTTTGACACCCCACTTTCGGCTTTCTATACAATGCCTAATTTCACACTTTGCCGGTAACATATATATACTCTATATCTTTAGAGATCATTGGTATGATAAACGGCATAGCTGTCAAAGAACGTAGAGGGAGAAGAAGTTAAGCTTCCACAGAGATTAATATAAAATCGAGTATCGTGCATTTGGCGTAAAGGTGAAACGAACATTACAGGGGACGAACGCTTTTGTAATTACATGTTACTGTCAACTTCCATTCTCTTCGCTTTTCCTATGTAATAATTTCCCATTGATATCCTTGCAGAGTATATTAATATAAATTCTGTTTCCTGTTTCTATGCAACCAAGAAAGCTTCTGATTGTAATAATTTATTCTATAAATTAACTTCAGGCTAATTTCAAATCTTCTCTATCCGTTCAATTTATAATTATTGGTTCAACGAAAAATAATTCCAATGGAGAAAATAAACCTTTATTAAAATAATGATATTATTTTTTTTTCAAATACAAAGTGCAGTTACTTTTTTTCCTTTTTTAAAATATAAATTTTTTTATGCATAATTCCTTTGCCCCTTATTGTTTGCTTCCCGGCTTAAGAAAATGCACGATACGAATCGAAACACCACTTGAGGTCGCCACTTACGCTTTGTCAAAGCTGAACTTCTTTTCCTTATACGTTCTTTGACAGCTGTTTTCCACTTTATAAATAAATATGTATAGAGTATGAATTTGAAAAATTAGTGGTAATTGTTATGAGATATTCCACACACAGCAATAATCTATTCACTTTTGTGACAGAGGTTTGAGAAATGCAACTTTTTAAAATTAAGAATAAAAAGTCGAATACTTTATGTTGTATAATTACTAATAAAATACTATTTGCATTTTTCCCATCATTCACTAAACTCAAATTAAAAATTTAAGGAATGAAACAGTAGGTAAAGGAAAACATTCTCTTTGAAAACGAGATTCTCATATGCGGCCAGAGGCGATATGCGTTCTTCTAGTTTTAAATTAAACCCATATCTGTAGAAAACTGGAGGTGATAAAACAAATTGACTCTCAGATTCGGATTCATCACCGTCAAAAACATAAAAATCAGACAAAACTTTGGAAGAGAGCGAGAATTTTTTTTTGCACACCAGTGTAATTAGATTGACTGTAATTTGTTTTACTATTTTCCTACACACTTTTGTTATATGTCGTAGCTCCATCTGTTGATTGTTTTATTGGATTTTTAGTTTATTTCAAATAAGTAATCAAATTTGCATTAAGTGCGAAGAAAAACGTTTGGATATGAAAGAAGTAATAGAAGGTACCATGGGATGTAAAGGAGTCTTCCTCCCTACTTGTGTTGATGTCAGTGATGGAAATTTTAGATAAATATACAAATATAAAATGGTTAAATGTCACTGCAGTAATTGCTTGGTTTACAGTCAAAATACTGCTGCGGATAAAATGAAATCTTCGGTTACAGAGAAAACTACATTAATCAAAAGTCTTTTGAGTGAAAGTAACGATTTTGGGAAAGATAATAATGACAGTCGTAAATATGTTTCGCAGAGCTTTAAAGAGGAAATATGCAAATTCTGCAAGAATTCAGGAATGAAATACGAGAAGACAGTAAAAGTTTATGGGATAATGCTAAAGAATTTAGAAATAGAAAATATCCAAAGTTTTGGTGTGATATGAAAGATAAAAAAAACCTTGGAGTATTAATGGTGACTGCTTGCAAAACCTAGCAAAAAATGTGGATGCATTGCAAACTACCATAGTAGCATGGAACGAGGAAAACGAAAAACTACATAATGAAAATGAAATGCTTTGAAAAAAATTAAAAGAAACAACTGTAAGTTTAAATGAATTAGAATTAATATCTAGAGCAAGCAATGTGGAAATTGTAGGAATACCAGAAGATCCTAAAGAAAATACAACCGATATTTTGGAAAATATTTCTAGAAAATTAGAAATCTCTGGCGTGGATAGTATAGTAGCTTCAAACCGTGAGCCTACACTTAATAAAAACAAGGTTAGGCCTGTTGTAATGAGATTCAAAGTTTCTAGAGAGATTTGTGGTTAAAGAAAGCTAAAGAAAAAGACCATCAAAATATTTCAGCCAGGGATATTAATGTCAGGTTTGGAGATAAGAAGATATACTGAAATGAGCTTCTAACCAAAATCACTAAGAAACAAAGCAGTTTAAAATGAACAATCGATTTCAGTTTGAAACTATCAAGAACAATAAAACATTCCTAAGATAATAATGCGAGGATATATAGATTTTGAAGTGAGGAAGATTTATAGAAAATTAAGACTTAATTAAAGAGGAAGTTGAAATGAAAACATTTGTCCTGTTAAAGAATATCTCTGATTTCGAAAATTATGTAGAATGGAATGAATCACATTTCTTAATTCTACATTATAGCATACGAAGACTTATTCAAAATTTTGATAAACATTTTAGTACTTTTGAACTCTTTTTAAATATAGTTTTGAGTTCATTATGTTAACTGAGTTCTGGATTAAGGATTATGAGGTTAACCTATATAATATTCCAGGGTATATTAGCTTCTTTAATTGTGGATCTTATAGTAGATCTGGAGGTGTAATTTTCTATGTTAGGAATAGTTTAGCAAATTTTGTACATTCTGATATGAATATGATTATAGCAGAATGTATACATCTGTGTCATAATGATAAGAGTACTTCAGTAATTTTAATCTATAGATCTCATGCTTATATATTGATTTGTTTACTGATGAATTTTACACAATCATGAAAGTTATAAAATGTAATACCGTTTATATAATTGGTGATATGAACATTGATTTATTTTAAAATGAAACAGATGTAAGTGAATATAAAGATTGAATTTAAAAATTGGGTTTTAGACAGCATATTAACTATATTAATATTCCCACAAAAATTGTGGGGAACAGTTCAACTTGTATAAATTATGTTTCAGTTAACTAACTGCGTTAAGAGTTTCAGAAAAATCTGAAACTCATAACGTAGAGGTTGCTTTATATGAAACTAGTATATCTTCAAAGTACCAAATAAAACATTTGCAGTAATTGACTATATAAGTTTTGGCAGTTATGTAAAAAATTACAAAATTAACATATGTTTTTTTAAAACTTGAATGTTAATGCTCTTTATAAAATATTTGCAGAAATGGCTTTTCCATTAAAAGTATGAATAAAATTCACATTAAAACATTCTGAGGAAAAAGGAATGGATAACTAATGACATTATTCAGTTAATCAATATGAAAAAATATTGTATTGGATGAATAAATTGATAATCTTGAGATAAAAATGGAGTATGGAAATTTAAATAAATTGGTGAAAAATCAAATGGGATAAAGAAATTTTTTATCAAAGAGAGTTTAGCAAATGCGGAAAAGATCGAAGAAAGCAGTGGAAATATATTGATGAAATTTTGGGTAATAATTTCGTGTAAAGAATATTATTTAAATCTATTATTTTTCTCACTCATTTGATACCATGAACAGTCATTTTTTTTAAGTGCGGAACATTTATTGAAGATAAGATTATGTATTCAGACAAGAAGAATAATTCACCCTCTACCATTATCAACAAACCAAATTCTATGTTCTTAGTTGAAACTACAGCTAATGAAGTTTACAATATTATAAAATATTTAAACGCTAAAATGGCAGTTGGAATTTATAGGATAACTGTAAAAATGATACAAATTATTAGTAAATATCATTTAGATTTCATAGCTCATATAATAAATGAATCATTTACGGGTGGAATATTGTTGGTGATTGAAAAAGGCTGTGATATTGCCCGTTTATAAATCTGGAGATAGAAATTTATTTTTTAATTATAGACTAATATCGATTTACCAGTTTTTACTAAAGTAATAGTTATTTTAAAAAATTTAATTTCCTTTGTTTTTTTAGTAAAATCAATTTGGTTTTTGAGAAAACTGAAATACAGGACAAGCATGTTTGGAATTTACTTGCTCTATTTTTAAGAGCATTGATTTGAATAGAGAAACCTCAGCTATATTTATTATATTCAAAAGGCTTTTGATTAGGTTAATCATGAAATTTCACTGAAGACATTATATAGAATAGGTTTTAGAAGTAATTGCTATCAGTGGTTTGCATTTTACTTATATACTATGTTACAAGAATTTCAGACTATAAAAGCAGGAGTACCACAGGGCTCTGTATTAGGACCATTGTTGTTTCTCATTTATGTTAATGATTATGTTCATTTGACGCTAAATGGTAATCTTATTAATTTTATAAACGACACTGGTGTAATTTTTTTTTCTGATAATATTGAAAAATTAAAAAAAAAGGAAGCATATTTGCTTACTTTGAATAGATGGTTTAATAATAATAGGATTAAACTGAATATTAAAAAAAAAACTAAAATTATTTAATTTTAAATCAAAGCCAAATCTTTGAATTTAATGGTGAAATTGCACTATACATAATACACAATAAGCAATTATGAATGCTCTTGTGAATTAATTGAGCAGGTACAAGAATACTAAAATATTTGAGTGCTTTTATAGATTGTAAATTGAACGTGACAACTCATGGTAATTATCTATAAGCAAATTAATGCATATTTTATACAGATTATATAAGCTAAAAAATGGTAACTGTAAATTTTTTACAAGCCTTATATTTTTCTTCGGTCTATGCCAGATTCCAGTATGAAATGTGTAGTCGGGGTGGAATATGTAGTAGGGGAGGAGTCTATAAAACTGTTTTTTAAAAATTAAATGGTCTCCATTAAAGAATAATAAACTTTGTTATCTCTGCTAGAGTTGTCCAATGTCCAAATTTATTAAATATTAATGATATTGTGAATGTCAGACAGTTATACTTGTTTAGAAATTTGCTCTTTTCGTTTAAAAAATCAACATTGGATTCGAAAGAGAAGAGTAAGCAAAATTTAAGACGTGGTGGTTCTTTATTTAAGGTACCAATGGCACGCAGAAGTATAATGCAGAGATAGTTTTATTATGTGGCTCCTAGATTATTTAATTCTTTCGATATAAATCTGAGGAAAGAAACCTCTGAGGCAAAATTTAAACAAAAACTAAAATTATACTTACTGAGTATATTTGATATTGAGTTCTTCGTCACATTTCCTTAACCTCATTCTCTTTGCTTGTAATTTATAAAATAAATAAATAAATACCCCCTCAAGCAGCTGCTTGCCACAGAGGTCTGACAGGAGCCTGTCAGTTTATATGCCATAGTCGAAGGTCTGAGAGGATAGCAAGACCTCAGCAGAAAAACAACACGCACAACCATGCCTTACCCGGGGCTCGAACCCAGGTCCCTTAGATCAGTAGCCAAGCGTGCTAACCACTCGGCCATGGGAAATACCGATAAATTTTTAATTTTCATTTTCTTCAATGTATATTATCTAGTAACAGAGGAAGAAGTAAATATTAATTTTTTTTTATCTAATATTTATGTTAATGGCCCGCAACGTCTATTATTTAAGCTATGAGGATGCCAAGTTTTAACTTTTTCTAAGTATACTATGTAATCTGGATGAGTCTGGATATTCATTTGTTACAACATTTGTATTTCATGTTTTGGCGTTTGATTTTCTATAAAAATATTTGTACTTTATTCTTGTTGAATAAAGGTATTATTATTATTCTTATTAGCTTCAGAGCTTCGAATTATGAAGCTTCGGAGGTCGAATTATCAGGCTTCGGAGGATCGAATTATGAAGCTTCAGAACTTCAAATTATTAAGACTGAGAGCTTCAAATTATGAAGCTTCGGAACTTCGAATTACGAAGATCCAGAGGTACGAATTATAACGTCTCAGATGTTCAAATTATGAAGCTTAAAGGGTTCGAATTTAAATTCCTATTCACTTATCTTGGGTTGTAACCTAACTTATGTTCATCATTGTAGAAGCGAGAAAAAAATTAAAATCGTATATTTCTTTTATAGTCACCTTTGTGTTGGTTCAAATTTTAAGTTTCAAAATTAACTTCTAAGGCTTATATGTGACAGGTAAAGATATTAAGGAATGGTTTAACTCTGAGCTACTCTAATTGCTGCATAATGAGCTAAATTGGTAAGTCATAAGTACCCCTAATGCAATGCTATTAAAAAATTCCAGTTTTCCAGTCAAAGATGGATCGTTAAGTTTTGACGGAAACTCTTTTTGCTTAGAAAAACTTTTGAATTCTGTAAAAAATATTATGAAAATAGTTTTAGAGTTACACTTATAACTTAAACCCTTTTTTTAGAGACAGTAGAATTTTAAAGCTTTTAAATGTAACTATTCTGAGGATATTTGATAAAGCTATGTAGATAAATTAACTGCATACAGATGCATAGAGCATTTTAAATCACCGAGCGCTTCTATGAAACTTGGTTTGGGATTCATTTAACACATTTACTGTGGCAGAGAATGTTGGTCTTGCCATCAGTGCGTCACGAATCACAGGTTGGGTTGTTTTACATCTTAGCGGCACTTTGGCCAGGTCACAAGGACCTCGAAAGGCTAAGAAGGTTGGAGAAGTGGACCCATCGGACAACTGTTAGGTTTCAGATGGTAGCCTCCCGTCAAGGCCATCCAAGCGTGTTCTTTAACGTGCACAGAGTATAGCTCTCCAACACACTGCGCAAGGCTTAAAGTCCCACCCGGCGGACGGCGGCCTTTCCAAGTCCATCGGTGTCCCCTAATTACTGCGGGCAGCGGGTTTTGCAGAGATAAATCTGAACGCTGACCTAGCTGGGACTCGAACCTAGGAACAACAGATTACGAGCCTGGCGCGCTACCGACTAAGCCACCCCCCCTGCCCCACGATTCGCAGATGAGTTGTGCTTGACTTCTATTGTGTGTCGCGAGTCACAAGTGACTCGTGTCAGATTTCTACTGTGTGTGTCGTGAGTCACAAGAGACTGGTGCCTGACCTTACTATGTGTCGCGAGTCACATATGACTCATGTTTGAATTCTACTGTGACAACTCAGTAGAAGTCAAGCACGAATCACAGGTTACTCGTGCTTCACTTCTACTGCGTGTGCAGATTACGAGCTTCGTACTTTATCAGGCTCATACTCTACAGTTCGCAGGTCTGCAGTTCCCCTGGCAAGCTTTCCTTTAGGTTGTTAACCAGGCACGTACTCTACAGTTCCCAGGTTTGCAGTTCCCTGGTAGGCTTTCCTTCAGGTTGTTAACCAGGCACGTACTCTACAGTTCCCAGGTTTGCAGTTCCCCTGGTAGGCTTTCCTTCAGGTTGTTAACCAGGTACGTACTCTACAGTTCCCAGGTTTGCAGTTCCCCTGGTAGGCTTTCTTTCAGGTTGTTAACCAGACACGTTCTCTACATTTCCCAGGTTTGCAGTTCCCCTGGTAGGCTTTCCTTCAGATTGCTTACTAGGCTCATAATCTGCAGTTCTCAGGTTTGCAGTTCCCTGGTAGGCTTTCCTTCAGGTTGTTAACCAGGCACGTACTCTACAGTTTCCAGGTTTGCAGTTCCCCTGGTAGGCTTTCCTTCAGATTGCTTACTAGGCTCATAATCTACAGTTCCCAGATTTGCCTTTCCCCTGATAGGCTTTCCTTCAGATTGTTTACTAGGCTCATAATCTACAGTTCCCAGGTTTGCAGTTCCCCCTGGGTAAGCTTCCATTCAGGTTAATTACCAGGCTCGTACTCTACAGTTCCCAGGTTTGTAGTTCCCCTCGTAGGCTTCCTTCGGGTTGCTTACCAGGCTCGTATTCTACAGTTACCAGGTTTACAGTTCCAATGATAATCTTTCTTTCAGGTTGCTTACCAGGATCGTAATCTGCAGTTTCCCTGGTAGACATTCCTTAAGGTTGCCTACCAGGCTCATAATCTAAAGTTTCCAGGTTTGAAGTTAGCCTGGTAGGCTTTCGTTGAGGTTTGTAATCTACTATTCAGTTCCATAATCTACAGTTTCCAGGATTGCAGTTCCCCCTGGTAGGCTTTCCTTCAGGTTGCTTACTAGGCTCATAATCTACAGTTCCAGGTTTGAAGTTAGCCTGTTAGGTTTTCCTTCAGGTTGCTTACTAGGCTCATAATCTACAGTTGCCAATTTTCCCCTTTGTAAGCTTTCCTTCAGGTTGTTTATCAGGCTTGTAAAATATAATTCCCAGATTTGCAGTTCCCCTGGTAGGCTTTCCTTCGGATTGCTTACCAGGATCATAATCTAGAGTTCCCAGGTTTGCAGTTCCCCTGGAATGCTTTCCTTCAAGTTGCTTACTAGACTCGCAATCTAGAGTTTCCAGGTTTACAGCTCCACTGATAAGCTTTCTTTCAGGTTGCTTACCAGGAAAATAATCTACAGTTTCCGTGTTTGGAGTTCCTCCTGGTAAGTTTTTCTTCAGGTTAATTACCAGGCTCGTAATCTACAGTTCCCAGGTTTGCAGTTCAATGTGGTAAGCATTCCTTCAGGTTGCTTACCAGGCTCGTAATCTACAGTTTCCCTGATAGTTCCTTCAGGGTGCTTACCAGGCTCGTAATTTGCAATTCCAAGGTTGCAGTTCCACTGATAAGCTTTCCTTCAGGTTACTTACAAGTCTCGTAATTTACAGTTCCCAGGTTTCCAGCTACCCTATTATGCATTCCATCAGGTTGCTTACTAGGCTCGTAATCTACAGTTTCCAGGTTTGCAGTTCGCCATGTAGGATTTCGTTCAGGTTGCTTACATGACTCGTATTCTACAGTTCCCAAGTTTACAGTTCCCCTGGTAGGCTTTCCTTCCGGTTGCTTACCAGGTTCGTAATCTAAAGTTCCCAGGTTTGCAGTTCCCCTGTTAGGCTTTCGTTCAGGTGTCTTACTAGGCTTATAAACTCATAATCTCATAAACTCATAATTATAAATTCATAATATAAATCATAATCTACATTTTCCCCGGTTTGCAGTTCCCCCTGGTAGGCTTTCTTTCATATTGCTCACCAGGCTCGTAATCTGCAGTTCCCCTGGTACGCTTTCCTTCAGTTGGCTTACTAGGCTTATAAACTACAGTTTTCAGGTTTCCAGTTCCCCTGGTAAGCTTTCCTTCATGATGCTTACTAGGCTCGTAATCTACACTTTCCAGGTTTGCAGTTCCCCCTGGCAGGATTTCCTTCAGGTTGCTTTCAAGGCTCATAATCTACAGTTTGCACGTTTGCAGTTCCTCCTGGTAAGTTTTCTTTCAGGTTGTTTACCAGGCTCGTAATCTAGAGTTCCCAGGTTTGCAGTATCCTTGGTAGGTTTTCCTTCAGGTTGCTTACTAGGCTCGCAATCTTCAGTTCCCACTTTTGCAGTTCTTCTGCTACGCTTTCCTTCATGTTGCTTAGTCGGATCGTAATCTACAGTTTCCAGGTTTGCAGTTCCTCCTGGTAAACTTCCCTTCATGTTGCTTACTAAGCTCGTAATCTACATTTCTCAGGTTTGCAGTTCCCCTGGCAGGCTTTCCTTCAGGTTGCTTACCAGTCTCGTAATCTACAGTTCCCAGGTTTGTAGTTCCCCTGGTAGGTTTTACTTCAGGTTGCTTACCAGTTCGTAATCTACAGTTTCCAGGTTTGTAGTTCCCCTTTTAGGCTTTCCTTCAAGTTGTTTATCAGGCTCGTAATTTATATTTCCCAGGTTTGCAGTTCCCTTGGTATGCTTTCCTTAGGTTGCTTACTAGGCTCATAATCTACAGTTTTCATGTTTGCAGTTCTCCTGGTAGGCTTTCCTTCAAGTTGCTTACCAGGGTCGTAATTTACAGTTTCCAAGTTTGCCTTTCCCCTGGTAGGCTTTCCTTCAGGTTGCTTACTAGGCTCGTAATCTACAGTTTCCAGGTTTGCAGTTCCCCTGGTAGGCTTTCCTTCAAGTTGCTTACCAGGGTCGTAATTTACAGTTTCCAAGTTTGCCTTTCCCCTGGTAGGCTTTCCTTCTGACCTTTACTAGGGTCAAATTCTACAGTTTCCAGGTTTGCAGTTCCCTGGTAGGCTTTCCTTCAAGTTGCTTACCAGGCTCGTAATTTGCAGTTCCCCTGGTATGCTTTCCTTCAGGTTGCTTACTAGGCTCTTAATATACATTTTCCAAGTTTGCATTTCCCCTGGTAGGCTTTCCTTCAGGTTGCTTGCTAGGCTGATAATCTAGATTTCCCAGGTTTGCAGTTCCTCTGGTAGGCTTTCCTTCAGGTTGCTTACGAGGCTCGTAATTTACATTTCCTAGGTTAATTAACGTTCCTTCCCGGTTCAGTTGGTAGTGTATCAGACTAGTAATATTCAGATCCCAGATTCGAGTCCCATTTGTGCCAGAGTTGAGATTTATCTCCGCTAAACCCCTACCTTCGCCTCGGTTAGAGAGGTGACGTCGATAGGCTTGGAAAGGCCATCATCCACCTCATGAGATGTAAACCAGTGGTTCCGTGTGCAAGAGTACCATACGACTACTGCTAGAAGTAGCTGGATATTTCGGATCTGAACAGCAGTCGTTTAAAGGAGAGAAATTAAATATTCTTTATTGAAGTTATATTTTTAAAGTTTAACTACAAGCTATGTAGTTTTAAATAACATAAATTACAATGCTTTATTTATTATTACTTTAATGAAATATTTAGGAATATTTTTAAGTTAATTGGAAATATTTTAAAATATGTTGCTATGAGTAGAATTTAAAAAAAAATGCACTTTAAATAATAATTAATGGCTGAAAGAATTTTGGAAGTTTTTACGTTAGTTGACGCGTCTATTTATTTAACTATTAATTCTTCTATACTTTGTCAAAGTCCGATAGGTGGCTCTACCACTGTACAGGTGCGGATCAACTGTGCATCTGTTAGATGAAGATGAAAAACTCCCTTTTACGCCATCCACAGATGTTCTTTAACACGCTGGATGACCTAGACCGGAGGCTTCTATCTGTTTCCCAACCGTTGTCCAGTGCGTTCCCTCACCCAACCTTCTCAAAACCCTTGGGGTCTTTATGACCAGGTCATTTAGCTAATTATGTGCAAAAAAGTGCCGCGAGTTAATAAAGCAACACAACCCAGCTCAAGGAGGATAAAACACTTCACTAGTTCAGGTTTTTTTTTATTGAAATCAATCTAGGATTTGATTGATGCTGCCATCTGGTAGTATAAACTATGAGCAACATGCAAAAATTGAGTTTAGATCGACAAGATTCAGTTTGAATGGAAAATACCACATATTTCAATTCATGTGCATTCTGTTTGTAATCAGATGAAACTCTGTATTCTTATTTACTGAGAGATTCCGTGCATCGTTCTTACACTCATGATACCGTGATGCACTCTGCATTATACTCTGCCTGGCAAAATTATTATGAATTGCCTAATACTTTGTGGTATGTATCATGGCACAGTGCCCAAATCTCAAAGTTTTAAATTCTCTGCTTATAGTTCTAGTTGAAATTGGTTTTGAAGTAGTGCTAGAGGTCATCTCTCTCAGCTGGATGAACAGTAGCAGCTCTGTTTTTCCGTACAGTTCGTCTCCGCAAAATTCCTCGCCCTGCCCACGGTCGGTAGGGGTCACCGATGGGTTTGGAAAGGCCGCCGTCCGTCGGATGGGACGTTAAGCCGTGGCGCCGTGTGCGGGAGAGCCATACCCTGTGCACGTTAAAGAACACGCTGGATGGCCTTGACGGGAGGGTACCATCTGTCTCCCAACAGCTGTTCCAGTGGGTCCCCTTCCCCAACCTTCTCTGAGCCTTCGGGGTCCATGTGACCTGGCCATTTAGCCCATGGTGCGCAAAAAAGTGGCGCTCAGAGGTAAAACAACCCAACCCGAAATACGCATTATTGAATATAACGTTAATCGTACGGAGTAAAATTGATGTGAGTAGTCATTCTCATGACGGTAGAAGCGTTGTAATCGGCATAGAGTCGTTTTTAAAGTTAGTGTCCTATCTGTAAGGGGTTACATTAATTTGTGGGAAGAGTTGGGTTGTTTTACCTCTAAACGGCACGTTTTTGCACACAATGGGCTAATTGATCAGGCCGCAAGAAGGGACATAGAAGGTTGGAACCCACTGGACAGCTGTTGGGAGACAGAGGGTAGTCCCCCGTCAAGGTCATCCAGAGTATTTTAAACGTGCACAGGGTATGCCTCTCCCGTACACAGGCCACAGCTTAGCGTCCCGTCCGACGGACGCCGGTCTTTAAAAGCCCATCGGTATCCCCTACTGACCGAGGGAAAGGCGGGAGTTTTGCGAAGATAAATCTCAATGCTGACCCAGCTGGAACTCGAACCTGGGAAGTACAGATTACGAGCCTTGCGCGCTACCGACTGAACAACCCCCCACCACATCTCCCCCACCCAACCCCCAACAGTGTCCTTATTATCATTGAAAAGAGAATAATATTATATAATAATGTGTCAGAAAAACAATGGTAATTTCTACCTTTTTTTCACAATGCAGAAGTTCTAGTTACACAGTATCCTTTCATTTAAGTTTAACCTTGTGGATTATTAGGCCTAATGTTAGTCTGTCTGAAACTTTACTATGAGTTACTTTTCTGTAGATTTAGCAACTTCATTGACTCACTGAGGTTTTCAGTATTCTGTAGTCCATTGAACAAAACATCTAATTAACCCTTTGTACTCAGCCTTTGGGAATCTCCCGCAATAAAATTTTACTCTTGTACTCTCTATCGGATGAGGGACTGGGTTGACTCAGTCATTTGGGTTGTTTGACTCTGAGCGGCACTTTTTGCACCCAATGGTCTAAATGGCCAGGTCACGAGGACCTCGAGGGCTCAGAGAATGTTGGGGGAGGGGACCCATTGAACAGCTGTTAGGAGACAGATGGTAGCCTCCCGTCAAGGCTATCCAGCGAGTTCTTTAACGTGCACGGGGTATGACTCTGCCACACATGGGACCATGACATAACGTCCATATGATGGAAGGTGGCCTTTTCATGCCCATTGGTGTCCCATACTGACTGAGGGCAGGGCGTGGAGTTTTATAAAAAATAAATCTCAACCCTGACCCAGGTGGGTCTCGAACCTGGGAACTGCAGACCGCTTACCAGCGGCGGACGTTTTCTGCTCAGCGTAATTTCACAGATACTCCACCGATTGTTCCGAAGTCTGTGTGTTAGTCCCATTTAATTCAGATTACGTAGGGTTTAGAGATCGGGATCAGGTTGCTAGCTGCGGTTGATCGGGATTGAACCCGCCTCAAGCGTCCGAAATCTCTTGGGACGCTGCTCTTCCCTACCTTATGAATGGGTAGAACGTTTGGAGAAGGTCTGATGCTGTACGTTCAAAACCCTTACATTGCACTAAGTTAGAGTGAGATGAAGCTGTAGAAGACGAAGTTAGGTGGCCCTAGTTGTAAACGCTTAGGGCAGATTAAGGCAAACGTTTTAACACAAGGGCTGCGCAGAAAAGTGAAGTGAAAGGTGGGAGGAATAGAAGAGTGAAATAGGAAGGCAGGAAGAATAGAAAACTTCCTGCCTTCCTATTTCACTCTAGAATAGAAGGCGGGCGGAATAGAAAAGTGAAGTAGAAAGGCGGGAGGAAGAGAAAAAAAGAAGTAGAAATGCGAGCAGAATGGAAAAGTGAAGTGGGAAGGCGCGCTGCATAGAAAAGTGAAGCGGGAAGGCGCGCTACATAGAAAAGTGAAGCGGGAAGGCATAGAAATGTGAAGCGGGAAGGCGCGATACATAGAAAAGTGAAGCGGGAAGGCATAGAAATGTGAAGCGGAAAGGCATAGAAATGTGAAGCGGAAAGGCGCGCTACATAGAAAAGTGAAGCGGGAAGGCATAGAAATGTGAAGCGGGAAGGCGCGCTACATAGAAAAGTGAAGCGGGAAGGCATAGAAATGTGAAGCGGGAAGGCGCGCTACATAGAAAAGTGAAGCGGGAAGGCATAGAAATGTGAAGCGGGAAGGCGCGCTACATAGAAAAGTGAAGCGGGAAGGCATAGAAATGTGAAGCGGGAAGGCGCGCTACATAGAAAAGTGAAGCGGGAAGGCATAGAAATGTGAAGCGGGAAGGCGCGCTACATAGAAAAGTGAAGCGGGAAGGCATAGAAATGTGAAGCGGGAAGGCGCGCTACATAGAAAAGTGAAGCGGGAAGGCATAGAAATGTGAAGCGGGAAGGCGCGCTACATAGAAAAGTGAAGCGGGAAGGCATAGAAATGTGAAGCGGGAAGGCGCGCTACATAGAAAAGTGAAGCGGGAAGGCATAGAAATGTGAACTGGGAAGGCGCGCTACATAGAAAAGTGAAGCGGGAAGGCGCGCTACATAGAAAAGTGAAGCGGGAAGGCATAGAAATGTGAAGCGGGAAGGCGCGCTACATAGAAAAGTGAAGCGGGAAGGCATAGAAATGTGAAGCGGGAAGGCGCGCTACATAGAAAAGTGAAGCGGGAAGGCATAGAAATGTGAAGCGGGAAGGCGCGCTACATAGAAAAGTGAAGCAGGAAGGCATAGAAATGTGAAGCGGGAAGGCGCGCTACATAGAAAAGTGAAGCGGGAAGGCGCGCTACATAGAAAAGTGAAGCGGGAAGGCGCGCTACATAGAAAAGTGAAGCGGGAAGGCATAGAAATGTGAAGCGGGAAGGCGTGCTGCATAGAAAAGTGAAGCGGGAAGGCATAGAAATGTGAAGCGGGAAGGCGTGCTGCATAGAAAAGTGAAGCGGGAAGGCGTGCTGCATAGAAAAGTGAAGCGGGAAGGCATAGAAATGTGAAGCGGGAAGGCGCGCTACATAGAAAAGTGAAGCGGGAAGGCATAGAAATGTGAAGCGGGAAGGCGATGATATAAGTTCAGCTGAATATATTGCTATTTATCTGGAAAATTATCAGCAATATTTCGTATGTATCTATAGATCTCTTTGTATCCCACTTACCACCTTCCTAGTAGAATTTCAGGAACTACTCTTATCATTTGATAATAAAAGCGAAGTTGTTGTAATTGGTGATTTAAATATAGATATACTAGGAAATGATCACTACACAAATGAATATCTAAATTTGTTGTCATCAAATGGCTTTCAAAATTTCGTAAATTCACCGACCAGAGAAAGTATGATATCTTCTACTTGTTTAGATCACATTTTTGTTAAAAGCAAAATCGAAAGTTCCTTCAAGAGTAGTATTGTTAAATTAGCAGTGACTGATCATTATCCCATTGCCTTAACAGTTAATTTTAACAATAATATGAATATTCAGTGTGATAATTATACAGAGTCTATTCTTTATCACTACATAGACTATACTTTATTGAATAGGGTTTTAAGTGAATGTTCCTGGGACGAGGTATTAACTCTTAATGATGCCAATGAAGCTTATAATAAATTTTTATCCACATTTAATCTCATAATTAAAGATTCAACTAGAGAAAGAAAAATTCAAAATAAATCACAATCGGGAAAGCCATGGATTACTTCCGAAATTCTGAACTTATTAAAAGAAAGAGATAAGCTATATAAAAAACACAAAAAATACCCTTTAAATGAAACTTACGAAAGTAGCTTTAAAAACTTTAGAAATCAAATAAATTATAAAATACGAGATCAAAAAACAGTTTCCTTGCAACTCAGTTTCAAAATTGTGATGGAAATATATCAAAGCAGTGGAAATTGATAAGAGAGATAATAAATCAGAAGAAGGTAGAAAATAAATATCCAGAATTAGAAAGTGGTTCTGACTCAACTGAAAATGCTATGTTATTGGCAAACCAATTTAATGAACACTTTGTAAATATAGCAGTAAATCTGTCAAAGAATAGGATTTTAAGAAATCAAAATAGCCATATCAGTAAAAATGTCAAATCCATGTTTTTAGCTCCAACTTGTAGAAAGGAATTGACTGACATTATAAAAGGATTTAAAAATAAAAAATCTGCTGGGTATGACAATATTTCCATTATTGCTGTTAAAAAATGTTCTTTTAACTTGATTCAACCATTGGTTCATATTTGTAATTTATCCTTCGAAACTGGCACTTTTCCAGATTTAATGAAGAAAGCTATTGTAATTCCAGTTTACAAAAAGGGAAATAAAAATGATTTTAAGAATTATCGACCGATATCTCTTCTCCCAGTATTTTCAAAAATATTAGAAAAATTAGTTAATAATAGACTGATAAATTTTTTAGACAGTTTTAATTTTCTCTCTGAAAACCAATTTGGGTTTAGGAAGGGTAGAGGTACAGAAAATGCATTGTTCAATTATACGTCGAAGGTGTTTCATTCCATAGACAATAATCAATTTACTCTGTCCGTATTTATGGACTTGGAGAAAGCTTTTGACATCGTTGATCACGAAATTTTAATTAGCAAACTAGAAAATATTGGCATTCGTGGTGTTGTATTAAAATGGTTTAAAGACTACTTACAGCACAGAACGCAATGTGTTAGTCTTTTTAATACATTTAGTAACCCAAAACATATTTCGTGTGGCGTACCACAAGGTTCAGTCCTGGGACCAACCTTGTTTCTGATATTCATAAATGATCTATGTAAATTAAAAATAAATAGCTATATTAACACTTTTGCAGATGACACATCATTAACTTCATGTGCTGATTCTCTGGAAAATCTCCTATATAACATGAACACTGATCTAAAATGTGTGATGAAATGGTTGGATTTAAATGGATTACATTTAAATACGAAAAAGACTAAGTATATTCTATTTAACCTAAAAAAGAAATCATACAATCCAAATTTGATTAAATTAAAATTGCATACATTTTCATGCAATAATTACTCAGCTTGTTGCTGTGAAGAAATTGAACAGGTTCAAAGTCTACTATACCTAGGCGTTTATATTGATAGCTCCCTAAGTTGGAAAATGCATATTGGAAAACTTACAAACACACTTAGACAGATGTTATATAAATTTTATTATTTAAAAAAAATCCTCAGTAATAAAATGTTAATAATGTTATACAAATCTTGGGTCCAGTCTGCTATACAGTATGGTATTACAAGTTGGGGAGGAACATACATTTCATCATTAAGGAGTCTAATCTCAATGCAAAATAAATTTATATTCCAAATTTTACCAAATAAATATAAAACTGTTACCATTTTTTGTAAGTATACCATTCCAGGTGTATTTCCACTGAGACATTTATTTGTTTATAGAACATTAAATTACTTCTTTAAAAACAATAATGCAGTGCTGCATTATACAAATTATTCTATGCGAGATAATGGGAAAAGGTTTCTGTTACCACTTGCAAATAAAGAAATTATGCACAAACACTTTGATTATTTGGCCCCTAAAATTTTTAATTCTTTACCGATTATAATTCGAAATGAAACTAATTTTATGCATTTCAGATCTCTCACTGCTAATTATCTAATGACCATTACAAATGCAGACAGCCTGTTTTCAGTGTTAAAGTAAAAAAAAATAATTCGTTTTTATAAATTCTGTGTTGTTTTTGTATATATATATATTTTTTTTTCTTTATGTAAAGTTGAGTGTCAGTGTTGCCAAAATTATGTATTTAAATAATTTGTAAATTAACCTACATGAGCTTAGATGCTCTTGGGTTAATAAGAGTATTACAAATATCTGTTGTTTGTAACCTTATTATTATAATAAACTGAACTGAACTGAACATAGAAAAGTGAAGCGGGAAGGCATAGAAATGTGAAGCGGGAAGGCGCGCTACATAGAAAAGTGAAGCGGGAAGGCATAGAAATGTGAAGCGGGAAGGCGCGCTACATAGAAAAGTGAAGCGGAAGCGAGGGTCGTCAAAGGAATGCATTAACAATAGCGTATGCATAACCAACGCAAAAAAAGGAAACAACGACAGAATTATATTAAAAGAATATTTAATTAAATTTAATTAATATATTAAAAACAGATTTAATTAAATTTAATTAATATATCGAAAACAGATTTAATTAAAACTTTATTAAAAAGGAAAGAATTTTATTAAAACAGATTTAAAGATAATTCGCTTCGCCAAATTTCGACTTCTTGTCCTCCCTACTATTTATTTTTCCTCTTTTGCAATATTAATTTATTTGCTCCCTGCAGGTCGTGGGCCTCACCGAAAGAAGTGGGCGAGCCAAAGTTGCCCAGAAGTGATCTTCGAGAAGATGACGAGCAAGCAAACTCTCTATTTTACATACAGTCGCTCAAAAAAGTATCCGAACACTATGGTTGTTTGCAAAATTGAGAAAAAATATCTGGCATTGATTTTTTTAGAAATTAGTCATCTGGCAACCTTCGTGTCACATGATTACAGACATCGATGTACGTGTACAGCAACTGTACACGCTCTAGTTACCGTTCACAACAAACTGGAGCGTGTGCAGTTACTGCACACGCTCCAGTTTGCTGTGAACGGTAACTGCACACGCTCAATATTTCCGTGAGTGAGCCCACACGATCTAGTATCAAAATAATATGACCACCTACAGTCGCTCAGAAAAGTAACCCAACACTATGGTTGATTGCAAAATTCAGAAAAAATATCTGGCATTGATTTTTTTAGAAATTATTCATCTGGCAACCTTCGTGTCACGTGATTATAGACAGCAATGTACGTGTACAGCAACTGTACACGCTCCAGTTACCGTTCACAGCAAACTGGAGCGTGTGCAGTTACTGCACACGCTCCAGTTTGCTGTGAACGGTAACTGCACACGCGTCAGTTTGCTGTGAACGGTAACTGCACACGCTCAATATTTCCGTGAGTGAGCCCACACGATCTAGGTCTTTGTGAGCTCGTGATCTGGCAACCTTCGTGTCACGTGACACGAAGGTTGCCAGATGACTAATTTCTAAACAAATCTATGCCAGATATTTTTTCTGAATTTTGCAATCAACCATAGTGTTCGGATACTTTTTTGAGCGACTGTACAAACGTTTTCCTTCTGAGCCTTTTAGTGATAGAATATTTAAGCGTAAAGGCAAGGAAGCTATTTTTATACTTACCAATATGATTCAAAAATAAAAATTTGAAAGAAAATGACATCGATTTTGTGAACTCTGTGATAATATACTGCCTCCCATAAATTAAGGAACAATAATATATTATGTCAAAGGGGCAACTGAGGTAAAAGCTGTATAACTTCTAAAATAAGTTTTTGTTGTTTTGAAAAATATGATTGCAGATAAAGATCTCAATCAAATAAATCAGTGTCTCGCAAACTTTTTTACTCTGCGGCACACTGAATCTAATTTTTTTTCCGCGGCACACTGAATCTAATTTATTTTCCGCGGTACACCTAAAAAAGAATAAAAGCAAACTCTATGTAATCGTCATTATATTTGCGCTTTGTTGAAGTCATCAGTCTGGTTTCACTTGAAGATTTGCTCTCGTTCTTTAATTCATAACTCGGTGTTTGTTTTAAATATTTGTCCATTCTATTTCTTGAAATAATCCAAAATTAATACCAAAATTTGGAAAAAGCTTGATAAATACTTACAAGATCCCAGTTGATAAAATCTGAAAGATTTTTATTAAAGCACGTCGATAACACAAGTCAAGTCAAAATGAAATCTTTGGAATATCTAGTGTCAATTTGAAAATCTCTCGCGGCACACTTGGAATCTCTCGCGGCACACAGTTTGCGAGACACTGAAATAAATCAATCAACAATATATTTGTTCAGCATTTAATAAGTTATGGAAGTTTGAATATTTAACAATAGCAATACTAGTCTTAAAATAACTTCTATAAAACTGATGAATAGTGAAAGAATTCTTTATACAAACTTCTAAAATACATATTTATCTTTTAAACGCTTTGATGTAATATTATTATTACTAGGTTTTAATTAACTTCTGAAGTTATTTTTTAGTGACCTTGTTATTGTAAATATTTAAACTTCCATAACTCTTTAAATATTGAACAAACATTGCTGAAGATCGAGATATTGATTTACATGATTGAGATCTTTATATGCTATCGCATTTTTCAAAACAAAAAAATTTTATAGATTAGAGAGCTTTAACATTAGTTTTCCATTTACATAACCTAGAGTGGTTCCATAATTTTTGAAACCAGTGTATTATAATTACCTTTATCCCAAAATACAGGGACATTATAAACAATTCTTGTAATTTAAAGCATTATAATTTATTAAATAATTTAATAAAAGATATAATAGCGTGTACAATTTTTTTCGTCATATCGGGACAGTTCCTTGACGTTTTGGACAAATAATTATTCTGCTATATAATTTTTTTAACAAGAGAGCCCCCGTTCAACACGGATTTGTTGTATAATGCTTTTTTTCCCTTTTTTTTCCGTTAACGCCTTTAAAAAAAAACTTAGAAGAGTGTGCGTCTAATATACACTGTCGTATCAGAATAACATGACCACCTACCATACATGTACTCTGGTAGATGGTCAAAGCAAAATTGGGAACTCATCAACCAAATTATCAACAATAAACCTAAAACTGCCATTGACGATTTTATCATGAAGAATATGCCACAAGGTATGTCTGAAACTCAAGCAGCAGAGAAATTTAACAACACCTTTGCAGACATTATTGTCAATCTCAGAGACGATAACCGTATACAGAATCTCTCTACAGTTCCTAAACATATCCAATCTTCTGTCCCCTCAATTTTTATTCCTCCCATCTCAAAACAAGAAACTTTCAAAATTCTAAGTGACTTAAATGAAAGAAAATCATGTGGACACGATCAGGTACACATAAAGCACATTAAAGCATGCAAAACCTCCTTAGCTGATCTCGTGACAAACTTTATCAATGAAAGCATATCTACAGGAAACATCCCTAATAAACTCAAAATTGCTATTCTAAGACCAATTTACAAAAGTGGAACTAAATCCGATTGCACTATCTATAGGCCCATTGCCATCTTACCCGTCCTTCACAAAATACTTGAAAGATATGTAGCTAACGTTCTAGCCAATTTCTTGAAAAAACATAACATTATTAGTGAAAAGCAATATGGTTTCCAAAAAGGTAAAAATACAATTACACTTTTAACGGAGTTTTCTGACGTCATTAATGGAACTTTAAACAACGGAAAAAAAGCAGCAGCTATCTTTCTGGACTTTCGTAAGGCATTTGATATGTTGGATCACGATATTTTGCTTCAAAAATTGTATATTTATGGTGTCCGAGGTATTACCCTTAAATGGTTTGAAAATTATTAAAAAAATAGAGTGCATGTTACCAAAATTAATGGCGTTTTTAGTGAGAAGAGAACAGTGTACACTGGTGTTCCACAAGGTTCAATTTTAAGTCCGCTTTTATTCATGATTTATATTAATAATCTAGCTAACCTTAAACTGAAGGGCTCTCTTTATATATATATATATGCTGATGACACCGCCTTGGTTAACGTGAATCACAATATAGGAGACGCAGTCCGAGATACACAGGATGATTTTAACAAAATTATTTACTGGTCTAACATTAATCGTATTTACATAAATTCAGAAAAAACCAAATGGATGAGCTTTCATTCACCAGGATACTATGATCTCTCATCTTATGCAATTAAAAACCACGAACCCTTGTGTCCTCACATCATGATAAATCATGACCCTGACTGCTGCGACTGTGATGTTATTGAGCGTTTTGAGAGCCATAAATATCTTGGACTCTACATGGACACAACCTTCCGATGGAATACACATATTCAAAAGTTAGCAGAGAAATTGCGTCTATGTGCATCTAAACTTTATAAACTACAATTAGTTGCAAGCACACATACATGTATTTTGGTTTACAAAGCTATCTGTGAATCTATATTGACCTATGGTTTGACAATATACGGCTCAACTAACCTCACAAATATAAAGAAAATAGAAACTATTCAATCATCCATTGCTAAAAATATAATCCCATACAACTTAAGAAATTCATTTTATCATAGCGAAGAAAGACTAAATTATCTAGGCGTACTCTCTTTTCACAACCTTTACAAATACAGCATCACTTTAAAATTTTTTTTTGATAATCAATTTAAATCTAAAATCTCTCATGGGAAAAACACAAGGTTACAATCCAAAAATTATTTCCAACTTCCAAAAATATTAAACAATTATGGGAAATGTACAAGGGCATATACAATACCTTGCGTGTTCAATCAACTGCCAAGGGAAATTATTTTATTAAACAATTTTAAAGAAATCAAAAATAAGACAAAAAATTTTCTTCTAGGCACTAAATTTTAAATAAAAATTTCAGCCACCACAATGGAGCTTCCACTGGAATTCATATAATTTGATGACATTGTTATAAACTATATCTTATGTATTTTCATGTAACGTTATTATTCTTCTCTCCTGCAGATAAGCAGATGCTTTGCGGGTCATTTGTTTAAACTTTTGTATAATTAACATGAATATGAATAAAGATTATTATTATTATTATTTATTATTATTATTATTATTATTATTATTATTATTAAATACGACTGTGTATATAGACCCCTTCCCCCCCCCCAATAGGGGACTACCTTGGCGGGGTTGGGGGGGCCTAGGGCCCAGCAAACCGGCTGAAGGCTTTGCCGGCCGGATTGGGTATCCGGCTCGAGCATTGCCAAAACCAACCGAGGTCGACGATGCTGCCGACCGGTTGGTTCCCTGGCCGGTTGGTTGGTGACAGCTTCTGAGACCTTACCAATCAGGAGCTCTGGGTGATCTGTTCGAGGACTCTTCTGAAAAGATTTGTGCCCCAGTAGGTCGAGTCCTCAAAGTCTGGGCCTTACTAAGAGTCTCCACCCCGGACGCCGAGCGAACTTGGATCTATATATCCTTGTTCATGGCTAACCGGGGAATAGATTAAAGTTAGGTTTCTTCCGGTGATCAGCTTTCCTTCTATAGGACTGCTGCCATGTGAGGCTGGGGTTGAGGTGCGCCTATAGGGCGTATTCCTTGCCCCCGGCTCTAGATAGCACGGCTTTTCATAACTGGTAGTGCTGTACAAGCGGAATCGGGAATTGCCGTGGTTGCATAAGATCGCAACAAAACAGAACGAATGTGTATATAGACCATTGTGAGTGACTGATAGGTAATAACGCTAATTCTAATTATGAAGAGGTAATGGTATAACTATGAAACACTACACCTGGTGATAATCCGGGTCGTACGTGTCGTTCATATCTCGAGAAAAATCCAAAATTTGACCTCCGACGCGTCCTTCAAAATCAATTAAAAGTCACATAGAGGTCAAACCACGATATACGAGTGTGAAAAACGTGAAAATTGGTGTCTGTGGATGTTTCGGGTTGTAGATGTCTGAAATGTTACGAAATTTCGGATCCGATAGATTCTTCGAGGTCAAAAGTCAAATTTTGATCTCTCAGTTCTAGAGAGATAACAATTTGTTCCTGGGGTTAACTTGAGTCGTAGATCTCAGAAATTATGCGAAATTTTGAATGGGGTGAGTGCTTTGATATCAAAGATTAAATTTTGATATAGCGATGCTGGAGAACTAATAAATATTAGTGAATAGAGCCAGAACCGGATCTAAGCGGGAGGGAGAGGAGTGCAAGGGGGTCAGCACCTCCCCCTTCGGAATGCTAATAAGGGTTGGGTTGTTTTACCTCTGAGAGGCACTTTTTTGCACACCATGGGCTAAATGGCCAAGTCACATGGACCCCAAAGGCTCAGAGAAGGTTGGGTGAGGGGACCCACTGGAACAGCTTTTGGGAGACAGATGGAAGCCTCCCGTCAAGGCCATCCAGCGTGTTCTTTAACGTGCACAAGGTATGGCTCTCCCGCATACAGGGCCACGGCTTAACGTCCCATCCGACGGACGGTGGCCTTTCCAAGCCCATCGGTGTCCCCTACTGACCGTGGGCAGGGCGAGGAATTTTGCGGGGATAAATCTAACGCTGACCCAACTGGGACTCGAACCTGGGAACTACAGATTACAAGCCTGGCGCACTACCGACTGAGCCACCCCGCCCCCTGCTAATAAGGGTAAAAGAGGCAAAAACATCATGGAACTTATAAATATTTCGTGCATTTTTCAACAAATATTTTAAGGACTTGTAAAAAAGAGGGGCAAACGTTATAATGCACTGAAAATCCATTCTCTACCCCCCCCCACCCCTCCTTTTTTTCAAACTTTTCCTGCTTCCCCCTCGATATTTTTCTAGACCCGGGCCTGAATACGGCTATTTCAAGCAGTAGAACTGAGAAATAAGAGGAAAGTTCAGTGGGATGTTTCGTTCAAACACCGAAAGTTTATCTAGATGTTGAAGGCACCGATTGTTTTCTAGTAGATAAATACGCGTAGATGTCCGCCAGGTTGTAATGACAATCGGCAAGTGTGGAATCGCAGATCGTTGAATTCTCGTTTCATGCGATTCCATCGGCCGCATTTTCAAAAGAAGCCACCAAAAAAGAAGGGTCACAGAGGATGTGAATTCGGTCGAGGGTGGAATCGTAATTCAAGATTTCTAATTTCGTGTGATCCCGTTGGTGAATATTTTTGTCCGTGAAAACCACAAATATTAAATAATCTAATTAATTGCTTACATGATTAACAACACTAGTTACAAGCAAATCAAACTGCGCTAGATTATTTCCTTATTAAGAAACATATTGCAAAATTAACTATTCGAATTCATATGTATACATTTATGCAATTTTCTATGTATTTAGTAATTTTTTGAAACTATAGAGTGCGAATTATAGTTGTTTTTGGTGAAATGAAACATACATTATAACACAAAGTAAAAATTATCAAAAAAATCATCAATGTGCAAAAAAAATAGAAAATATCCGCGTTAAACGAGGTCTCGCTGTACTCATCTATGGCGTTAGACAAGAGTTACCTGCGTGTAACACTTTAGAATGTGGGTACTTATTTATAATGATTCTATATAATGACTTAACACTAGAGGTACAATCGCTCAAAAAATATCCGAACACTATGGTTGATTACAGAATTCAGAAAAAAATATCTGGCAACGATTTTTTAGAAATTAATGATCTGGCAACCTTCGTGTCACGTGATTACAGAATTCAGGAAAAATATCTAGAGCGTGTACAGCAACTATACACGCTCCAGTTTGCTGTGAACGGTAAGTGCACACGCTCAATATTTCCCTGAGTGAGCCCAAACGATCCGATTTTTTTTTAAATCAGTGATCTGACAAACTTCGTGTCACGTGATTACCGTTCACAGCAAACTGGAGCGTGTGCAGTTACTGCACACGCTCCTGTTTGCTGTGAACGGTAACTGCACATGCTCAATATTTCCATGAGTGGGGCCACACGATCCGATTCTTTTAGAAATTAGTGATCTGACCACCTTCGTGTCACGTGACACGAAGGTGGTCAGATCACTAATTTCTAAAAAAATCGTTGCCAGATATTTTTTCTAAATTCTCTAATCAACCATAGTGTTTGGATATTTTTTTGAGCTACTGTACAACGAATTCCTAGTTTCGTGTAAATTTTAAATGATGTTTTATCTGAATGATAGTTCCATGATTTGACTGCTTCATATAGAGGCTTTACAATTATCAATAAAGTTTTCATCTGAGACAATTGGGTAGAAGTCAACAGGGTGGACGACAACTAGGTGGACGAGAGTTGGGTGGACGATAACTGAGAGGACGACATTTGAGTGGATATGACAAATGAATGGACGATAATTGGGTGGATGCGACAACGGGGAGGGCGAAAATTGGGTGGACGACAACTGGGTGAATGCGATTATTATGTGGGTAAGTTGGGTTGATTTACCTCTGAGCGGCACTTTTTTGCACACCATGGGCTAAATGGCCAAGTCACATGGACCCCGAAGGCTCAGAGAAGGTTGGGGGAGGAGACCCACTGGAACAGCTCTTGGGAGACAGATGGTAGCCTCCCGTCAAGGCCATCCAGCGTGTTCTTTAACGTGCACAGGGTATGGCTCTCAAGCCCACGGGGCCATGGCTTAACGTCCCATCCTACGGACGGCAGGCTTTCCAAGCCCATCGGTGTCCCCTACTGACCGTGGGCAGGGCGGGGAATGTGGGTAAGACAATTGGGTGGACGACAAATGCGTGGACCACAACTGACAGGGTAAATAATTGGGTGGAAAAAAGGAAATGAGAAATGGCTTGCTTTACTAAGACAAATTCTAAAATATCTGCCTTAGAAAAAAAAATTCGACACTCCTTGGAAGTCTCTTTAACCATGCACTTAATGAAACGAATTTTGTTACGTATCAACATAGTCAAAATTTGCGTTAATACTCGTTAATCCCACTTTGAATACAGCGAATGAATTTTTTAACAAATCTATTCCGACCGAAGTAATTCTAAATTAAACGAACGCACTGCAGTATTTGGATGTGTTCTCTTTCATCCGTTTCCCAACGAGTGGCATCCACCCTCTTTAATCCGACTTTATACTGCGGCGGATATTTTACGAAGTCTGTTGTTTTTAAATGTAGTCTTAAATTTAGTAACAAAATGACTTCAGAAGTTAATTAAAACCTAGAAAATGAAAGGAACGCAACACTGGAAACTTCGCTATAAAATTAATTTGCTTTTTGAATCAATACGATCTTCCCTGGAACGAAATTTTCGAAAGTCATTTTCTTCTAAAAGAAACAATCGGAAATCAATCGAAAGTATGAAAGGAAATCGAAAGAGTCGATATCGACAATTTTTCTCGCTAATCGCACTTTCGTTAAACACGATTCTTATATTTTTATTCCATTCTCTTCGTTCTAAGTGAAACAACCTCAGATAAAAGGAACAATTACAAGAAAGCGAAAATGTATAAGACTACTAGTATTCTCAATAATCCAACATTCAATAAAACGAAAATGTATAAGACTACCATTATTTCAAATAATCCGACATTCAATGAAACGAAAATGTATCAGATTGCCAGTATTCTCAATAATCCGACATTCAATGAAACGAAAATGGATAAGACTACCAGTATTCTAAATAATCCGACATTCAAAAATGTTTAAGACTACCAGTATTCTCAATAATCCTACATTCAATGAAACGAAAATGGGTAAGACTACCAGTATTCTAAATAATCCGACATTCAAAAATGTTTAAGACTACCAGTATTCTCAATAATCCGACATTCAATAAAATGAAAATATTTAAGACTACTAGTATTCCAAATAATCCAACATTCAATAAAACGAAAATGTAGAAGACTACCAGTATTCTCAATATTCCGACATTCAATAGAACAAAAATGTTTTAGACTACCATATTCTGAATAATCCGATATTCAATTAAACGAATATTGTAAAGATCCTTTTCTTGTAAAAGAAAAATCGGAAATCGAACGAAACACATAATATTGACAAATTTTCTGGTTTATCCGATTTTCGATACAGCGGACACTTATATTTCTCTTCCACTCTGTTCGTCCTGAGTGAAACAATCACAAATAAAAGAAAGACTACTGGAAACGAAAAAGCATAAGATTATCAATATTCGCAATAATCCGACTCTCAATAAAACGAAAGTTTTAAAAATCATCGTGTCCTAAGAGAAACAATCAGAAATCAATCGAATGTATTGCAGTAAATCAAAACATTTGATATTGGCAATTATTCCTGCTGATCCGACTTTCGATAAAACGAATTTTTTATGTTTCCATTTCATTATCTTCGTTCTAAGTATGGGGCGGGGGTGGCTCAGCCGGTAGCGCGCCAGGCTCGTAATCTGTAATTCCCAGGTTCGAGTCCCAGCTGGGTCAGCGTTGAGATTTATCTCCGCAAAATTCCCCGCCCTGCCCACGGTCAGTAGGGGACACCGATGGGCTTGGAAAGGCTGCCGTCCGTCGGATGGGACGTTAAGCCGTGGCCCCATGTGCGGGAGACCCATATCCTGTGCACGTTAAAGAACACGCTGGATGGCCTTGACGGGAGACTACCATCTGTCTCCCAACAGCTGTTCCAGTGGGTCCCCTCCCCCAACCTTCTCTGAGCCTTCGGGGTCCATGTGACCTGGCCATTTAGCCCACGGTGTGCAAAAAAGTGCCGCTCAGAGGTAAAACAACCCAACGTTCTAAGTAAAACGATCGGCAATGGAAATAACGGACCACAGAAAAGATCAGGAAATCGTTAAGCCGTGGCCCCGCGTGGACCACAGAAAATCAAACTCTATGAGACTCTCAGTATTCTCCTTAAGCCAACATTAAAAAAAAGTATATTTTGACGGTTATTTTCTTCAGACAGGTACAATCGGAAATCGAAAAACATATTAAAATAAACGATTGCATGCACCAATATTTACATTAATTTTCGGTAATCGGGCTTCGCTCAATACGAATTTCCATGTATCTGTTTCATTTTGTTTCATCTAAATGGAACAATTTTGAGTCAAAGGAACCCAGCTGCAGGAACGCAATCTGCGTAAGAATGCAAGTATTCTCACTAATCCTACATTTAATGAAACGAAAGGTCCTTTTCTTTCTAAACTAAACAATCGAATATCAAAGGAATGTCTTAAGGGAAACAAAACAGCCGGTATTTAAATGTATTGCAGCTAATTCGTGTTTAATGATACGTTTCTGTCTATTCTTTATAATACAACTTTGATTAAAATATATTAATTGATTATCGGTAATCGAAGGAACCCAGGAAAGAAAGCCTGCAGCATCAGCATTTATTCTTTCTGGTCTTACACTCATTAAAGCATTTACATCTACTCTCTCTAATCTGATATTTCAATACACCTATTTTTTACGGAAACTTCTTTGAATGACACTGTCTGAAATAAAATTTATCCACAACATCTCATTATTATTTTTATTCCATTTGAACTGAATTTAATTGAAAATAATTTTATTTTCCATAGCCTATTTACTGAACAACAAAAATAGTGATATCAAAAGTGAGCACTAGAAGAAATCAAGCAAGATAGAACCATAAGCATTCTGACTAGTACGACAATCAATAAAAGAGCAGGTAAATAAACACACCGGCCACTAAATCAGAAACCTTTATACAGACATCACTTGCGCAGTGTATATGCAAAATACGTGGTCACATGCATCACCGCGTGATCTAGGCAACTATTTAAAACTGTTGCTCGTCAGTAATCGTCAGTGATGTTGATCACAATGGGGAAAACAAAGGATCTTTCGGGTTTGATAAAGGGCTTATTGTTGGTGCCCGTCTGGCTGTAGCGACGATTTTAAAAACAGCAGAGCTGACTGGTTTCTCAAAAGGTGAGATATCTCGGGTTTTTAATCAGTGGGGGGCGGGGGGTGGCTCAGTCGGTAGCGTGCCAGGCTCGTAATCTGTAGTTCCCAGGTTCGAGTCCCAGCTGGGTCAGCGTTGAGATTTATCTCCGCAAAATTCCCCGCCCTGCTCACGGTCAGTAGGGGACCTTGGAAAGGACGCCGTCCGTCGGATGGGACGTTAAGTCGTGGCGCTTTGTGCAGGAGAGTCATACCCTGTGCACGTTAAAGAACACGCTGGATGGCCTTGACGGGAGGCTACCATCTGTCTCTCAACAGCTGTTCCAGTGGGTCCCCTCCCCCAACCTTCTCTGAACCTTCGGGGTCCATGTGACCCTGCCATTTAGCCCATGGTGTGCAAAAAAGTGCCGCTCAGAGGTAAAACAACCCAACCCAATTTAATCAGTGGAAAAATAATCCACATTGCTTGTCTTAGAGGCTTAAGTGTGGCGCGACGACAATCTGTCAGAAACGACATCGCCGTCGTCTGAGAAGGCTTGTACGGAGAAATAGGATTTCTTGTGTTCAGCAATTAACCGAAGCATTTAATGAAGGCTGTTCCCGACCTATATCTCAGCGAACTTTGCGCAGGGAATTAAAGAGGATCGGTATTAGCAGTCGCATGGCTATACGGAAACCACTGAGTTCTGCGAAGGACCGGAAAGTTCGTCTACAGTGGTGTCAAGAACACCGTGAATGGACACTTAAAGACTGGAAAAAAAGTCATGTGGTCCGACGAATCGCGGTACACCGTGTTTTGTACCGACGGTAGGCAGATAGTTTGGCGGGAGCCCCATAGAGCAATGGTTGGTTGGTTGGTTGGGTTTAATGGTGCAATAGCCACGAGGGCTATATTGCGCCAAACATAGACAAATAAACAGCTAAAAGACGTTTGACCCACAACCAAAGTTCAAATAAACACAAAAACGGTAAAAGTGTAAAGCAATAAAGATAAAAGTGCAAAAAGATAAGGGGGCGGAGGTAGCGCGCCAGGCTCATAATTTGTAGTTCCCAGGTTCGAGTCCCAGCTTGGTCAGCGTTGAGATTTATCTCCGCAAAATAACCCGCCCTGCCCACGGTCAGTAGGGGACACCGATGGGCTTGTAAAGGCCGCCGCCCGTCGGATGGAACGTTAAGCCGTGGCCCCGTGTTCGGGAGAGTCATACCCTGTGCACGTTAAAGAACACGCTGGATGGCCTTGACGGGAGGCTACCATCTGTCTCCCAACAGCTGTTCCAGTGGGTCCCCTCCCCCAACCTTCTCTGAGCCTTCGGGGTCCATGTGACCTGGCCATTTAGCCCATGGTGTGCAAAAAAGTGCCGCTCAGACCCAACCAAACAACAAAAAGATAAAACGAACCTGGGTGTAAAAGACCCAGGATGATCAAAGGGAAAAAGGATAAAGCCATAAAATCAGTCTGCTAAAATAGCCAGTAAAACGTAAAAAAGCAAAGACAGTAGGTAAAAAGGAGTCATCAGATAGAAGATGGCCTAGTGTAAAGGTGTCGGACGTAAAATCATTAAAGGTAAAATGAAATCGCCGTTCAAGATTAAAAGCTGGACATGATAATGAAATATGCTTAACGGTTAAAATGGTGTCACAAAACTCGTACAGTTTCACGTGACACGAAGGTGGCCAGATCACTAATTTCTAAAAAAATCGTTGCCAGATATTTTTTCTGAATTCTGTAATCAACCATAGTGTTCGGATACTTTTTTGAGCGACTGTACTTAGGTTCGTCGTCCGCCCGAAGAAGAAAGGAATGAGTGATAAATGAATGACCTAAGAGGAGCCGAGCAAGTACAACTTCCTCCTTGCGATTCCTGCGAAAACAAGACTGCCACGGTTTGACAATGTGCTTGATCTCGAAAAGCTTGTTACCAATCTGTTCAGACCAAGATCTCTGTCACCGTACCTGGAGCTCGATGGAACAACGCTGCAGGAAGTCGAAGTATGAAACCATCAGCGGAGAGTCGGATAGACGTATGGCAGACCTGGCAGCAGCATCTGCCAATTCCTGCCCTGATCCCGACATGACTGGGGGCACCCAACAGAAGAGAACGGTGGCTGCCAGACGATGGGCTGCTGGCGGATCTCGGATAGAGTAGGATGATGCCGATGCCTCACCAAGATCAAAGCCTGTAGCGAGCTAAGCGAGTCGGTGTAAAGCACACACCGGCGATGACGCTTAGCTGCTATGTGGTCCAAGGCAAAGCTGATAGCATGCAACTCTGCAATGAAGATGGAACACTGCTGTGGGATCAAGTCTGCAATGATTACATCACAGAAGACCCCACCGATGTGCCGGATTTCGAGCCTTCTGTGAAGACAGCCAAGAAGTTCGGATGCTCAGCATGACAGATGGCAAAGAGTTGCCGATATACGCAGTCTGGTGTAAAGGCCTTCCCCGTCCTGCACAGGGAAAAATCGCAGGAAGGGGAAACAGCAAGCCATGGTGGAAGTGGCTCGGCTGTCGACTGTGCGATGCTATCGAGACTGGTTTCAATGTCTAGCAAGTAACCTCGGACACGCAAACAGAAAGGACGAATGGCAGTCTGCCGATGCTAGTATAACATTTCCCACTGAAGACTGAAAACGCAGTCCCAAGTGGGATGGCCTGGCAGGGATTGCAATTTTACTGCGTAATATAGGGACAACTGTTGACGGCGAACAGATAAAGATGGTTCATTGGTCTGAACATAGACTCTCTGGACCAGTGAAGTGCAGAAGGCCCCCGTGCAAACATGGCGGGCCTGATGGTGTAGAGGGTCCAGCACCTTCACCACCGAATCCCGGGCGAAATCACACATGTGGGATCCGTAGTCCAGTGTCGACCGGACAAGTGCATGATAGAGACGGAGCAAAGAGCATCGGTCCACCCCTCAAGAGAAAGAGGACAAGACCTTGAGGATGTTCAATGCCCACGTGTACTTGGACCTGAGATGTCGGATGTGTGGTAAAAAGGTTAATTTCCGTTCGAAGATGAGACCGAGAAACTTGGTCTCTACCACAACTGGAATAATGTTACCTCCGAGCTGCGGCTCGGGGTCCAGATGAAGATTACGCTTGCGGAAAAAGTGAACACAAGCGGTCTTCTATGGGAAGAACCTAAACCCATTGGCCCGTCGCCCAAACCGAGAGATTGTTCAGGGCAGTTTGCAGTTGTCGTTCAATGACCCTCATGCTAGACGACGAGCAAAAGATGCTAAAGTCGTCAACATAGAGGGTATTGCCTACAGTCGGAGGAAGTTGCCATGCAATAGAATTTATCTTCACAGCGAAAAGCTTAGCACTCGGGAGGCAGCTTTGTGGCACCCCCTGGTCTTTGGGGATAGGTGCGACAGAGTGTTGCCGACACGAACTCGAAAACTTCGAGAAGATAAAAAGTTTGCGATGAAGATCGGCATGTGACCTCGCAAGCCGAAGCTATGGAGGTCATGAAGAATTACGTATCCCCACGCCGTGTCATACGCTTTTGCGATGTCGAACAAAATGGACAACAGGTGCTGTCGACGTAAAAACGAATTCCTGGCCACCACAAAAACCGGATCTGAACTCCATTGAGAATGTATGGAACATGTTAGAAAAACAGATCCGGGAGCAAAGTCGTCTTCCGTCAAATCTGAGCCAGTTAAAGGACTGTCTGGTGAATGTCTAGTATGTTGGAGATGTAAAGGCACTCTAACACTTTGTAGAATCTATGCCAGTTGGGTTGTTTTACCTCTGAGAGGCATTTTTTTGCACACCATGGGCTAAATGGCCAGGTCACATGGACCCCGAAGGCTCAGAGAAGGTTGGGGGAGGGGACCCACTGGAACAGCTGTTGGGAGACAGATGGTAGCCTCCCGTCAAGGCCATCCAGCGTGTTCTTTAACGTGCACAGGGTGTGGCTCTCCCGCACACCCGACGGACGGCGGCCTTTCCAAGCCCGTCGGTGTCCCCTACTGACCGTGGACAGGGCGGGGAATTTTGCGGAGATAAATCTCAATGCTGACCCAGCTGGGACTCGAACTTGGGAACTACAGATTACGAGCCTCGCGCGCTACCGACTGGGCCACCACCGCCCCAGGAATCTATGCCAAACCGCATACTGTTTTTTCTATAATTAGGGCTAGAGGAGGTCCAACTCGGTATTGAATAAATGTTTCTAATACAGTGGCCGGTGTGTAGTTTATTTTTTAGATGTATATTTCTGAATCGCAGATATATGGTTTTTTTCATGAAACAATTTAGAAATGCGCTGGTAAATGTAAACAGCTGACATTCCATCTATTTTTCTGTTATTCGATTCCTTAACAAAGCTCTCACTCTGTTCTTTCTAATCCGATATATTCAACATATTTTCTGAACGGACCAATCAGAAATCGAATGTAATAATTTCAAGAAAAGAAGACAGCCGATGTTTACACCAATTTTCTGTAATAAAACTGTGGTTTAAACAACATTTTTAACTGCCACTCCTTTTAAACGAAACAACTTGAAATGGAAATGCATTAAAGAAACCAAATTGCAAAAGACAGATTTCTGAAACTTTTTTGTGATGAGAACATCAAGCTGTACAAAGACGGACTTGGCGAGTACCAAAGGTTTTTTACGACTCTTCATCCAAATAAATAAATACCCCCTCAAGCAGCTGCTTGCCACAGAGGTCTGACAGGAGCCTGTCAGTTTATATGCCATAGTAGAAGGTCTGAGAAGATGTCAAGACCTCAGCAGAAAAACGACACATACATCCATGCTCCCCGGGGCTCGAACCCAGGTTCCTTAGATCAGTAGCTAAGCGCGTTAACCACTCGGCCATGAGACGGCTCATCCAAATAAGAAAGCAAAATTACTATTTGCAATTATAATTGTACTGTAACGTAAAAATTTATTTGATTCTAACTGATTATTTCAGCGGTTTTTCATTTGAGGAACATTTCTATGTTGCATTAATAAATGACACGTAACAGGTGTTGATTTTGTCTGAATGTTCGTTGCTGAATATTTTAGCGCGAAAAATATCGTTTTCGGTAAGAGCAGAAGAAAGTTCCGCTATGATTGTTATGACGATCAGTAAAAAATAAATTCATCTGCGAAAATCTTTAACAACAGCTTCGCGAGCAATGTGCTCGCTAATGACGAGTTCTGACTGTGGTAACCTCAATAATCCAACGATTCAATGAAACTGATTGTTTTATAATTCCAAACCTTCTGAACTACGCAATCGGAAATCAAAGGTTACTATAGATGATTAAATGAAACTGGCAGATTGACATTTATGTCTTTTCCCTGTAACCAGACTTGCAATAAAACGCATTTTTAGCATTCGAACTTTGATATCTGAATCCCAGCTATAAATTAAGAGCTGCTTGGACGAGTGGTTAGCGCGCTTGGCTACTGATCTAAAGAAGCTGGGTTCGTTTGTGATGTGTTTCTGCTGAGGTCTCGCTATCCTCTCAGAACTACTGTGGCGTATGACAGGCTCCTATTAGACCTTTGTGGCAAGCAGCTGCTTGAGGTGGTATTTATTATTATTATTACCGATTTAGAGATAACAGATATAAATTTTATTGTGTTGTTTGATTTCTTATTTTTTTCGTTCTGAAGTAGTACAGTCGCTCAAAAAAGTATCCGAACACTATGGTTGATTGCAAAATTCAGAAAAAATATCTGGCATTGACTTTTTTAGAAATTAGTCATCTGGCAACCTTCGTGTCACGTGACACGAAGGTTGCCAGATGACTAATTTCTAAAAAAATCAATGCCAGATATTTTTTTCTGAATTTTGCAATCAACCATAGTGTTCGGATACTTTTTTGAGCGACTGTGCAATCGTTTTATTGAATGTTGGATTAATGAGACTACTGATAGACGTATTCGTTTGATTTCTTGTTTGCGTTATTTTGATTTCGGATTTCTTCAGTAAAAAGAAAAAGTTGTCAAAAAAATTCCATTATACTGAGCTGTTAGATTAGAAAGAATAAATGTAAATGTTTTATTGAATGCCAAATTACAGAGAATAGAAATCAAGAGTTGTCGAAGGCACAGATTTATTCCCAGTCCAATACAGGTGTCGGATCTTACTCGTGGTTAGATTCTAAAGTCAGTGCGTAAGGCGAAAATCGCGTATAGTCAAAATTACCCTTGGAAATCTGTTAAATCGTCCATAAAGTACAGTATAATGGTTTCGTGTATACAACCCTATATAGTAATGTCTATAAATATATAATGTGTGCAAATATGCATGGTAATATGTATTAATAAATAATGTGTACAGAAATGTTTAAATAATATGTATAAATGTATAATTAGTACAGAAAGGTGTAACATAGTGTACATATGCAAAATATAATTTCACAGTATTTTTAATTGCATAAGAGAGAGAGAGACGGAAAAATGAAATAATAAATAAGGGAGTATTTAAGGTTAAAGTTTCAAAAACTATTAAGTCAGCCTTGGATTGATTTCTGCTCCTTCTCATCAGAAGGCTGTCCCTCTTCGGCGGGAGGTTTGAACCATTGAGTACTTTCTGAGTGGGTGAGCATACAACGGGCTAAATTGTCAGGTCACAAAGACCCCCGATGACTCAGAGAAGTTTGAGGGGGACCCACTGGACAGCTGTTGGGAAACAGATGGTAGCCTCCCTTCAAGATCATCCAGCATGTTCTATAACATGCACAGGGTATGGCTTTCCCACACACGGAGTCACAGCTTAACGTCCCATCCGACAGACAACGACCTTTCCTAGCCCATTGGTGTTCTCTACTGAGCGAGGGCAGGGAATTTTGCGGAGATAAATCTCAACGCCGGCTCAGCTGGGCCTCGAACCTTGGAACTGCAGATTACGAGTCTGGCGCGCTACCGACTGAGCCACCCAGCCCCACTTTCTCGACTGGGATAATTGTAATGTTAGTGTTTAGAATATGTGTTTCTCCCTTAATTTAGAATATGTGTTTCTCCCCTCCCCCTCTTAATTTAGAATATGTGTTTCTCCCTTAATTTAGAATATGTGTTTCTCCCTTAATTTAGAATATGTGTTTCTCCCTTAATTTAGAATATGTATTTCTCCCCCCTCTTAATTTAGAATATGTGTTTCTCCCCCCCTCTTAATTTAAAATATGTGTTTCTCCCTTAATTTAGAATATGTGTTTCTCCCTTAATTTAGAATATGTATTTCTCCCCCCTCTTAATTTAGAATATGTGTTTCTCCCTTGATTTAGAATATGTGTTTCTCCCCCCCCTCTTAATTTAAAATATGTGTTTCTCCCTTAATTTAGAATATGTGTTTTTCCCCCCCTCTTAATTTAGAATATGTGTTTCTCCCTTAATTTTTAAATAACTTTGTAATATTTAAATCAGTAATATTGAATCTAATCATATAAATGCAATAGCGGTTTCAATAGAGATATATACGTATTTGTTGTTGAATAAACTAAACGAAATTGGATTTCATGCCACAACTTGAAGAATTAATCTCTTCCGAATCTTAAGGCACGGATGCTAGATTCGTTGCGGCTATAGTTCCGCGCCACGTTGGAGAATTACACATTATATTTCACGTTGGAGACTCACACATTATATTTTGTAACGCTGGATGAAAGTCCATCACAGCAGGTTTTTCATCCAGCGTTACAACAGATCTTTAATTCTTCGGTTGAAAACTAGATGAAGCAGTTGGCTCGAGATTAGGGGCCATGTACGAAAAATGCGCGTCTTTAAAAACGAAACTGAGACCTACTGAGAAAAGAGAAGATTCGTGTCTCCCATTTCACGCTCACTGTAGGGCCGCTGATTGAGTGAAATGACCAGCGGATCGCCTGCACGACCAAAATTATCATTTTTCTCTCTGCATTTTAAATTGTGGGGGGGGGGGCAGCGATTAGTGTTAAATTCGCGTTTCTTAAATGCGCGTATGATGCGATTACACTGTATATATACTCGATTGCGACAGATTAACTGACTGACAAAGTATCACACTGATTTTAACTATAATATTGTTACGATATATGAATGTGCTACAATGAAACGGTGATTGATGCATCATTGACACTCGCGTGTGCTTTATCGTGAGAATTACGTCACTAGCCGATTGGAACTAAAAACTTGAACAATAACAATGTTTAAACAAAGAATGAAAAAGTTGGCGGTAGTGGTTGAACGGTCTGTAAATGTTAGCTAGGTAGTCACTGGAAGGAGAGCTATGCACCAATCCCCTGTGATGATGCATAGAACCGGCCAGGCCTAGCACCTAATGTCCGACCCCGCCTTCTCGTGGTGCGGACCGTTAGTACCTTTCAAAAGAGATACTCTCTTATGGAAGTGAACGGAAGGGGAGGGCTGCCAGATTAGTGTGGCCTACTGATCTGGACAACTATGGCTACTTTTCTTTTTTTTTCTACCCTGCTGAGGAGTGGTCAACCACACAGGGTCCTGGTGCTGACCACATAAACCTACTGCACTGGACAGATATATGGCTCTGAGCTTGATTATGGATCCTGATTTTGCTGCACTGGTGGGCTTCTGTGGAGGGAAAATCTTCCGCTGTGTTTTCAGTTTGTTTGTGGGTTGACAGCTCCAAGTGAATAGATTCTTAGGATATGTTTATCAGCTGGTGGATAATCCTGAGCAGAGGTCATCGCAGGCACCTGAACTCTTTGGTTCTATTGGCATCGTCAAATTCTACATTGGAGGAAGTCTTCCAGTGTAGATGGCTTCACATTTAGTGGTCGGGGAACGGGTCTTTGCCCCAGGTCTGCGATTAGGGGGCTGTTTGATATTGTCGGCATTCCCTCTCTCAATAAACATAGTTTCTTTAAACATCCCACTAACCATTTTCTCTCCATAGGTAGTTGGAATGTGAGAACTCTGCACAGAGCTTTTTCTCTTGATGTCCTCACACAAGAATTCCACATTATAATTTAGATATTCTCGTCTTGCAAGAGACCAGATGGACAGATAAATGTCAGATTCTTAAAAATAATCTTAAATTTCTCTTTTCAGGGAGGGACGACAATAAGCCTCACCAAGGCGTGGGTCTGCTTCTCAACAGACACGCTAGTGATGCTCTTCTAGGATATGAGTGCATTAATGAAAGGTTTCTTACAGCAAAATTTCAGACAAGCGTTAAAGACTTGAATGTTATCTGCTGTTAAGCCCCCACTGAGGATGCCGGTGAGGATGAGAAGGATAGGTTTTATGGTCAACTTCAGGATATTTTGAATTCTGTCAAGAAAGGAGATATTACTCTTGTTCTTGGTGACTTCAATGCCAAAGTTGGTATTGAAGCCCAACATCTCCTAAGGTAAGTAAACTCAATGGATTCAGAATAACTAACACTTATTACAAACACCGCGACATACATAAGTATACATGGGTTTCACCCGATGGGCCGCATAAGGATATGATTGATTATATATTTATTAACAGCAAATGGGCTAGTTCTGTTAGGAATGCAAGGTAATATAGGTGAGCTGAAATTGGATCTGCCATTACCTTGTTAAAAGTGTCTTGCAACTTAAACTTAAAAAGTGTTTTGTTAGGGTTAAAAATTTTACTTTTAATACTGAAGCTCTGAAAGACCCAGTTATAGCTAAAGCTTACTATGATAAGTTACTTAGTCATTATGACAGTCATAGTATGCTTACTACTGAAGTTGAGGAAGAATGGGACCATTTTAAACAGGCTTTTTTTGGAAACTAACAGTACTCTTTTAGGAAAAAAGGAGCAGAAGAGCCAGAATATTCTGAGTGATAAGGCACTTGAGCTTATTTTGGAAAGAAAGAACTGGAGGAATGTCCTTAATCAATACCCTAGTAGTCCTAATAGAAAGCATTATAGAGAACTTAATAAACGTGTAAAAGATCAGTTAGTTGCTGATAAGAATCTTTGGCTTGATGGTTTGGCTGACAAAGCTGAGGAAACAGTTAGGCAGCAAAACAGCAGAGAGCTGTACCAGATAGTTAATGTTTTGTGTGGTAGAAAACGGACAGGTAGGCAGGGATTGAAGGATAAACAAGGTAAGGATACAGAAGGGGAGGATTCTGTCATGGCTAGGTGAGCTGAGCATTTCAATGATATTCTAAACAATGTGGTTAGTTCTATTCCCATTGTTTGCAATGATGATAGATGCATTGGTGGCTTTAATGTTGACCGTATAACACAATCTGAAGTTATTTCGGCTGTTTCTAAACTTAAACTTCATAAATCCCCAGGAGTAGGTGAAATTACTACAGAAATGCTTAGAGCTGGAAATGTTTCGGTTTCCACTTGGATGACTGAAATTCTGAATATCTTTAATGATAAAGGCATGGTTCCTATGGATTTTATCAGAGCTATTGTTATCCCTATTTTCAAAAAAGGTGATCGCAGTTCTTGTGATGACTATAGGGGTATCAGCCTACTCTCTGTTCCAGGTAAAGTTCTTTCCATGATTGTGCTTAATAGAATTAAGAATCTGGTTGACAGTCAATTGCGTGATGAGCAATGTGGATTCAGAAGTGGTAGGGGATGTGTGGATCAGATATTTTCACTTAGGCAGATTCTTGAGAAATGTTTAGAGTTTCAGAAACCTTTGGTTGCTAGTTTTGTTGATTTCAAAAAATCTTTCGACTCTGTTGATCGTCATAATTTGTGGTTGATTGTGAGATCATAGGTATACCTGACAAGTTAGTTAACATAATGAAAGCTCTCTATAATAACACTGAGCTAATGCTAAACCAATTGCTTCAAGCAATTGGTTCAGCATTACTTCTGGTGTTCGACAAGGGTGCATTTTGTCTCCTATTCTCTTTAGCTTGGTTATTGATTATGTTATGCGAAATTCACTTTAAGGGAAAGATTTTGGCTTTAAATGGATTGGAGATACAAAAATTTCTGATTTAGATTATGCTGATGATTTAGCCCTTTTGGCAAATGATGTTGATGAGATGAACTCTTTCATTCGAGCTGTTGATGAGACTGGTAGTAGAGTAAGTTTGGTTATAAACAGAGAGAAAACTAAAGTGATGAAAATTGGTCAAGCAGGCTGTGATTCAGTTAATCTGAATGGTTGCAGTCTTGAGCAGGTGTCACAGTTTAATTACCTTGGGAGCTATGTAACAGATAATGGTGATGTGCGGCGTGAGATTAACAGACGAATAGGGATTGCTGCCGGGACTTTTAAGAATCTATGGAGAGTATGGAGAAATAGGCGTATACACCTAAAGACTAAAATTAGACTGTATAATAGTTTGCTTCTTTCTAGGGTTAGTTATGGTAGTGAAACTTGGACGCTTTGTAAACAAGATAACAGGAAACTAGATGCTTTTGATTCTAGATGCTTACGCAGTATCTTGGGCATTAGGTGGTTCAACTTTGTAACTAATGATGAGGTTAAGAAAAGGAGTTTGCAACCTCCTTTAAGTAGCATATTGTGCAGAGAGAGACTCCGTTGGTTTGGCCATGTTTCCCGTATTGATAATTATAGATTGGCGAATAGGGTTATGAACAGTGTGCCTAAAGTCCTCAGAAAGAGGGGGAGACCTAGGATGCGGTGGACAGACAATGTCAAACAGGACCTTGTTTAGAATTGGTGTGCAGTTTCCAGATGCAGTAGATGTAGCTCAGGATAGACTTGCTTGGAGAACTAAATTGCACGGTCTGGTTGGACCTCCGTAGCCCATGGCTGCTTGATGATGATGATGATGATGATGATGATGATGAATGTGCTATTTATTTTTCTCTTAGTGAATTAGAATTAAGTTAATCTTAGTAAAGTTCAAGAGACTTGAAGATTAAATCGAAGAGGTAATATGTTAGTCCAGCAAGCAGGGCTTCCCTCAACTTCTCCTTGGAAGAGTTAATCGTTTGATGCGTGGTCATCTTAATATGAAAAAGAATTGGTAAGGTTAATCTTGGTAATTTACAGATTTATTCGCAAAGATGATTGCATCACTTATTTGAAATTTTATTAATTTTATTTGAATGTTGTAGCCAGTTTTCCTTCATTCTTTGACTGGAGACTGAATTTTAAATACGACTATTTGTATTATTGGTGGACCATATGAAATATTCTTTTGATGATTTAGTTTCATACTGATGAAGATGAGGAATCGTGTTAGTTGAATTTATTTTATATCTGTGCTTTTATTTATATTTTGGCAATAAATTAGTTCATTTATGAATTTTTGTTGCTAAACATTCTTTTGAACTCACGCTCAAGATTTTTTATTAAAAATTTATAGTAATATAATTCATTTTATTTTATTTAATAGTAATAAATGGAAGGTATATATTATTTTCACTGACTCCATTAGGGAGAATTAACATTGGCTTATGTATGGTATTACAAATATATGTATAAGGTATTACAAACATAAAATGAATTCCATGGCACTGTACAACATCACATATAAGACAATTTACTGGAAACGGTAGAGAGATGGAAATTAGCATCTAAGAGTAAATGTAAATCAAGGGGTAAATAAATCCCGGAAATGCTACGACATCTGGGTCGTAGAACTCGAGAAAAATCCGAAATTTGACCCCTTGACGTGTTCTTCACGGTCAAATAGAAATCACGTACAGGTTAAATCTTGATCTATGATGCTCAATAGGTGAAAATTAGTGTCTGGGGATGTTTCGGATTGAAGATCTCGGAAATGTTACTGATTTTGGGATCGGAGGGTCCTTCGAGGTCAAAAGTCAAATTTAGATCTAACAGTGCTGAGGGGCTAATAATTTGTGGTCGTCTGGGTCGCAGGTCTCAGAAATGTAAAATTTTGGATGCAATGGTTGAACACCTGTTGCATCCAGAATCCTTGAACTAGAAATCAAGAGGTGTGGAAGGTACCGATTCATTTCTACTGAGTAATAATCGGAAGATTACTGCAAATTATTAATCTAAAGATTATTGCAAATTATTAATCTAAAGATTACTGCAAATTAATAATCTCAAGATTACTCTTGCAAATTATTCATGCGAATGAGAAACTGTCATTTATCACTCTTGTATATAACAATTCTCCTTTTTTTCAGAGTATCAATACATTTCTCGTAAATTAATCTTAAAAGTCAGTCGGTAGCGCGCCAGGCTCGTAATCTGCAGTTCCCAGGTTCGAGTCCCAGCTGGGTCAGCATTGAGATTATCTCCGCAAAACTTCCCGCCTTGCCCACGGTCAGAAGGGGACGCCGATGGGCTTGGAAAGGCCACCGTGCGTCAGATGGGATCTTAAGCCGTTGCCCCGTGTGCGAGAGAGTCATACTCTGTGCACGTTAAAGAACACGCTGGATGGTCTTGACGGGAGGCTACCATCTGTCTCCTAACAGCTCTTCCAGTGGATCCCCTCCCTCAATTTCTCTGAGCCATCGGGGTTCTTGAGACCTGATCGTTTAGTCCATTATGTGCGAAAAAGTGCCCTCAGAGGTAAAACAACCGAAATACATTAATTATATATTTTATATCAATGATTTGCTATTGCGATTCCAAGAATTTCTTTGCTAAAAAAACTTTTCACATATTCAAAAAAAATAAATAAGATAATCGAGGTCCGGATAAAATTTCTACTGCATATGAAAAATGAACGTGATATGGAGGTAAAAAAATGCTATCACTACAAATCAACATTTTCGATTTTATAAGAAAACTTATTTCATTTAAGAGAAAAATTTCACATTGAAATTAAAACGTAGCCACTGTCCATTTATATTTCGTCTCTGCTTAAGGAAAAAAATTAAATGAAATAAATACAGAAGGTCTGTGAAGATGGCCGGAACCCAAAACAGAAACAACACCAACATCCACGCCTTGCCCGGGGCTCGAACCCAGGTCTCTTTCATCAGTATCCAAGCAATGATGATTTTATTTCTGATTTTAATAATTCCAAGTGGTTGGAGATTTTCTCATTTCGTAACCGGATGCTGTTTTAAAAAATACTTCAAAATCAAACAACAATGTTTTCAGTGTCATTGTAAATATTCTGGGTTGTTTGCCTCTGAGCAGCACATTTTTGTGCACAATGGACAAAAATGGCTAGGTCACAAAGACCCCGAGAGCTCAGAAAGAATTGAGAGGAGGTGACACTTTGGACACCTGCTAGGAGACAGATGCAAGCCTCCTGTGAAGACCAGCCAGTGTGTTCTTTAACGTGCACAGGATATGGCTCACCTGCACAAGGCAACACGGCTTGACATTCCATCCGACGGACGACGGCCTTTCCCAGCCCATCGGTATCTCCTACTGACCGAGACAGGGTAGAAATTTAGCGGAGCCCAAATAGGCTCCAAACTTGTAACTGCAGATTACTAAGCAGCCCATATTCTAAATGGAAATGCAAAATTTCATCCTATGTTCAAAGAAAAGAAACAAACTCAAACAGCTGCTTGAGTCTGATAGGAGCCTGTCAGTTTAATACACCATAAAGAAGATCAGTGTGGGAGTCGAGATCTTAACAGAAAGATATCAGAAACATTCATGACATATTCGGGGCTCAGTCCCAGGTTCCTTTGATCAGTAGCCAAGCGTTTGGTTATTCTTAATTGCATTAGTTTCGTCATAAAATATCTTTATTTGCTCCTAAAATTATTACATAGCAGTTACATATGGTAATTTATGGAACAAAATAATAGTGATATTAAAAATGAAAACATAGAGAAAGAAAAATAAATTTTTTTGACTTAAAAATGTCGAGAACCAAGAGGCACCTTATGCCAATCCAGGTTTCGAGAATGGGTTGGGTTGGGTTGTTTTACCTCTGAGCGGCACTTTTTTGCACACCATGGGCTAAATGGCCAGGTCACATGGACCCCGAAGGCTCAGAGAAGGTTGGGGGAGGGGACCCAGTGGAATAGCTGTTGGGAGACAGATGGTAGCCTCCCGTCAAGGCCATCCAGCGTGTTCTATAACGTGCACAGGGTATGGCTCTCCCACACACGGAACCACGGCTTAACGTCACATCCGACGGGCGGCGGCCTTTCCAAGCCCATCGGTGTCCCCTACTAACCGTGGGCAGGGCGGGGAATTTTGCGGAGATAAATCTCAACTGGGACTCAGCTGGGACTCGAACCTGGGAACTTCAGATTACGAGTTTCGAGAATGAGTAAAAGATTATAATATGTGGCAGCACAAACGTTGATGCATCTCTAGCAATGAATAAATGTTTCCAATTTACAAATTATACGCCGTAAAATATTAAATTCAAAATTATAAAATCAAATAAACATTTCGAAGCGGGTCGGTAGCGCGCCAGGCTCGTAATCTGTAGTTCCCAGGTTCGAGTCCAGCTGGGTCAGCGTTAAGATTTATCTCCGCTAAATTCCCCCGCCCTTCCCACGGTCAGTAGGAGACACCGATTTGCTTGGAAAGGCCGCCGTCCGTCGGATGGAACGTTAAGCCGTGGCCCCGTGTGCGGGAGAGACATACCCTGTGCACATAAAGAACACGCTGGATGGCCTTGACGGGAGGCTAGCATCTGTCTCCCAACAGCTGTTCCAGTGGGTCCCCTCCCCCAACCTTCTCTGAGCCTTCAGGGTCCTTGTGGCCTGGCCATTTAGCCCATGGTGTGCAAAAAAAGTGCCGCTCAGAGGTAAAACAACCCAACAACCCAACCCATTTCAAAGCACATCCATAATTCTCTTGTGTTTACGAGAGTAACAAAAGGAAATAGATACTCAAATTTTCAAAAAAATGTTCCAAACTAATAATATAAAAAATATATTTTTTTATTTCGCATTTAAAGTAAACTGAACTAATTTCATTTCTAATATTTAAGTCTAAACTATTGTAGATTTCAGGAGCTAGAGATATATTAATTTAATAATTAATTTAATAACTTTTATAACATTTTTATGTGGAAATGGAACCCTCTTATGACAAGCCGACTCGTCTAGAATTATAAAAGGCCGGAAAGATACGAACCAATATCTGTTTAAATACACAAATAAGAGAATTTTATACATGTATATTTATCTAATGCTGTAAAAATGTATCGTGTTTAAGGTATGAATACACTGGGCAACAAATTTTCAAAAAAGTCATGCCTCTGAGATAAAAGTAGCCATTTCTTAAAGATTTCAAGGTGATGAACACGAATATGACAACAAAAATGCAAAATGGCTACGATTTCTGAGAAATCTGCAATAGTTTCTTATATAATAGAGTAATACGTACATATGACATGTATCGGTAAAACTCCGCTTCTACTTCCACCGTCGCTTTGCCCGTCGCTTGTACAACTGATCAGGATCATCTCTGGCGAACATCCCACAGTAGTCAGCCAACATTGAAGTGGACCAGTTCCCCTGGTATCGCTTCTCCATCGTTGCAATGTCCTGGTGCAAAAGTTCACCGTGCTCATCACTAACCATGCCGCAGTTGTCGGGGAAGAAATCTAAGTGGGAATGGAGAAACTGGATCTTTAAGGACTTATTGCAGCCAAGTTTGTCATACAGAGACCACATGTCCTTAACCAGTTTCTTGTAGTTGTCTGCCCTGACATTCTCAAGGAATTTAGTTCACACCAGACGAAATGCGTCCCAAGCCTTTTTCTCGTCCCCCTGAAGAAGTTTTCGAACATCTGGTCTCCGAACAGTTCGCGGATCTGAGGACCCACAAAAATTCACTCTTTAATTTTCGCTTCGCTGAGTCGAGGGAATTTGTCAGCCAAGTTCTTGAAAGCTGATGCAGTCCGGTCCATGGCTTTTACGAAGTTTTTCATCACACCGAGTTTGATGTGTAGGGACGGTAGCAGGATTTTGTGCGTTTCTGCCAATGCTGGGTGATTCACATTTTTCTCTCTGACCTTCGAAGATTTCCTCTGAGACCAGTTTCTCTACACGTAGTGCAAAGTCTTTGCTCGGCTGTCCCATTCATATAAGAAACAGCAGTACTTCATATTTCCCAGCTGCAGACCTATCAACAAAGCCACTATCTTCAAGTCACAACAGAGATGCCAGTCATACTTGCTGTATTGAAGACAGTTCAACAGCTGTTTTAGGTTGCCGTAGGTGTCATTCATGTAGACAGTGTGTCCGACCGGAATGGATGGAAGCCGTTTTCCATTATGCAGCAAAACCGCCTTGAGACTCAATTTCGAGGAGTCTGAATAGTCGCCATTCTTGAGGATCATGTTTGATTCCGAGGGCATTCATCAGGCCATCTACATCGGAGCAGAAAACAAGGTCATTTTTCTTTCTGAAGTAAGGCACAAACTGTTCATCACGAGTTCGAAACGAAGTAACTCGATATTTTCCTTGAGAAAATTCCATTATTTAAGTCTTGATCCAAGTAACTCTGCTTTGGCCTTGAACAGCTCCAGATCGCGAACAAGATCGTTCATTTCTTCTTCGGTGAGTATGTATGGCGCAGATGACGCACCGTGGCAGACGTATGGATCATCATTAGACATCGAAGGCTGCGGAGAACCTGACGCATGTTCGCCTCCCACCTCATCGTCTGAATCGATGGAAAATTCTTTTGAGGTTCAGGAACGGGAAGGCTCTTGCCGTGCAGAACTGGTTAGAGAGCATAATGTATATTCGGGTGGGCTATTGTCCACTTCTTTATCCTTGTGATGCCTCCAGAAACAGGTGGAACCATGCAGAAGTAGTAGTCATTTGCGTGATTGCTTGGCTCTCTCCAAACCATAGGAACAGCAAACGGTCACTTTTTCGCCTTTCAGCCACTTCGGAAGATTTCTTGCACACGTACTGCAGCATATGTGTGGAGCCCAGGCTTTATCCTGGTCCCCGATCTTGCATCCAAAATAAAACTCATACGCCACTTTCACTATTGGAGTGATGGCCCTTTTCTGGTTTGCAAATGTCACTTCCTCGCAAATGTAACGAAATGTATCTGCGATACTAACACAGTTACGAGGCATCATTACTGCTGGATTAAAACTGCAAGGATCACTTGTGTTGTACTTATGACTCAGGGGTAAACGGGAGTCACTCAAAAGACTTGCTCATCCTACGAGGCATTGCTTGTAGACCCTTCTCAATTTCTTTTAAAAGGTCATTTGATATATGACCAGAGTATACTATTGCTGCATCATCAGCATAACATGTAAGGGATCCCTTTATATTTCAATGGCAAAAATCATTCAAATATATCAAAAAACAGTATAGGTCCTAATACTGATCCCTGAGGAACTCCCTTTCCAACAATGCGAAAATCACTTATGACATTTTCATTTTGAACTGCCTGTTTTCTTCCTTCTAAATAGCTTTTGAACCATAAATGACAATTACCGCTTTTTCCACTTGTATATAGTTTATCCATGAGTATACATTGATCAGCAAATTCAAATGCTTTTTTTATATCTATGAATATGGTAATAGTTTTTTTGTTATCATTAGCACATTTAAAATATTTTCTTCTAAATCTAAAATTGTTTGCTCAGATCCATAGTAAATATTCAGATTACCTGCAGAGATAGACTTCAAACATTAGTTAAAAATTATTTTAACTAATGCTTGCTCAGATTTTAGTTTCCCCCTAAACCCATATTGCGACTTATTGAAAAAAAAAATTGATTTTTTTCATAAAAATCAAAAACTTTGTTTTTCATAATAGTTTCCAAAACTTTAGAAAAAATTGGCAAAATTGAAATTGTCCTATAATTCATTACAATATTTTTATCCCCTGATTTATAAATAGGAATTATTTTAGCAAATTTGAGTTCATCATAAAAGATTCCATTTTCCAAAGATACATTAACTAAATATGTCAGCATATCCAGGGTCTTTTATATTAGATAGTCGTTTTATAATATTAGAAATTTCAGTTTCAGTGGGACCTCTCACAAATACAGAAGGAGAAACATACTTTTGCTGTATTTTTTTCTAAAAAGCAGAGTCAGCAGAGGTCGCCGATGGGCTTGAAAAGGCAGCCATCCATCGAGTGGGATATAGAGCGGGAGAGCTCTATATTTGTGCACTTGGACTTGACGGTATGCTACCATCGCTCTCCTACCAGCTATTCAGTGGGATCGTTCTCTGAGCCTTCGGGGTCCTTGTGACCTGGCCATTTAGCGTATTGTGTGTGGGGGGATGTCGTGCTTAGAGGTAAAGCAACGCTACTTTTGCTGTATTTTTTTTCTAAACTCAAGCCTGTTACTTACTATATAAGAATTTCAGATATTTATGTCATTTAATCTAACTGATAGTATGTTTCAAATCATTACAAAGGGGAATGCTAATACAGTTACTGACGTTGTTAAGTGAACGATTAGCTATGCTAACCGAGTTTTAAAGTTTCGTAGCCATAACTTGACGCACTAATGCATCTGAAGAGAACTCCCAAAGTTCAACTTTTTCTCTCTATCTTTTCTACTAATGATATTTCGTTCAGACAGATCCAACGGAACAGCTGATGAGCTACCTTACCTTCCTAGCCACGCATTTTTCGCTTGCGTGCGCTCGTTCGCCAGTGCACGAGGGCGGCAGAATCACCTTCACAATGCGGGTGCAGCACATCCACCAGTAGCAATTGCACACTTTTCCTCCTCCAATTTGGCCCATCTTCGGGTGCGTACACAATGGAACGTGCAAAGCGAGATGGCCACCTCTACCTGTCATCAATAACATCACCGTAGCTCGAGCGCCGTTAGTCCCACGGTGAACCTCTCCTGGGTGTCATTAAGACATAATTAGACGGTTGCTCTGGCCGAGGTGCTGTTATCAAGCTCACCTAGTGTTTATTGCCCAACAATTTTTCATCCGCTATGATCAGGAAAAAGTGCCTAATTACTCGAAGTAAGCGGTTGTTTGAGTTCCAGATGAATCTTAATTTAGATACAATGCGATGACAAGTGAGGTTCGTCATCCGTAATGAAAGAGAGAAATGTTTTCCCATCCGTGCAGTCTCTCCGTGCACTGGTAAAATCATCGCTGTCATTATGTGTAATTTGTGAAGAATGGTTCTGGAAAGAAAAAAAAAATGAATGTTACAAACGCCCTCCCCCCCCCCCCCCCCCCTCACAACCGCTGCAGTTACGGTTAATGGAGGCCATGATTAATTCCATCTGTTCGACAGTTTCTCGAGGAAGAAAATTCGGAAATTTTCAGAATGTCTTTTGTAGTTAGCGTTGATATTAAAATAACTTAATATGTAGTATATACATATATTGGCTATCGTTTTGCGTTTTGTGTCTTTGCATGCAATCTTAGAATTTCTTCTTCCATTCGTGGTGGAAGAAAGAGAAAAAGACTTGATGAAGAATAATGAGGTAGTCAACCCATTAACTGGAAAAAAGGAGGAGTAAGTAACACAACGACCAGGAGTAAAAACAAGAATAGGAAAAGTATTTATTGTGTACAGACGCTCAAAAAAATATCCGAACACTATGATTGATTACAGAATTCAGAAAAAATATCTGGCAACGATTTTTTTTAGAAATTAGTGACCTGGCAACCTTCGTGTCACGTGACACGAAGGTTGCCAGGTCACTAATTTCTAAAAAAAATGTTGCCAGATATTTTTTCTGAATTCTGTAATCAATCATAGTGTTCGGATATTTTTTAGCGACTGTATTTTTATCCAATTCTCGTTTATCTGCCTAAGCATGCTGGGTGCATTTAATACATTCTTGCTCCTTATTGAAACATTTGTGAGGAATAAAAAATATCACGCAATCTATTTCATTCTTTGATTTTTTTGTGTACCTCTTTTTTTTTCGTGTTTATTTTTGTTTGATGATTTACTGTTTAAATATGAAAATAAATGAATGTGACATCGTATCGAGGATTAAATCATCGACGCTTCAAATCTGAAAACTCAACGATGATGACCGAACAAAGAGAAAGCTCAAAATTGACTTAAAAATTTTGCTTAATGTTTCCGTTTCGAAATTTTTAGTCGTTTCATCCCAGCATCTGTGGGGCGGGGGTGGCTCAGTAGGTAGCGCGTCAGGCTCGTAATCTGTAGTTTCCAGGTTCGAGTCCCACCTGGGTCAGCGTTGAGATTTATCTCCGCAAAATTCCCCGTCCTGCACACGGTCAGTAGGGGACACCGATGGGCTTGGAAAGGCCGCCGTCTGTCGGATGGGACGTTAAGCCGACGTTGGCCCCGTGTGCGGGAGAGCCATACCCTGTGCACGTTAAGGAACACGCTGGATGGCCTTGACGGGAGGCTACCATCTGTCTCCCAACAGCTATTCCAGTGGGTCCCCTCCCCCAACCTTCTCCGAGCCTTCGGGGTCCTTGTGACTTGTCCATTTAGCCCATGGTGTGTAAAAAAGTACCGCTCAGAGGTAAAACAACCCAACCCAACGTCCCTCCACGCTATGTCAGTGGAAGCAAACCTAGAAGCTCTATAATTTCTAAAAAATAGTTTTATGGGATTGAAGATAAATTAAAGATCTCAATCAAATCTATCTAAATCTCGATTTTCAACAATATTCTTTTAGTATTTAAAGAGTTATGGAAGTTTGAATAGTTAACAACAGCAATGCCTAACGTTAGAATTTAACTCAGAAGTTAATTATAATTTGAATAGGAAGTACACTTTCACACTATTTAATACAACAGATGTACAGTATGTTTGAAGAATTACGTAAATAATTATTGCACATTCTTCAATCTTCATAAACCTTCCATTGTTGCTGTTAAATATTTAAATTTAAATAACTCTTTAAGTACAAAGCGAATAATACTGAAAATCGAGATTTAGGAAGATTTGATTGACATCTGTAATATATCTTCCGTTATATTTTCTCATAAAACACATAGTTGAGAAGTTAGAGAGCTTCGAAGTTAGTTTCCGCTTACATTACATGAAGGGAATTGGTCATAATTTAGTGAGCATTGTGTATGTGTATATTTAGTTTGCTAAAAGAAAGCCAGTCACAGTAAAGTGTTAGAACAGCAATTTATGCACATGAAATCAAATTAAAGCATACCTTATAACAGGCCCGTATCTGTAAAAATAAAAAGAAGGGGGGGGGGGAGACAGGAGCACGCGATTTAATCGAGCCGGTAAAATGTGAAAGAGTGGGCCAAAAGACTGCATTTCAATTGCAAAGCAATATTTTTCCCCTCTACAAATTGTTAAACATTTTCATGTAAAATATGCAAAAGTTTATTTAGTTTTTACCCTTATTAGCATTCTCAGAGGAGGAGGGGCTAGATCTTGGGGGAGGGGGACAAAAAGTCCGTGCCCGCTTGACCCCTCCCTGCCCCCGCCCTCAAGATCTGGTCCTTCTTGAAGTGCAGGGGCGTGTTACATTTCCTTATCAAATAGCTAAAAATTAAATTATCAATCAAATCAAGTCAATTTTTTTACTGGGGAGGGAGCAAATTTGTTTCAGGGAGAGGAAAAATATTTGCAGTGAAGTGGAAAAAATATTTAGGTTTCAAGATAGAGAAATGGCGGGGTGGCTCAGCCAGTAGCGCGCCAAGCTCGTAATCTGTATTTCCCAGTTCGAGTCCTAGTTGGGCCAACGTTGAGATTTATCTCCTCAAAACTCGCCTCCCTGCCCTCGGTCAGTAGGGGGACACCGACGGGCTTGGAAAGTCTGCCGTTCGTCGGATTAGATGTTAAGCCGTGGGTCCGTGTGCGCGAGATCCATACCTTGTGCACGTTAAAGAAATCTGGATATCCTTGCGGGAGGTTACAATCTGTTCCCCAACAGCTGTCCACTAGGTCCTCTCGCTCCAACCTTTTCTCAGCCTTCGGGCTCCTTTTGACCTGTCCATTTAGCCCATTGTATGCCAAAAAGTGCCGCTCAGAAGTTAAGCAGTTACACCTCAGGTATTCTTCACCACTAAATTATTAGCTGCTAACTGTTTCTTTAGTTAATTTGATTTTTAAACATTCCCGTATCTTATCTCATTTGCTCGTGACGCCATCTAGCGTGAGTAGTCAAATATAAAAAAAAGAAAAGAATTCTATAGTAGGGTGTCAGAGTTGAAATCGAAAAGATTTCGATATTAGAGTACCCAGGTAAAACGAAGGAATTCGGTAGAGTATCACGGTAAAATGAATTGATTTCAATAGCATAAATCTCGTTAACCAATATATATGGCAGCATGATTGTGTTTTCCCGACAGAGATGGCGCCACCAGCGAATTAAATAATATTTGATAATATCTCTAAGTCGCAGTAACTAAAGAAGCAGTTAGCTGATGATAGCTTAGTGGTTTGAAAATGCCTCATGTAACTTGGCGCTGTGGGTTAAACGAAGATTACCAGAGTATCACAACAGAAAAGGAATTCTATAGTAGTCACATGTGAAACGAAAAGAATTCTATAGTTGAGTGTCACATGTGAAACGAAAAGAATTCTATAGTTGAGTGTCACATGTGAAACGAAAAGAATTCTATAGTAGAGTGTCACATGTGAAACGAAAAGAATTCTATAGTAGAGTGTCAAGGTAAAATGAAAATAACTCTATAGTATAGTGTCACAGGAAAAATGAAAATAATTCTATATTAGATCTCAGATGCAAAACGAAAAGAATTCTATAGTAGAGTATCAGAGGTAAAACGAAAAGAATTGTATAATAGAGTGTCAGAGGTAAAACGAAAATGATTCTACAGTAGACTGTCACAGGTAAAATGAAAAGAATTGTATAATAGAGTGTCAGAGGTAAAAAGAAAATGATGCTACAGCAGAGTGTCACAGGTAAAACGAAAAGAATTCTATAGTAGGGTGTCAGAGTTGAAATCGAAAATATTTCGATATTAGAGTACCCAGGTAAAACGAAGGAATTCAGTAAAGTATCATGGTAAAATGAATTGATTTCAATAGCAGATCTAGCATCAATAGTAGATCTAGTTTCAATAGCAGATAGTAATAGAGAATTCAATAGTATAATATCAAATCATCGATATTCTGTACACATGCGACTCATGAATAACGAGTACTGAGAAAATTTAATTCCGGCATGAGTGGGACTTGTACCCACACCTCCCAGTTATATGCCAGGTGTTCCTCACTAATGGATTATCAGTGGCTAAGTATTTCTTCAGCTAAAGTACTAATAAAGTTTCCCGAATCTTATTTGTTCGTGGCGTCATCTACCGTGATTGACGAAACATTATTTCCAAGATATATGCAACTTCGTTGCCCGTTCCCGACATAGATGGAGCCACGATCGCTTCAAATAAGGTTCGGGAATCTTTGTAAGTCACTTTATGTGAAAAACCGATTAGCTGCTGATAATGTAATGGTCGGAACACGCATCATTTAACTTAGAGGATAACAATAACAGCTAATAATAAGTTTTTGATAAATTTTCCAGAAAGGCTCACGCAGAGGTAAATATCAGTCATGTAAAACTATTTATCTTATAGCAAACATCGGAAACGCGGTGGTCACAGGTAACATGGAGCCCGCGATGCATTCACCAGCTGACCGCCGGCATTTAGTTGATGTATAAAAAACGATAACCTTTATAAAGAAAATGTGTGGTAAAAAATATAATATTCTTGTGTTTCAACATATTCTTGAGGGTCCGTTATTGCAATATTTGAAATCCAAATGCCGATCCAGACTCATCGATTCCAACTTCAACGCCAAAAAACAGTAATTTCAAAGATACCGGCCAAATTATATTTAGTTGGCTGAAGTGTTGCAGTGCCAAGGGTCATACAGATTAGATTTTTATTTCCTTTTTAATTGATTTCATTTGCAGGAATGATTGCATAATATGTTCTTTAATAAAACTTATTTCTTATGTATTATATACAGGGTGTCCCTGAATTCATGGCCCAAACGTGAGGGGATGGTAAAACACACCAAACCCATCAATATTGGTCATAGAATATGCGGCCACAAACGCAGTGAGGAGTCGGAAATGAAGGATAGACACAGAAGTTTCCAGAGTGACATTTATTGGAGATCATTGCAACAAATGCTCAAACGTCCGCCAATCACTACTCCGCCCACAAACGGCGGAGTAGTGATCGGCGTACCTGCTCGTAAACACCGGGTTTGTCGCGCACATCGGCGGCTGAGAATGCTGGGGTTTGGCAGATCCAGCGCTTTTAAGCCGTGCCGCCTCCTCTGCGCCCCCTACCGGCAGCGGGCTGCGTTTGCGGCTACGTATTCTCTGACGAATATTGGTGGGTTCGGTATGTACTACCATCCTCTCACGTTTGGGCCATGAATTCAGGGACACCCTGTATATCTATTATCTATTATGCATTTTAGAAAGTTATATTTCTGCCGAATTCCTCCAAAACGGTGAAAACTAAGACCAAATTTCATCTGCAGCTTCATTTCATCATAATTTATTGCACTGTAAGGGTTTCAACTCCAGAAAATTAAGCAATCCCCAAACATTTAAGAACAAATGCTGCTGTTATAATAAACTGTTTTATTCATAAATAACGAAATCAGTCTATGTTATGACAATGGAAAGTTAACATCGAAGCTCTATAACTTCTAAAATCAGTTTGTAGTTTTGAAAAATGTGATCGAAGATAAAGATCTCAATCAAATGTATCAATATCACCATTTTCGACAACATTCGTTCCGTATTTAATGAGTTATGGACGTTTGAATATTTAACAACAGCAATGCCAGTATTAAGAAACTTATACAAAACTGAAGAATAGTGAAAGAATTCTTTACACAAACTTCTGAAATACACAATTATTTTATTAAACACTTTGATATAATACTTATTACTAACTAAGTGTTAATTAACGTTTGAAGTAAATTTTTTCTTGATTGGCATTGCTATTGTTAAATATTTTAAACTCCCATAACTCATTAAACACCGAACGAACATCGTGAAAATCGAGATATTGATTTATTTGATTGAGATCTTTATCTGCAATCACATTTTATAAAACAAAAAAGACTTATTTTAGAAATCATAGAGCTTCAACTTTAGTTCCTCATTTATATAACATACAGTTGCCCCTTAATTTTTGAAAACCAGTGTAATTCTAAACATTTTGAAAATTAATTGAAATGATTACAACAATTCTAAATCTGTATTTATTTCAGTAGTAAGTGGTTTGTTTTATCAATTATAATTTGTGTTTTAGTGGGCTTTTGAAGGAAATTGTTATCATTGAACTTTTATCTTCTGTAGAAGTGCTTTGACAATAACCACACAAAGGTGTTCTGGTTGATAAATAATTATTATACTTACAATAGATTATGTATCCATTTTCTGCTCATAAAAATAACTGCAACTACCCACAGCCACATCTCTTCACAAAATAGATGAACTCATCTGCCCTCAGGCGTGGCACGTATCTGGAACGTGCTCTACTACAATTGTTCTTTTACTATCTGCAGTCCAAACGAATGCAGCAGTTAAGGGATTTAGGATGACATAGAAATCGAATGTTTTTTTCACATCGCTAAGAAGAGTTGGGTTGTTTTCCTCTGAGCGGCACTTTTTTGCACACCATGGGCTAAATGGCCAGGTCACATGGACCCCAAAAGCTCAGAGAAGGTTGGGGGAGGGGACTCACTGGAACAGCTGTTGGGAGACAGATCGTAGCCTCCCGTCAAGGCCATCCAGCGTGTTCTTTAACGTGCACAGGGTATGGTTCTCCCGCACACGGAGCCATGCTTAACGTCCCATCCGACGGACGGCGGCCTTTCCAAGCCCATCGGTGTCCCCTACTGACCGTGGGCAGGGCGGGGAATTTTTGCGGAGATAAATCTCAACGCTGACCCAGCTGGGACTCGAACCTGGGAACTACAGATTACGAGCCTGGCGCGCTACCGACTGAGCCACTCCCGCCCAATGCTAAGGAAGAGACCGACTTATTTGTGATATTGCTGACTCCCATTTAAACCTGGTCAGATTATTTTTATAATAAATTAATGGGTAGGATTATTCTCATGTTGACAATACATTTATAATCCACTTTCTAAAAGCTATAGGTAATTCGCAAAAATATTTTTTTTCTAATATACACAGTCCTCGACTAACACAAATTCAAACATCATAATTTAGGTTTGACACGATATTTAAAATAGGGTTGGTTTTTATTCACATTTACCCATATACAGGGTGTCCCTGAATTCATGGCCCAAATGTGAGGGGATGGTAGTACAGTCGCTCAAAAAAGTATCCGAACACTATGGTTGATTTAAGAATCCAGAAAAAATAGCTGGCAACGATTTTTTTAGAAATTAGTGATTAGTGATCTGGCAACCTTCGTGTCACGTGACACGAAGGTTGCCAGATCACTAATTTCTAAAAAAATCGTTGCCAGCTATTTTTTCTGGATTCTGAACCTTCGTGTCACGTGACACGAAGGTTGCCAGATCACTAATTTCTAAAAAAATCGTTGCCAGCTATTTTTTCTGGATTCTGAAATCAACCATAGTATTCGGATACTTTTTTGAGCGACTGTACACACCGAACCCACAAATATTTGTCATAGAATATGCGGCCGCAAACCCAGAGAGCAGTCGGAAATGACGACACAGAGGTTTCCAGAGTGGCCGTGGTCGAGTGGGTAGCGCGCTTGGCTACTGATCTACGGGACCTGTGTTCGAGCCCCGGGTAAGGCATGGATGTTCGTGTTGTTTTCTGCTGAGGTCCTGCCATCCTCTCAGATCTTCTACTGTGGCATATAAACTGATAGGTTCCTGTCAGACCACTGTGGCAAGCAGCTGCTTGAGGGGGTATTTATTTATTTTATTTATTGGAGATCATTACAACAAATGCTCAAACGTCCGCCCACCAACATTGATACTGCGGCACAACGGCTGAGTAGTGATTGGCGTACCTGCTCGTAAACACCGGGCTTGTCGCGCACATCGGTGGCTGATAATGCTGGGGTTTGGCCGATCCAGCGCTTTTAAGCCGTGCCACCTCGTCTGCGCCCCCTACCGGCACCGGGCTGCGTTTGCGGCTACATATTCTATGACGAATATTGGTGGGTTCGGTATGTACTACCATCCCCTCACGTTTTGGGCCATGAATTCAGGGACACCCTGTATACTTTTGTGTTTAATAAGCTATAACACGTAATGTATTTGTAAACAATAAGAAATTCAATTGTGGCTTGCATAACAATGTAAGCATATACAAATTCACCCTGATTCGTTAAAGATTACAACTTGTCACGTGTACTATAGAAACGTTTTGTAAACGTACAGTTAGTCATCTTCATTACTCGACAGTAATTTTTAAAACAAACAATTTTTCATTTTCATTGTTCGTTAGTCGACAACAATTTTTAAAATAATCAATTTTTCATTTTAAATCTTCATTACTCGACAATGATTTTTAAAACAATCAATTTTTCATTTTCATTCTTCATTAGTAGACAACAATTTTTAAAACAATCAATTTTTCATTTTCAATTTTCATTACTCGACAACAATTTTTAAAACATTCAATTTTTCATTTTCAATTTTCATTACTCGACAATAATTTTTAAAACAATCAATTTTTTTCATTTTCAATTTTCATTATTCGACAACAATTTTTAAAACAATCAATTTTTCATTTTCAATTTTCATTATTCGACAACAATTTTTAAAACAATCAATTTTCATTTTCAATTTTCATTACTCGACAACAATTTTTAAAATAATAAATTTTTCATTTTCAATCTTCATTACTCGACAATAATTTTTAAAACAATCAATTTTTCATTTTCAATTTACAATACTCGACAACAATTTTTAAAATAATAAATTTTTCATTTTCAATCTTCATTACTCGACAATAATTTTTAAAACAATCAATTTTTCATTTTCAATTTACATTACTCGACAACAATTTTTAAAACAATCAATTTTTCATTTTCAATTTTCATTATTCGACAACAATTTTTAAAACAATCAATTTTTCATTTTCAATTTTCATTATTCGACAACAATTTTTAAAACAATCAATTTTTCATTTTCAATTTTCATTATTCGACAACAATTTTTAAAACAATCAATTTTTCATTTTCAATTTTCATTACTCGACAACAATTTTTAAAACAATCAATTTTTCATTTTCAATTTTCATTATTCGACAACAATTTTTAAAACAATCAATTTTTTTCATTTTCAATTTTCATTATTCGACAACAATTTTTAAAACAATCAATTTTTCATTTTCAATTTTCATTATTCGACAACAATTTTTAAAACAATCAATTTTCATTTTCAATTTTCATTACTCGACAACAATTTTTAAAATAATAAATTTTTTATTTTCAATCTTCATTACTCGACAATAATTTTTAAAACAATCAATTTTTCATTTTCAATTTACATTACTCGACAACAATTTTTAAAATAATAAATTTTCATTTTCAATCTTCATTACTCGACAATAATTTTTAAAACAATCAATTTTTTCAATTTCAATTTTCATTACTCGACAACAATTTTCATTTTCAATTTTCATTACTCGACAATAATTTTTAAAACAATCAATTTTTCATTTTCAATTTTCATTATTCGACAACAATTTTTAAAACAGTCAATTTTTTCAGTTTCAATTTTCATTACTCGACAACAATTTTCATTTTCAATTTTCATTACTCGAAAACAATTTTTAAAATAATAAATTTTTCATTTTCAATCTTTATTACTCGACAATAATTTTTAAAACAATCAATTTTTCATTTTCAATTTTCATTACGCGACAACAATTTTTAAAATAATAAATTTTTCATTTTCAATCTTCATTACTCGACAATAATTTTTAAAACAATCAATTTTTTTCATTTTTCATTACTGTACAACAAATTTTAAAACAAGCAATTTTCATTTTCAATCTTCATTACTCGACAACAATTTTTAAACCAATCAGTTTGTCATTTTCATTCTTCATTACTCGACATTCATCACTACGTTTCATGCAGAGCAGGATCTAGGGAAGTAGGGATGATGACATCTCACCCTCACCCCCCCCCCCCTTCAGAATGCTGTAGGGATGATGCCATGTCACCCTCACCCCCCCCCCCCCTCCCTTGAGAATGCTATAAGTGTAATAGAGTCAAAAAAAATATTAAACTTAAGTGTATTTCATGCATTTTTCAAGAAATGTTTTTAAAGACCAGTAAAACGGAAAGGGAAATGGTACACTACATGACGAATATTGGTGGTTCGGAATATTGGTGGGACCACTGAAACGGAGAGGGAAATGTTACACTACCAAGGGAGTGGAAATCCACTCCCTTGGTCTACCCCCCGGCCATTTTTTTTTTTCGGGCAGGGGATTGGCTCAGTTGCTAGAGCGCCAGACTCGTAATCTGCAGTTCCCAGGTTCGAATCCCACCTGGGTCAGCGTTGAGATTTATCTCCGGAAAACCCCTGCCCTAGGTCGGAAAGGGGACACCGATGGGCTTGGTAAGGCCGCCGTCTAGAATGGAATATTAAGCCATGGCTCAGTGTGAAGGAGAGCCGCACTCTGTGCACTAAGGAACACACTGGATGGCCTTGATGGGAGGATACCATCTGTCTCCCAACAGCTGTCCAGTGGGTCCCCTTCTCCCAACGTTATCTGAACCCTCGTTGTCGAGTCCATTGTGTGCAAAAATGTGCCTCTCATAGGCAAAACAATCCAATGCAACCCAATGTTACTTAAAAATTTATTCATTGCTAATATTCCTTGCTAGATTACTTTATATAGCTCAAACGAACAGCAGACCACTTGATAAGGCTACGTTAGCCGTATGTTGACGAACCTGATATATCCTATTAAAAATATATAAATACCCCCTCAAGCAGCTGCTTGCCACAGAGGTCTGACAGGAGCCTGTCAGTTTATATGCCGTAGTAGAAGGTCTGAGAGGATGGCAGGACCTCAGCAGAAAAACGACACATACATCCATGCCTTACCAGGGGCTCGAACCCAGGTCCCTTAGATCAGTAGCCAAGCGTGCTAACCACTCGGCCATGGGACGGCAATAGCCTATTAAAAAGCAGTAAATTTTTAATTTGTTAATGTGAGAAGTATGGTATGTGATTTCCACATAATTATGAAAACCAAAAAATGAATTATTTTTATGTTCATTAATGGAAATCCTCTAAAATTCCAATAGAAATTCAAAATATTATGATTTCTTTCAACTCCGCAACTAAAAGAACTACAAAAAAATAAGTAGATAATAAAATAAGAGAACATTATTACGACACACTTTCTCAACTTGACGAATTTCAGTAAAACCCACACCCAAGAAAATGAATCACACTTTACTTTCCCATTCCGTATGCAGAAGCCAAATTATTTTTCACAGCTCAACTGGGAAATTTTTAATTAAGACCCAGTTCCTGGTTTCATCTGCTCGGATGACTTGCTCATAGTTTTGCAAATTAAATTTTTAAATCCCAAGAAAGTTCTGAGAGAGTTTCAGGAGGACTCTATTCCTTATTTTGTCTTCTACAGTTTCCAGTTTCGAGGAGCAAGAAGAGAATTTCGAAACCTGGTATTAATATACCAAAATAGAGCGACGATTTTCTCTTTAACTTGGAAGTGATTACACTTTAAAGCGATTAAACAACTCCCTCTCTCAATAACGTAAAATAAAGAACAAATCTTCTCCCCCACTTCGCACTCCTCGCTCTTCCAAGTACAGACTTCAGGTAAAATTAAGTTTTGGGAATTTTGTTCCAGTGATAACATGTGGATTATTTTAGATGCTGGACAAATTTCAATTTTGAAAGCTTCAATGGAGTATTTATATACTTCCGACCAATATATTAGATAATTTACATGTTATGTCAATGGAAATCTTTTTTGTACATAATTGTGATCGTTTTGAAATAATTTAAAGGTACTGTGAACTAAGGAGAGGTTCTGCTTTTAGACGATTTTTGGTCTTGTTTTTTGACGATCTTTAACAGAGGGACGAAAAGCCTCAATTTTCCAGTGGTCTAGAGGTTTTTGACTGATTGACTGACTGACTTAAACTTTGTGTGGAAAAATGTGACTGAAGATAAAGCGGTTAACCAAACCTTTTTTAATATCAGTTTTCAACAATATTCCTTCAGCATCTAAAGAGTACCGAAACTGTAATATTTATCAATAATTTTCTTGTTTTATAAAAATAATTCGCAAATATCTAATATTAAAATTATCATTACGCAAACTTCTAATAATAAAAAAAATAAATACCAGCCCAAACAGCTGCTTGCCACAGAGGTCTGACAGTTTATATGCCAAAGTAGAAGGTCTGAGAGGATGACAGGACCTCAGCAGAAAAACGACACACACATCCATGCATTACCCGAGGCTCGAACCCAGGTCCTTTTCGATCAGTAGCCAAACATGCTAACCACTCGGCCACGGGGCAGCAGAATTTCTAACTTGTATATTTATTTAATTAAAACGATGCTTTTTTTTTTTGGATTTTTGGAAACAATACTTATTATTTCAATTTTAATTTATTTATGAGGAAATGTTTTATGGCGTATGTTGTGGAATATTCAGGATTCGGTTACTCTTTAAATTCAGAATAAATGTTGTTAAAATTATGGAAGTTAAAATCTTTCAGTTTGCTTGTTCTGCAGAATTATAATAGCCTGAAATTTAACTAATTTTGAGGAAAAGTTTTAAAATGTACCCTATTTTAAAAATGGGGTTTTCTAAATGGTTTGAAGTATTTAATGTTAAAGTTTTAATTTACTCTTGAGGTAGAGTAGCAAAGTAACGCGGGAAATGACCTGTAAATAAGGGACTCATAAAATTACTAGAAAAATTTAGTTTCGAAGTGAATGGAATTCGAACCCACTCTACCCAGTCAAGAGGAATGTTACTGGAAAGATAGTCTGATGTCGTATGACTGGCATTGCTGTTGGTAATTATTTAAACCACAAACTGAAGGAATATTGAAAGTCGAGATTTAGAAAAGACGGTGCAGTTCCCAGGTTCGAGTCTCACCTAGACTAGAGTTGAGATTTATCTCCGCAATAACTTCCCTTACTCCAACCTTCTCTGAACCCTCGGGGTCCTTGTGACCTGGCCATTTAGCCCATTGTGTTCAAAAAGTGTTTCTCAGAGATAAAACAACCAATCCACTACATTTGATCTAGTAATGTTTTAATATTTTAAACACGATACCCTATTTTGTATGATAATTATTCTCCGAGAACGTTATTATTTCAAAGTTGGACAGAATAGAGACAATTTCTCAATAACGAGACATTTTGGCGACTTTTCGGAGAATGAACCTGAACCAAAAAATCAATACTTTCCCACCAAAATCGGGACGTATAGTCACCTCAGTCATGGTGTTAATACTATGGAATCATATCGATTTTAAACACGATATAGTATATTCAATAAAAATAAGTAGTTGTTTTAAACAAAAAGAATGACATATCAGCTTTGACGAATATGGGAGGAGAGCTCACTAGTCTTTGCATCTGCAGTTCCCAGGTTTGAGTCCCACCTATGCAGGCGTTAATATTTATCTCCACAAAGCCCCTCCCCCCTAGATCAGTAGGGTACACTGATCCTAGATGAGTAGGGTACACCGATTGGCTGGGAAAGGTCGCCTTCCGTTGGTTGGGACGTAAATCCGTGGCTTCGTGTGGGGGTTGTTGGGTTGTTTTACCTCTGAACGGCACTTTTTTGCACACCATGGGCTAAATGGCCAGGTCACATGGACCCCGAAGGCTCAGAGAAGGTTGGGGGACGGGACCCACTGGAACAACTGTTGGGAGACAGATGGTAGGCTCCCGTCAAGGCCATCCAGCTTGTTCTTTAACGTGCACAGGGTATGTCTCTCCCGCACACGGGCCCACGGCTTAACGTCCCATCCGACGGACGGCGGCCTTTCCAAGCCCATCGGTGTCCCCTACTGACCGTGGGCAGGGCAGGGAATTTTGCGGAGATAAATCTCAACGCTGACCCAGCTGGGACTCGAACCTGGGAACTGCAGATTACGAGCCTGGCGCGCTACCGACTGAGCTACCAACGCCCCTCGTATGGGGGAGATATATGCTGAATACACTGTACAGCACGGCCGGATCTAGGGTGGGCCAAGGGAGCTATGCCCCCTCCTCCCCTTCAGAATGCGAGTAAGGGTAAAAGGGTCACAAATAATTTAATTTATTTTTACTTCATGCATTTTTCGAAAAAACGATTTAAAATGCCTTAAAACGGAGGGGGAAATATTATACCGCATTGGAAATAAAGTATCTCCCCCCCCCCCTTTACATTGTGTAAAGTAAACCTTTATTTGCCCCCGTCTCCCCCGATTTTTTTCCAGATCAGGGCCTGCTGTACGCTTTAAAGTACACGCTGGTAGCCTTGACGGGAGACTACCATCTGTATACTAACAGCTTTCCAGTGGGTTCCTTTCTCCCCAACCTTCCCTGAATCCTCGGGGTTCTTGTGACTTGCTCATTTAGCCCAATGTGTGCAAACATGTGCCGCTCAGAGGTAAAACAACGCAAACCAAGTGAATATGAGATGCTCGGTTTCAAAGAGAATGAAGCTTTTCATTTCTTGAATTTTGCCATCTAACAATGGAAACTTAAACTAATGGATGATTGGTAAAAAACAAATAGTATTTTTAACACTAATAAAACAAAAATGATATTATATTTATTACTTTAAACAAAAAAATTTTTGTCTTCCTTAATGATCTTGGGTTTAAGGGGGCAAATAGTTGATGTCATTCTAAATTTCTTGCCCTTTACACTCCATCAGAAAATTAAAAATTTAGAATAAATAGATAATTTCTCTTAAATTCATATTTTAAGTGTTTTACAGCTTCAAAATTAGATTCCCAATGACATAAAACAATAATTATACAATATAACGTTAGGGAATTGCATTATATTAGAAACTAGTGTATTTTTCTCTAAGAACTCTGAAATTTATCTGAGTTCGGAAAAACAAAATAACTAAAACAAGAGGGAAAAATAGGGGGGAAGAGCAAGTGACGCAATCCAGCTGGAAAAAAGTAAAGGGGAAAAGCTGGGGAAAAGGTAAAGGGGAAAAGCTGGGGAAAAGGTAAAGGGGAAAAGGTGAAAAAAGTAAAGGTGAAAGTTGGGGGAAAGTAAAGGGGAATAGCTGAAAAAAGGTAAAGTGGAAAAGCTGAAAAAAGGGTAAAGGGGAAAAGGTGAAAAATAGGTAACGAGGAAAAGCTTTGGAAAATGTAAAGAGGAAAAGCTAGGTAAAATATAAAGAGGAAAAGCTAGGTAAAATATAAAGGGGAAAATCTGGGGGGAAGTAAAGGGGAATAGCAGAAAAATGGTAAAGTGGAAAAGCTGAAAAAAGGGTAAAGGGGAAAAGGTGGAAAAAGGTAAAGGGGAAAAGGTGGGGGGGGAAAGGTAAAGGGGAAAAGCTGAAAAAAGGGTAAAGAAAAAAAAGCATAGGGGAAAAGCTGGAAAAAAGTAAAATGGAATAGCTGAAAAAAGGTAAACTGGGAAAGCTGAAAAAAAGGGGAAAGGGGAAAGGCTGGAAAATAATAAAGGCGAAAGGGGAAAGGCTGGAAAATAATAAAGAAGAAAAGCTGGAAAAAAGGTAAAAGGGTAAAGCTAGAAAAAAAGATAAAGAAGAAAAGCTGGAAAAAATGTAAAGGGGAAAAGATGGGAAAAATGGTAAAGAGGAAAAACTGAAAAAAGGTAAAGAGGAATAGCTGAAAAAAGGTAAAGTGGAAAAGCTGAAATAAAGGTAAAGGGGAAAATGGATAGGGGAAAAGCTGGAAAAAAGTAAAATGGAATAGCTGAAAAAAGGTAAAGTGGGAAAGCTGAAAAAAGGGGAAAGGGGAAAGACTGGAAAATAGTAAAGGGGAAAAGATGGGGAAAATGGTAAAGGGGAAATTGAAAAAAGGTAAAGGGGAAAAGATGGGGGAAAAGCTGGAAAAAGTAAAGGGAAAAGCTGAAAAGTAAAGGTAAAATCTGGGGGGAAGGTAAAGGGGAAGAGCTGAAAAAATGGTAAATGGGAAAAGCTGGGGGAAAATGGTAAAGGGGAAAACTGAAAAAGTAAAGGGGAAAAGCTGGAAACAAGTTAAGGGGAAAATGTATAGGGGAATAGCTGGGAAAAATGTAAAGGGGAAAAGCTGGAAAAAAATAAAGGGGAAATCTGGGTATAAGGTAAAGGAAATGCTGAAAATAGTAAAGGGGAAAAAGCTGGAAAGAAGTAAAGGGGAAAATGTATAAGGGAATAGCTGGGGGAAATGTAAAGGGGAAAAGCTGGAAAAAAGTAAAGTGGAAAAGCTGGGTATAAGGTAAAGGAAACTGCTGAAAAAAAGTAATGGGGAAAAGCTGAGTATAAGGTAAAGGGAAATGCTGAAAAAAGTAAAGGGGAAAATCTGGAAAGAAGTAAAGGGGAAAATGTATAGGGGAATAGCTGGGGAAAATGTAAAGGGGAAAAGCTGGGTATGAGGTAAAGAAAAATGCTGAAAAAAGTACAGGGGAAAAGCTGAGTATAAGGTAAAGGGAAATGCTGAAAAAAAGTAAAGGGGAAAAGCTTTAAAAAAAGTGGGGGAAGAGAAAGAAAGAAAAAATTTTATAGAGTGGGGTTATTAAAAAGAGTATAGAGAGTTATTTAAAAGAGTGGGGGAAGCTAGAAAAAAATAAATGGGGAATAACTGGAAAAGAGATAAAGAAGAAAAGCCGGAAAAAAGGTAAAGAGGGAAAAGCTGGAAAAAAAGGTAAAGGAGGAAAAGCTGGAAAAAAGGTAAAGGGGGAAAAGCTGGAGAAAAGGTAAATGGGAAAGTTGGAAAAATGTGAAGGGGTAAAGCTGGATAAAAGGTAAAGGGGAAAAGCCGGAAAAAAGTAAAAGGGAAAAGCTAGAAAAAAATAAATAGTAACAGCTGTAAAAAAGTAAAGGGGAAAAACTGGAAAAAAGAAAAGGGAAAAAGCTGGAAAAAAAGTAAAGGAGAAGAGCTGGAAAAAGTACAAGATACTGGATTTGCGTTGCAGTATAACATTTTCGCCCCTATTTTGGATAATTTTCAAAACTTTTCTTGAAAATGCGAGAACTATGCATGTCCAAATAACGTTCGTTTCCATTTTTCTTACTAGCATTCTCAAAAAGGGGGGAAAGCCCCTCACTTAATTCGTCTCTGACTAAAACTGATCTACACCTAAGAAAATATGTCGTGTCACGTGCTGTGCATCCCTACTTTTACCATTTCTACTCCTTATTTTTCTTATTTCATTATTATTCTAAATGTGTAAAGAAACAATTTTTTTAAAGCTTTGCATGCTTTATAGAGTTTTAGCAGAAATCCCTATCTGTTAAGAGTCGCTAGAAAAACAAAGAAATGTGATTGAAGAGCATACTTAGCAGATGCACATCGATTTCCTCTCCCATGGTTAAATTATCTGAAGACATTTGCCCCTGTGGCGTGACAGGAACAACCGGCAAAGCACTTCCAATGCCCCGCCCCCATTCAAAGTGATCTCATTTTGATGCTGTTCTCCAACACCACGTGCCACGAGGCAGGTGGAGTCCTCCTGACCCTCATTCCAGTTCGAAGCTAAAATCGATCGCCACTAGATGTCGCTGCCGAACAGGAAAACTTCACGTTGGAAACGAAACCGAAAACTGCGAAGGGAGTTTAAAATCACGAGTAATAAACAGAGCAGATATTCCACAATTTTTGGTGCGCCACGAACGGAAGAACGTGGAACTAATTTTACATGTTATATTTCTGTCCAAGTCAAAAGAACTTCTGTAATAAATGCAGTTTTAAAAGAATGTGGGGTAAAATACTCTATTTATTTTTGTTTTATAAAAATATTAAAGAGATTGTAAAATTTAATTCTTAGTTTTTTAAAACAAATATTTACTCACATATACCCAAGCAAAAGCCACATACAGCTTTAGGCTATGGAGGTCCTACCAAACTGTGTAATTTTCCTCCCCAGACGTGTCTGTTCTGAGCTGCTGCATTTGGTCACTTAGACCAGTTCTAGGAAGGTCCTGTTTGATATTGTCATCTCATCGCATTCTAGGTATCCCCCTTTTTCTGAAACCCATAGGTACATTGTTCATAATCCTGTTTACCAATCTGCAGCTATGCATAAGGGCAACATGGCCAAACCAACGCAGTCTCTTTCTGCACAAAATGCTGCTCGAAGGAGACTGATGACTCCTTCTTCTATAATCTCATCATTACTTACAACGTCGAACCACCTAATGCTCAAGAGCATCCGTAAGTTAGTTGAGTCCTTAGCTGAGCCACCGTAAGGCATTTAGAATCAAAGACATCATAGACAAAATAGTCAAAGACAAAATAGTAAAGGGGAAAAGATGGAAAAGGGTAAAAGGGAAAAAGCTGGAAAAAACGATAAAGAAGAAAAACTGGAAAAAAAGGTAAAGGGGAAAAGATGGGAAAAATGGTAAAGGGCAAAAACTGAAAAAAAAGTTAGAGGGGAAAAGATGGAAAAAAGCAAAGGGGAAAAGCTGGGGAAAAGGATAAAGGGGGAAAAGCTGAAAAGGGTAAAGGGAAAATCTGGAAAAAATGTAAAGGGGAAAAGTTGAAAAAAGTAAAGGGAAATCTGAAAAAAGGTAAAGGGGAAAGCTGAAGAAATGGTAAAGGGGAAAAGCTGGAAAAAATGGTAAAGGGGAAAAAACTGAAAAAAGTAAAGGGGAAAAACTGAAAAGAAGTAAAGTGGAAAATGTATCGGGGAATAGCTGGGGAAAATGTAAAGGGGAAAAGCTGAAAAAAGTAAAGGGGAAAAGCTGGGTATAAGGTAAAGGAAAATGCAGAAAAAGTAAAGGGGAAAGCTGAGTATAAGGTAAAGGGAAATGCTGAAAAAAAGGTAAGGGGAAATGTATAGGGGAATAGCTGGGGGAAATGTAAAGGGGCAAAGCTGGGGGGGAAAGTAAAGGGGAAAAGCTGGTATAAGGTAAAGGAAAATGCTGAAGAAAGTAAAGGGGAAAAGCTGAGTATAAGGTAAGTTCTTGTTATCCTGCTTACAAAGGGTTCATGTTTCGTTACCATAACTAACCTTATAAAGAACCAAACTATTATACAGCCTAATTTGTCTTTAGGTATATACGTCTTTTTTTTCACAATCTCCATAAATTCTTAAAAGTCCCAGCGGCAATCCCTATTCTTCTATTTATCTCATTTCGCACATCACCAGTATCTGTTACATAGCTCGTAAGATAATTAAACTAAGACACTTGCTCAAAAGTGCAGCCATTCAAAGCAACTGAAGCACCATCTGCCTGACCAATGCGCGCCAGGCTCGTAATCTGTAGTTCCCGAGATCGAGTCCCAGCTGGGATCAGCGTCGAGATTTATCTCCGCAAAATTCCCGCCCTGCCCACGGTCAGTAGGGGACATCGATGGGCTTGGAAAGGCCGCCGTCCGTCGGATGGGACGTTAAGCCGTGGCCCCGTGTGCGGGAGAGCCATACCCTGTGCACGTTAAAGAACACGCTGGATGGCCTTGACGGGAGGCTACCATCTGTCTCCCAACAGCTGTTCCACTGGGTCCCCTCCCCCCACCTTCTCTGAGCCTTCGGGGTCCATGTGACCTGGCCATTTAGCCCATGGTGTGCAAAAAAGTGCCGCTCAGAGGTAAAACAACCCAACCCAACCCTGACCAATTTTCATCACTTTGGTTGTTTTCTCTGTTTATCACCAAACCTCTTCTATTACCAACCTCATCAACAGCCCTAATGAACGAATTCGTCTCATCAACATCATTAGCCAACAGAGCCAAATCATCTGCATAATTTAAATCAGAAATTTTGATATCTCTAGATCATTTAAGTCCAAAATCTTTCCCTTGCAAAGAATTTCGCATAAGATAATCAATAACCAAACGTATCCAACACAAAAAGAATTTTAGGTATATCTCTATAAACAAAAAAGTTCGATGTCTACAAACGGACAGACAGACGACAAGGCGAAATTATTATCTCGATTTCTTTGAAAACGAGATAAAACTATTTTTCAATCATTATTAAAAAAAATATTGGAGAAACGTGAAACGTGTCAATCTATGCAAAATTTCTTACTGACAAAAGCATTTTATGTAACTAGAAGTCATATAAAAGCCATAGAGTCATGGTGGAAAGCAAAGTCAAGTGCGACATGGATAAAAAGGCTGATCTGAATGACTTCGAATGGGAGATCATCATTGGAGCGTGATGGGCAGGATCATCCGTAACGGAGGAGATGGAACTCAGTTGAAAATCAAGGTACACAATACCGTAAGTGCATAGTGAATGGCAGTGGTAGGGAGAAACACCCGCCAATTGAGGGAAATGCGGGAGAAAAAAGGCTCTGACAGATAAAAAAATAAATAAATAGGGACAGGCATTTGTTAGCACGAACAGAGCTGTTCATCAGCTGAGAGAGATGACCTCCAGCAGTACTTCAAAACCCTTATCAGTGAAACTATTCGTCAAGCTATTATTTAAAAAAATATTGGATCGATTGAAAGGATAAAAAATTATGTAAATCAAAACACGTTTAAAAATTTATATTATGCATTAGTGTATCCACATTTCATATATGGAATTACTGTTTGGGGAGAGACTAGTTCAGCCAAGGAAAAATGGAAAGATTTTGAAGAGTTTATTTTGTCTGCAAAACAGAATTATGAGATATATTCTAAGATTAAATTACAGAAATCTGGTGCACACTTGATGACAGAGAATGGGATATTAAATATATGTAACATTTACAAGTATGTTATGGGGAATTTTGTTTACAGAGGGAAGAATAAAATGATAGAATACTCTGAACTTTACTGCTGCTTGGAAAGAATAAAAACTTTCAGTTATAATACTAGACTTAAGAACAAGATAATATTGCTTCTTTATAAGAAATCTATAGGCCAGAGATCAATATGATACATTGGCATTAAGATTTGGAATGATCAGATTCCAGAGGATACTGCTGCAAAGGAACAGTAGAGAACTTTTAAATATAAATATAAACTATATTTATTAAGAAGGCAATAATAGTGTCAGACCACAAAAATTCACGTGCTCAAATAAATATATAAATTAAGGCTACCTGTAATGTTTTAAATTTAAGTGTATTTCAGGAAACACTTCTATAAAAGCTATGGCTTATTTATGTTATCCTTTTTCACCTGTGAACTTCTCTCTATTTTATGCACCAATCAATATATATATGTTTGGGTGAAATAAACTTATTAAATTCAATTCAATCTAAAACTTCGAAATTTGGGAACTATATCATGACACATAACGACGAAGTATTACATGGGTGTTCATAATAATTTGAACATGCAGCGTACACTGAGATGCCAGTTTATTAGGTTCATCACCCCTCGTCACACAAATGGTTCGTAATCTGTAGTTCCCAGGTTCGAGTCCCAGCTGGGTCAGCGTTGAGATTTATCTCCGAAAAAATTCCCCGCCCTGCCCACGGTCAGTAGGGGACACCGATGGGCTTGGAAAGGACGCCGTCCGTCGGATGGGACGTTAAGCCGTGGCCCCGTGTGCGGGAGAGCCATACCCTGTGCACGTTAAAGAACACGCTGGATGGTCTTGACGGGAGGCTACCATCTGTCTCCCAACAGCTGTTCCAGTGGGTCCCCTCCCCCAATCTTCTCTGAGCCTTCGGGGTCCATGTGACCTGGCCGTTTAGCCCATGGTGTGCAAAAAAGTGCCTCTCAGAGGTAAAACAACCCAACGTTAAAGAACACGCTGGATGGCCTTGACAGGAGGCTACCATCTGTCTCCCAACAGCTGTTCCAGTGGGTCCCCTCCCCCAACCTTCTCTGAGCCTTCGGGGTCTATGTGACCTGGCCATTTAGCCCATGGTGTGCAAAAAAGTGCCGCTCAGAGGTAAAACAACCCAACCCAACACAAATGGTTCATTCCAACACTTAATACCTCAAGTGACAGCGATGTGCGGTATAAATCAGGCAGACGAGCTCTTTGAGCATCAGTTAGAATTGTATTGAGAATCAGAATGGGCAGAACGAGCAATCTGAACGACTTTGAAAGTGATATCACAATTGGTTCTAGTGATGATAATCAGTTCTAGTATCTCTTGAAACGTCTTTCCTCTTGGCCTTTCACGCACAACGGTATCAAGGGTTTACCGAGAATGGTGCGAAAAGCAAACAACTACCAGCGATAGGAAATCCTGTGGCCGAAAACAGCTTGTGGATCAGAGAGGTTAAAAGAGACTGGCGAGAATCGTGCAGGGGACAGATGGCCCACAGCCAGTCAAATCACAGTAGAATTAAATATTGGTGTGCAGAGGTCATCTCCCAAGGCACCACCTATCGGGCCTTGTCAAGAATTGGCTACAACAGCCGTCGACCATGTTGAGTGCCGATGTTGTCAGAGAAGAACGCGAAAGCACGTCACAAGTGGGTGCAGGACCATCGACACTGGACTGTTGAGGACTGGGTAAAGGCAGCCGGTCTGACGAATCATGTTTCTTTTGCATCATGATGATGGAAAGATCAGGATTTGGCACGAGCAACATGAGCTATGGAGCCATCTTGTCTGATGTCAGCAGTACATGCCTGTGTGATGTGATGGTATGGGGAATGTTTTCCTGTCCCACATTAGGCCCTCTGATACCCGCCGACGAGTTTTTCTTCCTTTATTGGTCTGCACAGTCCTCAGATCTAAACCCTATCGAATATCTTCGGGATGAGGTGGTGAGAGCTGTTCTTGGCTAGATTGTGTCGCCGTCCAATTTGCGGAAACTGCGCAACACAATCATTTCCGTATGGTACAGCATTCCTGCATAACGCATCCAGAATTTTGCAAGTTGCATGCCCCGAAGAATTCGGGCTGTTCCGAAGGCCAAAGGAGGCGCAACACGCTTCTAGGTAGATGTATCTAATAAACTACCATCTCAGTGGTGTGTTCTACATTAAAAGAATGGCAAAAAACAGTTGTCTTATGGTTTTTGCTATAATTCATTGTTTCAGTAAGAACAATGTCATGTATGTTCGATAAACATTGTCTTAGTAGCACTTGTACTCCTTTCGATTTTTTTAGCTGTTTCTAAATGACGACGCATCATGAAATTGACAAAATGAAATATAAAGAGCAATTACTTCTACAGATGAGTATATATTTTTTTAAAAAAGAACGTTTTGAAATTAAAGACCATAAACTGTTTTTTGGTGGAAACAACAGTTGACTCAAATCACATTAAAAGCTTTTTTGAAACTTTGAGAAGAATAGATAATATACGTCAACACTGAACTACACTGGTTTCCATAAATTTGGGAAAACTCAAAAAAATTATGTTAAATAAAAAATATATGAATGGTTTTAATCAAAATTGATGAAAACCTGAATTACAATGCTAGTTTCAGAATGGCATAAAATATTTTATAATAGAAATATTTTTTCGTCAAAAAATTACACTTACAAGGACTTGTCCAAAAATGAGGTGTTAGAATGCAATGGGCAAAGATCTTTAATAAGGACTGTGGTCACCCCTTAGAGCACTGCAGGCATGACAGCGATGTTCCATGCTGTTTATGATGTTGTGAAACAGCTCAGTAGGGAGTAATGACCATTGTTCCTTTAAATCAGCAATAAGCTCCCCTTTGTTTCAGGTGACGAGTTGAGGGCAACAACACGTCTCCCTAGAACATCCCACACATGCTCAATTGGATTTAGGTCGGGATCTCGAGCTGGCCACTCCATGCGCATGATGGTCTCCTCTTGAAGGTATTGTTCCACTAGTCGAGCTCTGTATGGACGAGCATTATCGTTTTGTAAGATGAATGTTTCACCTATTTCACCAGCGTAAGGACCAGGATGTAATCTCTATACCTTTGAGTATTGCGGTTCCCACTCGTCAACACATAGAGGTCTGTGTGTCCATCTAAGGAAATGCCATCCAAACACACACTACCTCCACCGTAACTGTCTCTTTGGCGGATGTTATTCGGATGATAGCGAGTACCTAGTTCTCTCCATATCAAACAAAGTTCGGAATCACTCTGCAAGCAATATCTGGACTCATCTGTGAAGAGTACGGACTTCCATTGCTCTTCTGTCCAGTTAGCATGAATGCGTGCCCAATTCAACCGCTCTCTCCTGTGACGTCACCTGAGAGGTATACAAATTACTGGCTTTCTACCGTACAGACCTCCCTCTTGAAGATTTCTATGCACAGTAGAAGATGATAGAACATTCCCAGTGGCTGCTGCAAGAGAGGATCGTAGCTGAGAGGGAGTAAACGTCCTGCTCCTTCGTGCTGTTAATCGCAGATATGTCTTGTATACCTGTCGTAACTTGTGTTGAAACACGGTTTTTAAAAACCGAGTTTCAATAATTTCCGGTTTTATAAATTCCCCAAAAAATCGAAAATCGAAAACAAAAATCATTTTCTTTTATTCTTTTTTTTAATTTCATTGCAGAAATGTTGAATTTTTTTTATAAATGTTTTTATAGAAACAGAAGGAGAAAGAAAAAAAGAAAAATGAACACATTTCAAGGTCATTCAAATAATGAACGAACGCATGTATAAAAAAAAATTCCGTTTCAATTTTATATACCGTCCCGTGGCCGAATGGTTAGCGCGCTTTATTACTGATCGAAGGAACCGGGTTCGAGCCCTGGGTAAGGTATGGATGTATGTGTTTAGCTACTGATCTAAGGGACCTGGGTTCGAGCCCTGGGTAATGGACGTATGTATCGTTTTTCTGCTGAGGTCCAGCCATCCTCACAGACCTACTGTGGCATAAAAGCTGACACGCTGCTGTCAGACCTCTGTGGCAAGCAGCTGCTTGAGGGGGTATTTATATTTATTATATATGTATTAATATATATATATAGAGAGAGAGAGAATGAAGGCCTAGGTAAACAAGTCATCATTTCATTAAATAGATTGCAAATGGCAATAGTTTTATATTTTAAATCATCATCATCATCCTCCTCCTCAAGCAGAAATGAGATATGGAGGTCTAACCAGACCGTGCAATTTAATTCTCCAAGCATATCTCTCCTGAGATACATCTGCTGCATCTGGTCATTGCCCATCAATTCTAACAAGGTCTGTTTGACATTGTCTGCCCACCGCATCCTTGGTCTTCCCCTCTATCTGAAGGATTTAAGGCACGCTGATCATAACCTTATTTGCTAATCTATAATTATCTATATGGGCAACATCGCCAAACCAACGGAAGCTCTCTCTGAACAATATTCAGCTCAAAGGGGGTTGCCGACTCATTATTGCTTATAAAGTTGAAGCACCTAATGCCCAAGATACTGCGTAAGCATCTAGAATCAAAAGCATATAGATTACTGTTATCTTTTTACAAAGCGCCCCAGTTGTAAACCTAATCCCCACGATACTGCGTAAGCATCTAGTTTCCTGTTATCTCGTTTATAAAGCGTCCAAGTTTCCCTACCATAACTTACCCTAGAAAGAACCAAACTATTATACAGTCTAATTTTAGTCTTTGGTTGTATACGTCTGTTTCTCCACACTCTCCATAGATTCTTAAAAGTCCCGGTAGCAGTCCGTATTCGTCTGTTAATCTCAAGCCGCACATCACCAGTATCAGTTACGTAGCTCCCAAGGTAATTAAACTGTGACACCTGCTCAAGACTGCAACCATTCAGATTAACTGAATCACAACCTGCCTGACCAATTTTCATCAATTTAGTTTTCTCTCTGTTTATAACCAAACCTACTGTACTACCAGTCTCATCAACAGCTCGAATGAAAGAGTTCATCTCATCAACATCATTTGCTAAAAGGGCTAAATCATCAGCATAATCTAAATCAGAAATTTTCGTATCTCCAGACCATTCAAGGTCAAAATGCGTATGATGCTGTCTTTTTTTCATTTTTTACCAAAAAAATAGACGATAAACTGTGCTTCTTAAGAGTTAAAGTCAGCACGTTTCATTTTGGCTGTTAAAAATTACTATTTTTTTTGGTCAAAACCGGTTAAAACCGATTTTAAAAAAAACAGCTTTTAAATTTTCGATTAAAAACCAGCTTTTAAATTTTCGATTATTTTTCAACCCTAGTCGTAACTCCGAGACGCGGAATCCGTGCTAATAAATTGATTCCACAGTCTATGGACCACAGAAGGACTCACATTCAGCCATCGTGCCACATCTGACTGACTTTGGCTTCCTTCGAGCCTGCCAATAGCTCTCCACCGCACTTCATTTGGCAAATGATGTCTCGAGGACATTCCTACAAAATGGCTATTTCGAATTTCTTTACTCACATTTACAACACGAAATAACGATCCATCCAAAACACTCGTTTTTATGTCCTGTCCGATTACACAAATTGACGGTTGTTGGGTTGTGTTGTTTTACCTCTGAGCGGCACTTTTTTGCACACCATGGGCTAAATGTCCAGGTCACAAGGACCCCGAAGGCTCAGAGAAGGTTGGGGGAGGGGACTCACTGGAACAGCTGTTGGGAGACAGATGGTAGCCTCCCGTCAAGGCCATCCAGCGTGTTCTTTAACGTGCACAGGGTATGGCTCTCCCGCATACGGGGCCACGGCTTAACGTCCCATCCGACGGAAGGCGGCATTTCCAATCCCATCGGTGTCCCCTACTGACCGTGGGCAGGGCGGGGAATTTTGACGCAAATTGACACAACCTAGACTAATTTCCAATATGATATGCTCACTCGGCATTACTTTACTGGTTACATGAAAAGGTTTGGTGAAGATTGTACAATATTTAGCGAATTATTGCGATTTTTCTCATTTTTTCTTAACTTATGGAAACTAGTGTAGTGGCACCAACAAGAAAATGGTAATAATGACATTTTCCTAGAGATATAGAACTAATTATTCTGGATTATAACTAGAGATATAGAAATTTTTTGTAAAACAAGGAAAAGAATTAATAAAATTACCCATGGGTAATTGCTGAAATTGTTTTTCAGAGCAAGCAGTCATCTATCTCTAAAATGAAATCGATGCAGACTCAGAGTGGATTTAATCAATTATGCATAAGTAAAAAAGAATTGTGCAGCAAAAATAAATATAAAGAAATGTTTTGACTCTAAGGATTTCTGTGTTTAACTATAAGTTTGCAGTAGTAATAGCTTTAAAATATTATTTAGTTATATACTAGACAAGTAAAGAAAATCAGAAAAGATTAATGCTTTTCAGACTTAATCTTCACTAAATGTTTATTTTGATGCACTCTGTAAAATATCTCAAAATTAATCTCATTTTCTACCTTTGCTTATTTATCATTACAAAATAAAACATTTCCTAATTCCATTTTGTAATATAACAGCTAATTAAAGCCTTAATTTTAACATTTTACTTTAAATGTCATGGAACTGCAAATTATGTTAGATGCCTTTTGTAATCCTGCAAAGAAATAATATACTTCGATCGCTTCTTTAGACCTTTTAAAAATAATTCTACAAGCTCTCTTAAATCCATCTGAATTTGAAGATTAGAAAGAACTTATTCTCCTGTGACTGTACAAATTGTAAAACTTCGCAGAAATGCTTATAGCATTGCTTAATAGCTCTCGACATACACAGTCGTATCAGAAAAATATAACCACCTACCTAATAATGGTCAAAGGTGGTCCTGGTCAAAGGTTGTCACAAGGTCTCTCGTTGTTGTCACCTTTGACCAGGGTGACAACAACGAGACGGCGTGGACTGGGAGCAGTGAAGCCTAGGAAAGTTGCCAGAGGCACAAATGCCCATTAGGACTCCAGCAGAGCACGAAGGTTCCGGAAATGACGTAGTTGTGAGTCCGCACGCCGAACCTGTCGATCCAATTGGTCCCACGAGTGCTCTATGGGATTGAGGTCGGGAGATTTCGCTGGCAAAGGGAGAACGGAGTCAACTGTCATGTTCCTGGAACCAGTCACGCACCACCTTAGCGACGTGGCAGGGCGCATTGTCCTGTTGGCAAACACCATCACCACCAGGGTAAACGTCCAACATGAAGTGATGCATGTGGTCAGCGAGGATAGACAGGTAGCCATTGGCGTTCAGGGACCTATCCAGTGGTACCAGCAGTGCCAGGTCATACCAGGAAAACATCCCCCAGACATTCACACTGCCACCGTGTACATGACAGACAAGCATGTCCGGGTGTTGGTTCTCGTGGTCTGAAGCCGTATCCGTCATCACTTGTCACTTCTGTAGAATAGAAACCTCGATTCGTCGGAGAAGGCAACCTTTTTCCATTCTTCCACTGCCCAATGACGGTAGTCCCGTGCGAACTGCAGGCGAAGTTGCCGATGGATCTTGGTTAACATGGGCACCTTTACACAGCGTCGACTCCGGAAACCCAGGTGTAACAGGGTTCGCTCTACTGTTATCGGGGACACCTACGAGGGTGACCCAGCGTTCATTTGAGTGGTCAATTGCTGCACTGTTGCGCATCGATTGCCCTTTACCAGTCGACGGAGGCGACGTTCTCCTCTGGGGTCGATGGCCTTTGGAGATCTACAGTTTTGACGTCTGGAGGTACTCGGTGTGCTAGCGATCCATTCTTGGTAAATCCTTACTACAGCACCTTGCGAACAGCCCACGAAGTCTTCTGTTTCCGAGATGCTTCCACCCATGGCGCGGTAGCCGATTATCATTCCTTTTTGAACATCTGTCAAATCTATACCTCTGCCCATTGTGCTCACGTTACGCACTATGGCTCATCTGCCCTGGCCGGTCGCTTATATCTCCGTGTGGTCGTCCTTGTCATGTGCACTCTGTGACGCGCCTGGGCGGGTCCACTGTGATTTCGTGGGTGGTAATATTATTCTGATACGATTCTGTATGTTCTGTAGACTTCCTTCTTCTTGTAGTTGTGCTTTTTAAACTTCTTTTCGAGAAAAAAACAAACTCAACTTCTTACATTGTTGTCTGGCTGAATGTCTTTAGATATTCATTTAATATTTACCCCTAATATTTACATCCAAGGGGATAAATGCAACAATTTGTCCCAGTACTCCAAGGGGAGGTGGGTAAATGCAACGATTTCCAGGTGCATTTCAAGGAGAGGTAGAATATGCAAAGGTTTGCTCCTATATTCCAAGAGGAGATGGGAAATGCAAAATTTTTCCTCTGTACTCCGGGAGGGGGGGTGTAAATACAACACTTTTACCCTTGTACTCCAAGGTACAAGGTACTTTTGTAGCATTAATTTGCCCTGTATTTCAAGGGTGGCGGGAAATGCAACGATTTGCCCCTGTAATCCAGGGAGATGTGGGAAATTGCAACGGTTTTTCTCTTTACACTTATTCTTTTTTTTTAAGAGGAGATAGAAAATGCAACGATTTGCCCCTTTTCCAAGGAAAGGTGAGAAATTCAACGACTTGTCCCTGAACTCCACGAGGCAAAAAATGCTACAAATTGCCTCTATGCACTAAGGGGAGGTAAGAAATACAAATATTGCCCCTGTACTCCAGGGGAATGTGAGAAATGCAAAGATTTGCTGTTGACCTCCAGAGGGAAATGCACCGATTTACCCCTGTACTCCAAAGGGAATGTGAGAAATGCAACGATTTGCTGTTGAACTCCAGAGGGAAATGCATCGATTCACCCCTGTACTCCAAAGGGAATGTGACCAATGCAACGATTTGCTGTTGAACTCCAGAGGGAAATGCACCGATTCACCCCTGTACTCCAAAGGGAATGTGAGAAATCCAACGATTTGCTGTTGAACTCCAGAGGGAAATGCACCGATTCACCCCTGTACTCCAAAGGGAATGTGAGAAATGCAACGATTTGCTGTTGAACTCCAGAGGGAAATGCACCGATTCACCCCTGTACTCCAAAGGGAATGTGAGAAATACAACGATTTGCTGTTGAACTACAGAGGGAAATGCACCGATTTACCCCTGTACTCCAGGAGAATGTGAGACATGCAACGATTTGCTGTTGAACTCCAGAGGGAAATGCACCGATTTGCCCCTGTACTCCAGGGGAATGTGAAAAATGCAACGATTTGCTGTTGAACTACAGAGGGAAATGCACCGATTTGCCCCTGTACTCCAGGAGAATGTGAAAAATGCAACGATTTGCTGTTGAACTCCAGAGGGAAATGCACCGATTTACCCCTGTAATCCAAAGGTAATGTGAGAAATGCAACGTTTTGCTGTTGAACTCCAGAGGGAAATGCACCGATTTACCCCGTACTCCAAAGGGAATGTGAGAAATGCAACGATTTGCTGTTGAACTCCAGAGGGAAATGCACCGATTTACCCCTGTACTCCAAAGGGAATGTGAGAAATGCAACGATTTGCTGTTGAACTCCAGAGGGAAATGCACCGATTTACCCCTGTACCCCAGGGGAATGTGAAAAATGCAACGATTTGCTGTTGAACTCCAGAGGGAAATGCACCGATTTGCCCCTGTACTCCAGGAGAATGTGAAAAATGCAACGATTTGCTGTTGAACTCCAGAGGGAAATGCGCCGATTTACCCCTGTTCTCCAAAGGGAATGTGAGAAATGCAACGATTTCCTGTTGAACTCCAGAGGGAAATGCACCGATTTACCCCTGTTCTCCAAAGGGAATGTGATAAATGCAACGATTTGCTGTTGAACTCCAGAGGGAAATGCACCGATTTACCCTGTTCTCCAAAGGGAATGTGAGAAATGCAACGATTCGCTGTTGAACTCCAGAGGGAAATGCACCGATTTTCCCCTGTACTCCAGGAGAATGTGAGAAATGCAACGATTTGCTGTTGAACTCCAGAGGGAAATGCACCGATTTACCCCTGTACTCCAAAGGGAATGTGAGAAATGCAACGATTTGCTGTTGAACTCCAGAGGGAAATGCACCGATTTACCCCTGTACTCCAAAGGGAATGTGAGAAATGCAACGATTTGCTGTTGAACTCCAGAGGGAAATGCACCGATTTACCCCTGTACTCCAAAGGGAATGTGAGAAATGCAACGATATGCTGTTGAACTCCAGAGGGAAATGCACCGATTTGCCCCTGTTCTCCAGGGAAATGTGAAAAATGCAACGATTTACCTCTGTATTCCATAAGGAGGTGGGAAAACACAGCATTTTTGTTTTAAGAAACGAGTTAAAAATTTATTTTTGTGTTGTATAAGGACTAATAAAATATTACTCTTTGCATTTTCCCATCCATCAATTTGTTCGAATTTCCCTCTTCATTCGAATTCTTAGAAAGTGCTGAAGCCGGAAAATAGAAAACTTCAATTCCTCTAATGGTGAAAAAAGTTGAAAAATGCTAAATTTTCTCTTTATGCCATAAATTTCAAATTTTGTTGAAAAAATTGCGTCTTCGGCTTCGTGTCTTTTATTTTTTTAAAAAATCATTAAACATGATCCCATGAGAAATATTTTTTTTAGAGTTCCATTTCTTAAACCAAATACAGTGAAAAAATTTTCTATGGTTAGGTTTTTCGATCTTTTTACGTTTTGCAACAATATTCTGTCTTTTTTTTTTGCAATGTCTTTAAAAAATTTCAAATCACATTATAGGATATTATTTTGCTTTCTTTCTGACATTTTTGTACTGATTTACATATGTACTAATTTTATATTATTTACTTTGTATGTGTCTACTCTTATTGGATGATTTATACGATGTGAACACATTAAACAAATAAATAATGTGACTCTCATCAATTAGTTCGAAATTCCATTCAGGGCTGAGCTAAAAAATGTCGTTTACTAAATGTAATAATTTTCTTCTTATTACTTATTTTTGATTATTTCTTTATTAATTGCAACTAACATTCCTTCAAAAATTGCAAAAACTAAATCAGTATTATTACATGATTAAAAAATATTAATTAAATTATAATGAGTTGCAGATATTTCGAAGCTAGTATTATCTAAGGTCTCGCGAATAAGTCAATAATAATACGTATCTTATAGAGATAAGATAAATTCATGTGGAGAGCTCTCATTACTCTCAAATTTGATATTTTTCATCTCTATGAAATTCGCTCTTTGAGGATGTGGCCACCGGCCATGGCAGGGTTGGCCATCATGATCATACAGATTTGATTCCGATGTCGAGAAGGTACTAAAGGTGGAAATAAAAATTTCATTCTCTTTGAAATAATATAATATATTCGCCAAATGTTCGCGACATGTTCTTCTTCTATTTTTTTTACATAAAATATGCATAAAAAGTGAGACTCGAACCTGGGAATCGAAAATTACAAGACTGGCGCGCTAATGACTGAACTACCCCCACCCCTAATATTTTAAGAGGTGGAAAAATGAGTGAAACTATTTCAATGAATGAGCGAACGAAGGAATTTTTTATTGTCATTGTCATCATTATACTGCTATTATTACAATGATTTCATTATACTGATATACGGATATTTAATTCAATCATTGTCAGAAGGTCATCGGTCAGAAAGAGTACACCTATGAGCTTGGAAATTCTGACATTCGTCGAAATGGACGTTAAGCTGTGTTCCCATGTACAAGAGGGCCAATCCTGTGACCATAAAGAACATGTTATATGGTTTGATGGGAGGCTTCCATCTGTCTCCTAAGATCTGTCAAATTGGTCCCCTTATCCGAAACCTTCGCTGAACCTTTGGGTTCTTCTGATCTGGCCATTCAGCCTAAGTGTATGGGCAGAAGTGCAGCTCAGAGATTAAAAAACCAACCCTTTCGTAAACAATCATTTCATTCAAGGTTGAAATCTAAAGAACTTAATGAACACAAAATAATCCTTATATAGAGAAATTTGACTAAACTTTGAGATTAATAAGCTTGAATAAACCATTATTCATCGGAAGGTTTCCGAGGTACATATATATGCTCTTCCGAAACATTCCGTTGGGCATTCAGCGTACCTCGTGTGTCTATCAGCTTTGTGGACTGCAGTCATTTCCTATTCGAATAGAGAGAGGATAGTCAGATTATCAAGTTGAAGGAGCTTACAACTTTTCCGGATTTCAGTCTCTAATCAGCTCAGCTTTTCCTTGATTCCCTCGATGTGAATACGTGAAATCTCTCTCATTTTGGAAAGCTGTGCGAGATTCGAATTGGTCTCTACAATAGGAAATTGAACCACGGATATTCGGTTGAAGTTGAGCATAATCGTCGAAAGAGTAATCAAATCACAAACAGTAACTTATTCTTTCTAGCCAAAAGCAGTATGTATTAGTCTCAGATTCTCCTTTCCAGTCCAAAGCAGTATGTTTTAGTCTCAGAAATATGTACAATAAATTTGTACTTTAAGTTAGAATATTGAATCTGCAACTGCCCTACCAAAATATTACTGAATTTCCATATTCTATTAATGAGAATCTACCTTCCTAAGCTCCCTAACTTTTAAAAGATGCATTTAGTGTAACAATATAACTGAAAATAAAGTAGAAAGCAAAATTAAATCTATTTAAATCGCGTTTTACAAGAATGCTTGTTTAGAATTATGGAAAGTAGAATATTCCAAAACAGTTGTGTGTCAGATTTGCCTCAAGAATTAACTTAAATTAAAATAATATAAGTATTGTTTAAAACCATTTTAATATATATATATACATTTCATAAGTTTGTGTCATTTCAATATTAGAAAGTAATTTTTTCAATATTAGGAAATTATGAATGATTTTTATGGAGCAAGATAATCTATTGTTAAATATTCCAGCTTGCCTAACTCTTTAAATAAAACGAATATGGGTAAAAATCGATATTTAAACATTTTTGATTATGATAATTTTTTATCATCTCCCATTTTCTCATTAAATGAATATTTTAGAAGTTAGAGAGCTTCGAAGTTAGGTTCCCATTGACATGGAAATTCTCTAATATTTTGGTTAGGCAGTGGATATGTAATATTTTCTATTGAATAAAGAAAGCTCTTTGATCTCTGTTCAAACTTAATAAACTTTTTTTCATTTCTCATTTCCGAGAAAAAAGAGTTTCCAAGAGACAACTGATTGAAGATTTTAGGTATTCAACTTCAGATGGATTGCTTTATCTCTGCGCGACACTTTTTTGCACATAATGGGTTAAATGGCCAGGTCACAAGTACCCCGAAGACTAAGAGAAGGTTGGGGCAGGGTACTCACTGGAATAGCTGTAGGGAAACAGATCCCGTCAATTCTTTAACGTGCACAGGTATGACTCTCCCACACACAGGGGGCGCGCCAGGCTCGTAATCTGCGGTCCCCAGGTTCGAGTCCCAGCTGGGTCAGCGTTGAGATTTATCTCCGCAAAACTCCCCGCCCTGCCCACGGTCAATAGGGGACACTGATGGGCTTGGAAAGGCCGCCGTCCGTCGGATGGGACGTTAAGCCGTGGCCCCGTGTGCGGGAGAGCCATACCCTGTTAAAGAACACGCTGGATGGCCTTGACAGGAGGCTACCCTCTGTCTACCAACAACTGTTCCAGTGGCTCCCCTCCCCCAACCTTCTCTGAGCCTTCGGGGTCCATGTGACCTGGCCATTTAGCCCATGGTGTGCAAAAAAGTGCCGCTCAGAGGTTAAACAACTCAACTCAACCCACACACAGGGACACGGTTTAATGTCTCTCACGACGGGCGGTAGCCTTTCTAAACCTATCGGCGTTCAGTGCTGACTGTGGGCAGAGCAGGGAGTTTTGCAGAGGTAAATCTCAACGCTGGCCCAGTTGGGACTCGAGTCTGGGAACTTCAGATTACAAACCTAGCGGACTACCGACTGAGCCACAAGGGATGGGAGCAATCGACTAGATTTCTACTGCAGTCTAACATTTTCCCCTTCGTTTTAGGGTTTCCTAAAATTACTTGAAAAATATGTCAAATATGCACAAGTCGAATAACCAGAGGCGTAGCTAGGCTTTTGTCGCCCTTGGCAATTTTATAATTGTCCGCCCTTGTTCGGTTATTGATAAAAAAAATACACGTTATTTATATTATATATATTTATTGTCATTATTTTAATACAGTTACATGAATAAATATTAATTGCACACAAATAATTGCCAAAGAAATTACAATTAATTGTTTTTTAAAGTATTTTAATTTTTCCTACTTTTTCGTTGGCAAAATCTCATCAAAATTAATTTTTTGAGTCAGTTCTCGTTCGATTGATAGGAAACAAAGTGATGATGTCCTCATGTTGATCTTAAACAATTCCGGGGTTTATAAACAAAATAAATTCAATATAATGTACAGTCGCTCAAAAAAGTATCCGAACGCTGTGGTTGATTACAGAATTCAGAAAAAATATCTGCGAAAGATTTTTTTAGAAATTAGTGGTCTGGCAACCTTCGTATCACGTGACACGAAGGTTGCCAGATCACTAATTTCTAAAAAAATCGGATCGTGTGGGCTCACTCACGGAAATATTGAGCGTGTGCAGTTACCGTTCACAGCAAACTGGAGCTTGTGCAGTAACTGTACACGCTCCAGTTTGCTGTGAACGGTAACTGGAGCGTGTACAGTTGCTGTACACGCTCCAGATATTTTTCCTGAATTCTGTAATCACGTGACACGAAGGTTGCCAGATCACTAATTTTTAAAAAATCTTTCCCAGATATTTTTTCTGAATTCTGTAATCAACCACAGCGTTCGGATACTTTTTTAAGCGACTGTACAAATTATGAAGTCTCGTCCAAAGAAAAATATACCTATGCAATATAATTTAATTTTGTAATGGCACGATTTGTAAAAGTAATATGAACAGTTGGAAATTGCGCCCCAAACCTGTTTTATGGCATGCGCGGGGTAGGGGGGGGGGGCTAATTGTCAGCCAATAAAAGGAAAAATATTTTTGTAGGAAATAACGAAAATCTATAATATGCTGTCTTTATAATAAGACGGTATGAACAATACGTATTAAATTCAACGAATTACGGGCGGTTAATCATTCGATTTTATTTTGCACGTAAACATCATCCCATGCCAACACCTCCTACAAGAGAAAGCCATCCAACAGACTCCATGACGTCACGCTAGTTAGACCCACGTTCGTCTCGTCATGAGCACTTCGCTTGTTAACTGTATGATAGTGACTCTAACCGGATTCTTTATAAACCGTATAACACGAGGTTTACTTTAACATTTTTTATTATTGTACTTGATGATTTAATGCATCGTTAACTTATAAGTTTTTATTTTTAAGCTTTACTCTGAAAATTTCCTGCTGAACAATTAGTATATAACCGATTTCAGCACTTTTCTTAAATTGTCTATATGATAAAAATTTTCTTCTATTAGGAAAACCAATTTTGATCATAATAAACTTTAAATATTATGCTACTATTAACAGATTTTATCACTTTAAATATTTTGGGATCTTTTTAAGTTATCACCACTTCTAAATGTTACCATTTCAAATAGAAAAACAATTCTAATTTCTATAAATAATTTTATTACCATATTAAAACATATGTACAAAAAACGATATAATTAAAAAAACGCATTTTATCCTCTTGACACATGATAGTTACATATAAATACTACTCACATGATTATTACAAGAATATACAATTTTTGGAACTGACTGATTTCCTACCCAACATAGGATATATCATCATTCACTGGATTATATAAAAGGCTTATTGCCAAAAAATTAAACTTGATTTGTGTACACAAATCATAAACACAATTTTTTTAAAACTGTTATTATGAAGATTTATAGGTCAGCATTTACATCTGCTGCATACACCTCTTTTATAATATCAAAGGCACATTATATTTAAATGAAAAACTATTTTGAATCAGATGCAATTAAATGCACTCTTATATATCTACGACTACCATAGAACAATTGATGAAAGTAAACCTCTTGCTCTACAATACTTTGCAAAATAATTTTTTTTCCAGCCAGAGCTATTCAAACTCAAGTTATCAACACTAAAGGCAATTCCTCTTACCATAAATGACTAATACAAAAAATTACACATACTAATGGACTATTCTCAAGCATGTATTTCCTCCAGATGTATTGCAGGAATCTATTATTTTCTACTTAAAATTCCTCCATCAAGTAAACACTGTAAATGACTACTAGCACTTGAGCTCATGGAAGGAGAAACCAAACCAAAATGAATAAAAATAAATTTTTCAACAGTGACTAAGCAGCAATTCCCTTATGATTTTACAGAACACATATCTGACTAATCATAAAAACACAATGCTTTACACTGATGTGTAGTACCAGCCTATAAGCACTATTATGAAGATATATAGGTCAGCTTTTACATATTCATAAACCTGTTGTATAATATTAATGGCACATTACATTGAAATTAAAAACTATTTTGAATCAGATGCAATTAAATGCACTCATATATCTATGACTACCATAGAGCACTGATGAAAGTCAACCTGTTGCTCTACAATACCTTGCAAAATATTTTCCCCCCAGCCAGAACTCTAATTTTTACTTCAACTCAAAATATTATATGAAAACTAAAGGAAGTCATCTCAAAAACCTAGTCAAAAAATTCCAACAAACCTGACTATCTATTTCATGAGTCCCATGTCTACAGGACATCTGTGAAAATTAACTACTGAATATATGCACACACACATATGAATTATCCACAATCATGAATGCAGTTATTCAATTTCAGTGTTCAAAGACTGGCAAGTGCAATTCTATTGAAATTAGTCAATAAACATTTAACTGGAAAAAATCAACTAAGAGGCAAAAAAAAATAATTAAAAACACCTGGACTATCATTTACATAGCCATTAAAAGAAAAAGATGGCACATAAAAAAATTAACTGCTTTTGGACTCCATTATTTAACAAAGCAAATAAACCTGATGTTAAGCACATGTGACAGAAAGTATTAATTACTATGATTTTCCGTCGCTTTAATCAGATCTATTATGAAATCCTGGCTGCAGCAAACTCACAGTTATCTTTCTACCAGTATTCTGATCATAATGCTCAGATATTCTGCAGATGTCTTTTATATCAAAATGGATTTCACAAACCTAAAAGTAATATAAACTCTCAAAACTTTGGCAAACAATTTATATTATGTATAGAACATTAATCATCCAAAAGAGGAGAGTTAAAAAAATATTAATCTTACCTCTCAACATTCAAATATAATCAAATAAATATATTAAATAAAAATGTATTGTGAATGTTGCATCTTAACGTAAATGAGAGTTTAATAAAATGTACTAATTCACCATTTAAACCAACTGTCTCTATTGTAAGGTGTCTCTCCTACAGATATTTCTAGTTTGCTTATGGAATTACAGAACAGTGATTCCCAACTGGTGTGTTCCTTCTAAGACACAGGTGTGTCGTGAAAATATGAAAAACAATAATACTGCGTAATAACATGGCAACGTCAAGGTAAGGGGACTATATCACAAGCATGTCACGTAAATAAATGATTTCAGAAGTGGCACCAAGTTAAAAGGTTCGAAAACGAAAACCCTGTTACAGAATCATGGTTTTATTTCTGTGAAGTTTCTAAAAGAGGAGGCATGAATCCTTATTATTTTGTAACCTAAGCATATATTTTTTTATAGCTAAATATATGTAGATATGCTCCACCACTGCATAAAATCCCATAGCTAAAAGCAGACTGATTTGTTAAAATAGATAATTCTAAGTATGTATCAATTCAATACCACTGTTACATAGTATAACCTGTACAAATACCTCTTAATACTAACCATTTTATCACAATTGTGTATTATAAAATTAACATTAACATAGTTATTTAATTTTATAAATGATATGGTACATGTTGTATGTTATAGCTTTGTAATATTTATGGCTAAATCATTTACTTTATCTCCAATATGAATTAGGTCACTCTTATTAACCTTAGCAAAATTATTGAGGTACTATGTAACCACAGTTACATAGTACAAGTGCTCTCATTTTAACATACTTATTTTACATTATTATATATATTATAAATGATATGGTAAATTTTTCAGCTTTGAAATATTTGTGGTTAAATCATTTAATATGTATCTCCAATATGAATTTAGGTCAATATTATTTACCAACAAAATTTTGAGGGTTTCAGCCCAAAATGTTACTTTAAAAACATGTTAATATTTCTATGTTCCATGAACAAAAAACATTAATTAAAATCTTCATCTCAAACTGTAAATACAGAATAATTTAATGAACTAAAAATTACTATAATGTTTAAATTCTGATATGTAAACAATGAAAGCAAGAAATACAAACGATTATGATATATAGCTAATGTAAATTGGAAATAGGTCGTTCACAGATATTCTTCAATAACTATCGATTTCAAAAATGCAGGTTTCAATAGTGAACATCAATAATAAAGTAATCGGTTTTTAATAATGTGAATGCAAAAAATATGATTAATTTACATATTCTATTTCAGAGCTACAGATGGAATGATAATTAACATGATTTTGCAATAACTCGGAAGACGGCTGCCAAAAAATAGCGATTCGAAGCGAAATAGCGATTCGTTTGTATACTCTAAATATTAAGAACGAAAAAAAAATCTAGTTTGTAACATTCCTATACATTACGAATAGTTCCAAAATTTTGAACTGAACATTAGATTCGAAACTACCGCCGCCATTTTTTCGTAGCGAACCACAGCAATAACTACAGCTTGTAATACTCTATTATATATATACACATCTACGAATTCACATTCATCAACTTGCACGAAAAATTTAATCAAAAATTAAACTTCTTTATTACAGATATAAACTACACATTATTAACAGATATAAACTGCATTAAAGTTAATGTTACGACAGAAGAATCTGGCAACCGAAAGCAAAGTTTCAGCCAACGAATAAGAACTTTGGGAGAATTTGGAGAAGAAGAGTGGAGCGTTAACGGTCGTTTTGTATCGTAACGGTTGTTGTATTGTAACGGTCTGTGAGTTCGAAAATGGACGGTGAGCTGTTCTGAGACAGTGCGCGTAAGTATCAAGAAGTAACTTGATGTGTTGTGTATACGCGGAAGGATAAAAGTGGGATCTTTTATCGTTAAGTATCAAGAAGTAACTTGATGTGTTGTGTATACGCGGAAGTATAAAAGTGGGAACTTTTATGGCTAACTTCGAATGTCTACACGGACTGTCTTTTTGTTCGGCTATTGTGTGAAAAGTTATTAGCACAGGACGAGAATTGGTTTACGAGTGAAGATCTTCGGGTGACCTGGTAAATCAAGTAAAAGGTAGTATTTAGTAAAATACACAGAGCTGATATTGTGTGCTCTACGCAGGAAGATTGATGACTTGTGCATGTTAATAGTTGATTTGTTGATAAGATACTTCATCCATATTTCCTTTGTAACAATTTACCTTGTATTGAATTTGGTTTTGAAATATAGCTTTTAATACTCACGCTCAGTAGCTATCCATTTTTTTGTAATCCGCAACATTTGGTGTCAGAAGTGGGATAATTTATTGAATGCCGTTAACTAGAAGTATGGATGAATTAGTAAAGTTGATAAATAGCTTGAAAGCCGATATGAAAGATATGAAAGCCGATATGGCTGCGCTGACTGATATGAAAGCCGATATGGCTGCGCTGATGACTGATAGGAAAGCCATTATGGCTACGCTGATGACTGATAGGAAAGCCATTATTGCTACGCTGATGACTGATAGGAAAGCCGTTATTGCTACGCTGATGACTGATAGGAAAGCCGTTATTGCTACGCTGGTGACTGATATGAAAGCCGATATGGTTACGCAGATGACTGATATTAAAAGTGATCTAGCTGCCCAAAGCGATAAAATAGGTGACTTGAAAGCCGAAATGGCCGCACAAAATACTGAGATGAGAGATGAAGTGGCTCCTCAAGTTGGTAAGATTATTGATCAGTTCAAGGATAGTAAAACCGAACTCAATAGACAATGCAATAGTTTAAATGTTGAATTTGTCAGTGAAAAAGATGATCTTGATAGTGTTAAGTTAGATTGTAAACATGGAAAAGAGAAAGGCAACGCATATAAAAATGTGGATCTGCTACTGAAAATCAAGAATCGTAGAGATAGCGCAGATAATGCCTTTGACCACGCAACTACTGGTGATGCATGGCAGAGTGTCTATGTCGCTGGTGACATGTCTAGGAACTGTGAAGAACAATCACACAGATCAGAGAGCTGTGAGACTATACAGTACGCTTTGCACTTCAAAATACCTAGGTATACAAGTCTGTCACGATCTGAAGAGAGATCCACACGAAAGGTATTCTATTCCTCGCCGTCAGCAAAATGCGTCATGGACAATTATCGCAAAGGCAGAGTAACGAGTGGTAATGAGGGGGAACGAAACAGAGTTTACGTTTTGCAGAGTGGTCCGAGTAAAGAAGAGGCGTCCATTCATCATAGAAACAAAGTGCCATTCGACGTTACCCGGGAAGTCGGAGAGATTTTTCCGAAGCATATAGCCACACTTGAATCGTTTATAGAAAGTGGGGATTTAAGGAAGAGGAATTCCGAAGAATGGCTTAGAAGCGTAACAGGTGATGCTAGTAAAGGAGCTTCAGGCAGAGACAGTACTTCAAAGACTAACTTTCTGGATGAAACTAAGCCTCAGAGTTACGATCAGAGAGAAGTGAATCCCTCAGATAATTTCAACGTAGCCACGCTGAATTTCTTTTCTGAACAGTCAATGTGCAGATTTGGACATTATAACCATTTAGATTATAAGGATATAGAAAAGTTTTATCACGACTACAAGAGCTCTAAAGTGGACAATATCATGTTACAAAACTCGTCGCTGATCTCCAGAATGAACAATTTGGCAATCATGACTGATGTTTCCCTGGCTAATTACAATGAGAGCTCCAAGAAAGTGAATTCCGAAGAAACAGCAACTATGACCTCCTCGGGTCATGTGTTTTGCTGGAGACCCGAGTGGCGCCATCGGATGGTAGATGAAAACAGCACAGGAGGTGTCGGCAACAAAGTGAGTCTTGTCTTGGCTCCTGCACTTGCTGCTTTAGGTCTCAAGGTCCCTATGATCTCCGGTCGTGCTCTCCAATTGACGGGAGATACTCTGTACAAATTGGAATCCATCCCTGGCTTCACAGTCGACTGCACTAAAGATAAAATTGAGCAGATGATGGAAGACGTCGGATGCTGCATCGTAGGACAGACAGAGGAGCTGGTGCCAACAGATAAGGAGATTTACCGCTGCAAGGATCTGATGGCTACCATAGATAGCGTTCCTCTAATGATATGCTCAATTGTGTCCAAAAAGCTGGCTGAAGGAGTGTGTGCTTTGGTTTATGATGTTGAATTCGGAAAAGGAGCTATTGATCTCATCAGTACAGAAGATGTTGCTGTTGATTTAGTTATGAAAGTGGTTGCAGCATCACAAGCTCGTGGAATGAAGAGTTTGAGTTCAGCTGTTATCAGCAACATGGATTCACCTCTTGAAAACTCTGTTGACAACTCTCTGGAAGTGATGGAAGCTGTTCAGTGTTTCCTTGGTAACGGATCCTTAGAACTGCAAGAGCTCGTCGAAGAGTTAGGAGAACTTCTGCGTTTTGTGAACATTGTGGATAATAGGGTAGATGAAGCATCACGTGTCCGTAAGGTTCTGCATAACGGCAATGCTTTGAACAAGTTTCGTAACATGTTAATAGAACAAGGAGTATCTGAAGATGTTGCAAGCTGGCTATGTGAAGGTAAAACAGAAAAAATATTGCTAGCAGCCCGACACATCACTGATTTCACTTATACAGGAGAAACAGGTAAGGTTGTCGGATTAGAAGCTGCAATTCTAGCAAGAGTATGGAAGGAGGAGATGGACCGAAGAGCTAAAAAGAATTATGGAGCTGATATTATATTTGTGAAGCACCTTGGGGATCAAATGGAATCAGGTGAAATATGGCTGAAGGTTCATCACGACAGTTCTGAATTAAGGGAAAGTCAACTGACAAAAAGGTCAGACTGGAGGATGAAACTTCTCCCTAGATTTTATGTCACTAATGACTTTCATTCCTTGTTACTCTTGATAGAAGTAAAAATCCAAAGAAGAAAACTTTCGACAAAGAAGAAAACTTTTTACAGGTTTTGCACGAAAACTCTTAGTCGATTCTTCTCCCTGCAGAGACATAAACGTGTTCACAAGGGCTATAGGCCTTACACGTATTATGTTTGTGGACGAGGCTTCAGTCAGAAAAGAAATCTAGGTCATAATGAGATTCGCTTTCATTTTGACACAGACGTGGTATATCGCATTCGTCGATGTCCAGCTACAAAGTGCAAGGTGGTTCACGTGGATCGTTTGGCCATGTTTCATCGAAGAACTGAAGAAGCTTTGGAATCCAGAATTGTTCGGGACGAACAAGACCTAGGAAGGGGGCAGTGTTACGACAGAAGAATCTGGCAACCGAAAGCAAAGTTTCAGCCAACGAATAAGAACTTTGGGAGAATTTGGAGAAGAAGAGTGGAGCGTTAACGGTCGTTTTGTATCGTAACGGTTGTTGTATTGTAACGGTCTGTGAGTTCGAAAATGGACGGTGAGCTGTTCTGAGACAGTGCGCGTAAGTATCAAGAAGTAACTTGATGTGTTGTGTATACGCGGAAGGATAAAAGTGGGATCTTTTATCGTTAAGTATCAAGAAGTAACTTGATGTGTTGTGTATACGCGGAAGTATAAAAGTGGGAACTTTTATGGCTAACTTCGAATGTCTACACGGACTGTCTTTTTGTTCGGCTATTGTGTGAAAAGTTATTAGCACAGGACGAGAATTGGTTTACGAGTGAAGATCTTCGGGTGACCTGGTAAATCAAGTAAAAGGTAGTATTTAGTAAAATACACAGAGCTGATATTGTGTGCTCTACGCAGGAAGATTGATGACTTGTGCATGTTAATAGTTGATTTGTTGATAAGATACTTCATCCATATTTCCTTTGTAACAATTTACCTTGTATTGAATTTGGTTTTGAAATATAGCTTTTAATACTCACGCTCAGTGGCTATCCATTTTTTTGTAATCCGCAACATTAACTTACTTTCGAACTTTCAGTTGCCACGAAATCCTTTCTTGATATTGCAGCCATTGTCTTCGCAAATCTTCATCATTTGGAAATCCTAACACTGAAACTTTTCGCTCATTCCTTGCCCCGGAGGGGCGGGGGTGGCTCAGTCGGTAGCGCGCCAGGCTCGTAATCTGCAGTTCCCAGGTTCGAGTCCCAGCTGGGTCAGCGTCGAGATTTATCTCCGCAAAATTCCCCGCCCTGCCCACGGTCAGTAGGGGACACCGATGGGCTTGGAAAGGCCGCCGTCCGTCAGATGGGACGTTAAGCCGTGGCTCCGTGTGAGGGAGAGCCATTCCCTGTGCACGTTAAAGAACACGCTGGATGGCTTTGACGGGAGGCTACCATCTGTCTCCCAACAGCTGTTCCAGTGGGTCCCCCAACCTTCTCTGAGCCTTCGGGGTCCATGTGACCTGGCCATTTAGCCCATGGTGTGCAAAAAAGTGCCGCTCAGAGGTAAAACAACCCATCCTTGCCCCGGCAATATGGTTCGCAACAACGAAAGGGCATTATTATTTCACACAGGGAAAAAAATGCGAAACACGTGTTGATTAGCAAGTTACCTCGATAACAACTTCACTTATTCCTCTTTGTAAACTGAGCTAGCCTAACTCAGTGCCGGATTTCTGCCTAGGCCTACAAGGCCCCGGCCTAGGGACCCAGCCAGCCTAGGGGCCCCGGTGGCGGAATCTTTACATAAGCTCAAAAGCCTGGCTTGCCTTATCAAAAAGCTGTATCGAAAATAATATTATAATAAATATTTTTACTACATTTTGCCAAAACAGGGCGCTCATAATATAACTTACAGCCCTGCGCGCAACAAAGCTAGATCTCGGATCTCGGATCTGGCAATGTTAAAGCAGGATGTGGTTCTGATATCTCTTATATTATATCACTTAATAGCATAATAATTCGTCGCTCTGTGAGTTTAAACCTTTATATTTAATGTTTTAAAGATTTGCTTAATTCCTTAGATATCTTTCTTGCCCATCTCGAGAACTACTTCATTAAATCTTTGCAACTTTGAACTAGTCGTTTAGTTAAGCCTAACGTTGGTAAGCTCGGCGTGCCTACTTTGCTGTACTAACTTTTGTCGTGCTAACTTTGCAAATTCCTCAGCAATGGAAGGCTTGTGTGCTACCTGTGGGAATGAAGTTCTAGAGACGACTGACAAACGCTCAGATTCCATCAGATGTAAAGGGGCCTGTAGAAGCCAATTTCACTACTATTGTGCAAATATTACAGAAGATAACTTCCGCAAATTTTCTGCAGAACGCAAAAACAAATGGAAGTGTATGAAGTGCAAGTCTTCTGATGCTTCCCCTGCCAGGTCGCAAGATATTGTGTATGCTGCGTCAGGTGCTTCTTCGACTTTCGCTGAATCCTTGGAGAGAGATCAAGGCTTCAGTTCCGAACAAATGGCATCAATTAAATCTTTAATATACCATTCGGTTAAACAGGCAATGATTGAATGCATGGGTGATCTGAAGAACAATATCGTGGAACTTACCAAATCATTAGATTTTTTATCAGGAAAATATGATGAATTACGGGATAAGATTGAAAATGTCACTCAGGACTTGGTTCTCTGCAGACATGAAAATAAGAAATTATTAGCTAAGAATCAGAAATTGGAAAATACGATCGAAAATTTATCAGAAAGGGTAAATGATTTGGAACAGGAAAGCAATGTGTGCAACTTAGAAATTCAAGGTATACCCGAATTATTACAAGAAAATGCAAAGAACATCGTAGGGAAAATTGCTAATTTCCTAAACGTTAACTTTAAATCCCAAGAGGTACTGGAATGTTTCAGAATTGGTAAAAAGGAAGAGACTTCAACACGTCCACGTACAATCTTAGCAAAGTTTAAAGACCGAGCCCTACGAGATGCTTTTCTTGACAAAGTAAAAGGACATCGTGATCTGAATACCAAAGATGTAGGTATTGTTAATGAAAAGCATATAATCTACCTCAACGAACATTTGTCAAGATTTTATAGAGATCTCTTCCACAAGGCAAGAAGAGTCAAAATAGAAAAACAATACAAATATATATGGGTAAAAAATGGGAAAATATTTCTAAGAAAGGAAAACGGAGCACAATGCCGCCTTGTTAAATCTGAAAGAGATTTGTTATCATTGTAAGTATATATATTTTTTTGTTCACAGTGAAATATCTTTCATCTTGTAATGGCTACAACTAATTATGTTCAGTCTGAAAATCTCAGTCTGATTTATGGCAATTGCTTTAATAAATCAACTTTTTCTATTTTCTCACTCAACTGTAGAAGTCTGTATAAAAACCTTGATGAGATCTTGGTAACTTTAGAAAGTAGTAGTTTTCTATTTGATTCTCTTGTATTTGTGGAAACATGGCAAAATAACAATATTCCACATATCAATGGTTATACTGGTGTACCATTGATATACTCGCAAAGGTGGAGGAGTAGCACTTTATTTCAGAGAAAGCTTTTCTTTCAAGATATTAAACAATTTGTCAGTTATTACTGATGATTACGAGATTTTGCTTGCTAAATCAGGAAATCTGATTGTGGGCAGTATTTATCGACCACCTCAGGGTGATGTACAATTATTTCTGTCACATCTAGAATTTGTTTTAAACTCATTACTTAAACTGAAATCGATCTTTATATTAATGGGTGACTATAACCTTGATATTATGAACCAAGATAAAAATGTATTAAATTTAACAGACCTAGTTAATTCATATGATTGTTTTGTTTTAAACAGTGGATTACCAACTAGAGTTGGAAATCAAAGTTCTACACTAATTGATTATGGAATTTCGAATGTAGATTGTCAAAATGGAGTTCTGATGTCAAAAATTACAGATCATTTCCCCACATTTTTTCTGGTCCAAAGGACAAATTTTCAAATGCTACCTAGCAGTTATAGATATAGAGAAATCAATGACAATAATATTCTGCAATTGCAATATAAATTAAATCGTATTGATTGGCAATTCCTTTACTTAATCAGCGATGTAAATGAAGCATATAATTATTTCATAAATATTTTTATAATCACTATAATAAATATTTGCCCACGGGTATTAAGAAGTTCCAAAGGCCAAATAAATATGCTCCTTGGATGACGAAAGATCTGAAAAAATTAATAACTAGAAGAGATAATTTATACAAAAAAGCAAAAGAAACCCATTTAGAGGATGACAGTTCTGCATATAAAGAATTTCGTAATTTCGTTACTGCCCAAATCAGACAAACAAAGAACGCCTATTATAACAGTAGATTTGATTCTAGCAAAAATTCTAAACAGAAATGGAAATATCTCAACGATGTTTTGGGTAGAAATAAATGTAAGTCAATAGTAGGAGACATTTCTTCTGATGATGCAATTATTGCTGATGACTATGCGAAGTCCAATGCCTTCAATAGCTATTTTCATGATACCGTTAACGAATTGATACTGAACCAAACTGAAAAATTTCATGGCAAATATAAATATCAAATTGAGTGCATAGAGCAGACATTTTATGTCATGCCAATTGTTACTCAAGAGATCAGTAACATTGTGAATGATCTAGGAGCTGATAAGTCACCAGGTATAGATGACATAAATATTAATGTAATTAAAAAGATTATACATACAATAAAAGAACCTTTGTGCTATATATTTAATTTATCAATAATAAACGAAGTATTCCCGGATAAACTGAAAATTGCCAGAATTCTTCCCATACATAAATCAGGTGATAAAGAAAACATAGAAAACTACAGACCAATTTCAATTTTGCCAATCTTCTCGAAAATCTTTGAAAAGCTAATTTATACACGTATGACTAAATTCCTAGATAATATGAAAATTATCACACAACAACAATATGGTTTTCAAAATAAAAAATCTACTTAGACAGCCATTGCAGATTTATATGAGCATATTGTCAATCATTTGGATGCAGGTCACATTGGATTAGCTGTATATCTTGATTTTACGAAAGCATTTGACAGTATTAACCATGAAATTTTGTTAAAGAAAATTGAATTTTATGGCCTGAGAGGTAAAATAAATAACTGGTTAAGAAGCTACTTATTTCAGAGGAAAGCTCTTGTAGAAGTAAATGGTAGTATATCAGATGAACATTTTATTTACAGAGGTGTGCCTCAAGGTTCGATTCTTGGTCCGATCCTTTTCCTACTTTACATTAACGACTTAGCAAAGTTACACATTAATTCAAAGATGTTATTATATGCTGATGATACAAGCATTGTCGATTTCAACCAAGATTCTGCAAGCCTGATTAGCAGTGTTAACTACTCTCTAAATATTATATCTGAATGGTGCAGACATAACAATTTATTAATAAATGTCAAGAAATCCAAATACATGATTTATAAAAATAAAAACAAAAATATCGATGAGAAATGTTTCGATGTGAAGATTAATGAAATTAAGCTAAAGAGATGCACTGAATATAAATTCTTAGGAATATGGATCGATGAAAATCTGAACTGGTCATTTCACGTAAAGCAGCTGAGAATCACTCTGTCAAGGAATATTGGTATGATTGGTAAAATACGTCATCTGGTTAACAAACAAATTTTGACAAATTTATACTACTCTTTCATTTATTCTTATATAACATATGGAATCTTAGTCTGGGGTAATACTTTTGACTATAATCTGAATGCTATATATCGTCTTCAGAAAAGAATTGTTAGATATATTGTTGGTAAAAGATATTATGATCCCGTGGCACATTTATTTTCTGAGGTTAAAATTCTTAATGTCTATAATAATTACAAACTGATATCAGGAAACTTTGTGTATTCGATTACAATGAGATTGATTAAATTGGATAGATTTAAAGACTATTTTCAGAGTCTTTCGAATTTTCATAATTATGAAACACGTCATAGAGAGGATCTGAGTATACCTTTGTGTCGATTGTCAATTGGGCAGAGATCTATCAAATACAATGCAGTAAAAATTTGATCTGAATTTCCTGATGATGTTAAAAATGAAAAATTATTTAAAATCAAATGTAGAACGTTTCTACTTACAAAGCAATGAAACCTTCTATGTATCAGTGTAATATGTCTCATAACCATTTGACCTTTTATACTATTGAATTATTGTGCTATTTGAATTATTGTATACTTTACTGTTGTCATAATTGAACTTTAAAGGAAATAGGGAGCATTAACTAAAAATAAGCGTCAGCTTACTATGCTCTCCTTTTTTGTTTCGCCTTTCCAATTAAACACCAATATTTAATATGATTGTTATTTACTTTTTCTGATGCAATTGATATTTCTCAGCTATTTCACTTCTCAATTTTTTCATGTATATATTAATTGTTATTAGATAATTATGCTATGTAAATGTATATTGTATTGACTGGCGGAATAAAATAAAGATTATTATTATTAATTAGGCCTCTTCGTTTCCCCTCTCTCTCGCCTGCAGTATCCACGCTTAGCATTGCCAGGCCACGCGCAGGCAGTCCATTCTATATGTCGATGCAAGAAGACTAGAGACAGGAGAGTAAACTCTGGTGGAGGGGGTAAGATAAAATGGGCCAAAATATACGTGCCTAAGTGGGCGGCTCTCGCATTCCGTACACTGCGTAGTATTCAAGTGCGCAGCGTTTGCTTGTGTTGGTTTGTCATTGTAAGCCGTGTTCTGTGCCAACTGTCAAGCTTCAAACATTGCGCAGAAAGCAAATTTCGTTCCACTGCGCAGTGTACGCGTACGCGAGATCCGCCTACTTAGGACTGTAATTTTTTAGCCTACCCCCTCCACACGAGTTTACTCTCCTGTCTCTAGTCTTCTTGTGTCGATGGTTGAGATGCGGTCGTTCATCTCGCTCGCAGCTCGCATACAACACGACAACGGACGAGCGAGAGCGGTGCGATATCAGTAGAGTAGGTAAGTTACCTAGTAATATTAATATGAACTTTGTAGTGATCCCCGCTACTGTCTGTGACGCGTCACGCCGGGTTACAATTTTCTTTTCATATTTTTGTCATTTATTAAATTAATCGTATGGTTGTATGCTTGTATGTCGATATGTAAGTATGCACAGAAAAAAAGATTTACTTGAACGAAGAGAAAAATTCTTGAATTAAGAAAATTTGAGGAAAACCGAAATTGTTTGAACAAATTAACAAATAAACAACAAATTGAAACATAAAAACATTATTCCAAATAATTAAACAAAGTTCCTATTGTTTAATGACCCTCTCCTTTTATATTCGTTATAGAAATTACCGATGTCGCGATGTCTGACTTCAATAAAAAACTAAGTGGGTTCCAGAAAAGAAAACGGAATAAAGAAAAATTCGAAAAAGAAAAAGAGCTTCTTCGTAATGTTCCTAAGTTAAACACATTTTTCGTCTCGTCTACGTCTACGTCTAGACCTAGTTCTGGCTCTAGTCCTAGTACTAGTAGTACTAGTGCATTAGCCAGTGGCAGTTGCAGTGATGCTGCTGATGACCGTCAACAGGCAACTCCAACAAATGTGTCTGACTTCAACGAGCTACCCGAAAACATTATTTCTGAAAACCCCGTAACAGCTACAAAAAACGATTCTTTAGAAAATCCTGAATCTAATTCTTCTTTAAGTGACGATCCTGCTGAGTGGATGCTAGACGAAGTTACATTGGAGTACCTTGTTCAAAATGGCGTAAAACAAAATATTGATGCCGACTTTTCTTCTTCAAGGCGTCAGTACGCAGATAAAACCAGGTATCTATCGCTGTCACTTTTTAGCCGAACATTAAGCAATGGTGAAACACGACCTCGACCTTGGCTCATATTTTCGAAGAGCAAGGGTGCAGTGTTTTGCGCCCCTTGTAAGATGTTTGGGAAATTGGGGTCGCTAGCTAATGAAGGGTACAACGACTGGAAAAACGCAGTTCAAAGAATGAAGGAACATGAGAATTCGGACGAACACAGGTCAGCACTTGCGACACTATTAGCTAGGAAGAATGCTGGCGGAAGAGTTGACAAGAGTCTTGTTCTTGAAACGGAAGAAGAAATAAAATACTGGCATGAGGTTTTGAGGCTCATTGTGGCTGTTGTGAGGTCACTTTCTGCACGCGGATTGCCGTTTAGAGGTTCCCATGAGAGATATGGATCAAAAAACAGTGGGAACTATGTTATGACCCTAGAACTTTTGTCTGAGTTCGATCCTTTTCTGGACTTACACATAAAACGCCACGGTAACAAAGGACAACATCATATCTTTCGTCAAAAATATGCGATGAAATGATCAATATCATGGCAGAAAAGGTAATAAATACAATCGTGACTGAGATAAAACATGCCAAATATTTCTCTATCTCTGTGGACTCTACTCCGGACATTTCTCATGTAGATCAACTTTCTTTCATAGTGAGATATGTCTCTGAAGACGGATGTCCTGTCGAACGATTTTTGAAATTCATTCCAAATTGTGGCCATAAAGCGGAAGACCTGGCTAAAGTCGTCCTAGAGACATTGAAAAATCACGACTTGGATATCACCGATTGCCGGAGGCAGTCTTACGACAATGCTAGCAATATGTCGGGTGTATATTCTGGTCTTCAAGCGAGAATAAAACAAGTGAACCCTCTGATAGATTTCGTTCCCTGTTCGGCTCACTCACTGAATCTTGTTGGATCCTGTGCGGCCGAGTCTTGTCAAGCTGCTGTATCTTTCTTCGGTATTTTGCAGTCATTGTATAATTTTTTTTCGGCATCAACACACAGATGGGAAATTTTGCTGTCGAAACTGAAGTCAAATTCAACAGTCATGAAGAGTCTTTCTCAGACAAGATGGTCTGCTCGAGCTGACGCCTGCCGAAGTCTATGTTGCTCCTGGGATGAGATCATGGCAGCTCTTCAGATAATTGCCAATGATGCAAATGAAAAACCATCTACGCGCTCTGAGGCTTCAGGTCTTCTGAATTCATTGACTCGATGAAAACTTGCTTTTTGTCACTTCTCTGGAATGACATCTTGGAAAGGTTCAACAAAGTAAGCAATTCTCTCCAATCTGTTAACATCGACCTGGGTACGATCGTTGAACTGTATCAGTCTTTGGTAACATACCTAGAACACCAGTACCTTTGATCATTATGAATCTCAGTACCTTTGATCATTAGAGTCGAAAGTTATTGAAAAATCCGGTGAAAATAGCTATGCATATGACATGCAGAGCAAACGTAAGCGTAAAGTCCAGTTCGACGAAGTAAATGGAAACGAGACCGAACTCTCTGGCAGGGACAGATTCAGAGTTACCATTTTTAACGTCATTATAGATAGACTAATTACAGAACTACGGAGACGCGGATCTTCTTATGAGGAGTTAAGTAAAAAGTTTGACTTTCTTACGAAACTACATCGTTTGGAATCTAAAGACATCCGTGAAGGAGCCAGAAACCTTATAACTTTTTATCCGGGGGATTTGGATAGGACTTTGGAAAACGAGTGTCTGCACCTGCAAGCTCATTTGTCGTCGAATGATGAAGTTATGGAGTTATCGTCACTGAAGCTATACAAATACTTATCGGAAAAAGGCTTTTTGGACATTTATCCAAACGTAGGAATGCGCTCCGAATGCTGTTGTGTACACCAGCGTCAAACTGCTCAGCAGAACGGTCGTTTTCAGCGCTAAAGAGAGTAAAGAATTACTTAAGATCTAACATAGGAAAGAACAGGCTCAATTCACTCTCTGTAATGTACATAGAGTCAGAAATAATGCAGTCAATTGACTATGATGACGTCATTCGTTCTTTTGCACAGAAGAAAGTTCGTCGTATGATTCTATAAATTTTATAGAATAACGTAACTATAGTAACATAGACTGTATTATTCTGATGTTTATTAAAGTCATTAAAGTCGATTAAAAATTATATGTTCTGTACTACTGCATTTAATTTGCTAAATTTCCAAAATAGCTTCGAGATGGTGGGGGGGGGGGGCAAATGTCAAGTGCCTAGGGGCCCTGGGTCTCTAAGTCCGGGCCAGACCTAACTACCTAAGCTGTCTGGCACGGGGCAGCATGGGTAGCACTTGGGTCTAACCTAGGGTGATGTCATCATTATTCTGTGACGCAGTTGTTTGGCCTTGTCTTCCAGGAGGTGTTGCCCGTGCCGCCCCAGCACCGTCCTGTGATTCCGGCGACCTTGGCAACTGCCCCGATGCCAACACGTTCCTACGCCTCTGCGAATAACTTTTAGCCTGCATTACCCTTGCTACCATTTTCAAAGGAAAGGAGGGGGAGATTCATAACTAAGATCTGATAAGAAGTAAGGTGCTCTGATAGCTGACCTATCCCACATACTCCATTTTTAGTGAAAAGAGACCTTAAGTATTGCCATCTTGCAGTTGATCGTGGCGCCATCTCTGATCGGGGACTAGCAACATAGCTTTCCATGATAATAGCGAGTTAACTGTTAAATAAAAAAATAAATAAATACCCCCTCAAGCAGCTACTTGCTACAGAGGTCTGACAGGAGCCTTTCAGTTTATATGCCATAGTACAAGGTCTGAGAGGATGGCAGGACCTCAGCAGAAAAACGACACATGCATCCATGCCTTTCTCTGGGGTTCGAACCCAGGTCCCTTAGATCAGTAGCCAAGTGTGCTAACCACTCGGCCACGGGACGGCCAAATCTTCCCACGCCGGGAATCGAACCCGGACCTCCTGGGTGAAAGCCAGGTATCCTAACCACTAGACAATATTACAGTTCAAATACGCAAGAAAAGCATTTTCAATGAAAGATTCGATAGTAGAAATCGATCGGAAAAGCCATGTAGCCATGGATTTGAAAATCTCATAGCCATCGGGATTATATTCCACTTGCAGCGAGACTCGAATTTTTTTTCACCTTTCCAGTATTCTATAGATATGGAAAGATAATAAAAAATAAATTAAATTAATATAATAAATATAAAAATGCAGAGATCTCCAGGAAAAATCCTACTTTTCCTGGGGTTCTCTGAATTTTTATAATGTTCTTGCAAGTTTGATTACAACAATAATTATCTGAACATTAACGAGTAAGGGAGCTCATCGGTAGGGCGCCAAACTCGTAATCTCCTCACCCTGCCCTCGGTCAGCAGGGGTACATATATGGGCTCTGAAAGGCTGTTGTCGTTGAAATTAAAGAACAGGCTGGGTAACCTTGACGGGAGGCTACCATCTGTCTCTTAATAGCAGTCCAGTGGGTTCCCTCCCCCAATCTCCTGAGTCCTAGGGGTCCTTGTGACCTGGCCATGGAGCCCATTATGTGAAAAAAAGTGCCACTCAGAGGTGAAACAACCCAATCCATCAACGAGTATAGTTAGGCTGTCCCTTTCCGATCGCAGATGGCTTCTAGTAATGAATGACTTTCACTTGTTAATGTTTATAGTGCATTCTAGCTGGAAGTTGAGCTAGATTGTAATCGCTCAGTGGTCAAAGCATCTGATATGTTTTTTGGGTCACTATCTCACTTGTAGCAAAAATTTTATTTTTCAGCTAACTTTTCAATTATATAAAAAATTTAAATTTTTCAGCTAACTTTTCAATTTTATTAAAAATTCAGATTTCTCATTATCTTAGAATATAAAAAAGCATTTATTTCCACTCAGTCTATTAAAATGTCAAAACATTCATTAATCTTTCACTTATAAGAAAAGATAAGATGTCGAATCAATTGAAATTCGACGAAAACACTCTTGAATATAATTTCGAAGAAGAGGATGGCTCAGTCGGTAACACGCCAGTCTCATAATCTGCAGTTCCCAGTTGGAGTCCCAACTGTGCTAATATTAAGATTTATCTCCGCAAAATACCTATCCTGTCCTCGGTCAGAAAAAGGTCACCGATGGGATTGAAAAGTTGTCTCCATCAAATGGGATGTAAACCACACACTGCGCGCGTTAAAGAACGTGCTAGATTGCCCTCAGAGGAGGACACCATCTGTCTCCTAACAGTTACCCAGTGGGTTTTATTCCTCTAACCTTCTCTGAACCTTTTTGGTTCTCTAGACCTGATCATTCAGCTTTGTGTCCGAAAAAGTGATTCTCGAAGAAAATCAAGACCGTTTGAATATTAAACTCAATATTAGAGCAACAGTTGACTTAATCCGGCTTGGATACTAACCAGGAACTACCGATAACATGCCAGGGGCCCTGATCATTCAGCTACTGGCCAACAATCAAAAGCTCATTGATCATATTATCATGAAATCGTGAGTTCGTGGCTCAATAAAATGTTTCCTCTGAACCCGGTTGCTTAGTTTTAATCCCAGGTTCGGGTCCCAGCTGAGCCACCGTTAGGATTTATCTCCGCAAAAACTCCCCGCTTGTCCACGGTCAGTATAGAGTAACCGGGCTTGGAAAGACCCCCGTCCGTCGGATGGGACGTTAAGCAGTGGCCCCATGTTCAGGAGAGCCATACCATGTGCATGTTGGGGCGCGGGTGGCTCAGTCGGTAGCGCGCCAGGCTCGTAATCTGTAGTTCCCAGGTTCGAGTCCCAGCTGGGTCAGCGTTGAGATTTATCTCCGCAAAATTCCCCGCCCTGCCCACGGTCAGTAGGGGACACCGATGGGCTTGGAAAGGCCGCCGTCCGTCGGATGGGACGTTAAGCCGTGGCCCCGTGTGTGGGAGAGCCATACCCTGTGCACGTTAAAGAACACGCTGGATGGCCTTGACGGGAGGCTACCATCTGTCTCCCAACAGCTGTTCCAGTGGGTCCCCTCCCCCAACCTTCTCTGAGCCTTCGGGGTCCATGTGACCTGGCCATTTAGCCCATGGTGTGCAAAAAAGTGCCGCTCAGAGGTAAAACAACCCAACCCAACCCATGTGCATGTTAAAGAACATGCTGGATGAACTTGACGGTAGGCTACCATCTGTCTCCTAACAGCTGTTGCAGTGGGTCACCTCTCGCAACCTTCTCTGAGCTTTCGGAGTCCTTGTGACCTGGCAATTTAGCCCACTGTGTGAAAAAGTATGCCGTTCAGAGGTCAAACATCCCAACCCTTAGTTTTATTGTTAATGTGAAATTTTATCACTTTTCAATCGAATCAACATCAGATCTTTGCCGATAATTGCTGCCATACACGGAATACGCTATAATCGTCTTCTTCATGACGATGTGAATTCGGTAGTGAACCAGGCAGTAATCTACAGTTCGAGTCCCACGTGGATCACCGTTGAGATTTATCTCCGCGAAACTGCCCGCCCTGTCCTCGGTCACTATGGAACACCGATGGGTTTAAAAAGGCTGCCGTCCGTCGGATGGGACATTAAGCTGTGGCTCTCTGTACGGGAGAGCTATACTCTGTGCACGTTAAAGAACAGGCTGCTTGGAGTTGAAGGGAGGATTCTGTCTCCTAACAGCTGTCCAGTGAGTCCCATTTCTCCAACCCTTCTCTGGGCCATCGTGGTTCTTGTGACCTAGCTATTTAACCCATTGTGCAAAAAAAGTGCCTCTCAGAGGTAAAACAACCCATGACGCTGTGAGAGCCGAAACCCTTGCCTTCATACTAATTCGGTAATTCTTGGTTAGTATCCAAGGCAAGGGTACTCTTCCAGCAGTACTTACGAGATTTTGTACTGCTGGAAGAAGTTTCATTAACAGAAGAACATTGATCCGTGGCCTGTTCCTCAGTGGTCAGAGCATTTCCCATGCTATCAAGCGCTCTTGGGTTCGTATCGCATCCTAATAAAGATAATTTCTTTTCTACCCTTAATGCATATAAGCATTTTCACTGAATTTAAATTTTCATATTAATTTGCATAATGGTTCAAACTTTCCGCCATATTTTCCTCTCGTTGACGCCTTGATAACATTGTTTCATTTCGAAACTTTGGGCTCGATTCTAGCAAAGGAGTGGAAATAAATATGTTAATAAATATCGCGTTCTGTAATCAGCATAATCAATTAAAATTACTTTGAACAATTGGTTTGATTACAGACTTTTGACCAAAAACAAATTATTTATTAAAGATGATCGTCAGAGGATGATTTTCGAATCCATACCCAAAACAGCTGGCTGAAGCTTCTGAAGTAATGAAGATGATTATCGAATCCATGTCAAAAAACAGCTGATTGAAGCCTTTGAAGCAATGAAGATAATTATGGAATCCATGTCCAAAAACAGCTGACTGAACCTTCTGAAGTATTGAAGATGGTTATCGAATCCATGTCTAAACACTGTTGATTGAAGCTTCTGAAGCAATGAAGTTGATTATCGAATTCATGTTTAAAAATCGCTAGCTGAAGCTTTGAAGAATGAAGATGATTATCGAATCCATGTCCAAAAACCGTTGGCCGCAGCTTCTGAGATAATGAAGATGATTATCAAATCCATGTCCAAAAGCCACTACTGAAGCTTTTGAAGCAATGAAAATTATTATCGAATCCATGTTTAAAAACCGCTAGCTGAAACTTTTGAAGCAATGAAGATGATTATCGAATCCATGCCTAAACACTGTTTATTGAAGCTTCTGAAGAAATGAGGATGATTATCGAATCCATGTCCAGAAACCTCTGATTGAAGCTTTTGAAGCAATGAAGATGATTATCGAATCCATGTCCAAAAGCCACTGGTGAAGCTTTTGAATTAATGAAGATGATTGTCGAGTCGAATCCATGTCCAAAAACCGCCGATTGAAACTTTTGAAGAATAAAGATGATTATCGAATCCATGTGCATAAACCGTTGGCTGAAGCTTCTGAAGCAATGAAGATGATTATCGAATCCATGTCCAAAAGCCACTGGTGAAGCTTTTGAATTAATGAAGATGATTGTCGAATCCATGTCCTAACCCCGCTGGCTCAAGCTTCTGAAGTGATAAAGATGGTTATCGAATCCATGTCCAAAAACTGCTGATTGAAGCTTTTGAGACAATGAAGTTGATTATCGAATCCATGGCCAAGCACCGCCGATTGAAGTTTTTAAAACAATGAAGTTGATTATCAAATCCATGTTCAAAATCTGCTAGCTGAAGCTTTTGAAGCAATGAAGATGATTATCGAATCCATGTTCAAAAACCGCTAGCTGAAGCTTTTGAAGCAATGAAGATGATTATCGAATCCATGATCAAAAACCGCCGACTCAAGCTTTTGAATCATAGATTATTTTTATTTTTATTTTTTATTTATTTATTTTTATTGGGCATGGATTAGATTAGGGATTTTCAACGTGGGGTACGTGGTAAAAATTTTTGGGGTACGCCCTGAGAGCTCAAAATTCGCTAGATATATATTATATATATATGTTTTATTTTATTCCCATTTTTATACTATAATTACGGTGACTACACGTCCTTTATTTAAGAGGACAGTCCTTTATTTCACTGCTCTGTCCTTTAGATTTATTTTTTTATAAAATGTCATTTTGTCCTTTTTTTGTGAATTAAAATAGTAAACTGAATATTGGCGCGCAGTAAAAAGAGTTGAAATTTTTAAACATTTCACAGATAAACACGTATCTTTTAAAAACATTTTAAAAAACATTGAATTTTGCTTATGGCTCCCTGGATCTAATGCCCTCACTAAACGAATATTTTGATTAGCGAACAATATGTGGACCAGAGGAAAATATCAAATTAAAAAACGAAACATTGAAATTCATGTCAAAGATGCATTTATACCAAATGCAACTTTGACATGAATTGTATACAGTTTTAGGAATTTTTAAAATACAAACCTGATTTATTAAAAAAGTTCATTCTTTTGAAAAGTATCAAAATTAAATTTTTAAGTAATAATATGATTGTTTAAAATGCTATGTATACGCTTATATTTTATAATAAATGTTATAAAGTTTTTTAGTTTTAGTGAAACAAATAAACGCAACCTGCTTTTTTTATTTTGAAACAATTTTTGATTTGTCCTTTATTTTCTCCAAAAAATATGGTCACCGTAACTATAATTTTATCTATCTACACAAGGGGTATCTAACATATACATTTCCAGGGGGTACGTGAACCATAAAAAGTTGAGAACCACTGGATTAGATATCTTCATTGCCTTAAAAGCTTCAATCAGTGCTTTTGAAGCAATAAAGATGATTCTCGAATTTATATCCAAAAGCCGCTAGTGAAGCTTCTGAATTAATGAAGCTTCAATAAGCGGCTTTTTGACACGGATTTTAAATAATCTGTAAATCGAAGTCGCTGAAATGTTTGGAAATGAAGATGATTATCGAGTCCATGTCCAAAACCGTCTGGTTGAATCATCCGATGTAATGATAAATCACTATCAAATCCATGTCCAAATCAGCTGGTTTGTTCAAATATAATGAAGATGAATATCGAATCCATGTTCAAATCCGCTGTTATGTTTCTGCTCGACATTGAAAGTGCCCCACCCAGAAGGACGTGTCGTACAAATATGCAAATAAAAGGGTTGGTGTGTCCAGTTGAGATATGCAAATGATGATAATCCATAGCCAATGACGTTTGTGGCTCAAGAGGTAAAAGGTGCAAGAAGGAACAGGGATGGTATTGTGTTTATGCAGGTGGAAGTCATTCGAACGGTTGATATTAGGTGGTTCTGCTTGGAAATTGTTCAGCGATGGCCGAAAATGCCTGGTACACGCCGTCGGCAGATTTATCATCATTTGGATGCTTTTGAGAGAGGAAAAAATTATAGGCCTATGTGAAGCTGGATGGACTACACATCGTGTCACTGCCCATGTTCATCGGGATGCACGAACTGTTGGACGCTGTTGGCAACAGTGTGGAAATGAAGGTTCTAGTGTGCATCGCACAGGGAGTGGTGCCTTCTGGCAGACTTCAGCACCGGCTTAATAGGCACTTTGTTCGACATGATCGTTCGTCACCACAGAGCACTGTAGACGATATTCGACGGGCTGTGTCAGCAGCCATGAACGACCCCATAACGACCCGAACGGTAAATCGAAGGTTGCATGAGACACATCTGCGCTCTAGGAAAACCGTTACGTCGACTACCATTGACTGCAAACCATCGCAGCGCTCGTCTGGCTTGGTGCCAAAGTCGTGCGAACTGCCTTCACGAATGGAACACTGTTGCGTTTAATAATGAATCCTGTTTCTGTCTGAGTGTTCACGTGAAAGGATGGATCCAGCTTTTGCTTTTCAAACAGCATAATGATATGAGGTGCTGTTGGATATGACAGCAGGTCACCTCTTGTCCGCATCACGGGTGCACTGACAGCTGCACGATACGTTAGCTCGGTTCTGCAGCCCGTTTTGTTACCGTTCCTGGGAGGCGTACAGCAACCCATTTTCCAGCATGACAACGCCCGTGTACACACTGCTAGACTCTCCAGATAATGTTTGCAACATGTTCAAGTATTGTCATGGCCTGCACGATCTCCAGATTTATCCCCATTAGAAAATCTGTGGGACCACAATGGATGACGTGTGCAATCCTCTCACCGGCTAGTGCAAAATCCCGATGAATTATGGGAGCAAGTCAACACTGCTTGGTGTGCAATTCCTCAGGACAATATCTGTCGACTGTGTATGACTCCATGCCACGCCGTATTGCTGCCTGTATTGCTGTTCACGGCGGTGCAACCACCTACTGAGGCAGTCATATTGTGCTGCATAATCTTATCTTCTAACCGCTGTACGTGGCTGCAAATTAAATCATGGTATGCCAATATGTATTGCTATATTTGAGTGCTACATTCATCCCTATCCCTCACTCCTTCTGGGTGGGGCAATTTCAATGTCATGCAGTGTACAATGAAGTTGATAATCGAATCCAATATCCGCAAAAACCTCTAGATGAGTTCGAATGTATCAAAAGAATAGGAATATATGAACAATCCTTGCTGCTCCAGGATGTTCAAATTCCTCTGGTCTTCCTACAGTGAAAAGGACCATTTTCAGAACCAAGACACATCATAAATATTTCTGCTCTCATTTCGCCTACCGCATAAGTCTTCTCACAAAGATTCAAGTTGATAAATTCTGTCCTTTGTAGTTATGCGCTACACTGACGGAAAATTTATCGTCCTTTATTATTTATTTAGCTCAAGAAAGCACCTAATATATTCTTCCACATTGCAATGAGATCTCTTAATTAATAAGACCATCTCTTGCGAGGATTAACGCAGAGGGTAATTTCTGGTGAGAGTCAGAATATGCATCATGGGTAATCTGCATTGACGAGTAAAATACGATTTACAGGAGTCAAGTTAAGGTGGCTAGAGTAATAGCGATCGTTTGCTTGTTTTACGTAGATTTTGAGTGTTGGGGTTATATTACCTCTGAGCAGCACTTTTATTTCAACCATGGGCTAAATGTCCAGGTCGCAATAACCCCAAAGACCACCAGTACTCATTTAGGGTGTTTTAGCGTGTACAAAGTGTCGTAAAGGTGACAAATCGTACAAGAGAGTTCAGCAAAAGGAAACGAAACGAGGGATGTTTAATATGCATAAAAATTTCAGTTTTTTCATTTGTCTGAAACATAAAAAGTCTGATTTTGATTCTGATCCCTGAGATATGAATTATAATTAAATATGGCTGCAGATAAATATAATGGTTTAGATAAATATTATCAGAATATAAGAGGATTTAAGAAACAAAACTGTACATCTATTCACAACTATACTTTCGAATGATTATGATATTATACGTTTAACAGAAACATGGTTATGTTGATAGTATTAAAAATGATTAATTATTTGATGATAGACATAACATTTATAGAAACGGCAGAGAGCAAGATACTGCTAATTTAAAAAGACGTGGGGGGAGTTTTAATTGCTATTAAGAAGAAATTTGTGGCCTCGGAAACTTTGAAGATGAATTGTACAGAAGAATGTATTTGGATAAAAATTAAGATGTTGGGTTCTAAAGATATAGATGTATATTTATGTGTGCTACATTTTCGCACGGCAGAAAATTTATAATCATATGATGAGTTTTATAATATTTTAGATTGCAATCTCAATATAATGAACAATCATTTATTTACTTTGGAAGATTTTAATATACAGGGTGTCCCTGAATTCATGGCACAGACATGAGGGGATGGTAGTACACACCGAACCCAACAATATTCGTCATAGAACATGCGGCCGCAAACGCAGTGAGGAGTTGGAAATGAAGGACAGACACAGAGGTTTCCAGAGTGACATTTATTGGAGATCATTAGAACAAATGTTCAAACATCTGCCCCCCATCGTTCATACAGGCAACACAACGGCGGAGTAGTGATCGGCGTACCTGCTTGTAAACACCGGACTTGTCGTGCACATCGGCGGCTGCGACGAACAGTTGGGCTACCAGATCCTCCGCGGACTGCACGGGCGTCTGGTACACGACACTCTTCAAATGTCCCCACAGAAAGAAATCGATACAAGAAAGATCGGGCGATCTGGGGGGCTATGGGAGGGACCACCGCGACAATCCATCGGTTCCAAAATGTGGTATGAAGATGCTGACGCATGTCCATGCTGAAATGGGCGGGTGTCCCTTCGTGCTGGGGTGGGGGTGGCTCAGTCGGTAGCACGCCAGGCTCGTAATCTGTGGTTCCCAGGTTTGAGTCCCAGCTGGGTCAGCGTTGAGATTTATCTCCGCAAAATTCCCTGCCCTGCCCACGGTCAGTAGGGGACACCGATGGGCTTGGAAAGGCCGCCGTCCGTCGGATGGGACGTTAAGCCGTGGCCCCGTGTACGGGAGAGCCATACCTTGTGCACGTTAAAGAACACACTGGATGGCTTTGACGAGAGGTTACCATCTGTCTCCCAACAGCTGTTCCAGTGGGTCCCCTCCAACCTTCTCTGAGCCTTCGGGGTCCATGTGACCTGGCCATTTAGCCCATTGTGTGCAAAAAAGTGCCGCTCAGAGGTAAAACAACCCAACCCAACCCTTCGTGCTGGGACCACATACAGGTGCGGATTGGGGCTGGAACATCCTGAAGCAATTCCGGCAAAACCTGTTGCAGAAATATACGGTACGTTCACCCATCGAGGTGGTCCGGCAGTAGATAGGGTCCAATTAAATAGTCATGCACGATCCCCGCCCAGGCATTAACAGCGAGCCGTTGCTGGTTCGAATTTGGACGTGTACCATGGGGGTTCTGGGCCACCCACAAATGCGCATTATGGCCATTCATTACACCTTCATGTGAGAATGTTGATTCATCCGTAAAGAATAAATGTGCGGGGAAATCGGGATGTACGGCACTTAGCTGCAGGAACTACTGGGCGAAACGTGAAGGTGTGTTCGTCCATTCGCCTGCCCGGAATTACGGCTAATGCATTATAACAACATGATGTTATTATCTAAACCGCTTCGCCGATGAGTGGAACTCGAACCCACGCCTCCCAATTACTTGACAGTTTAAATTCTATGTCAACAGGTAATCTATATATTTACTATTCATTGATTCATGTATTTCGACTTTCGAACTTTTGGGCCTCTTAAACTTATTATAGATTAGGGGCTCAGACAGTCGAAGTCGAACCCTAGCCTTGAAGTTCCACAGTAAACTTACCGAAAGGGTTTGTTGGTCAACAGCAAAGTTTCGAAATGGGCTTGGAGTCCTGCAACAAAGCGTCTTCCACTATTTCGCTATGAGTTATGATTGTCATAAATTCTTTTATTGTTAAAGGCTAGTTTACACTGGCATGGATTACTGGCGCCAATTAGTGACTAGGAACTACTAGCTGAATGTACACATCGAGCCGATCTGTACATGAACGAAAATTTAATGTTGTAAAATCACAACCTATTGGCGCCAGTTCAACAGACCACCCCATTTTACCACAGAGGTCTGACAAGAGCCTGTCAGTTTATATGCCATAGGAGAGGGTCTGTGAGGATCACAGGACCTCAGCAAAAAAAATCGCACACATCCATGCCTTATACGGGGCTCGAACCCAGGTCCCTTAGAGCAATAGCGATGCGCGCTAACCACTCGGCCACGGGACGGCAAATAACTGTATTAAAAATCTCAAACACCAAACTGATATTGTTATTCAACAAAAATAATGTTTTAATTCAGTCGTTTCATGTTTTAATGATATATGTATGATATAAACAGATTCCTACTGAACATGGGAGAACATTTTGGGTGAAATGTATCCTGTTTATAATAGTCACCTTTTCAGTTAGTTTGGAAGTTGATTAGATTACGAAAATAATTTTACAAGGAGGAGATTTCTGCTTGGATGATCCATAGAACTAAACTTATCTGGGCGGGTCGGTAGCGCGCCAGGCTCGTAATCCGTAGTTCCCAGGTTCGAGTCCCAGCTGGGTCAGCTTTGAGATTTATCTCCGCAAAATTCCCCGCCCTGCCCACGGTCAGTAGGGGACACCGATGGGCTTGGAAAGGCCGCCGTCCGTCGCATGGGACGTTAAGCCGTGGCTCCGTGTGCGGGAGAGCCATACCCTGTGCACGTTAAAGAACACGCTGGGTGGCCTTGACGGGAGGCTACCATCTGTCTCCCAACAGCTGTTCCAGTGGGTCCCCTCCCCCAACCTTCTCTGAGCCTTCGGGGTCCATGTGACCTGGCCATTTAGCCCATGGTGTGCAAAAAAGTGCCGCTCAGAGGTAAAACAACCCCACCTAAACTTATCTGATTTAAACTAAGCTGGCGATTTGGCTTTCTTGTCAAATGTTCATGGGATGACCATTTTCATTGAAATCATTTAATCGGACAAACATGGTGTGTTTTGGCAATCAGTCATTTGGTAATTGGGTAAACTTGGTGAAAAATACAGAAAAAAATGTAAACAAAGAAAGTTTCAAATGAAAGATAAGTTCTTAGAAAAGGTTGTGCTCTGGAGCAACTTTGTTGAGTTTATCTTGAGAGTTTTGTGATAGACTTGACAAAGAAGTAATGAGATAAACAGAAGAATAAGAATATTTGCTGGAACCTTTGAAATTCAGCGGAAATTGTGAAAAACAATAAGTGAATGCAGTTGGCTTCTAAAATTAGAATACAAAATTTCTTAACCCTCTCTAATGACTGATACGGTTCAATAAACAAAGCAGCATGTTTCGTAGGGAGAAATTACACCGCTATCGCCATATTCGCCACGTGTTCAGCAGCACGATAATGTAAGGAGAAATTACACCGCTATCGCCGTGTTCTCCAGGTTTTCAGCAGCATTTTATAGGGAGAAATTACACTAGTAGCGCCATGTTCTCCACATTTTCAGCAACAATTTTTGTAGGGAGAAATTACACTGGTATCGTCATATTCGCCACATATTCAGCAACACGATTTGTAAGCAGAAATTACACTGGTATCGACATGTTTCCCAAATTTTCAGCAACACGTTTTGTAAGGAGAAATTACACTCTATCGTCATGTTCGCCACATTTTCAGCAACATTAAACGAATGAGTATTGATGGAGTTTCTAATGAATTAATGGAAAAAGGCAGAATTATGAGGGTCATTCAGAAAGAAATGCCACACAATTTCTTTACAGATCACTATAATGTTACTTGTGCCTTATGTAGGTAAAACATCTAGGAACAAAATCCTCTTTTTCTTTATGATTACCATCACGCTGCCCCTCGGTGCGAGCTCCTGTACTTGGTAAAGCGACTACCTTATGAAGGTTATGCTGGTTCAGGTACCTTCACATGGTCCTGAAAGCTCGCCCACGTGTTTGCCATGCGTAGATACCTTTGCCCCAGGAAGGGAGGATCCTGGTAGTTGCTCAGGGGTCCTCGTCTGCTTTCCTCAGCTCATGCATGACCTAGCAGGGTCCCCTTTGGCCCGTCATGTCATTGGGGAGCCTGTTCGTTGCGAGTCTGGGCAGTGATTTCGAGGGCCACTGCTACACACTGCTTTGGCCATGCTTCAGGTAATCGGGAGGTCCTAGGGTGACCTCCTCAGGATGAAGCGGCTGGACCTGACAGGGGTAACTGTGCAGTACGGTGAATGCCATGTCCATGTCTGGGCAACGGTTTGGAAGTTTCCCCACACATTTACTAATTTTATAGTTTCCTTTATTTATTTTATTATATTTTCCTTTTTTTTTTTAGTTTCCTTTTATTTTGTGAGGCCAGTTCGTTCTCACACTTTTTTATTTTTTCACTTATTCGATTTTGTGAGAACTGGAGTGAGTTCCTCATATTTATCTTTTCCTTTTCGTTTTTATTTCTTTGTGAGGACATGGCTCAGTGGTTGTGTCGGTAGAGTGCCCTGATACACTGGCATCTGATTGGGCATCTCTTTGTTAGACTCCGTGGTGGGTAGGGAACAACAGGCACTGACCTACCAATTAAAAAACATGAGTTTCTCTGAAAGAAATTCACTGGCCAATGTTGCCAAGAGGGCTCGGTATGAGCTCCTATCTTCTCTGTCATCTTCATAAACGTCACCGTCTTCACATGTGTTTCTACATCCCCAAGATTCCTGATCATCTATTCAACGGGTGATCATGTAATTGGGGATAGGTCCCCTTTGTTTTCGCAAATAAAAGTCTGGAAAGTCTCGATGGAGCTCCAAAATCAGTCAAGCCCTTAAGATCTGGTGATTTGCTGGTGGAAACTACATGCTCGAAACATTCCAAGCTACTATTAAATCTTACAGCAATTGGTGGGGTGTGCAGTCACCATCACACCCCACAAGACGCTGAATTCCTCCCTGGTTGCAATCTCCAAGTGGGGCATCCTCAAGGTTTCTGAGGACTTACGTTATCTTCACTGAAAGGTAGGACCGTATATACCAAACCCTTTGAGTTGTTTCCAGTGCCAGAGGTACGGCCATGCTCTCTTAGCTTACCAGGGTAAATCCAGGCGCAACCAGGATAACCTCTATCTTGACTGCATAGAAGAAAAGGCAAGATGAGTGAATTGCAGTAGTGAAAAACCGGCATACTCCTGCGACTGTCCTAAGTGACTGGAAGAAACGAAAGTGCAGTGCCTCAAGACCATTAACAACATCTCTTATCCAGAGCCAAGGAAGCTCACTGTACAGCCTGCCCTACTTGACAAGCTCTCCTATGCCGGTGCAGTAATCACTGCATCGTCATAGAAACCCATTGTTACGATGCCATTCATGGCGCTGCAGACCTCTATCAGTGTTCCACCTGCTGGATCTTACTCGCCTGAGGAAAAGTACCTTTTATGCAGGCAAAACCGACTTGGTGTCAGCATCGATATCAACGCCGGTTTCTATTCCTGCATCAACGTCTACCACTACCACCACCGGAAGGCCACCTGTTTCACAACCGCAGCCGGACCTTCCAAACCGAAGGGGCCCCAACCGGAATCAAAGAAAAAATCCTCCAACACTCCTCAATCAGCAGTCTAAGATCCGTGTCACTCGGAAGACCTCGAAGTTACGGACTCAGACCACACCATTTTTCCAAAACTATCGCTGGCGATGGTTAAATAAATCGTGAGTCATCCGCCGAATCACCTAAGACCTGAGATAACCCCACTATTGCAATGGGATTGTCTTTCTTTCCAGAGGAACATTTACGACATCAAAGTCCCCTGAGAGCACACGAGCCCATCTGCATGTGTCTACAGGAGTCATACTTGCAGACAGCCAACGATCCCACTATCTGGTATTTCTCTCTCGTTAGGGGTGGTTCTTGTTGCGTGGTTGCGAGGTGGAGATGGTTCAGCTTGCGAGAGTGTCGTGATCCTCGTGAGCAACCATTCTCCATCCAGGTCATACACCTCAGCAACTTAAAGGCGGTTGGGTTGCCATCCACCTATCCATGGGATTTTCGTAGAATGTCTGCTTTGTCTACCTGCAAGTCAGAAGTTTCGTCTTTTGGGAAGGCATTAATGTTCTCGTCTTGCAGCTGCCATCCCCCTCCCACATCACGAAGAACTTCAATAAATGCAATTCACTTTGGGGCAGTGCTGATACCAACGGGAGGGGTAGGGTCCTGGATCCATCACTCTCCCTGTTGTACACTGGTGTCAGCAGATATTTCCATTCCCCGACTTGCTCATTCATTGCTATTGATTTTACCCTCTGCTCGTCCTCGATCCTTCCACTCTTTACATGGGACGTCGAAGACAACACTTAATGAAGTGATCATCTCCCTTGGGGTGGCTATGTAGCACCTCACACATCTCGTGGTGGAGGCTCGATCAGGCTGAATGGGAGGGCTTCGAACTCCTGTGTAAGGTTCAGTCTTACACAGTATTGATTACACAGTATTGATGAACACTCAGTCAGCCAGGAGTCAATTAGTGATGCAGTGGCAGTGATAATGGACTGTATCGTCCATGCAGATGCCTCAGTTATTCATCAGGCCTCGACCCACTTTCTACGGTTTTCAAAGCCGTGGTGAAATCCCACCTGCACCACAGCTCATAATGCTCAGAATAAGGCTTGGAGGGTGTTTCGAAGAAGTTCGATGTCCTCCAACTTTGAAACACTCAAACGCGCCAAGGTGAAAGCTCATTTCGTCTAGCGCCAGAACAAAAAAGACGTGTAGGTAATATAACACGTGTATTTAATCCAAAAAGAAATCTTGAATCAAATACACATCTTCTATCACCCATACGACCAGTTCAAAGGTCGTGTGGGATAAAATCCGGGAAATGGGTGGGAGACGAATGAAACAGTGAAACTATGGAGAGTTAGAAATGAGATTGACGTATATAATATTGTTCAATGTGGTTAGAATATTAAACAAGTATATTCCTACTGAATATATATATTTCATAGCACTACTTTCGATGTCTTAAAGGGTTTTTTTTCTTGATTCCTACAGTGAATCATTATGTGTCCGTAATATTAATGTACGAAGTATAAGATCTAAGATTGAGTCTATTGAAGCAAATATCGATTATTTGAATTATCGAGTTGATATTCTTATGTTGACTGTGATATGAATAAAAGAAGATTAGGTTTGCTTTTATAACTTAAACGGTTATAATAAATTTTACAAATGTAAGCATTGCAACAAATCAGGTGGTATATTGGTTTTTGTTAAAAATAAGTACAACTTTATTTTAAACGAAAATAATGACTTGGTGACTGCTGAATCGCTTTGTTTGACGTGGACAGATTGTGATATTTGCCTATACGCAGTATATAGATCTCATTTTATACATCAAAACATTTATAGAGGAATTAAATGACTATTGAAATTTAATTAAAAATAGTACAGCTATACTTACTGGTGATCTTAATATTGACCTTTTACTTGAAAATGATTATGTCAACAGACATTAGAATATGCTTTCTTCATATGGATTCCAATCATATTTAGATACGATTATAAGACAGACTCAAACTAGTGTTTCATGTTTGGACCATGTATTTGTAAGACACACATATAATATTGGAGTGCGAACAGTTATTGTACATACTGATATTGCTTAACTTTGCCATGTTCCTATAGAGTAATGTAATGAAATATCACTATGTACAATAAGAATTGATATATATGATCAAAACAAGAACGAAGATCAGACAATAGTTTCGATTGTAGTGCATAAAATAAATTTTGTAGCATTAAGGGAAAAACTATGAAATTGTAGATGGGAAAAACTTAAAGAAACTAATGATGTCAATTTGTGCTACAATATGTTTATTGATAAATTCTCTGAATTGGTGGAAGATGCTAAACGATATACTATTAAAAACAATCTAACAATAGAAACAAAAAATTCCATGGATAACAGATGATATCAAAAGAGATATTGAATTCAAAGATAAATTATATAAGAAGCATAAAAAATATCCTCACAATATTATACACTAAGTAAGTTGTGTTATACATAAGTAAGTTGTGTTGAAAATGAAGTATTTAGATTGATTTATTGATTGATTGATTGACTACATGCGCCACTCATTATCGATCCTGGATCATATAATATCATAGGACACAATTCCTTAAATGCAACGGCCGCAGTAGAAAGCAATGGAAATTTATCTATAATTTAATAGATAATAAAAAGGGATCTAAACCTGTCTTATCAAATTTTCCTAATCCTGATCCAATAGAAAGTATAACTCTGCGAAAACTGGTAATGATTTTAATACATACTTCGTTCACATTCCAGACAATGACAGTGGAACCAAGTTAACTGTAATTTAAATACTGTAATTAATTATACTACTAGGAATAGCAATTCCATTTTTTAACTCCAATTACTGAAGAAGAGATTCAGTATATCGCTAATCCTGTTAAGGAAAATAAGAGTACAGGAGATGATGACTTCACTGCAACAATTATTAAAAAAAGTTTTAATTTTATTGTTACACCAATGACAAACATTTTTAATTATTGCTTGCAAGTGGCGTATTTCCTGTTAAATTAATAAAAGCAGTCGTGATTCCTATTTACAAAAAAAGAAACAAAAATACTCTTTCAAATTAGACCTAGATCTATTATTCCGCTCTTTGGAATTATTTTGGAAAAAACTTGCAAAAAACGACAGAATTTAGTTACTAATTCTTTCTACTCCGATAAACAATTTGGGTTCGGAGAGAAAAAAAAGTACAGAAGATGCTATGATAAGCTGCACTAAACATGTTTATGAGTCTATTAACAATAATCGTTTAATATCAACCATTTCTTTTAGATATAAAAAAGAGAATTTGACACTTTCCCCATCAGATTTTATTACATATATTGTAATGTATTGGAGTCAGAGATGTTGCTCTCAAATGGTTTTCTAGTTATTTATGCAATAGAATACAAACTGTGAAGATTAATGGAACTTTCAGCTCTGAGTTGGAGATAAAACACGGAGTCCCTCAAAGCTCTGTTTTAGGGCCAATTCTCTTTCTAATTTTATCAATGATATCTGCTTTTTAAAAATCAATAGTAAGATTAAGAGTTTTGCCGATGATATTGCTATTACATTTACAACAGAAACTCTTTCTGACCTACAAAGTATCATAAATAATATTTAACAGATATTGTAAAATGGTTTAAAATAAATAAACTAACGCTAAATTTATCTAAAACGAAATATATATTGTACACTCTAAAAATAAATTTGATATTATAGATAATTTAACGGTTAAAATCCATGAAACTAATTGTGATATTAATGAAGGCTGTTGCTGTGTGTCAATTGACAGAGTGGATGAAAAAAAGTATTTAGGAATAACAATTGATCAAAATCTGAATTGGAGGACGCACGTTCAACAGCTAATCACCAAGTGCAATGTTGTGTAAATGCACTACTTAAAAAAATTGTGAATCACCAAAGGTTGATAAGAATTCATTCTCCAGTGTATTATGGGCTACTATGCTATGGTGGTACTTATAGGTCAACCCTGAAACCATTGACTGCCCTCCAAAATAAAATTATTAGATTAATTATTATATTAAATAATTTTAATATATAAGATTATTAAAAAATTTATATATTAAAAAGATAATTGATGGAAGAATTTATCAAAATGGAAGTAGTAGCATAAATGAGAGTTCTGGGCCAGTAAATGGGTCCAAAGAATTCTGTGAAAACCTATGGGAAAAGTTATGGGGATGAGGCAAAAAGTATGTTTCTTGTGTTTTTTTGTGAAAATATGTGTGAAAATCAGAAAAAACTGGGGTTTTTAAGCATGTGAAAAACTAATTTAAGTTTTTTTGGGGAAGATGAGGTTTAAACTAATTTGTGAATTAGTTTAAGTGGATTAGTTTGAAATGAGGTGTGTGTGTATGAGATAAAAAATGATGTGGTTTGTTGAGTTATTGTACACGGTGTACACACATGTAAATCGGTGTTTCTTGTGGTTTTTTTCTGAAAATATGTGTGAAAATCAGAAAAAAACGAGTGTTTGACGTGAAAAAAGTAATTTAAGTTTTTTGGGCAGACGAGATTTAAACTAATTTGTTTAACTAATTTTCAGAAAAAAATGAGGTGTGTGTGAAAGAGATAAAAAACGATGTGGTTTGTTGAGTTATCATACACTTCCCTGGATTATACGGTTGTAAAAAGCCAGGTAAATCGGAGAATTTGACAAAGTCAGAGAGTTTTTAGAAATTTGTTTGAAACCTATGACAAAATCAACAGGTAAAATGACTATTACGGGGGGGTCTGATGAAAAGATAGACTTTGAATATCTGTGAATGTATGAAGAGAGGGTACTAGATGGAAAAAAATTTTGGAAGTAAAAAGTGATTTAGGTTAATTTTTTAAACAATTAGAAAGAATTTGAAGTGAAAAGTGATGTAGGTTAGAATAATTTTGAGAATGTATGAAGTTTGTAAAGAGAGAAAAGAGTCTCGGAAATCATTCTCGATCTCCTCACAAGAACAACGGGCTCGAGATTTAATTTCATTGAACTAAATCTCTTATTTACTGAACCTCAGAATTAAAGTGAAGCTGAAAAAATACTGGTTCGGGAACATACATATTTTTTAAACGTGCAAATAGATGTAGATTTCGAAATGTGTAGATTTCGAAATGATTGCATTTAAAATAGTTTTTTTTATCCAACAACTAAAAGTTTTCCCTCTAGTGTTTGTAAAGTTGCTTTCTGTTCTGACACAATTACGCAATATACGTGATATAATTCGTTTGGCGGTCTATTTAATTTAAACCGTATTTCGATGTCAGCAGTTGCTGATAATTCATATAGACGTGATTCGTATTTGCTGACATCGAAGTGGAATATCGGATACAGTTTCCTAAAATCTTGGTAACTGACTTGTGTACCCAAATCGATATCCATATTTTTTGCAGCTAAAAAGCTGTTGTAAACTCGCGCATAGTCTAAAGTGTTGGGTTCAAAGTTGCACTAGAATTCTTGTTCGGGAAACTATTTGCTATTCACTCTGATCTCAATTCGTTCTAGTAACATGTGATCAAACACGATATTGTTTCTGGTTTGATTATTTAATCGGTTAGACTTTTGTAAGACGACATAAAGATGGACAGGTTTGTTTTGAGTTGTAGTAACCCGCCGACTGACATGAGAGTCAATTCGAGTATCAGATTCGTACAGTTTGCACGATTCCCAAAAGATTTCATGTGGATTGCCGCTTGCTAACTGAGATTCTAGTTTTGCAAGTACTTGTAGTGATGGTTCCACTTTTGGAATAAACCAAGATACGTGAGATATTTCAAAGTTATACAATGTAGACCCAACTCTCTGAATAATGTCTTTGTCGTCACGTTTTTCCAGTTTTATGGTACGTTTTACACCGCGAAACACTTTATCCACGTCTCGGCAGAATCCAAACAGCCGATTCAGTGGTAAGAATAAACTTACATTTTGACTATTTTTTGTAATTTCATATCTGTCCGAGAATCCTCGATTGAATTCAGGATTTTTCTTCTACGCTTGTGCAAAATCCTTCATCTTATTATTCGTGTCCAGTTTATCTTCGCCTCCGTCGTACAAATACTTATTCATTTTCAAACTGTCTGCGGTATCTTTGAACCACATCATACTTGTGGCAGCAGTGGGTGAAAAGTCTTCCGTAAAATCAATTAAATTGTGAATCGTGGTCGTAACTCCTGGCAATTCAATATCCTCCAATTCTCTGTTTTATATATAATATTGAGCTCTCTTAAAAATGTTGTACCCGTTATTGACCATCGTAACTACATCATTGCCGCCGATATCAGACCCGTCTAATTTCAGTATTTTGCCTCTGACGTGTACATAACTATTGTGCGGATGTAGAAAAACGTCCATATCTTTGGTAAATATTTCGTATTTTTCGAGATTTTTAACATTCACATTGGTTTCTCGATATTCCAAGTTCTCGTATTTTGTCGTTGAATTATCGTCTATTGGATCTTCGAACGAATTCCAGTAAATAGCTTCAACGTTCATCCTATACTTACTTTATGATTTTATGATTTTTAGGCCATTTCCGTAAATTAACTGATTAAGAATATTTCTGCTCTTAGGGGATATTTTCTGGTTTTGTCGAACGATAGCCGACGGATTTGTATAAAATATTTTAATTCGCTTTCTCAGTATCTTCATCTTTATTTGGGTCTGATGTGTAACATATAAGTCACGTTTTCCTTGTTCAAGTCAATTACTTTATTGTTCTGATCGGTTACTTTCATTCTAACATTGCAAATGTAAACAGTTTTATTCAGCGGTAAATATATGGGGAAGAAAGGATCTGTGTCGATTAAACTGCCAGGCAGTGTTTGAGGCACGAAACTGTAGAACACGTCGCTCTTCTCGTTATTCAGATAGGAAGATTCGACAATAGAACAGTGAATTAGAATGCGATCGACCCCTCTCGTTATGTTGGGTGGGAACTTTCCTTCGTTTTTTGCTGCATCGATAATTTTCGATTCGAACCCTAGTATTTCTCGCAATTTTCCTTCAGAGAAATCTATTTTATATCCTCTTGCCAAACGAAAAACAAATCTTAATGTGGGGAGGTGGCTTTCTAGTATTATAAGGCTAGGATCCCCAAAGACGTTTTTCAAAACATCATTAAATCCGTCTGTATCGTACATTGCATTCGGGAAAGTTATTTTATTCCATTGTCTTCCATTGAAGTATTTCAGAGTGTTATTGTTATATTTATCACTGATGTTGTACCAGGAACTTATCAGTTGATATTTATCACTGATGTTGTACCAGGAACTTATCAGATGATGTTGAACCAGGATATTTATCACTGATGTTGTACCAGCGATATGTGGTATTCCTGGTACATATCACTGATGTTGTACCAGGAATACCACATATTGCTACCGATCAGAGCTATCTCGTATTCACCATTGAGTGTGATCGGCGTTTCATAATTAATTTCCAAATCTTCGGGGTTGTATGCCGTAATAGTAGAGGAATTGGTAGTTATGAGTACCATCTTTATTAATATAGTGTAGTACTACATAGTACTTATATGCTAGTTGTTACCAACAATTCATTCCTATCGTTAGGAGTTTGTTGAAACTGATGCAATACATCATATATGTTTATGTTTTTATTCCTTCGTTTAATCTAATAGATGCAACAGTAACCGCATTTCACAGAGTAATTAGCTTTAATTTGCGAAGAGTTATACATGATCGACTTTGAAGATGAAAGTGAATAGTATTTTATTTCTTTTTGTGGCTAAAAACCGATTGGATCAAAGTACTCGACGTAAGGTAACTTTGCATCATTGAAATAAGCTACCCAATGAGTTCCTGAACCACGGGAAACGTCAAAGTTCACTATACCATTTTCATTCTTGAATATATTTGTTGGCAAAGAATCGATAGAGTATACACCACGGAATCCTTTTTCGTTTTCCATTATTTTTTCGATATCTAAGTTACTTAATGGCTCTTTTTTTTAAATCCCTGAGCTATTTGTTTTCCTGGAATGTACAAACCTTTTCCCTTTCTTTTATTTTTAGATAAGCCAGCTGCTCTTTCCTTTCCAGGAATGTATAACTTTTTTCCTAGAACTTTTTGTGCAAGCTTAGTACCAGCATATCCCGCAGCTCCAACTGCAGCTGCTTTTCCCAATGCTACGAGTGCAGGTATTAAGAAAAGAAAGTAAAAGAAGTAAAAGGATTTCTCCAGCAACAAGATGTGTACACGTTACACAAACCCATTTATAAAAAATTCGAAACCAGACGGGTTTATGTCTCGAATATACACGACCAGTGGCAGAGTGATTTAATCAATATGCAAAAATATAAATTTCACAATAACCACACGAATTACATTTTAACCGTGATTGACATTTTCAGCAAATTCGCCTGGGCAATACCTATTAAAAGGAAAATGGGTAATGAGATTACCAAAATATTTGTAGAAATTTTTAAACAACGTAAGCCATCCAAGTTACAAACGGATAAGGGAACTGAGTTTATCAATAAAGAAACTCAAGCATTGTTTAATCAACGAGGTGTCCATTGGTTTGCCACTGAAAATGAGACTAAAGTTCAAAATGTGGAACGATATAATAGGACTCTAAAGACAAAAAATATGGAAATATTTCACTTCTAATAACATTAGAAAATGGATCGATGTTCTACCAAAACTCGTTAAGAATTACTATACTTCTTATCACAGATCAATAAGAATGACCCCAAAAGGAAAACGTTAATAAAATTAAGAATAATAAACTGCTTAGAACAACTTTGTACAAGCGACAAAGGATTAAATATCCCAGCAGTTTATCTAGCTAAAGTCAAATAGATTTTTTTTTATTCGGTCAACACTAATTATATTTGTCAGATTAGAGAACTTGATAAATCATAACTATCAATGTTAAAACCAAGCTTCTAGCTGGATTAGAACAAAAGTTATTGTAACACAAAATCTAAAAGTATCGAACCTGCAAAACTTAAAATAATGGCTCGAGACCGCTTGCAATACAAAAAAAAAAGTATAGTATTTGCCGAATGGAACACAATGATATTAGTTTGAGTTCTGTAGCTCTATTAGAAGCAGAGTAATGAAGCCGCAAGTTTAAGAGGGGTTCGACCCACTTTGTCGGCTAGAAAACGGTTTCAGACCGATTATTCTTTCGTCAGATTATAGAACTTGATATGGTGATAAACCCCATCTATTGAAATTGAAACCAAGATCCTAGCACAATTAGAATGGACGTTATAATTCGACAAAATCTTAAAATGTCGAACCTAGAAAACAAAAACTAAGAAGTCAAGACTGCTTCCAATACGTTAAACGTATAGTGCTACCCGACGGTGATTTAAACACATTAGTTTGAGATATGTGGCTCAATTAGAAGCAGAGTTATAGGGATGCAAATTTAAGAGGATTCGACCCAGTTTCTAGGCTAGGAAATGGATCCGACACCGTTTCCAGTTGAACTAACGAAATGAGTTCCAGTACTAGAACCTGATGTTGATAAAAAAAAACGAAAATGTTTCGAAATCTTAGATAAGAATTAGCAAGTGTGGTATGCAAAAGGTTTTAAACCCAGAAGACCTTAATCAACCCGGTCGAGACCAATACCCACATGTTCAAAGTGTAGTACACCCGGATGAAACGCAATAATATTAGTTTCAAATCTGTAGCTTGATTACAAGACAAGATATGAGATCATAAATTTAAAAGTGTTCGACCCACTTTCTCGGCTACGTAAAGGGTCCTAACCCGATTCTGGTCAGTTTGGAAAATAGTGTCTGATTGCTATTACTGAAGAAAACCACGATTAGCTGTGTAGCTCGATTAGAAGAAAAGTTATTGTAACACAAAATCTAAAAGTACCGAACCCGCAAAACTTAAAACAATGGGCGAGACCGCTTCCAATACATTTAACGTATAGTATTTTCCGAATGGAACACAATGATATTAGTTTGAGTTCTGTAGCTCTATAGAAGCAGAGCTATGAAGCCGCAAAATTAAAAGGGGTTCGACCCACTTTGTCGGCTAGAAAACGGTTTCAGACCGATTATTCTTTCGTCAGATTATAGAACGTGATAAACCCCAGCTATTAAAATTGAAACCAAGATCCCAGCACATTTAGAATGGCCCTTATAATTCGACAAAATCTTAAAGTGTCGAACCCAGAAAACAAAAACTAAGAGGTAGAGATATACGTTAAACGTATAGAACTAAGAGCTGCTTCCCATATGTTAAACGTATAGTGCTTCCCGAATGTAATCTAAAGACATTAGTGTGAGATGTGTGGCTCAATTAGAAGCAGAGTTATAAGGATGCAAAATTAAGAGGGTTCGACCCACTTTCTAGGCTAGGAAACGGGTCCGACACCTTTTCCAGTTGAATTAACGAAATGAGTTCCAGTACTAGAACGTGATGTTGATGAAACAACCGAAAACATTTTGAAATCTTAAATGAGAATCAGCATTGTGTAGTATGAAAAAGGTTTTGAACCCAGAAGACCTTAAGTAACGGGGTCGAGACCAATACCCACATGTTCAAAGTGTAGTACACCCCGAATGAAATCCAATAATATTAGTTTCAAATCTGTAGTTTCATTACAAGACAAGTCATGAGATCATAAATTTAAGAGGGTTCAACACACTTTCTCTGCTAGGTAAGGGGTCCGATCCCGATTCTGGTTAGTTCAGAAAATAGTGTCTGCTTAACAGGCTCCTGTCAGACCTCTGTGGCAAGCAGCTGCTTGAGGGAGTATTTTTTTTTTAGTATTATTGAACAACATCAGAATGAGCTCTGTAGCATAAATAGATCAAAAGTTATTTCAACTTTTGTAAATTGCAAAAAATTAACTCTTCCTCCTCCTCGCCTCCCTCCTCTTCCCCTCTCCCACTCATCCTCGCCTCCCTCCTCCTCCCCTCTCCCATAGAATCAATGTTATTTAAAATACTGATCAATATTACAAAGTAATTTAATTGCACTGGTTTAATTTTTTTGCAGCTAGATATTCAAAACACTGCTACAAAAACTTATTATTTTTAGATTTGAGTTAAAGTTCATAATACTATTTAATTTTTAATTTTGTTTCTTTGCCCACCGCTAGAATATGAATTGCTGCCGAGTATGGTATGTAAGACAATTAGCTTTAAGCATTAGTATTGCTTCCCTTGATATTGAATGAGACTGCTCATCTAGGTAAAGCCTTTTAGGCTCAGTACATGAGACCTCTTTAGGGGGGATCCCTTTTAGGCTCAGTACATTAGACCTCTTTGAGGGGTGATCTGGGGGTGTTAGTTGGTTCAATGGCCAGCTAGCAACATGGTACCTGTAGTTGATTGCAGTAGCCATGTGTATCGCTCAGCCCGTGGGTGTATAGTAGCGGTCATAATCACGGACTCCGGTTCAGTTGTATCTTGTATACAGATGGAACTGGAGGATTTTTTTGTGCTCGATCGAGGCTGAGAGGGGACAGAGAGATGGCAGAGGGGAAGAGGGGACAGAGAGGAAGAAAGGGGAGGACAGAGAGAGAGGAGGAGAGGGGAGGAGGGGACAGAGAGAGAGGAGGAGAGGAGAGGACAGAGAGAGAGGAGGAGAGGAGAGGACAGAGAGAGAGGAGGAGAGGAGGGGACAGAGAGAGAGGAGGAGAGAGCAGAGGGGAGGAGTGGACAGAGAGAGAGGAAGAGAGGGGAAGAGGGGACAGAGAGAGGAAGAGGGAGTAGAGGGGAGGAGGGGACAGAGAGAGGTGAGCCGTCCATCCAACTGAACAACTTCCCGAACCATAAGAGATTTAGTTCAGTGACATTAAATCACGAGACCGTTGTTCTATTGAGGAGATCGAGACTGATTTCCGTTTAGCACGATAACATAAAACTCTTCTCTCTCTTTACAAACTTCATACATTCTCAAAATTATTCTAACCTACATCACTTTTCACTTCAAATTCTTTCTAATTGTTTAACAAATTGACCTAAATCACTTTTCACTTCCAAAATTCTTTTTTTTCATCTAGTACCCTCTCTTCATACATTCACAGATATTCAAAGTCTATCTTTTCATCAGACCCCCCGTAAAAGTCATTTTACCTGTTGATTTTGTCATAGGTTTCAAACAAATTTCTCAAAACTCTCTGACTTTGTCAAATTCTCCGATTTACCTGACTTTTTACAACCGTATAATCCAGTGAAGTGTATGATAACTCAACAAACCACATCGTTTTTTATCTCTTGCACACATGCCTCATTTTTTCTGAAAATTAGTTAAACAAATTAGTTTAAATCTCGTCTGCCCAAAAAGCATAAATTACTTTTTTCACGTGAAACACCCGTTTTTTTTCTGATTTTCACACATATTTTCAGAAAAAACCACAAGAAACACCGATTTACATGGCTTTTACAACTTAATAATCCAGTAAGTGTGCGACAGCTCAACAAACCACATCATTTTCTATCTCATATACACACACCTCATTTCGACCTAATCCATTTAAACTAATTCACAAATTAAATTAAATCTCATCTTCCCAAAAAAAAAACTTAAATTGGTTTTTCACATGCTAAAAAACACCCCTGTTTTTTCTAATTTTGAGACATATTTTCACAAAAAACCACAAGAAACATACTTTTTACCTCATCCCCCATAACTTTTTCCATAGATTTTCACAGAATTCTTTGAACCCATTTACTGGCCCAGAACTCTCATTTATGCTACTACTAATGGAAGTAACACACTTCAAAATTTAAAACTGCTGCCCTTCAGTCACTTATTTAAATTGCTGATTTATATTTTTAAGCATAACCATTTTTAATTAAAAGTAGCTAATTATAATTTTCGTTTAGATGGCAGAAATTACGTAATTCCACTTGTAAAAAAAGAAATATTACAAACACTTATTTTACATTTAGCACCAAATTTTTTTAATCTGCTAGCTGTTGAGCTTCGAAATAGCATTGGTGGAGTATTTATCTTTAGGAAAAAATTAAAGTTTTATCTCTCGCATACACTCGACTTGGAGTTTATGTTTTTAGTTCTAAGATAAAAATTAGAATTCGATTTTTTTGTTGTACCCTTCTTGGACTGTATGAAGAGAATATGTTTCTTTTCTATTTTTCTTTGTTTTCAAATGAAAATACTCATTATTATATTTGCTAAAATGCGAAAACATTAAGTTTGTCAATATTCACCCTGTGTGGATCATTAGGTTGTAATTAATTTGTGAAAATAAGTTGAACTTTCATTTTTTGTTATTTCAGTTAATGCTAACTATAACAACCTAGGTAAGCGAATGCTTTTGGATTGTTTATATTGTACTAAATGTATAGTCTAATGTGTTGAAAATAAAGTATTTCGATTGATTGATTGATTGACTACATGCGCCACTCATTATCAATCCTAGAGCACAATGGACAAGCAATTGCCAATGCTCTGGGGGAATACGGTTCCTCCACCTCTTCAAAGTCTTCATATTCCCCCGAGTTTCTGGCCCTGGACAGCAAGGTCGAACGTTCTCTGCTCCCTCCCCTGGAATGGCCTGGATCCTTGCAACGGGACATTCACAGAAGATGAGTTCCACCGCGCTCTGCACTCTTCCTCGTGCATCTGATTTCTGGTCAGAAAATGTCCCTTATGCCCTGCTCCAACATCTCTCACCACGACTAAGGATCAGCTGCTCTGACACTTCAACCGTACATTGAGGAGCAGTTTCTTGATTCCTGGAGGGATGCTATCGTTTTTGCCCCTGAGCCAGATAAATATCCCAAGATTCCTTCAGATTATCTTCCAATTTCATTGACAAGCTGCGTATGCAAGGTTTGGAAAGAATAGTGAATGCCATGATCTTCTTTACAAAACGTAGTGTGGCTTTTGCAGGCACCAGTCTCTCTTAGACTACCTGATCAACCTCGAAACGATGATAGGGAATTCGTTTTTACATAGAGTGCACCTTGTGTCCATTTTCTTCAACATCGAAAAAGCTTCCGGCACGGAGTGGAGATTCGCATTCTTCATGACCACCAACTTTGGCTTGAGAGATCACATGACGATATTCACTTCCAGCTTTCTCTTTTCTTGTTCTTTTCGTGTCCATGTTGGTAACTCTGTCGCAGCCATTCCCTCAAGAACAGGAGGTGCCACAAGACTGTGTCCCGAATGTTACACTTTACGCTGTCAAGATCAATTCCATTACCCGACAACTTCCTCCGACTGTAGGCAATGAAAAGTTGAAGATTTTAGCATTTCTTGCTCATTGTCTAGCATGAAGGTCATTGAACGACAACTGCAAACTGCCCTGAACGATCTCTCGAGTTGGACGACGGCCAATTGGTTTTGGTTCTCCCCACAGAAGACCGATAGCGTGCACTTTTGCCGCAAGCATAATCTCCATCTTGACCCCTAGTTGCAATTAAAATGCAACTAAAATGGGATGAGACAGAGAAACGTGGTCTCATCTTCGACTGGAAATTGACCGTCTTACCAAATATATGATATCTCAGGTCCAAGTGCACGTGGGTATTAAACGTTATCAAGGTCATTTCCTTTCTTTCTTGGCAGGTGGACCGATGTTCTTTGCTCCACCTGTACCATGCAGTTGTCCATTCGAACCTGGACTGTGGATCTAGGCGTATGACTCTGTCTGGGATTCGGTGGTGAAGGTGCTTGACCCTCTCCATCATCAGGCCTCTGTATCTGCATGGGAACCTTCCACACCTTGCAGGTCCAGTTACATTGAGACCAATGAACCATCTTTATCTATTCGCCGTCAGCAGTTGTCACTGTAGTATGACTCAAAATTAAGATCCCTGCCAGGCCATCCCACTTGGGACTGCGTTTTCAGACCTCAGTGCGAAATGTTTTACCACAATCGGCAGACTGCCATTCGTCCATTTGTTTTGCGCATCCGAGGCCACCTCAGAGACATCAGCATCAGTCTCGATGGCATTGCCCTGTGGACAGCAAAGCCACTTCTACCGTGGCTCCCTGTTTCCCTTCCTGAGACTTTTGTCTTTGCAGGATGGGGAAAGCCTTTACACCTGAGCCAGCCATCGTGCTGAGCACCTGGACTTCTTGCCTGTCTTCACAGATGGCTTGAAGTCCGACACATCAATGGGATCAGCCATATGATAGAAAGACCAAATCCCACAGACCAGATCCCACAGCAGTGTTCCAACTTCACTGCAGAGTTGCATGCTATCCGTCTCGTCTTGGCCATATAGCAACTAAGTGTCATCGTTGGTGTGTCATCTACACTTCAAATTCAATTTCAAATTTATTTTCAATAAGTATTATCTATAATTATTTTACATAAAAAATCCCACTGAGCCGAAGCTTATCAGCGGGAATGTACATATATTGTTTTAACAGATATGATCTAGATTACATCTGTGGTACATAAAATAAAAGAGAGAAAAAAAAGAATAAATGAAAAAGAAAACCGACAAAATGATGAAAGTTTCCAAATAAAAACATCACTTTTTCATCAACCACTGAATAAATTTTTCTTTAACATTACAATTTTTTTTAAAGTTAACTATTTCTCTAGGAAGCAAGTTAAATAGGTAGGGAATTTGATATTTTTTGGAATTTCGTCCGTAATTATTATAAAATTTTGGTTGTTTCAAAAAACCAATAGCCATTTTTCTAGTAAACTTATTGTGGCAAATATTTTGCTTATAGGTATCATCAAAGATGTTATTGATAACAGAAACAAAGACATATAAACTTTCAATAGGTAAAATTTTGAACAAACTAAATATATCATCTTTCGTTGTAAGGGAATTTTTAACTTCTGAATTACACAATCCTTTTAGCAGACTAATTTGTATTCTTTTAATTTTATTTAATTCTGTCTTATAGGCTGTCCCGTAAACTGTTATCCCATATCTAATTATAGATTCAAAATGTGCTTTATATACTAAAATAGTTATCTGTGTTTCAACAAACAAGTTAAGTTTCCTAATTTTAAATGCTACAAATCGTAGTCTTGAACACATCCAATCAATATGTTTATTACATTTCATTTTCGAATTCCTTTTCAAGCCTGGTAAATTATTTCGTTTACTTCTTCTATTTTAGGACACTTGCATATACCAGGTGATAAACCACCCAGCATAGTACAACTAATTCGATGCTTGGTAATTCTTCTATTAAGTGTAGGTTATTGAGAACCAATATACATAAATTTAGTTTTTTTCTCGTTTACACTCAGTTTGTTAAGAGCAAACCATTTAACTGCTGTATTAAAATCATTTTGTAGATTGCAAATAGCGTATTCTAAATCAGAGTGGAAGTTGATTAGCACTGTATCATCAGCATACATATATAATTTACTATCGAAATTAATATTAGCCAAATCATTTATGTATATTTTGAATAGCTTTGGTCCGAGAATAGATCCTTGTGGAACTCCAAAATTGATATGAAATCTATCGCTAAAATTATCATTTATTTTCGTAACTATTTCTCTATGTAATAAATAGCTTTTAAATCATTCAAAAATATTCCCTCTTATACCAAGTAAATATGATTTCTGTAGCAAGATGTCAATGCCAACGGAATCAAATGCTTTGTTTAAGCCCATAAATACCGCAACGCATTTCTTTCCTATATTTAAAATAATATTAATATTATTAATAAGATTTTCCAAAAGACTTTGCGTTCCCATACCTTTACGGAACCCAAATTTCTGACTTGACAGAAAATTTAATTTATTACAAAAATTTTGCAAGCGATCTCCAACGTATTTTTCCATTATCTTATCAAAAATTGTTATCAGAGTGATTGGTCTATAATTATTAAAATTCTTTTTTGATCCTCTTTTATATACCGGACGAATAATTCCAATTTTCGTAGCTATTGGGATTTGCGAATTTTCAAAAATTTTATTTATAAGAATTGTTATTACATGAACAAAATTGCATTTGCTTTCCTTTATGTATTTTGGTTTAATATTGTCAAATCCAGGAGATGTGTTATATTTTAAGTAATCTATAATATTGGCAACATCGAAGTTACTAGCTAGTGGAAAATGCATAGAATTCTTATTTATGTAACATAATTCGTAAACCTTATCTGACCTAGTATTCATCGTCGCAAATTCTGTTTGCATCTCACTAATAGTCGTTACAAAAAACTTAGCAAAATTATTTAGAATTTCTTTTGGAGTGTTATCTCTAATCAAGTGTCTTTCAACATTTTCGTCGATTCGCATCCTTTTTTTATCATCAATAATATCATTAATTCCCACATTCTCGTATTATTACCTTTATTAATTGCTAATTTATTTGAATAAAATATGCGTTTTTGCTTCCTTATAATGATGTTTATCCTATTTCTTTCCATTTTATATAAGTCATAATTTTGTTTATTATTAACATTATATTTATATCTTTTCCATAATTTATCTCTATTTTTAATTGCTAAAATAATGTCATCTGTAATCCATTCTTTCCTTATTCTCTTAGTTTTACAATTATTAATCTGTTTACTACAACAAGAATTTTCCCGAATTTCATCAATTGTACTTCATATTTTCTGATATACTAATTCTGTACTCATGTCTTCATGACCTATATCATTCCACTGTGTCATTTGCAATTTTTGAATAATAAGAGTATGATTATAAAAAATTTTAAAACCTAGGTTTGAATCCTCTTTCAAAAATGTAACATCATTAGAGCCAATATTCTTTTTCAAAATCTTAATTAAGATACCATAATGGTCTGCAGTTTATATCTATGTGTTTTACTTTTAACATCAAAACTGCTTGTTTTAACCAAAACATGATCAATTAACGTCCTTGTAAATTTAATTAATGTTTCGTCCTCTCTAGTTAAACCCTTAACGATTTGTTCTAAACTAAATTCAATCAAAGTATTTAATACATATCTCAACCCTATTTATTAGTATTTGCCCCATCAATATTAATATCACCGACAATAATGAAATTTTTAATTCCTGCCCTTTTTAATAAATATTCAGGAATTTCTTTTAGGAACCAGTTAATATTTTTACTAGGAGATCTATATACTGCGATGATATTAATTTCAATATTATTAATTAATAATTTAGTGATTATTGCTTCTGCTGATTCTCCGATAGTTTCATCCTGTTGTACTAAATTAATTTTGTTTAGATAAAAAATAATGATCTCAGGTTGTTT